>FR990112.1:17888750-19217500 GCA_905404275.2 Hedya salicella
TCCGCGATAAACGAATTTAAGGCGGACGAAGTCGCGGGCAGAAGCTAGTATAAAATAATACCTTTTAAAATAAAAGTATACTAAGTTAAAGGATCATTATTTATCTCTCCCATAATTTCTATTTTTAATTCTGCTTCTGGTTTTCTAATCACTTTGATGTCAACTGTGTCTTAGTTTTCTTTCTTACTTTGTATATATATATATATATATATATATATATAGTAGTATGTATGTTTAGTATATGCATATGTATAATATGTATGTTTGTTTTTATTTATTTTTGTATTATATGTAATCTTGTCTCACCACCTACTCATTTCTAGCTATTTTATGTCATTTCCGCTACCCAAAGGTTGTCTGGAAGAGATCGCCCTTGAGCGATAAGACCGCCTATTGTCTACCTATTTTATGTTAAGGCTCTATTGTACTGTTTCTGTTGTTGGTGTGCAATAAAGAATTGTTGTTGTTGTTGTATACTTACTTACGGGGGTCATAGCGAATAGATAGATTCGAGGCATACATCCAAGTGCTCGCTAGTGGAGAGGTTGACACGTCGGACGCGTAATCCAAAGGTACCAACTTCGATTCCTGGTATGACCCCGTGAGTGCGATTTTTAGGGTTGGATTATCAAAAGAAATACTATTTTCATCGTTTTCATGTTTTATAAGCCGAGAAACGACGACCGAATCTACCCATGACCGGAGTAAATGGAGGATGCTGCGCTGGTTCAAGCCCTGCAGCTCATGCTGAGGATATGATATAATAAGGTATCTGCCCAATTATCTTTAATGTTTAAGGATAAAAGAACGAATCTTTTCCTAATAAGACCGCAATCAAGTCAACGACATATTGGCTTTTCCCACTATCTGCAGAAACCAAATAGCAGTATCCAGAAACCCAGTAGCTAAGGATATTAAACTAAGTTCTTCGTTCTCCGCTTTGTATCAAATTTATTTATATATGTATATTATATCTATATCCTCTTTCCTTAATGTATCCATCAATGGTAAAACCCGGAATCTTGACCTTCACAAGCGTCGTCAGTCATGTGTACGAATGTGGCTTGTCATGTCATGTCATGTAATTTAATTTGTACGGCAGCATGTTTGCCGTCGTCCTTTGTGCTAGGCGGCAGGATGCCACGACATCCTCGGCACCTAGCGTGTGGGGCTGCCGCGCGCGGGCGCTACGAGCAGCAATAGTGTTCCTAGTCTACACACTAATTTGTTGTTGTGACAGTCTATGTGTCGGTTGTTTGTCGGCCTAAGTTTGTCTCTACGGTCTTGTGGTTGAATGTGGCTTGCAAAACCGAATTAGGTTTTGAAAGTTCTTTTGCAAGGCGCACAATGCAACTCCCCGGAAAACTCTCCTGGCTATAAGATATTGATATCCGCCTCGCCAGTTCCTTCGTGACCATAACGTAACGCGACGTCCGAAATGACGAAGAATTACCAACGAAAGGTTATTTAAATAAATCATGTTTATACGCGATTAAGCCCTGTTTTCCGCCGCGGCAAGCGCAGCGTGGGAAGGCCACTCGCAAGGTGGACCGGCGACCTGATTAGGGTTGCGGGGGCTCGCTGGATGCGGGTCGCCTCTATACGGCCCATGTGGAAATCTATTGAGGAGGCCTGTGTCCAGCAGTGGACGTCCTACGGCTGAAATGATGATGATGATGATGAAGCCCTGTTTGTTGTGTTGTGATGTTGAGTGAAAATTGTGTTAGTTTAAATCAATGTTAAGCCAAATACTAGTTAGTGTTTTGCTCAGTTTAATCAAGGGAAAAGATAAGTAAACCTTATTGCTATGATAGTAAAGTTGGTGGGTACATATGTTTGAAACGCTTGTTGTGTAATTATCTTTGTTCTTGACTGTACCCTGTGTTCATCGTCAATATCTCCTCTCCTTCAACTTTCAACTCTTTACACTTTTACTTGCAGATTTAGAGAATATTATTGATACCATCGAAACTAATAAAATAATGAGCAAACAGCTGACCCAAAATCGATCAGGAGCTATCCCAGAATCGCAACAACCAAACAACTTTAGGTGTAAACACCGAAAAGCTTCATCCTACGACACGTTTTTTGAGGAGCTTAAAGCTGGCAGCTTAAGCTTTTAATGATCCAATTTGCAGCGAGATCCGTTGGCGAATATCGCCCGCAGTCGGGCCACTAAACGAGCGATGAGCGAGCGAGAATGAGCAGAATTCCAAATTGGCACTTAAACGCTCGTCTGTTGCATCGCTCTAGGAATTTGTGGTGATATGAGTTTGCGTTGCAACAAAATGTTTGGACATGATATTCTTTGAAATTTAAGTGGCTAGTTATTTTAACGAACGTCATATGTAGCGAACTGGTTTACTAACGTAGGTATAGGATCATTGGGATGTTGACTGTACTCAATTGAAAATAAAATTTTGATGTGAAATGCTAGTGTCTATGACAGAAATCCAAACCAAAAATTGATTTCGATACCACTTGAAATGTGGTGCTGGAGACGGTTTCTGAGGATAAAATGCTCACCGTACTAATCTCTCCATCTTAAAAGAGCTTAATATCAGACAAAGACTTTCGTCAATTGTGCAAGTGCGAATATTGAAAATGTTTGGACATGTCATCCGCAACGAAAATTCAATGGAGCGTTTAGTAGTACAGGGAAGAGTGGAGGGTCAACGTTCTCGCGGCCGATCTCCTACAAGGTGGACAGATCTCATAAAGTCCACGACGAAATGTTCGCTAACGGAGTGTGTTCGGAGTGCCAAAACCGAGAGAAGTGGAGAAGTATCGCAAAAGCTGCAATCCATATAGTAGACGACAACCCATAACCACGACCACTCTGGCAAGAGTGTACGACTGAGAAGAATGTACAGATGCATACCTACACTACACTACTTTATCTACACACATATCATAAGTACTCCAAGATGGGTTCAGAAATAGCCGTTAGGAAAATGACCTGCATTGTTACTAGTGCTACCTGTAAAATGTCAATAAACTATAGATATTAAAATAATGTAATATATTTTTTAAACAAATACAGACAAAAATTATCACATCGACGTCGTGCGTTTGTTCATTCTCCAATCTCAAAAATCTTTGTACTTTTTTACTAGTACTGTGTACATTTGACTCCCGATTTTTCTGACAACAAGTTATTTGTTGCAATCATGGCTGCATTTACGATATCCGGCGGAGTGTTCATATAGTTCTCGGAGTCACTACTACTCATATTTTCAACTTAAATGTAAATTACAAACAACTTTTCACAATTCTACTTTCGTAACAGCAAAAAACCAACAAACAAATGACAACATTAACGGCGGCAATTCGATCCTCCGTCAAAACGAATGTTTTTTTTTTTAAATCTTAGACAAACGAATGAAGTCCTTATCCTCATATCACTCGAGACCAAATGTCATGCGATTAATTTAAAAGAAAACATACTGTTGTTCAATAATGATGGACATTTTCTACGGTTTCTGTACGCATTTTAGGGCACTTATGATATTATGTGGATAGATAAAATATGTAATGTAGCCGTGTAAGTCGATGCCTTATCATTTATATATCGCACGATAAAAAAAACCATAGGTCCGCAGCATTCATTTAATCGCTTCTTTAGAAGCCCCAACCCCTCGGATTATCCGGACGTCTGCAGAGAATTTGCTCATTGTACCGGTTTTTCTCGAAACTTAATCCGGGTAATATACTGCTTGTACTTCCCTGGACACGCAATTCCTCGGAACGACTATCGATCCGAAGAAAAGGGATAAATGGAAGTGTAAAATTACTCTTTTTTTTTTTAGATCGGTTATTTCGGAACGTTTGTCGGGAAAAAAGTTGGACATAGATTTTAATGAATTCGGATGTAGGTACCGGTTTTTTACAATCGGTGGTAACTGACAACATTTCATATTTTTCAAAATTATTTCGACAATAACGCCTATATAGGCGAAAAATATTTTGGGTTTGTACAGTCACCAGCATTAATATCTGCCACAACAAAGCGCGAATAAATATCTGACACGAGTGTATTTCTAGCGCCGTTAGGACGTGTCAGATATTTTCACCCGCGTTTCTTAAGATAGATATTGATGCTCGTGGTTACATAGGGTTTTATATTATCTACTAGCTTCTGCCCGCGACTTCGTCCGCCTTAAATTCTTTTATCGCGGATAAGGGTATTTTTCTGGGATAAAAAGTAGCCTATGTCCTTCCCCAGGACTCAAACTATCTCCATACCAAATTTCATCCAAATCGGTTCAGTGGTTTAAGCGTCAAGAGGTAACAGGCAGACAGACAGACAGACAGACACACTCGCATTTATAATTTACTAGCTTCTGCCCGCGACTTCGTCGCCTTAAATTCGTTTATCGCGGATAAGGGTATTTTTCCGGGATAAAAAGTAGCCTATGT
This sequence comes from Hedya salicella, assembly GCA_905404275.2. Taxonomy (NCBI): domain Eukaryota; kingdom Metazoa; phylum Arthropoda; class Insecta; order Lepidoptera; family Tortricidae; genus Hedya; species Hedya salicella. Next base: position 17,893,170 of record FR990112.1, read on the forward strand.
CCTTCCCCAGGACTCAAACTATCTCCATACCAAATTTCATCCCAATCGGTTCAGCGGTTTAAGCGTGAAGAGGTAACAGACAGACAGACATACAGACAGACATACAGACGGACAGACAGACAGACAGACACACTTTCACATTTATAATATTAGTATGGATTTATAATTTATAACTTATAATTTATAATTTATAATTCTTAATTAATAATTAATAATTCATAATTCATAATTCATAATTCATAATTCATAATTCATAATTCATAATTCATAATTCATAATTCATAATTTATAATTTATATTTTATAATTTATAATTTAGAATTTATAATTTACAATTTGCAATTTACAATTTATAATTAACAATTAACAATTTACAATTTACAATTTTTAATATACAATTTACAATTTACAATTTATAATTTATAATTTACAATTTATAATTTATAATTTATAATTTATAATTTGTAATTTATAATTTATAATTTATAATTTATAATTTATAATTTATAATTTATAATTTATAATTTATAATTTATAATTTGTAGTTTATAATTTATAATTTATAATTTATAATTTATAATTTATAATTTATAATTTATAATTTATAATTTATAATTTATAATTTATAATTTATAATTTATAATTTATAATTTATAATTTATAATTTATAATTTATAATTTATAATTTATAATTTATAATTTATAATTTATAATTTATAATTTATAATTTATAAATTATAAATTATAAATTAGAGGAATTATCTGCAACGTCTAAACGTTGCCACTAACCGCTCCTTCACAAAGTTAAACTGTCTACCTTACCCTGAACACGCCTACCAGCCGGTTCTCCTTCGGAATCCCTAATGTCGTTTGTCCTAATGTATCGTATGTCCTAATATAGCATTTGCCATAACGCATTTTATTCAGAAACCGTAAATTATTCAGGATGTTTTGAAAGATCGTCGTATAGATTAGGTTACGTTAGGTTAGGTTAGGTTTGTTTTACAACAATCCTGGAAAATATACAGTTTCCTAATAACATGCGTTATGGCGAACGATACATTAGGACAAACGATACATTGACGTTAGGGATTCCAGCCATCTGCCCTACTATGATCTGTTTTTCCAGATCACTCAATAATGTCCATTAAACTAGTTCCACCATCACAAATAAAACAGGAAACCTGTTCACAAGCCACAAATAAAAATTCATTGCGCCGTAACCGTTCAAACAGCTCAGCAGTTATAAAAATAAACTGAGCACTCAATAAAATCAATAGGGGCATTAAAGGCCAGTCGGGCGTAGTGAAATATGCAGTTTACAAGTCTGTTGCAAACTTGTAACTTAAGCTGAACGACCCAGATTTGGAACAAATGCCAACGTTATTATTTACTAGAAGGTGCCTGCAACTTCGTTCGTGGAGGAGAAAAAGTCATAACCCTTCGTTTTATCAGCAGCATAATCGAGTAATCAGGGATTACTCATACGAAGTTGCCTTTCAGGCATTTTTGTTATGGTATACAGGTATGCGACCCCGGCTCCCCAAGCTGCTACTGGCTCATGCATAGTATCCCAGGACAGTAGTATCCTTTAACCTTTTCTCCTGTCTAAATTCGTACAATTCCTTTCTTTACCCTATTATCCTTCCTCCTATTCTGGCAATCCAAGGTGCCCATGGATGCGTGGCTAGAGGCGAGTCCAGTCGTTAGCATGCCGAATTGCCCAGGGACTGGTGACCCCAGAGTAAGGCTATGCGGGACCCTGGTATGCGGGACTCTGCTGGGTTCGAATATTTTATCCCTAGCTGCTCGTGGGAACGCAAATGGCGGCGATGTGGTTCGCAACCCATCACGTCTCGGTCCCAGCGAGAGCGAAGAGTGGGCTATGGAGAGCCGCTTTGCTACGTTAAATGTAAGGAGAGGAATTAATGATGAAATAGATGAAGTACTTCAGATGATGGATGCGAGAAATATTGATATTCTGTGTGTGAATGAGAAAGGGTGGTGACAGAACAAAATGAAGAGATTAATGAATGTTGATGAAGCGGCAGTTGTATGCCAGGACCGTAGCAAGTGGAAGGAGGTAGTCTCTGCCTACCCCGTAATGGGAAAAAGGCGTGATTGTATGTATGTATGTAATATATTTAATTTTATCGCATGTCGTGACGTCTAGAGACCTTATACATCTCTAAAAAAATATTAACATTGATCTGGAGAATTTGTACATCTCCTCTGCGTGTGTCAATTATAAATTAGTTATAACACAATTGTAAAAGTTTTAAGTATAATTAAGACAATATTGTAATAGTTAATTGGTACACGCATATTAATTGTTTTATATACTCTGACATTTAGAATTTTACTCTAGACACATTCTAGATTTACTAATTATTTTAATTTTTAAAATGATGATTTTATCAATAATAAGTAAGTATTATACTTAAGTTAAATGATCTGATTAGGTTTTTCTGGGTTTCCCTAATCCTTGCAACAAATGTTGGATCATATTGTATGTTTCCCAGCAAAGACTTCTCTCATTGTAACTGACAATTCGAAAGTGCTTGTATCTAAGCCTACTTGAATAAAGGATATTTTGATTTGATTTGATTGATTTGATTTGATTTGTATAATCGAGTAAAAAGTATACTATAACTATCTGGAGATGCCCAGCTACTCGTGTACCAAAAATAGTTGAAATCTGCGTTTTGGCGTCATGAAGCCACAACGACACATACCAACATACAAAAAATTCCGCATTTTATATTTTTCGGTTCAGTGACCTCCAAATAGTCCCTTACAATCGTTTTTTTTAATATCTTCAATGTACAGACATTTACTTCTTCCAACTTTATAATAGTATAGATAGATGTTCTGTTTACGGAGTACTCAACAATATGTGTTAAATTGCCAACCAAGGTCATTAAGAACAATATACGCCTTAACATATAACTGGTAACTAGAAATATTTTTTAATTCATACAACGAAATAAAAAGCGGGATCTCGGACGGGAGCAATCGGAAACTTTTCACGTGCCTACTGAGTTATGGCCGTCCCGATACCGAACTAATAACTCAAGTGAACGAGAAAAAATGTCCAGTCCCTGTAACTTCTGCGCTCTTTTTGTCCGATAGTTACTTTACTGAGAAAAACATTTGGAAATTACGGTGACCTTCCATTTCATCAACAAACGTTTCCTAGAAGCTTTATTTCTTAGAATTTTCATTTAATCGAAGACTTTTTCCCCTGAAATCACAATAACAATCCCAAATTATTGACGGTTACACAGAAATATGCTTTCTATGAAATGATATGTCAATGAAATGAGGTAGTTGATATATTTTTTTTATAAAACATGGTACGTACAACCTTGACTCGTATTTTGTTGGATTATGTGTATACGTAATTACTAGAATTAAGATGTACCCTTTACAATGGAAAACTCAGTTATGATCAATTATTTCCATTTCATCATAGTCCGGGAGAGACCTCGAGAACCTCGGAGTGTACAGAAAATAGGATCGGTGGAGACAGAAAAATCTTTCAGATTTAACAATGGCCCCTCTAGGCATCCTTGCACCGGTTATTTGCTCGCATTTCACATCTACGCTAGGCATTCTCGCTCTGCTCTGCTGCCTCGCACATCTCTGGTAGAAACGCTCACACCATTTCACATCTTCGCTAGGCATCCTCGCTCTACTCTGCTGCCTCGCACATCTCTGGTAGAAACGCTCACACCATTTCACATCTTCGCTAGGCATCCTCGCTCTACTCTGCTGCCTCGCACATCTCTGGTAGAAACGCTCACACCATTTCACATCTTCGCTAGGCATCCTCGCTCTACTCTGCTGCCTCGCACATCTCTGGTAGAAACGCTCACACCATTTCACATCTTCGCTAGGCATCCTCGCTCTACTCTGCTGCCTCGCACATCTCTGGTAGAAACGCTCACACCATTTCACATCTTCGCTAGGCATCCTCGCTCTACTCTGCTGCCTCGCACATCTCTGGTAGAAACGCTCACACCATTTCACATCTTCGCTAGGCATCCTCGCTCTACTCTGCTGCCTCGCACATCTCTGGTAGAAACGCTCACACCATTTCACATCTTCGCTAGGCATCCTCGCTCTACTCTGCTGCCTCGCACATCTCTGGTAGAAACGCTCACACCATTTCACATTTTCGCTAGGCATCCTCGCTCTACTCTGCTGCCTCGCACATCTCTGGTAGAAACGCTCACACCATTTCACATCTTCGCTAGGCATCCTCGCTCTACTCTGCTGCCTCGCACATCTCTGGTAGAAACGCTCACACCATTTCACATCTTCGCTAGGCATCCTCGCTCTACTCTGCTGCCTCGCACATCTCTGGTAGAAACGCTCACACCATTTCACATCTTCGCTAGGCATCCTCGCTCTACTCTGCTGCCTCGCACATCTCTGGTAGAAACGCTCACACCATTTCACATCTTCGCTAGGCATCCTCGCTCTACTCTGCTGCCTCGCACATCTCTGGTAGAAACGCTCACACCATTTCACATCTTCGCTAGGCATCCTCGCTCTACTCTGCTGCCTCGCACATCTCTGGTAGAAACGCTCACACCATTTCACATCTTCGCTAGGCATCCTCGCTCTACTCTGCTGCCTCGCACATCTCTGGTAGAAACGCTCACACCATTTCACATCTTCGCTAGGCATCCTCGCTCTACTCTGCTGCCTCGCACATCTCTGGTAGAAACGCTCACACCATTTCACATCTTCGCTAGGCATCCTCGCTCTACTCTGCTGCCTCGCACATCTCTGGTAGAAACGCTCACACCATTTCACATCTTCGCTACGGATCCTCGCTCCTCTTAGCTGCCTCGCACATCTCTGGTAGAAACGCTCACACCATTTCACATCTTCGCTTCGTCGCTCCGTTCCAGTGGATTCGCAGCCTAAATACCCCCTTTCACTTGATAGAGATGACTTTTAAATTTTACAACCATAGTATATAGACGTAGCGTTATTTTTGCGCATCACCAGCTAAACTACTTAGTATTTCACTTGAATAGTATAAACTTGTTTCATAAACTTAAATCCCGAGCGAGCAATCAGATGAAAGTTTCACTATAAAGCGGAGTGTAAATATTTGTTTAACTTTTAATTCGGCAACTCGTTTTAAGAACATTCAAGTTAAACTAACTTGTTTAAAGTTAACGCTAATTGGCTTTGTAATTGAACTTTTAAGTCTGAAATTTGTTGCGTTAAGCGTAACAAGGTTTGATAAAGGCCAGTCAATCACAGACTTGAAGGGTTCAACTTATTGGGAGATCAAAATCACCTACGCGGTGGACTGATTAGATTAAATCGGCTGTGGGCGGACCTCTGTATGAGTGCACTCGAAATAATGATCTTTTCTCTGTAAGTAGGCCGCAAGGGCACATTTACAAGTTTGACTCTACGGCAATAGCGATTTAAATTGGCCTGGGTTTTTATAACATTTTTTAATCCAAATGACCTCAGGATTGTGTAGTTAAAATTTTGTGCATTTCTCCCGAGACACCTCGAGACATCTTTATGCCTATAGTAATAAAGATGTGTTGCGTGCGATATACAGTATAGCGCTCGGTAAATTGGCTCCTACATTTATCGTTCATGTCGGATTTTCGAGGATATTGGGTTATTGGATTCCGTAGAAAACAATAGAACATTATTTTTTATTCGCAATTTTTCCAAACAAAAATACGCGATTTTGTCAACGTGAGAGTACGTAGTAAGTAGATATTCTTTGGTAAGAAACCGGCTAGACTACCTAGCGATCTGAACGAATCTGCTTTCTAATCCGGCAGTGTAATGCCAAAAATGCCGGACTACCGGATGTACCGATTGTCTAGCGTCAGATTACTGAGCGCCGACTGTATTTGGTGCTATAAATGTTACAGACTATTTGATGCCGACTGCACCTAACTCAAAACTAACATTACACTGTATGTTACCAAACATTACTTTGTCGGAAACCAGCCGTTTCTAGTATAGGCACAAAAGATATAGCTACAATTACGTCAATGTATTCTGTTCAATCTTGTAAATGGATTTTTTCACTTTCAATACCCGGATCGGGTTGAAATATTGCACGAGAAATATGTAATATAAATGCAATAAGTAGCATACCGTCAAAAAAAGACTTGAAAGTAGAGAACCATGTGTTGGTTACTTTGGTAAAAAAATCCTGTCAGACAGTAACCGTTAGAATTAAAGACAGAAGGGAACTTAGCTATTAATATTAGTCGTCAACAAAGTTGAAACTGCACACAAAATCGAAAGTCTAGAATGTTTGTCCAAATGTTCATTAGTCATAATCGCATTTTTCCTTGGAAACATTTTTAGGATTGGCACAAAACTAACACCTAACCTTATCTAAGGTTACCTGAAAAAATCTGAAAGTTAACAATATCAAATTATGATTAATGACTTTCAGACTATTACTTTTAATAATTATGAATAACAAAGGGATCCAAACTCGTATAATGATAGGATTGTATATTTCTTTTTCAGCTGACTGTATTCCTTTTAACAGCAGAACGTCTCACAGATTCACTATTTCAGCATTTAAGTAAATTGTGGCTATAGTATTGTAAAACGCTGACTGGCGCAATCGGTAGGATCACACAGTGTGCGTGTGCTCGCACAGCGAATCATAGTTCCACCCGTAATTATTTAAACCTACGTTCAGGTGCGTCCTTAATTTACTCTACAACATTGGAAATGCGTAGACGCGTAATCCAAACATGTTTGGATATATCGACAACTACGTGAGTAAATCACTTACGATTCGCACCATGTAAGTTTGCGTTTCTGAATTAGCAGCGTCCTAGAAATTGTTTCTACGTCACCTCGGGCTTGTACCGACGCGCAGAAAATTCTGCTCCAGGCCAGAAGAAGACGTAAAATTGTGTACTACAGGTACAGGCGGTGGCGATAAATAATGCTTCAAATCGCATATTTATCGCCTTCGCCTCAGGATCGTACGACAAATACCTGAGATTTTTTGACCTTATTTATTTTACCGCCCTAGGTGTTTAATGTAATTTTAGTTTTGTTCGGCGGGTGCAGCGGAAGGATGTTATGTTGCGGCTAACTTCAGAGATACAAACGTGACTGGAATTAATTTGATTACCAGCTGAAATAACGGAATGTGTAGTTTAGTTCATATTCATAATATTGCAAAAGGTGGAGTTCACATGAACCCTGCTAGGGTATATAGCAATATACTTAATTATATATCACCTATTTGCTATATGGATAATAATCTCGTTAATCAAAAAACCGACCAAGTGCAAAGTCGGACTCGCGCACCGAGGGTTCCGTACAAAATAGACACTAAAAATCACGTTCGTTGTATTGGAGCCCCACATAAATATTATTTTGAAACTATTTTTAATATTTATTGTTATAGATGCAATAGAAATACGTCATCTGTGAAAATTTCAACTGTCTTACTGTCACGGTTCATGAGGTATACAGCCTGGTGTACCCTAAAAATTCCGCGTTTGTTATATGGGAGCCACACTTAAATATTAATTCTATTCTGTTTTTAGTGTTTTTTTGTTATAGCGGCAAACAGAAATACATTATCTGTGAAAAATTTAAATTTTACCATATCTATACTTTAATTTTAACTAAGTATGTTCTCATTTATATTGACGTAGCAAACAGGGTAAGCAAGCTGTAGTGGCAATGGGCAGGGCACATAGCTGGACAGGACACATACAGAAGAACCGATGAACGAAAAAAACGGATCGTTATTTCGGATATTTTGTATGAAAAAAATACCGGATCCGATCCATGCACTATACATCTACCTGTAAAGCGGTATTAGTTAATGTATTTTTTTTCTGTATATTGTATAATCAGACATGTAAAACTGCCGTTGAGGCCTATTTGCAGAATAATGTTTTGAATTTCAATTTGAATATGACGCTTTATAAAGATTCCACTAATTTTGTCTCTGCGTGTATTATAGCTGGCAGGCTACTCTTAAATGAATACACACCCTTATCAAGCTCATACAATGCACTAACACAAAAACCCCCCAAAATTACCCTTAATGCGCAAACCAAACAATTTGAAACCTTATCACTCCAACCAAGCCTGTAACGCTGTGTACAGTCTGCGATAATTGCCAAAGCACGTCTATAAATAACAGAACCCTTCCGTGGCCGCCTGTACCCTTTATTTACATAATTTGATCGTACGCTCTGAGGGATAAATGGTTTATGTTTATTTATTGATTGTACCTTTAGTAAATAAATCAATTTATAAGCGCTCGAAAAATATGCTTAGGTAAAAGATTGAGAAATGAGCTCTCGACCCTATTAATCTAGTCTAACCCACGATAACAGAGAGGGTTAATATAAGTTTAACTTACGTAATATATCCTCTTTATCCGTGTTTATTTGTCTGTAACCAGATGGACCGATTTTGATTTAGTTTTTAAGGTTCCGTACCTTAGAAGGAAAAACAGAAGTTTTTGGTTCTAATGGCTTAAGGAATGGGTGGTTAAAATCCTTCCCATTCCTCGCTGGCACCGTGTTTAATAGAGAAATAATAGCTTTCTTTACATCACAAATAATGCATGTCACTAGAAGGCCAATCTAAAAAAGCGGCCAGGTGCGAGTCGGACTCGCGCACCGAGGGTTCCGTACAAACTTTCTCTTAACCTAACCTAACTGGCCGGCTAAGTTAAGTTTGCACCTGGTGTCTATAGTGTTGCATACAAATAAGGTGCAAACATAACGCAAAAGGATTGTTCAAAACAGATTTTAGAAAATTAAAAAAGAAAATATTTATTTTATCGTGGGTTTAGTATTAGTTGTTATAGCGGCAGCAGAAATACATCATCCTTCGAAATTTCAACTGTCTATCTATCATGGTTCATGAGATACAGCCTGGTGACAGACGGACAGGCAGACGGACGGAGCATAGGCTCCCGTTTTACCCTTTGGGTACGGAACCCTAAAAACCGTCTCCACAAGAGCAGGAGAAAAGTAGTACTATATTTTTTTATCAACACGATATTTTATTATACCTAAATCTTGTAAACAGTATTAGTATCTCGAAGACCATTTACAAAAAATATGTTCACCGCAGGTTTCGTCAATATAAAATAAAGCAATGGCACAAAATATTATCCGCAACACGCATCGTCAAAATAAATGTAATGCACACACACAAAAAAAAAACAAAAACAACAACATTAATCCGCTGCCCTATAAGTACCCGGCTCAAACGTGCCAGATACCTGCTGCATTACTATATGTGTCTACGTACGAGTCTCATTTAAATACATATATATCTAAATATCCCGGATCCTAGTTTTACGACGGGATCCTCGACTTTTACGCGCTTCACCTGCGGGTTTACGAGCGACTTTACGGCGGTTGACGAATCAAGAATCGCTTTCACGCACCCAACGGGACAGGTTGGGTGTTGCGGATAATCAAGGTGAATGATTGACTTCTTGATTTGATGTAACAATTTTTTACAACTTTATCTATAAACTAGAAGGTGATCGCAACTTCGTTCGCGGAGGAGAAAAAGTCATAACCCCTCTTTTTTTCTTCAGCGTAGTCGAGTAAAAAGTATCCTATTACCATCTGGAGATACCCAGCTACCCGTGTAGCAAAAATAGTTCAAATCTGTTTAGCCGATTTGGCGTCATGAAGCCGCAACGACACACAAAAAATATAAATAAAAGTTTTTCAATTCAGTGACCTCCAAGTAGTCCGTTACAATCAGTTTTTTGAAAATATCTTCAATGTACAGACATTTTATTCTTACAATTTCGTAATAGTATAGATGTCGCATTTAAAAGTGACACTTGCTTGGCTTATGGGGCGGGGGTGATTTTATTAAAAACACAATACCTAATGTGCGTGAATTTTGGCTTTTGCCGTAGATATAGGATAAGAATTAGGCCACTATATAAATAAAAATCGATTGACGAAATGTACGTGCGTGCATCACATCAGCACGGCTGCACCTAGTCATCATATTTGGCTGATTCTTCTTTCGTTGTGTTTGTGATTTAAGGAAAAGGTCTGTAAGTATTAAGTAAATATTTTAAGTTGCATGAAAAAGCTTTGGGCTTGAAGATCTCCATATAAGAAGTGAGTGAGTGAGACAAAAGATTAACAGAGATCTTAAAAAATATATTTCATTAAGGGAAGTTTAGGTCTCATCTTGTTCCTTAGAAGCCGTGCGAAGCCGGGTGGGCAGCTAGTATAGAAATAAATCTGTAAATTGCGCACGTGAGTGTATGATTAGATAATGCAGTAGCCCATAGCGAGCTTTAAAACCGCAATTTTAGCTTGTAGGGGAATGCTGTTGCAGCAAAAAAATTGAGAAACTACGTTTACTGAGGTCGGAGCGTACGCAAGCTCGAATCAGATGTTTCAGAACCTCTCACCAATTTCAGGACCTCTAAAATGGTGTCTATACACCGCAAGAGACAAAAGAGACGAACAAAAAAAACAAATTTCAAAGTCTTAGCCTTATCTACTTGACGATAGAGGACGCTAGTAGCACTGTAAAAGTGTATTTTTCTAGGTCATTTTTATTATAAGGCCGAATACAATCCCAAAAACTTGTCATTATTATTTTTTTACTTCTAAATCTATAGTTTCTTACGCCCTAGAACACACTGGTAATTGTTAATTTATTCTTATTGATTTCCAATTACAGTGGATTACCTAGCCGACGCTAGATGGCGTTAGTAAACTCGCTAAAGCGCCATTTTATGTACTTGGTTTTTCCTTAGATCGCCGATATAAATAGATTTAAAATAACTGGATAATAAAAAATATTGATTAAGCCAAATGATTAGGAAAAAATAAATACAAATTTTTAATCAGTGAAGTATTATCTAGCTAGTCGAACCACAAAATTTAATGTTTTAACTGAATTCGGTTCATCTTTTATATAATATACACTTATTTAATTCCATAAGAAATAGTTAACTATGACAATGATAAGAAATATAATAATAACAATTGTTATCGATTGACGACTAAATAAAACATTAACTAGTTTCACTATCTGACGCTAGATAACGCTAGTAGCACCGATAAAACTCGTCGCAACTATATTTAGAAATAATTCAGATAAAAAAATGCCTCGGTTACCAAAATATCTTGAGCATTATACAAACCGCGGAGTCTGGTTATTCATCGGTGATAGCAAATTGAAGGCCTCAGTATAGGGTTCTACTTGACGATAGACAGCGCTAGTAACAACAAACAAAAAGCATTTTTTTTTATTCTTTGGGTGATAATAATAATTATACTATTATATTAAACATATGCTTTTGTTTTCGTTTATATTTAAAGCAAAATAATGACGATATGTATCAAAATAACATATTATAATTGGCTAATAATGTTATAAGCTTAGCTTAGCTCTTTTGCCTACTTGACGCTAGTCAGCGCTAGTAGTACTACTAAATGTAATTGAACTTACGATTTCTCCAAAGTACCTATTATCAACTCCTGGCCCCTAAATAACAACCAAAAACCCACATCTTCGCAAGGAAACGTCTTTCATACAAAATGCGGAGACCGGCGCCTTAGGCCCCTGAAGGGCGCGCTGTGGTACTAGTAGTTCGCTATTTTGTTGAAGGTATTGCCTACTTGACGTTAGATAGCGCAAAAATAAACATTTTAGCTGAGTTTTTTAATTAGTCTTGACTATAAACAATAAAGCTTTTTTTTTTAATATACAGTTATTTGGCACTTAACTATGTCAATAATAATATATTACATTATACATATAATAAACAAGGATCATTAAAACAAGAGGATTGTCAATCTGGCGTTACAACGGCATCTATGTACCTATAAGAATTATTATTTACAATTATTCAACTCTACAAGCGTGACACAGTATTCAAATAGTATTTGCCTGAAGATTTCCCTGCGATCGGGGCACGATCCAAAGTATGTAAATTGACAGTTCTATTGTTTTAATGGTCAAGGCCGTCTTTATACACGCGGTGGCCCTTGGGCACACAGAATTAGGTGGCCATCGAGCGCTCAAAAATGGGGGGGGCCTGGGGTACTCAATAATAAAATTAGAGACCTCTTTGGACTGCAACAAAAACGTCGTTTAAGATCTTTCGGGACCCCCTGAGGTTGGGGACCCTGGGCACGAGCCCAGAGTGCCCAGTGGGAAAGAGGGGCCTGTTAATGGTCCTTGATAATAACACAGTCATACTTATATCGATTGCCACCTTCAGAAGGTACTAGCTGGTTTGACTACTTGACGCAAGATAGCGCTAGTAGTAACGCATAATTCATCTTGAAACAAACGCATCCCATCCCAACTATCCATAGTAAGTAATCGGCTTCTGATGAAATAATCCCTCTGTTACAAACTCTTAGGCCCTATATAACAGCCAAATGCCAATGTCTCCGGAAGGAGCCGTGTACCATACAAACTGCGTAGGCCGGCGCCTTAGGCCCCTGAATGGTGGCTCGCAGGCGTACTGTAATTCATTCATTATTGATTGCCAATTCCAGAGGTCTTAGCCGTATTACCTGGCTCAATATAGCTGTTTGGTGGCGAAGAAAGATCACTTTAAGAAAACGCGAGATAAGCGTAACTGTTAGTCTATACTATTGTGAAGTTGTAAAAATGAAATGTCTGTAGTAAAAAGTGTTACAGACTATTTAATGGTCACAATAAAAAATATGGTATTTTATATTTTTTTGTATATTTGTATGTGTCGTTGTGGGTTCATGACGTCAAAACGGCTGAATGGATTTCGGTCATATTTGGTACACGGGTAGCTGGTCATCTATGAATATGGATGGTTATAGGCTATTTTCTACCGACTACGCCAAACAAAAAAACTGGTTATGACTTTTTCATACTCCGCTTACGAAGTTGCGGGCGGCTTGTAGTAACTTACTTAGTAAAATAATTGCACAACAAATATAAAGAGCAATAACAAAAAACTTCTTACGTGCAATTGGTTTATTTTTAGAAGAATTCGATTGCTATAAGGTTTTTAAGCTGATTAACACTGCACTATATTTGTAGTAATTTTCAACATGTCGCATAGGTATACTTTATATATATTTTTATACACTATAACAACCGGAATGTAAAAATTAATTGTTTATCATTAAGAATTAAAAAAAAATTGCAATATTCTAAATATATCAGAGATGCGTGAAAACAGAACTAAAAAAAATCTTGAGGCATTTGAACACTTATGTTTAACATAAAATAATAAAGGTGCGAAATTTTTTTTGCAATCAAACTTTACTATCAAAGGGAAGGCCTAGAAGTGATCGCTCTTTAGAGATAAGACCGCCTGTTATACCTCGAATTGTGTTTTTGTAAATGCATTACTTATTTATCTCTGTATTTTTGTGGGATGTGGAATAAAGAGTATTTGTATTTTCTATAGGTACAATAACGATGTGAAAAAATTATCATCTTCTGAGATAAATAGCGATATCTAAGTAAACAGGAAAAGATCCCTAATAGGGATAAGTTCGCTTTTGTCCATTGATTTCACTTGTAACTGGTTATTATGTACAAGAAAGTATTTACATATATACATACATAAACAGTTTATAAGTAACTCAAGGAGACCACGTATTTTCATCAGTATATTTTAAATAATTACATATATGACGATGAGTGTATTAGCAAGTATTATGTTAAGTAGGTAGGGTTTGTAAACGAAAACACCGACCCAATGGGAAAATCACAGACCAGCCTTTCTAAGATTAAAAACTTTCGATTTTCTATGCAACTAATAGGCATATTTTTTTCGTTTGAAACTGATTATTAAATCCGCTGATATTATGGTATGTATCGAAGAGACTTGCGCAACACGATCAGCGCGATGTACAGAATTTGAAAGGGTTTGAAAATCCAGCCACTCAGACAGCGACAGTATCCCACGCCTCCCTCCGAAAAGGGAAGTGAACGATCATCGATGGCTGGTGGTTATCAAACCACCAGCCTCTCTCACGCTCAGGACACCGCGCCACATCTCATCTTCGTGGATGGGGTCAGCTCACGTATTGTGATAGCCTGGTGAAGAGCTTACTATAGAAATGATCCTATGAAGTAAGGTCTTGACGCAAATTTGCGTACCGAGGAACGTGATGATTCTGAAAAAAATCTTAACAGCGCGATGTACGATTTAGTATGGGGCGCGCGGCGGACGGTACAGTGGCATCTAGCGTGGAATTGGGGGAGCCCCGACAAACACGTGGTGCGGGAACCGCGTGGGCACGCGCACGTGCGGTTGTCTTGATTGTCAAGTGTTGACGCACACGCACAAGGCCAAAATAGTTGACCAGAGATCAGCGTACAGTATAAATTGAACTGACTCGGGACCCTTCGGATTTGTGTTAGCTGAATCGTCGTAATATTTACTTAATTACAAATATAGTTTCAATAGTTGCTATTTATTTATTTATATACATTTTTTAATGCAGTTACCATACAATCTTATAAACGAATAATTTTCACAACTTGATGGGTTTCTATCATTAGTAATTTAATAGTGTGGTAACATTAACCCCTAATGCATTCATTATGCGTAGAAATTGGCATAAAAAAATATTCGCAGACCGGTTTCGAGTAAGGTATGATATTTGTTATTCGAATAATTAACGCGTATAATATTTTTTAGGAAGAGCTCTTGCACGCACATGTTTTATGACTTACAACATTATCGCTCTGGTCAATCTGCAAAAGCAGTAAATTGTGTTCGTTATGAAACAAAAGGTAGCTAGTACTTTAAATAATATGTATTAATAAGAAACAAAAATTTAGCCAAATATAACTAAAGAAAATTATGAAACAGAACAAACAACGAATCTACGAGATTTCAGCAAAGTCGTATGAAACATAATATGTTTTTTGAGATGTACTTACTGTCTACAATGAAATAAGTAAGCAATTAAAGAAAGCTGACGTATCGTAAGGTTGAGCAAGTTACATTGCACGGCAAACTTAACAATGCAGTGGGAAAACATTTTCTCTCATACGGCGGTCCACAATATTTGATGCTCTAGCTGCAAAGCGTAAGTTTGCAATAATCGCGAATAATAAAAAAAACATATTCGAATAATAAATAACCGCTTATAATTATTAGAAATTTGTTCTCATTATTCGACATTCTAATACATTTGATTAGTCTCTGTTTGTACGCCTACTGTACTTTACGATTACAGTACGATCAACTCTCTTTTATTTATTAAGGAATTTACGTTATTTCAATCACCGAAAAGCCGGCCAAGTTCTTTATGGTCCGTGATAATAATTACGCAACAAATCAGAGCTTGGCATCGCATCAGCGAAAGCTGGCACCGCTGGTGGATTTTCTGGAAATTGCATGTGTAATTGGTATATGCATATGTCTACATAAAATTGCGTATCGACGTTGGTACATAACATACTAATAAAATATATATTTGTAACCAAAGAAGGGCTCGCTTATATCACACTTGTACCAAAAAGTACGAAAAATGTGACCTTGAAGTAGCTCCGTTTCACTTTTCTTAAAATATCTTTGATATACAGATATTTAATTTTAACTACCTATTTAATAAGAAAGTTAAAAAAAGTACAAATTTTATGTCTGTAGGTACATAAAAGACTAGGCATTAAAAGGCCCGAGAACATCCGTCATGAGCCAAGCAAGCCCAAATTTAAAAAGGCCCTGAAAAAAGTAAGCATCACATATATTCGTTTATCCTATAATTGTATATAAATAATAAATATTCTATAGTATTATTAGTACAGAGACTCGTGCTTGCAGTCAAACTGTACAATAGAGTTTTGCAGGAAACTGTCTTAGAAATAAGAAATATGTACTTTGTTTAATAAATAAATAATAATAAAAAAAAGGTCTGAATAAAAAAATTGTTTGTATCTACGTATGAGTCTTTGCAGGTTCATCACACCAAAACGACTAAAGGAATTTCAACTATTTTTGGTACTCTGATAGCTGAGCATTCACAGATTACCCGATTATGCTGCAGCAAAAAAAAAATAGTTTTGGCTTTACCTCCTCCGCCACCAAAGTCGCGGGCACCATCTAGTTAATTATATAGCTACATTTCCCTTTGACCTGGCTATTTTCGGTCACGAGGTATTTTGTGCTTGCTTTGAAGCGTTCTCACAAATATGTGCATAACACACATAATTTGTGAATAACCGCTAAATTTACTTCATAATAACTTTCGTTTTTAAAATAGTTACTAGAAAGTGAAAATCACAAGCCTCTTTTAATCATCCTGTAAAGTGGGAAAATAGTGACTTGTATCCATTCTTGCATACTCGTATCCACTTATCCTAGTACCGAAAAATTAATAAATCCGTTCAGCTGTTTTGAAGTGATGTGGCTACAATATTACGTACCTACAGGCAAACGAACGTCTATCAAAAATATAAAAAATCTGCATCCTCGTAGCCTACTTCAAATATTTAAAAAAAGTTTTCAATGTACGAATAATACATTTTACTTTATAATAGTATGCTACTCGTACCTGTATGTACCTTTGTTACGTTGAAAGAGATACCTGCAAAAATACCACTAAACTAAAATGCAGCTTAAAATATTTCCATAGCCAAAGTGTAGTGTAAAATATTAAAAACAAAACCCGTGTTATCGCGACAATTCTCGTAAAACTAAAACACGGCTTAACAAATACATGCTCCAAATATTCAAACTTAGCAAATACAATTACCAAAGTTTCCACATGAAAGAAAATATTTAAGCGTAATACAAGTTAATTTTAACCCAAATTTTTGGTCACGTTTCTCGGCAACACATATCTGTAATCATCGTTTTTAAATTGAACCCTACATTTCACAACAACAGGTTCAGTTTACAGCGGCGATAGTGGGGTAGATAGGTCGGGGAAATGAATAAGCAATTTGGGTCAGTGTAGAAGCAAAAGCGAGTCGGAAACAATAATTAGAGTGGCTTGAAATGCCGCGAGTTCGAGCTATTTAAGTTAACGTGTATGCATTTGGTTTTCGGTATCCTACTAATAGGTACAAACCATCATTATAGTCAAAACATCATTAACCTAAAGAAAAGGACAAGACCTTACAAATTACGGAATTTTGGTTACATTAGATATACCAAAAAGGACCAACGAATATGGTCAGTGAACTTGGATGTGTATTCCTCCAAGTATATTAAGAGTCCCCAGTAAGCTCGGTTCTCCATGCAAACGTAGTTACGCTCTCATTTTAAAACGACTAGCTAGTTTGCTCTGAAACTTTGTACTTAGAATAAATTTAGGTATATGCAGGCATGTATTTAGTTTATGTAGCTACAGATACCATACTAAAAAATACAGCGAATTTAAGTTTTTGGTACAAAATTTGTGTTCTGCTGTATTTCGTTTGTTTTATAAACTGGAGCCATATAAACTAATTACAGGCCTAGTTATACCTCATGCCATTGTATATCAAATAGCGGCCAAGTGCGAATCGGACTCGCCCATGAAGGGTTCCGCAGCCGTTTATACAAAAAATGCATTACAGATGAAAAAAAAAAGATATAAAAAAAACACTAACTAAAGAGCGTATCTCCCCGGCACTTACGTCCTTTTGCTGCGAAGCGTAGTTTTTTGGCAATAACTTAAAAACGGTATGTCCGATCATGTTGAAAACAATTTTCGTTGGAAGTATTTATTAAGCTTTATATTTGTAATTTTTTTCATATTTTTTTAACATACCGTTTTGATAATAGACGGGGGGTCACAATGATTGCTACTTTCGGAGCGAATATTTCGGAAAATGTTCAATAAATCAAAAAATGTTTTAAGAAAGTGTTTTTAGATGAACTGTCGAATGAAGTGCCACACATTGATATTTGCTGAAAAAAATTTTTTTGGGTGTCGGTTACATGTGTGCGGTGCCCCCCCTAAAATATATATTTTATTATTTAACTATCAAACTAAGTAGCGACACACGACACCTATGCTCCAATTTTCATCAATGTACATCTTATACTTTTTGAGTGACGTAGCCTGTGACATACGGACGGACAGACAGACAGACAGACACACTGACAGATGACGAATCTATAAGGGTTCCGTTTTTGCCAGTTTGGCTACGGAACCCTAAAATCGTTACAATCCAACATGTAGTTTTAAAATGAGAACAAATTTTTGTTTGTATAGGAAGGTGAAATTTGGCCGAGCTTGCTGGGGACTCCTTCGATTGACCAAACTGCATAGGAGAATGTACTGAGACTTATTTTTAAATAGCCAACAAATATTTTCAAATAATAAGTAAGTAACACTTATTATTTGAAAATATTTTTGCAATTTCATAAAAGTAAGAAATTAAAAGTTTGTTATATTTGCATATTTGAATGTTTAGAGTAAAATCAAAGTATGAATAGTACTTGGCTGTTTATTGCTGTCCCTCTTTCACTCGCACCTGACAATATAATTTTGTCACTCGTGGTCTATAAAACGACACTCAGTTGGTTGCACAACGGCCTACGAAGCTGGCGGTCCCGGGTTCGAATCCCGGCCAGGGGAAGTGTTTGTGTGATGAGCACGAATGTTTGTTCCTGGGTCTTGGATGTTTGCTATGTAGTTAAGTATTATAATTTATCTATATCTTATGTATATCGTTGCCTAGTACCCATAGTACAAGCTTTGCTTAGTTTGGGACTGGGTCATTAGTATAAGATTGTCCCTGATATTTATTTATTTATAGATACACCAAGGTCACCGAGTATTATTATTATTATTCTGGTTTCATTGCATATGTCTGTTACTCAATAACCCGTTAAAAATCCAACACATTTAGATAAAACTTAGCACACAGACAGATCGCTCATGTGTTAAAGGACTCCCAGCTCTGAATGACCTTCGATCCGTAGCTCTTCGCTTTTCTGTGTTGAATATGTCTCATCGTGTTAACAACGAACGTCTTAACAAATATACTGTTTCAGTTTATCTTCAAGAGTCACAAAAACCAAAATAAACGCCTTGATGGCGTTTATTTTGGTTTTTTTTACGATGGAAAACCAGTTTTTGTAAATTTTCTTAAAAATACACGCTTTTTAAAGAAAAGGCTTGCTTAGCGAGTTAAGGTGCGTCCACATTTGTATCATTTGCCCGATCAGATCTTCGTCCCGTGGCATGATCGCGCCGATCCGATCGCTCGGAATCCATGTTGCTACGCTTATCACACACTTAGATCAGATAAGCGCGGCGTGATCGCCGCGCCGACAGTGAGCGTCCAAGCAGCGCGATACGCAGTCATGCCACGCCACGGTGATCGGGTACGAGCTAATGATACAAGTGTGGACGCACTTTTAGGTGTTTTCAAAGTAGAAAATAAAAAAACATCTCTGTAAAAATCTGTAATGAAATACATAAAAATTGATTCTAATTTCCTAATGCAAGTAACTGTTAAATAAAAACTAAAGTATCACATAAACTAGGCTTCAAAAGTTATTTTGGCCATTCCAGCGGGCCTATGATGGTTGCGTTTGTCACGCGATAAATAAATGACATAGCTGCCGTCACCTTCTGACACGTATGCGAGTGCGAAAGTGACAGGCGCGTTATCATACCATTTATCGCGTGATAAACGCGACCATCATCGGCCCGCTGGTACAAGACACAGAACAAAAACCATGAAAATCGTACATTTTTGCTTGGAACCCCTTAAAACAAAGGTTATTTAATTACCAGTAACGCGGGCAAAGCCGCGGATAAAATATACTTGCTAGTCTATCATAAAAATATTAAAATGCATCCTACAACCGAGCAACATACGAGAGACCATTCATACCAAATATTTCTCTTTATTTTTACTCGAGGAAAACAGTGGAAAAGTGGCATTTACCACTGAAAATACTCAGGAAAACTTGTTCGAATTAGTAAAAAGACTAGGTGCATTACAAAACAATTATACAAAACATTTTCCGAGATACCTGGCTTTTCTCAGGGGAAACAGAGAAAACAGGAGCTTTAACTGCCAAAAGCAACATTCTGGGGAGTTTAATTTAAAAATACGCTGCTGTGTTATGCACTGAATTAAGAAAAGGCGCACACTTTAAAAGTCTGTTGTAAAGAGGCACAATTTTTTTGCCATTATGAAACAACTAGAAGGTGTTTGCACTTCATTCCCGGAAAAAGTTATTACCCTCTTTTTAGGGTTCCGTAGCCAAAATGGCAAAAACGGAACCCTTATAGATTCGTCATGTCTGTCTGTCTGTCTGTCTGTCTGTCTGTCCGTCCGTATGTCACAGGCATTTTACTCACTAACCATAAGATGTACATTGATGAAATTTGGAGCATAGGTGTCGTGTGTTAACCGCTACTTAGTTTGATAGTTAAATAAAACAAATATATATTTCTAGGGGGGGCACTCCATACATGTAACCGAAACTGAAAAAAAAAGTTTCAGCAAATATCAAGGTGTGGCACATATTTCGACAGTACCTTTAAAAACAGTTCGTCGTTTACATTTTAATCCCTACAGGTGATAAACAAGCTTGTATCTTTTCGAATTAAAATAAGTAGCATCAGCCAGTTAATCAACCAAAGGCCTTAACTAACCATGACGAGATTAATTCGTATTGAAAGAGTAATTTCTATTAAGTAAAGTGAATAAATTCTATATAAGAAAAAAATCGTTGTAAGTGCAATGATGGAAGTTTCAGCAAATATCAAGGTGTGGCACATATTTCGACAGTACCTTTAAAAACAGTTCGAGGTTTCAAAAAAAAAAAAATGATTTAGTGAAGATTTTCCGAAATATTCGCTACGAAAGTAGCAAAAATTGTGTGTCCCCCATCTATTTTCTAAACGGTCAGTTTAAAAAATCTGAAAAAAAATTACAAATATAAAGCTTAATGAATAATTCCAACGAAAATTATTTTCACCATGATCGGACATACCGTTTTTAAGTTATTGCCAATAAACTGCGCTTCTCAGCAAAAGGACGTAAGTGCTGCGGAGATACGCTCCTTTGTTAGTGTTTTTTTTTCATATCGTATTTTTTTCATCCGTAGTGCATTTTTTTGAATAAACGGCTGCGGAACCCTTCATGGGCGAGTCCGACTCGCACTTAGCTGCTTTTTTGTATTAGGCTAGGATAGTTATAATATCACGTAAGTTATATTATTATTAAACTGGAATAGTTATTAGTTAACGTATTCTCGGATGGTCAGCTATACTACTTGTAGTAAAAAATGTTGAATTACGTTTATATTTTGTTAATCCTTATTTGTCCTAAATAGTAAACAGCATTCTAACCTAAAAGTACACCTTTTTTGTCTTAAACTCCCATTTTCTCGTAAATAAAGTAACAGGAATTACTATTTTTAGTACCACTGCCAATTTCATACATTAAATTGATTTCCTTGAATGTTGTTTACTAGTTAGGACGAGTAAGGATGAATAGAGTATAGGTAGACACATATGTAGGTAATCATAAAAAAACATATTTTTTTCGACATAGTGACAATCAAATTGCCCTTTTTATTAATTTGTTAAAACTTTATAGTTGTATAATCTTTCTCTAATAACGCTAATTAGGTACTTAAAAAAAACATTTCCTAGTGTTAATATTATTGCATATTGCAAACTAATTTGTATTGTTATATTTCGTTTCCAAAAGCCTCACAAACTTCTAAATATTTTTAATTAATATTATAAATGCCCAAATTTCTGCTAATTTTCGGCAAATCGAAGTGGCAGAATCGAAGTTTCAGAAAGTAGCCATTAAATTACTTTCATTGTTTACAGTTCAATACTACTATAAATATTGTTTTAATGTTGTCTTTTTCTCTACAAAATTAATGTAAATGTACGAGTATTTAAGTTTTAAACTAAATTTAACTTTGTCTAGAAATGTGATCCTTCTTTATTGATCTGCGCCAGCTGTACCCAGTTTAAATTCTGTATCAATACACAATTTAATCATAGCATAGGCTCGTTTCGCTTCGGATGATATTGATGAAGCAGGCTCGACGTTTCAATCAGAGCGATGCGAAAGCCAAACATATGGGTTACTTGATCCAAAGTCCCTTTTGAGATTCTCATACATTGTTAGTTTATTAGCATCTGATCATCTTTAGCAAATTGTCTGAAATTTCGGGAATTCGTTTACATTTTAATCCCTACAGGTGATAAACAAGCTTGTATCTTTTCGAATTAAAATAAGTAGCATCAGCCAGTTAATCAACCAAAGGCCTTAACTAACCATGACGAGATTAATTCGTATTGAAAGAGTAATTTCTATTAAGTAAAGTGAATAAATTCTATATAAGAAAAAAATCGTTGTAAGTGCAATGATGGAAGTAAAGGATTGAATCAGCTGTACCCAGTTTAACTTGCGTATCATACACAATGTTCGCGGAAGTCAAACATACAGCTGACATCATACAAAGGGTCCCTTTTTATAATAGGGTGAATACATCTATGACAAACATTGTTTCCTGTTTTTCACATTGTTTAAAACTAGCATCATCATTAGGCTTTCGTATACCAAACAGTAACCCAGTATTACTTTATCTATAAAGTCCCTTTTTAGATTCAATAATGAAATATTGGTGATTATGATTTGTTCAACCATAGCAGAATTATATGAATTGGCGTGAATTATTTTACATATAAATATCCACAAATAATAAACATGCGTGCTAGTTTTGGAATTAAAAACTTTAACAACAGCCTTATGACTGGCTTGGCTAAAAAGGAGGTAGTTATCATTTCGGTTGTATGTTTTTTGTTTTTTTTTATCAATGTTACCTCAGAACTTGAATTGAAGATTTTAATTTTATTCTAAATGAGATGCATTCAGCAAATCTTGGGTTTGAATATCTGCATAAAACAAGTGAGTGAGTGAGAAAAGATAATAAGTACACCCGTGCGAAGCCTGGGCGACCAACTAGTTCTTTATATTTATGAGATGTGCAATAAACAGTATTTTTGTATTTTATTTGTATGTAACTTGAAACGAACGAAAATTGAATAATTATGACCCAAATAACTTTGTTCAAACCCGAGACCATGCAAATGTAATTAACGTGTAATTCGATTTCAATGTGTACAAGGTGTAATAGCTATTTGTGTAACGATATTTTAAATAAGGTTATAAAATATCAATATCCTCATCAGTTTCTCATTTAATACACGTGAGGACAAATATTTCGGGTCTCCCAAATTTAAATAACGGTATTAGGTATTTTTATTATTAATTGACATTAGTTTTATGTACATAATATACTATTCTTCGCAATACCTAACTGTATTAGCAATTTCCTCAAACCTATCATAAAAATAAATAAATGTCCGAACATCACGATTTTTGCGATACTCGCTCCGTTAACGCATTTTTCTTCATGAGTTTTTACGAATGTGATTAAAACCTGAAAACGTATATTTTTGAAGATTCATTTTAGCAGTTTAGATGTACAATTAAATAAAAATCACGACAGGATTAAAATACTTTAGTACCCTGCACTTATATAGGAAATAATGACGTATTTTACCGACCCCAAATTTTTCCCTTCGAGTGTATTTAAGGCCTTATTGAGCTTACCATGGGACTAGTTCAATTTGTGTAAAATTTCTCATCATCATAATCAACCTGTTGCAGTCCACTTTTGGACATAGGTCTCCCCAAGGTTGCGCCACTGATTACAATCATTAGCCGCTGCCAGCCACCGTGCGAATATCATCGCTCCTCCTTTTCTGAGGACGTCCTACGCTTCTTTAGCCGAGACGTGGTCTCCATTCGAGAACCCTCTAAAAAGTATCCTATAGCCATCTGTGGGTGGTAAGCTACCCGTGTATCACAGATAGTTGAAATATGTTGATATGTTAGGCGTGATGAAGTCAGAATGGAACAAACATACAAAAAAATAAAATTATACCTCCACCCCACCTCCAAATAGCTCCTATAACTTCTATACTATTATAAAATTGTAAATTGAAATGTCTGTACATTGAAAATATTAAAAAAAAGTGATACGGACTATTTTAAGGTCACTGAATCGTTTTTTTTTTGTTTTTTGTACGTTAGTATGTTCACATGTGTCGTTGTGGCTTCATCACGCCAAATCAGCTAAACGGATTTCAACTATTTTTGGTACACGGGTAGCTGATATCCACAGATGGTTAAAGGATACTTTTTACCCGGCTGCACTGAAGAAAAAAAGAAGGGGTTATGACTTTTTCTCCACAGCGAAGAAAGTTGCGGGCACCTTTTATTTTTTTCAAATAAGTCTTCAATGTAAAGTGTGAATAGTGTCTCATATTTCATTTTTACAACTTTATAATGGAATAGATGTTCACATATGTAATTAAAATACCGAATTGTTCGTAATTGTGATCAGTATTGGGCAAAATTACAAAAATTAAGCGACTGTAATTAGTGGTCTCTCTTATTGGAGCAGTAATTATAATGTCGATTTCATAGAATGAAACGGGCTGATTGCTTTTTAAGTGAATTAATTGGATCTGACCGACATTTTCGAGAAATTAATATTTCACGTCAATAAATACACTTCAGAATCTTTCACTACTTCATTAATACCATATTGACTAATTTAATATTAAAATAAATTTGTACACGTAAGAAAAATGCTAAGTTTGACCAGTTGAAATCAAAACGCAGTAGGAACGAAACGCTCCGTGAAAGTAATCGAACGCCAATGTTAAATTAATATTATTTTAAACTTGAGTTTAAGTAAACCTATTTGTTTCATCATAATTTTAATTATTGAAGAAAAAAAAAATGAAAGAAAAAAACAATCAGAATGGAAAAAAAACATGTTTTACACTGTTTTTGTCACTGTCGGCTAGTCGGAAAAATACATAGTCAGCCCATCTCTAGTAATAACTTAACTGGTACACTCAAAGCGCTCTAAAAGGGACTAATACATATACTATAAGCTTATCCCAAAACCTATTACACTTGCGAACTTTATTCGGAACTAAATTTGACACCTGAAAGCAAGTTGTTTCAGTCAATGAGTTCAAAATACCGGCGTGAAGGCAAACTTCGAGACTTGGCCGAAACTCTCCCATTTGCCTTCGCTTGTATTCTGGACTAAGTTTCCGTTAACGGATACTGTTTTGTATTCAAATGTTTTTTTTTTGGATTTAGGTAAAACTAACGCTTAGCAGATAGAATCAGAAATGAGGATATCTGCAGAAGAAGTAAAGTAACCGACATAGCTCGCAGGATCGCGAAGTTTAATGGGCAGGCACGTAGACCAGAAAACGGAGGGCCATTGGGGCAGTAAAGTCCTGGAGTGGCGACCACTCATAAGAAAGCGCAGCGTGGGATGGCCCCTGACTAGGTGGACGGATGAGATCTTGAGGGTCGCGGGGAGTTGGTGGATGCGGTCTGCGTAGGATCGCACTTTATGGCGAACTGTAGGGGAGCCTATGTTCAGCAGTGGACGATCGTGGCTGTTAGATAGATAGATATATAGATAGAATTTAGCCGTGGCAATAATCAATATCCATATACATAATATTATAAATGCGAAAGTGTGTGTGCCTGTCTGTCTGCCTGTTACCTCTTCACGCTTCAACCGCTAAACTAATTTGGATGAAATTTGGTATGGAGATCGTTTGAATCAACCACTTTCGTATATACATACGAAAGTGGTTGAACAGGCTGAAGACGCGATCTCGAAGGTCTGACGGGCGATTGTGATTGAATTGTAAAGCTTTCTAATGGAAACCACGAATTGGTATGTGAAGCGGGAAATGGCGCTCCGTAAGTAGACTTCATTAAATTCATAAGAGGCCGAGCGCGGGTCAAGTCGTTCAAATATGCATACATACATACAATCACGCCTTTTTCCCTCTCTAGGCAGAGACTACCTCTTGCTACGGTCCTGGCATACAACTGCCGCTTCATCAACATTCATTAATCTCTTCATTTTGTGCTGTCACAACCCTTTTGCTTTGTCTCATACACACACAGAATATCAATATTTTTCGCATCCATCATCTGACATACTTCATCTATTTTATCATTCATTCCTCCCCTTACATTTAACGTAGCAAAGTGGCTATCCATAGCCCACTCTTCGCTCTCGCTGGGACCTTTGCGTTCCCACGAGCAGCTGGAGATAAAATATTCGAACCCAGCAGAGCTCCGCATACCAGGTAAGGGTTACCAGTCCCAGGGCAATTCGGCACGCTAACGACTAGACGTTCAAATATCCAGCTTGAAAATAAGGCAGGCAAGGTATCATTTTCTAATTCTATTAAAAAAAAAAACGATTTTCGCCACGTATGATGTAAAATATTCGTTACATAAAAGGGCAGCGGTTGAAACGCTCCGCGGCCCGGCCCAAATAACTTAACAACGGACCGTTGTTCATTATTCATTATCGTTATACCGCTGTATCCTTGTACCGTTTATAGAACAGTTGAACTAAAATTGCTTGCTTCGGTAACTTCGCTTCAAAATTACCCTGGGAACGACATCGTTTTCGTCAGTCAGCCCGAAGGAACGACTTGTCCCGCAATTCGAACAAACAACCAAATGAAAACTAGAAACTCCGAATAGTAAACTTGAATTGAAATTAATATTTAAGTTTTTTGAAATTAAAATGCAAGTATTCGTTTACGGGGTTTTATTGTTACGGGGTTGCATTGTTGCTTGTTTTAATAATAAAATAAAGCTCAATTTTTATTTTGTTGGAAAATATAATAAAAGTTTATTTTGAATTGCTTAATTTGTGCATTTGTATTATTGCCCGCCAAGGACGCGGTGAGGAACACTGTCCTTAATTCACTAATCTAATACAAATATAATAAAATAGGAACTTAGTGAGAAGGTAAAATATTACATAGTTCCTTGTATGGTTGAATTTCCATGCAAAGATATAATATACCGAAACAAGACAGTATATTGCAAAGAACGCAGCATACTAAAACAAAAACTAAATAAATTTTACTAAACTAATACCTTTCACATCAAAATTGCAATAGAGAAATGCATCAATCAAGATGACATAAAATTATTTAAAAAAATGCAATAAACATTACGCATATTCTCTATTTCATTCAATAGGCAAACAACACAATTTGCTTACGGGCCGTTTAATTATATTACCCTTACATTTTAAACTTAGTACTCTAGTAACGCCGACCAAACCAGTGTGCCTACCATGAGCTGAGTTTACGATCGGCGCTGGCGAGTATCTCGTATCGAGAGTCAGTGCACCTCTCTCGCACGCGCTAATAGTGCGAAAGAGATAGACCGTCATCGAGCGCTCGATACTCGCTCGTGCCGAACTCAGGGTAGGCGTACTGGGTGTTTTTCGACAATAAGGCCGTTAACCACTTAGCAGGTGGTAAGTCATCCTCTTTCACTATAACTTATAACACCACGTTACCTACAGAAGGTTCGGGTGTATGATCTGAATACAGTTGTCAGCATACGTTGTAATCGTATTGGAAGATTTGACTACCTAGCCTTTTTTCAGACAGCGGCAGAGGTTTTTAAGCGACTTCCAAAAAAGGAGGAGGTTCTATGAACGACTGTTTGTATTTTTTTATGTATTTCTAATTCATTGCGTGTGATCTTAACTAACAATTCGCGCAATGTCGTGGCCGGGTCGTTAGCTAAAGACAGAAAAAATAATTATCTGATCATTGCTTACTATCTTATATTATATATCTAATAAGGTAATTATACATTATTTCTACAGAAAAATGTATCAGTAAAACAACTTAGACTCACGAAAATCTCCTTTACAAATTCGTAGCGTACCTGAAACAAATAAATCAACTTAAGTTACAAAATTACAAGTGTATGTAGAGCTATGTATATAGGCTTATCAAGGGTAATACAATAGTAGATTGTTAACCAAGGGTTGAAAGTGACCCATTTCTCCCGAGATATTGTTTCATCATCATCATCATCATCATCGTCGTCATCATCGCAATCGCAATCGCTATGAAAAGCTTTTATTTTAATAATCTTCGACTCTGTGGCTAAACGTAACAATAAAATACTTTCCACCCTAGGGATGGAAAAGCTATTTTCCACCAAGCAAAACCCATGAAAATTAAACTTTTCGAACAGGAGAGATAAAAAGATCATTTTTACTGTAATATTCGTAAGTAAAATAATATAGCTGCTAAAAAGTTCCACGGGTCTTGAGTTAGACCGATTACTATTGTACACTGATCTCAGGCCATGTGGTTTGGCGGCGTGATTCATTATTGTTGACAACACGATAACCCCACGTGCGCGTGCCCACGTGGTCCCCGCAAGCTCGCATCGTAGTTCTCTAGTTCCCCGCTAGATGCCGTTGTACCGTGCACCGTGCGCCCATACTAAATCGTACATCGCGCTGTTAAGATTTTTCTCAGAATCATCACCTTCCTCGGCACGCAATCTCTCGACAAGACCTTACTTCATAGGATCATTTCTATAGTAAGCTCTTCACCAGGCTATCACAATACGTGAGCTGACCCCATCCACGACGATGAGATGTGGCGCGGTGCCCTGAGCGTGAGAGAGGTGGTGGTTTGATAACCACTAGCCATCGATGATCGTTCACTTCTCTCTTCGGAGGGAGGCGTGGGGTACTGTCGCTGTCTGAGTGGCCGGGTTTTTGATCTACTTTTTAATAATTGAATTGTAGTTAACAAGCACATGCTCTAAGACTTCTCTCTTTGTAACTGACAATTCGAAAGTGCTTGTATCTAAGCCTACTTGAATTAAGGATATTTTGATTTGATTGATATGTTTATTACGGTTGGCATTTAGCTATTGTATTATTTTATTTTCTTTATTGGTGAAAAAAACAGACATAGACAGAACAGTAACAAATGAAAAGAATTCTTAAATTAGGTTTAGCCTATATCCTAACACAGATCCCACCGAAATTTTGTGCAAGTGAGTAAGGTGGCATTGCCTACAACACTGGATCAATACATTACGGAACTATATAAACTGTATATGAACCACGCCGTATAGCTGATGGTTTATGTAGAGATAAGCCGATGCAATTATTAATTCAGGACGTTATAGTTAAATTAAAAATTCGGTAATATTGCATTACAACTGTAAGAATTCTCGCATCATGTTCTGTTTTATTTGTAAACGCCAATAAAACCAACCAACACTGATAAAAATTAACCCAGTTTAAGCTATAAATAGGCTGAGGTGGCACGTTGTCGTGACTGCATTACGGTACTAACCAAAGAGCTATTTAATATAACATTCGATGTCAACGTCGAAATTCAAGTTTTGACCCCGCAATCAGCACTGCTGGCGTTCCAAGAGCACTGTATCACGCAGCAAATCACCATTTGTACGGGCTTCAGTGTCTTAATGCGACTCTTGCATCAGCCGAGTGCAATGTTTTTGCAAGTAACTGGGTTGTTTGTGATGAATGTCTGACTTTCTGTGAGGAGATGGATCGTTATAATCCTGTTATCTGTGCGTAATGTTACATTTACTATTTTATATGAATGTATTGTAAATATATTTTATAATTTTTGCAGTGCGTTATGGCCCTTCTACATAGTCGCCGATCATCGGCGAGCAGGCGGGACGCAGTAATACGTTAGAATGAGATGGAAATATTTGGTGCTCTTTCTAACGTATAACTGCAACGGACGTGATCGGCGATCGTGGAGAGAGGCCATTCGTATTTTACTGTAATGCGATGACATTATTTAAATGAATAAATAAATAAACAGGCGTAGTCCTAATAATTGAAATTACCAGTCTCGAGTTGGTCAATACCAAAATATTTTTCACTTCTGCTCAAATAGTAAGTCATATTAGCTTCGCGAAGCGAGATTAAAATAGTACATGTAGCCCCCAGGGTTTAAAAGAAAGCCGTATAATCCCATACAAATGTCTATGACACTGAAAAAAAAAACTTACGGCCAGCTACATACTCCTTACGAATAATTAAAAACAAGAAACCAACCTGATCAGATTGGCCAAACTTTCTGATAAAATTGCTCAAACTGTACTTTTAGTTTTTATGAAATATACAATTTTAATGTTAAGTCTTTATTATTTTCTCGCAGTCGAAGTGAAAAGCAGAGTGTTTAACACGTGGCTAAAAGCCATTATGACCTCAGACCTATTTCTCGGCGCTCACTTCGTGAACTCGTCCAAATAATCACGTCGTGTCATAATGGCTTATTTTAGCCCCATGTCAAACAATCTACTATTGTTTTGTAAGTGACTTTTTAATTTATTATGAGAATTATTTGTAAAATTTGTCATTGCATTAGAGGCTGAATGTTATAAAAATAAAGTTATAATATCTTTTTTCGTCACACAAAACAGCCATGACGCATAAAATTATTCAAAAATGTTTATCCCACCGTATCTATTTATATTTTTGACTTGCATTAAATTAACAACGGCTTCGCCCGCTTTAATGAGAATTAAATGTCTTATGTATGACATTATCTATGATTTACGCGTTAATAAGTAACATCCAAATATTCAAATCTCCAGACATCTTCACAAAGTTTCACATCTTTGGCATTCATTTATTTATTTTGTTTAAATCTATTCTTAATGAAGTTGTAAAAAATGAACTTCATCACGCCATACGGCTAAATTGATTTCAACTACTTTTGGTACACGGGTAGCTGGTTAAATATAAACTACCTTTTACTCGACTACGCTAGATTAAAAGTCAAATCAAATCAAATAATTTTTTTATGTCTCGTGGTTTCATCACGCCGAAACGCTAATTGGATTTCAACTATTTTTGGTACACGGGCAGGTTTTATTCAATGACCTTCATCCACTGATGGTTATAGGATACTTATCAGACTATGCTCAATGACAAAGAGGGTTATGATTTTTTTCTACTCCACTGACGGAGTGTCGAGCCCGTTCTAGTTTATAAAGCTAAATAATCAGTGTTCATGGATGTTTTCTGAATATTTTCAGATATACAATTGAACTGTAAGCGTGAAATAATTTACATTAACTAACTATAGAAAGAGTACCCATTCCTCGCTGATTCTACGTTCCATGTAAAAGTCGCCTTATTTCTACTTTTGCGTATAAAAACGGTTTATTTCCAGCGCCGACCAGTTGGAGTGGTTTTCAAATAAAAAGCGGAGCTGTGAACGTATGAAATACAAACTTTCCCCTTTTAATTACGAGCTGGGGTCCCGTAGGCAGGGTTAAATTGCATTTTCATTATTCATGATCTGAAGGGTTCAGAAATAAACAGGTCGAAAAGAACCAGGGTACCGGGAGCCTGAAGGATAGCACTACAGTCTCTTAACTACTGTTACTCTGCGGCAATGGGTACGGCACATTGCTCTTAGAATTGACAGCCGCTCTGAGGTCGACAACTTAGTGGCGACCACGTACCGGAAAACGGAGCGTGGGTAGCCACGCTGCGTTTTGCGGTGCTTAATGAAGCAACGTTGAAACGTTGTACAATGGTACAACGTTTCATTTTTACAACTTTATAATAATAGCACTAGAAGGCGCAACTTCGTCAGTGCAGCCGGTCTAGCACAACTCTCCGCGACTACGCTTGACGCGCGACATAGCATCACCCGTCTTTCTCGCATTGTATTGAAGGGAAGTTGACAGACAATCTTTGTCGCGCGACAAAGAGTCGCGTATTACAGTTGTGCTAGAGGTGCAGGGTATAAAATTATAACTCTTTTTTTCTAGGGCGTAGTCGGATGAAAAGCCTTCCTTCCGTCCGGCTACGTTACTGAGTTTTGTAACCAGCTACGAAATGGGAATATTATTTATCGCTTGGAACCCAGTTGTGAAGGAAGAATTGTTTGTCTTTATTTGTAACTCATTTGTAACTAGTTACATAGTAGGAATTATTTTTCCTAGTTGGAAATCCAGATACGTATAGAGAATTCTTTGTCTCAACTTGTAACTGATTTGTAACTGGCTACAAAGTAGGAATTATATTTCCCTGTTGGAAATCCAGATACGTGCACCCCAGGCCAAAAGTATGGAAACAAGCTTACATGGCCATACGAATCCGAGATTTTCAAACACAAAAAGCTAAACAGTAAAAGATATTATAGAACATATTTACTATTTCTGGTACAGTGGTAACAAAAATACAGCCTCTGTAAAAATGTTAACTGTTTAGCTATTGGGGTTATGAGGTACAGTCCGGTAATTAACTTTATTTTACAGCGTTTATTAAATAATAATCAAAAAGCTACGTTAGACATTCCCAAAATAAATAATGAATGCCTGAATGGTTACAACTTTCTAATATTGCAAAAATGGTAGCAATAAACAATATGAATAGTGAATACAAAAAAGGGTTCAATAATCATTTTTACAGTTTAGCTTATTGAGTATCATCACGGATTTGTATGACCACATAAGCCCTGTTTATAAGCTACCTGGTACATTTATTTTTGTTAAATTGGTTTTTTTTTTCGAAAACAAAAAATGTATATTACAGTCTAAACGATTTATTACACTTGGTCTCAAGTAATGGCAAAGTTTAAAGTTCATCCATTTCTACAATTATGATATTGATCTGACACATAATAAAAGAAAAAGTATCTACTGTCGAACAAACTCGACTTAATAATCTCCTTGTGGCGAATAGCTATCATGGAAAACTCTTTACTGGCAAAATTTAAAACATAAGGACCCTTTACACTGCTTGAACCATTAAATTAATTATTAAGTATCTCAAAACTATTAAGAGTTAACACACTAGTTTCTTAGTAAAATTAGCTCCATATAACCTGAAGATTCTTCCCTTAAAGTTAGCGGAAAAAAAAAACACGGTGTATATATATCCGTTTGAATTTATTTAACTCGTGTTTATTTTTTGTATAACGCAGACGGAGTCGCGGACAAAAGCTAGTTATTAAATAAATGACTAAAGAGTAGCTCTCAGGTTTTTATCACTTCCTGATATTAAAACTTCTTGAAGATAAATATACTCTGACTGGAAAGTACAATCGTCACTGTCATCTGTCATCACTGCTACTTATAATTGTTATTATGTTTGAATTCGTTTACGAGTTGTGATTGTAATACATTGAATCGAATTTTGTTCATAAAATGGATTCTCAAACATCTAATAGTGATTCTGAACATATAACATTTGTGAAAACGCGACGTGGAGGTAAAATGTTAGTACTTAATGGACGCCAATACCATTATAGAAAAACATATTGGGACGATAATACATTTTGGCTTCGCTGCCGCAGTGGTTGCAGGGGAAATGTAACGTTGGATAAACACAACAAAATTTTAATACAAAAATTGCACCAAGAGGAATGTACACCTAATATGG
Organism: Hedya salicella; assembly: GCA_905404275.2. Taxonomy (NCBI): domain Eukaryota; kingdom Metazoa; phylum Arthropoda; class Insecta; order Lepidoptera; family Tortricidae; genus Hedya; species Hedya salicella. The sequence continues at coordinate 17,926,488 of FR990112.1, forward strand.
CTAAAAATGAAATATTGCGACGAATTGATAGTTTAAAAGAAAAAGTAAAGCACAAGCTTCAAAAACAATACGACGAAATGGTTTGCACTCTAAAAGACAAAAACATACACGAACAGCAAGAAATAACCAAGTTTTTCAGCGTAAAGTCAGCAATGTACGGCGGCAGAAATAAACATCTGCGGGCCTATGATGGTCCACTTTATCACGCGATAAATGATATGATAATGCGCCTGTCACTCTCGCACTCACATACGTGTCAGAAGGTGACGGCAGCTATGTCATTTATTTATCGCGCGCGTGACAAACGCAACCATAATACGCCCGCTGGAGATTTGAAATCACGCTGTGATGCTCCTGAAGAAGTTATGATACCAAATACATTTCAGAATTTTTTACTGGCTGATTATAACGATGTTGGAAATAGGAGTATTGTTTTTGTTCCCGAGAAACTCGAGAAAATATACACAATTTTAGTCATATTTTCGCCGATGGTACTTTCAAATCATGCAGACACCCTTTTGTACAAATTTATAGCATATATGGTTTTGCAATGATGAAACAAAAACAATAATTCCATTATTTTTTGGGTTCACTCATAGCAAGGATGTTAAAACGTTAAAAAGATTTTATTTAATCTTATAAAGTCGCAACTACCACAGTGGAATCCCAGAAAATTTTCTGTTGATTTTAAAGCTTCGGCAATAACAGCGTTAAGAAACACGTTTACCAGACGTTATTATACGTGGTTGTTAACATCACTTTAACAAATGTCTTTGGCGGAAAGCCCAAAAAATTAAGATCAAGGCTAGAGTGCAGAGAAGACACGCCGCAAAATGTGCTGCTTTAGCCTTACTACCTGCTGAGTATAGAAATATCGGATTCAGTTATATTTTAAGTAGGATGCCAACTGGGGAAACTATTACAAATTTCAATTCATATTTTTATCATCAATGGTTTAAAAATAAATGTTTTCGAAACACGTGAACTGCAATGGTGAAAGCGTAAAACCACAAATAATTTAGAGGGTTAACATTCCAAAATTAATAAGTATATAGGACGAAAGAATCCAACTTTCCCAGTACTAATAAAAGCGTTGGAAAAAGAAAGCAAATGCTAAGACATTTCGTATAGCAACAAAAATAGGAACAACAACAAATTAAAAAAAAAACAGGAATATGAAGACATCAACAAAGAGATTGATCGAGCTTTACATGATCTACACAGAGTGGAACCATTAATTTAGGACACTGCACTGTATTGAACTAATATGCCCTTATGTTGTTTAAAATAAACTTAGCGTAGTATTATTATTGCTGCGTAGACAGATATTTTTATTTAAGCACAGGAATGGTGATATTTGGATTAATTTATTATATATACATATATATATATATATATATATATATATAACTACTATTTTTTGTTCGTTATTATTATTACGCCCTCTTACCTGCCGGTTGCATTCTCCGCTGCGACGCTGCGGAATCCGAGGTCCACTATTGACCATGGTCCAAGATTTGACAAGTCCGGATTACCTATTTCAGTAGAGTGAGTGCCATCTGACCTCCTCTCTATATGTACATATAGCAGAGTGCTGCTACCACCATTTTTTTATGACTTTTAACTAGTTTACAATAAAGTAGTTACAAACTGAGATAGATAATTCTCAATGCGTAACTGGGTTTCAAAATTCAAAGGGATAAGAATATTCCCAGTTCGTAACTGGTTATAAACGGGGAAAAAGTAGTTACAAACTAAGATAATTAATTCTCAATACGTAACTGGGTTTCAAAGCGATAAAAAATATTTTCGTAGCTGGTTACAAAACTCAGTAACGTAGCCGGACGGAAAGATAAAAGTACCATATCATGTGTATTATACTCTACTTAGGGTGAACATTAAGGTCCATAAATGCTCACCACGGAGCTGTCGGCAGAAAAGCCGGTTAAAATGCAAAATGCGAAGTTTTTGTAACCAATAAATTTCGAAACCAAGCTGACTGCACTCAGCTCAGTTGCCAGAGCGTTTGCCACGACAAGACGAAGGAAAATTCAGCCATTTACAGGGAGTTTTTTGGTTGTTGGCAGACTCTTTAGCAACTAATATTATTCATTAACCAAAAAAGCGATAGGTAATTGCGAAATAACTGCGTTCGTTTGATCCCTGGCTGATCGTTATAACTAAAGATTCATACAATTCATATCTAAGATATTTAAACATTCACTCAAGAAACACGATTGCTTGTAGTTTCCTCAATAGAGAAAAAGGTAAAGTTATCCCTAATAAACACCCCTTAGTGCGGCGTTTTTTAGGGAGTCACCAGTTTTACGACAAAAACAAAATTACATTTTATCCAGGACGTATTCACTTTACATTTTCAATATGTGTTTGTTTCAATAATACTAAGGAAATACTTTCATATGCGCGCGTTTTGTCCGTACAAGCCAGAGCCGCCACGCTTCCCCCTCTCAGCTTTCAGTTCCGCTCTGGCGCTCACACATACGCGGAGCCCCACACGAACGCGCCAGAACCTCGGTGCCGTCTTAAGATACATAATTAATTAGAGATTAGCCATTTTATTGCTCCACTTAATTCCAGAGCATGTTTCTATGTCGCCTGCTTGTGTAACCCAGCAACGTCAGATCAAAAGGCCTATTAATCGATTACCCAACCCAGCCTTCGTCACGTTCCCATTCAAATCACGTGCTTGATGACTTTCCATTCCTTCTGTACAACCCCCAATATAAGCTGGCCCGCCTCACCTTCCATCGTCCATTCAAACTTTATAACCACCTACGCATGAAAAAGGACATCGGGGGTCAATATCTAACGGTCATTTCGGTTCAGAAATGAATTGAGGAATTAATTACGGTCAATGAATATTGGTTTTTAGCGTAAAAATATGCTGAAATGTCTTAAACTGTGCTTTAAGGCTAACAGTTATGAATATTGTGATATTTAAACAAGAAACCATAAGACGGACATATTTACGAAGACCGTTTTACCTCAGTGGGAGTAACGTTGCCTGCGATGCTGAAGGTCCTGGGTTCAAATGCAGGTAAGGGGCAAATATTTGTGTGATGAGCATAAATATTTGTTCTTGAGTCAAGACTCAGGAACGACCCAAGAGGTGCGTCCATATTTGTATCATTTGCCCGATCAGCTCTTAGTCGCGTGGCATGATCGGGTGTCACAATCACGCGTTTGGACGTTGCGCCGATCCGAACGCTCGACACCCATGTTGCTACGCGTATCGCACACTTAGATCGGACAAGCGCGGCGTGATCGCCGCGCCGACATTGAGCGTCCAAGCAGCGCGATACGCAGTCATGCCACGCCACGGTGATCGGATACGAGCAAATGATACAAGTGTGGACGCACCTTTGGATGTTTTCTGTGTAAGGTCAGGTGGGGTGAGGGAAACATAATTTATTTCGCGGGGAAAGAGAATCCATGCTGAGGTCCTGGGTTCAAATCCCGGTAAGGGCAAATATTTGTGTGATGAGCATAAATATTTGTTCCTGAGTCTTGGATGTTTTCTATGTATATAAGTAATATATGTATTGAATATATCGTCGTCTAGTACCCATAACACAAGCCTTATTGAGCTTACCATGGGACTAGCTCGATTTGTGTAAAATTGTCCCGATATATTTATTTATTTCATTAGCCCAACTATATTTCCATTGACACGTATGTCAGTTTTCAGTATCACATTTAGGTACAACGTTTCGCTTACCCAACCTGACCTTATATAAGTTTTATTTATTGAATATATCGTCGTCTAGCAGTCATAACACTATATTTAGCTTACCATGGGGCGACTAGTTCGAATTGTGTAAAAATTGTTCGTAATATTTATATTTATTTATTTATTAAGATTAAAACAACCGTTATTCGCGTCGTAAAAACCGAACCGTCAAAATCATGAGCAGAGTAGAGTCCGGCGCTCGGCTTCTCGTAGTACCTACCTTTATTTGCCATTAGTGAGTTCTCGTTTATCGATTTTCTATATAGGTACTAGAGCTCTCGGTTTACGACGTGTTTCGTGTAGACGGTTCGTGTATTCGTGTACGTGTAGTACAGACACGGGTTTGTGACCTGTTCGGAACTGATAATTAAGGTCCGTGTATATAAGATTCGTTCGGATCGGTTACACGGATCGGCGGGTTTTAAATAAACAGATCACTACCCGTCCGTAGGTAAAGCTATTATTAAAGCTCCGTAGCCAAAATGACAAAAACGGAACCCTTATAGTTTCGTCATGTCGGTCCGTTCGTCTGTCCGTCCATCCGTCCGTCCGTCCGTCCGTCCGTCCGTCCGTATGTCATGATGTTTAGTAATGAAATTTGAAGTATAGGTGTTTTGTAGTTTTTAAGTTCGTTTATTAGAAAGTTCCGCGTTCGTAAAGTAGCCAAATCATTCGTAGGCCAATGTATACATTTTTATAATAAGCTACCAGATGATGCATTGAAATTATCGTTTCCAGCTCTCAAAAAGTACTTAAAAGAGTCCCTAATGGCAAAAGCTTATTATAGGGTAGAGGACTATTTAACAGACAAAAATGCATGGCCCAAAACAGAAACCAAATAATTTACTTTTACCGGGACACGGTTCTTATAAGGTGGCATATCAAACGTATGTAAGTTGTTTTAAATAAAAATCACTATTTTGCTTTTTTATATTCTAGATGTTTTTTACTTTTATAAGTTTTGATATGTTTCCTTGAAGAACTACGCATTGAGTTTATACTCAAAACATATATTTAGGTTAGGCTAAGCACGGATATTGTAATAGATAAAAGAGTTATTTCGAAAAAATGACTGACTGTTGAGTTTGTTTCGGCTTTCTTCTCTTCAGTGGTCTTCTCTTGGGAAACGCCGTAGAGTCAGACTTGTAAAAGTGCCCTTAATTGTGGCCTGCTTACAGAATAAAGATCATTATTTCATTTCATTATTAAGTTATTGCCAAAAAAACTGCGCTTCTCACCAAAATGACGTAAGTGTCGTGGATGTACGCTCTTTTGCTAATGCTCTTTTTCATATTATATTTTGTTGCATCCGCAATGCTTTTTTTTGTATGAAAGGCTGCAAAACCTTGCACTGAGCATGGTCCGACATACTCTTGACCGGTTTTTCAATGATCACTTCAGCCATAGGACGTCCACTGTAGGACACAAGCCACATCAATAGACTTCCACATGAACCGGATAGTGCCGATCCGCCTCCAGCGAGGCCCCGCAACTATAACCAGGTCGTACGACCATTTTGCGGGTGGCCAGCGTAGCGTGGGTGCTTGCCGGTACGTGGTCTCTATTCGAGAACCTTCCTGCCCTAACGGCCATCGGTTCTTGGAACTATGTGCCCTGCCCATTGCCACTTCAGTTTGCTTACCCTGTTTGCTAAGTCGAAGACTTTAGTTCGTCTATGAATCTCCTAATTTCTGATTCAATCTCTTGGAGGAATCCCGAGCATAGCCCATAGCTCGGTGAAAGACTCTAAGCTTTTTTAAGAGGCCTATAGTTAAAGACCACTTATCGGCTTTTTTTGCAGATTTTTGGGATATTTATCAGTTATAAAGTTTTTCATAGTTATGTTTACTCTCCTAAAATAAAATATTAAAGAACATAATTTTAAGCTTATGAGCTCGTTGACACGAAAATGTGTTTCCGACGCAAAAACATAGATAATAATTTCAAACATCATCGTCTCTGCAGAACGAGATATCGGTATATTACTGGTTTAACCTTTTCATATGTTTTGCGGCTATTCACACTGACAGACAACGAACAGTACCATTGAAGCCAAATTGGCCATACTCGACATAAAGATTTATAATACATATAACTTCTATTATTGCTTACTAATATCATTGAGTAAAAAGGGGTATAATTAAACAAATTTAATTTAATGCAAGCCCTAGCTTTATTCTAGTTAACGCTTTCGATGCGCAGGTCGGCGTTTGCCTTTACATAGATAGAGATGTGACCTCTACTTGTTTTATTGTTTGAAATTTTGTTGAAATACATGTGTTGCTATATTTAAAAAGTATAATTTAATATTTAAAAGCATAAATCTACATTTACAATTTGTATAATCATATGCCATCTATTAATCATACCAAAATGATTCATTATCAATAGTATTAATTGACAAACTAGCCTCGCAATCTCAGATAAACGAGCACTTGTCTGGTCTGTAGACACAAATCTGTATTGGCAGAAATACAGAAATAATAGATAAGTAAATTGCGAATTTATTAGGCAGATAATAAAACAAAATAGTTATTAAAAGTATATTAAGAGATTGTGTTGAACTGGTCTTTAATTTATATCTTTTATTGTTCATTTATCTTAAATTTACATTACATGTACACAACAAAAACAATTTGCTTATATCTAACAGACCGTCTGAGTGACAAACTGGAGACTAATACGAAGTATTTTGAAAATAAGTCATTTTATTATTTCTCCAGACAGCTATTTTTCCGTCTTTTTTTGTAAACAATAGCTCGTGGACCCGTTTTCGCTTAAGCTTTTGCCGACAAACAAACAAAGCACAACGCTTAACTGATAAAGGCACAATTACATCCGTTGTTTCATAGAATATTTTACCTTATCTCAAACAAACAAAGTTTAAACTTAACTTTGAAACTATTCACTTGCCATTTATTCGGTGATGTTAAATATACATAGTGGTCCGATTGTAAGTAAAAAAACCTAGATAACTATTTGCAATATGCATTTATGTTTTTGATTAAAACACGAAATTAATGTCCAAAATAGTATACAAAATTAACAATGCCACCCATATTAATTGCACATGAATAATGTCTTTATTGAAATAAAGTGTAAGTACATATATTATATGCTCTGGGGTTAAGCTAGAATTTGGATCTAGGCAGTCGCGGCCCGGCAGCCGCGACCCATTGCCACTGCTGTGCGGCGCTGCCACAAGATTTTAGCAGCACCGAAGCAGCGACCGAGACCCGGGCAGCGACTGCTGCGCACAAAGTCGAGTGCAAACAGTTGTGCATTCCAGTCGCGTATCATGGATTAACTATGTCTGACAATTTTAGTAAACGCAAGTGAGAACTCGTGAAGAGGCTGATAGAGGATGATGAAATAATGTTGCTCTTACTTTTATCAAGGAGAAATAAATTCGAATCAATATATACATCCAGAGTTGATAAAGGCAGCTATCAAATCCCGATAAAACAGCACTTAAATATAAAGGAACAGAAATTCAGGAAGCGACCGCGACTATACTGCCTCCGGAGCGGCTCAGCGGTGCTGCCGAGGTCACGCGCTGAGCCCGCCCCCCAGCCGCGCTTCTCGGTTGCTTGCGAAAGCGTTGCAAACAAATCCCTACAAAGCGGTGCGGCGTGACCACGGCCGCGACTACGTCGATTCGAATGCAACCTTCGGTATTCACGAATTCACAATAAAATACGCTGATCATTCCATAATTGCTGGCCAAGAGCATTGCGGATCATGCTGTGTAGGGTTCCACAACCGTTCATACAAAAAAATGCACTATAGATGAGAAAAATTGCGATATGAAAAAGTGCACAAGTAAAAAAGCGTATCTCCACGGCACTTACGTCCTTTTGCTGTGAAGCGCAATTTTTCGGCAATAACTCAATAATATAGTCCTATTATGTTGAAAACAATTTTCGTTAAAAATATTTATTAAGCTTTATATTTTTATTTTATTTTCGTATTTTTTGGACAAGGCTTACAAAATAAAGATAGATCTCTTTTTCAAAGTTAGACGTTCCTAAATGGATTTTTTGTCATAGAAATACGTATTCGTTGACAACTTCGTTCGAGGCAAGGCAAGGCGGTCGGACGACCTGGTTAGGGTTGCCGGGACTCGCTGGATGCGGCTCACTTCTATCCGGCCTATGTGTAAATCTATTGAAGAGGCTTGTGTTCAGCAGTGGACGTCCTATGGCTGAAATTATGATGATGATTGATATTTGCGAATTTCTTTTCCGTTTCGATTACGTAATATATGAAGCCCCTTAGAAATATTTTTTTTTTGTTTTTTAACTATCAAACTAAGTAGCGGCTCATATATGACACCTATACTCTATCAATGTATTTCATCAATATACAAAATGTAGATTTTAAGTCAAATGCCTGTGACATACGGACAGATGTACGGACGGACGGACATGAAGAAACTACGGGTTCCGTTTTTGAATCCTTGAAAAATATCAATTAAAATGGATATTATCGAGTTACAGAAACATTGAGATACAAAAATAAATAATATGACACTTCTAATAAGTCTATTTAAATAAATTAATGTTTCACACAATTTCGATATCAATCAAAACGTACGAGACCTTATTAATAATAAAAATGGCCCGTACGTTGTGCCTCAATCCGTCAGTGTCGGTAAGAGACGCGTGTAATTAAGGTCCGTTGCTGCGTGTAGTTCGTGTAATCGTGTAGTACGTGTAGTCGTGTAGTACGTGTAGGCGGGTAAACGATCCGCCTGCTTCGTTCCGTTCGGGTTCTTAAACTCGGCGGTATTAATAACACGGACGTCCGTTCGGGTGTGTAACACGGATATCACATGCCCTAATAGGTACACAATACATTACTAAAGGCACAAAGATGTGTGACGATTTATTTGGTGTCAGAATCACAAAATATTTGGCGCTGACTGTACAATATATATTGGTAAAATTCTATACAATTTTTTTTTTTTTATTGAAGCCCTAAAAAATATTTTTTTGGCTTAGTCCAATCAAAATTTTTATTTACACGTTTCTACTAAAAAGTAACCACTCAGGTGCTCGTGATTTTGGTTTGAACTCTATTTATACTTGAAATAAGAGTGGTGACATGCAACTACAGTTGCGGAAAGCACTCCAGTGGGTAAGTAAAAAAATCAATAAAACATGACAATCAATTAATTGTTATAACAAAAAAATAAAAATTGTGAAAATATATAATAAGTTTACGAAAAAAAATTAAGAAAAATATCGAATTTTGATGACTTTTTGATTGGACTAAGCCAAGAAACGGGCACCTACTATACTGGGTTATTTAAGGTACTCTTAAGGTGCGTCCACATTTGTACCATTTTGCGTCGCGTAGCATGATCGCGTGTCACGATCACGCGTTTGGACGTTGCGCCGATCCGATCACTCGAAATCCATTTGCTACGCGTATCACACACTTGTATCGGAAGAGTGCGGCATTATCGGCGCGCCGACAGTAAGCGTCCAAGCAGCGCGATACGCAGTCATGCTACGGCACGGTGATCGGCTACGAGCAAATGATACAAGTGTGGACGCACCTTTAAAAGGTAGCAGAATATTATTCTGAAGAATTCAACTGTACGTCTCGCTTAGTTTCCTTGAAAAAGGGTACCTAAATTTGGGTCGCATACAAAAAAACACACATTTTATTTTTTGCTACTTTAAATGTGATTTTGAAAAATTGTGTACTATATTTATTGTTCTGCACATCATTTTCTATCGACTAGTATTTTTTTTATTACGTTTTTCCCAAAAAAGTACGAGTGTCCACTTTTTCGTCGTTTCGCCCCTTAGTGCGGTGATGACCTACGGAGCCGAGACGTGGTCTCTCACTATGGGCCTCTTCAGGAAGCTCAGAGTCACTCAGCGAGCTTCGGAAAGGGCTGCTCGGGATTTCTCTACGAGATCGAATCAGGAATGACGAGATCCGTAGACGAACCAAGGTCACTGACATAGCAAACAGGGTAAGCAAACTGTAGTGGCAATAGGCAGGGCACATAGTAAGAACCGATGGCCGTTGGGGCAGACAGGTTCTCGAGTGGAGACCGCATACCGGCAAGCGCAGCGTGGGAAGGCCACCCGCAAGGTGGTCTGACGACCTGGTTAGGGTTACGGGGGCTCGCTGGATCTATTGAGGAGGCCTGAGTCCAGCAGTGGACGTCCTATGGCTATAATGATAATGATGATGAACAATTCAATACTGTTTCAGGCTAGTAAAGTTGAACACACGTTGACGACCGGTTTGGCTCGGCGGGAGTAACGTTGCCTGCGAAGCTGAAGGTCCTGGGTACAAATCCCGGTAAAGAGTAATATTTGTGTAATGAGCATATAAATATTAGTTCCTGAGTCTTGGATATTTTCTATGTATTATAAGTAAATATATCTATTAAATATATCGTCGTCTAGTACCCATAACACAAGCCTTATTGAGCTTACCATGGGATTAGTTCGATTTGTGTAAAAATTGTCCTGTAATATTAATTATTTATACAAATAGATGGCGTTGTACATATCGGGGAATGGGTTTTTGTATGGAGATTGACTTGAAAGTCTTCTTATTTGAATGATCCTTGCTACCCACGAAACAATCTCTTGAATACACTTATTAAAATTATTCAAATCTTTTAACCAACCTTCATATAGATGACAATAGTCTGACGAAATTCCAAGTAACGATTTTCTACATTTACCGAAGTTAAAAAAGTCAAGAGCCTCTTGTGAGGGTTGATTCAGGGGTCGAGCTCTAGTAGAATCGTTTTGGGTCTGTCCTGAGGGCAAGCAAGATTTTCAGTATTCGAAAGGGTCAAATATGTGTTATTTATATCGGAATATTTTGGGACTGCGGTTTAGTCTGATATTGGCATTGTTGTTTTGCAAAAAGTGGTGTTGAAACTTGAGCGAAAAGATATTTCAATTTTAACTACTTCTTACTAGAGAGTGCCCGCTTCTTCGTCAGCAGAATAGAAAAATATCATAACCCAATTTTTTTTCCAGCGTAGTTGTATAAAAAGTATCCTATATCCATCTGTGGATGCCCAGCTACACGTGTATCAAAAATAGTTGAAATCCGTTTAGCCTAAACGTTAGTACCTTAACTTAAGTGCTGAGAGCTCCTGTGCCTGATTAGGGCGCTGTCCTATCTCTCTGCCACGATGGTCAAATAATATAAAATACCAATAATATATATATAATAGGTATAATAGTACCTATGGATAACGGCAGCAACTAGGTATGATATAAGCAAGGGTGCTTTTACCTAGTTGCTTATATACTGCTTGTAACAATAATAGCTACCGATTGTGATTATTAAAGTGAAATCCATTAAAAGTTTGTATTTTCGTTTAAAAATGCAAGGCCTTCTGGTTTTTTTCCGGCTTAACGGTCCAACCATTTCCATTCAATTTCCGGTAAAATTTTACGCCCTAATAGCCTCAGCTTTTCGAACTTCTGTGGTTTGATGTCTGTCTATCTATTAGTTCATCTTTCTGTCTGTTACTATAGTCTGATCGGTGGCTTAGGAGTTAAAACCGGTCAAATACAAGTCTTAAGATTTTCAGTCGAGAATTAAGATTTTTAGTTTCATTTCGTAAACTGTGCTATATGAGCTACCTTGATACCAAATTTGAAGTTTCTAGGCCACTTGAGAGTATCCTATAGATTTTCCATAGACGGGAATTTATATAGAAAGACCTTTTTTTTAAGAGACCCCGGCAAGCACGGCCGAGTTTCACCTTCCCATACAAACGTAGTTTCATTTTCATTTTAAAACTACGCGTTGGATTGTAACGAAACTTTGCAAAACAATGACATCAGGTATTTCTAATTAGTAGCTTGTAATTAGTTTACATGGCTCCAGTTTAGAAAACAAACGTAATGCATGAAAAACTTAAATTCGCTGTATTTTATTTACTATAGTATCTGAAGTTACATAGACTAATTACAGGCCTGCATATACCTTAACTTATTTTAAGTACAAAGTTACAGACCAAATTAGCTAGTCGTTTTAAAATGAGAGCGTAACTACGTTTGTATGGTGAGCCGAGCTTACCGGGGACTCTTAATGGCTGTATCTTTCAGCTGTCCCTTGAGTTTCAAGACCACAGAAGTTTTCCACACCACAGAAGAATTTTATGTTAATTTCAAGTTGATACCTTTATGTGCTCCTGAGAAAAAGGGTCTTGCCAGACAGACAGACGGACGCATGGAAAGACAGACGGACCACAAAGTGATCCTAAAGGGTTCTATTTTTTCCGTTTGAAGTACGGAACCCTAAACCATGAATATCGCACCCTTTAGACGACCGATATTTTATAAGGTCGTCATCTAGTCAAGGTTTTCCTTTTATGACCAATAATTAAAAAAAAGGTATAGTTATCTAAACGTGGCATATGAGCTAATTATCTGGTATTTTATAGAAAAACTTACATGATAAAGATGACACTTGTGTTCAAAGTGAAATATCTATACTATTATAAAAGTGTAAAAATAAAATGTGTGTACATTGAAGATATTTAAAAAATATATTGTATTACGGACTAGGTATTTGGAGGTTACTAAATCAAAAACAAATGAAAAAAATTTTCGACGATACGAAAATTTTTTTCATTTGTTTCTGATCTTTGTTTATAATAATAACGCTAGTGGAGTGATCCACTAATAAATTGCAAAAATTGTGATTATTATCATGATATTTGTAAAACAAAAAGGTTACTAAATCGTTTTTTTTGTATGTTTGTATGTGTCGTTGTGGCTTCATCACGCCAAAACGGCTAAACAGATTTCAAAATGTTTTTGTACACTGGTAGCTACAGAGAAGGCGTCCACAACTTCGTCACCGCAGAAGAAAAAAATCATAGCTCTCTTTTTTTCGTAAGCGTAGTCTAGTAAAAAGTACCCTATAACTATCTCTGGATACCGAGCTACCCGTTAACCAAAAATTGTTGAAATCTGTTTGGCCGTTTTGGCGTGATGAAGCTACAATGACTCTTACTAACATACAAGTATACAAAAATGTATTTTTCTTCAACCTTTTCGAACGAATGCAAACTTTCAATCTAGGTAATAAAAAAACACATAATATGTACGAGTATGTATATAACAACGCCATGTATTGATACAGTTCAGTTCCCAAAAACACAAAACTTTCTTTCACAGTATGACTAAAATAACTTCAAACTCTCAGATCGGCATTCAAATAACTTTATGAGCCGAATATAGAAAGGAGAAATGGTATAAGTGGGTAAGTGATATTTTTGAGGTTATACATTGTTTTTTCGACTCTTTTCATTGAATACTTAATTTCGTCGACATATCATTTCATAGAAAGCATTTCTCTCTTTGTACCGTTAAAAATCTAGGATTATTATAAACCAAACCTAACCTAAGCTAATGGCTTCTACATTATGATATTTAAAAAATATACGAAAACTTTTATTTCGAGGGAAAAAGTTTGCGATGATAATAAAATTCTGAAAAAAGTACTTTATTTCATATAAAGCATTCTAAAAAAAGTTTGTATATGAAATGAAAGGACACCTTTTAAAATTTGTTATTTGGGTATATTATTAAACGCCATCGAGCTGTCGCTTATACCATTTCTCCGTAGCACGGTCGATATGTACCCATACTAGCTAAGCTTTATTATCAACATTTCATTATTTCTAAGTACCTCTAATTATCTTTAAATCTACAAGTACGTACCAAATGTAATCTTTAAATTTACCCTTCAATTACCAACATAATCCACATATCTACATCTAAATGGATCCTCAGAGAATCCACTCTTTTTATTACGAAATCAAGTTGCGCAGAATTCTAGATTTATCTAGATTAAAGCTCTTAAAGATAACGGTTAAACCCACGTCTCATATGAAATATCTCACGTTGCCAGACATTTAGGTAGCCAAAGTAAATACGCAGTTTTATCTATACGAAAGGGCGTATGTTTATACTAAAATTACGGCGGTAATGCTCTTTTTCGTAAGGATAGAAAAGGCATACCTATAACATAGTTTAAGTAAGACTCTTATCGGTAAGGTTTGAGTGCTTGCTTAGGAATTATACTAGATTCACCCATATAGACATATATGTAGGTCTGGTATAATTCCTAAAGAGTATTTTCATTTCATAGAGTTGAATACCTGCGTTTGCAGTTAATCGTAGCTACTTGTAACTTCATCAAATAACTGCTAACATAGGTAGATACTGCAAATATAGGTTTTTATAGATATTGATACGGTAGTTACTTGTATAACCTGATACTATTGTATCAATGGTCTGCTTGCGAAGCTGACGGTCCTGCGGGCCTATGATGGTCGCGTTTATCACGCGATAAATGATATGATAACGCGCCTTTCACTCTCGCACTCACATACGTGTCAGAAGGTGACGGTAGCTATGTCATTTATTTATCGCGTGACAAACGCAACCATCATAAGCCCGCTGGGTTCAAATCCCGTTAAGGACAAATATTTGTGTGATGAGCAGGCATCGGATAATCGGATAGATATTGACCTCAACTTTGGCGGCGGCGTCTATGTTGAAGGGTATGGAGACGGACTCGATTTAATTTTCATAATAAACTTCTAAATGTTTCATGAAAAACAATGTTTGTTTTATTATTCTCTTATGGTACATATACTTTGAAATTAAATCAATTCACACCGTGCTTACAACAAATACTTACATACATTATTACATTGTACATATGCATAACAACGTACAAGCTTACCAAAATAATCATAAATAGCTATAAATTAGACAAGTTTGTGTGTTTTACCTCTTCATGTCGTTTTATGCAATCCCAGAATTTATATTATAAAAATAATTTAATTAAGAAGCCGACTCCAAGTTTGCCCAACTTTTGCCGGGTTTTTGGCAACTTTAGGTAAATATCTATCCGATTATCCGATGCCTGGTGATGAGCGTAAATAAATATTTGTTCCTGAGTCACAGTCTGACATGTCAGACAGACATGGTGCAGACTGAATCGCCTAAGGACTGGGATCGGAAACTGCACGTACCTTTGGCGGAAGTGGGGATGGAGCGAGTCGGCGTCGTGCAAGTGTGGAGATCCGAAGCAAACCACATACATATAGTGTTCGAGTGCCCTATTACCAGATACCACGGACCAGCTGAGGACTTCAAACTTCTAACAAACGAAGCGCGCTTATACCTGCAGCATTGTACATTTTAGATATGTATTGTATAGTTTATTTTTTGTAACCACCAGTGTGTAATCGCCATACGATAAATAAATACAGTCTAAAAATCAATAGGTACAGTCATTCGACGAAGCCTTTTAGACAGAGCAATCGTGCGGGGTGCAAGGGGCGAGACGCGGGTGGGGCGAGCCCGAGCTGCATAGTCCATATTAGTTAGTAGCTCGGGACATGTCATTGTCACTTACGCAAACGACAAAGGCATCGGCCCACTGTATTTACACTGTGCTTGGGTCATGGACATCTATACTATTATAAAGTTGTAAAAATGAAATGTCTGTACATTGAAGATATTTAAAAAAAAAAGATTATTATGGACTATTTGGAGGTCATTAAAACGAAAAATATATTTTTTGGATTTTATGTATGTTTGTATGTGTCGTTGTGGCTTCATCGCGCAAAATCGGCTAAACGTATTTCAACTATTTTTGGTACACGTAGCTGGGTATCTCCAGATGGTTATAGGATACTTTTTACCCGGCTACGCTGAAGAAAAAATGAAGGGTTATGACTTTTTCTCCTCCACGAACGAAGTTGCGGGCGCCTTCTAGTTTCCTATGTATTTATGTCCGTTGTCGTCTAGTAGGTCTCAAACCTGCGATACGCCGATGACACCACCCTCCTGGCAGCTAGCGAAGCCGAGATGGGTAGTTTTTTGGACAGGATGGCGCGCGTGAGTGAAGAATTCGGTCTCTCAATAAACAGATCCAAGACCAAGGTCATGATTGTTGATCGCCAAGGCAAGCTAGATCTCAGTGGAACACTTAATTTAGAAATCATGGATAACTTCATATACCTGGGCATTAGTAACAATGGTTCATGTGAGACGGAAATTCGTAGAAGGATTGGAATGGCCAAAGGCGCAATTTCTCAGCTTGACAATATATGGAAGGACAGAAGATGACCACGACCCCCAGCAATGAGGAAACCGACGCAAGGAGGAGGAGACGTCTAGTAGTCATCAAACACACGCCTTATTGAGTTTTATTACTAATTTTGCACATTCACTGCCAGGAACCCGCCTAGCGGGCGCTCTGCTCGTGGACGCGAAGCCATTACCATGCGTTTCCCCGTAAAGTAAGTAGAGGAAAGTGTGTAGCGCTACGAAAAGCTAGGCAGTGAAAGTGTTAATTTGTGTAAAATTGTCCCCCTAATATTTATTTATATAAGTTACTACAGTTATAGATGCTTCACGTGTTCTAAATTTTATTCCGCAAGCAGGCCACAAGGGCAAGGGCGCTACAGAGATGACGAGTGTAAATTTAATAATAATCTCGAGTTCGATCGATCGGAATACCAAACTAAAGAATGTTTGTTGGCTGGACGGTTAACTGGATCGAATATTAACTGAATTGAAATATTTGTGGACGCAATACAGTCGATACATATAAATGTATTGTACTTACATATTCATATACATTAAACCTCGAAATCTATTTTTCTGGTTGTCGTTTCTATGTTTATCGATTCAGTGAATATTAGATCCAGTAAGATTCGAGGCTATGAACATTCGATAGGATGATATTCCGAGAGTCCGCATTCGAGATTATGATTATTACTTACTTGCAATGACAGAAAAAATTATGACAGCGATCCTCATCAGGCCTTGATGACGAAAGCTGAAAAAAACTCAAAAAAAATTGGTACTAATACTATTACAAAAATAAACTTGCCAAGTGTGAGTAGGACTGGGGCACTGAGGATTCCGTACAAAATATACGCTAATATAACGGCTGTATGTATGAAAAATCAGTGTAACGAGAGACCTTCTCGTAATCAAAATGTACGCGGTGTGAGGTCATTTTATATTGGTTACTGACATAAAAACGGACATAAAAGATACGATTTTCAGTTTCATTTTGTGGGTATAAGAGGTACCTTTATACCAAATTTCAAGTTTCTACTTTCTACGATAACTGAAAGTACCTTTTTTAATGATTGTATCTTTGAATTGCGTTACAAGAACTTAGAAGCTTGATGGTTTTCATCTGTTTCTGCAATTATCACTCATTTAAATACAACAATTTAACGAGTTATATCGCGTATATTATCTCATTTAAGTTCCCGACGTTTCGGAAGCTTTTCATCTTTCCATGGTTACGGGTTGACTCAGAAAAGATATTTTTTCCTCTGTCAAAGTTACAATGCACATGCGTAACTGTCTTTACATATTAGGCCCATCTAGCATGTATGTACATCTTTATTTGTTTTCTCAAAGTGGGTAGTTTGCACAAATTGTAACTAGGATAGACGAAAATATATCTTTTCTCAGTCAACCCGTGACCATGGAAAGCTGAAAAGCTTCCGAAACGTCGGGAACTCAAATAAGTAATATACGCGATATAATCCGTTATATTATTAAATTTAAATATGTATTTGATGTTAATTTCAACTTGATACCTCCACGCGTACCTGAGAAAAGGGTCTCTGAGAGACAGACGGAAAAGAAGGTGATCCTCTAAACTACAATACGATACAATTGAATGTCGCGACAAACATCATACGAATCGCTCCGTTTTTAGCTGCGTTCCTATTCTCATTGGAACAACTACCCCCGACACTTTGAACCCCACTCTCCCCTACATCTAGCTTATTATACAGGGTGGGAAAGAGTATACCGACAAAGTTTAGTTCAGTGCCTCATTGGAGTACATTAAGGTGCGTGCACACTTGTATCATTTGCTCGTATCCGATCACCGTGCCGTAGCATGACTGCGTATCGCGCTGCTTGGACGCTTACTGTCGGCGCGCCGATAATGCCGCACTCTTCCGATACAAGTGTGTGATACGCGTAGCAAATGGATTTCGAGTGGTCGGATCGGCACAACGTCCAAACGCGTGATTGTGACACGCGATCATGCTACGCGACGATGATCTGATACGGGCAAATGATACAAATGTGGATGCACCTTTAGTAAAACGATAAGTAAAAAAAAAAAAAAAATTTTATGCCCTCTGGTACAGTAGTACTACCAGGTAGTTCTACTGGTAGTACAGATGATACACCTTAGGGACACTAGTACTACTTCTAAAAATACAAGAATATCCCTCGGGTTTTGTCATAGACCACTGTATTAAAAGTTCAACTGGTAGTACATATGATACACATTCCAGATGTAAACAAAATATACATACATGTTTTCTAGCTGACTGAAAACCTTGAACGGAAAAAACTTTGACTTTTACTATGCAGCCAACCAAAAAAAATTTTTGCTTTTTCATACAAAATGTCTACTATTTATGAAGTGTTCGTGTTCTCTTCGTATTCTGCACCAAAGTTTTTTATTCTCTGTTTGGCCTGTAGGTTGACTGGTAGAGAATGCCTATGGCATTGAGTCCGCCCTTTGTAACTGTATTTTATACTGTGCAATAAAGTTTAAAAAAAATGTCGTTATCGATCGGTCAAAATGTATAAAAAACACATTTTTTTTAGATTGTATTGCTAAGCCGCGTTTTCACGTAGTGTTCTGAGCGAGCATTTACTTGTTCGTGTGCTGACGAACGAACATTTTACTATGTGAAATCCTGTTTTCATCCGCCCAAGAACGAACGAATGCTCGCTCAGAACACTATGATAATCGCGAAAGTAAATCTATGTCAAAGAAAAGGTACTCTCGCCTCTTTGCTCTTTACTTACATAATTAGACTGGCCACTTATTAATATCTGTGAATTTTTATTCTTTTCGTGAAAATATATTTCTGTGACAGATTACACGACATTCATGACATATCAACTGTGTGAGTTTTGAAAAATAAAACATTTAAATTCCGGAAAAAATATGTTAAGACGTGCAGTTGCAGCAGACGAAGACAAATGTCTTATTAATGGGTGCAACGAATTGAGACTTCACCGGCCCTCCGATTTTCACAAGGCAATGTTACTCAGTAAATATTCTTTATATTTACAACCAGATACACTACTGTGTTCGCAGCACATGGACACGGAAGAGTGGACTAATATTATTGATGAAGCAATTACAACCGCAGACAGCTTTGAAAAGGAGCATACGGAAGACATTGTGGAAATATTTAAGAGCGTATTGCAATGCATACAACTAACAGTTACATCGGCATTGAAGTAAAATGTTAAAGCTTATGTACTCTTACTCGTACCTATTATAATAAAATAAATAACTGAATGTAATTTTATTTTTATTTATAGTTAATTTTGAGATTAACTCGAGAACAAATTAACGTAATTTTTCCATAAATAATGGAACATCGATTTCCCCTGTAATTAGCTGCATTTGAACATGCTGAATATAAGTGTTCCTATCTACAACAGGCTTAGACCGTTTTTTTGCAGGTTCTGATGTCACTGCGTTAACAGCGTGAAACATGGCATCCTTCTTAAGGATTTTTAAAAGATGCAAAATGGTTGGTCTTTTTTTAAAACTTTTGTTGAACTGACCGTTCCAACCCTCACAGACGTTATTTGTCCGGTGCCGCTCACCGAAAGTGCACCACAAAGCTTTCTTCGGCATCCAATGATCTTGAACATAAGATAAGAATAGTTCCAGCTTATTGTTACTTCCCATAACTTTATTTTCTTTTAGTATATAATGTAACCCTTCATCAATATTGGCTTCTGGGAGAAGGGGCAAAACCATACACAAACTGACGATTTTGTTTGTTTTAGTGTTTCGTTTTATAATCGTTAGTTTTTTCGCTTTCTTTTTTAATCTGTCCTGAAAATGGAAAAAAACAACCGTGCAGTTTAATCTCGGGAAAAACATTTCTGATGGCAGTTATAGGTGCCGGCTCAAAGTCCATAATGAATTTATTCGGTGCCCACTCAGGGATTTGCGACTTAATTATCTCAAACATAATGGAATACGGTTTTCCAAATTTGTTTGGCAGGAGTGCATAAATCACCGGTACTACATTATTTGTGCCTTCACTGCTGCCTAAATCACAAAATACTACATATAGTTGCTTAAAGGGTCTTGGGCAATTCTCAAACGTCCCATCGCCAAAAAATGTTTTCCCATATTTGAGATGTTCTCGTGCTTTTTCTGAAGCAAAAATTAATATTCGGCTATTTCTCTGTTTGTTATCGTTGTAATCTGCGAAAAGAAAATCATCGAATGCTGGCGGTATTTTAACTTTTTCCAAATCCCTATAGACTAAATAATCAATCTTTGAAAATTTTTTTCGTCTTCTTATAGCAATGTGTCGATAACTGTCGTAAGTCGGTAACTTTTCAATTAAATTAAGACCCTTATCCTTCATGGATGCCACTGTTTCTTTATATATTGCAGAGACACTTTCTTCTGGAGTTGAAGCCGCAGTTTCGATACTTGAGCATATTATTGAACAAACAGTGTTTTCATTTTCATTAGGCAAGCAAGCTGGAGAATGAATTGCTCTTTTCAGAATTTGTAATAAGTCCTGTAAAAAAAATATATATAACCTAGAGCAAAACATTTTTAAAAAGTTACAAAAAAGTAAAAGCATCACAATGTACGTTTATGAGAACCATCAGTGTTGTAGGCTAGTTAGTGTGCTTATCTACCTAATTTAATAAATAGTTTCAAACAAATGAACCTACCGCAGTAACGGTCACAGTTCCGGTACACTTTGTTGATTTGTAATTCTTGCACCTCCAAATGGAATTTGAGTCTTTATATTGTTTAAGTAAATAGTATTGGTGACCGTTATTTAGTAGCACTTTGCCACGTCCGCGTTGTACGATTTTTACTTCAGCTGAAGCTGAATCGTCCATATTATTTATTTGATAAATCAACAGATCCAATATGATCCGGCGTAATAGATGCACAAAGAAGGCAAAGGCACTCATGACATTTATTAATTTGATTAAACTATCATACTATCAACTATCAGAAGTACTTCAGTCTTATTTAAGTGGCCAGTACAGGATCTACAGAAAAGAGTATCGCTATGAACGCAACAAACTACAGGACAGTTGTACTACCAGTCTGCCGTTATGGTCACTAGTACTACTGGTAGTACTAGTGACCTTAGGGTGTATCATTTGTACTACCAGTAGAACTAACTGGTAGTACTACTGTACCAGAGGGTAAATTTGCGTTAATGAAGATGGGAC
This sequence comes from Hedya salicella, assembly GCA_905404275.2. Classification (NCBI taxonomy): domain Eukaryota; kingdom Metazoa; phylum Arthropoda; class Insecta; order Lepidoptera; family Tortricidae; genus Hedya; species Hedya salicella. The sequence continues at coordinate 17,947,551 of FR990112.1, forward strand.
ATAAAGCTAAGAGATAGCAGTAGTATCCAAGACAAGAAATTACCCTCAATAAAGGAAAAAATAAAATAACTTGATACCCATACCCAAAGTATTGTAAAACTTAATACAAACTAACGAAAAGGCATGCAGGTACTGCTTCTGTGTATAAATTTATTAAATAAGTGGCTATATCACATCATTAAGGCGTGTTAGTCATGAGGTTTTGAGATTTATGAATTTATAATAATAATTAATACCTTAAAGATTACGCGTTTTCGGACTACATGGTATACCACTTTATATGCTCCAATTAGGCTCTACCTTCGATGGTTAAAATCTGTCGGTATACTCGTTCCCACCTGTATTATATGTTCCCTGTACACCCTGTATTGTATTATATTGTGAGTGATTCCATGGGCGTTTCAGTCACTGTCAGTCCCTAGTCCTAAGTATTAAAGAAATTGACCATAATAAGCCTTAAATTCAATTATGACAAGAACTATGATTACAGTATAATCGATGTATGAGAGTCTGCTGCTTGGCGTAGCTCAATCTTTCAGTATTCACCCTGGTACTCCTATTTGCTTAAAACTAATTCTAAATGTGCAAACTTTCGTCTAAAATGATTTTTAGTTCAGAGTACTCTGCTTTAGCGCATGTCCCTACTCTGAACTCCAATGCATGTTTCTGGCCTCGTGATGCAGTACACGCTTCTTTCCACATCTCTTCTGTCACTTGATCGCAGCCGAACTCATTAAATCGTTTATTTGTTAACTGTCTCAGAATCCCGTAACACGCGTTTCTGGTGTAATCCAAGCAAAGCCAAGTGATCGCTGGTCTGCGGATCAGTGCAGCCAGTCCTCGTCTGCATGCTGAAGGTGAACATCCACTAATATTTAGATATTCCAGCTTCTTACATTCTACTAACATTTCTAAGAGGTCACTATTTACGACGCTATTCGAACAAACATCAAGGTGTTTTAAGTTGCCAAGTCCACTAAAGAATTTCCAAAAATCCCCGTGTAAACGGATTGTTATATTACTCGTACATGCTCTCCAAGATACGTATTCCACCTTGGGCATTTTCTTTAACAGGTTGGGTACTACACACCATGGGGCTATATTTAAGTCATACTGCAAATTTATGACATTCTGTAAGCGCCAACTGCCGGAATTCAATCGACAAAAACGCGAGAGCGAGCAATTTAACATTATCAAAGATTTTAAATTATCCGATTCTAATAAAGATTGCAAAAACTTTCCAGATAAATTCTTTAAACCAACAATTGATATTGTATCCAAATCTTTGTTAAGAACTAACTTGCTAATGCTTTTCTCTGAAATATCGCCTGAAAAACAATAGTCCAAGTCTACATGTCGTAAATGAGGACAGTTTGAAGCAAAACTATCATAAAATTTTTCTTCAACAAGTTCGAGGACCAACCTGATAATGAAGGATCCCAATTTCTCGATAATATTGCGAAATACTGATACAGAGTATTTGTTACCGGTACAGATCTTTACGTAACGGTGACCAAAAGTTTGTTCGCCTCGATTTGTAACTTCTAACGTCAGATTACGGCGACGCTGTAGGTATGAGAGCATCTCTTGCTGCCACCGCCGGCTGACAGTCTGCGAGTGTAGGATATCCAAGAGGCCCACGTGGTCCATGATCGCTTGTCGGCAAAGATTCACTCGTAACACGTCCAGTATGGTCACCCCATTCCCGCATGGTCCAGGTGCTTCCATAGTTTGAATGATCTCCGATAACAGGATAGTTACTAGAATGAAAAAGTATAGGTATTGTTGACGGTGTCACGAAGAGGATAAATAAGAAACACTAAATCTACACTTAAAACACAATACCATATTGAAAACTACTACAACTAAGAAAAAACTGGCCAAGTGCGAATCAGACTCGCGCACCGAGAGTTCCGTACAATCTCACCTACCCGGTTCCGGTTGAGTTAAGTTTGCACCTGATATCTATAGCGTTTTACTATGCAGCCAACCAAAAAAAATTTTTGCTTTTTCATACAAAATGTCTACTATTTATGAAGTGTTCGTGTTCTCTTCGTATTCTGCACCAAAGTTTTTTATTCTCTGTTTGGCCTGTAGGTTGACTGGTAGAGAATGCCTATGGCATTGAGTCCGCCCTTTGTAACTGTATTTTATACTGTGCAATAAAGTTTAAAAAAAATGTCGTTATCGATCGGTCAAAATGTATAAAAAACACATTTTTTTTAGATTGTATTGCTAAGCCGCGTTTTCACGTAGTGTTCTGAGCGAGCATTTACTTGTTCGTGTGCTGACGAACGAACATTTTACTATGTGAAATCCTGTTTTCATCCGCCCAAGAACGAACGAATGCTCGCTCAGAACACTATGATAATCGCGAAAGTAAATCTATGTCAAAGAAAAGGTACTCTCGCCTCTTTGCTCTTTACTTACATAATTAGACTGGCCACTTATTAATATCTGTGAATTTTTATTCTTTTCGTGAAAATATATTTCTGTGACAGATTACACGACATTCATGACATATCAACTGTGTGAGTTTTGAAAAATAAAACATTTAAATTCCGGAAAAAATATGTTAAGACGTGCAGTTGCAGCAGACGAAGACAAATGTCTTATTAATGGGTGCAACGAATTGAGACTTCACCGGCCCTCCGATTTTCACAAGGCAATGTTACTCAGTAAATATTCTTTATATTTACAACCAGATACACTACTGTGTTCGCAGCACATGGACACGGAAGAGTGGACTAATATTATTGATGAAGCAATTACAACCGCAGACAGCTTTGAAAAGGAGCATACGGAAGACATTGTGGAAATATTTAAGAGCGTATTGCAATGCATACAACTAACAGTTACATCGGCATTGAAGTAAAATGTTAAAGCTTATGTACTCTTACTCGTACCTATTATAATAAAATAAATAACTGAATGTAATTTTATTTTTATTTATAGTTAATTTTGAGATTAACTCGAGAACAAATTAACGTAATTTTTCCATAAATAATGGAACATCGATTTCCCCTGTAATTAGCTGCATTTGAACATGCTGAATATAAGTGTTCCTATCTACAACAGGCTTAGACCGTTTTTTTGCAGGTTCTGATGTCACTGCGTTAACAGCGTGAAACATGGCATCCTTCTTAAGGATTTTTAAAAGATGCAAAATGGTTGGTCTTTTTTTAAAACTTTTGTTGAACTGACCGTTCCAACCCTCACAGACGTTATTTGTCCGGTGCCGCTCACCGAAAGTGCACCACAAAGCTTTCTTCGGCATCCAATGATCTTGAACATAAGATAAGAATAGTTCCAGCTTATTGTTACTTCCCATAACTTTATTTTCTTTTAGTATATAATGTAACCCTTCATCAATATTGGCTTCTGGGAGAAGGGGCAAAACCATACACAAACTGACGATTTTGTTTGTTTTAGTGTTTCGTTTTATAATCGTTAGTTTTTTCGCTTTCTTTTTTAATCTGTCCTGAAAATGGAAAAAAAACAACCGTGCAGTTTAATCTCGGGAAAAACATTTCTGATGGCAGTTATAGGTGCCGGCTCAAAGTCCATAATGAATTTATTCGGTGCCCACTCAGGGATTTGCGACTTAATTATCTCAAACATAATGGAATACGGTTTTCCAAATTTGTTTGGCAGGAGTGCATAAATCACCGGTACTACATTATTTGTGCCTTCACTGCTGCCTAAATCACAAAATACTACATATAGTTGCTTAAAGGGTCTTGGGCAATTCTCAAACGTCCCATCGCCAAAAAATGTTTTCCCATATTTGAGATGTTCTCGTGCTTTTTCTGAAGCAAAAATTAATATTCGGCTATTTCTCTGTTTGTTATCGTTGTAATCTGCGAAAAGAAAATCATCGAATGCTGGCGGTATTTTAACTTTTTCCAAATCCCTATAGACTAAATAATCAATCTTTGAAAATTTTTTTCGTCTTCTTATAGCAATGTGTCGATAACTGTCGTAAGTCGGTAACTTTTCAATTAAATTAAGACCCTTATCCTTCATGGATGCCACTGTTTCTTTATATATTGCAGAGACACTTTCTTCTGGAGTTGAAGCCGCAGTTTCGATACTTGAGCATATTATTGAACAAACAGTGTTTTCATTTTCATTAGGCAAGCAAGCTGGAGAATGAATTGCTCTTTTCAGAATTTGTAATAAGTCCTGTAAAAAAAATATATATAACCTAGAGCAAAACATTTTTAAAAAGTTACAAAAAAGTAAAAGCATCACAATGTACGTTTATGAGAACCATCAGTGTTGTAGGCTAGTTAGTGTGCTTATCTACCTAATTTAATAAATAGTTTCAAACAAATGAACCTACCGCAGTAACGGTCACAGTTCCGGTACACTTTGTTGATTTGTAATTCTTGCACCTCCAAATGGAATTTGAGTCTTTATATTGTTTAAGTAAATAGTATTGGTGACCGTTATTTAGTAGCACTTTGCCACGTCCGCGTTGTACGATTTTTACTTCAGCTGAAGCTGAATCGTCCATATTATTTATTTGATAAATCAACAGATCCAATATGATCCGGCGTAATAGATGCACAAAGAAGGCAAAGGCACTCATGACATTTATTAATTTGATTAAACTATCATACTATCAACTATCAGAAGTACTTCAGTCTTATTTAAGTGGCCAGTACAGGATCTACAGAAAAGAGTATCGCTATGAACGCAACAAACTACAGGACAGTTGTACTACCAGTCTGCCGTTATGGTCACTAGTACTACTGGTAGTACTAGTGACCTTAGGGTGTATCATTTGTACTACCAGTAGAACTAACTGGTAGTACTACTGTACCAGAGGGTAAATTTGCGTTAATGAAGATGGGACATAAAGCTAAGAGATAGCAGTAGTATCCAAGACAAGAAATTACCCTCAATAAAGGAAAAAATAAAATAACTTGATACCCATACCCAAAGTATTGTAAAACTTAATACAAACTAACGAAAAGGCATGCAGGTACTGCTTCTGTGTATAAATTTATTAAATAAGTGGCTATATCACATCATTAAGGCGTGTTAGTCATGAGGTTTTGAGATTTATGAATTTATAATAATAATTAATACCTTAAAGATTACGCGTTTTCGGACTACATGGTATACCACTTTATATGCTCCAATTAGGCTCTACCTTCGATGGTTAAAATCTGTCGGTATACTCGTTCCCACCTGTATTATATGTTCCCTGTACACCCTGTATTGTATTATATTGTGAGTGATTCCATGGGCGTTTCAGTCACTGTCAGTCCCTAGTCCTAAGTATTAAAGAAATTGACCATAATAAGCCTTAAATTCAATTATGACAAGAACTATGATTACAGTATAATCGATGTATGAGAGTCTGCTGCTTGGCGTAGCTCAATCTTTCAGTATTCACCCTGGTACTCCTATTTGCTTAAAACTAATTCTAAATGTGCAAACTTTCGTCTAAAATGATTTTTAGTTCAGAGTACTCTGCTTTAGCGCATGTCCCTACTCTGAACTCCAATGCATGTTTCTGGCCTCGTGATGCAGTACACGCTTCTTTCCACATCTCTTCTGTCACTTGATCGCAGCCGAACTCATTAAATCGTTTATTTGTTAACTGTCTCAGAATCCCGTAACACGCGTTTCTGGTGTAATCCAAGCAAAGCCAAGTGATCGCTGGTCTGCGGATCAGTGCAGCCAGTCCTCGTCTGCATGCTGAAGGTGAACATCCACTAATATTTAGATATTCCAGCTTCTTACATTCTACTAACATTTCTAAGAGGTCACTATTTACGACGCTATTCGAACAAACATCAAGGTGTTTTAAGTTGCCAAGTCCACTAAAGAATTTCCAAAAATCCCCGTGTAAACGGATTGTTATATTACTCGTACATGCTCTCCAAGATACGTATTCCACCTTGGGCATTTTCTTTAACAGGTTGGGTACTACACACCATGGGGCTATATTTAAGTCATACTGCAAATTTATGACATTCTGTAAGCGCCAACTGCCGGAATTCAATCGACAAAAACGCGAGAGCGAGCAATTTAACATTATCAAAGATTTTAAATTATCCGATTCTAATAAAGATTGCAAAAACTTTCCAGATAAATTCTTTAAACCAACAATTGATATTGTATCCAAATCTTTGTTAAGAACTAACTTGCTAATGCTTTTCTCTGAAATATCGCCTGAAAAACAATAGTCCAAGTCTACATGTCGTAAATGAGGACAGTTTGAAGCAAAACTATCATAAAATTTTTCTTCAACAAGTTCGAGGACCAACCTGATAATGAAGGATCCCAATTTCTCGATAATATTGCGAAATACTGATACAGAGTATTTGTTACCGGTACAGATCTTTACGTAACGGTGACCAAAAGTTTGTTCGCCTCGATTTGTAACTTCTAACGTCAGATTACGGCGACGCTGTAGGTATGAGAGCATCTCTTGCTGCCACCGCCGGCTGACAGTCTGCGAGTGTAGGATATCCAAGAGGCCCACGTGGTCCATGATCGCTTGTCGGCAAAGATTCACTCGTAACACGTCCAGTATGGTCACCCCATTCCCGCATGGTCCAGGTGCTTCCATAGTTTGAATGATCTCCGATAACAGGATAGTTACTAGAATGAAAAAGTATAGGTATTGTTGACGGTGTCACGAAGAGGATAAATAAGAAACACTAAATCTACACTTAAAACACAATACCATATTGAAAACTACTACAACTAAGAAAAAACTGGCCAAGTGCGAATCAGACTCGCGCACCGAGAGTTCCGTACAATCTCACCTACCCGGTTCCGGTTGAGTTAAGTTTGCACCTGATATCTATAGCGTTTTACTATGCAGCCAACCAAAAAAAATTTTTGCTTTTTCATACAAAATGTCTACTATTTATGAAGTGTTCGTGTTCTCTTCGTATTCTGCACCAAAGTTTTTTATTCTCTGTTTGGCCTGTAGGTTGACTGGTAGAGAATGCCTATGGCATTGAGTCCGCCCTTTGTAACTGTATTTTATACTGTGCAATAAAGTTTAAAAAAAATGTCGTTATCGATCGGTCAAAATGTATAAAAAACACATTTTTTTTAGATTGTATTGCTAAGCCGCGTTTTCACGTAGTGTTCTGAGCGAGCATTTACTTGTTCGTGTGCTGACGAACGAACATTTTACTATGTGAAATCCTGTTTTCATCCGCCCAAGAACGAACGAATGCTCGCTCAGAACACTATGATAATCGCGAAAGTAAATCTATGTCAAAGAAAAGGTACTCTCGCCTCTTTGCTCTTTACTTACATAATTAGACTGGCCACTTATTAATATCTGTGAATTTTTATTCTTTTCGTGAAAATATATTTCTGTGACAGATTACACGACATTCATGACATATCAACTGTGTGAGTTTTGAAAAATAAAACATTTAAATTCCGGAAAAAATATGTTAAGACGTGCAGTTGCAGCAGACGAAGACAAATGTCTTATTAATGGGTGCAACGAATTGAGACTTCACCGGCCCTCCGATTTTCACAAGGCAATGTTACTCAGTAAATATTCTTTATATTTACAACCAGATACACTACTGTGTTCGCAGCACATGGACACGGAAGAGTGGACTAATATTATTGATGAAGCAATTACAACCGCAGACAGCTTTGAAAAGGAGCATACGGAAGACATTGTGGAAATATTTAAGAGCGTATTGCAATGCATACAACTAACAGTTACATCGGCATTGAAGTAAAATGTTAAAGCTTATGTACTCTTACTCGTACCTATTATAATAAAATAAATAACTGAATGTAATTTTATTTTTATTTATAGTTAATTTTGAGATTAACTCGAGAACAAATTAACGTAATTTTTCCATAAATAATGGAACATCGATTTCCCCTGTAATTAGCTGCATTTGAACATGCTGAATATAAGTGTTCCTATCTACAACAGGCTTAGACCGTTTTTTTGCAGGTTCTGATGTCACTGCGTTAACAGCGTGAAACATGGCATCCTTCTTAAGGATTTTTAAAAGATGCAAAATGGTTGGTCTTTTTTTAAAACTTTTGTTGAACTGACCGTTCCAACCCTCACAGACGTTATTTGTCCGGTGCCGCTCACCGAAAGTGCACCACAAAGCTTTCTTCGGCATCCAATGATCTTGAACATAAGATAAGAATAGTTCCAGCTTATTGTTACTTCCCATAACTTTATTTTCTTTTAGTATATAATGTAACCCTTCATCAATATTGGCTTCTGGGAGAAGGGGCAAAACCATACACAAACTGACGATTTTGTTTGTTTTAGTGTTTCGTTTTATAATCGTTAGTTTTTTCGCTTTCTTTTTTAATCTGTCCTGAAAATGGAAAAAAAACAACCGTGCAGTTTAATCTCGGGAAAAACATTTCTGATGGCAGTTATAGGTGCCGGCTCAAAGTCCATAATGAATTTATTCGGTGCCCACTCAGGGATTTGCGACTTAATTATCTCAAACATAATGGAATACGGTTTTCCAAATTTGTTTGGCAGGAGTGCATAAATCACCGGTACTACATTATTTGTGCCTTCACTGCTGCCTAAATCACAAAATACTACATATAGTTGCTTAAAGGGTCTTGGGCAATTCTCAAACGTCCCATCGCCAAAAAATGTTTTCCCATATTTGAGATGTTCTCGTGCTTTTTCTGAAGCAAAAATTAATATTCGGCTATTTCTCTGTTTGTTATCGTTGTAATCTGCGAAAAGAAAATCATCGAATGCTGGCGGTATTTTAACTTTTTCCAAATCCCTATAGACTAAATAGCAATGTGTCGAAAACTGTCGTAAGTCGGTAACTTTTCAATTAAATTAAGACCCTTATCCTTCATGGATGCCACTGTTTCTTTATATATTGCAGAGACACTTTCTTCTGGAGTTGAAGCCGCAGTTTCGATACTTGAGCATATTATTGAACAAACAGTGTTTTCATTTTCATTAGGCAAGCAAGCTGGAGAATGAATTGCTCTTTTCAGAATTTGTAATAAGTCCTGTAAAAAAAATATATATAACCTAGAGCAAAACATTTTTAAAAAGTTACAAAAAAGTAAAAGCATCACAATGTACGTTTATGAGAACCATCAGTGTTGTAGGCTAGTTAGTGTGCTTATCTACCTAATTTAATAAATAGTTTCAAACAAATGAACCTACCGCAGTAACGGTCACAGTTCCGGTACACTTTGTTGATTTGTAATTCTTGCACCTCCAAATGGAATTTGAGTCTTTATATTGTTTAAGTAAATAGTATTGGTGACCGTTATTTAGTAGCACTTTGCCACGTCCGCGTTGTACGATTTTTACTTCAGCTGAAGCTGAATCGTCCATATTATTTATTTGATAAATCAACAGATCCAATATGATCCGGCGTAATAGATGCACAAAGAAGGCAAAGGCACTCATGACATTTATTAATTTGATTAAACTATCATACTATCAACTATCAGAAGTACTTCAGTCTTATTTAAGTGGCCAGTACAGGATCTACAGAAAAGAGTATCGCTATGAACGCAACAAACTACAGGACAGTTGTACTACCAGTCTGCCGTTATGGTCACTAGTACTACTGGTAGTACTAGTGACCTTAGGGTGTATCATTTGTACTACCAGTAGAACTAACTGGTAGTACTACTGTACCAGAGGGTAAATTTGCGTTAATGAAGATGGGACATAAAGCTAAGAGATAGCAGTAGTATCCAAGACAAGAAATTACCCTCAATAAAGGAAAAAATAAAATAAATTGATACCCATACCCAAAGTATTGTAAAACTTAATACAAACTAACGAAAAGGCATGCAGGTACTGCTTCTGTGTATAAATTTATTAAATAAGTGGCTATATCACATCATTAAGGCGTGTTAGTCATGAGGTTTTGAGATTTATGAATTTATAATAATAATTAATACCTTAAAGATTACGCGTTTTCGGACTACATGGTATACCACTTTATATGCTCCAATTAGGCTCTACCTTCGATGGTTAAAATCTGTCGGTATACTCGTTCCCACCTGTATTATATGTTCCCTGTACACCCTGTATTGTATTATATTGTGAGTGATTCCATGGGCGTTTCAGTCACTGTCAGTCCCTAGTCCTAAGTATTAAAGAAATTGACCATAATAAGCCTTAAATTCAATTATGACAAGAACTATGATTACAGTATAATCGATGTATGAGAGTCTGCTGCTTGGCGTAGCTCAATCTTTCAGTATTCACCCTGGTACTCCTATTTGCTTAAAACTAATTCTAAATGTGCAAACTTTCGTCTAAAATGATTTTTAGTTCAGAGTACTCTGCTTTAGCGCATGTCCCTACTCTGAACTCCAATGCATGTTTCTGGCCTCGTGATGCAGTACACGCTTCTTTCCACATCTCTTCTGTCACTTGATCGCAGCCGAACTCATTAAATCGTTTATTTGTTAACTGTCTCAGAATCCCGTAACACGCGTTTCTGGTGTAATCCAAGCAAAGCCAAGTGATCGCTGGTCTGCGGATCAGTGCAGCCAGTCCTCGTCTGCATGCTGAAGGTGAACATCCACTAATATTTAGATATTCCAGCTTCTTACATTCTACTAACATTTCTAAGAGGTCACTATTTACGACGCTATTCGAACAAACATCAAGGTGTTTTAAGTTGCCAAGTCCACTAAAGAATTTCCAAAAATCCCCGTGTAAACGGATTGTTATATTACTCGTACATGCTCTCCAAGATACGTATTCCACCTTGGGCATTTTCTTTAACAGGTTGGGTACTACACACCATGGGGCTATATTTAAGTCATACTGCAAATTTATGACATTCTGTAAGCGCCAACTGCCGGAATTCAATCGACAAAAACGCGAGAGCGAGCAATTTAACATTATCAAAGATTTTAAATTATCCGATTCTAATAAAGATTGCAAAAACTTTCCAGATAAATTCTTTAAACCAACAATTGATATTGTATCCAAATCTTTGTTAAGAACTAACTTGCTAATGCTTTTATCTGAAATATCGCCTGAAAAACAATAGTCCAAGTCTACATGTCGTAAATGAGGACAGTTTGAAGCAAAACTATCATAAAATTTTTCTTCAACAAGTTCGAGGACCAACCTGATAATGAAGGATCCCAATTTCTCGATAATATTGCGAAATACTGATACAGAGTATTTGTTACCGGTACAGATCTTTACGTAACGGTGACCAAAAGTTTGTTCGCCTCGATTTGTAACTTCTAACGTCAGATTACGGCGACGCTGTAGGTATGAGAGCATCTCTTGCTGCCACCGCCGGCTGACAGTCTGCGAGTGTAGGATATCCAAGAGGCCCACGTGGTCCATAATCGCTTGTCGGCAAAGATTCACTCGTAACACGTCCAGTATGGTCACCCCATTCCCGCATGGTCCAGGTGCTTCCATAGTTTGAATGATCTCCGATAACAGGATAGTTACTAGAATGGAAAAGTATAGGTATTGTTGACGGTGTCACGAAGAGGATAAATAAGAAACACTAAATCTACACTTAAAACACAATACCATATTGAAAACTACTACAACTAAGAAAAAACTGGCCAAGTGCGAATCAGACTCGCGCACCGAGAGTTCCGTACAATCTCACCTACCCGGTTCCGGTTGAGTTAAGTTTGCACCTGATATCTATAGCGTTTTACTATGCAGCCAACCAAAAAAAATTTTTGCTTTTTCATACAAAATGTCTACTATTTATGAAGTGTTCGTGTTCTCTTCGTATTCTGCACCAAAGTTTTTTATTCTCTGTTTGGCCTGTAGGTTGACTGGTAGAGAATGCCTATGGCATTGAGTCCGCCCTTTGTAACTGTATTTTATACTGTGCAATAAAGTTTAAAAAAAATGTCGTTATCGATCGGTCAAAATGTATAAAAAACACATTTTTTTTAGATTGTATTGCTAAGCCGCGTTTTCACATAGTGTTCTGAGCGAGCATTTACTTGTTCGTGTGCTGACGAACGAACATTTTACTATGTGAAATCCTGTTTTCATCCGCCCAAGAACGAACGAATGCTCGCTCAGAACACTATGATAATCGCGAAAGTAAATCTATGTCAAAGAAAAGGTACTCTCGCCTCTTTGCTCTTTACTTACATAATTAGACTGGCCACTTATTAATATCTGTGAATTTTTATTCTTTTCGTGAAAATATATTTCTGTGACAGATTACACGACATTCATGACATATCAACTGTGTGAGTTTTGAAAAATAAAACATTTAAATTCCGGAAAAAATATGTTAAGACGTGCAGTTGCAGCAGACGAAGACAAATGTCTTATTAATGGGTGCAACGAATTGAGACTTCACCGGCCCTCCGATTTTCACAAGGCAATGTTACTCAGTAAATATTCTTTATATTTACAACCAGATACACTACTGTGTTCGCAGCACATGGACACGGAAGAGTGGACTAATATTATTGATGAAGCAATTACAACCGCAGACAGCTTTGAAAAGGAGCATACGGAAGACATTGTGGAAATATTTAAGAGCGTATTGCAATGCATACAACTAACAGTTACATCGGCATTGAAGTAAAATGTTAAAGCTTATGTACTCTTACTCGTACCTATTATAATAAAATAAATAACTGAATGTAATTTTATTTTTATTTATAGTTAATTTTGAGATTAACTCGAGAACAAATTAACGTAATTTTTCCATAAATAATGGAACATCGATTTCCCCTGTAATTAGCTGCATTTGAACATGCTGAATATAAGTGTTCCTATCTACAACAGGCTTAGACCGTTTTTTTGCAGGTTCTGATGTCACTGCGTTAACAGCGTGAAACATGGCATCCTTCTTAAGGATTTTTAAAAGATGCAAAATGGTTGGTCTTTTTTTAAAACTTTTGTTGAACTGACCGTTCCAACCCTCACAGACGTTATTTGTCCGGTGCCGCTCACCGAAAGTGCACCACAAAGCTTTCTTCGGCATCCAATGATCTTGAACATAAGATAAGAATAGTTCCAGCTTATTGTTACTTCCCATAACTTTATTTTCTTTTAGTATATAATGTAACCCTTCATCAATATTGGCTTCTGGGAGAAGGGGCAAAACCATACACAAACTGACGATTTTGTTTGTTTTAGTGTTTCGTTTTATAATCGTTAGTTTTTTCGCTTTCTTTTTTAATCTGTCCTGAAAATGGAAAAAAACAACCGTGCAGTTTAATCTCGGGAAAAACATTTCTGATGGCAGTTATAGGTGCCGGCTCAAAGTCCATAATGAATTTATTCGGTGCCCACTCAGGGATTTGCGACTTAATTATCTCAAACATAATGGAATACGGTTTTCCAAATTTGTTTGGCAGGAGTGCATAAATCACCGGTACTACATTATTTGTGCCTTCACTGCTGCCTAAATCACAAAATACTACATATAGTTGCTTAAAGGGTCTTGGGCAATTCTCAAACGTCCCATCGCCAAAAAATGTTTTCCCATATTTGAGATGTTCTCGTGCTTTTTCTGAAGCAAAAATTAATATTCGGCTATTTCTCTGTTTGTTATCGTTGTAATCTGCGAAAAGAAAATCATCGAATGCTGGCGGTATTTTAACTTTTTCCAAATCCCTATAGACTAAATAGCAATGTGTCGAAAACTGTCGTAAGTCGGTAACTTTTCAATTAAATTAAGACCCTTATCCTTCATGGATGCCACTGTTTCTTTATATATTGCAGAGACACTTTCTTCTGGAGTTGAAGCCGCAGTTTCGATACTTGAGCATATTATTGAACAAACAGTGTTTTCATTTTCATTAGGCAAGCAAGCTGGAGAATGAATTGCTCTTTTCAGAATTTGTAATAAGTCCTGTAAAAAAAATATATATAACCTAGAGCAAAACATTTTTAAAAAGTTACAAAAAAGTAAAAGCATCACAATGTACGTTTATGAGAACCATCAGTGTTGTAGGCTAGTTAGTGTGCTTATCTACCTAATTTAATAAATAGTTTCAAACAAATGAACCTACCGCAGTAACGGTCACAGTTCCGGTACACTTTGTTGATTTGTAATTCTTGCACCTCCAAATGGAATTTGAGTCTTTATATTGTTTAAGTAAATAGTATTGGTGACCGTTATTTAGTAGCACTTTGCCACGTCCGCGTTGTACGATTTTTACTTCAGCTGAAGCTGAATCGTCCATATTATTTATTTGATAAATCAACAGATCCAATATGATCCGGCGTAATAGATGCACAAAGAAGGCAAAGGCACTCATGACATTTATTAATTTGATTAAACTATCATACTATCAACTATCAGAAGTACTTCAGTCTTATTTAAGTGGCCAGTACAGGATCTACAGAAAAGAGTATCGCTATGAACGCAACAAACTACAGGACAGTTGTACTACCAGTCTGCCGTTATGGTCACTAGTACTACTGGTAGTACTAGTGACCTTAGGGTGTATCATTTGTACTACCAGTAGAACTAACTGGTAGTACTACTGTACCAGAGGGTAAATTTGCGTTAATGAAGATGGGACATAAAGCTAAGAGATAGCAGTAGTATCCAAGACAAGAAATTACCCTCAATAAAGGAAAAAATAAAATAACTTGATACCCATACCCAAAGTATTGTAAAACTTAATACAAACTAACGAAAAGGCATGCAGGTACTGCTTCTGTGTATAAATTTATTAAATAAGTGGCTATATCACATCATTAAGGCGTGTTAGTCATGAGGTTTTGAGATTTATGAATTTATAATAATAATTAATACCTTAAAGATTACGCGTTTTCGGACTACATGGTATACCACTTTATATGCTCCAATTAGGCTCTACCTTCGATGGTTAAAATCTGTCGGTATACTCGTTCCCACCTGTATTATATGTTCCCTGTACACCCTGTATTGTATTATATTGTGAGTGATTCCATGGGCGTTTCAGTCACTGTCAGTCCCTAGTCCTAAGTATTAAAGAAATTGACCATAATAAGCCTTAAATTCAATTATGACAAGAACTATGATTACAGTATAATCGATGTATGAGAGTCTGCTGCTTGGCGTAGCTCAATCTTTCAGTATTCACCCTGGTACTCCTATTTGCTTAAAACTAATTCTAAATGTGCAAACTTTCGTCTAAAATGATTTTTAGTTCAGAGTACTCTGCTTTAGCGCATGTCCCTACTCTGAACTCCAATGCATGTTTCTGGCCTCGTGATGCAGTACACGCTTCTTTCCACATCTCTTCTGTCACTTGATCGCAGCCGAACTCATTAAATCGTTTATTTGTTAACTGTCTCAGAATCCCGTAACACGCGTTTCTGGTGTAATCCAAGCAAAGCCAAGTGATCGCTGGTCTGCGGATCAGTGCAGCCAGTCCTCGTCTGCATGCTGAAGGTGAACATCCACTAATATTTAGATATTCCAGCTTCTTACATTCTACTAACATTTCTAAGAGGTCACTATTTACGACGCTATTCGAACAAACATCAAGGTGTTTTAAGTTGCCAAGTCCACTAAAGAATTTCCAAAAATCCCCGTGTAAACGGATTGTTATATTACTCGTACATGCTCTCCAAGATACGTATTCCACCTTGGGCATTTTCTTTAACAGGTTGGGTACTACACACCATGGGGCTATATTTAAGTCATACTGCAAATTTATGACATTCTGTAAGCGCCAACTGCCGGAATTCAATCGACAAAAACGCGAGAGCGAGCAATTTAACATTATCAAAGATTTTAAATTATCCGATTCTAATAAAGATTGCAAAAACTTTCCAGATAAATTCTTTAAACCAACAATTGATATTGTATCCAAATCTTTGTTAAGAACTAACTTGCTAATGCTTTTCTCTGAAATATCGCCTGAAAAACAATAGTCCAAGTCTACATGTCGTAAATGAGGACAGTTTGAAGCAAAACTATCATAAAATTTTTCTTCAACAAGTTCGAGGACCAACCTGATAATGAAGGATCCCAATTTCTCGATAATATTGCGAAATACTGATACAGAGTATTTGTTACCGGTACAGATCTTTACGTAACGGTGACCAAAAGTTTGTTCGCCTCGATTTGTAACTTCTAACGTCAGATTACGGCGACGCTGTAGGTATGAGAGCATCTCTTGCTGCCACCGCCGGCTGACAGTCTGCGAGTGTAGGATATCCAAGAGGCCCACGTGGTCCATGATCGCTTGTCGGCAAAGATTCACTCGTAACACGTCCAGTATGGTCACCCCATTCCCGCATGGTCCAGGTGCTTCCATAGTTTGAATGATCTCCGATAACAGGATAGTTACTAGAATGAAAAAGTATAGGTATTGTTGACGGTGTCACGAAGAGGATAAATAAGAAACACTAAATCTACACTTAAAACACAATACCATATTGAAAACTACTACAACTAAGAAAAAACTGGCCAAGTGCGAATCAGACTCGCGCACCGAGAGTTCCGTACAATCTCACCTACCCGGTTCCGGTTGAGTTAAGTTTGCACCTGATATCTATAGCGTTTTACTATGCAGCCAACCAAAAAAAATTTTTGCTTTTTCATACAAAATGTCTACTATTTATGAAGTGTTCGTGTTCTCTTCGTATTCTGCACCAAAGTTTTTTATTCTCTGTTTGGCCTGTAGGTTGACTGGTAGAGAATGCCTATGGCATTGAGTCCGCCCTTTGTAACTGTATTTTATACTGTGCAATAAAGTTTAAAAAAAATGTCGTTATCGATCGGTCAAAATGTATAAAAAACACATTTTTTTTAGATTGTATTGCTAAGCCGCGTTTTCACGTAGTGTTCTGAGCGAGCATTTACTTGTTCGTGTGCTGACGAACGAACATTTTACTATGTGAAATCCTGTTTTCATCCGCCCAAGAACGAACGAATGCTCGCTCAGAACACTATGATAATCGCGAAAGTAAATCTATGTCAAAGAAAAGGTACTCTCGCCTCTTTGCTCTTTACTTACATAATTAGACTGGCCACTTATTAATATCTGTGAATTTTTATTCTTTTCGTGAAAATATATTTCTGTGACAGATTACACGACATTCATGACATATCAACTGTGTGAGTTTTGAAAAATAAAACATTTAAATTCCGGAAAAAATATGTTAAGACGTGCAGTTGCAGCAGACGAAGACAAATGTCTTATTAATGGGTGCAACGAATTGAGACTTCACCGGCCCTCCGATTTTCACAAGGCAATGTTACTCAGTAAATATTCTTTATATTTACAACCAGATACACTACTGTGTTCGCAGCACATGGACACGGAAGAGTGGACTAATATTATTGATGAAGCAATTACAACCGCAGACAGCTTTGAAAAGGAGCATACGGAAGACATTGTGGAAATATTTAAGAGCGTATTGCAATGCATACAACTAACAGTTACATCGGCATTGAAGTAAAATGTTAAAGCTTATGTACTCTTACTCGTACCTATTATAATAAAATAAATAACTGAATGTAATTTTATTTTTATTTATAGTTAATTTTGAGATTAACTCGAGAAAAAATTAACGTAATTTTTCCATAAATAATGGAACATCGATTTCCCCTGTAATTAGCTGCATTTGAACATGCTGAATATAAGTGTTCCTATCTACAACAGGCTTAGACCGTTTTTTTTGCAGGTTCTGATGTCACTGCGTTAACAGCGTGAAACATGGCATCCTTCTTAAGGATTTTTAAAAGATGCAAAATGGTTGGTCTTTTTTTAAAACTTTTGTTGAACTGACCGTTCCAACCCTCACAGACGTTATTTGTCCGGTGCCGCTCACCGAAAGTGCACCACAAAGCTTTCTTCGGCATCCAATGATCTTGAACATAAGATAAGAATAGTTCCAGCTTATTGTTACTTCCCATAACTTTATTTTCTTTTAGTATATAATGTAACCCTTCATCAATATTGGCTTCTGGGAGAAGGGGCAAAACCATACACAAACTGACGATTTTGTTTGTTTTAGTGTTTCGTTTTATAATCGTTAGTTTTTTCGCTTTCTTTTTTAATCTGTCCTGAAAATGGAAAAAAAACAACCGTGCAGTTTAATCTCGGGAAAAACATTTCTGATGGCAGTTATAGGTGCCGGCTCAAAGTCCATAATGAATTTATTCGGTGCCCACTCAGGGATTTGCGACTTAATTATCTCAAACATAATGGAATACGGTTTTCCAAATTTGTTTGGCAGGAGTGCATAAATCACCGGTACTACATTATTTGTGCCTTCACTGCTGCCTAAATCACAAAATACTACATATAGTTGCTTAAAGGGTCTTGGGCAATTCTCAAACGTCCCATCGCCAAAAAATGTTTTCCCATATTTGAGATGTTCTCGTGCTTTTTCTGAAGCAAAAATTAATATTCGGCTATTTCTCTGTTTGTTATCGTTGTAATCTGCGAAAAGAAAATCATCCAATGCTGGCGGTATTTTAACTTTTTCCAAATCCCTATAGACTAAATAATCAATCTTTGAAAATTTTTTTCGTCTTCTTATAGCAATGTGTCGATAACTGTCGTAAGTCGGTAACTTTTCAATTAAATTAAGACCCTTATCCTTCATGGATGCCACTGTTTCTTTATATATTGCAGAGACACTTTCTTCTGGAGTTGAAGCCGCAGTTTCGATACTTGAGCATATTATTGAACAAACAGTGTTTTCATTTTCATTAGGCAAGCAAGCTGGAGAATGAATTGCTCTTTTCAGAATTTGTAATAAGTCCTGTAAAAAAAATATATATAACCTAGAGCAAAACATTTTTAAAAAGTTACAAAAAAGTAAAAGCATCACAATGTACGTTTATGAGAACCATCAGTGTTGTAGGCTAGTTAGTGTGCTTATCTACCTAATTTAATAAATAGTTTCAAACAAATGAACCTACCGCAGTAACGGTCACAGTTCCGGTACACTTTGTTGATTTGTAATTCTTGCACCTCCAAATGGAATTTGAGTCTTTATATTGTTTAAGTAAATAGTATTGGTGACCGTTATTTAGTAGCACTTTGCCACGTCCGCGTTGTACGATTTTTACTTCAGCTGAAGCTGAATCGTCCATATTATTTATTTGATAAAACAACAGATCCAATATGATCCGGCGTAATAGATACACAAAGAAGGCAAAGGCACTCATGACATTTATTAATTTGATTAAACTATCATACTATCAACTATCAGAAGTACTTCAGTCTTATTTAAGTGGCCAGTACAGGATCTACAGAAAAGAGTATCGCTATGAACGCAACAAACTACAGGACAGTTGTACTACCAGTCTGCCGTTATGGTCACTAGTACTACTGGTAGTACTAGTGACCTTAGGGTGTATCATTTGTACTACCAGTAGAACTAACTGGTAGTACTACTGTACCAGAGGGTAAATTTGCGTTAATGAAGATGGGACATAAAGCTAAGAGATAGCAGTAGTATCCAAGACAAGAAATTACCCTCAATAAAGGAAAAAATAAAATAACTTGATACCCATACCCAAAGTATTGTAAAACTTAATACAAACTAACGAAAAGGCATGCAGGTACTGCTTCTGTGTATAAATTTATTAAATAAGTGGCTATATCACATCATTAAGGCGTGTTAGTCATGAGGTTTTGAGATTTATGAATTTATAATAATAATTAATACCTTAAAGATTACGCGTTTTCGGACTACATGGTATACCACTTTATATGCTCCAATTAGGCTCTACCTTCGATGGTTAAAATCTGTCGGTATACTCGTTCCCACCTGTATTATATGTTCCCTGTACACCCTGTATTGTATTATATTGTGAGTGATTCCATGGGCGTTTCAGTCACTGTCAGTCCCTAGTCCTAAGTATTAAAGAAATTGACCATAATAAGCCTTAAATTCAATTATGACAAGAACTATGATTACAGTATAATCGATGTATGAGAGTCTGCTGCTTGGCGTAGCTCAATCTTTCAGTATTCACCCTGGTACTCCTATTTGCTTAAAACTAATTCTAAATGTGCAAACTTTCGTCTAAAATGATTTTTAGTTCAGAGTACTCTGCTTTAGCGCATGTCCCTACTCTGAACTCCAATGCATGTTTCTGGCCTCGTGATGCAGTACACGCTTCTTTCCACATCTCTTCTGTCACTTGATCGCAGCCGAACTCATTAAATCGTTTATTTGTTAACTGTCTCAGAATCCCGTAACACGCGTTTCTGGTGTAATCCAAGCAAAGCCAAGTGATCGCTGGTCTGCGGATCAGTGCAGCCAGTCCTCGTCTGCATGCTGAAGGTGAACATCCACTAATATTTAGATATTCCAGCTTCTTACATTCTACTAACATTTCTAAGAGGTCACTATTTACGACGCTATTCGAACAAACATCAAGGTGTTTTAAGTTGCCAAGTCCACTAAAGAATTTCCAAAAATCCCCGTGTAAACGGATTGTTATATTACTCGTACATGCTCTCCAAGATACGTATTCCACCTTGGGCATTTTCTTTAACAGGTTGGGTACTACACACCATGGGGCTATATTTAAGTCATACTGCAAATTTATGACATTCTGTAAGCGCCAACTGCCGGAATTCAATCGACAAAAACGCGAGAGCGAGCAATTTAACATTATCAAAGATTTTAAATTATCCGATTCTAATAAAGATTGCAAAAACTTTCCAGATAAGTTCTTTAAACCAACAATTGATATTGTATCCAAATCTTTGTTAAGAACTAACTTGCTAATGCTTTTCTCTGAAATATCGCCTGAAAAACAATAGTCCAAGTCTACATGTCGTAAATGAGGACAGTTTGAAGCAAAACTATCATAAAATTTTTCTTCAACAAGTTCGAGGACCAACCTGATAATGAAGGATCCCAATTTCTCGATAATATTGCGAAATACTGATACAGAGTATTTGTTACCGGTACAGATCTTTACGTAACGGTGACCAAAAGTTTGTTCGCCTCGATTTGTAACTTCTAACGTCAGATTACGGCGACGCTGTAGGTATGAGAGCATCTCTTGCTGCCACCGCCGGCTGACAGTCTGCGAGTGTAGGATATCCAAGAGGCCCACGTGGTCCATGATCGCTTGTCGGCAAAGATTCACTCGTAACACGTCCAGTATGGTCACCCCATTCCCGCATGGTCCAGGTGCTTCCATAGTTTGAATGATCTCCGATAACAGGATAGTTACTAGAATGAAAAAGTATAGGTATTGTTGACGGTGTCACGAAGAGGATAAATAAGAAACACTAAATCTACACTTAAAACACAATACCATATTGAAAACTACTACAACTAAGAAAAAACTGGCCAAGTGCGAATCAGACTCGCGCACCGAGAGTTCCGTACAATCTCACCTACCCGGTTCCGGTTGAGTTAAGTTTGCACCTGATATCTATAGCGTTTTACTATGCAGCCAACCAAAAAAAATTTTTGCTTTTTCATACAAAATGTCTACTATTTATGAAGTGTTCGTGTTCTCTTCGTATTCTGCACCAAAGTTTTTTATTCTCTGTTTGGCCTGTAGGTTGACTGGTAGAGAATGCCTATGGCATTGAGTCCGCCCTTTGTAACTGTATTTTATACTGTGCAATAAAGTTTAAAAAAAATGTCGTTATCGATCGGTCAAAATGTATAAAAAACACATTTTTTTTAGATTGTATTGCTAAGCCGCGTTTTCACGTAGTGTTCTGAGCGAGCATTTACTTGTTCGTGTGCTGACGAACGAACATTTTACTATGTGAAATCCTGTTTTCATCCGCCCAAGAACGAACGAATGCTCGCTCAGAACACTATGATAATCGCGAAAGTAAATCTATGTCAAAGAAAAGGTACTCTCGCCTCTTTGCTCTTTACTTACATAATTAGACTGGCCACTTATTAATATCTGTGAATTTTTATTCTTTTCGTGAAAATATATTTCTGTGACAGATTACACGACATTCATGACATATCAACTGTGTGAGTTTTGAAAAATAAAACATTTAAATTCCGGAAAAAATATGTTAAGACGTGCAGTTGCAGCAGACGAAGACAAATGTCTTATTAATGGGTGCAACGAATTGAGACTTCACCGGCCCTCCGATTTTCACAAGGCAATGTTACTCAGTAAATATTCTTTATATTTACAACCAGATACACTACTGTGTTCGCAGCACATGGACACGGAAGAGTGGACTAATATTATTGATGAAGCAATTACAACCGCAGACAGCTTTGAAAAGGAGCATACGGAAGACATTGTGGAAATATTTAAGAGCGTATTGCAATGCATACAACTAACAGTTACATCGGCATTGAAGTAAAATGTTAAAGCTTATGTACTCTTACTCGTACCTATTATAATAAAATAAATAACTGAATGTAATTTTATTTTTATTTATAGTTAATTTTGAGATTAACTCGAGAACAAATTAACGTAATTTTTCCATAAATAATGGAACATCGATTTCCCCTGTAATTAGCTGCATTTGAACATGCTGAATATAAGTGTTCCTATCTACAACAGGCTTAGACCGTTTTTTTGCAGGTTCTGATGTCACTGCGTTAACAGCGTGAAACATGGCATCCTTCTTAAGGATTTTTAAAAGATGCAAAATGGTTGGTCTTTTTTTAAAACTTTTGTTGAACTGACCGTTCCAACCCTCACAGACGTTATTTGTCCGGTGCCGCTCACCGAAAGTGCACCACAAAGCTTTCTTCGGCATCCAATGATCTTGAACATAAGATAAGAATAGTTCCAGCTTATTGTTACTTCCCATAACTTTATTTTCTTTTAGTATATAATGTAACCCTTCATCAATATTGGCTTCTGGGAGAAGGGGCAAAACCATACACAAACTGACGATTTTGTTTGTTTTAGTGTTTCGTTTTATAATCGTTAGTTTTTTCGCTTTCTTTTTTAATCTGTCCTGAAAATGGAAAAAAAACAACCGTGCAGTTTAATCTCGGGAAAAACATTTCTGATGGCAGTTATAGGTGCCGGCTCAAAGTCCATAATGAATTTATTCGGTGCCCACTCAGGGATTTGCGACTTAATTATCTCAAACATAATGGAATACGGTTTTCCAAATTTGTTTGGCAGGAGTGCATAAATCACCGGTACTACATTATTTGTGCCTTCACTGCTGCCTAAATCACAAAATACTACATATAGTTGCTTAAAGGGTCTTGGGCAATTCTCAAACGTCCCATCGCCAAAAAATGTTTTCCCATATTTGAGATGTTCTCGTGCTTTTTCTGAAGCAAAAATTAATATTCGGCTATTTCTCTGTTTGTTATCGTTGTAATCTGCGAAAAGAAAATCATCGAATGCTGGCGGTATTTTAACTTTTTCCAAATCCCTATAGACTAAATAGCAATGTGTCGAAAACTGTCGTAAGTCGGTAACTTTTCAATTAAATTAAGACCCTTATCCTTCATGGATGCCACTGTTTCTTTATATATTGCAGAGACACTTTCTTCTGGAGTTGAAGCCGCAGTTTCGATACTTGAGCATATTATTGAACAAACAGTGTTTTCATTTTCATTAGGCAAGCAAGCTGGAGAATGAATTGCTCTTTTCAGAATTTGTAATAAGTCCTGTAAAAAAAATATATATAACCTAGAGCAAAACATTTTTAAAAAGTTACAAAAAAGTAAAAGCATCACAATGTACGTTTATGAGAACCATCAGTGTTGTAGGCTAGTTAGTGTGCTTATCTACCTAATTTAATAAATAGTTTCAAACAAATGAACCTACCGCAGTAACGGTCACAGTTCCGGTACACTTTGTTGATTTGTAATTCTTGCACCTCCAAATGGAATTTGAGTCTTTATATTGTTTAAGTAAATAGTATTGGTGACCGTTATTTAGTAGCACTTTGCCACGTCCGCGTTGTACGATTTTTACTTCAGCTGAAGCTGAATCGTCCATATTATTTATTTGATAAATCAACAGATCCAATATGATCCGGCGTAATAGATGCACAAAGAAGGCAAAGGCACTCATGACATTTATTAATTTGATTAAACTATCATACTATCAACTATCAGAAGTACTTCAGTCTTATTTAAGTGGCCAGTACAGGATCTACAGAAAAGAGTATCGCTATGAACGCAACAAACTACAGGACAGTTGTACTACCAGTCTGCCGTTATGGTCACTAGTACTACTGGTAGTACTAGTGACCTTAGGGTGTATCATTTGTACTACCAGTAGAACTAACTGGTAGTACTACTGTACCAGAGGGTAAATTTGCGTTAATGAAGATGGGACATAAAGCTAAGAGATAGCAGTAGTATCCAAGACAAGAAATTACCCTCAATAAAGGAAAAAATAAAATAAATTGATACCCATACCCAAAGTATTGTAAAACTTAATACAAACTAACGAAAAGGCATGCAGGTACTGCTTCTGTGTATAAATTTATTAAATAAGTGGCTATATCACATCATTAAGGCGTGTTAGTCATGAGGTTTTGAGATTTATGAATTTATAATAATAATTAATACCTTAAAGATTACGCGTTTTCGGACTACATGGTATACCACTTTATATGCTCCAATTAGGCTCTACCTTCGATGGTTAAAATCTGTCGGTATACTCGTTCCCACCTGTATTATATGTTCCCTGTACACCCTGTATTGTATTATATTGTGAGTGATTCCATGGGCGTTTCAGTCACTGTCAGTCCCTAGTCCTAAGTATTAAAGAAATTGACCATAATAAGCCTTAAATTCAATTATGACAAGAACTATGATTACAGTATAATCGATGTATGAGAGTCTGCTGCTTGGCGTAGCTCAATCTTTCAGTATTCACCCTGGTACTCCTATTTGCTTAAAACTAATTCTAAATGTGCAAACTTTCGTCTAAAATGATTTTTAGTTCAGAGTACTCTGCTTTAGCGCATGTCCCTACTCTGAACTCCAATGCATGTTTCTGGCCTCGTGATGCAGTACACGCTTCTTTCCACATCTCTTCTGTCACTTGATCGCAGCCGAACTCATTAAATCGTTTATTTGTTAACTGTCTCAGAATCCCGTAACACGCGTTTCTGGTGTAATCCAAGCAAAGCCAAGTGATCGCTGGTCTGCGGATCAGTGCAGCCAGTCCTCGTCTGCATGCTGAAGGTGAACATCCACTAATATTTAGATATTCCAGCTTCTTACATTCTACTAACATTTCTAAGAGGTCACTATTTACGACGCTATTCGAACAAACATCAAGGTGTTTTAAGTTGCCAAGTCCACTAAAGAATTTCCAAAAATCCCCGTGTAAACGGATTGTTATATTACTCGTACATGCTCTCCAAGATACGTATTCCACCTTGGGCATTTTCTTTAACAGGTTGGGTACTACACACCATGGGGCTATATTTAAGTCATACTGCAAATTTATGACATTCTGTAAGCGCCAACTGCCGGAATTCAATCGACAAAAACGCGAGAGCGAGCAATTTAACATTATCAAAGATTTTAAATTATCCGATTCTAATAAAGATTGCAAAAACTTTCCAGATAAATTCTTTAAACCAACAATTGATATTGTATCCAAATCTTTGTTAAGAACTAACTTGCTAATGCTTTTCTCTGAAATATCGCCTGAAAAACAATAGTCCAAGTCAACATGTCGTAAATGAGGACAGTTTGAAGCAAAACTATCATAAAATTTTTCTTCAACAAGTTCGAGGACCAACCTGACAATGAAGGATCCCAATTTCTCGATAATATTGCGAAATACTGATACAGAGTATTTGTTACCGGTACAGATCTTTACGTAACGGTGACCAAAAGTTTGTTCGCCTCGATTTGTAACTTCTAACGTCAGATTACGGCGACGCTGTAGGTATGAGAGCATCTCTTGCTGCCACTGCCGGCTGACAGTCTGCGAGTGTAGGATATCCAAGAGGCCCACGTGGTCCATGATCGCTTGTCGGCAAAGATTCACTCGTAACACGTCCAGTATGGTCACCCCATTCCCGCATGGTCCAGGTGCTTCCATAGTTTGAATGATCTCCGATAACAGGATAGTTACTAGAATGAAAAAGTATAGGTATTGTTGACGGTGTCACGAAGAGGATAAATAAGAAACACTAAATCTACACTTAAAACACAATACCATATTGAAAACTACTACAACTAAGAAAAAACTGGCCAAGTGCGAATCAGACTCGCGCACCGAGAGTTCCGTACAATCTCACCTACCCGGTTCCGGTTGAGTTAAGTTTGCACCTGATATCTATAGCGTTGGATACAAATGAGGTGCAAACTTAATGCAACCGGGTTGTAAAATAGGTTTTTTTTTAATTGAAAAAAAATAGCTTGCTGGGGCCATAGTTATGATTTTCGTGTAATAACTATGGTTATTTATACAAATTGTAAAAAATCTAAAATTTTCGTTTGGGATTTTTTTTCACATTTTCCTTAATAAAACAAAAACTAATCACATGAAAAAAAATTGTTCATTTTTGCCCGCCCCTCATATACGTAGTTTTCAGTCATCGTCGTCGTTAGAAAATAAAATATATTTAAAAATGTTTCCTTTGCAATACATGTGGGCTGACCATGTTTATTATCTTCCAAATTTCAAATAGATAGCATAAGTAGTTTTTGAGCTATAACACTCTAATAGTCGGACAGACAGACAGACAGACAGAGTCGAACCTTTTTTACCTTTTTGGTACGGAACCCTAAAAACCATTATGAAAAACGATAACTAGCCTAGTCCTAATAAATAAAGCTTAAAGTTCGTGCCAATGTATGTACGTTCCTCTTAATTTTAAAAACTACTGAACGGATCTCAACTAAACTTTTCAGTAATGTTTAGATATCAGAATAATATGAAAGCTATAAATTGCGTTTCTACGCGGACGACTTCGCGGGCAACAGCTAGTTATATTATAAACGTGAAAGTTTGTACCGATGTATGTACGTTCCTCTTAATTTTAAAACATACTGCAAGGATCTCAATTTCTAATTTTGTTCGACCGTGGTCTGATAAATATCTTCACATTTTTTTCCTTAGGTGTTAGTATCCTTGCCTTGCTAAGTGTTAAGAAATAAATGTTTTCATTTTCAAACAAAAAAACTAAATCAAAATTGGTTTATCCATTCAAGTGCTATCTCACAGACAGACACACAGATACACACATGAACTTATTTATAACATACCTTTTTAATTCACCAAGACCAATCTCGAGGAAGTCACCTTTGGAACAAAAATAAAAACGGCCTCATAATTGGTTCATGGGTTTAGAAGCTACAATGCCACAGACGAACACAGACACACAGTTACACTGCTACACACCTCACACTTATAGCACGCTTCTTTTTTTGTCTTAGGTTAAAAGCTTTTTTTCTCCGGTGCGAGTGAAGTTGCGGGCCACCTTCTATAGAACAATATAGGCACTGAACCTACTGAACATTAAATTCGTGACGTGTGTGTATCGTAATGAGGAAGAAGCATTATTTTTTTCAATGGTTCCAACTGATTCGGTTTCTTATGACTAAGAGATCACTATATGAGAACCATTGAAAATTAAACACAAGTCACGTTAAAGGGCTATATACCCAAATAATTTCGATAAATTACACTGTTTTTAAATTGATATAAAATTATTCCATTTGGTGCAAACCCCTATCTACTGCGCACTCCTCCCAGTTGTGGACACTTTAATTTCTTTGCTAAAGGGCCTTTCTACTTTTTTCTGTACCTCGTTGTCATGGGTACGACTCTTTAGTCACTATACAGAATTTTATGCAATGTAAACTTCTCCTAGTAAACGGAGCACTTTAATGAAACACTGAATAGGTATAATTTTTTGTTTAAAATATAATATTCAACAGATTGAGGAACAGAGCGTTCAAGCCAAGTACAAATTCAAAATGATCTTCCACTCAACAGTTTTTATAAACAAACGCCTTTGTTCTCATGGTGAATTTGACCCTATCTTAATATTGTTTACATCCGGGGCTCGGCTCGGGGCATAGCGTCTCGTCACCTAGTTCTCCAGCACCTCTAGCACAACTGTGATACGCGACTCTTTGTCGCGCGACAAAGATGTCTGTCTCGTTCCTTTCAATGCAATGCGAGAAAGACAGATGATGCTATGTCGCGCGACAAGCGTAGTAGCGGAGAGTTGTGCTAGACCGGCAGGACGCTACGATATGATGTCATCGCTGCTCCGTTGAGAGATTGCAGCGATTGCCAACAGCAACAAGAATATTTTTCCAGATAATTGAGGTCCATTTTCAAGGCCCCAGTTAGACAGCATGTTAATAGCGTAGATTATTAGCATTTCTCTAATAAGTAACTTTATCACTATTGTCTAATGAGTAACGGGACAAGAATAACATCAAGAAAAAGTTGATCCACCCTAAGGCACTGGCTGAGATTTTTTTCAGTGACTTTCTTGCTAAAAGTGGGTCAATATATCTTGCGGCACCATTAATGGACATAGATCAAGTAATGAACAAAAAATGTTTTAAAGCTATATAAAGAAAATCTTATTTTTACTACATCGACACTTGACGATGCCCAGGTACCTGTGTACCAAAAATAGTTGAAATCTGTTCAGTCGCTTTGACGTGATGAATATTTTATTTTTATTTTTTGTATGTTGTGGAACATACAAAGCTACCCGTGTACCAAAAAAAATATTTCCGATTTAGTGACCTCGAAATCCAAGTCCGGGACAATCATTTTTTTTTAATAACTTCAATCTACAGACTTTTCATTTTTACAACTTTATAATAGTATAGATTATCCGAAATGATTCACGATTTCATGATTGGCCTCATACTAAAAGTAGCTTAGTGTGATTCTCTCCACCTCCCCTCTCACTCCCGCTTATGACTCATGAATCACTCAGTATAATACTTAAAACATCACAATGTTGAGACGACAACTTTGTAGATGTGGCACAATGGCCGTGTTGTGATGCTGTAGTATTCCAGCAATTATGCGACTGATTATTTGACACACAGCACTAGGGAAGATGCAATGGATTTAATTTTCATACCTAATTACTGTATTAAATAAACGTAGAAATATATGCTTATATTGTAGAGGAATGCCCCCGAAGCGCTTTGTGGGAGAGCTGGGTGATATACACGTGTTCACTGCAGATGCCAGGGATTGGTTATCTATCAAATCAAATCAAATGTATTTATTTCGGACAAACAATGTATCCTTAGTGTTAGTAACTAAACAAGCGAAATCTTAATCTAGGGTTAGTATTTACAATTTCATTAATGTTTAGTTTTATATCTGCAAATTATAATATATTTACATTCGCCAGTAAAGCTCGCTATGTATATTATAAATTGTGCCACACTTTTAATTTGCTCGGTCCAATGCTTTAGGATCGGACAATCAATCTTGACACCTATTTCCTTTGAAAATGTAGTGATGATTTAATGACATAATTATCTTAATTTTGTAAGTTGGCCTCAAGGGCACTTTTACAAGTCTAAGTGTACCGGCATTTCCCAAGAGGAGACGAGAAGAAAGTCGAAAGAAACTTAACAGTCAGTCACTTTGTCAAAATAATTAACTATTACAAATATTACAATATTAAGTATCTACTTAGCCTATATTAAATATATTTTTCAAGAATAAGCTGAATGCGTTACGATAAGTAAACATCACAAAATCTCATAAATATATATTCAAACCCTATAACTATGACAGTAGAGTTGGTGTGTACATATTTTGAAATCTTTCAGTGTATATTTATATTTGCCCTTGATTGTATGGGGCCCAGCCTTTATGCCTGACTTTGGATCTCGATTTTAAGGGGTTCCCGTACGTGGATAACCTTCGATCCGTAGCTCTTTACTTTTCTGTGTTATATACGTCTCATCTTGTTGACAACCACCGTTGTTACCA
The DNA here is from genome assembly GCA_905404275.2 of Hedya salicella. Taxonomy (NCBI): domain Eukaryota; kingdom Metazoa; phylum Arthropoda; class Insecta; order Lepidoptera; family Tortricidae; genus Hedya; species Hedya salicella. Next base: position 17,977,370 of record FR990112.1, read on the forward strand.
ATATGTAGTTTCAGTTTATCTTCACGAGTCAACGAAAAAAAGATTATTTGTAAGACCAAAAACCAGTTTTTGCTACTTTTCTTTAGCACCTATTGAAAAACCAGTTCACAATTTTCTAGTGAACATCTTTACTCACTTATTGGTTGTAGTCCCATGTCTATGCGTTACTTGACGATGGAGCCTATACCAATTTAGGATGGAAGAAAAGGTCCCGACGAATTGAGAACTCCTTTTTTGGGAGTCGGTGTACGAGCTAGCGTACATTATATAGCAATAGCATTTAGTGTAGCATTACCTTTATACATATTCCGTTGACACGCGTAACCTACATTATGACAGTGCAATAAAGACCATCGTCAACATCGATCGTGTGGTACTAATTTGACACCAACTCTGACATCCCACAATCTATCCTGCATCTGACATACATTCTGACAGTAAGGGCGCCTGCCCGTACATTTTGGTCCTTCGAGATTTAAATTAGTGTTCAGTGATTAGTGCGATTGGCGTAGCGACTTGGTTGGCCTCCCACAAGCGGGTCTCACCAGCTAAGTTGAGGATACTCATCTGCGCACTTTGTGAATACTAAGATACCAGTGACACTCAAACCTAAGCAAGCTATTGGATGTGACATTGTGCTATTATTGACAGTGACATTCGTTTATTTAATTTAATATTTTGTTGCATTTAATATTTGACATTGTGATACATCGAAGAAATGGAAGACTTTGATCGTATATTGCAGCGACAGAGGGAGATCGCGGAATCTATAAGGAAGGTGGAAGTCAATTTTAAGAAAGATTCTGACTCCAGGAAAACTGACGAGTATTTGCGGACGCGAGTCCAAACGTTGGACACATTGTGGGAAGAATTCGAGAAGAACAATACAAAACTACTTCAAGCACCTGACAAAACTGGAGAGTATTTTGTGGACAAGAGATTGATTGAAAGTGTTAAATATTAACGGTAGTCCCAAAACGTCCGCTCGGCGATTCTTAAGAGTCCCCCGCAAGCTCGGCCGAATTTCACCTTCCCATACAATTTTGTATGAAGGACTTATTTTCACTGTATTTTTTTTACTATGGTATCTGAAGCTATATAAATTAATTACAGGCCTGCATATACCTTAAGTTATTCTAAATACAAAGTTTCAGAGCAAACTAGCTAGTCGTTTTAAAATGAGAGCGTAACTACGTTTGTATGGAGAACCGAGCTTACTGGGGACTCTTAACACTTCTCTTCTTTCTAAACACTTTATTATTAATTATTAAATAATATCGTAAGTTGTGTTTGAAATACATTACACACAAATTAATATCATTACCAAAATTAACTGAATTATCAAAAATATCAAAGCTATAAAAAATATCAACGCTATCAATAGGTATATCAAAGTTATCAAAATTATAAATATTATCAAAATCAAATACAATTTAAAATAGATGTCATCCTTGTAATTATAATTTACTATAAATATATGTCACGTTAACTTAAACACTATGAGTATTAAATATAACACCCATATTAAAACAGAATTAAAACAATTACTAAACTACTAAAAACAAATAATATACTGTCAACTACAACATTTAATTTAAATTACCAATCTACTAACAACAATATAATGTCAACCACCATAAATACATTTAAATCCCCTCTGGACCATCTCACCACTAAATTTCACCACCAGTGCCAGTGGTCAATTGGAACGAAACATTTCCCATTTTTCCACTATCAGGCATGGTCATAGCATTCCTCTACAGAGAAAAAGCACCTTTCCAGCAAGAACATTTTCAGTCTATTTTTAAAATATAATTAGTCCGGCAGTTAGAATATCAGAAAATATTGGACACGTATTTTTTATTTTGTCAATAAAACAAAAAAATATGAAGATATAGCCCGTTAAAGTTCCTCGTCACGTCACGCCGTGTGACCGTTCTACGCACGGCGTGACGTCATGCACCCCAGTCCCAAACTTTGACGCGCTTTATCTTTGTCTTTTTTTGTTAAATGGAAATACTTGTGATCTATATTAATAAAATTATTTTCGCAAATTACCAGTATTTAACAAATACAAATAACATTTAAATCATGTCAACGCAACAATAAAAAAAAAACAATTTACTTAAGACTAGCTTAAGCCTAGTCAAAAAGGCCCCCTCGAATTGTCCCTGGCGCAAAGGTACCCATCACACTGGCCGCGTTACCACGTTGAATGGCGATGGACAACCTTTGCACCAGGTACGAACCCGCGCGGGCGTCAAACCCCCTCTCCCTAATTTGACGTCCCACTTCCCTGAAGAACGCAATAACCTCCGTCCCCCAGCACCCAGTAGTCTCAAACACCAGGGGTACAAAATAATAATTGCCGTACAGGGCCGAATGTTTATCCCGCTTTTTGACCGCGGCAAAATCTGCAGCGGCACCAGCTGTACGGACTGTTCGGCTAAGGTGCGAGGCGGCGAAAGTACTGACGCATTTTGATTAATTGACAAAAGAAAAAATAAGTGTCCAATTTTTTTTGATGATCTAACAGACGGATTAATAAAAAATATATTTTTTTGTACCCAGTAAACTATCCTATTTAGTCTGTTTTTATTACGACAGCATTGCGTTCGCGGCGGACGAAAGCAGGATGAGGTGGTGCGGGCATTTCATAAGACTACCCGTTTACGTAGGCAATCATACATTTCAATTGTCCGTCCCCGGAAAAAGACCTAGGGAGAGCTCAGACCACATGGACGAATGTGTTGCTGAGAGATTTGAAGAAATGCAGCGTTTCCGAAGACGATGTTAAAGATAACCCTATACTGAGCATGGTCCGACATGCCCTTGGCCGGTTTTTGAATTTTTTAATTTTTTGGTACGGAACCCTGCATTTTCTTCAGGCGAAGTTGTCGAGCTTTAGTGCGTCAATTATCTCAAAACAATTGCAGCAATAAAACAGACTATGCCCAGGCGCAAGATTCGGAACACCAATCGGGCCGGCTCCAAATTAGCCTTAAGGGGGGAATCCAAATGGGAAATATACAAATAGGGTTTCTGTACTAATATACGCCCTTGTTCAGAAACGGGGATAGTACTTAAGAGGGATCCCCGGATTTATGCGAGCGACGTACATGGGAATAATTCTGAACAATTTCTCAGAGTTTTGTGAGAAATGAAGAAAAGAAGGTTATAGGAGGAACTTCATGTGCAAATAAATAACTGCTTATTCATATTATTTGCAACTAGAAGGTGGGCAACTTCGTCGGCGGAGGATAATAAAATCATAACCCCCTTTTTTTGTTCCGATTAGTCAAGTAAAATGTATTCTAGCGCTTCAGGTACCTGTGTGCCAAAAATAGTTGAAATCCGATTAGCCATTTTGACGTGATGAAGCCATAACGACACATACAGATATAAAAAAATTAATAAACTGGAAGGTGTCCGCAATTTCATTCGGGGAAGAAAAAAAAGTCATAACCTTCTTTTGCACTTCCGTGTAGTCGGGTTTATTATCCAATATCCGTATGTGGATGCCCAGCGTGTACCCGTGTACCAAAAATTGTTGTAATCGGTTTAGCCGTTTTAGCGTGATGAAGCCACATCGACACATACAAACATACAAAAAAATATATTTTTCGATGCAGTGGTCTCCAATTAATCCCATATTTTTTATTTGTATGATATTTTCTTTAACTGACACACGTAGGGTTCCGTATAACCTTATAAACTGCGTTCTTGTAAGGTACTAACCTTTTTAATTTACTGCGTTATTTTATTTAATTATTTATTTATTTTATATGGGAAAAAGGAGCAAAGGGATTGCCTGATGGTAAGCGATCACCGTCGCCCATAGACACCTGCAACACCAGAGGAGTCACAAGTGCATTACCGGCCTTTCAGGTGGGAGTACCCTCTTTTCCTGATGGTTTTATTTATTCACATACCTTCAAATATTGGTCTATTTACATATCTACTGTAAAACCGTCAAGAGTCTGTATTATGCTGCTACAATGACAGACACACAGAGAGACATTGTCGACACGGAACCCTGAAAACAATATACCGTAAACTCGGGTTAATTTGACCCAATAAAGGGTAACTTTGACCAACCTCATGGCATATGTCCATAATAGTTGTGCAATAATATAACCTGGATAGAGTAAATCTCAATGGCGGGTTACCCTCCAGGGCTAAAGTAACCCGACGTTACGGTATTTCTACAAAAATCACATAACGCTCACCAACAATCACAGTTCCCTTAGCACTTACAAAAATAAACCACACTTTATATAATCGTCACTGGAATAAAACGATTATACTAACGGCTATTACAAGGTTCTATGTAATGTGTAGTTTCCATAAAACATGGAACCTTGTCGGTTTTCTCGCAACTTCGACCACACGACGCGGACGCAATGGTGTCGTAAAAACAGGCTTAAGTGCCCAAAAAGACTGTTAAGAATCGCAGAGCGGACGTTTTGGGGGTTCCGTTAACATTTAACACTTGATTTTCTTTCCTAAAAACACTGCTTTTTTTTGTTAAAAGTGGGCCAATATCTCTAGTGGCACCATTAATGGACACGGATCTAGTAATTAACATAAAAGTATTTTTCACTTCTCCTGCTCAAAAAGTATATCATGTTAGCTTCGCGAAGCGAGACTAAAATAGTACATTTAGCCCCTATGGCTTAAAAGAAAGCCATATAATCCCATACAAATTTCTATGACACCGAAAAAAAAACTTGCGGCCAGCTACATACTCCTCACGAATAATTAAAAACAAACAAAAACGAACCAATCGGGGGGGTTATTGCCTAACGAAATTTTGACACTTGGTATCGGAATCAACTGTCATAGCCCATACAAAATCATGAAACTTGATTCCGATTGCGAGCGTCAAATGCGTTAGGCAATACGGGGGCTGATCAGATTGGCCAAACTTTCTGATAGAATTGCTCTAACTGTACTTTTGGCCTGTCATGAAATATAAAATTTTAATGTTAAGTATTTTTTATTTTCTCGCAGTCGACGTGAAAAGCAGAGTGTTTAACACGTGGCTAAAAGCCATTATGACACGCAGACATATTTGTCGTCGCTCACTTCGTGAGCTCGTCCAAATAATCACTTCGTGTCATAATGGCTTAATTTAGCCCCTTGTCAAACAATTTACTATTAAAACTCTCTGTCTTCCTGGCTATGCGTCCCATATGGTGGTAGGGTCAGCCTTCCTTATCTTTAGTGTCCCGTTTCATAAAGGTAAAAAAAGGAACCCTTATGGTGCGACTCTGTCTGTCTGTCTGTTTGACTATTAGAGCGGCGTATCTCAAAAACTATTTATGCTATCTATTTGAAATTTTGAATATTTATAAACATGGTCAGCTCACATGTACACATTTCCTTTTTGACAACTTTATAATAGTATATATTACTACCTACTTTTGGCCATATTTATCTAGAAAATACTCGTAAATTACTATCATGCATAAATATTAGCCAGACTAGATTCCCTTGATCCTCGTCTGTCATCTAGATAAAAAAAAACTGGCCTATAAGTAATAATTACTACGAAGTATGACGACACGTTTGGCTCAATTGGTTGCGCAACCGCCTACAAAGCTGGCTGTCCCGGGTTCGAATCCCGGCTAGGGCAACTGATTGTGTGATAAGCACGAATGTTTGTTCATGGGTCTTGTATGTTTTTTATGTATTTAAGTATTATAATTTATCTAAATATTATGCACATCGTCCCCTAGTACCCATAGTACAAGCTTTCCTTAGTTTGGGACTAGGTTGTTTTCTGTAATTGCCCTTGTTACTTTTATTTGTTTATATTTAGTCGTTGTTACAATACTGTTTACATGGTAATTGTAAATATACTTACACTAGCTCTTGCCCGAAATTTCACCTGCATGCGTAAAATATCGACTACGAAAAAAACCCACAATTCTTTTCTTTATTCTTGCAAATGGTAATACAGCCACCCACTCATTTCACGTCATAATTATTGTCTAGACAGTTAATCAAAAAGATATCATAAATATCTGTCATGATTTGCACATTCATTTTTTTCTAATAAGTACAGGTAAAATAACAGGCTTATATTCGTGTTGTATCTGTATTTTGTATTCAAATAGCCACTTTCACTTTTTTGGGTTCTGTAGCCAAAAATAAAATAGGATAGACCTTCTTTTTTTCTTGAGACGTGGTATAAAAAAATAAATCATCTTGATCTTCTTTGTCGTCACACTCTTGGCTGAGTGGTCGTGGTCATCACATCAGGGTTTGTGGCAAGCTTTAAAATTCATCGCCATTCTTCAAACTTACTTTGTGACCCAGCTAGTCGTCGGGAGAAAAAGTCTGGACGCGGTAATGTGTAAAATATAATAAAAATAAATTATATACAAATAAAACCATAATCTAAACGGGATTCAGTCGGTACACAATTTTCCAATCCAGATTCCCAAGAAGGCATTACATGGAACCGTCGGCCAAGGTGCGATTGAAGACTGAAGATAAGGTGTTCAGGGAAAACTTAAGCGAAGTAGAAAGGGCTGTAATAATGCTCCACTTAATGTCTGCTTCAAATCAACCCATGCCTCATTTTTTCATGATTAAGATCAGTTAAAACGAAATAAGACTTGGATTGAGTTGAAGAGGATACTACAGAATAATAAAGAAAAATAACTATATATACAAAACGTACCTGCGAACTGGCAACCCTTGTAGATATTTAATCCAACACAGTATTGCAAAATACTATACCGTTGTAATGACACATTAATTAGTAATATACATATTTTAAATCTCAGATCGTTCATCATTTGCGCAGCACAAGTTCAAGCCAAACGAGTCGGGACCTGTTTCCCATCAAACAAAACACAATCGTGGAACTCAATTTTTTCGATGCAATTTATTACTGGCCAGTATTGTGCCAAGGAGGTTTGTCGCGTTACAACTTCATAATCATCTTGATACTTGCGAACGTTCTCGAATATGAGTCGAATATGAGTCGTTCTCGAGTATGAGTGAGCTTTAAACCTCTTTCAGCGGAATGTACTGAGCAAATTTTACTGTCCTTTTTACACAGGGCTCTAAAACTTATTGAGGTGCATGACGTTCAGCGATCCGAGCTCACAGGAGCCGTAAACTCCCGGTTTTAGTACAAAACGGGATTAACTCTCTTCACGTCACTAAGTCACTTACCCCGTTTTCAAACCAGAGCCCCATAACTGTGGGTGATTGGTTGAAAGTCGTAACGTTCAGTAGTGAACTTGTTTGTGCAAAGTTAGAAAGTAAGATTTAGTGAAAGTGATGTTACAGGAATCATATTTTTAGGACCAGAACTGCCGAACAAAATGGAAGAAATTTCTTAAATATTTTTAACCCTCTGAAAAAAGAGATCCCAATAGATTTTATATTCTTAAAAGGTATTCAAAAGTATGTCATCAAAATAAACACGTGACTCGTGTCATTCCCCCAATTCAAAAGTAACCTATAACTATATGTGGTCTACCGAGCGATAGCGCTGTAACAAATGTAGGTACTATTTAACTCATTTGGAGATCGTGCTATCAAGATTTTTCTTGTGTTTTCCTATTCAGATGTACCACAACCACACGAAATACACAACCACACCTCAACGACAACCGCGAGGTTGGGCGATAGTATAAATGAAAATATGCTGTTACCAATGTTCGTATCATTTAACTCATTCGGAGATCGCGCTATCAAGATTTTTACGTACGTTTTAAAAGAATGTAATCAAAATAAACTTGTGACTCGTGTCATTCCGCCAATCCAAAAGAAACCTATAACTATGTGCGGTACCGACAGGTAGCGCTGTTATCAATGTTCGCACTATTTGACTCATTCGGAGATCGAGCTCTCATAAATTTTGTATAAAACCCTATTCAGCTGTACCACAACTACACGAAAACCACAACGACAACCGCGAGGACGGGGGATAATATATATGAAAATAAAAAGTTCTATTCACACGGACTATATTTTGCCGTCAAACGTAACCTGCAAGAAGCTGCAGCGCAACTATTCACACGTATCTACTGCGTCACGACTTTTCGTCGCTGCGTTTTCGTGTAGTTGGGGTAAGTCTGAATAGACCCTTAATGACCCCTGTAAGTCCCGTGCCCCACCGGTATACCACAGAAATGTCATCACTAATCGTGTCCAAACTAATCATATTGAAATGTATAAAAGCTAACTTTTTGTATATGTATAACAGCTTACTCACTTGGTAACGCTTGGCTACCATGATTTAATTCCACCAGCCCCTTTCCATCATCGGGACACACGACGCGTGTGTTCGTTCCATCCGCACGTGGTCAATATTCCGCGAATCCGCACGAAGCGCTTTGGTGCAACTTTTATCATGCGTACCGCAAAGGAGTGGAACTCGTTGCCTGCGAGTGTGTTCCCCGACCATTATAATTTGGGCGTGTTCAAGACGAGAGTGAATAGGCTGTTTCTAGACTGGCATGATACATCCTTGACCGCATCGGGACATAACAACAGGTGAGATTGCGGTCAAATGCCTATCTATTTTATAATAAAAATAAATATATTGTACGGGATACATAGCCGGCGACGCAGCTATGGAATCTCTGTTAGACAGGGTTCTAAGGCATTTGAATTTCATAATAAGCATGATGACGGGTTATGAAAATCAAAAATCACTTCGTATGAAAATGGCTAATTAGCCCCTCGTAAATCAATGTACTATTATATACTATCTTGCAGTCAGGTCTTTTCCAAAGCCCTGATGATAATGCCTGTTTATGATAATATTATATTATAATTCATAGCATGTTTGTAATTTCATTATTAGTAAAAGCTACGCGCCTAGAGTTCTAGACTGCCGCAGGCCCGTAAGTAATTATATTTCCATGTATTATTCACATCACATTACAGAACATTTTCAGGCGCTTATAATTACTTGTTTATTTTAATATACATTTTCTGAACACTTATCAGAATTTAAAAAAAAACCTAAAGTTGTATAATCGGTGAACAAACATAAAAAAATTTTTTCCAACGAATTAAGAACCTCGTTTTTTGGGAGTCGGAAAAAAAAAATAACTGTACAAGTATCTTTAATGTATTAAAGATACTTGTAGTTTGAAGCAAAAAAGTGATACGATGGAACGATTGTGGAACCATTTTTTTTGGATTTTCTGTATGTTTGTATAACTATCTGTAAAAATAAAGAATAAATAAAATAAATATTACGGGACAATTTTACACAAATCGAACTAGTCCCATGGTAAGCTCAATAAGGCTTGTGTTATGGGTACTAGCCGACGATATATTTAATAGATATATTACTTATATACATAGAAAACATCCAAGACTCAGGAACAAATATTTGTAAGTATCTGTACATTAAAGATTTTTTTTTGTATTTGTCGTTGTGGCTAAGTCACGCCGAAACGGCTAATTGTTCATCAACCATTTTCGGTACACGGATAACTGGGCATCCACAGATGGTTATATCCACAGATGGGTTATACGATACTTGTTATATTTATACTTTTTACTCGAGTAGGTACGCTGAAGGAAAAAAGAGAGGGTTATGTTTTTTTTCTCCTCCGCGGACGATGTTACAGGACTCACGGGCACCTTTTAGTCCTAATAACCTATTATTATAAGTGTCAATGTTTGTGGCGATGTATGTATGTATGTACGTTCCTTCCTCTTAATTTTAAAAACTATTGAACGGATCTCATCGAAACTGTCCAGTAATGTTGTTTATACATCAGAATAACACAGGTTTTATACATTTCATCTCTACTCGGGCAGAGGCGCAGGCAACTGCTAGTAATATATATTTTAAAAGGAATTATAATATTTTAAAACTGAACGAATAAAAACAAATTGGGGAATATCGCGTAAAAAATGCGCCTCTAAGAAAAAACCATCAACTTATTTTACTTTAGCATGGTCAGACCAGACTTCGCAATTGGCAATTGGCACCTTCGGGATAGTTAATTTAACTTGCGTCTTTAAACCCCAACGAGGGGTGTAAAATTAAAGTTTGAGGTGTCTATCTACTAGTCCCGATGCATAAGTGTTCGCTTAGTCAGAGCAGTTCTTTAGGAATAAAATAGAATAAAATATAAAACTTTATTGTTCGTTGAGGTTCCTCTCAGTGCAGCTCTAACACCGGTAGCTTGAGCCCTGACCCGCTGGCGGCGATTTTTTTTATAATGTGTACATATTTTGCTTGCTTTTTGTATTTTACTATTTATATATGTATTGCAAAAAAACCTAGGTTAAGAATGAAAATAAATAAAGAGAATAATAAATGGTAGCATTTAAATACTGTGTCTTGCTTGCAAAGTTGAATAATTGTAAATAATAATTGGCGTTATAAATATCGAAGAAAGGCTTTTTGTATGGCGATTTTATTCCTCGTCCTGTTGTTTTAATAGTCCTTGGTACTTATGTGTACCTCATCATCATTTCACTTAAGAGCTACGCTCTTGTCGGTGGAGTAACTGACACTTTTCTCTGTCTTCAGTCAGAGACTTGACTTCTTGGTACGACCTGACGTTTACTTTTTCCTTTACTTGTGCAAAGAGGTGCGCCTGGGGCTTCCTCTTCCTCTCTTCCTTTAATTTTTTCCTTCTATGGTGATTTTAAAGAACTCGTCATGTCTTATTAAGTGCCCTATTATCTTCCATCTTAGGGTTTCTGTGGTTTTTAACAGGCATCTTTTCACCTCTACCATTCTTAGTACCTCTTCATAATATGTGTACCTTCAAACAACTATCTCTCCATCACCCATATCAAGTACTAGTTAAAATCCTTGCATTATTCTGCAACTTGGTCCATTCAAATGCCATAACTTAATTTTACAGCCCCACAGGTGGAATACAGGCTTGTAAAACGCGAATTTTATCTTACGCCCCCTCAGCCCATTTGTAACCAACCACTGAGCAATCACAATGCTTTTAGACACCGCAAACATTGCGCAGTCGCTTTACTATTCACAGACAATCTGTCAACGCGACAATTTTATGAACCACTAAGTTGACGTGTTACGATTTACTTTGGACAAAGATATAATATCGACGACAAAAAGTGGAAATGGAGTTACCGCCAACTAAATCCATTGGCAGTTACTACGTTTCAGCTTTTTGCAGTCGTATGAAGTTAAAGGCGTCCTTATTGTGTATTCATACAGCCAGATTTTGAATGTTCGTTGTGAAGATTGTTGGGTCGTTGTCGTCACATACGAGTAAGATGGTTTCGAGACGTATTGGTATTGTTGAAGGAATAACTTTTTTAGTGGCAAATAAATCTAGATTTAATGTAAAATTTCAATGAATTTACGTTTATGATGAAATATGTATTTATAACTAAAAATTTAAGTAACAGGGTAAGATATTACATAATAAAATAATGACTTTAATTCTGTAAGTAGGCCGCAAGGGCACTTTTACAAGTCTGACTCTACGGCGTTTCCCAAGAGGAGAAGAAAGCCGAAACAAACTCAACAGCCAGTATTTTTTTCGAAATAACTCTTATATCTTTTACAATATTTGTACTTAGCCTATCCTAAATATATGTTTTGAGTATAAACTCAATGCGTAGTTCTTCAAGAAAACCTATGAACACTTATAAAAGTAGAAAAAATATAAAATATAAAAAGCAAAATTAATGTTTTTTTATTTAAAACAAATTACATACGTTTGATATGCCACCTTATAAGAACCGTGTCCCGCTAAAAGTAAATTATTTGGTTTCTGTTTTATCATAATTATCATATATAAGTTTATTTCAATAATTAATAATTAGGATATTTTCTATGTATTTATATAGTACTAGCTTCTGCCCGCGGCTTCGTCCGCCTTAAACTTCGTTTATCGTGGATAAGGGTATTTTTCCAGGATAAAACGTAGCCTATGTCCTTCCTCTGGACTCAAACTATCTCATTACCAAATTTCATTCCAATCGGTTCAGCGGTTTAAGCGTAAAGAGGTGACAGACAGACAGACATACAGACACACTTTCACATTTATAATATTAGTATGGAAGTATGGATTATAATTTATCTATACATTATGTATATCGTCGCCTAATACCCAAAGTATTTATTATCTGCTTAGTTTGTGACTAGGTCGATTTGAGTAAGCTTGTCTCAAAAAAAAAAAATAAGATGCCCAAAATTCCGTCTGCGAAGAATATGAAAAGTCGTTTTGACGTGATGTGGCTACAATGACACATACTTACATACATACATATGTTAGCATGTATAAACATCCTTAAAATAAATAAAAAATCCACTATTTCAAATAGCATCAAATATAATTATATTAGTTTATACAACTGACGCATAATAAGAGGCCTTATACCACGCATGTGGTTTTATGAAGAGCAAAGGCGAGTTTCATATTAAGATCGCACGAGTATTTTAAAGCCTAATTATATACAGTTGCACACACTAATTTATCTACATCCATGTATAATATTGTTTTCATGTTTTTCATGTACAGCCATTGCCATGTTTACCAAGATATCATGAGCTGCCCGCGCGGCGGTGGCCCGGATCTGTACTGTAATGATCCCATAACTACATCGTATATGATGTAGTTATGATGCCTCCAGCGCGGCCTGCACGCTGGGTTAACTCGGATATCATTGCAGTTATGAGATAGCGAACATTAAGTATTAGAAAAACTGGTCATTACCTATGGGTTTTGAACACATTAGATGGTTTACTAGGTGTGAACAAAAAAAAAATATAACAGACCAATATGTTAACGTGTCAAATGCGTGTTAATGGTTTTCATAATTTAAGTAGAAATCTATTCAGCGAAATCCTCAAATATATATACTTTTTTTAAGGTTCCGTAACCAAGGGATACTAACGGAACCCTATGTAACTGTCTGTCCCTTCACAGAGCTTTAACTTTCGAACCGCAATAGGCAGACACTTAGAATATTCACATAATATATATTGCTGTGGCCATCACTATACTAATAAATATTAAACATTATGATAACCTTACATGTAACATGTTTTTCTGGGTGTTTTCTTGCGAATGATGATACGGAACTATAAAGTGCTCCCAAGTCTGCGCATACTCGTGGAAGAATTTTTTTTGTAATCTTAATTGATTTACGTCCCAGCTCTATCCGATCTTCAACTCTATAAGCCTTATTACTGCGATCTAAGCCTCGACTCCGAGATAAAATAAAAAGCCGAGGGGCACAGCGAATAGAATCAATAGAGAGGAATAAGATTTTCATTGCTGGCATAAAATCGTGTCCAATGAGATTTTATCCTAGGGTTTGAAGAAGATTATTGGTTCAAGAATACTATATGTATTTCATGACAGTTGAAAATCAGATTTTTTCGAAATGTCAAAGCGCTCCGTTAATATGACTTTTGTAGGAAAATAGAGTAGTGTGACGTCACATTTTCAGTTTTTGTAAAATAAAAAGATACAAAAATCCCCTAAAAACTAATAAATTTTTACTATACTTCTTAATATGAAACACAAATTCTTGCGTTTCTGTGTTTTTAATGTGGGAAAATTAACACCACATCTATTGTGAATATTGTTATATAGATACAAATTAAAGCGCGAAGAAAAATACGATTGCTCTCGTACATGGTTACACCAGGACTCGAACCCGGTACCTCTCGATTACGCGTCGAGCGTGTCACCCCTCCACCAGCGACCACATTAAAAACACAGAAACACAAAAATTTGTATTTCAAAGTTTGACTATACTGTCAAATACCCTATTGGTATTTTAGGAAACTGGTATAGGTAACAAGCTTGACTTATTTGTTTTGTTATTTTTATTATACAACTACTTGCTATAAAAAAAAATATAAATTACCAGCGGCCGCCCCCGACTTCGTCCGCGTAGATTTTAGAGCTAAAATCTACGCGGACGAAGTCGCGGGCGGTTGCTAACGAACGAAGACAGAGATATGAATGAGGAAAACTTTTTTCTGTCAGTTGTCCGAAGCTGTTAATGTTTGTAAAAAAATACTCAGAAGATATTCAGCGACCAACGGATTTAGATTGAGAAAATGGGGATATTGAACATTATTCCATAAGAAGGCAATACTGGCACTTTTAATTATAAAGAGATAGGCGAAGTTCCCGACACGGATCAAAATGAAATCTCCTAGAAAGTACCTACCGGCGTATTCAAAAGGAAAGTATTTTTATGTGTAGCAAAAAATGGTTGTCTGTAAAGTAGGTTTACGAACACGAAAAGTTTATTTTTTGTCTCTCCCTCCCTCCCTCCGTCTCTCTCGCTCTCTCTCCTTCCCTCTCTTCCTCTCTCACTCTTTCTCTCCCTCCCTCCCCCTCTCTCCTTCCCTCCCTCCCTCCCTCCCCCTCTCTCCTTCCCTCTCATCCTCTCCTTCACTCCCACCCTCCCTCCTTCTCGTGATTCACTTTAATAATTCATTAATTAACACATAACCCACAATCTTTTTGCAATTTCAAGTTCCTAAGTCCAAAGATTTTACGTTGCACTGCACATACAAACTTCCATTCCTTGTTTTGCCCCATTAGGGGATGAATTTTGAAAAATCAAGAATATAAGTTTCTTGAATTTAAACACGCAATCTTTTTGCGAACTTTTCGAAGTTTCGAAGCCCAAAGATTTCTGGTTTCACATACAAAGTTCCATCCCTTGTTTTATCCCCTTAGGCAATGAATTTCGAAGAATCAAGAATTTAAGTTTCTTGATTTTTAAACTCACTATTTTTTCACGAAATTTCGAGTTTCTATGTCTAAAGATTTTACGTTTCCCACACAAACTTTCATCCCTTGTTTTACCCATTTAGGGGATGAATATCGAAAAATGCTTTCTTATCCCTAGCCTACGTTATAAATTTAACCGACTCTGAAAAAATCAGTTCTCTAGCGTTAGTAGATTTGGCTGTGCGTTGATGAGTCAGTCAGTCAGTCATTCAGGACGTCTTAGAAGAATAGATGTATATCGTCACCTAGTGCCCATTGTACAAGCTTTGCTTAGTTTGAGACTAGGTCGATTTGTATAAGACTGTTGTTATTGTTATTTATTTAATCATCAACATACCTACTTAATACATCAATATAATCAATTTAATGAGTACTTTTGTCTACTCCCTTCAAATAAAACCTGTCTACGGCTCTCGTTGTTTGTGACTCCTAATAACGTCAGAGACGCAGTTTTACAACTTTTTTATACGCCATCCCTTTAACGAGATAGGCCAAGGATAAAACTTTACGCCATTGATTATCTATAAGCGAATGCGAACGACATCGTAAGTATGGTTATGGGGTTCTGGATTAGTTCTCGTGGATATTGTTCTCGTATTCAGGACGATAAAGATACGGTTTGTGGGTGTTTCATGTGTTTTGTTGGGTAGTGGGCTTAAAAAAACTTGTTAATGCGGATACAACGAAGCTAATGCTTAAAGTGCAGAAAAAAATAGTAAAGGAGAAGATGCGTAATTTTTTTCAATGAGATCGATATTGATACCCATTTAAAATTACTAATCACTATAGAAACATTAAAATTCAGATTCAAATTCAGGCATAAAGCCTTTATGCCTGAATTTGAATCTAAAACATACACACGGGCGCTAATACACCCCATAAAATCAAGCGACACGTGTGACGTCACTAATGTCACAAGTGTAGGGGAGACCGGGTAAAGTTGTCGACCGGGCCATAATGGGCTATGAATAGGTGTCGAAAAATCGCAAGAGCTATATCTCCCTCCTAGATAAAGCTCTCGCGACCTTTCGACACCTGCCGGTGAACGTATTCGTTCGTTCAGTTTAGTGTTAAGGCCGTAGTGTGATAACCAACCCGTGAGACAACCTTACCTAGTCTGTCTAGTGACATTAGTGACATCACACGTGTCGCTCGATGTGTATGGGGCGTTTTAGCGTCCAGCCGTTAACACCGCGCCTGGTTTTGAGCTGTAATTCGAAGTTCTGCTCCAAGCTCGGTTGATACAAGTAGACATGAATTAGATATTCGAGATAATATTTAAATAAACTGGTTCAACATGCACATTTTCAAAGACTTAAATGATTGAAATCCAGTATTTGAAGCGTTAACTAGGACAGTAAGAATTAGTGTTTGAAATATAATATCTGTTGGTTGGGTTATTGAGCCAATGATCAATCAATTGGGTACTTTCCTGTAGTCAGCATAAATTATGTCACGCTTGCAGTTAAATGTTATTTCTGAAAATACGTAGAAAACATTAATGAATACTTATATTAAAGCTTTTGGCTATTTTAAAATAATCAAAAACTAAAAATAACGAGGCAATTTGACCACATAGAATTATGACATCATAAACATTTTTGCCTTTCAAATTTCATACTTTTTGACCGTTTTGACAGTTAATAAACAGGAACTGATTTGATCTGTCAGTCAAGTACCCTATTGAGTCATCTACAATATTTTAAGTATGTCTACACACTCAAACAAATATGTATTTTATTGAAAATATTATTTTCTTCTACATGTATTTTTTTAATCATATATTTAGTAATATATTACATTTTTTCTGTACCTGGTTGCCATTGTTACGCCTTCTTTCTTAAGCCCGTCACAGACGGAGCGATAATACATATTTAGATGTTTTATATTAAGGTATCTTACGATATATTTTGCCTACTATTTCACAGAGTCCCCACACGCAGCGATAATATATATTATAGCTGGGTATCTTAAGATACCGTAAGATATCTTACGATATATTTGAGTATATTTTGGTGCAACTACAGGATGTTATTTTTTTGATGTGCGATTGGGCTCAAATTTATTTATCTTCGATGACAATGCAACAATGTGGTGCCAAGGAGCTGGTCTGATGATGGAGTCCGAAGGTAGACGGTGACATTGAGGATATGAACTCGTAAAGTACCTAAACAAGATAAACACAATAATAATATTTCGGATTATTTCGTCTGTCTTAGCAAGCTCTCTATATGATATCCAGGGTCTGAAGATGGAGCTGGACGGTGGACAATGACAATAGGGTGGTCCATTTTTGTAAAGAGAAAAAAATTATAATTCAATCTCCACATCGATAATTTTGATCTCCTATCAAGTAATAATCATTATCCCAAATTAATTGGAAGATGATTAACAGGTCGCTCTTATCGAATTAATTGTGAGAAGAATTAATAATGTTCATCATACATAATGCATTTCGGCAAACAGAACAAGAGGTTATAATAAGCAATTTTAGACTTAAGCTCTTTAAATAGTATACGAAAATACCTGTTCGCGACCTTACATGGTCATGGGAAATTCACTATCTTTACGACCTCATATGGTCAAAGAAAACATATCAATGTTATTCTGGAATAGGATCTCTAAAATGCGTGAAACAATTAAGTCGTGAGTTTAGAGTTTTTACATGCGTAAATTACCATGTAACAGCTCTTTTCGAGCGACGCTAACCATTTTTAACACATAAACAGGTTATAGTCCATACTTTCACGCTTGGTAGTATAACATAAATGTAATTAACGTAAATACCTGTTATGTAATTCTGCTTTACTACGCTCGCTGTTTTGTATAAAGTCATTATCAGACGACGTTAAATTAAATACTTATAACTGATATCTTTTTATAGAAAAAGTAACTTAACGTAAAAATGTACGCTAAAACACTCACATTTGGTTTGTTCTTTGATCAAAATATACATACCTATTTTTGTATCATAAAGCTCGTCATTCTGCATCTATACACATAAATTAAGATAAGATAACATGAGTAAATAATGTGCAATTTAATTATAAGTGCATTTGTGATAATGAAAATGTAATTAAAATGTTGTATTTTTGAAAAATAAAAGCGGCTCTCTTTATGGTAACGTTGTCTCAAATATTAGAAAGGGCAGGCAATATGCTGGTATCTCTCTCTCTCAACACTTCGCCTAAAATTGCTACAATCAAGAATCTAGCTGCCGGCCTCTTCTCACCAGAGCTCTCATTACCTTATCGAAGCCTTCAAGCCATCACCAGTGTTTTCAATCAAGCCTCAATCTACATTATCGTCCATTCTTCGAGAAGCAGTTCGTCGCTACGACCGCAGCTGTGTCGCTTACGGCGTTCTGCTCCTCAACGCAACGGCCTGTATACCCCCACTCCAGACCGCGATGAACCTGCCGCGGCTCTACGGAGTGGAGATACCAAGGTCGCTAGTTGCCAGCCTTCAAAGTATCGAAACGCAACAATAACGGCAGACAGATGCCCGCATTGTTCAATACCAATTTAGCAAGAATTTGTGACAAAGTGACTCAGTTCAAAAACCAGGTTGATCAGATTGTGAAGTGCATTAATCACTGTTCTTGATATTCTAAAATACTAACTGAATTGTATAAAAGACAGATCATTGTATAAGTTGAATTTTCTCTCGTTCTCTCGTTTTTTTGTGTGCTCTCGAGTCCAGACGGATTTTAGTTTTGCTGATAAAGTAACATGCAAATCAAATCTGGCATCATAATCGCCCTCTGAAAAACTATGCAACAAGTCATGTTTCACAAACAGCCTGTATATTGTAAAAACGTCCTCTTGCTTCGCCGGCTACGAGCATAATGGCGGCAGAAATATATATTTTGGTATCTTTGTCGTGTGAGGGGCTTAGCTATACTGTAAGAGATCTTTCGGTATATTAATATATATATAATATAATACGGAACAGATTAATAACAAAAAATCAATCCAGCAAAACTTTGCATCTTTTTCTATATAAAGTAAAATTAAATGAAGCAATTTTAAGATTACAGACGTCAAAAAGCACACAAGAGATTCCATAGAACATAAATCACAACGTTAACAATAAACCAATCACCGACCATTTCATATTCCCATATGACACGATCATGTCACGATGACACAATGTCATTATTATGTATTAGGCATATCTATCAGACACGGTGATCGAGGACCGATTCCCAATTACAGATAGCCTCGATCAATCATGTACTGTCAGACTGTATTTATCCTTAGAGCATTTAACCCCTGGAGAAACCAAGACGAATCATTGTCGAACTATTTTGTCATGGTATTTCAGCCGAAGGTGATGTGTTTTTTTTTTATTTAATTGAATGATTTATTTTACGTATTTTGACTCGAAAATTATAAAGTTGTAAATATTAAATGTCTGTACATTGAAGACATAAAAGAAAATTGTAACGGACTATTTGGAGGTCACTAAATCGAATATTTTTGAATTTTTTCCGCGTATGGTAAACCAAAAAAAAAATTGATTTTGTGTATATCTTATACAAAAAATTAAAATAGTAGATTGTTTGACAAGGGGCTAAAATAAGCCATTATGACACGAAGTGATTATTTGGACGAGCTCACGAAGTCGAAGTGAGCGAGGACAAATATGTCTGAGTGTCATAATGGCTTTTAGCCACGTGTTAAACACTCCACTTTTCACTTCGACTGCGAGAAAATAAAAAAGACTTAAGCTTAAAATTATATATTTCCTGAAAAATTAAAAATACAGTTTAAGCAATTTGATCAGACATTTTGGCCAATCTGATCGGGTTGGTTTGTTTGTTTATAATTATTCGTAAGAAGTTACCGCATTATGACTTTTTCTCCTCCGCGAACGAAATTCTAGTTACAAGACCTTCTAGTTACATATATTTCGTTACAAAAGTGATGGTTCCCTGCTATTTAAATATAACTAAAGTTTCGTTTAAGTGTACAATCCATCCATCCAATCCATGTCTGTTACAAATCAAGCCTAAACCGCGGAACCGATTTAAATGAAATTTATGGGTATAGTTTGAGATTGTGGGGGACATAGGATAGTTTTTATCCACCCTTAAAAGGGATGAAAAGGGGTTTAGGCTGTGCATATGACACAAGTTACTGTTATATAGTTATAGAAGAAGATATAACAGAGATCGGAATAGGTAGTGCCTATTCACCTGAACTTCACGGGAGGACAATTAAGTTTGGTATAACCACCAAAAATAATGGATATTTTTATTGAATGCGGGATTTCCCGAACGTGTTAAATACTTAATACACATAAATTCACATTGCGGGGTCACTGTACTTAAACAAAAACACACACACTGACTATCGTATACAATGATTTGTTTTTTCATATTACCTACATATTTTGATAGAGGAAAATCCGTTTGGTTGCTACCGCCTTTGTTTAATGCTCAATGTGCAAGTCGGGGAACAGAAACTCTAAATTGTAATTTGGACATGATAACATGACAGAGGAAATCAGGAGGCGGTGATAAAAAATTGGGTTTTGAAGGAACACAATTATCTGAGATTTTTGTTGTATAGCAATGAGAGTTTTTTTATAGTTGAAGGTGCCAGCAATTTCGTTATGCATATTGTACCTACAGTTGAAGCCCACAACTTCGTTCGTGGAGAAAGTAAAAGTCATAACCTTCTTTTTGCATCGTCGAAAGTATTCTTTAGCCATATGTGGATGCCCAGTTAAAATAACGTGACCCTGGGTTCTTTAGAATTGTCTCGGGAGTAGTTGATGGATGTTTAAAAAAAAGAACAGTAAGCAATAAAAGCTTGTCACAAGAATACAAATTATGACAACATCTTATTTTTTATTCAGATTTTCGTCTAAATTTAAGAAGGCTTTGTAATTTGAAAAATAAACTTGCATTGTAAAAGAACAAGAACGCCACTTAGAAATGCGAAAAAAGATAACTCCATTTTGGGAAGGTCACGGACAATGTGTGTAAAGAATCTTCGCAGCATTGTAAAATCTTTATTCTTTTATGTCAGAACAATAAAACGAATGTACATTCTCTTTATGCTCAAGTGTAAGCATTAAATATAAAGGGGATTTAAAATTATTTCGCCGTCTTAAGGACGGAACGATTTGAATACATTTAGGACGATTTATGTATGTGACCAAATTCATCCATTACACAGGGCTGCGGTAAAATACGCGAAACGGTGGTTCGATATACTTATAGCGTATTCGGTTGGTACTTCCATGCAGTCGACATAAATTATGTCATGCTGCCAGTTAAATTACATTTCTAGAAATACTCAGAAAACATTTATTATAACGACACTGGCGATTTTGAAATTTGTGTGCCTACCATGAGCTGAGTTTACGATCGGCGCTAGCGAGTATCTCGTATCGAGAGTCAGTGCACCTCTCTCGCACGCGTTAATAGTGCGAAAGAGATAGTCCGTCATCGAGCGCTCGATACTGGCTCGTGCCAAACTCATGGTAGGCGCACTGATCATCTATCATTACTATGTGATATACTATTTTATGCAATCATTATGTATGCTTTTTCAGTTTGGTCCACGAAGCTCGCTAAGAGGCCTGATTCAGGTACGAGACTTAAAAACTATCATCATTTCAGCCACAGAACATCCACTGCTGGACACAGGCCTTCTCAATAGTTTTCCACATGGGCCGGATAGAGGCGACCCGCATCCAGCGACTTCCCGCAACCCTAACCAGCACCTCTAGCACAACTGTGATACGCGACTCTTTGTCGCGCGACAAAGATTGTCTGTCTCTTTCCTTTCAATACAATGCGAGAAAGACGGGAGATGCTATGTCGCGCGACAAGCGTAGTCGCGGAGAGTTGTGCTAGACCGGCAGGTCCTCTTGTAGGTAGCTCTCCCATGCTGCGCTTGCCGGTACACGGTCTCCACTCGAAAACCACTCATATATTTAGTCCTAAGTAAAAATTATTTTTAATACGGAATAGTTTTTACAATCTACAAGATTTTTTGAATATAAAAATAAATAAGTAGTAGGTATGTTATTGTATTCATATTAAGCAAGAAATTAATTAATACTTTATTCTTGTAAAATAAATTGCAGTGCCCTTTCAGGGTTTACGTTGGAACTTGTAATACCAAATAACATCTGTAAATACCACATAATGCATTAAGTGATATGACTATGACTATGGCCTTTCTGCCCGTGACGGTCATCGGTTCGTCGATGAAAAAGCTAATTATGTGTATAATTATTTATTGTACATAATACTTTTTCTAAGAGTAAACTACAATAAAAGAAACACAGCTAAGAAAAGTTGTAAAAACATTGCGTTATATTTTTGAAATTTATTAAAGGTTCTGCGCTGAGTTATATAATGTTTAATTAGAGTTTAGTGGAATTATATCACAAACTGTAGAGTACTTATATGTAGAGTCATGGTCAACTCTAAAAATTGTGCCTTTTAGTATGATTCACGGAGATCGAATTCACCGATTGGTAGGTACACGATTACAAAAAAACATTTTCTTATTGTAACTTCATATTCTTTGAGCATTTTGACAGTTCATGAAAAGTAACTAAATTGATCTGTCATTATCAGTCACATACAGTATAATAAGGCATGACTTCACGTTGATATTGGCGAAACACCTCTTGCTAAAATCGGCAAGAAGTGAAAACCATTCAGGAAGAAAAAAGAACTGTCTATTGAAAATTGTGAGCAAAAAAGCAATTAACTTACAACTACCGCTTACGTCAGTATCTCGAAGATGATAATTACCTGAAAATAAATAATTATGTTAGTAGTGAAAGTTGACGTGGTGGAGGCGGATCTGACTATTCCGTTTGACGACCGCTTTGGCTTAGTGGGAGTAACGTTGCCTGCGAAGCTGAGGTCCTGGGTTCAAATCCCGGTAAGGGCAAATATTTGTGTGATAAACATAAATATTTGTTTCTGAGTCTTGGATGTTTTTTATGAATTTAAGTAATATATCTATTAAATATATCGTCTTCTAGTACCGATAACACAAGCCTTATTGAGCTTACCATGGGACTAGTTCGATTTGTGTAAAAATTGTCAAGTAATATTTAATATTTATTTATCTGCGTAACCTTCAAGCCGAAAACTGGCGGGAAATCGCGCAGGATCAAAAGGGCTACTCCAAAATCCGAAAAACGAAGTTTGTATCCCGCTTACTCAAATACAGCATAACTTGAGAGCGAGAGGAACAGCACGTTACAAACTTCGATTTTTGAGTTTCGGAGTAACCCCTCTGGACAAGTGGCGTGCTCTCGTTTCGGACGCTAAGATCCTATTTGGGTCACTATGCCAAAATAGTTAGTTAATTAGTAGTGAA
Organism: Hedya salicella; assembly: GCA_905404275.2. Classification (NCBI taxonomy): domain Eukaryota; kingdom Metazoa; phylum Arthropoda; class Insecta; order Lepidoptera; family Tortricidae; genus Hedya; species Hedya salicella. The sequence goes on from FR990112.1 coordinate 18,000,471, forward strand.
AGTTAGCCATTTAATATAAATGCTGCCCAGATAATTACAGTTACTTAAACAAAATGCCAAAGGTTAATAATTTATCATAATATAATATGATATTTTTCACAGGGTCATATACCTTAGATCCACCCACGCTGAGTAGTTATTGCATTTCTCATTACTTTCTAGATTTTTTTGAATGCTAGTTTTGTTCATGTGCGATAGGATATTTCAGCGTTGATTATTACTCAAAAAAGTTTTTTTTAGGGTAAAAATAAATTCTTTTTTAAATACAAGAAGAGCTGTAAGGCTTTTATAATTACGTCAATGTACCTCGATCTCACCTGGACTCACGCCAATATCATGCTATTTAATGAAATTGTTGTAAAGGTTTGGATTATTTTAACTAAAAGTGCTTACTACGCTGCATGGCTCAGGAACTCGAAGAGGATATTGGCTTCCGATACAAGAGAACGCAATTCTTCTCTGTTCTGCGCCTTTTCTCGCCAGTTGGGAGTAAAAATCTTTTTGCACCTCATCTTTGGGGTGGCCATTGTCAATTAGGTTAGGTTAACTGAAAGTTTGTACGGAACCCGTGGTTCGCGAGTCAATCTTGCACTTGACCGGTTTTCTCATCGGGCGTTATAAACATGATCGAAAGGAGCAAACATATGTAAATCTGTTATCCTAGGTAGGTAACGCAATAAAAAGGGTACGTTATTTATGCGCAAGCGTGAGGGAAATAGAATATTTTGATTGATTTTCGGAGCTATTTATTACCTAACTAACCTCTGTAACTACTGGCGATTGTTAAGTATTAAGTACTTGTATATCAATAAAATACAATAACTCTTTATTGCACACCACACAAAATAGAGTACAGAAAACAATAGATTCAAGGTGAGGTAAACAACAGGCGGTCTTATCGCTAAACAGCGGTCTCTTCCAGACAACCTTGTATACTAGAAGACCTACGCAACTGAGACATGATCATTCATAATGGGCCTCCTAAGGCGGCTCAGATGGACCGCCTGATGGTAAGCGATCACCGTCGGCCATAGACACCTGCAACACCAGAGGAGTCACAAATGCGTTGCCGGCCTTTCAAGTTGGAGTACGTACTTTTCTTGAGGGTTAGTAGGTCGAATCGATTCAGAAATACTGCCAGTGGTAATATTACTATATTGATACCTTTTGACTCAAAGGGCATAAAGGCCATTTTGGCCAAAATGACTTTTTGATGCAGTATTACTCAGTTTTTTTTCTGTATCGATCTGTGTAGTTGATGTTAAAAAATTCGCAAAATAAAGGCAAATACGACCCAACCTTTTTTTAACTCTAACCATGATTTCTTAAAAAATTTGGTCACATTTGTCGTGAATTTTGACTTTCTTAATTACTTAGGTTGCATACACAATTATTTCAAAATTTAAAGGTAGAAAACAATTTAACGGATTATATCGCGTATATTATCTCATTTTAGTTCCCGACGTTTCGGAAGGAAGCTTTCCAGCTTTCCATGGCCAGCTTTCAATTGTTTTATTTCAATGAGTAATAATCGCGGAAACAGAAGAAAATATTATTTAAAGGTATAGTTGGTCCGCGGTCGAAATAATGCTTACGACCCTGTTATTCTAGATATTAACATTTTTGTTAACACACATCTTGGTTTACAATTTCAATTGACTTATAAGACCTAACATATCTTGGTATGCAATATCCGTTGACGAATACGACCTAACATACAAAGTCCAAAAACATATTCGTGCCCTAGACTCTTACCACTAATTTCAACTTTTATTGAAGTTTATAATGTAGTTATACTATATTGTGTATTAATGTAAGTTTATTTGTGATTATTATTTCTCTAGTATGTTCTTAGATCCCTTCCCTCCCACACACCCTGTTCCCTGCACATACAAATGTTCCTTTTTAACCCTATGGTTATTTGGTAGAGAACGCCTTTTGGCATTAAGTCCGCCATTTGTATATTTCTGAAATGTGCAATAATGTTCAAATAAAAATAATAACTCAATAGGTCTTAAATATAAAAATGGCGTTTCCCCTCACATGTATGTTTGCCGTTGCCCAATAAAAAGTAACACACAATGTAATAAAACAGTAATTTGTCAAAACGACTGAACTATAACCTTGTTTTATTGATGCGGTTACGTACTCCAGTCAATGAAGACGCGCAGTAAAATAGCTCCCTCCCTCGAGATTTTGTACGATGGTCTTACCAGACCCCTTATTGCCTAACGCGCTCGGAATCAGAATCAAGTGTCATGATTTTGTATGGGCTATGACAGTTGATTCGGATACCAATTGTCAAAATTTCGTTAGGCAATAACCCCGTAGGTCTCGGAGCCAGTATTTGTAAATCTTCTAAAATAAACACTATTTCTGGAATCTTGTTCAACTGTATTTAGAAGGACATAAATATCTTTGGAAGCACCAGATTCAAGTTATAGAATTTTAATAAAATAAACGAAACTATTAATTGAACGAAAAGAGCAAAAAATTACTGGTTATTTTGTATGAAGACAATACATACTAGTTTTCGAGCCCTGTGTAAAAACAACAATATTCACTACTTAGAATATTTCCATCCATAAGCTTATTTATATACAGCTAGAAGGTACCCGCAACTCCGTTCGCGGAGGAAAAAAGTCCCATCCCCTCTGTAACGTCTTCAGCGTATTCGGGTAAAAAGTATTCTGTAACCGTCTGTGGATACCCGTGTACTAAAAATAGCTGAATTCCGTTTGGCGGTTTTGGCGTGATGAAGCTTCAACGACACATATAAACATGCAAAAAAATAAAATTTTTGGTTGTTATTACCTCGAAATAGTCCGTTACAATATATTTATTGAAAATATGTTCAATTTATCGCCTTTTTAATTTTAGAACTTTATAATAGTACAGTCATCACCGTCAATCATCAATATCTGCCGTAACAAAGCGGGCGATAATATCTGACACATCGTAACGGCCCTAGAAATAGATAGTCGTGTCAGATATGCGATTTTTTGTGGCAAATATAAATGCTGGTGACCGTACCTAAAAATATTCTAATAAATTTACAAGAAACATACTTTCATTTATGATAGAAAATACAATACTTTCCAAGCATTTCACAATTAGGCCTCGTTGGTTGGAGTAAAAACTTGATGTATTATATTCAGAATATTATTGTTATTACAATCGGTATGAGGCCATGATGAAAATATAAAAGCTGTTACTATGACAAATAATTCCACTCGACAATGGGAAATGGTAGGGAAAATTGAGTCCAAATAAGTATTGTAACACATGTAAATATGCTATTTTTATTTTTAAAAGACATCTGCAAATATAATTGCACAAAAATCGGTTAAGCAATACATTTGTTAAAAAGGATTACAAAAATATTCCAACTACTATTCCAAATACATTACGTACCTGCATTATAAATTCAATAAAATGAAAATATCCTTTATTCAAGTAGGCTTAGAATTACAATGAGAGAAGTCTTTGCTGGGAAACATACAATATGATCCAACATTTGTTGCAAGGATTAGGGAAAACCCAGAAAAAACCTAATCAGATCTTAAGTATAATACTTACTTATTATTTATAAAATCATCATTTTAAAAATTAAAATAATTAATAAGGTAAATCCCAAAAGGATTGTCAATAATAAAGAAAAAAATCTAGAATATGTCTAGAATAAAATTCTAAATGTCAGAGTTTATAAAACAATTAATATGCGTGTACCAATTAGCTATTACAATATTGTCTTAATTATACTTAAAACTTTTACAATTGTGTTATAACTAATTTATAATTGAGCCACGCAGAGGAGATGTACAAATTCTCCAGATCAATGTTAATATAAACTATAAATTAATATTTTTTTTGGCGTCACGACATGCGATAAAATTAAATATCATGCGATAATAGTATTCAGTCGGTCGCTTAGGGGTCAAAGTGAATAATACATTAAAAATAATAATTATTAAATATAAATTTCTCAGAGATGGTCTCTAGGCGTCATAACATGCAAAAAGATAAAATTAGTTAATTAAGATCCTCCGAAATGTTTAAGAATATACCTCTATAAATAAAACAAAACTCTTAGAGATGTATACAGTCTCTAAATCAAATAAAAAATGAATAACTTCAATCGAGTACAGGATGAAGTCTCTCACGTCATCAGTTCATTAAACACTGGTAGGCAGTTACTAGGTATACAATTAATTTGGTCCTTCCTAGCATGAATAGACCGGACCCCACAAACGGCACCCGTTCACGAGCATGACGCATATCTCAGCCATCGCCTCCCTTAACCATAATTTAGGGAAGGTTGCGACCCGATCAACGACGCCACCGTAAGCAAAGACCTTTAAGCGAGCATGACCTGCTCACACTGCCGGGCATTAAACACAAAAAGTATTGCCCGATGAGAAACAACAAATGTGGTCTCATGTAACATTATATGCGAACTATTATTACCTCTTAAAATAATGCTTACTTTACATACACAAGACTAAACTACTGGCTTAAAGACATCCTTATCGTCTAAAAAGTAATTTATGTACAGTATAATACGCCTTGTTTAGTAGGTGACGTTTTACGTGGGACTTAAATTTGCTGCAAGGTAAATTCACTACATTTATCGTTGGAATTATCGTTGGAACTAAAAAAAAACCGACATATATGTACAGAAAAAACTTGTGATGTTTAACCGGTTTATCTAATATTTGATTATGGTTAAGAATACTAATTATTGGCCATTCATATACAAAAAAATATATTTAAATCACTCATTCCGTTTTTCTGCAAGATATTCTCTTTGTCTTACTCACCATAAGAAAAAGCAGATTTAAATTTTGTAATAGTTTAGATAATAACCATTTCTGACGTTGTAGACATCCGAGGGTCGGAGACCTGGCGACCTGACATACAGGTTTCCCCTAGTTCAGGCACCAGTCTCCACCGCGCAAGTTTATGTATATGTACCCAGATAGACATTTTTCGAACTAAACGCTACTTTTTGTGGTTAAGTGAATAAATACTTATTATTATTGCATTCAAGAGCTACACACGTGTATCTATAGATATAGACACGCCTAGCCCTAGTCCTATTTTTTGACAGGGTTAAAAATATACCTAGGTACAGTACAGTACAGTCACCAGCATCAATCTCGCCAAAGCGATTGAAAATAACTGACACGTCCTAACTGCTCTAGAAATAGAGTTTATGCGCGCTTTGTTGTGACAGATATTTGCTGGCGACTGTACTACATAGCATCTCAACAAAAATAAAACGAAACAAATCACTAAGAAATGTGTCACGTCTCAATCTGGCACTATCCCTAATAGCAGTAATAGCAAGAAAAGCTATATCCGGTCTTCCATAATGACGCAAATCCATAACGGTTTAGTGCCAATCACTAGAACAATATCAATAAAAGCGATTCCTAATTATACTAAAACAGAATATAAATAATATTGGCACTTGCGTCATCGCTTTAAGGACGGTTTTTGGGTAATTTTACCCGAATACGGCAAAAGGAGAGTTATGTTATCCAATGTATGTATTGTATGTATATGGGTAGGGGATACAGGGAAAAGTTGTCCCACGGGTTGTTTGTCATGCGACGGCCATAATAGAAAACAGAACGAGCAAGTAAGCTCATCGAACAGTGTCGAAACATCGCGAGAGCTTTATCTAGGAGGAAGATATAGGTCATGCGATCTTTCTTCGGATGGGCAGCGTTTGGGAAAGTGCGAAGTGTCTTCTCATTTAGCATACCTCAGTGCTTGAAGACGAAAGTCTTCGTCATCATCATCATTATCAGCCTCTATTAGTCCACTGCTGGACATAGGCCTCTCCTAATGAGCGCCATAGCACCCTGTCTTCAGCTTGACGCATCCAGCATCCGCCCGCAGTCTTTCGCAGATCGTCATCCCACCTGACCGGAGGGCGTCCTACACTATGTTTGCGGAGTCGCGGTCTCCACTCAAGAACATGTTTACCCCAGCGGTTGTCGGTTCTTCGTGAGATATGGCCGGCCCACTGCCACTTCAGCTTACTAATTCTTTGAGCTATGTCGATAACTTTGGTTCTCTGTCGGATGTATTCGTTACGAATCCTGTCCTTCAAAGAGACTCCGAGCATAGCTCTTTCCATAGCTCGCTGAGCGTTTTTGAACTGGTGGACTAGCCCTACCTTGAGTGTCCAGGTCTCAGCTCCGTAGGTCATGACGGGTAGGACGCACTGATTGAAAACTTTAGTTTTCAAGCATTGCGGTATGGATGACGAGAAGACCCGTCGTAGTTTGCCGAACGCTGCCCAGCCCAGCTGGATCTTCCTCTTGGTCTCCCTCTCAAAATTGTTTTTACCCAACTGCAGGATTTGCCCAAGGTAAGTATACTCGGAAACAATTTCGAGAGGGTGGCCATGTACGACGAAAGTCTTCAAACATTGCGTATTACCAGTGATGACCTATGGAGCCGAGACGTGGTCTCTAACTATGGGCCTCTTAAGGAAGCTCAAAGTCACTCAGCGAGCTATGGAAAGAGCTATGCTCGGGATCTATCTATCTATATATCGGGATCTCGGGATCGAATCAGAAATGAGGAGATTCGTAGCCGAACCAAGGTCACTGACATAGCAAACAAGGTAAGCAAACTGAAGTGGCAATGGGCAGGGCACATAGTTCGAAGAACTGATGGCCGTTGGGGCAGAAAGGTTCTAGAGTGGAGGCCGCGTACCGGCAAGCGCAGCGTGGGAAGGCTACCCGCAAGGTGGTCGGACGACCTGGTTATGGTTGCGGGGACTCGCTGGACGCGGGTCGCCTTTATCCGGCCCATGTGGAAATCTATTGAGGAGGCCTGGGTCCAACAGTGGACGTCCTATAGCTGAAATGATAAAGATCTTTCTTCACCGTTCATAATCCATTGAGACAACCCTACCCGCTCTCCCCTATTCGGCAGTTGCTACCGCCTAAACAGTTTTATTGATTTTAATACTTCTTCGATCCAGGTTGTTGTAGCGCTACGCGCGTAGCTGGAGATTTGTAGAAGTCGGTTTTTTTTACAAAGTGAAGAAACCATTATCGTTCCATTCTCTTATATTCGATTTTTTTCTTATAGATTATTACTAAAATTTGCCTGCCACTTCGTTTTCGTTTTTTAGGCGGGTAAAAAGTATCCCATTACAATCCGTCGTTGGTGTCGGTATCAAAACAACTGAATCTACAAAATTACCTGTTCTGCATAAGGACTAGATCGCAAAACGACGACAGATGTTGCAGAAAGCCTTTTTCTCAAAATGACATGGTAGTCAAAATGACCACAGAGCAGAAGGTCTTCATCTCTGAATGGCTTAGTATCAAAACGACTAGTTCCAAAAACGGCCACCTCGTGGAACATCTACATCTTTAAAAGCCTTATAAGTCTAACGACTAGATCACAAATCGACCTTTTGGCGGAACGTCTTCATTTTTTTGGTATCAAAACGACTAGTTAACAAAATAGCTAATCGAAAGAATATCAAACATCGAAAAGGATATGTTAGAGTCAGCTATTAAAAACCGGCCAAGAGCATCTCTGACCATGCTCAGTGTATGGTTCCGCAGCCTTTCATACACAAAAATGCACTACACATGATATGATAAAAATACGATATGAAAAAGTGCACTAGCAAAAAATCGTATGTCCACGGTACTTACGTCCTTTTGCTGAGAAATGCAGTTTTATGGCAATAACTTAAAAATAGTATATCCGATCATGTTGAGAACAATATTCGTTGAAAATATTTACTAGGTTTTATCTTTGTAAATTTTTTCATATTTTTTGCACATACCATTTAGAAAATAGAGGAGGGGAGAGGCACAATTCATGCCACTTTCGGAGCGATTATTTCCAAAAATATTCACGAAATCAAAACAATTTTTTTGCAACCTCAAGTTATTTATAAAATAACTGTCGAAATATGTGCCTGGCACATTGACTTTTGCTGGAGAAAAAAAATGTTCAGTTTGGGTTACATTACATGTATAGGGTGCCCTCCTAGATTTATTTTTAATTATTTAACTACCAAACTTATACAAGACGCCTATATTTACTCCAAATTTCATCAATTTACTCAAAGACTAATTAGAATAATCTCATATGTATATTCATATATTTAGTTTTAGACAGACGGACGGGCGGACGGACATGACGAAATTATAAGGATTCCGTTTTTGCCATTTTAGCTACGGAACATATGCAGTATGTACGTGCTTTACGTAAAGTATTTTCTTTTTAACACGTTTTTATTAGGTTCACCTGTAACTTAAGTAAGTAAGTATACCCTATACCCTTCTTGTCACATGACTCTCATCCCTCCACACATGTCCACATAACCGTAGGCAATATACTCTCAGCTTATATAAGTTGAGAATAAACTATAACAAAATACCGCCAAGTACAGTGAACTGTATTAAAACACAATGAATCGAGCACAAATCCATAGATTTATTACTAGGTCGCAATAAAAATATTTTTGTCGGTCGTACCAATTCGCAGACATAAACAGTAAATGTAAATTTTATGGATGTAGTGGAGTCTCATAGAAATTGTAAGGGTTATGTAAAGAAATTGTTGTTTTTCATGAGCATTTTTCCTATTTTCAATACGTATTGTGCCAGTGAATGTTAAACTATCTCTTATCTATTTTTACGCATTTTCGTCTGATGTAAAAAAAGTTTCGCTGCTGCTGCTTACCTTTTTTTTATGAAGGGTATTATTTCGATAGTAAATTAATTTGACTTGAATTGTTGATTGTTTTATATTAGTGTAGTATTGTTTTCTGTTAGGCACCCGCAACTCGCGATATCCACTAGGATCACCTGAACTGATCACCCAGGTGATCTTATTGGACGCTATATCCTGCACGATCCCCTGGGTGATTTTAGTGGACAGGAGGATACCACTAGGATACCCCTGAAAGTAATATTAATTTGCAACTGATTCTAGTGGACGAACTTATCGAGTAAGGTCACCCAGGTGATCGTGCAGGATATAGCGTCCAATAAGATCACCTGGGTGATTATACTGGACAAAATGATATCCAGAAGGATACCCTAGAAAGTAATATTATTCTGCAAGTGATTCTAGTGGACGAACTTATCCAGCAAAATCACCCAAGTGATTCTTTTGGATTATGCTGTATAGAAGGATCACCCAGGGGATTTAAATGGAGTGTTATGTCCGAAACAATCACTCGGGTATAGCGTCCAATACGATCACCTGGGTGATCAGGTCAGGTGATCCTAGTGGATATCGCGCCCGCATCTTCGTTCGCGGAGGAGAAAAAGTCACAAACCCTCTTTTTTGACAGCGTAGTCGGGTAAAAAGTATTCTATAACCATCAGTGGATACCCAGCTGCCCGTGTACCTAAAATAGTCAAAATCCGTTTAGCCGATTTGGCGTGATGAAGCCACAACGACACATATAAACATACAAAAGAAAAACGAATCGATGACATCTAAAGAGTCCGTTACAAACATATTTTGAAGATATCTACAATGTACAGACATTTCATTTTTACAACTTTATAATAGTAAACATATCTTATAGTATTGAAATAAAACAATTTAATGGATTATATCGCGTAATAAACGCGATATAATCCGTTAAATTGTTTTATTTCAATGAGTAATAATCGCGGAAACAGAAGAAAATATTATATCTTATAGTACCTACTCTATTGCGTACCCACATTAGTATAAGTACGGCTCGCAAGATACGTTACTCTTCGTTTTGCCTCGTCTCTTTCGAAAACGAAAAAAAGAAACGTACGTAGAGTTAATGGCTGAACAGCGGAGATTTCCCTAAAATAAATAACTCGAAAATGGAAAAAAATGCCTTACACCGCTATGTCGTTAGTGGATCCCATCGATCAATCTAATAACAGAAGCGGAGTAAGCCCTACCACAGTAACTCACGATAAACTCACTTTATTCATACATGCACGCTTTCAGAAAGGGTTTTTAATCGTTAATGTTTTGATGATGTTCGCCCTATCAAACATGTTTGTTAATTCTATTTTTTAGTAAATCAGAATGTTTGAAACTTCGATTCATAGAGGCTGGAATAATGGTACAGTCAGTGTCTAATAGTCTGTAACAGCCAGAGCGCAAAATATATCGTCACACATCTTATCCCTATAGTAATAAAGATATGTTGCGATATATTTGGCACTTTGGATGTTACACACTATTTGACGATGACTGTACCCTTCAAAATTTTATGAGTTTTAATGCATTAGTTCATTCATTGAATATTATGTTTGTTTGACATTATCAAAATGTAAGATTTATGAACCCTGATCTTTACGTTAGTTAAATCGTCTATAGTAGTAATTACATAATAGCATAGATTTTAATTCATTTCACACTTTTTACTGAACCGTTAGTTGAAAGTATATCTTGTGACAACTCAAACAAGTCCAAACACGTATAGAATCGTTGCCTACCTTCCGTTTCCGTCATCAAATTAATTAGATTGAGTCTGGCTATAATATCTTTACCCCACCAATTTTAATTGTTTTATCTGTGCATTGGTATATGGCAACACTAAATATAGGGCACTAAATAGTCTTGATACTTGTGTATTCTGTCTGATAAACGTGAAAAAATACGAGAGTTGTAATTATCAGCAGCCTCTGTTCATCCACTGCTGAACATGGTTTTGTCTTCTCTAACCAGTCCCAGCGTCTTTTCGTCGCTCCATATCGCCCAGGAGCGCCATGGGCGCTTAAAAGACATGTCTGATTTTCCTAATAAAGTTACATACGTTAAATAACCGTCACTAATTGCCCGCCTACTTCTATTACCTACCACTACTTGATGAGATGGCTGAGACGGCGATCGCTAAAGCTCGGCCGTCTATAACTACTTACTCCTTAGGTAATCCTATGTTTTGCTACCTCTGCAGTAATATACTATTATTCACCTCCACCAAGAAATTGCTATCTAATAATGTGGTACCTACATGGAACATGACTACTTATTTCTACCATTCTAATATAATAAAATCATTAATTCCTACCACTCATAACAGAAACTCTCTTCAGATATTGTCTTTTACTAGTGATATTAACAGCTTCTATTTTTTTAAGTTTATTTAGAACGAGTTTCATTTTTCTCTTAAGATCATCATTTAAACCAGCTGTAATTTAATAGGAATAATAAATAAGTCACTAACACCACATAATATATTCTCAGTGCATTTAAGAGGCTGCTAAAAGCTAAATGGCTTCACTTGAACATTATTTTAACAAACACCATATTGGTATTATTCAAAAGTACTAAGATTGGTTAATCTTACCAGAGAAAAGACTTAATGCAATGTAAACATTGCCGCTTTTCAGCGATAATCGCTTCTTGCTATTGCTTTACAGCATCGAAATTAATGAATATGCGGAAAAACAGTTCCCGCTGACCACTTTTATGTGGTTTTCCCATAGTTAAACCGTTATTTTTTTGAAAACGAACGCACGTAAAGATAAATTGTTTCTTAAGACACATAAACAACTTGACATCTGTGACAGATACAAAAAATTGCCATATTCAGTTTTTATATATTTGACAGTTCCTTTGGTTGGAAGAGATAAAATGGTCCGACTCTAGTACCATTCTCATCAAAATCATTTCAATTTGCGACTATGAAATAGCTTAGCTATTTTATACGAGATAGATCTTGTCGTCACCCGTAAATCACTTTTCGTTAAGGAGTTTCAGTGACCTTCTGTAGTCTTCTTCATTAGTTCCACTTCACTAATCTACATTTTTTGAATGCAAATCCTTAGTTTGTTGCTTAAAATACCAAAATCGCCTACGATATTTGATGAGTTCCATCAATTGCTCATGGATCCCATCATGAAATCTGTACTAAAATTATATGAATAATTCTCCTTCGTCACTTTAACGATCCCGTTGCCATCAAGGTCGTCTATAATGCCTTAGTAAGAAGCAAGCTTGAGACAGCGTCCATCATTTGGCATCCTCATGAATCGACTTACGCTTTGCTTCTAGAAAAAATTCAAAAGGCATTTCTAAGGTTTTTATTTAAGAAAATGTACGGGTACTACCCGTTTCTCTACCCAACTAAGTATCTCCTTGGGACCTTAGGTTACAACTCTTTGGAGGTGAGACGTAACCTAGGCTTGCTGACGTTCGCGTGTCGGACCCTGCGTGGTGACTCGGACTGTCCGGATCTGGTGACGCAACTTGTGCGTCTGCACGTACCAGACGTCCCCAGGATAGCCCTCAGACCGCGCCGACGCGATCTGTTGGCGGTGCCAGTGGCGCGCACCGCGGCGCACAAGAACTCTCCGCTCCTTCGTGCTCTCGCTCTGATGAATGCCCTCCTGGCATCCGCACCGGAGTGTGATCTGTTTGCGTGGCGATGGACGGCTGTGAGAAGTGAATGCCTCAGACTCTGCGAAATGATGGATGCTAGGCCTACTAGTGTAATGTAAGAGTGTGTGTAAAGTAATTTGTAATACTTAGTGTGAAAATTTGTATTCATGTAATTTTCTAAGTTTAAGTTTCATGGCGCTTTGGATGATTCTGTTAAGTCATGTAAACATTTGTAAATAATAAATAAATAAATAAATAAATAAATAAATAAATAAATATGGGAGCAATCTGAATGCATCTCCAATGTAACTATTTTTTTTTTCTAAATCGGTTTTTAACTGACGTAGTTCTGAGGTAAAAAAAATAAAAAAAGTACAACTGAGTTGAGAACCACTTCAAAGAAAGATCAAAGTACAAAAAATGCGCTTATCATAGTCTACGTTGGAATTCCAACCCAGTTGTTTCCGGTACCTTTGAAAACATAATTCTTTATTAAGACGATAAAAGGTTGAATATACACAAAAAATATATATTATGTCGATAGTTTCACAGATGAAAACAAATATCGATCGGTACAAAAAACTCAAACGTTTAAATAAATAAAAAGTCATTTTCTAAAACCACGTTCCATTGTCATCAATGGTAAGACCCACGTGCCGCCACGCGTATATCAAATGTGCGTTCGACCAAAGTAAGCGGGCTAAATAAAAATACACGCGTAAATACTAAATAGAGAGCTACATTGTTGCGGCAAAAACTGGGAAATCGTTTGAGGTAAAGACCAACGTTTTAATTGAAATATTTTTCTTGTATGATTTAAACGTAGCGAGATTTCTATATTTAAATAATTGCGCATTTAAATAATTGATAGATTCAGGCGTTACTTTGCGGAATTCCATACTAGATCAATGGATTATAGTTCCTTTGCTGTTCCGCTAACTTGTGTCTTTGTTAGATGTGACAATAAATTGTGCTCACATGCGCATATTTTCATGCAGTTTCCATAAAAAAATACGCATGCAAATACAACAAACCAACACCAAACAGTATAATCGTCGACACGTGTTTCGCCTCTCTACGAGGCATCATCAGGAGATGCAGGAGATGTTGATGGTCCGGCGTCCACCCGAGAAATGAGTTGTCCAAAACGGTCGGCCCTATTTATACCCTGAATAGGATTTATTTAGTTATGCTTGCTTTATATTTCTTAATCCGGTCAAAAGAACGTGCAGCATACAGTAAATTGTTAACCGTCCTTATTTCTTTATTTCTGATCATGCCATCCACGAGAGACTTACTCAGAAAGAAAGAAATACGGACGGTTAACAATTTACTGTATGCTGCACGTTCTTTTGACTGGATTAAGAAATATAAAGCAAGCATATCTTACAAAGGAACTATCCATTGATCTAATTGCGCATTTAAAATTTAATAATAATTCTTAGCTTTAAATTTGAATAGATTGTTTTGATAATCGTTGTTAAAAGTGAGACGACACTAAAATTTTAAATATAACTGCAACTGCCAGCTGGGAGCTGCATTTTTATGGCAAAACACTGGGCAATTGTCCCAAGAACCAAAATTTTAAACATTATTCTTGTATTGAGTGTATTTTAAACTAAAACATTCTAATTTAAATAGGAAAGAGGCGGTTTTAGAATCCTGTTATACATCTTATCATGGAACAAGCAAGACATAAAATGAGCAGGACAAAAAAAATCTGCAAAATCTTAATTCCGAGTGGTGTAAAAATATGTAATCTGCTCAAAAATAGTTAACCTTTTTTATTTTTTAAATAATGTAATTAATAATGAGGTCTGGAAGTTTTTTATGCGGCCTTTTCGCCTCTTCAGTAAGCCTCGTTTTGTGAAACGCCAGTAGCTTTTAAAATAAAATAATTAAGCCTTTCTGGCCCATCTAGCATGTATGTTCACCTTTATTTGTTTTACTCAAGGTGGGTTGTTTACAGAAATTGTAATTTTGAGAGGGAAAAATAATCCTTTGTCTCAGTCTACCTTGTAAACACGGTACTACGTAAACTACGTCGAAATATGTGCTACAGATTGATATTTACTTTAAAAAAATGTTCTGTTTCGGTTACATGTGAGGTCACATGACCCCCCTAGAAATATATTTTAGTATTATTTAACTATTAAACTAAGTAGCGGCTTATATAAGACACCTATCCTTCAAATTTCATCAATATACTTCAAGTAGTTTTTGAGTCATATGCCTGTGACATACGGACGGACGGACGTACGGACATGACGAAACTATAAGGGTTCCGTTTTTTCCATTTTGGCTACGGAACCCTAACAAGCTGTTACAGGATAGGCTAGCGTTTGAGAACCCCACACGAGTATAACAATGTAAAAAAAGATTAAAGTCTTTGTCTAAAAGCATGTCACGTTCCATTGACGTCAATGGTTGGAACGACGTGCCGCCGCGCGTACATCAAATGTGCGTTCGACCACGGCGAGCGAGCTGAATAGAAAATACCCGCGTAAATAACGGGAGCTGCATATGGCTTTGTGGCAAAAAAAGTGTGAAATTGGTTAAGGTACTAACGCGGATTCCTGGCAGTGAATGTGTGATATTATGATAATGTCAACATTTAAATATAAAATAAAGTTCACACTGGCTATCTTTGGATATTTTTTTGCCGTGATAACGTCTTATAAATCGATGAACGCCGGCTGCCCGCACGAAAAGCCATGACTCATTGTCACGTTCCGCTGTCACATTCCACCTGAGTCGAGAGTGTAAGCGAGAGCGAGGAACAAGCGAAAGAAAGGCACGATCGGCCTAAGCGTTCGGTTTGTGAATTCATAAAAATATGCAATTTTTCATTAATGTTTTCGTGTGACGTTCCCACGTAAAATTATCGTCCGTAATCTGAATTTACAGACAACCAGTTTTTTGTATGTATTAAAAGAAAAAGTTCAGAATTATAAAGTGCTCCGAGTGAGAAACGAACAAATCACCTATGATTTTAACTGATTGAAGATTTCAACTTATCATTTTGCCTTCAATTCCCGGTGACCTTGATATATTTTTTAGAGCTAAATATAAATTCTCACTAACAGGGTGAAAAAACCGCAATCAAAAAAGTTTTTATCAAAAATGTTATTTGTAACAAAAGAAAAACGTCACAATTTTAAAGTGACTTCCGAGTGAGAAACGGACAAATCACCGGTGTTACCATGGTGATCTTAACAGATTGAAGATTTCGACCCCTCCTTTTACCTTCAATTCTTTGTGACTTTTTAAGCAATTCATGGTTCATTTGGCTGGCTTTGACATATTTTTCACCGTGTAGTTGCGTCGTACAAATCCGTAAAGAGGTACCGATGTATAAATGCCTTAGTTTATGTGCCTTTTTGGAATTGGGGTGGACTTTTGAAGTAATAGCGTGTACGTTACGTGATAAGCTGTAATGAGGACTATAAATAGAAGACCCCTTGTTTGTAATGATTTATAATATGCCATACAGTCATATCAATTATACGGTAAACCGGGCTATACCCGGCACGGTTTTGCGGCCTCAACGTCAAGGAAAACTGTTATTCATTGGTACATATCGACGCCAAAAAGAGGAAACGTAGTAACCGCCAATGAACTCAGTCGGCGCTGTCTACCTTTCCGCTTTTTGCTGTCGAATGAATAAATATGAACACTGTAACGACATTTAGAGATAAAAAAATTACATATACCTACCTAACCTGACGTAGGAGGGATTCGAATTATGGTCTTGTATTGACGTGTGCAATGAATTGACTTACTTATTACTTAAAAAAGTATTTGCTCGTAGCTTCGCCTGCTTTATAAGGTAAAGCATGTAGTAGTTTATGCAACTGATACATAATGAGAGGCCTTAAAACACAAGTGTGGTAATAAGATCATATGAGTATTTTCAGGCCTAATTATGTACAAGTTGTATTACTGTTGCATACACTAGTTTATCTACATCCATATATTAAATTATTGACGACCGGTTTAGCTCAGTGGGAGTAACGTTGCCTGCGAAGCTGAGGTCCTGGGTTGAAATCCCGGTAAGGGCAAATATTTGTGTGATGAGCAATAAATATTTGTTCCTGAGTGTTGGATGTTGTCTATGTATTTAAGTAATATATTTATTAAATATATCGTCGTGTAGTACCCATAACACAAGCCTTATGAGCTAACCATGGGACAAGTTCGATTTGTGTACAATTGTCCCGTAATATTTATTTATTTATATTTATGTGTTTCATGTGGGTCTCCTTCGGAATCCCTAATGTCGTTTGTACTAATGTATCGTTTGTCATAACGTATTTTTTTTCAGAAACCGTAAATTTTCAGAATCTTTTAATAGATCATCGAATAGATTAGGTTAGGTTAGGTTTGTTTTATAGCAATCCTGAAAAGTATACAGTTACGTAAAAAAATGCGTTAACACAAACAATACATTATGACAAATGACGTTAGGGATTCCGACATAGATCTGTTTCATGTGTTTATGCAAAAATTGCTCGCTTTTTCGTTTCAGTTCGCCTTTTGCTAAAGTCAAAAGAGAGATACTTGTACTTTTATTTATTTAGTGGTTGGGCGAAGCGTGTTTTATTCTGTTTACTATTTTCCATAATCATGCCACGCGACGATGATCTGATACTGGCAAATGATACAAATGTGGACGCACCTATAGATGTGTAATGTACTATGTATATTACAGGCTTGCTTCTTCAACGTTGTGCGCAGGCGTGGCAAAGAGTGTTGTATCTTCTCTTTTTCGTAGGATAAACAACGTCATGTTTTTTTGTTATCCAGCGTAATATTTCAGCAGAAATTATTGCGGGCTCGATTGGTGATTGATGTCCGGTCGTCTCGCCTAACCTGCCTTCGTAGATAACTACCAGGTGTATTAATCTGGGGTGTTATTCGGTTTACATTCGTTACTTTTATATAGTCAATAAAGACCCTTATATTTAAGGATCAAATGTGAGTGTCTGCGTCGACAGACACTCACATTTGATCCTTAAATATTAGGGAGTAATAACTGCAATTGAGCTTGGTTATACGTATATACTATTACAAAGTTGTCAAAAAGAAATGTCTGCACATTGAAGATATTAAAAAAAATACTGTAACGGACTATTTGCAGGTCACTGAATCAAATAATGTATTTTTTGGAATTTTTGTATCTTTGTATGTGTGGTTGTGGCTTCATCACACCAAAGCGGCTAAACAGATTTCAACCATTTTTGGTACGCAGGTTGTTGGGTATCCACAGATAGTTATAGGATTTTTATCAGACTACGATTAAGAAAAAAAAGAGTTATGTTTTTTTCTCTTCCGCTGACAAAGTTGCGGCACCATCTAGTTATATATTAAAGTTATTAAAAAAAATACCGCAACCTGTCGGTGGTCTCAGATCTTCTTTGTACACTAACGTCCTTCGTGTGTAGTGCGCGAAAGATCACAGCGTAATCGCCGAAATAGGATAATAATTGCTTATAATAACATGATCGCTTTCTCGCTAACATGCTGCTTGCTAAAATCAAAAGAGAGAATTCTAGACTTTTACTATCATCTATATTGAGGTGGAGCGAAGAGTGTTGGTGTTTTGTTTTTTTTGTGCCCTCACTTAAAGGAAACAATGCCACAGTGAGTTAAACCGCAAAACACCAAAAGGATCATATCGATACCTTAGTTCACACTCGTACTAATTACAGTATTTTGCCTTTGGAATTTCAACTTTACGTATTTCTGTAGTAACGTACTCATTAAGAGCATTTTTCTCAAACAGTTAGTACGATTTTGTTCTAAGGTATCGATATGGTAAAATGACGTTATGGCCACATTAAAAGTACAATGGATTATCGAATCTATCTCCATGAACAATACATAAAACCGAAACACACAAACCAATACACAGTGAACTCTTTCCCGTAGGTGAATCGTGAACGAAGCCATGTTTTTCTGTTATCCAGCGTTATATTTCAGCGGGAATTATTGCGGGCTCGTTTGGTGATCGATGGCCGATCGGCTCAACTAACCTGCTTTCATAGATAGCTACTAGTCTCTACAGGTGTATTAATTTGGGGCTTCATTCGGTTTGCATTCGATTCCTTTTTCCTTGGGAGTAATAATCCTAAAACTGATCAAATGTGAACAGTGTCGCCACGTTTGTCTACGGTTCAACTTTGTGACATTCGGCTGCAAGTGAACTGCTATCAAATTGATTAAATGTTTATTTTTATGTTTAAGCAGCAAAAAGTACCTTTACTTTACATTCGATCCATTTTAGGTACACGCACCCAACTGGTACCACCGGAGCCATATTACTAAGTCGCCGCTGTCTGTCTTGACTCTCTATCAAATTTGTTAAATGTTTATTATTAAGTACGTTTAAATAGCAAAAAGTAGGTACCTGCAGTTTTTATTCGATCTTTTTGAGTTCCCCGTACCCAAATGATACCATCGGAACCATACGGTGTCATTGAAATAAAACAATTTAACGGATTATATCGCTTATATTATCTCATTTTAGTTCCCGACGTTTTGGAAGCTTTCCAGCTTTCCATCGTCACGGGAGGACTGAGAAAAGATGTATTTTCCTCTGTCAAAGTTACAATTTGTGCAAACTACCCATTTTTTTTTTGTTTTTTTTTTAAACACAAATAAAGACGTACATACATGCCAGATGGGCCTAAGCTGTAAAGACAGTTACACATGTGCCAGAAGGGCCTAATTATTTTATTCTAATATTTTACCAAGCAGCATTTCACAAATGAGGCGTACTAAGGAGAAAACAAACGCTGCAGAGAAAAACTCCCAGGCTACCTCATTACTAATTATAATATTTAAAAAACATTATAATTAGTAAGTAGTCTTGCCTGTCTATCAAATTTATTAAATGATTATTTTTATGTTTAAGCAGCAAAAAGTACCTTCAGTTTACATTCGATCAATTGTAGTTCCACGTACCCAAAGGGTACCACCGGAGTCCTATTACTAAGTCTCCGCTGTCTGTCTTGACTCTCTATCAAATTAGTTCAATGTTTATTATTAGGTACGTTTAAACAGCAAAAAGTAGATACTTTCAGTTTACATTCGATCTTTTTGAGAGATCCCCGTACCCAAATGGTACCACCGGAGTCCTATTACTAACCCTCGGCTGTCTGTCTTGACTGTCTATCAAATTTAGTAAGTGTTTATTATTATGTTTAAACAGCAAAAAGTAGGTTACTTCAGTTTACATTGCATTCGATCTTTTTGAGAGTTCCCCGTACCTCAAATGGTACCACCGGGAATCGTATTATTAACCCTCCACTGTCTGTCTTGACTGTCTATCAAATTGATTAAATGTTTATTTTTATATTTAAGTAGCATAAAGTACCTTCAGATTACGTTAATCCTTTTTAGTTCCTCGTCTCCAAATGGTACCACCGAAGCTTTATTCTTTGTCTAGACGTCCGTCTGTCTTTAGGCATTGACCTCTAACTCTTTCTAGACACATTTTTTCACAGAATGTGAATTAATTACTGTGACCGCTATGACGACAAAAAACAAAAAATAAGATCAAATTAAAGGCTTTCTGGAACCCCTGGCCAACTCACTCGTGGCCGGTTTTTTAAACGCTTCTTTTTTATTAATCAAAAAGGATCAAATAGCGAAATTCTGTTTTGACATGTTTCATGGACTGTCTACGGTTTATTTTCTCGTTTGCCCCCTATGCCATAAAAAAAAAATAACAGTTTGAGTCAGACTCAAAGTGTCATTGAGATAACTGTGGCTGTTCGTACACATAGACGTTTCGTCGTTCATCGTACGATTTTTTTTAAATATGTTACGATGCGTTTGTCCATTAGCAAACGAGTAGACGGATCGCCTGATGGTAAGCGGTCACCGTCGCCCATAGACGCCTGCAAGACCAGAGGAGTCACAAGTACGTTTCCAGACTTTGGGAAACGCTCTTTTCTTGAAAACTTGAAGGTCGCATCGGCCCGACAATTTATTCCACAGTTCAGTCGTGCGAGACAGGATTTTTTTAGCAAAATGCACCGTTGTGGACTGCCAACCATCTTAGTGGTGAGGATGGAAATATTGTTGCATAGAACAAGGGCGGAAAGATGAGACAGGGATCAATCAGAATCCTCGAAAGTTCACTTTTTGACCGCTGAAATGGTTGCAATAATTGCTCGATCTCTCGTTTGAGTGCAGTTCTCTCTCCCACTCACACGGTTACGCGTAGTTTTCGCTAAGATAACAAAAGAGACCCTTCTGTCCATGTACCATTATATGATCTTGACGGCTCTAAAGACCAAATCTATATACCCATTTTTATAATATCAGCGACGCTAACATTTTTACATTAAACGTTTCTGTAACGAGTATCTCCACATCCCTTACATCAATCTTGCAGGATGGCATACGTCATCTCTGTCCCGAGGGACTTACTTGCCGGGATAGCCTTCCTTGTACAAAAGGACATAAGTCACATCAATCTTCCATTAAATTTTGTCGTTTTGTGGCGCAGAGGATAAAATTCTAGGGAAAATTGGAGCTGATTTTGGCAATTTATTCCGCGAAAATCCTTCAGAGTTTTAAACTTGATGTCTTAGTTTTTTAAGGGCAACAAGAATAAGTTAAATCTAGTCTAAGACACTGATTTATTTTGGTAGATCCTTACATACATATTTGAATGTGTGTGTGTTTGCACTTGCAAAAAATACGAGTATGTTATTTGGTCAATCTGTTAGTATGTTCTATTATAACATGATGACAACAACGAAGCAACATACTGACACGATATTTTGCATACAAATAGAAAAGGCTAGATTCTGACATAAATAAATTATTTTTGTCTTGGTTACACAGTTCCTTAAAAATAAACAAACCACCCTTATAGTTACTTAAACACGCAGGTGAAACCATGAGAAAACATTGTTTAAGTATAATAATGAAATAACCAATATAGGTGTTGCTTGATCTCAATTTGTTATGAACTGATTTTGCTTGTTATATATCTTATATAAGATATAAAACGAGCAAAATCAGGAACTACGTTAAGATTTTGAGTTCGATACCCCTTACTTGTAACTTGTTTTATGAGCATTTTTATAGTTGGGTGGTTAAAGTCCATCGTTGAAGAATGAAAATGTTAATAACTAATAATACCAGTGAACAACCCGTGAAATTAATGGTAATTTTTGTTATGAAACCGTTTCGATAAATGCAAGTTTTAACATAGCTGCAGAAAAAAGTTCTTAATTTCCCCATACAAGGTAGTAACGTGTGACGTCACAAGTTCGTAGGCAGTATGAAGCGTTACTATAGTACATTACCGTACCGCCGACCGTAGCGAGGCCCGATAGTGATACGAAGCCTACAAGCACTTTTCACGGCCAGAGGCATGTATAGTGCTTTTCTCAAACATATGCAATGAAATAAAAAAATATACCACTCAAAAAACTACACGACAAAAGTTTTTAAAATTTTCTCTCCAATCCCTCCATTGTTTTTTTTTTTTACGGAAGTCGTCCGTATTTCGCATGTGTAGTGTTCGAGTAGACCCTATTAGGGCCGTTATACACAATTTGATGATAAGAATCTTCATTTCTATAATAAATAAAATAAATGCAGAGGATTTTAAATATTGTCTATTTTTCTCTGGTGACTTAAGTATACACAATATTTTAAATTTATTTATCAACATATAAACCATACAGATTTGTGTTCTTAATAGCAGTTCGTGTGTAATAGGCATTAACGCAGATATTTTTGATCCGATAACCATTCAGCCACTAGAAAAAAAATAAAAAATAAAGTTCAGTTGGACAGTCTGTTTATGAAAACAGACGCCATTGTTTACATAAAAAATAAAAAATAAATTACTTCCCGGCCTGGGCCTTCAATTTTGTATAAAATTCCTTTACAGATCTCTCACGTTGTTCCGCCCGGAACGTGATACTTTGACGCCTGTTTTAACGCATGTAATCACGACATTTCATTGCATGTTTGAGAAAAGAGATTTTAACGTTGTTGTATCTCAAGGAGTTTTTATGAGATTGAAGTAGAGTCGAAGTACAAACTGTCGAACATAGAACCTCCCCTTTTTTGGAAGTCGGTTAAAAAGTCGTTCTATAACATATACCACTGAAAAAAATATTTTTACATCCCTAGTACGACATCGACAATATTGAGGGTTTTCTAAAATGGTAATATCACCAGTTCGCGCCACTGTGACGTAAAGTCAAATTGACAAGAAGTGTCAAAATCTTGTGCTGTGATTGGTGGATGTTGACACTTCTTGTCAGTTAGACCTTACGTCATGGTGGCGTCAACTGGTGATATTTCCATTTTAGAAAACCCTCATTGATTCGTAATTTACCCAGTATGTCACATTAAAAAATAATACAATTAATATCTTTTCGATGTATGTTTAAGTGTCTGTCACTATTGAATTTGAATATCGGAGACCTTTGATAAAAAATCGTTAATCTATTACCGTTACACGTGGGCAACAACTAAAGGTGCGTCCACATTTTTAATCATTTGCCCGGTCAGATATTCGTCCCGCGGCATGATCGCGTGTCACGATCACGCGTTTGGACGTTGCGCTGATCTGATCGCTCGAAATCCATGTTGCTACGCGTATCACACACTTAGATCGGACAAGCGCGGCGTGATCGCGGCGCCGACAGTGAGCGTCCAAGCAGCGCGATACGCAGTCATGCCACGCCACGGTGATCGGATACGAGCATATGATACAAGTGTGAACGCACCTTAATAGGCCAGGTTGTAATGATACTGAAGCTTTCACGTGTCGGATAGTTTTCTCATCAAGGTTAATTTACTTTTTCATTTAACTTCCACGACACCTTTTTGTAACTGAATAGTTTTGTGTTGTTTGGGTTACCTTGAAATAGGTCAGTTCGAAATCTGTTACTAACGTGTGTAATACGAATTACTATTGAAACATGGACATTTTAGAAATCGGATTTCATTTCTCTGTATCACACATTACACACTACTCCCATATGCTATTTCTTTTCTTCAATTACGGTTTGGCTTCGACCTTGCCCTTATCAAGTCTCAAGGGCATCCTTTGAAATTTAATTTAAAATGAATATTCATGTTCATTTTCATTTAGATTTCACATACATGCTTTTTAAGTTTAAATTTAATTTACTACTACCAAAGAGTTCCTGTGTGTGTGAATTTGCTATTGAAATACGGACATCTCGGAAATCTAAATTTATTCTCTCTCCCAGACATTATACACGCCCATATGCAGTCTCTTTCCTTCAATTGGGAACATTAATGGTCCCATAGGTATACATTTTTTATTTTTACGCCAGTCGTTATACGTTACATTGACACATAATCTATTAATAGTATTTTTTATGTAGTTTCGTTTTAAGATGTGTTTTTTTTAATTATCTATGTGACATTTGTTCACGACAATCGACTGTATACATTTTACTTGGGCCTATATGGTTTAGTAAGAAAATGAAAAAGTCAACACATTGATAGCTAACCTTTTGAATTTTTAACACGCTTTTATTAGGTCGACCTGTATGTAACTAACTATGTAATGGAATCTAAGGTAACTAATTTTACCATCTTCCAAGGATCGTAGCGTCATAAAAATTGGCAGCTGTATGTAGTTCTGATGACAATACAATAATATGGTACTGTCGAACTGATCTGATGTTGGACCCGGAAGCTATGAACTGGAACTTCATGATGGAACATCGTATCATAGCTGTGTTTGAATTTGTTAGAAAAGTCTTATAAAGCGTGTTTTTCTAGTGTTTTTAAACTATTAATTTATTCTTGCTAATCTGTACAGACCAAAGTAAAAATGTATTACTTAGTTCAATTGCCTTGATCTGAACGGTCGATTGTCGTGAACAATTGTCACATCCAGAATTTCAAATATGATATCTAAAAAACAATTTAAACCGTAGAATAAGTTGTCACCATCAGTATTTCCAGACCGATGCGACCTTCAAACTTTTAAGAAAAGTGACACCTATAGAAACATAAGTCAAACTTATAACGCCCATCTTTTCGTCAGGGTATGAAAAACAAAATTAGGTACCTAAAAATCGAACAGGCAGAGAAAACATTATATCTTTTCTACAAAAAATAGTCTTGCTTCGCAGTAGCTACATACAGAGAAGTTTGTAAGTTTTAGCTACCAAAGCGAACCGTACTGTCTTTATGAGGATGTTGATGAAAAGCGGATATTGCGTTAGTTTGGATTCAGTTCATCAAAGGGACACATACCAAAGGATTGGATACTTACTGAAAATAGCTGCGCGTCTGTGAACAGTTATGTATAATCATTGTAAATTTATAGATGGTTGTCTAGTAAGTTATACTCGTATAGACATCCTGTGACGTGATGGTGTTGCTGTGGAGCAAGGTTAGGTACATTTAAACATAAATGGAAAGTGAGATATAATCGCCAATAAACGCTACAATCGCCAATAAACGCATGTTTGGCAAATTATCTGTAAGAAATGTACCACAATATTTATTCTAAGATAAATAAAAAAATAAAAAAAGAGAGATAAAATGAAGAGATAATCGGTACCTATAATATAATAATGTGGCATAATAATTGACAGACTACGCGCACCTTCAGCCGTTGGAAGTGAAACTTGAAATACAATTATGAATTTTGAAACACATTCCTTTAGAAACCTAGAAGTGCACTAAGAAAGTTTCACCAAATAGGTAGACTTATAGAAATTGAGTTATTCCTTAATTAAGCTCAAAATGGCTTCTATATTTGGATACAAGACGAAAAATGGAGGCAATGATTCGGATATTAAAGTAGATTATGAGTTTGAAGAACGATAAATATGAACAATAAATGTTATTTTTCATCTATATTTTTAGTAATACACATGACTGCCGGAACCGAGGCAGACGAACATGAAGATAAAAGAACAGGATAAATAAGTATAATTCTGTAAAAACTGGCGGAGTTACGGCGTACGGATCTCAAATGAATGAAAGAGATTTGGGCGGCGCAGGGCTGTTTATGGTGGCGTTCTTTGGAGAGGCCTATGTCCAGCAGTGGATATCTTTCGGCTCATGATGAATAGGATAATGATAAACACAAGTGAAGCTGCTATTTGAACTCCCTCCCTGCTTCGGCTGCTTATCACTGATTCGGTGCCGGGGAGCATAGCCTCAAATATAACATTCAAAAGTACTTAAGTGAGTATTTACTTGATACACCAGTAGCCCCTAGAAATACCTAATCAAACTGAACACAAAAAGAGTGAGTAAAGGAGTTAAATTTATGATTTTACTTCTGTCTTTTGCCCGACGATGAATACAGGTAAAGTTGAAGTTATATCTCTTATATTAAAATTTCTAAGGAAGTCTATATTTCCTTAGAAATTTTATCTACGAACCGACTTGAAGAGAATTAATCAGTATAGTAAATTTGTGTGTTCCATTGAATCTAGCAGAAACTGCTTCATCATTGTAAATCCCAATTGACTAATGACTTTCACGGTAGCAATGGTTTCCAACTGAACAATTTCCAAGCACAGCACGCATCAAATTTATCGACCAAACAACGTAAACATACTTAACCTCACCCCGCCAGCTATGAAAAGGAGCTTGCAAACTTTCCTCAAAGCAAACTTGTCCAAAGGGTCTAAGTTAGTTATAACAGTTGCCTAATTTCGTCGTATCTCGTGCATCTAAAACGCTGATGGATGTGGCTCAGTTTATGGCTTTTCTTGTCT
Organism: Hedya salicella; assembly: GCA_905404275.2. Lineage (NCBI taxonomy): Eukaryota > Metazoa > Arthropoda > Insecta > Lepidoptera > Tortricidae > Hedya > Hedya salicella. Next base: position 18,026,600 of record FR990112.1, read on the forward strand.
TTTGCGGGGTATTTAATTAATTAAGTTTGTTATAACAATTTGTCAACGGTAGGCGCGATGAGGGAATTGGTGCAAGATTAATTTATGTACTGGGTTTGAATTTACAATGTGTTCTGTTTTTGTTAGATTACCAAATCGATATGTACGGAAGTCTAATTTGGGCTAAGATTAAGCCCAAAAACTTTTAAACAAAAAAATAAAACCGACTCCAAAAAAACTAAAAAGTAAAAAATAAAGCCATAATTCAGTTTCTTCAAAATACTTACAAGTAAAAGTTTGCATACTCAATCTATACAGTATATACAATTAATCTTATTTTGGCGTCGGTGCCATATAAAGAATGTGTAAAATATTGAAAATTGACGATTTTAGTAAGTTGTGACACGATGGCACCGACTCCAAAATAACATTAATTGTATATACTGTATACATTGAGCATACAAACGTTTACTTGTAAGTAATTTGAAGAAACTGAATTATGGCGTTATTTTTTACTTTTTAGTTTTTTTGGAGTCGGTTTTATTTTTTTGTTTAAAAGTTTATTTATTCTATACTTTTTAGTTAACCGTTACTTAAAAGTGTATCTCGTGACGATTCGAACAAGCCCAAACACGGCTAGGATACATTATTTTATTACATAGATCTGGTGCCTACCTTCCGGCTCCATCATCAAATCAATTCGATGGTACCATTCTCATCAGGAACACTTAAATTTGTGACTATGAAGTTGCTTAGCTAAATTAATCAAGATATTTTGTCGCCACCCGTAAATCATTTATCATTGAGGAGTTCCGATGGCATTCTGTGGTCTTCTGCATCAGTTCCACTTCACCAATTTACACTTTCTGAATGCAAATGCTCATTATGTTTCTTATAATACCAAAATCGCTATATATATGCCTACAATATTTGAGGAGTTCCTTCAATTCCTCATAGATTCCATCATCAGATCTTTATCAAAATTGAATGAGACCAACTAGAAAGTACCTTCTATAAAACCGAAAAAAGAAATTTTGAAATCGGTCAAATAGTCTTGGAGTAATCGGTCAGTGTTGTGACGAAAAGAGTTTTATTTTGGTAAAAACCTCGCTTGCTTCAAACTTTATTGTTTGAGAACTTTAAAATTTATAGGCTAAATGATTATTCTCAAATCTAAATCCAACCCACCACTATCAACTAACAATAAATCATCCTGTAAAGATAAATAGCAGACCCCGATTACTGAACGCATTAATAAGAAAACAGAAACATCCGAGCATTAGGCGTTTATTGCTATTATGTATCCTAGCTAATAAATGTGTGCTCTTAATGTAACCTAATGGAGAAATACGACAAGCCGGCGTAATGGTAGACGATTCTCTTTCACGGATGTGGGATCCTCTTTGCATATTTTATAAAGCTCAAGCCAAAACAAAGCTAGTTAATACGATGAAATTAAAAAGTAGTGCTCACATGTGTACGAGTTAAAATTTAAAATAAACTATGTGAAAAATGTGATTGCGCTCTCTGTGCCAAGAATAGGATATGAGGGCAGCAAAGGAGAAATAAGTTTTTCAAATGCACTTTTTGGATTTCAACTTCTGAGCCAATTCAGTTTTTTCTCAAAGTCGAGAAATACAGTCAAATGTTTTAATTGAATAGTATTATTATTAGGGCGGCTCTGAATGGGAAGATAAACAGGAAACCCGAAAGAGTGGTGATGCTTGCTGTTCTACACAGTTCAGCATGCGGCATGACGCATTGCAAGTGGTAAACTCGAAATATAAAAAATCTGGTAGCTTTGGCCTTCATTGAATTCTAATTATTTTTGGTCATACATGTTACCAATATAAATTTAAGCGCTGTCTCAAATCATTTCTAACGCTTTAATTTCCCTTCATTGACGGAATTCCGTGACCATATTTTAAAAATAAAACAATTTTTTGGACAAGTGGTTATATTTGCCATCGCCCATCATATTTAATTCCAAACCACATCTATGTAAAACAGAAGAATTGCCGATAAACTTTCTTACAATTTTAAATTAATAGTCTCATTGTGACATCAAGCCCTAGGTCAGGCCTCTAAAGCCGTAGGCTTGAAAACGTAGTTCAATAGTGTGCGGCATGCGTCGAAGTTGATTGTGGCACAGTGTTATCCCAACGTTGCCAATTAATTCACCCGAGTACGAAAAAATTTCGCTTCCAACCGGAATTTTTGTTAAGGACGTCGCGATAGCAACATGTTTTTCAAGGCATTGTTTCCATTTCATCCGTTTGCCTTGTTTTTAATTAGAATTTCGCGTATACACAATGCCACATTATCTGAGTTCTTCCGTTGAAATCATTTTTTGAGAGCTACTTCTGAATGATATTGGATATGATTTGAGTGAATGGATTTCATCAATTTCTCATTTCTGATTATGAAAATGTTTTGTTCAGACGGATAATGTTGATATTGTGTAATGAAGCACGTATTCATAGTTGGCTCTTTGTGTTTTAATTTTAAAGCGTACTAACTAAACATGGAATTCTACTGTTCTTTTAAAGTCAGTAGGACGCATTGTTGTCTGAAAATTTAAATTTTTGTTTCTTTTAACAAGTGATAATTGTGAATTATTTCAAAAGATAATAAATTAATACTGAAATAAAAAAATGTGATGGCAGTCTACTCGTATATACTTATTGATAAAACTGTGCGTGTGCATATAAAATGAATTAAGACAGTATATGTGGAGAGGTGATTTGAGATGTACTAAAACAAAGCTTGGCGGATAACATGAGAAGTGTTGCATATGGTGTATGTTCATATTGTGCCGTGAATTAGAATGGATTTTCTGGCAAGAAAAGTCTTTATTACTCGGCAACGCCAGTGTGGGAGGCATGCGAAATTCGTGGAACATTAAGGTTCATCACTGCGTTAACGCATTTTTCAGCGGTGTGGTTGATACTCTAGACAAATCACCATCGCAGAAAATAGCGACTTTTTACCGCTCGCTAGATTTACCGAAATTGCCAGCAGCTCCACCGTGGCACAAATTTCAATAATGGCGCCCGAATTCGGAATAATAATTCGCGGATTTGACGATATTAGATTAGGAACTTTAATTGAATTAATTTGTACGATTTTAATTCCGAGCCGAGGTAAGGATTTTGTTTTATTTAATTGAATTTTCAAGTTTCCGTGTCAAGTGAAAGTCGACGATTACAAAGGTAGAAAAAGGAAGGTAAAGATTTATTTTGTTTTATAGGGCGGGTTCAACGTAATACCACGGACAGACTTAGAGTACAAAACTACTAAAAATGACATACGGACGTATTTCCCTGTGTCCCGACGTGCCAATGTCAATAATAATGTGGTGTTAAGTTTCCTTCATTAAGAACTCAGAAACACGAGATTTGTGTTTCATATCAACTAAATGTTAGGGCAGTTTACACGAGAAATTGTCAGTGAGTGTGTTTATTCTGTTGTAGGTGTGAGTCTATTTATTTTTTGTGTGCGTTTGTAGAAATTGTTTTTTTTTTCCGTAATTTGTTGTTTGTATTTACCTCACTTTCATCTAAAAGTGCATGGAACGGAGAGAACGTTAGATCAACTGCTTTTGTTAATACGTTGAAACAAAAAAGAGGCTTATGATTTTTTTCTCCTCCACGAACGAATTTACCTCCTAACCCTTATAAATATGTGAAGTGTATTTGCTGGTTTCTCATAGTCTTATGCAGCAACAGTTCAATAAATCCTCAACACTTTTAGCATAGAGATGGAATGATGGTTGGCATGTTACAGAGGCTACTTTTATTCCGAAAGTCCACCGGTCTCCATTCTTAAGCAAAACAATTAAGCGGGCGAAGAAGGGAATAAAAATAAAGTTTAAAAAAGCAAAACTTTGTGCTTTTGTTGTATGAGATAACAATTACGCTTTAAGTCCAATCGCCCACACATTCGCTCACGATGGTTATGGAGATAGAATCTCTGTGGAAGAAAACTTCATTAAAGGGTTACTGTAAAATTAACTTAAACAAAATAGACGCAAATGCCATGCAAACGAACATTGATTTTCTATTTTAGAATTTTAAGGTTAAATGGTACAAAGTTCTCGAGTAACAACCCAGTATCAGAACATAATATCGTGAAGTTGCAAAGCAAAGGGGAGGACAAGCCGATGGAAGTTCCAAGTTTTAAATTATGCACAGATTTGAACAGAGCTAACAAAATCAAAACAAGCCCCATGCTAAATTATTCCTCGAATATCGTTTCAAAGTACGAACAAATGGTTACTTACTGAAACTTCTTAGTTTACTCTGTGGAAATCACAACTTGGACCCAGTGCCTTGGCGCTGTGCCCATCCGGCGGTACTATATCTCCCCGAGTTTAAGGTCGAACTTCTAATTTATTATTTATACTATCAACACGCTCGATTTATTTCATGAATATTGAAATAGGTCTTTTTGTGGAGCAAGTTTGTTGACTTGGGAGAACACTTTATTATCTGACCCAAGAGGAACTCAAAAATACAGCGAAAGTAGGGCGTTCTACATCTGCAATGAAAATAATTGCTACAAAAGAATTACAAGTTGTTAATACAAGTTTGGTGCCCTGAAAGGCAATAAGTAGGTCGAAAACACGAGGCAAAAAACTCCTTACTCACGTGTTAAAGAAAGCAGTGAAATCACAAGCTGTCACAGACATAGTCGATTTAACGCATTAGGGCAAAGTATTTTGGCGCGTGACTGCCGAACCCTCACAAACGGTAAGGTGGAAAGGCCGCACGAACTGTTTCAAATCATCCACTTAATATTGTATGTAATAAACGCAAACGTGTTTGGTTATTTCATGTCTAAACGATAAATCAAATCTGAATCAATTGATAGACGGGTGTACCGTGATCCGTTATGAATTGAAGCATTTCGTGAAACCTAAAAGTAATGCGATAAAAGGCTCACGAGTGAATTAGACATTTGCTAAATATTTAATGTTGATAATATGCTGAAATTTCGAGGTATAGGAATGTGAAATGATAACGAATAATGTAAAAATCTGTGGAATGTAATGTGTAACCAGGATTTCTAGAATTCAGGGAGAATTACGACACGAAGAATGTTTTGTGTCAATAAAAATGCCATTTCTTGCTAATTGTCGTTGCAGGTACATCAGTTTACAGCTGAATTCTTTTTATGAAGTAGTATCGCGAAAGTAAATAAACATGGACACGGAGCTACTTGTTCTGTTCTCAATCTCCTAGACTAGAGCTAACTTTAATGAAAGCGTGCATCAAAGAAAGCAATTTAAGTCATAAGGGATTTCGTCCAATCATTGTGAAACGTACTCAAATGCTATTACTACATTGTATTCTTTTATGATACTTCTGTTGCGAACGATTTCTTTGAAACTAATTTTCTTGATATTATTTTAACATATTTGCGAACTACATTATGTGCAAACATTGGAATATAGGAAGTGATATTTAACGATTTTCTATATCGATATCGATAGTGTTCGCTCCACATTATTTTTGTTATTTTTTTTTAAAAATTATGAAAATTAAACAAAACAAGTATAGCTTAACTATTTTCGTCTTTATTTTAAAAGAGTTTTTGAAACATCAACAATCAGTGTTTTATGATTTGTGTAACCTAATTCGTTGTGATTTTTAAAATAATTCTTATAACAACACACATATACAAACAAAGCTGGCAGCGATCACTAAATAGTACGGGGAACAGCATCGTTAAGCAAGTTTATCGATGTAGGAAATCCCTACATTTGGCTCTTAATATTCCGATGTGAAAATGTTCCCTTTATCAACATTTATTTTAGAAACCTCTTCGATCACATGTATGGAATGCGATCAATTCAGTGGCCTCGAAATAATTCGTTACAATATATTTTTTGAAAATGACTTTTGTGGTAAAAACATTTAGTTTTGAATTGAGTAAGCGTCTGAGGGAGGCAACAGGGGACCCACGCGCAGGCAGCTTTCTCGCACAAAGGCTCTCAATAGCCATACAGCGCGGGAATGCTGCCTGTGTCATGGGCACCCTACCGAAGGGACCAAATATTTTAAGTAATTTTTAATAATCATAGTTTAATTAGTTGTTATTAATTTATTGATCTCTTAACATTCGTACCTTGTTACATTAATTATCTTGAATAAATTTCCTCTTTTAGTTTTTACCACTTTATAATATATGAGATGTACAAACATTTCATTTGACAACTTTATAACAGCATAGACAACAAACTAACAACGAGTAAATCGATGGCTGTACAAAAGTTTATTGAATAAACTGACATTGCAAAGCGGTAGTTATTTAGATCGTCGTAAAATTTTATCCTCTGCCAACAATATTGGCATGCACTTGGATTTGATCCTGCAATGTGCTCGGCATTTGTAAACTTGCCAGACTTCTGCCAGGCTTCGGGTTTTATAGCAGTTATAATTGAACGGTTTTATCTAAGTGGATTATTTTCTCAAATAATTTCAAATAACTTGAGTTTTTATTATATTTTCTTCTGTTTCCGCGATTATTACTAATTTAAATAAAACAATTTAACGGATTATATAGCGTATATTATCACTCTCGGTGGAGTCCACCCGTGACCATGGAAAGCTGAAAGGCTTCCGAAACGTCGAGAACTCAAATGAGATAATATACGCGGTATAATCCGTTAAATTGTTTTATTTAAATGAGTTTTCATAAGTTCAATGGGCAAAGTGTATTTCCATAATAACTGACGTTTAAAAACCACATTTATTAAGACTTATTTTCAAAATACCTAATTCGTCTTTAATCTGTTAGAAAATGTTTTATGATAATGAAAGATTAAAAAAAAATACCTTAATTACTGACAGATAAGAGAGCTCATCAATGTTCAGTACAAACCATTTGTGTAATTTCAGTGTTCCTAGTTTAGGAACTAAAAACTGAAATAATACATATTGACATCTCCCATATGGCTTAAATCAAGAACAAGGCCAGAGTGTAATTAAATTCCCACAGGGCCGGAGGTATGAGCTAAAGTTAGTGTAAAATAATTATGTTACAGAAAAGTCAACAGCCGTCTTCCGTTATTCAAGACACAGACAAAGTTAAACAAAGTTTCTAGAACCAAAACCAAGACAGATGAGAATGAACTTCGTTAAGATTAAACAGGCTGCAATATGCAGCTTAGCAGAAGTTTCGTTGTTAATATAAACAGAATTTATTAAGAACTGGGAATGATAAGTCTCGAGAACTGGGGCGTACGAACTGCTTTAAATTCTCTCGCGATCCGCTAAGTGTCTGACGTTTTCACAGCGAATACCTACTTTCAAGAATTTCTCATAAGTATTTTATCTGTCTTTGCCTGTCTCTCCGATTGGCAACCTTTTAGTTCGAGCCTTAGCCTTTATTTGCGTATCTCAAACACGTTTTTTCGAAAGAAATTGAAAGCTTGAATATAAAAGAAGAGTTTTTTATTAGTTGTATCCGAGTTTTGTTTGATATCTACAATCAGCCTTTTTTCGGATTTCTTTTAATGGATTTATGGCATTGAAAGCTTTCCTACACTTTTATCTCTATTATATATTAACGTTCTATCTCTGATCATTTCCAAGGTGACGATTTTCTGAAGAGTATCTTGATATTAACAATAAGAGCAGCACTATTTTTATTATTCACGCTTATCTTAAGAATTATGTACTATCACAGCTTTTTCAGTTGCTCGATCCTCAGGTAAATATTCTTAGTTCGCCACACTTCCATGAAATTTCATTTTATAAATATTATTTCTAACATACTCAAAGTTTGTACTCACTTGAGCATATTGTACATGTAAATTACTACAACTTTAAACGATTGACAATTTAGTGAAGAGCGTTTTAATCATGTTAATCTAAATGATGAATGAAAAGATTTTTATTTTTGTGAATATTGTTTCAAACAAATACAGAGTTTATTCTTCTCTTAACATTACCATGTTGTACATACAAATTGCTAGAACTTTCCAGACTAGCCAAGTTTTTAGCCTACATAACCTTGAGTTCAGCTGGCCTAACTCCATCAGAAAGATCTTGGAAACTTTCAATATTGACTTATTGTTTGGAATAGGCAATTTACTCTTACTTCGGTGTTTGTTTTGATGAAGTATTTAATAACATGAATAGAGAAAGTCTATAGCAAATTTTATTTACTTATTACATGTAATCTTAATTGCAAAAAAACACACTTTATTGTACAAAAGGTGGACTTAATGCAACAAGGCATTCTCTATCAGTCAAAGCAGAAGAAGAGTAGAGAGTAGTAGGTGTATAAATTAGAATGATTAAATTAAATGCTCTTGTTAAAATGTTGCCAAATATTTAGCTACCTATTGTTATTGCCTACAGATATATTTAATGCGAAATTTTATGACGATATTTTAACGTATTAACGTTCAAACATCTTCATAAAATTATAAACGTGAAAGTATGTTCGTCTGTTTTTCATTTACGTAATTACGTGGCAACGAATTGACGTGATTTGATGAAGCTGTCGAGTGACATAGGCTACTCTTGATCCCGGAAAATGAACGGTTCCCGAGTGATAAATAATTAGTGTGACCACGCGGGTGAAACTACTAGTTATTTTATAACGCGTTAACTGTTGAATGGTTTTATATCAAACTTGGTAATACTAGGATAAGTCTTGAGTAAAGCATGGTGGTCGGATATCCCGAATAAACCTTAAAAAATCAACCTAGTCCCAAACTAAGCAAAGCTTGTAATAAGTACTAGGCAACAATATACATACTTAGATAAAAAATAAAATTAGTAAATAGCCAAGACCCAGGAACCGCTAGGTTCGTAAGCCGCAATGAAGTAACAAGCGTGCAACTAACTTAGCTAATCGTGTCATCAAAAAAACGTGTCGTAAAAATAACCGATTACATTCCCTAGTATTATTGTCTCTGCCTAACCTTCTATCCAGTCATTATACTCTTTGCAGAGCGTTCGTCAACTGCTACTAATGTCAGAGCATTTAGCTCGTAGCTCTCAGTTGGCTGCCATTTTGGTGCATTCATGCAAAGCTCCACCCCGCGGCCGATTCGATCGTCGGACCGACGCATGACCGACTTTCTGCGTCAATCTAGTTGCTCCTATTCTGCCTTAGCCGATCGTTCATTCTGGGAAGTTATTTGTCTTGAAAGGTGCTTGAAAATATAATACACGGTGCCCGCGAGGAATGGGAAAGATTTAAGCACGCATTCCTTAGGTCATTAGGTACAAAAATGTTATATGAACTAGGCAAATCTGGCTTAGATTTGAAGATGTTATCAATTTTTATGTATACAATTTAATGCAAACTATGCTAAAGTATAGTTCTTTTGATTGCAATATTGCCGCAAGTTTCGCGTCGCTATCAACAGAAATCGCAGTGACAGCTACTACTCACTAAAAGCATCCTTTTTTGGACAAATAATGGTTACCATTTTATTAAAAGCGATAATTTTCATACAGAAGTGAAATTTATTCAATTTTTATGTACATATATCTAAATTTTGTTTTTTTTTTGTTTGGAGACGCTGTGTGACGTAGGCTAGTGACGTTGTGGGAAAGCGGTGAAGATATATGAAGTAGGTAGGCTGACGTAAGTTGATATTGCGTAGAGGCATGAGCATTACCTATCGTTGAGAGATTCATGGAGTTATGGTAAGCCTAAATCTATAATAAATATCCACTTTTAATTCGGAGAATAGTTTTAAGCTTCAATAAACTCCGTGTTAAATTTTTGAATCTCGATGATTGCGAAAGTTCAGCAATAATTTTAATTATGTATTGTCTAGACTTAGACACTTAATCTTTGAAACTTTCGATAGGTTGGTAAAGATAAAGTGGCTTTAAATAAAAAGGAGTAGTAGAGAGAGAGAGTAGATACCTATTGTACCTAAGTACCTATACCTACTTGGTTAATTTGTACTACTCAAATCTGATTTTAATTTATATGAACCATTTCTTTTCCTTCATGCAAGAGGAGGGTTTCTTTCTAGGGTTCCGTACCCAAAGGGTAAAACGAGACCCTAATACTACGACTCCCCTGTCCGTCCGTCCGTCTGTCTGTCCGTCTGTCACCAGGCTGTATCTCACGAACCGTGATAGCTAGTGACAGTTGATATTTTTTTAGATAATGTATTTTTGTTTGTGCTATAACAACAGATACTAAAAACAGAACAATTGTATGTCTGTATCCGTTAAATTGTTTTATTTCAATGAGTAATAATCGCGGAAACAGAAGAAAATATTAATTGTATGTCTATTTCAGCAACCAATATAAAATGACCGAACACCACGTAAATTTTGCTTAAGAGTACGGCTCTGCTAACACTGGATTTTCATAGATAGCCGTTTGTAGCATATATTTTGTACGGAACCCTCGGTGTGCGAGTTCAACACGCACTTGGGCGGTTTTTTCATACAGATGCGTATTTCCCAAATAATGGCTGGTTTCATTATTTATTTATAATGGTACAGTACAAGAAGGTGCCTGCAAAATCCGTTCGCGGAGGAGAAAAAAAGCATAACCCTCTTTTATTCAGCGTAGTCGGGTAAAAAGTATTCTATAACCATCTAGAGATACCTAGCTACCCGACTACGCTGAAAGCTAGTTTAACTACTAAAATGAGTAGGTAGCGTCTTCTTTCATCACAAGTTTTTGAGTAAAATGCCTGTGACATACGGTCGGACGGACGGACATGACAAAACTATAAGGGTTCCGTTTTTGCCATTTTGGCTACGGAACCCTAAAAACAAATTAAACTTATAACACCCTTTCGGAGGTTAAAAACACACATACCTAGCTATTCCGTATTCGATTTTCCCCCTAAAACGCTGCAGGAAACTTAACTTTAAAAGCGCTGTTAATCCCATATGAAGACGGTTAAACCTTTTTAGAATTTCGCTGGCCGGATTGTGTAAGTGAATCGCTTGCTTTGAATGAATGAATGAATGAATGTCTTTATTCGTAAATATAGGTACATTGTATAGGTCTTAAGGCTAAAGTATTGCGAAACACTATGTTTTGCCGATAGGCGTACGAAATAGTCTAATATTGTGAGGTTATTATAATGCAAAAGTTTAAATTATATTCATGCATCAATGCATGCAATAATAAAATCAAGATAAAAAAAAACTAAAATATTAAGTTGAATGACAGTTCATTAAATATGAAGATATTGTCAAGATAGAAATGTACTATAGCTACTAATAATGTCAATTTAATGTGTCAGTGTTCGATATTATAGTAGCATTTTTTTATCAATAGCGCTTTCAATGTCTTCTTAAAAGGTCCAATGTTTAATTGTTTAATAGTATCGGGAATTTTATTATATATATGCGCTGCCCTTCCTAATACACTTTTCCGCACTAAGGCTGTTTTACACTCTTTATGACGCAGAGTACTTCTATACTGCATTCGTACTGGGAGCTTTCGTGTGTCAACAATTTTACCAAACAGGCTGGGATTGCATTCCACAAAGATAGCCGTCTGAAAGGTATATAAACAGGGTAGAGTAAGAATGTTCAGTGATCTGTAATACGGAATGCAACTATCTGTCATTTTCAAACTACACATGGCTCGTACACACCTTTTTTGGGCTTTGAATACTGCGTCTTTATCAACTGAGTTGCCCCAAAAGATGATTCCGTAACGTAGTATCGATGCAATAAGTCCATGATAAGCAATAAGTAAAGCTTCTGTGTGTACTATCTTAGAGAGCTTGTATAGAGCAAATGCTGATTGACTTAAGTTTGAACACACGTCATTTACATGGTATTTCCACGAAAGTTGACTATCAATAAGTAGACCTAAGAATTTTGTCACTCCTACCATTTCTATAATATTTCCTTTGTTGACAAAACTGTAGCTATTTACAAATTAGGGTGAATGTATTAACTTGGTTTGCCGTGACTTAATTTTCTTTGGAGCTTCAAAATATACGGCCATTACGTTCAGATGGGTTGATATTTGAGGGTTTTATAGTCATCCTTGCCACCGCCACATCATTGGTCATTTCATAAGAGTAAACGGTATAATTTTGATAAAAATTGCAGACACCCGGTCTACCAGATTACCGAAAATAACACCACAATTTATACGGTGTTCGTCAATAATGTGGGGATGGTAAGGAGGTGTTTGAAACGCTAATATGTTTACCCAGTTACACGACAGAAAGCTGACTATAATAAAATTACGATAAATTCAAACAAACGATCTCCACGGGACTTACGTCCTTTTTTTCAGAAGCGCAGTTTTTCGGCAATTACTAAAAATCGGTATATCCGATCATGTTAAAAAAAACTTACCTTATTTTAAGTACCAAAAAGAAGACAGGCTATAGAAATGTCATTCTTATTATCATCATAATATCAGCCCAAGGACTTCCACTGCAGGACAAAGGGCTCCCAAGGATCTCCATAACGCCTGGTTGTGCGCCGCGCTAATCCAACAGTTTCCCGCGATTTTCACCAGATGGTCCATCTTGTTGGGAGCCTTCCCACGCTGCATTGTCCTGTACGCGATCGCCACTTGAAAACCTTTTTGCCCGAGCGGCCATCGGGTGTAGGAACTATGTGCCCCACCCACTTCCACTTAAGTTTAGCAACGCTGAGCTATGTTTACGACCTTGGTTCTTCTGCGGAGCTTCTCGTTTCTGACTCGATCACGCAAGGGGACTCCAAGCATAGTGACTTTCTTATGAGCCCCATTGTGAGTGACCACGTCTCTGTACCGTCATTGGGTACTACTGGCAACATTGGGTAATAAAAACCTTCGTCTTAAGACACTGAGCTATTTATGATGAGAAGATATTACGTATTTTCCCGAAAAACTGCCTATCCGAGTTGATTTCGACAAGTAACGTCTTTCTCGAAGATGTATCTACCTAACTGGACTGTTAGTCCTAGGTATATAATAGTCATCTAAAACTTAGAGCAACGAAGTGTGTCGTCAAGAAAATATGTTCTGTTAAATGTTAAAACAATAGCGTTACAATTAAGTTTACGCAATAAGGCCAGCATGACGCCTTCCCCTAAAGTTTGTCGCTAAGTTCCTTCAGACGGCCAGTTTTCTTTTGATCCCGCGTTTAAAGACACCCGTCCTCTATGAAGTTTCTTTCCTTTTTATTTATAGGTTATCTCGTCCATTTCAAATGTGCTGTATTCTTTAGCGAGATTAAGAGATTTCTTAAGAGTTTTGTTCAGTTGTCCGAGTTTGTTGGAGGATTGTTTACTAGATGTAGGTTACTTTTTCCTTATAGATCTTAGTTAACGTAGTTAAAATCGTCGAGCTCTCTTTTATATTACTTTTTGTGTTGAGATGGGTATTTGTACCGAAACCGAATCAAAAATTCCTGTTTATTTTTAGTGAAGATCAATGGACATACCTTGCACTTATACTAGGTTAACCAAAACTACTTTCATTGATTACTTTTAAAGGAGTCTCATTCGATATTAACTATAGTAGTCTTTTTTGGCGCAGTACCCTACATACTCTACATTAATGTGTAAAGTAAAGATCAACCATTATTATTACAAATATCTTTAGTTTAAAATTTCTCTTGTTTAATATAAAATTCACTATTTCAACTCGTAAGTATAACTATATATGTACCAATACTACTTACAGTTAAGAAAATGGTATCATACTCGTGACATATTTAATGTCTCCCACCTATCTGAAACAAATCCTCATCTCCGTTTAATGTAAAACTGCTAACTGATATAACAATAAATAATACACAATTACACTTAACTTTATTCCCAGAGGCGTCGTATTCGAGTTGCTTGTTTAAAGTTAATCGAACGAAATATAGCACACACAAGGACGCAAGTGACTGGGTTTTTATGAGAGATAAGCTCTTTTAAATAAAACGGAAATGGTATCGAAAAGTCACCAATTTTCCAAGTTTTAATGCATTTTTAATTACGTTTTGTTAATTTGTGAACCCGGTAGTTACGGGGTCGGAAAATGATAACGGTTCAGAGATATCATAATTCAGATTAATATTGAAATCAGGCTCTATACTTAACATCGTGTTATCTATACAGGGTGGAATCTAAGTCATATCTACAATTTGTCGCATTTTCCTACGAGAATGCGACAAAACTACTTTTTATTACAGGGTTATTAAAAGCGAGTATTTGTCATTATTCATAATGTTTAAGAGTGTTTTAAAATGTTATCACCCTAGGTTGATTATCATTACAATTTTATTTATAAAATACTAGCATTTACCCAGTGATTTGACACGCGACATCGTGAATTATGTAGCCTATATTATCTAATCTATCTGTTTGCCTAGTCTCATCTAGTTCCATTCACCGGTGAACGCGTTACAGAATAATAAACATCCAATCCAAATGTCTACTAGAACGTTCACAAACGTTCAGTTCAAAACAATAGTAGGGTTAACTTGATTAGAATAAGGATTAAAGAGCAACGAAAAATTTAACTGATGCGACAAACTCAAAAGGTAAAGTGTATTAAAAAAGAATCCGAACAATCAGTCACGCGTCGGCACTTTCAAAATTAATATAACTCGGCCTTACCCTCCAGCCGTCAATCCCCCTTTGTTACATTGTACTGTCATTTGAACATTTCTAACTCAATTGTTTACTCGATTCCGAAAACTTCGCAAAGAACATACTTTTGCAAGAAATAATAACTCCAGCCGCTTTGATATTTGATTTGAAAGTTCTTGACAGGCGTGTTGAGTTGTCAAGGCGGCAGAAGGGCTACTGGTTGTGACTTTTTTTACCCGGATTCAACCACATACTGTATTTTTAATGACTTCATGCAAACTTTTATTCGACGTCATTTTTAAGTCCCGACAAAAAAGAAGGTTGTTATAAGTTTGTCGTGCGTAACTATGTGTCGCATCAGAAATAAGGAGATTCGTAGACGAACCCAGGTCACCGACTAAGCAAACATGGTATGCAAATTGGCAATGAACAGGGCGTATAGTTCAAAGAACCGATGGCCTTTGAAGCAGAAACGTTCTCGAGTGGAGACCGCGTACCGGCAAGCGCAGCGTGGTAAGGCCACCTGCAAGGTGGTCGGAGGACCTGGTTAGGGTTGCGGGGACTCGCTGAATGCGGCCCATGTGCAAATCTATTGAGGAGGTCTGTGTCCAGCAGTGGACGTCCTATGACTGAAATTATGATGATGGTTAAGAACTGTCTGTCTGTGTATCTGTATCTCGAAAAACCAAAGTCGTCGGCATAGTTAAAAGAGTAGACTTAAGTGGCAGTGCGCCGGGCACATTGCTCGTAAAATCACTGGGGCAGAAAGGTTCTTGAGCAGCGTGGATAGGCCGCCAATAAGGTGTACCGATGATCTGGTAAAGATGGCGGAAAACTGTTGGATTAGGGTGGCGCACGATTGGTCGTTATGGAAATCTTTGAGAAAGGCCTTTGTCCAGAAGTGCACGTCTTTGGGCTGATATGATGATGATGATGGTCTGTGTTTTATTGGTTCACCGATTACTTACTTGTTCACATTTTGAAGTAAACATTCAAATCGTTTACCTGTATATTAGTATAACAGTAAATAAGCACGTGAGACCTGTTGATGAAAGCACACAGAGTTTTTTTTTTAAAGTAAATCGAACAATTTAAAGCAGAGAATAATATTTATTTCACATCTGCAACGCGATGTTTGAACAAAGGATGCTTGTGCGGGCTCGCACGGATGCACTGGGTTGCGATTGATCGTCAGAAATAAAACGCCGGTACAGCGAGATTGAGTCATGAATTGTAGCAGGGCAGGAGCTTCTTGTTTCTTCTAGCTTGTTTCGGGAACTGCGGTTTCGGACGGAACTGTAGTATGGTAGGCCTGTGCGTCTTTTATATCGTTGGGTTATCCCCACTACTGCACGGTACCTCCCTCGCAACCCGTTCCCCGCGCGCACATTTCCCCCACCACCGGGCCATGCGCGCGCAGCTTTTTGCCATACTAAATTCCCTTCCGCATCTCGTTAAAAACACAATATATTAACAAAAACAAAACAATTATCATAGTCTAAATACGATATGTTACCTCTATCGCCCGCACTCATCATTTTCTATGAGCCGGCGTATCTAGGACCAAATAGGAAACCTATTAGGTCTTATAGACCATTGTTTATCGAATTATCGTTCCTATTGGGTACTAGGTAAAGAAAACAACTGTAATTTGCATTTTTATTCGATAATAAGGTAATTACGAAGGTAAGTAAATATTAAAATCACATAAGGAATCATAATTAGAACATTAAAAACAAATAAACAAAAAACGAAACAAAATAGCACAATCTTCTTATGAAACATTAAACAATTATTTACGAGTCTCCGTCTCGAACAATACTCATTCACTCTCTTTATTATTACTAGAGTTTATAATACCGGTACTTTTTGTCAATTGTACCATAATCCCGGTCGTACTTACCTCCCTTCTTACTTAGTGACCCACAGCGAGCGAGACCCACTATCATCGTCACACTTTACGCCGATACCAGTTGTTTTCACCGGATCTCATTTCCCTATTTTGTGTAAATATTTGATTTAAATCACCGTAATTTTGGTATTGGTCACACGAAAACTATCAGTGTTGAAAGCAACGCGTCCCTCGTATCGTAGCGTTGCAACGCTACTTATGTAGGTAATTACGGTACCAACGCGTTGGTACCGTAATTACCTACATAAGTCTCCAAAACCCCCAGAGCTAAACTATCTGTGGCTGAGTCCTACAGGCTGCACAAAACATATGGTGCAATACTAATACTAAAGACACAATAGACAGTCGTTTAATCGACGAGTTAAAATCATTAGCATTCAATAAAGCTCAGTTCCGTCCTATAATAAGAATTGACTGTCGTCAGTGAACTGAGCGTCTAGAATGCCAACAAGTAATGAAATACCGAGGAGATGGCTGAAACAGCGTCATTAATTCCATTTAATAAGTACTATGCAACGGTTTTCATAGCGAGATTTATTCTTAGAAATCTGGCTTCTTAAATTTCTTAGCGTCTTAGTGGTTTATTGTTTAACATGATGATTTACGTGTCCTTTCTTTTATAAGATTAAACATGTGTGTAATACATACGAGTACATCGATCACATGAATTTAGTCCATTATATCACCTTCATGACCCAGTATAAAATTTACATTTGGAGCATTTACATATACATGGAAATGAAAAGTGGACAATGACTCGACGTGACAGAGAATGGCGGAAGCCTTTGAAATATGGTGCTGCAGGCGGATCGAGAGATAAAAAGATGAATGAGGAGTTGCTTAAGAAGGTGAAAGAGGAAAGGACGTTGTCCACCATTGAGAGCAGAAAAAGCAAGATATTTGAAAACTTGCTACAGCACGATGATAACATTCAAACCATGGTGGGGGGGAAGATAGAGGGAAATGGGAAATAAAAAAAGAGGAGGAGGAGATTTATTACGGGCCACAAAAAAAAAGTAAAAATGAGGCCTCAAATTTTTAAGAAACGAGTATAAAATTATATATGCAAGGTAAGGTCACATAACGCTATCATATTAAATGGGTATCGTAAAGGTGATTTAACATTAAAAAAATGAAGATCTATGTAACTTGTACCGTAATTAAGATAGTTCAACAGAAAAAGTCACAAATTATGAAGTACTCGGAAGGGTGGGGGAAAGGAGCAGCTAAATAAAATGACAGAAAATAGAAAAAGAAAAATGATTGGTCGCATTATGAGACACGACGCTTTTATTAATAACTTCGTAGGAGGAAAGGTTGAAGGCAAGCAAGGCAGGGAAACACCAAGGATAATCCACATATAACACAGGAAAGAGAAGTTTTACGTCATTTGATATAGGGAAATCAAGAAGGTAGCCCTGGATAGGGCGAGATGAAATCAGCTTCACGCATCATCAGCTAAACCGTCAAGAGTTTGACTCTAAATGTAGGATGAATTAAGATGGAATCAATGTCGTTAAAAATAAAACTACCATATATGCAAAACACACCACAAATAAAACCCGAGTATGCGTGATGTGCAGTAAAGTTTTCACCATGAATTTTTAACTTGGCAATTTCCCTGCATTCGTAATAGTTTAATATTCAGCCTTAAGACTAAAGTAAAACAGTTGACTGATACTTACAAAATGCAACTGTACAAGAACAACCCAATTCTACGTACTTCCTTAATGGTTAAATTATGTATTGATGATCGCACGAAAGAGGCCGGGGTGACAGTTGATATATTACCTGAAAAGAGAGGAAATTGATTTAAAATTTAAGCAGCTTGGAAGTATTTTGGAGTAAGATTTATTGTGTTACGGTTATCGAATTGGCTGTGGTTGAAGACTTAAGTTCTAAGTGAAGTAGGCACGACATCGAAAAGGTTGGAATCGGGAGTTTTGGATTTGAATATATTTTACAGAAGCAACATTGTGCAAGGCGGAGTTACGTTTACAAATAATACTAGAAGTTAATAACAAATACTGCATTAGCACCAACGAAGTTGTTAGTAAACAACTTCGTTGGTGGAGGAGAATAAAATTCATAACTCAACGCTACTCTGAATTTTTACATATGATTCGTGTTTATTCATATCCTACCATCCCGAATATAGATTAAAGTGAAAAAGACGGGTATGGTCCTTTACGAACTTTAAATTTCGAACTTTGAAGTGACCTCTCAGGCCACAAAGAGTATATAAATGTGGTACAGCGACAGGGTTCTGCCATGCTACGCAAATCAATTTTCCTTGCCGTACCTATATACAAACTTACAGAAAATAAAATATACTTATAAATGTTCTCATTAAAAACTGCGACTAACAGATGAAAAAAAGCGGCCTGGTGCGAGTCGGACTCACCCAAGAAGGGTTCCGCAACCGTTTATACAAACAAATGCACTACAGATGTGTAGTGCATTTTTTTGTGGGTAGGCATATATCGATAGCGGTGTGTCAGCCGCTGACCGTTAGTCTGTTACCGAACAATAAACGCACGTGACACTGTCTCTGCATTTTATTTGGAAAACCCTGATATCTTCGATTCAGGACAAGATGAAAAAAATACGATATGAAAAAAAAAACACTAACAAAAGAGCGTATCTGCCTGCCACTTACGTCCTTTTGCTGAGAAGCGCAGTTTTTTGGCAATAACTTAAAAACGGTTTGTTCGATCACGTTGAAAACAATTTTCGTTGGAAGTATATATTAAGCTTTTGTAATTTTTTTCATATTTTTTGAACATACCGTTTAGAAAATAGAGGGGGGGGGGACACACAATTTTTGCTTCTTTCGCAGCGAATATTTTGGAAAATATTCACTAAATCAAAAATTTGTTGTAGAAACCTCAATGTGTTTTTAGAAGTACTTTCGAAATATATGCCACACATTGATATTTGCAATTTTTTTTTTCAGTTTTTGTTACATATGTCGAGTGCCCCCCCTAGAAATATATATATATTTTATTTATCTATCAAACTAAGTAGCGGTTTTCACACGACATCTATGCTCTAAATTTCATTAATGTACATCTTATAGTTTTTGAATAAAATGCCTGTGACATACGGACGGACAGACAGACAAACAGACATGACGAAGCTATAAGGGTTCTGTTTTTGCCATTTTGGCTACGGAACCCTAAAAAGGATTTGAAGTTGCGCACCACGAAAATATTCAACTTCGTCAGCCCAAGAGAGAAAAGTAAAGACCTCTTTTGTCTTGAGCGTAATCGGATAAAAACATTTAACCATCTGTGAATGCCCAGCTACACGTGTAGCAAAGATGGTTGAAATCCGTTTACCTGTTTTGGCGTGATGAAGCCACAGCGAAACATACAAACAAACAAATCATCAACAAAAAAAAAATAGATTCAGTCACCTGTAAATACTTCTTTTCTATTTTTTTAATACCTTCAATATGAGACATTTAATTTTTTAGGTACTTGTAAGAGACTATATTATTATACTTGTAAGAGATAAGCATAATCAGGACTGTTTGAGAGCGTTCAACGAAGCCAAGCATTTTGATTAGAAATTGGTGGGATTCGGATATTATCATTAGGATGTCATTGTTACTCTAAGGTATGCTTTAGTACTTATCCAATAAAGATGGCACGTGCGTCCAACGGCCTGGAATACAAATTACATACGAAATCAGGAAACATAAAATTTTTACGAACGCCCCAAACATTTAACGATCGATTCTTTGTATCAAGGTCACTGCTGACAGTGTTATTTTCGTCATCAATAAACTTATCGTTAAATCGTTTGTAACGTTCGTAAGCTACGCTCTTGACGGTGGGGTAAGCGCCACTCTTCCCTTACCCCTGTTAGACTTTTAGTCCCCTGAGACGACACAGACTCTCTTTCACTCGATTAAAATAAGTTCAACTACGTCTTCTTCTACCTTTTCTTCCGTTAATTCCCGGTCCCGGGTTCGAATCCCGGACAGAGTAAGTGTTTGTGTTATGATCACGAATGTTTGTTCCTGGGTTTTGGATGTTTTCTATGTATTTAAGGATTATAATTTATCTATATATTATGTATATCGGCGCCTAGTACCCATAGTACAAGCTTTGCTTAGTTTAGGACTAGGTCGATTTATGTAAGATTGTCCCTGATATCTACTTATTTATTTATTAATTATAATTAACTTTCCAGTATGTTCTCAAGGAAAGCATCTGATACAAATGCATAAGGTGGCCCTTCATCTTTCCTCTTCTATTGTGTATGGTTAATTTAGTTTAAAAATTGTAAAAATATACTTTGCATAAATAAATAGAACGGACTATTTGATCTTTGAATTATAAATTATAAATAAAGCCTTTTTTGTCAGCAAAAATTCAAAAATGTTATAAATGTTTGAAGCTACATTACGTACGTACGGCTAGACAAATTTCAAATATTTTTGATGCAAGCATAGTTAGACGTTTGAGGACATTTATATGATACTTTTCACCAGCAAAAAAAGGGTTATGATATTTTAAGTTGACAACTAATAGTTCGTTATTAAATATAAATAAAAAAAAGAACCGACTTCATAATAAACGGAAAAGCCAAAAATAATCTTTTATGTACGGTACCGATCACATTTGAATCACCTTTTGAAGTCGGTGCCATTCATTTATGACTATTAACACAGATGGCACGCAAGAACCGCGACGGCGAGCCTTTAGTTATTACCTACTTATATATTTAGTTATAGTAATTCGTATTTTTGTTGAATACAGAACTTTACTTCAGGTTTGGCACCGACTTCAAAAGATCATTCAAATGTGATCCGTACCGTACATAAAAGATTATTTTTGGCTTTTTAGTTTATTTTGAAGTCGGTTCTTATTTATTTTTTATTTTTTGCCTTTTAGTGATGGATTTTAGTGATATAAAGTATTTTTTAGAGCCAAAATGGGGAGATTGAGGAGGATTTGATTGTAAATAAAAATCGAAATTATCGGAATTGGCTAGGTCAAAATACTTAATTCCAGTAGCTTGCTTGTTAAAAAAGAATACGACTAACAGTCTCAACTTACCCATAATATTTAAAGAATTATCTCGCAACTATTGACCGTTAATAAGGACTTATATCTTCCATAATCAGCTCAGTATCATTAAATGATGACAAGCAGACAAAATAACTTATTAACTTTAGAAAAATATATACAAAATTGTTATTGCCTATAATATTATAGGGTTTCTCTCGGTTTCCCTGGGATCCCATCATCAGATCCTGACTTGATGATAAGAAGACTACCTCAGAGACACACTATAAAGAATATGACTAACAGTCTTAACGTACGTACCTATAATACATGTATTTTTTATGAATTATCCAGTAACTCTTAACCGTTAAGGAGTTCTCTGGTTTTTCACCATCAGCTCCACTTTGCTACCCTGATCTTAAATAACTTCTGCCTCTAAGCAAAATATGATAAAGAATTATATTGCGATTAGTGAATTAAATAACACTGGTTGAGCCCTTATAAGTGACTGGTGAGTTGTGTCTTCATCATCAGTTTATCTTCACCAAATGATGATTTTCAAGTGTAAATGTTTGTTCTTCTTTAATAAACACCGAAATCGCTATGCCCATAATATTTGAGGAATTCCTTCGATTCCTCATCGATCTCACCATCAGATCATCACCAAAATTTTATGGGACCAACTTGGAGATTCCTACTCTTAACCGAAAAAATAATTTTCCAAATCGACTCGCGATCCGCGAATTAAATAACACTGGTAGAGCCCTCAGTGGTGACTGATGGCTGGTGTCTTCATCGTTGGTTTCTCTCCACTAAATGGTGATTTTCAAATGTAAATGCTTAAACTACTGTAATAAATACCGAAATCGCCATAGACGTGCTCATAAAAATCGAGGAATTCCTTCAATTCTTCATGGATCCTGGCATCAGATCTTCACCAAAATTTTATGGGACCAGTTTGGATATATATTTTCATGAACAAAAAAATAATTTTCCAAATCGTCGTGTAAATGACGGAGTTCTGAGGTAACAAACATAAAAAAAAACGTACAACCGAATTGAGAACCTCCTCCTTTTTTTGAAGTCGGTTAAAAATGGTATTCGCTTATATTTTTAATATTAAATAAAAATAACTTAGAAAGTATAGCTAAGGTGTTTAATCAAGTAAAAAGTAGCAATTAACTTAAAACCCAGCTCTTATAAAAGTAGGTATATATTTATCTTTTTAAGTAATTTAATTAAATCGGCACGAATTTTTTAAATAAATGTCAAAAGTTTTGGTGTTGAAATTTTTGTAACGTGGCACAGAGTAATTAATTTGGCCGTTGAAATGAAACTTTAGAGTTTGTTACCTACGTGAATGTCACTCAGCAAGTTATGGAAAGGGCTATGCTCGGGATCTCTCTATGAGATCGAATCAGAAATGAGGCGATTCGTAGACGAACCAAGGTCACTGACATAGCAAACAGGGTAAGCAAACTGAAGTGGCAATGGACAGGTCACATTTTTCGAAGAACCGATGGCCGTTTGGGCAGAAAGGTTCTCGAGTGGGGACCGCGTACCGGCAAGCGCTGTGCGGCGAGGCCACCCGCAATGTGGTCGGACGACCTGGTTAGGGTTGCACGGACTCGCTGGATGCGGGTTGCCTCTATCCGGCCCATATCGAAATCTATTGAGGAGACCCGTGTCCAGCAGTAGACGTCCTATGTCTGAAATGATGATGCTGATGATGATGATGATGATGATGATGATGTTGATGATGATGATGATGATGATGATGATGATGATAATGATGATATTGATGACCTACGTGAAGTTCGCAGATTCAAGTTTTCATCTTCTACTGTAAGTGGTCGCGGTGGCATACTCGTTTGTGGGTTTGCGCTACCCTACTGAAACAGATTACTGGTCACGTTCTAAATAAAACAAAATTTCTTTTTTTTATTACTTAATATTTGTAGAATTGAAACCTTAGTTTTAATTTTAATTCTTATATATATGTCGGCGAAAATAATAAAAAGGAGTTGATTTGACCATCAAGATCAAGAGGCAAAACACGTACCCACTGCTCGCCTCCGGTCACTGAGGTGGAGCGGACCTGCACGTGTTTAACGACACTTCAGAGCCGGCTTCGCGACGAACGACAGATATCTTTCGACCGTCGACCGGTGCACAAGCTTAACTGTGACAGATCGTTGCCTCTTTGAAATTTGTGTTAATGTTAATTAGAGTGTGAATAACGTGATTAATTTATTATAACTGTTACGGTGTGCAGTTGTCGTTTGATTTAGTTCATCCTTGTGCACCCGGTTTACGTCTGACATCATGCTTTAATCGCAACCCAAAGCATGGGCCTTCTTCCGACATATATCTCAATATATCTGTAATATCTATTCACGGTAAGAAAATACTTTTAAATCATGCAAATTATTATAAAGTTGTAAAAATTCAATGTCTGTATTTCTTGTACTAGACAAAGCCCGCAATTTCGTTTGCGAAGGAAAAAACCAGAACCCTCTTTTCCTTTAACGTACTCGAATAAAAAGTATCCTGTAACCATCTGTGGATGCCCAGCTATCCGTGTACCAAAAAGTTGAAATCAGTTTAGCCGTTTTCCCGTGATGAAGCCATGACATTTACAACAGATTTTTTTTTCAATTCAGGGTCCTTAATATTCCGTATCACTTATTTTTTGAAAATATCTTCAATGTTCACACATTGTTTGTATATATGTACCTATTTGTCTCCGTTGGACTCGTTACATCAAAGCGGTCAACGGAATGCAACCATTTTTGGTACACAGATATTTGAACATTCGAAGATAGTTACAGGATACTTTTTACCAGACTACGCCAAAGCAAAAATTAGGGTAGTGACAGTTTTGTCCTCCACCGAAGTTGCAGGCATCTTGGGGTAACAAATAAACTTAATAATCTCCCATTTTCTTAACCCAATCTGGGACAAATCTCATAATCATGTCAAATTGTAAACATAAATGATAGCTACATACCTAGATACCTACAGATAAATAAATGTTTTGTTCTTAGGAACATCAATCATCACTAAGTGTATTTTAATCAAAAACTATACCTATTTACTGTTGTTGTTTGTGTGTTATTCATTGAAAACATAACCAAACCAACCACTCATTATTATCATCATAATTGTAGCATTATTAATTACTTCAATCATTTATCATACTTGACAAAGACAATAAAATATTCTGACTCCATTAAAACAAGCGTAAAAAAGTCGCAAGAGTATTCATACTACATTTACAAAACTTTGTATCGCTTTTAAAAATAATGCTGTCAAGTAATTGCTACATTCAATAAATCTATCCTACCAGCGATTTTTCTTAAACCGCTTCCCGACGGAGTGCCTATCCCATTCTTTATTCCACAGATAAGATAGGGTATCCCCGGGGCCCTTCAATTGGCGCTAAAATCAATCAAAACAGTCTGATAGAAGAAAAATGAAGTCGGGAGTTGTCGATGGAGTATTAATGAAATGGGGTGTTTTGTTTTTGATGAAAATAGTATCAAAATTCTTTACTTAATATAAGAAAGTGGATAAAGATTAGATAGATATCTTGTGTGTGGCAGATATTTGAGTACCTAATGTTCAGGTTTCAGCTGTTCGTTACTGTTCGGGTTAAGTTAATAACCTTCTTTTGTAACACACTTACTCAAGAAGTGCCCCAATCCTTAATTATCTCAGTAGAATGACGTTAACTGCTGGACAAAGTTCCGCCCCAAGGAACTCCATGTTGACCAGTCTTGAGCTACCTGCATCTCAACTCTCACGAGATCTTTGGGCCGCCTTGTTTCGGACCTGTGTGTCATTCTTAAATTTCGCTCGCTCTAACATTCAACCGCCTTCAGTTCGTCCCTAATATAACTAGACACGTGAAGTAGTGGTACATGTTCCAGATCACAGACCAACATATATTAGTCCGTCAAGCAAGTTATCGTTTTCTTAAGTCAGTTTTAACAGAAACACTGCCTATGAAAGCTAATCGTGTATTCGTGTCCAGGGGCATGTTATAGTAAGTACAGTACTCCATTCCAAACTGACATACATTTTCTCAATGAATATAGGAAAAATATAGAAAACTTTCCTAACCCAAGGGATTTTGGTTCTTCAAGTTCCACCAAGTGCCATTTCACTTTGGCAATTACTTCTGTTACATAACTGACGTAAGTTTTCACGCGAATTTCGACATTTCTGATTTGATTTCGCAGATAAACTCTGCATTCTTTGATAGATCAACAGAAAAACAATTATTAGACAGAGAAAGAGAGATACCTAACATAAAATTACTCCTGACTGCTCTAACGCCATCGTAATCAGCAGTAACAATAAAATTATTGTAACTTCGCCTCACTCCACGTACTTCGGAAGGAGTTAACCGCAATTTAATATTACTTTTATTCTTCAAAGAAAAGCGGAAGTTCTAAACTAATCCAAAGGCCACTTTATGCATTTAAACTTGCATCTTCAAGATCGTTCAGACAGCGGTCAAAGAATCTTAATTACAAGTTTTCATTTCCTACTGCAGATGTTTGTCGGCATTTAGTGGTGAAGGAGGCGCAAATGGGTCATGGTTCGAGCATTTGTTAATTTATAGAACTACTTAAGATTTAATTACAGAAGGAAAACGAGATCATGGTAGAAGAAAAACGTCGTGGACTAAGAATGTCAGAAACTGGTTGAAGGTTGAAAACACAGAAAAACTAGTTCGCATTACTACGCCGATGGTCGCCGACCTCCGGGATGGAGTGTAAGGTTTTATATCTCTATCTTTACTTATTAATTTATACCTACTTATCTCAAGGATCTTACAAGATACTAACAATAGGGTTTGTTCGTGCCAGAAGGTGGGAGTGATGCTAATTGAAACCAGCAATTATCAAATCAGAACGCAATATAAAGCAAGTCACCATATCATCTCACGTAGCACAGCATAATAGGTATGATTAGTACGTGCTATATCGAAGAGCATGAGTGAGAGTAGTCTTCAGCGGGATGGTACTAAGCTCGGGGACCGTTGGTACTGGTGCTGTCACAGGGAGGAGCGAGAGGGCGGTATGTTGATCCTGGCCTGGCGTTGGCCACGGTCAAGCTGGTACCGGAGTAGGAGTTATACAAAGCGGGACGCAGGTGAAGCTGGTCCTTGGGCCTCCGGTAGCTAACCAGAGACAGCGCGGGCTCTCACCACCGCACGGACTCTATCGCTTCCTACGCCAGACTTACGCGCCCCGCATCGCTTTCGACCCGCGCACGCGTAGTAATGTATATTATCGAGAAAAAATATAAAATGCACAACTCTGAGAAACATTTTAATGTTCCTAGTTATGTGCAACGCAACACTAGAGGACCTAAGTTCCAATATAATGCGTTCCAAATTTTTACGAAATATTTTGATCAGTGTACGTCCAAAATTATGACTCACTTTATTATATTCGTTGCCAAATTTTAACTTTACACTCTTCTATATTACGAGTATTATCAGTGAATATAAAGTCTTGGTTTTTAAACATCGATATTATCACACAGTAAAACGAGACTTAATAGGAACTTCCCACAAATAAATAGCCGAAATAGATACCGAATGCCAAATAAATAGCCGAAGATACTGTACGGTACTCTAGTCGATCTATTAACGACTATTGTACGAACGTACCCCGTGTACGAAAGATCCCAATTTTCCCCTTTGTCAAAAATGTCTTATTTATATATCCACAAAAACCTTAATGATGATCTGACAACACAAAGCCTAACCAGTAAAAGGTGTGAGCTTTAGTGCTTACTTAATTTACTAATGTGAGCACGAAGATCTCTTTATTAAAAACATTCCTAATCATTGTTTTTCTACAAAAAGCGAGGAAACATGAGGATAAAATTTAAGCTGGAAAGGGGAAAATGTTGTCATTATTTTTCACTATGAGTACTTACCAACAACATGCAACATTTTTAAAGGAAACTCCGCTTCATCCTTATTATAAAATATCATAAATTATCCCTGTACAAATCCGAGTGGCTGCCTAATTCGCAGTCAGGATTATACATGGCGCGAAAATAAAAGAGCAGGACAGAAAGATCACTGAAGCAAAACTGAAAGAGATGCAAGATTTTGCATGTCATGTAAAATACTATACGCAGGAAGTAATTATTTATTTAAGATTCTGCGTAAGAATAACTTTTTTTTTCTACAATATGTTTCTGATAAAAATAACATTTTTGTAACAAACCTTTTACTGCGTACTGTACTTTTCTTTGAAAATCGATCAAAAGAGCCCAAAACACGGTCAGATTGCAAAATTTTATTGAAGAGTAGATATCCACCTTCCGGCTCCATCATCAGATCAGTTTGATGATATCATAATATTGCATTGTCACTATAAGTACCTACATACCTAAGTGTGCCAAATTTTAGATAAATGGGAAACCGGGAAGTGGGTCTAATTTAACATACAATATTTGACCCGAAAAAACATAGGTGGGGTAAGACAGTTATAAATAGGGGGAAGTTTGAAAGGTAAACTGCCCACATGACATGTTAACGCTTTTTTTTATTGCCATAAAAAAAGAGTAATGGAATTAACTTTGTTTCGCCTATAAATCACTATTTGCTTTTAATAATATCTTTTTTTTTTAATGGTTATCCAAAAAAACCCAAAAATAACATTAACGTGTTCTGTTGCCAAAGCAACCCTTATTTTCAATATTTTGACCGCCTGCACAAAGCAGTATCGAAACGATCATATAAGGCGCAGTTAGTATGCGGGGGCTTATTTAAATGGGTCAATAACATTGAACCACAGCGACTTTCATTTCAATTACTTGCCACCTAGCCGTTTAGTCAAAACATGCAAATCATAACACATTACTGTTTACTTTAGCCTAACCACCTCTGTTTGCGATCGCGGCACTACTTTTTGTAAACCTTTTGTAATTATAATACAGTCCACAGCATCTAAGTTTTACTCAAATAGTCGTCGAGTATTTGTCGTCACGTCATATCATCTGGCACCGGCGTTAAGAGACCCCAAATCTATTCGTGATATCTCAATAGGGATTTTGATATCTTTTGACAACTTTTTTCTATGCTATGTTCTAGAACGACACACCTTCAAAATATAAATATTGGTGAAAAAACTACTTTAATTACTTTGTTTTTATATATTCTTTTGGACTTTCCCAAAAAACGCTCCATCGAGGATACTTGAAAAATGTAAGCTTAAAGGGAAAACATTGTCACACCTCTCTTCACTTTTAGTACTATAATATGCACTCCTTTTTAAAAGAGACGTCGCTAATGAAACGATATCATAAATTCTGTCTGCACATCCAAGTGGCTCCTTAACTCACAGTCAGAGCATACATGGCGTGTCATGTTCAAACGGGCAGGAGCACGGACCAAGTAAATATTTATTTATTTATTGTAGGAGAACCAACAGCTAATACAGTACAAATAGAAACTTAAATAAAAGTATAGAGCCAATTACATGAACTCACGTATAGATATTGCATATGAAACAGTTAAGTGACAACGCACATAACGACGCACACACACAGCAAGTATATATAAAGATTATATATACTTGCTGTGTGTGTGCGTCGGGCGTCGAGACTAAGAGCTTTACTAGACAAAAAACCTCAAACTTAATACACAATAACAATATAACACAAACACTATAAGAATCGCTACAAACCAACTACAAATAAGAATCGCTCATTCTAAAAACGCACTAATTAAATAAATATATGGATATATAGACATTTGATTTTTTAAGAAAATCTTGTGGTTTTACCATAACGATCTCCGTGATTTTCAGCACAGTTTACACTACAGCGACATCTCTAGCCAACATGTGGCAACTGTTAAGTTAGCTGTTAGGGTGAAAATGTATTTTCATAAATGCTTACCATGGCGCTGAACGGCAGAAAAGCAGGTTCAAATACAAAAAAATGATCTTGTAACTGATTGAACTTTGAAGCTCAATTGGCAGTGCATGCGCCCCAGCAAGGCACAGCGCACTGGTTCAAATCCAGCCAGAGTCTTAAGATTTTGTTCATTATTTAGATATTTGTATTTATAAATATATAGAGATTGTTCTCCCTAGTTTTTTACACTCCACAGTTGTCACTACACCGACACACCTACACTCACGACATCTGTCAATGTATTGCATGATGTTTTTTTGTGTTGTGATAATAAGTGAAAATCGTGTAATTTTAAATCAAAAACTACTAAACTAACTAAAATATATCGTACATTCTCTTAGTACAAATCCGAGTTAACTCACAGTCAGGGTATACATGGCGCTTTTCCAAACGGCTGGGATCATGGAGCAAGCGTACAGAAGTTATTAAAATACTACTTTATTTAGTCCATTTGTACTTTGTTTAGTCCATTTGGAACTTTAGTGAAAAGAACTGTGTTGCGCAGTATTATTATTTTTAATGCTATGATACTAGTGCGGAAAGTATGTCATTACCACACGAGTACCGAGATATATATATATATATATATATAAGAATGACATTTTCGCACGTGTATCGAACGACGTTTTTTAAAACAGTTGCGAAAAAATAAGAAAAACAACGAGTAAGCATCATCATCATCATCACCACCATCACTTTCACCATCATCATCTCCATCATCATCACCACCATGACTATCAGCAAAACCACCATCACCATCATCATGTCCATTACCATCATCATCATCATCCTTCCCATCTCTATCAGCATCACCATCATTATCACCACCATCACCATCATCACGACCATCACCATCATCATCACCATCACTATAATCTTCATGACCATCACCATAATACTCACCACCATCACCATCATCATGACCATTACCATCATCATCATCATGACCACCATCATCACTATCATCATCATCATCATCATCATCATCATCGTCAGCATCATTAAGTCATGAATAGGAACAAGTAAATTTAAAAACATTGGAAAAGTAAAAAGCACTAGTTTGCGAAAACCAACTTTGCACACGCTAAACAGCTACGTATAGTAGCACTTTTTAAGCAAGTGCATTAAAAATACTTTTTAACACGTTCTATATTCTAGGCGCAAAACTTGACCGAGATGCATGGCCATATTCTGCCAAGAGTGGACGATTTAGAAGAATTCTAAATACTCCGAAAATCCTTACGGTAAAATATTACAGCCCGTGTTATTTCCATAGCAAAGACAAATCCTAACGACACTTCAAAGGTAAAAATCCATGAAGCGCATGCTACTGAGCGTGCCATAGAAATGAATACATATGTGGGTGGGCCAAAAATGTTTGCACTTTTGAAAAATCGATAAAAATTTAACTATACATGTTTTTCTATATTTTATTGATTTAACCTAGTAACAGATAATTGCAATTTATTTTGTAAAAAATACTTTATCCAGATGTCCGTCTTGTCGTTAGCACTCCTGCAATCGCAAAGCCAAACCTTGGAAAACTCCCTGACACATACAGCAAGGGATCGCGGCTATCTCATCATATTTTTATAAAACCAAAAAACACCGAAATTTTAACCGGGAAGACGGTTTCAAACTTTCATCTTCGTGGAATCCAGTAATTAATAAATGTAAACAACGTCAAATAACATCCGATAAATCGCCTGAAGTCGTGAGCACATGAGTAAAGAAACGGAACAGAGACTAAGCTTCATACAACCGCGCTGCGATAGGTACACTTCTATAAGCGCGGTGCGCGTGTGAGCGTGACCACAAACTCCTCGTAACGTACACGAAGAAACTGGTTTAGACTCGTTGAGTTTGTGGTCCAGCGCAGGGCGCGCACCGCGTTGTGTTCGATTTCGTTGTATTTTTATGAATGTGAAAATATGGTGGTTTACTGTACTGTGTGTATGAACAATAATAGGAAAAATAAAGACAAATCATATTTTGGGTATCTCAAGGACTCTGCTAGGTAAGTAAAATCTGTATTATCCACATAAATACCTACTCATTCTATTTTTGCCTACCAAAAACATTTATGATACTTCTTGAGAAACTTCAATATAAAAATATTAAATTCTCCGGTAAATAAAATTCGGTATCCTCGCTAAAGAATAATCTCGTTCAGAAAACCTTTGGGTAGTGGATTTACACCCACTTATTTTTTTATCCGTGAAAATACGTAGGCTCATGTTTTTTAAACGACTTCAAAAAAGGGTATTCTATGTGAGTAACTTTGTATATATTTATGTTTATCACTGATTAGCTTGCGTTTGGCTGAACCGATTTTAATGCGGTTTTCAGAAAAGTGTTTCTTACATTCTGGAGAAGATTTTGGTATATAACGAATGGTAGTAACTCATGCAGTTGCTCTGGAAAAGCATTATTTAGTATCATTGAGCTGATGATACAAAACCGTAGACGGCTACTGAAATTACTCAATAATAATTAGGTATATTTCAATCATTAACCCTTAACTACCTACCTACTACTCTATTGACACAAGCACCTACCTTCCGTCCCCAGGAAGGCTATATAATATCAGCCATATATATTATTATTTTTGGATCAGATGGCTAATTTAAGGTACACAAATGAAATTATTTATTAATAATAATAATAACCGTAAAACATAATGAAATATAGTTTTACTTTAAACATATGGCAACAGTCCTTATTTTTACTTTAGGAACTATATATCCTTTCGAATGTGATATCTACAAAAAATATAACCTTATGTAAAGATCTGTGTAATTATTTCTAATTATTCAATAATCAAGAAAGCTAAATAAACATGTTTCGTTAAAACAAAGGTAATATTATCACAAAATTGCAGACCACTAAGTTATAGTTGTTCACAGTAAATGCACAATTTGTTCGAAGTGTGTATGCGTCGTTGAGGCTTCATCGCGCAAAATCGGCTAAACAGATTTCAACTATTTTTGGTACTTACACGGTTAGCTAGATTCACAGATGGTTCTAGAATACCTATTACCCGACTACGCTGAAGAAAAAAAAGAGGGGTTATGACTTTTTCTCCTCCACGAACGAAGTTGTGGACACCGTCTATTATTAAATAAAATCAATCCTACAATCAACAATCCTACTGAAATCCAAGTGCTTTTGGTACTAAACGAAGATATACATGCTTATTTAGATGGATCAATAGGTACTTATATACATAAAAAGGTCGAGGGTCAAGGTCACTGTCACTACCTACTGGACTAAGCGGTCGGCTTAGTAAAGGAAATAAGTATGCATAATCACGTAACCACCTACAACCCGTCTCCGAGACACTTAAGAAAAAATACGTATGCACCCCTACCACCCGTCTCAGAGACGGTAAAATACTCACCAAAACTAAATGCGTGCACGACCGACCTTGTCGAGCGTTGACGCGGTACTGAGGCAGGAGGGGAGAAGGTACAAAGACACCAACGTTTGTAGGATGATTGCACATAGGTATATTAACAAATTTAAGTTTGAATGAGTCTGTGAGACGGGAGGTAGGTGGTTAAGGGTTAAAAATCAAAATATATATATTTTTAATAAAAACTTTCACTTCCAAAAAAAAACTGAAAAGCAAAAAATAATTCGTTCCTGTACAGATTACATTTGAATCACCTTTTGAAGTCTGTGCTAAACTTCACGTTAACCTGATCTGTACAATAATCGCATTATTTTGGCTTGACAGTCTTTTTAAGGCGGTTCCCTTTTCATTTATTTTAATTACCTTTTTCAGGCGGCAGGAGTGGTTAAAAGCCGTCGGGCGAAAAGACCTACTTTTAAAACTTGATGATGATAAAACAAGGCAACAGTACAGAATCTGTGAGGATCACTTCGAAAAATCCTATATTACTAAAAACAAGATAAATAAAGATTTATTGAGTAATGCTTTTTTACAAAAAAATATAATTCATTATTAAAAAACAAAAATTATACGAACAAAATCTTTGGCGTAAGTCATTTGTAGTCAAGAAATAAAAAAAACTGATCAATATAATTTTTATTTCGTTTTGTCCACCAGTGCCAACCCTATCATATTAGGTATAAATTTTGCGCGCCCTTTGGAAGCTTAGTCTCTGTTCCGTTTCTTTACTCATGTGATTCCAGTTCTTTCGAGACCATGGACGTAACGCGACGTCCGAAACATCGAAGAATTGCCAACGAAAGGTAATTAAATAAATCATATTTATACGCGATTAAGCCCCGTTTTATTGTGTTGTGATAATGAGTGAAGATTGTGTAAGTTTAAATCAATGTAATGGGATTAAGTCACGTACTGGGACATTTAGGGTAGTGGTATAATCCCGGACCACGGGTAATTGCGGACGTACATATTTGGGTGATACGGCACCTCATCCCCCGCGGCAGCCTTTAGAGAAACTTTATATTCATATAAGTATACATATATACATATATTTATATTAGTTTGCAGATATAATAAGTAGTTAAAACTATGTCAAAATTACAAGAGACCCCAGGAAAATATTTCACAATACCTAGCTTGAAACACAGCAGCATCCTATCATGACGTATATATGAAAGGGCCTTTCATGCATCAAATGTGGCAAGCACATTTCTCTAAAGGCTGCCGCGTACACACATATATATATATGTGTGTGTGTATATAAGTATATGTTAGTGTTATAAACCGCTAGGGGGCACTGTCGCATCTTTATACCCCACACCAAAGCTGTTGTCCATATTAACCCCACGGGCAATGGGTTTTGTATATAAAAAGTACGCGTTGATTAGTTAGTTACTTAGATTTACTAATAGTGGTTTTAAAGAATGATAATCAGGGCTTATTGATAAAAAGAGAATAATTATTAGTAATAATTTTGGATTTATTCAACGATAACCTTAACCGTCCACAATGTTATTATCTCGCTCTCCTCACGTTAGGTTAGTAATATAATAACAAAGGGTTTTTTAAAAATTGCCACTATTGGAGTAAAAGTTTAGTTTGTATGTAAAGTGTCTCATATTTACATACAATTTTTTGAAATCTTACATTCAAATGACTTTAATAGTTCTATAGCGTTTTAATCTTGTGACAACATTCAAAATATGAAATGCATATGCACACAAAGGCAGTGAGGAAAAAATCTAATGCTAATATCTCAAAGTCTCTCAGCCAATCATGAAAACTAAAACCGATATCGTCTAGTAAATTGCTTCCAGACAATCCTTAGATTGGATCTGACGAAGTCGATCCTGGAAATTTTGATGGTCCCTTGAGAGATTGGATGGAACGAATACTGAGGCTTAGGGGTCATATATTATGGAGCTCGCATGTAGAATGTTCCAAAAGTTGGATTATTTATGAAGATACACTTATTTCAAAACCAACTCTCGGTTTTAACTAGAAAGTACCGTGAGTGATATTTACAATACATTAGTGGTTTCACAGTTTACACACGCTGCAAATGCTGATTGCTGCTCGACATGTTTCGGTACATTACGAGGACCTAAGCCATTAGCGACGATTGGACACCGACGCTGCCCACCTCGCACTGCGCGCCACATGTTCTGACATGTGGAGTGCCCT
The DNA here is from genome assembly GCA_905404275.2 of Hedya salicella. Taxonomy (NCBI): domain Eukaryota; kingdom Metazoa; phylum Arthropoda; class Insecta; order Lepidoptera; family Tortricidae; genus Hedya; species Hedya salicella. The sequence continues at coordinate 18,061,595 of FR990112.1, forward strand.
TGAAAGTGATTAACCGCTAATGCAATCAAAATAACTCTCGGTTTATTGAACGGTCTCCGGTAAAATAACTACTATAACATCATATGGAATATTAAAGATGAGTAAGGTCTCTAATAACAATTAAAAAATAATAAATAACACAGATAGAATCGACCTAATCCCATACTAAGCAAAAAGCATGTATTATGAGTACTAGGCAACAATATAGATAATGCATATATAAACTAATACTTAAATACAAAGAGAACATCCAAGACCCAGGAACAAACATGCGTGCTGATCACAGAAATACTTGCCCTGGCCGGGATTCAAACCCGGGACCGCCAGCTTTGCAGGCCGATGTGCAACCAACTGAGCCAAACGTGTCATCACAACAATAATTGGTGTCGAAAATTGTAGAAATTACTTACGTATTCAAATTCAAATATTTTTATTTCGACCATCCTGGGGCCATAAATTGATTTAGTACATACATGGATACCTTAAGCTAATGTTAGTAAACAAAACAACTCTAATAAATATCAATTAATTCAATTAATTCCCATTCTAATAATAATATATAGATAAGTATTCTTTATATTACAGATATTCAGAAGTCTCAGAGTCAATTTCACATCATTCCATAAAATAACCTTAGTTTAATAAGGAATGTGTAAAATTAAATTTTGATGGCGTATATTAAACTGCCGTAAGCATAAATTTAAAACACATAGTAAGCACTAAGTTCACGTTTAAAATGAGGATTTTCATGAAGACGTTCTTTTCAGTACGTGCCGCAGACGCTATCCAATTAATATCTCATGTGTTATCCATCTAACCACTCTGCATAATATCCACTTTTAACGCTTTTGAAATTCAAATATACCCCGTTTGATGGAACGGCATACTTAAGTGAACTAATGTAATGTTTTCGCATAGTAATGAGTCTGTGTTTGCCTGAAGTACCGGTCGAGTGATTTGCATTTTGCTGAGGAAATTTCACTATAGTGGTGGGCGATCAATAATGTCACGAAGAAAAAATCACAGTGACTGGCCGTCTAAAAGTATCACTGTAACGTTTTCATCAAGGAACAATGTTACAAAGTCACCGAGGTAGTTGCTGTCAGTCATATTTGTTTTGCCTTTCGTGACACAGCAGCCACTATTTCAGTTGTATATTTTGAGAAAAATTGTAACATTATTCCGTCAAAACTACAATTAAGTAACGTGAGTAACAATTTTTTTCCACACATACAATTATCATTACAGGTTAAACCCAATGCAATAATGTAGCAAAAAAAAAAACAGCACGTTAAAAATATTTCTAAAACATGAGACATTAAGATTAATCTTACAACTATATCTATATCTAATATCTAAGTAGAATAAGAAATCTTCCATAAAGCTACTCTTTTGAATTCACTCAGAGCACAAAAAATGTGACGAAATCACGGTAATATATCGGTTATCTTGGTAAGGTAAGTTATAGTGATACTAATGTACCGACTGGAACAAAGCGATTTGCTTCTAGGTTCGTCGTTAGGACGTCTAAAGAGTGATATTACTATCCTTTTACTCTCTCGAGGGAGATTTCTTCTAGGAACAATATAACTTGGATCTCTTCAAGACGGGTACTCTATCGTCAGCTTCGTTGTCGCTTACCGATCTTACATTCTTATTACAATCTTACATTTAAAACAAATGTTGTTACAAAATTCTGAGGGTAGTGGCGTGCACAGGGCTTTTGGTCAAGTAGGAAAATATTTTGATCTCGTGGCTCTATGTCTATATGTAGCCATGGTCCTTAAGGGTAAGTAGTGCCTTAGTGCCTATTTGGACTGCATGCTATTGCCTGAGTCTTAATGTGAAACATTTGTTAGATAATTTAATTAACTTAATGCAAATGATCACGTCCGGAACACTTCTCTGCACTCTGTAACCCGAATAACGGATGTTGGAGCAAAAACCGCCAGGCTAAAGTGGGACTGGCCCGGTCACGTCTGCCGCATGCACCCGAAAAGCTGGGCTAGTGTGGTCACTAAATGGGTGCCACAAGATGGGCAACGTAGACGGGGGCCTAGGTGGAGATGGCGGTACGATCTGGATGCGTTTCTCAACAACGGGCCAGGGGTAGCATCTGATAGAGTCGTGGAGATCTAAGGGAGAGGCGGAGAGGCCCACTAAAAAAAGGCTATAAAAAAAGTCTAAGAGTGTTGCAAATTCTATATTGGTATTTGTAAAAAAGATGGACGCAGCAGGACGCATTTCTTTGGAGTTCTTATATTACTGTGTTTAATATTAAGACTTTAGCTTAAGCTAAGTAGCAGGCGTGACAAAGTCACAGTGATTTTTAGGAACTGGAACGGCAGTCACGATTAAAATGTAACGCTTTTCCCGCCTCTATTTCACAGTGATTCATTGCTGCAATGACGTTTCGCCATGTGGTGAGCTGTACCGGATTTTGTAATTTCTGGTCAGAAATGCCGAATGTCTAATTAAATGTTTGAGGCTATAGGTCAGGCTTTTCTATTTAAAACCTGAATTTCATTTCGTATGCAATGAGATCATTTATTCCGGTGACTTTGCAATCCGATTGATTATTTCGTTTCAATTTAAAATTCTAAAACGAGTTCGTCATGAAATATAACTAAGCCCCCGTAAACTTCTTTGTGCTATTATTTATAGCTAAAATAAGTCAAATTCAAAGATTTATTACATGGTTATGTGTATACAAAAATCTTACAAAGAAAAAAAAATAGTGTCCTTCATTGCTCCCATAGGCGTGCAATATTAAAATTATTATCTACTAGAAGGTGCCCGCGACCTCGTCCGCTTAATAGTTTTTTTACGTACGTAGTTGGGAAAAAGCTAAAAAAACCATCTTTGGATGTCCAGCTATTTCCGTACCGCACTTGGTTAAAATCCGTCCAGCCGTTTTGGCGTGATGAGAGGACAAGGAAATTCTGGCTAACAGATGGCGCCAGACTGGCAAGTTGCCCCGCGGCCATACAAAACAAAAGACTATCCTGAATCGCGCTATTAAGATTTTTCCTGAAATCATTACCCCTCTCCATAGAAAACTGATTATCATTACAAATCTAGGATTTTTTAATAGTATAGATAGAAGATCCAAGACTCAGAGTTAGGGTAAACATGTTACTAGATAAGTACTTCGACACGACATAGTGTAATAATAATGTCAACAATTTGTAATATATATATGTTAAGTTACTAATATAATGTAAATTGATTTAATTAATGAAATAATGTAATTAATTGGCAACAAAAATACGAATGAATAGTGTGAATAATATAATGTAAATGTATTGTATTAAATATATAACATAATTAAAACCAAACATTTTTTTAAGCTATTATGTAGAACTTTCGTTTTTATACATTAGGACCATCTGGCATGTATGTATGTACCTTTTTTTTTCAAAGTGGGTAGTTTGCACAAATTGTAACTTCGACATAGGAAATTATATCTTTTCACAGTTGACCCGTGAAGCTGAAAAGCTTCCGTAAACATGGCGAACTCAAATGAGATAAGAAATATACGAGATATACAGCGAGTGACAAATATTCACTCACACAAATTATATGACAAGACTTCTTGAATGACACGAGTAGTCCAATCGAGAAAATGTAATTTCAATATTTTTTTGACTTTGCCACGCCCTTTCATACATGTATTAGGTTTACTGAGAAATATAAACACCAATATATTTTGTTTTAACCTCAGTTTTAGCTTCGAGATAATTTAGTCGCGGTTAATTCGCAAACATCGTCATTACAAAATGGAGTCCCCGGAATTAGACAAACTTCCAATCCAAAAACTTTACGGTTCTCCCAAATCTTAAGCACCATAAAAGCGAAAGTGAACATCAAGTATTTGAATCACGCATACAACATAACACAGTCCTAATTCAACGTGGCAAAACACATCTAAGTATATCTACTGTTATTTATTTATTTAATCTTTATTGCACAAAAGAAAAACTTATCGTACAAAAGGCGGACTTAATGCCATAGGGCATTCTCTACCAGTCAACCTTGAGGCAAAGCAGATAAATTGTGGGCAGTGCAACTAATTTACAGACATAATTTAAGAAGATAAATACTTAGATACATACTGTTAAAGAGTACTGTTATAGAGTTGTAAAATAAAATGTCTGTATATTTAAGATATTTTAATAAAAATAACCCATACGTACTAAGTATTTGAAGAAAATGTCTTTTTGGTACATGGGTAGCTGGGCATCCAGATGGCTATAGGATAATTTTTACCCGACTATACTGACGAAAAAAAAGGGTTATAATAATAATAATAATAAGGCCGCAGGGCAGCTTGTGGCGAGCTGTTGGGGATTGACGACCCCACGGACCCGAGATCTCCAGAGAGTCGGTCAGAGCCCTCGCCTCCGGTGTGTCTTCATCGGCCGGAGAGGATACCCAAGAGGACCCGTAGGACTCTCAGCTCTGGCTTGCCTTCATTGGCTGTCCAGAGAGGAGCGTTAGAGCTATATGCTCCAGGGGTGGAAGTGTTAAAGGGCATAACGCCGCGAGTAACCACGGAGAAAGCGCAGCACACCTCTCGACGCCCCTGAGCCCTCACGTCCGTGTTGCTTCCGGCTGTCTTGTTTGACGGCAATTACGGGGCCCATCAAGTGAGTGGCGAGTCACCATCCGCCACAGATAACGATCGATTTGGTGGTTATGGCGGGTGACATATTTCTATTGCAATAGACAAAAAAAAAGTCATCCGAACTACAATTTCATAGCCCGACATCTCTTTCCTTTAAATGCAATAGTTCCAACATCTGCTGGGACCTGCTCATGGACGTATTCTCTTATTGATATGATCAGGAGCGAGTCGCAGCAGAAGTACAGCCACCGCAAACTTCTCGAAAGGGCCTCTACGTGTTGAATCCAACGCAAGCCTCTCAAAAATTTGGGAAATACGAGCCCGTGACTCAATGTGAGATACAATAATAATAATAATAATAATAAAAGACATTTATTCACTTCTTGCAGGTACATAATTGGGTTTTGACTTATATATGGTGAGGTACAGAAGTTTTCAAAACAATGAAAGGGAGGGTGGCTCAGCTTATGTCAATGCCAAGAGCCCACAAGGACAATTGGTCACCGACGCTGTTATTCAGCCACCCCCGTGACTAAATAACTAAATACATTTTGGATGACTATCATGTGCCATGCAATTGTTTTTGAAGATCCAACAGACTTGCGTTACAACGGTTTTTAAATACCTCCAGGGACTTGCTATTTCATACAGGCGGTGGCAATTTATTCCAGCACTTAGAGGCAGCGTATCGAAAACTGCCCCTAAATGCCTGAAGCCGGTGTAGCGGAGTAGAGATAGAGTCGCTCTGTGCTCTCATACCTTTTGCCTCTCGTTTTTGTTATGACTTTTACTTTCTCCGCAAACGAAGTTGCGCTGTCAATTGCATGATATGGAGTTGTGTATATCAATAATATATGCTCTAGTAAAATTTTCATGTATTGATCCATGTCTCATGTAAATGTCAATTTGACAGCATCACTTTAGTGCAGCTCGAATAGCGAAAATCGATATTGTAAAAAAAATACTGAGGTTTTTTTGCATAAGTAAATGATTTATTCTCGTTAAATCGTTTAATCTGATATATAAATATCAAAATGCATAAAGAGCATGATGTTTAAATTCGCGGTAACTCTAAAAAACATAGTATATATTATGTTAAGAGGTAGGTGTAGAAATAAGATTGTATTACTAGTTGAGACCGTCCAATTTTGATCTTGTGATGTAATTAGGGTAGTTTATTGATCGATGACACTCAGTTCATGATAGGTTCACGTTATCGCCAAATAAGATTGCTACTTTTTATGCTACGCTATAGCCGATATATCGCTAAATTGGCGATATCGCAGTGCCTTGTCGAACTAGGATCTTGGTATTTAAATTACATATCCAACATATTTGGGGACCAGATTTCTATACAGAGCCATACAATATTCGTAGAGGAGCTGGACGCCACCGAATTTGGGAAGCATTCCGTGATTGATTACCCTCTGAAGTGGATCTTTTGAATTGGGCATCTTTATAGCTAATGTCGTCAACGTTATTCAGAGCATGTGTCGCTTTTATATCTAAAAAATGTATGAAAAACGATTAAGGGCTTATGGTTCTGTAAAGGTTTAATCTAGCATATTTTCATGTGTGATTTGTTCGCTCGGAAGAAGCTATAGATGAAAAATTATAAATTAAATAATAGGGAATATAGATACTTACTTCCGCCTTAATATTTTTTAATTATTTTGATTCAAATAAGAAAAAAAAAATAGATATTGTCAGTGCTACCAGACGAAACATACACTGACAAACGATTAGGCCATGGACTAACATAAATATCTCGGCAGCCTTAATAACTAGGCTAGTCGGTACAGATAAACGCACATCGTGCGTAATCCATTAATATTCTTTTTTAGAGCTCCGATATTTTAACAATAATTGCTCGTGCTCAGTTTCTTTTATTAGTAAGAAATTTGTATGTATGATTATCATTAGGTCTTAAACTTAAATAACTGTTTTTCTTACGTGGACTGCTACCGGGCGAGACATATACTGCATTTAGGCCATGTAAATATTAACATATCTGGCCGCTTTAATAACTAGGCTAGTCAGTAGGGAAGGTTGGAGGGTGAGTTGTGAGAGAGGAGAGTTGTAACATCGTCCATTTTTCGGAACCTATTTACTGTTAGCGAGCTCGCAAAAGTGCGCGTTTGTTAGTTCGCTGACAGTAAAAACTTGACCCAGCAAACGCGCGCTATTGCGAGATCACTACTAGTTAGTAGATTAAAAAAAAACCATTATGTAATAAATCTTCTCTGTCACAATTCACCTCGGTCTCCCCTAAAGATGAACGCACATCATGCGTAATCCATGAACATATTTTTTAGAGCTTCGCTAGTTTTTCATGCTCGGCCTTAGTTACTTCATGAGACAAAATATGTGTACTCGACTTTCTTGCGTCCTAAATAACTGAAATTTATTTACACGTAGGCACTATTATTGCACATTCCGGCGCCAAATCTATCATGTGTCTGGCTCCCCATAACATAACTCACTGCTTTCGGACATCGGGAATGCGTCCAAGTGTAAGTCTGTCTTGCTATCGCATCATCATGCTGTATCTTTTGCGACTAAACAGGTAACTGACATAAATATATATTTTCCCTTCACTAGCTCCGATAGCCGTCTTTTATCATTCAAGACAAGTGGGTAAAAACGCATTTTATCAACTTGCGGGGAAAGTAATTAGACCTTGGAGCGTGTTTAAGTAGCTTTTGACAGATAACAAAACGTTAAACGCTCATAATAATGGATCGTTCGATATTCATTATCATTAAATAAAAAATGCTTTAGAAAATTTATAAAAAATGTATTTAGCTTAATTTAATGACTTTAAGTCATAATTTAAAATTCCATGAGACATATTTGTATTTTATAATGATTTTGAATATAATTTTCGCATAAGTAGAGTTGATGCAATTACAAAACGCATCGTCAGAAATGTCAACAAAATTTGACTTACATACTTTTCTGTTGATGATGATTCTAATTAACCTAAATAAAGACTTATGTTTTATGAGCTGTTTTTTTGCATGTTTCACTTTCCTCGCTATAGTGAGTTGAAAAGTTTTGTGTTACACACGGGTGCAAAGTTGTATTCTACTTCTCGTGTGTTGAAACACACTACGCTCAGGATTCTATTTTAGAACCACTCGCTTTTGCTCGTGATTCAACTATAGAATCCTTTGGCTTGTTCTTATTTCAATTGCACACTCGCGGGTAAAATACAACTTTACACCCTTGTATAACAAATAACTATTTCTTATGTTAAAGGGGGCAAACGGGCAGACGGATCACCTAATGTTAAGCGATCACCGTCGCCCAACGCCATGAAAATAAAGAAAAAAAATTGTAATTAGATACCCAACGTATTGTAAAACTTAATACAAACTAGGCAAAAAGCATGGAAGTACTGGTTCTGTGTATAAAAGAATTAAATAAGCGGCTACATAACATCATCAAGGCATGATAGTCATTATTTATTTTATTTATTAGATATTAATTATAAAAATAATTAATATCTCAAAAATTACGCGTTTTCGGACTACACGCTATACCACTTTATATGCTCCAATTAGGCTCTACATTCGAAACCTAGTTAAAGTCTGTCGGGGTACTCGTTCCCACTTTGTATAAAAGCTAGTAATCTTGAGATAATTCAAATCTGCGGATTTTCTTAATAAAAATAATAATATTTCGTTTGATTAACATTTCAAACAAAAGAAGTTCATCTGTTTAGAACGATTCTTCAGACAAGGACTCAGATAGTTCACGTGTATTGGTGTACCCACTTTTTTCGACCCAGATGAAAAACGAAACTATTTCGGCACTTATTTCGTACTGTAACGAGGATTCCTCCACTTCAGTCGTCTCATGTTCGGTCGTTTTGTGCCCCAATTTCCCTTTTAATAGGGACAGTTAGGCGAAGCTAATTGATGATCAAACGATCCCAATTAGCTGATTAGGATTTAGCAGTTTTATAGACAGCCTCAGAAAAGTCGCAGTAATTTATTGTTAGATAAAGCGTGGTAAAATAAAAGAAACTACGTCAATTAAACAAAAACATGCTAACTATTTTAGGTGAATTTGTTTGTTGAAATGAAATGTCTGAACATTGAACATACTTTCAAACAAATGATTGTAACGGACTATTTGGAGGCCACAGAATCGAAAAACAATCTTATAATTATAGTTATTGGGATAATAAAGTTCGTTAAGTTTGAATGATTCAAACTTCAGATTGAATCAATACTCTAGTCCTATGAATATATCGAAGCAGGCGTGACACCTTGACAAAACGAGAAAACAAGTACGTACAAACTCCCAAAAACTCATATATTCCCATGGGAATGAAGAAATTCTAGTCCTGTAAGGGGAAAGAAAGCGTGTACAGGGTGAAATCGAGAAAAATGAAGACTTGATACAAAATGTTAACTCTCCGACTCTACTCACAATTACGATAAAATTTTACTATCTGACCAACATTGGAATCATTTAAAAAAATAGACCTCCCATACTAATCGCGTAGTTGTTTAGCTTTAAGTTTTGTATGGAGAAGTGTATTTAAGAGTTCAAATTGGTCTGATACTAAAAGAAAAAGGTCGTCATTGCGAGTAGCCTCGGAGAGTAACATTTTGTATCACATCTTAAATGTTACCTTGTATTTAAAAGGTTTTTCTAAAGAACCCTGATACTGTAGCTTTTCATTGATGAAAGCAATCGAGGAGGCAGAGAGGAATTTGCATACCTAAACAGAGGGGACGTCGGGGCTAGTGGGTAAAGAATGTTGTCTTATTTCGCCCCTTAAATGTAGTTCCCGACAAAGCTTACGTAATATGGCGTATTAAAATCACAGGCTTTTGCTGCTTTTATTAATTTTGTAGTGCAAATATTTCTTAAATGAATAGTTATTTGTTATGCAGGGCTGCAAAGCTGTTATTTGGCGAGAGTGCTTGAATTAAAAACCGAGTAAGGGAATGAATCTAAAATTGAACCACGAACGGAGCAATTGGTTCAAATATAGATTCGTGAGCATAACGAGGCTTTCAAGGCACGAGTAGCCAAGTAATTTTGCATCCATGCGAAACACACAATTTTTCACCTCAACTCTTAAGTTACGAACGAACGAACGAAATTCGTTTTGATTTCTATTTCAAAAGACTCGTTTTTTTCTTACAAATTGGCTCCCCCCAACAATCGAACATTTTAGTATCAATCACGTTACTAAAGTTTGCACAACTTAAAAGAAGGTTTGAAGTAACATTTTTTACGACTAAAATATCTTTACTATTATAAATTTGTGAAAAAATTAAATGTCTGTATATAGAAGATTATTTCAAAAAATAAGTGCAATGGACTATTTGACTGTCACTGACGATTTGATGGTGGACAACACTATATTCATTAATTTATTTACATGGAGATCCCACAGCTTAAAATATGTTAGTAGTGACTTAAATAGTAATAGCGAGCCAATTACAGGATCTCACTTGTAGCACCATAATTGTATTTAACATTAAGTTGAACAATATGCACAAACGTTACGTTACATACCTACTCATGCATTAAAATATCATACATAAAACAAAACAAAAGGGTATATATTATTTAATTGTCATGGGTTTCTTTTTCAATGATTTTGGGGTACAGATTTAAGACATGGCATCGATGCTAGATTTCTAGATGGCGGACATAGCTTTATTGAAAACGAAGAGGTTCCCGCAATTTATTTTTTAACCGACTTCAAAAAGTTCTTAGTCAAACTCAAAGTGTTTTATTTGTTATTGTGAATTGTGAATATAAAAATAATACTTAACAAAAATAGTTGAATTCCGTTTACCCGTTTTAACGTGAAGGAGCCGCAAAAATACATACGTAGGTACACAATTTCATGCATCTCTGTTTGGCCCTATGGATAATAGAGAATACCGTTTGGCGTTAAGTGTGCCATTTGTAGTTAATTAAGTTTTGTGCAATTAAGTTGAAATAAATAAATACAAACATACAAAAAAATAATACAGTGACCTTGAAACAATTTTCACTTATTTTTGATCCGACTTCAATTCTTCACACACTTCTCATTAGGGAAACCGTTAAGAAACTTGTATTTTTTTAAAATTTATGTGTTTGATGGGATTTAATTTATCACGACCAATGTAAATTAAATATTCAAAACCAAGTCACGTGATCTTAGAGCGGTCGTAATTACAGCGCCGCTTAGATAATACCTTCCCGTCAGCTTTCCTAATCAGGAGTTTCTCAAGGCTTCGGACTGTCTAGCCTCGACCGAGGAACAAAGAGCTTGAACCAAAGTACTGGTGAGCTAATAGATTAGTAAAACTAATTCCTTATGGCTGAATCTCTGAAGTTACTAAAAAACTTTGTGACACAGATAGAAATCGCTATTTTGATACTGAGTGACTGTTTCTTTGTAATAACACTTACAATTTTCAATTTTATGTATGTCTGTTCAATAAATACTTGTAGTTGCAATTTTGTCGGTGCAAAATTTATAAAATTGTCAAATTGCCAATTAGTATAACTTACCAGAATATATGTATTTGCATTGTCTTTGAATAGTTAGATTCTGCCAAAGGGTCCCAATTTTTGGCAGTACATTCAGAAATAGTTTTTATTTCAGGTCTATTATTATCATTATTGACATGATTTAAACAGTATTTCTGTAATATTTATTATGTAATTATTATTTATTTAAATAAAGAGTTTAATATTTTAGTTATTAAAAATGATAGTCTACATCATTACAACATATTGTGAGTTCAGTATAACAACGCCTTGAGGATGTTGTTAAGGCTGCCTAAGTATTTTTGCCATTAGGCGAAACAGAATTGCCTCGCTGCTGAGAAAATTTCGGGGCAGCAGCAACAGCCTCCTAAAGGCGTTGGAAAGGCGTCTCGACTGCCCGATAACTAAATATTGGGTAGAACTAGTTACTGGCAGGGCGAAGTAAAGTAAAATTTCTGTTTGTCCCTCTAACTAGGTGCTTTGCTGTGACGCAATCGAGTTATGAGTTAAATATAAGTAGCAATAGTTTTATTGTTATTGTACTAACATAGTTATTAAGTCTCAGTGGAGACCGCAAGCGCAGCGTGGAAAGGCACCCGTGGTTAGGGTTGCGAGGACTCGCTGGATGAAATTCTCCTCTATCCGGCCCATATGGAAATCTATTGAGGAGGCCTGTGTTCCAGCAGTGGACGTCCTATGGCTGAAGTGATGATGCGCTATTTAAGTCGCTGTGTTACTAACTTAATATGGATCGTATCAGGTCTGAAATACAGGATTTTTATTTTTATTAGCCCCGTATTTTGATGTGTTTCTTTGTACCTATATTCTATTTTCTGAAGCATCTAATGTAACGTAAGAATACTGTATCGACACATCCATTATGATGTCAATTTTTCATGACAGAGGGTCTATTAACTTGAAAGATGAGAATAAAGATACAAAAAACGTCATAAGCACGTTCAAAATTACGCTTCAAACTAAATACATTTTCTGGTATTCTTTGAGTTAATGACTACCGACCGCTTTAATATAAATTCTGGTGCAGACGAAATGAAGTATACATAGCATATGTTGTCTCATTATATGTCTAATTAAATGGTAGAGGGTCGTTGCTCTCAGCGCCGGCGACATATCGTGTGATATGATGTTTTTAATAATTATCTTGTCCGTTGAACTTTTTGCATTTTTTTTATGACATAGGAGGCAAACGAGTAGACGGGTCGCCTGATGGTAAGCGATCACCCTCGCCCATAGGCACTTGCTTCACCGGAGGAGTCACAAGTGCGTTGCCGGCCTTTCAGGTGGGAGTACGCTCTTTTCTTGATGGCTTGAAGGTCGCATCGGTCCGGAAATAAGAAATTTCAGGTGGCAATTTATTCAACAGTTCAGTCGTGCGATGCAGGAAATTTCTAGAAAAACGCACAGTTGTGGACTGCCAACCATCTAATTGGTGAGGGTGGAAATGTTGTCGCGTAGGTATTATAACAAGGTCAAAGATGAATGTAGTATTAAATTCATCAATCATTATTTGTATCTTTATTGAAGGAAATACTGTTTAAATCATGTCAATAATAATAATAATAGACCTGAAATAAAAACTATTTCTGAATGTACTGCCAAAAATTGGGACCATTTAGCAGAGTGCGCATGACACAGGCAGTATTCCCCCGCGCTGGATAGCAATTGCTAATATCAATTGCTGTGCGAGAAAGCTGCCTACGCAAGGGTCGCTTGTCGCCTCTCGCAGGCGCTTGCTCAGGGCCCTGTGGAGCTCGTGTGCTCCTCGGCCCCATGGGCCGAGTGTCTCGAAACCAAATGTCACAAACTCATATTGGGCGCCAATACAAGTATATTTGGCCGCCTTAGAGCTCTCACGGGCGTCCGCTGCCGCACCGGCCGTTTTGCTGGTCGCTTAGGTAGGACGCAGCCAGCGTATCAGTGCAGTTAGCGTCCCACACTGTAATGACTAAATATTTATCGGTTTATACAAATTTCTTTTTTATTTGTTTGTACGTGTGAAATATATGCATGTATAACGCGACTACAATAAAGCAAGAGAGAGTGTTCTGTCTTCTCCGCGATCAAAATTTCCGAGTTTTAAACTATATTGACATGTGTGTGAGTGTGTGAGAATTCATAAAATTAGTACAACGTTCACCCTATGTCAAAGAGTAAAACCAATGTAACAGTGATCGCCACTCCACTGAATTTAACCCAAAGGATGCATGTTTGATAGGTCGGTTAATAAATGCTCTCTATGTTCAGTTTATGATTGTTTTACTCAATTGAATACTTCTATGAATTCTCTGCTTTTTTTATAAATTATGAAATTCATGAATATTTTATATAAGTATTAACCCGCAGGCTAGCCTGTATTTATCAGGAATAAAGTATCATATACATATGAATCAATCCATGTCCTAATCAATCTCTGTGTCACATTTCATCTAAATCCAATTGAGAAAGAAACATTTTCACTAACTTTCACATTTACAAATATTCTATTACTAGAAGGTGCTAGCAACTTCGTTCGCAGAAGAGAAAAAGTGATAACCCTCTTTTTTTACTTCAGCTTAGTCTAATAAAAAGTATCCTGGATAAACTGAACGGTGCCCTCAACCTGGTTCGCTGCAACAAATAAAGAGTTATGACTCTCCGCGAAGAAAGGTGAGGGCATCGTCCAGCTTATAATATTAGTAGAATTTAAAAGCGTCGTGAGAAGTACCTGCAACCGACGAGCGTGTATGAAAGATGCGTAAATGAAGCGAAAGAAGTGGGTATGCGCCGTAGTTTGCTCATCGTATTTTGTTCATCCATAGTGCATTTTTTATGAACGGCTGCGGAACCCTACACTGAGCATGGTCCGACATGGTCTTATATAATAAAAGTTTACGCTCCACTGGATACACCTAATTGAATGAAGAAATAGGTCACTCCATTTTTAATACGGCCGTCTCGTTATACCTAATGATTCCCCGTAATTATTGGGGCAGTCAAGGTTTGATTGATTTGCTTTGAGAGGTAATTTATTTGGGTAGTCGTTTGTAGTGTTTCTTGATGTATTGAACGGCCGGAAATAGATGGTTGGTTACCTTAATTACTGTTAATAGACTCGATCGAATCGAGTTCTTAAAAGGCGCCCACGTACTAAAACCTACACACAAAGACGCACAAACCCCTCGTGTGCTAATCTTGTGAAGATAGCGGGATTCCTTTGGATGAAACTGACGCAGGAAGTGATAAGGACGCCACCTTTGGAGGAGGCCTATATCCAGTAGTGGATAATAATATTTATGAAGAATCTTTAGTTATAATATACTACATATGAGACAGTTTGTTTGATATTCTTTCACTCCACAACAAAAGAATCTTGAAAGAGTTTTTTGGCAATAAACCTTCGACGTCGTGAATGTAGTATGTCGGTCTAGTGACGACCGTAGTGTTCAACCTAATAATAAACATCAAGCGCGGGTAGATCAAGAAAAACTAGCGCGGCTAGAAGATGTTAATTCGTCGCTCCAGTTCCTTTGGGACCATGTACGTAACGGTGATGTCCGAAACGTCGACCAACGTTTTTATCGAAAGTTACCAACGAAAGGTAATTATACAGGATGTCCCAAGAAGTAGTGATATACTGAAGCTGGGACGTAGAGGACTTAGAGGGCTATCTAAATCACCCCCATGTATGTTCCGCGATTTTTCGTATTTTCGGAGTTATGACTTTTTTTTTAATTCTTCATCTATCGCCGAGTACGATGAGATTTTTATTTGTGGTGACGTGAATTATTGCGGTAGATGCTTGATTTTTTTGTGTGCTAAGCTGATAGATAGGCCAATTCAGTATGGTACCATTTACTATCGTTAGATCTTTGAATGGAATAAAAAAGAAACTAAATGCCAAGAATGATAAAATTACCCAATATGTTCACAACTTCAAGGGGCTTTAAAAAGATAAAATCACATAAAAAAATTACCGTTTGGCTCTTAAAAACTTGCTCTATCTATCAGGTAGCTACCCTGAAAATTTCATTTTATTATTCATAAAACTTCAATCAAAAAATTGAAATCTAAATGTGGCAAGTGCAAAATTAATTAACTTTCTAAATAAATTGCGTTCTAAATCACGCACTGGCCATCAATAGAAAAAGAACAAAAAACAAAAGACGGTTGACGTATGAGAAAATTTTCACGTTGTTTGGTCATCGTTGGTACTTTTCAATAATTTAAAAATTGTGTTTTAATACTGCTAATTGTTCGTTTCTCTAATCATTTTGGCTATTCATATGGACTTTGACTTGCATTACGATTTGGATTAGTGTTATTACCTGGAATCGACGACTTGGCATTATTTAACTGGACTTGAGTTTGCATGTAAGTGATCATGTTTACTTCACGTGACTACGCAGAAATGCATTACTATTACGGTTATGCTAGGGGGAATGCGGCGAAGCTTCAAGGCTGTACCGGGAACATGTGGAACGAAGAGGCAGGCCTCAACCTGAAACGTTTCCTGACTATCGGATGATCTTAAGAGTACATAATGCGTATTTGGAAGGTTACATACCGGGTACCAGATCAAGCCGTATGGCCACTATGCCGGATCCTGATGTAGTAGATGCAGTGGTTGAAGAAGTAGAAAGAGACCCGTCGACCAGTGTGAGAGTTATGGAACGTCGTACCAGACTTTCTAAATCTCAGGTACACCGTACACTACAGAGCGTAGGATATCATCCGTTTCACATTAGAAAAGTGCAACAGTTGAAACCGGAAGATTACAATCGGCGAATTGAATTCTGTCAGGAAATGCTGAGGAGACAAGCTGAAAACTAAAACTTTTTTAACCAAATCTTGTGGACGGATGAATCCCACTTTAGACGCAATGGGATTTTTAATATGCACAATTCTCACTCATGGACAATTGAAAATCTAAATTTAAAAAGGGAATCGATATTCCAAGAACACTTTAGTGTTAACCTTTGGTCTGGCATACTTAACGGTCAGCTAATCGGGCCCTTTCAGCTGCCAGTCCGCTTGGGCGGCAATCACTTTTTAAATTTTCTACGCGTCGATCTGCCCCTGCTGTTAGAAGATGTGGACTTGGAGACACGCAGAAGCATAGTAGTGCAGTGTGATGGTGCACCATGCCATTTTGCCTTGGACGTAAGAAACTATTTCAATCAAAGATACCCTGAAAGATGGATTGGTCGTTGCGGCCGGGGCGACGCCTGCCTTATAGCCTGGCCTCCACGGTCCCCCGACCTAAACCCCATTGATTTTTTTGTATGGGGATACTACAAAGACCTCGTCTACTCAAGAGAATGCCGCAATTTGGACGAGTTAACCCGGAAATTGAGAGTAGCAGAAGAAACCATTAAAAATAATAGAAGTGCATTCAGACGTTTAAAAGACACTTTTTTACGGCAATGTCGCACTTGCATTGAGCAACAGGGGGGCCATTTTGAAAATTTCTTGTAATTTTAATTACAAGAAATTTTCAACTGCACCTTGTAATTGGTTTTACTTTGTTTGTATTAATCATCATATAAATTAAAATGTTGCACTTACCACATTTAAATTTAATTTTTTTGATTGAAGCCTTATGAATAATAAAATAATTCACGTCACCATAAATAAAAATCTCATCGTATTCGGCGATAGGAGAAAAATTAAAAAAATAAGTCATAACTCCGAAAATACGAAAAATCGCGGAACATACATGTGGGTGATTTAGATAGCCCTCTAGGTCCTCTACCTCCCAGCTTCAGTATATCACTACTTCTTGGGACACCCTGTATAATTCATATTTATACGCGATTTAGCCCCGCTTTGTTGTGTTGTGATAATGTTTGTCAAAAGGCGATAAGTTGGTGGCCCGACAGTATAAAATAAATTACCATAAAATAATGGAAAAAAAAAATCACAAGGATTGAAAAAAAAAATGTATCAGCAGAAAAACGAAGGATTGAGCAGCATTTCTATACTTTTGTATAGGTACAAAATATAGATAACATTTATCTATAGCATAACGTATGTGTAATGCGGTTCTAAACGATTATACCTTACTAAATCATCACTAGACGCCGATAGCCGCGGGTGTAGCACTTAATCACCGTATCTCGGATAACTTGCAAGTTGGTTAACTCGTTGGTTAATGAAACGAAGCCGTACATGGCGAAGCGTTCGGCATTTGAGTTATTGTAATAATATTCATTCAACTTTCTTACTATTATATCATACTTGAAAACGCCCACAACTTCCTTCGTGAAGGAGGAAAAAGTGATAGCCCTCTTTCTTAATTCAGCGTAGTCGGGTAAAAAGTATGCTATAGCCAAATGTTGATTTCCAGCTACCCGTGTACCAATAATAGTTGAAATCCGTTTAGCCGATTTGGCGTGATGAAACCACAACGACACTTAAAAATATACAAAAATCCAATAAATATATTTTTGGAATTAGTGACCTTCAAATAGCTGTTCCAATATACCTATCTATACTATTATAAAGTTGTAAAAACAAAATGTTTGTGTGTTTGTATGTGTCATTGTGGCTTCATCACGCTATTTTTGGTACACGGGTAGCTGGGTATCTCCAGATAGTTATAGAATACTGTTTACCCGACAATGCTTAAGAAAAAAGAGGGATTATGACCTTTTCTCCTCCGCGAACGAAGTTACGGGCGCCTTCTAGTATTTTTTAAATATCTTTTTTGTACAGACATTTCATTTTTACAACTTTTTTATAGTACAGATCATACTTGAAAACGCCCGCAATTTCGTTAGTGGAGGAGGAAAAGTTACCATACCCTTTTTTCTTCAGCGTAGTCGGGTAAAAAAGTATCCTATAGTATTCTTGGATGTTTAGCTGTCCTTGTACTAAAGCTAAGATTCGCGAAGCCGTGAATCTGATGTGTCGCAAAGACACATACAAACATACAAAAAATGCAAAATATTTCGATTCAGTGTTTTTCAAAGAGTCCGTTTCACTTCTTTTTACACGCAGAGATTTTCAGACCCCACCTCTCGGTCTGTAATCAATTTCCATTTTATTTGACTCATTTGTAGATCACGCTATTAAGATTTTTCTAAGATTCAGGGCTCCTGTATCTGGATTTTGTGGATTTACAATAGTACCTATATTTTTTTATTTTCTGTAGCAAATATGCTCCAGCCTTATTTCGAAATAAGGCTGTAGCTAAGTAACACATTTTATCCAACATAAAATTTCAACGCTTTCAAATCGTTTCGTAAAAGACAATAGACAAAAAGATTTTAATTTTAAAACTGTATGTTGCAGAATCGACTCTGCTTGTAACAGTCGATTTAATTTTTAACGAAATGCGATTGCAAAATCCTGTTCTTGACGTTTCAACGAGTATATAGGTGCCAATTCACGTAGGTATAAATAATACTACGATTCAAAGGCCTCCAAATGACCTATCTCTTCAAAACGTATTAAATTATTTTATCTATATAGTTTTTTGTATATAAAACGTTGTATGTGTGTACTTGCTTATGCGTGTGCAACTTTTTTATACTAAGTTTCGATTCGTTACCAAGTGTGTAGTGCAGTTCAGCCAGCGGAAGCACAGGATGACACAGATATCAATGACGCTAACAAATCATCATATACTAACCGTAAGTATATTTACTACTACGTATAAGGTACATTTGCATTCTTAAATTCTATATAACCTATTTAAAAGACTCTCATGTAAATGGTAGACAGTCTCTCCCTATTCAGTTTAAGACGTCTCAAAAGGGGAGGCGGACCTTGAAAACAAATGACGTTACCAGCGGTTTTCTTCCAAAGTGATGCCTCTTGGTTTGATGTTCTATGTAAATTCAGAAGTTTTTCATTGTACTTTTAGAAGGCACTAAATTACACTTTTAAAGTAAAGAAGCTTGCTGTAACCGAATTTATTTGATTTTAGTGGGAATGTAAATTTGAGCGAGGTTTTATTGCGGTTTGAAAGTGGAGTTTTTAGGTAAAATAAACTGGATTTATTGATACGTAAACAGTTTGGAGTTAAGTGTCGAGACTTGATTCAATTACATTTTAGACGTAGATGACGTTTGTTGAATAAAGATTTTCTTAGGAATATTTAACGATCATTTATAAACTAGAGTTCTTTCGCATCTTTCGGCCATTATTATTGAAGAAATGTTACTCTCCAGAAACTTTAAATAATAGACTACCTAAAAACCCCACAGGTTGATGGTTTTTAATGAATGAATAAACCATTTGTCGGAAAACCTACATAAAGTTACTACAGGAAAATAAGTTCAGACACAATTTAACAAGCTGGGTTCTTGATAAGTGCCTGCAAAGTGTTCCCGCACTTTTGCATGTATTATATCAGTTATTTTTTCAGTACGATTTTTTTAATGTCGAGGATATTAAATAAAGTTACAGTAATTACTTCATCCTGCCAAAATTAGACTTTTTTCCACACGCCCAGACTCGGGGAAAGCACATAGAATCTAGTACACATTTTAATAGGTACTTCAACCTAAGCACTCTCCTTCAGCTAACACTTCTAGCTAAATAGACCATTATGATCGAGGCAGAATGAAAGTCTAAACACGTGGAAATTAGCTATCCAACTCATTTTCTTGCGATAACATTAATATTTTCCTATTTTGGAGTGCAATTTTTACTACCATAATATACCTACTATTACTTAGAGGATGTAAAGACCGGTTTTTAATAACGGAAACTGGTTAAAACACGAAAAAGTTAATATGTAATGAAAATCATATTAACTGGGTTTGGTGTTATGTTTCATAAATTGAATAAATTATGTTCTTTACAAGGAGCCTGAAATTGAAGCATTAAGTGAGAGTGTTAAGATTGCACTATTTAGGGTATATAGCTAATCATTCTACTCGTGCGCACTGTAGGTGTGCTATACGCAAAGGGCCGTCAATGCTCTAATACGTTCAGGGTGCTGATGGGGCTACCTCGCTACTGCGAAGCATCCGGCATGTTCGCGGCGGTGAGTGTGCCGGGTTTCCACGCCATCTTACGCAGCAGAACGGCCTCAGTGATAAGTTAGGTGCATGAAAGTACTAACAGCATCCTGAGAACAATGACTGAACGGGTGGACTGGACGGCGGCGCAAGCTCCGGTGTGCAATTACATACTGTATAAATTAAATTTTATTTTATTTTATTGTATTAAAATTAGGCTTTAAGAAAATTATTCCTAGCAAATCTATGGATTTATCAACTCTGAAATAAATGGATAATTAAATTATTTTTTCATTAAATAGAAATTTGTATTAGTATAGGCGATTTCATATTGTGTAATTGTGTAAAAGCACGATACGACGTCATACTACGTTACGACGTCGTATCGCTAAAAAGTATAATTTTTAATATTATCCGTACTAATATTATAAATGCGAAAGTGTGTCTGTCTGTCTGTCTGTCTGTCTGTCTGTCTGTCTGTCTGTCTGTCTGTCTGTCTGTCTGTCTGTCTGTCTGTCTGTTACCTCTTCACGCTTAAACCGCTGAACCGATTTGGATGAAATTTGGTATGGAGATTATCCCGGAAATATACCGTTATCCGCGATAAACGAATTAAAGGCGGACGAAGTCGCGGGCAGAAGCTAGTTAAATTATTATTTGTAACTGCTAGTTATGACATAGATTTGAAACTAGACTGGCAGGTTACACTGGCATAAAATAAAATGTCTTTTGATTGATTTATTTCTACGACACGATTCGTATCGTACCACAGCGTAACATAGTGTTTTTCTCTTTCAAAGCCTAACCACAAAGTACTTATAGCTAACCGAATTTGTGCTTCTCAATTTTTGGTACAACATTGAAGAGGAAGGCACAAAAGCTTTTTAAGCGCAACTCATCCAAAGAATTGAATCTATATTCACATTACATCACCAGTCTTTTTATACGTCCCATAGCTGGGGTATCTGAGAGAGTCTGAATCCCCGCAGGAACCCTCTGCGAATTGGAACCCTCACAAACATCTCTGAATTACTTTGTGGCTATAAATTTAATTTTAAAAATGTTTTCTTTTACTGAAATAACTGACATTAAGCATATTATATATAGTTTGTTACAGTAAGTCGTAAACTAATACATTAACTAATAAGATACTGTTTTACACTAGTAAACTGCATGTACTTATCCCTGAAATATTTGTTGTATCAATTATTTAACATTTTTTAATTGAACATACATAGTGCGGTGATAAGCGACGTTGAAACAATACTGCCTCCGGTATTAATAAAGAATAACCATTAACAACTTAGTGATTATTTTAGGGCTCCGCCAAATATTTTGCTTTCTAAAAGGGTTCCACCGCCAAAAAAGGACCGCGCGCTGGATTACAGACACCGGGACAAGTGGAACTAAATATTTTTTCTGTTACTTTATATTTTGTTTTTTCTACTGGTGAATAAGAACTCCGAAAATCATACTAAAATATAATAATTAAAAAAACAAAAAACCTGACTGCGTAAAAAACTACAAAGAAAAAAACAAGTCCTGTGCCCTAGAAATTTGTTAAGTTATAATGGAAATCTTTCAAGATTCATGATCGATACTCACAATATAACAAATAATAAATTCTAATATGGAACATAGCGATTTTAAACAGTAGGGACCCATTGTTGGGAAGATTTGCGTCGATCTAGATTTATTATTAGAATTTATTATTTGTTATATTGTGAGTATTGATCATGAATCATGAAAGATTTCCATTATAACTTAACAAATTTCTAGGGCACTGACTTGTTTTTTTCTTTTTAGTTTTTTACGCAGTCGGGTATTTTGTTTGTTTTAATTATTATTTTTTATTTTATACTTTTTAGTTAAAACTATAAAAGTCAGACAATTTCGCAATCTTTATCATGGGGGTTATTAAGGAGCTTGCACAGATTTATTACAATGCAATTAAATGAAAATTTAGTGAGATCGGCTTGCTAACCAACTTTAAATCGTTATCGTTCCTAATTGAAAATTCCAAATTAAAAATGATAAAAGAAACCTCATAACGATTTTCATATCCCTATTCATTGATACCCCACTCGATATAGTACGTCGATTTTCATTTTTTTCTTTTTCACAATATGGCGTCTCATTATCGCCATTTTGAGTTTTCATCATTTGCATGTCTTCAGTGACATTCGGACAGTTAAGACAAATCGATTGACGTAAGAATCATCAAAATCGGTCCACGCGTTTGGTCTCTAGAGTGCCAGATAGGAACAAACATACATACATACATACATACATACATACATACATAGACTGATAAACACATTACCACCCCTTTGCGTCGCGCAGTCGGGTAAAAAGGCATACTTTTTAGATCAGACCAACACTCTATAGTCTATGGTTTATATTATATTATATGTCATTGAACTATATAATACCTTTATTATACAACTCCGGTCAGAATTATAATGAATTTCAAAAAAATAACGCAGTTTTTTGCTTTTATTTTATAACTATGTTTCATTCACTGTAGTTTATGGGTTACTCGTAGAAAAAATATTGTATTCAATACTTATATAATTAGCTTTTTAAGTCTCGTACCTTAATAAACTAAACAAGCCTCGTGGCCTAAATGCGGTACTCTACTGAAAAAGCATACATTATATAACGATTCCATAAAATACTATCGGTACTAAATTTGTTTCATAACCCATGTTCTTTGTGAAACGGATTATATCGCGTATATTATCTTATTTGAGTTCCCGACGTTTCGGAAGCTTTTCAGCTTTCCATGGTCACGGGTGGACTGAGAAAAGATACATTTTCCTCTCTCAAAATTATAGTAAATTGTTTTATTTAAATGAGTATTAATCGCAGAAACAGAAGAAAATAAACATATATTACAATAGGGATGTTGACAACTTTTGGACAACTTTTTTCCGGGGTATATTGTACGACCTTTCAATAATAGAAAAAAATATTGGTGAAAAAACTACTTCAATCTCTTAAAAACTCCCGAGATACATTGCATAAAGCATAATGTTCAAAGCACATTTTTGGACTTTCCCAAAAAAATATGGGGTTTAGATCTGGGTTCTGTAGTTATGTTAAAATCTGCGTTTATCGAAACAGTTTCATAACAAAAGTTACATTACATTTCATGAGTTATTCAATGGTTTTATTAGTTATCAATATTTTCATACTTTAAAAATAGCCTTTCCCACCCAATTCTAATAGCTCATAAAACAAGCTACACGTAAGGTATCGAACTGAAAGTTTTAAGATTTTATCATAGGAACTACCTTTTTATTATAAAAAAAAAATATTTTTATTTGAGTACAGTCAACATCTCTATTATTTTTATTTCACATTTATATATCTGCACATGAATAAATTCTCGGCTTGGCAAATTAGAAGAATTATTTATATACAAGTCTGTCAGTTTCCCGTCTAATTAAGTGCCAGATAGTTTTGTCTCAAGAAAAAACTTCGGCCTTCTGCTTTGGAATACCGAGAGCTTAGTTGCTTGATATTTTACCGACTAATTAGTCGTTTAGGAGTAGTTTTGATGAAAAACACGAATATAAAACCGATAACAACTATTTTTATAATATTTTCTTCTGTTTCCGCGATTATTACTCATTGAAATAAAACAATTTAACGGATTATATCGCGTATATTATCTCATTTTAGTTCCCGACGTTTCGGAAGCTTTCCAGCTTTCCATGGTCACGGGAGGACTGAGAAAAGATGTTTTTCCTCTGTCAAAGTTACAATTTGTGCAAACTACCCATTTTTTTGAAAAAACACAAATAAAGGTGTACATACATGCCAGATGGGCCTAAGCTGTAAAGACAGTTACACATGTGCCAGAAGGGCTTAATTATTTTATTCTAATAATTTACCAAGCAGCATTTCACCAATGAGGCGTACTGAGGAGAAAAGAAACGCTGCAAAGAAAAACTCCCAGGCTACCTCATTACTAATTATAATATTTTAAAAAACAGAGACTATTAAACTACTTTAAACAGATAAGATATTTTACACCGTTCGGAAATTAAGGTTTTGCAGTCCTGTGTCTCGCTTGTTCCTTGATGAGATGTATTACAGGATCCCAAGCAGGTGGTAGTGACAATCCATCTTCTCTATTGAAATTAGGATGCTTTTTAATCTCAATAGCCTCGCGTAGCATCCTGGGAAAATATCTTTTTTCTTTGGCAAGGATAGAAGGTTTATCAAACTTAATTGAGTGGTTTGGTTTGTCAATGACATGTTCACAGACTGCAGACCTATTACACCGACGGTGCTTGACATCTGCTATGTGCTCCTTCACCCGGGTTGATACACTGCGTTTCGTTTGACCAATGTATGAAAGACCACACTCGCAGTCTAGCTTATAAATGCCTGCACTCTGCAAAGGGGTGCTACTCTTCACGGGTCTAAGGTATTGAGACACCTTCTTCAACGGCTTGAAATATGTTTTTATAGAAGCACGCTTCAAGATGTTTCCGATCTTGTCTGTGACCCCTTTCACATATGGTAATACGGCAGGTTTACGCTCGACTGTTGGTTTCTTCATACTGGGATTCTGCTTGGAACGTGGTATCTGGAGCTCGTTGGCTCGAAGCGCACGTTTGACATTCTGACATGTATGTACACCTTTATTTGTGTTTTTTCAAAAAAATGGGTAGTTTGCACAAATTGTAACTTTGACAGAGGAAAAACATCTTTTCTCAGTCCTCCCGTGACCATGGAAAGCTGGAAAGCTTCCGAAACGTCGGGAACTAAAATGAGATAATATACGCGATATAATCCGTTAAATTGTTTTATTTCAACTATTTTTATTTATTGAATTGGTGAACCTATAGAAAAATCATTTCAAACAACTTAGCAAACTTTTTTTAAAAAGAACTCCTCAAGGGCTAAAAGGTCCGTTTCGTCATACTTATGCGATTACCATTCCCTCACTAATGAAGCTCTATAAGAAGCTGTAGTGAACTGACGTCACGTATATTAACTCGCTTTATATATTATGTAGAGGATCATAAACCCCTAAATATGTGCGTCGTAAACCAAAGTAGGAAGTCAGTCCATAAACCGTCTTCGCTCTGTTCATAACAAAGTTATTTGACGTTACGGGATAATATTTTCAGTTCGTAAAGTGAACGGCGTTTTCATTTTCTTTACGAACCTAATTTACAACTGGTCAGTGCTTTATATGTTTTTCATGGTGGTCTTGAACTTGATTGCGAAATCGAATAAGAAATGAGAAGATTCGTAGACAAATCAAGGTCACCGACATAGCAAACAGGGTAAGCGAGTGAAGTGGCAATAGGTAGGGCATATAGTTCAAAGAACCGATGAGCGTGGAAGCAGAAAGGTTCTCGAGTGGGGACCGTCTACCGGCAAATGCAGCGTGAGAAAGCCACCCACAAGGTGGTAAGCTGACCTGGGGGGTTATTGCCTAATGAAATTTTAACAGGTGGTATCCGAATCAACTGTCATAGTCAATAAAAAATCATTCACTTGATTCTGATTCCAAGCGTCAAACGCGTTAGGCAATAGGGGGGCTACCTGGCTAGGGTTACGGAGCGGAGCGAGAATGCGTAGGGAAGATGTGAAACGGCTGCCTCGCACACATCTGTTTGAAACGCTCCCAGCGTTTCCACCAGATGTGTGCGAGGCAGCTGAGCGGAACGAGGATGCCTAGCAAAGCTGTGAAATATGTGTAGATGAGCGGTGTGAGGACAATTACCGTCTAGTGACTGCTCGCTTGCATCCGTCCTTTCCAACACATCCCTCGCACACATCCCTCGCAACACATCCCCCGCACACATCCTTCCCTAGTTTTGTATGTACAACAACCTCGCTCCGCTATGCTGTTTCCACTAGAGCTGCGCTGAGCGAGGAAAGGTAAATGAAGATTTTCTATTTTTCAAACACATCCCTCGTTACGCATCCTCGCACATTTTTTTGATTTTTTTGATTTTTATTATAAATAGATGGGCATTTGACCGCAATCTCACCTGTTGTTAAGTGACGATGCGGTCAAGGATGTATCATGCCCGTCTAGAAACAACCTATTCACTCTTGTCTTGAACACGCCCAAATTATAATGTTCGGGGAACACACTCGCAGGCAACGAGTTCCACTCCTTTGCGGTACGCATGATAAAAGTTGCACCATAGCGCTTCGTGCGGATTCGCGGAATATTGACCACGTGCGGATGGAAAGAATGCACGCATCTCTGGTGGAAGCGCAGTCTTATGGGGAATTCTTCGTTTTTATTGGAAATTAGTACTTATGTAGAAAAATTGTTTAGCCAAGGAATTCGACTAGCATAAAAGCAGATTTTAATCGGTAAAAAATGAACTCTGTCGCATAGATGTCAGTTCTAATATAAGTGCCCAATATCAATTCATGCTGCCCCCTATTTCAACTGACTAAAGCTAACTGAAACATAACAAAAAAGTTCCAGTGAAACTTTTTACATGGAAAATATTTTATCTCGCTGAATATTTCATGCCAGCTGAACGTATGTTCCGTAGAGCTCATCTAGGGCTAATATGAGCCTTTAAAATAGGAGTTACTCGTACGAGTGGCGTGAATCTAATTTACTCTTGCACTTTGGGTGCCTGAAATAAATTACCTTCTGAGAAAGAAGTTAACAGGACTTTTTCCTGAAACTGAATCATACTTATACTATGATAAAGTTGTAAAAATTAAATGTCTGTACATTAAAGATATTACAAAAAATATAAATGATAAAAATATTTGAATGTCACTGAAAGTTAAAGAATATAATTTTTTTTAATTTTCGTAAGTGTTGTTGTCGCTTCATCGCGCCAAAACGGCAAAACGGATTTTAACTACTCTCGGTACATGGGTAGTTCGGCATCCACAGATAGTTATAGGATACTTTTTACTCGACTGAAGGATAAAAGAGGGTTAAGAATTATTCTCCTCCGCTGGCGAAGTCGTAGGAACCTTCTAGTTGTAAACTAAAAGGACATATATTTGAAGAAAATGTGTCTAAAAATACTTTATAACTTCTAGAAAAGGTACGAGTTGTTTTTTTGACTGATGCCAAAGTAACATAAAATGTACTAAGAATACTAAAATGGTCAAATGAAACACGTAATATATTATTATTTATAATACATAGGGAAATGGTTAAAGTACTGCTCAGGTAATATTTTCTTCTGTTTCCGCGATTATTAGTCATTTAAATAAAACAAGTTAACGGAATATCGCGCTTTCCAGCTTGCCACGGTCACGGGTGGACATCTACCATGTTCCATGGAAAGCTGGAAAGCTTCCGAAACGTCGGGAACTCAAATGAGGCAATATACACGATATAATCCGTTAAATTGTTTTATTTAAATACTGCTCAGGTGTTAATGTTTTTATTCATAAAATGACCATCGATTGATCCCAGACTTCTTTCTACCTTCTTACCTAATGGTAAGTGACTACGACGATGTGGCTTGGTGGATCAGTAAATTTGAGAATAGAGATTAAATACGAACTTGGAAAAGAAGGCATTAGTATCTTTTTGCATACTAACTTCTTTCTTTATCCATCCTCTTTGATGTTTGATTTTCTCTCTCGTTTTTAGGGTTCCGTACCAAAAAGGTACAACCCTTATAGTGCTACTCTGTCTGTCTGTCTGTCTGTCTGTCTGTCTGTCTCTCCGAGTATTAAAGCGCCATATCTCAATAACTAGGTATGCTAACTATTTGAAATATTTATAAACATGGTAAAACATGTATTGCACAGGAAATATACAAAAATATATTTTTATTTTCTAAAAAAACGATGAATATGAGGGGGATAAAAATTAAAAGTCTAGCTACAGGGCCAAATGGGATATCATACGAAAGGGCTTAGACTA
Source organism: Hedya salicella (assembly GCA_905404275.2). Taxonomy (NCBI): domain Eukaryota; kingdom Metazoa; phylum Arthropoda; class Insecta; order Lepidoptera; family Tortricidae; genus Hedya; species Hedya salicella. The sequence continues at coordinate 18,089,592 of FR990112.1, forward strand.
CACATTTTCGAAAAAAAAAATATTTTTTTATTGTGATTTTTGTTTTATTAACGATAAAAGTGAAAAAAAAAACCCCCATTCCCCCCCTGTATCTCCGAGTTTACCAATTTTAAATTTTCACAATTTATATTAATTAACATAAATATTACACGAAAATTTTAGCCATGTCACTAACTAGCAAATTTTTTTTTTAATTTGCATAAAACCTATTTGAACAACCCGGTTGTGTTAAGTTTGCACCTGATTTGTATGCAATGCTATAGATATTAGGTGCAAACTTAACTCAACCGGTACCGGGTAATAAAGTTAGGGTAAGTAAAAATGTGTACGGAACCCTCGGTGCGCGAGTCCGACTCTTATTTAAAAGGTTTACGAATGGATCCCTTACAGGGATAAATTCACCTTTGTACACATCTTTTATTTTTCTGCACTTATAGAGTTTACATGCGTGCATATATGTAGATACTAACCAATTAAAATCGTCTTACTTACATGCTAGCCACGGCACCATATACTTGCAACGACACCAGAAGCTTATAATTCTTCTACAAACCAACTCACGCATATAATACCATTGGAAACCTTCAAAGTTTCTGAACAGACAGATTGACATCTCCCATTACGCTTAAGATCTTTAAAAGCAGACTAGCTAAGGGGTCTCCCCCTTTTCCGTATCTTTAGCTCTGTGCATTTTTCACCCGCCTCGCATAAAGTACAGTCAGACACGGGTTCATGCTGCCTTTGCCTCCTAAATCGGAATAAACATTCACGTTGCTTGGCCCAAATTCCTATCTGTACCAGGCTTGGCACATGCAATTGGAACGGCAGTCAGTATTTTTCAGCAGCCATTTTGCGAAGTCTTAGCGATTACGGTATCTAAAGCAGCACGGAAGCTAGGTTTAAGAGCATTTGGGAACATTAAGTTTCCCAAAGGTGATCTATTGTATTTTTTCTCAATAGTGCTCGTTATTTAGATTCAGAATGTATAAATTATTTAATTTTAAATTTTGTTTTATTTAGATATATTCGTCGAGTCGTGTCGAGGATTATATTATCTGGTGGTGGTTTGTTGTATTTGCATGCCTATTTTTTTGTGGACACTGTGTGAAATTGTGCACATGTGAGCACAATTTATTGTCAATCTTACTAAGACTCTATTTCGGGGAAAAGCAAAGGAACTGGGTCATAATTATTTTTAGTATGAGTTAGCGTTACGCGTCTTTCCTGTGGACACCCAAAAGTTAAGGGCTTTAAATACTAATTTTTCTTAGTGCCCTATTAGGCATTGTGTACAAATTGATTAATACTCTAGATCTAAGCGATAAAAATATCAGTTATATGTACCCAAGCCCTTAACTATTGCGTTGTCCACAGGAAAGACGGCTAAATTCTTGAACCAGTATGACTACGCACACTACGCACATATTTAGGGGTTTATAATCCATTCATCTTTAGTGTGATTGTTGAATCGCAATTTACTTAAAGCAACGACTGTTATGCTTAGTAACTATACAATTTTTCCTAGAGCTTAGCTTAGTGCGGTCGCTTGCTCAATCCGACTAAACATCTGATTCGGGTGCCCTAAATTCCTTTCTACAGGGTAATACCATAGGAGGACGAGCAGCGGACAAAAATTTAGGCCAAATTTCAGCTTGCTCTGTTGTGCTACTAATCTTTACTATTATAAAGTTGTAAAAATGAATTGTCTGTACATTGAAGATATTTTCTAAAATACCGGTCAAGAGCATGTTGGTCCATGCTGAGTGTAGGGCTCTGCAGCCGTTCATACTAAACAATGCACTAAGTACATCTGAAAAAAATACGATAAGAAATAGGGCACTATTAAAAGAGCGTATCTCCACCTCCTCCACATCTCCACACCTCCTCCACTCCACAGCCTTTACTGAGAAGCGCAGCTTTTTGGCAATAACTAATAATCGTATTTGTTAATTTTGACTTTATATTATTTTTATAATTTTTGGACATAAGCTTTAGAAAATAGAGAGGGGGGGGATAATTTATGCTACCTTCGGAGCGATTATTTCCAAAAATATTCACTAAATCATTTTTTTTCTCAGAAACCTCAAAATATTTTAACTTTTTTTAGAAGACTCTTAATAATCTTATGTTTAAAATGCAAATAAATATTTGAATCGCTGCCAAAACAAAAACAAACGAGCTCATGTTACCGACTCGTATTCATACATCTGCGTAAATTGAAAAGCCTAAAATGTTACCAAAATGAGAACCAAAACCCGTGAAGTACTTGAATATTCTGCGCCTAGTTATATATTCACTTCAACAAATCTTTTCTTAATGTATTCAGAACAGAATACCCCAGAAGTAACTAAAATGAGGAAGGACAAAGTTAAGGGTTTGATTTGTAATTACGAGTCAAACTTGTGAATAATGTTTTCTGAAGGAAATGTAAAATAAACTTGGAAAGTCCCAGAATAAGGAAACGCTCAAATAACTTTGTGGAACAAAGTAGGTATCAATTTAACACGAAACTGAATCGATTAAAGTTTTCCGGACCCTTAAGGGCCAATGCACACTGCGTTTCTTAAACGCGCTGTCGACGCGCTTTTGTATCGATACAAAAGGCTAAGCCACATCGGATACCCATCCGGTGTGGCTTTTTTAGTGTTGAATTTCCTGAATGTTAATGGCGCAAGACCAGCCATCGTGGATATCTCTGGGAGAGGCCTCAGTCCAGCAGTATATTTTAGACTGGGCTGACGATGATGAAGGATGTTAAACGCTTAAGTGAGACGCTGTTTCTTCTTCAACTAATTTTATCCCATAGTACTCATATACGATAATTTTCTGTAAACAATTCCTTTGAGTCAGTGTTTGAGTTCCTTGGGATCAAAGTTATTTGCAGATTTCTTTGTAATATGGTTCGTTGAAAATAACCTCTCGATACTTTTTCGTTCTATATATAAACTTTTCAACTTCAACTCTCTTAAACTGGCAGTCGGACACAGATGGATAAAAAGGGTGTGGAAGCATTAATTATCGTTTTTCTCACACACATAATTTAAATTTCGGTTCTAAATTATGGTCCCAGGTCGTTTGACCACCTTGCCACGCTTGGCTTGCCAGTACGCGGTCTCTACTCGAGAACCTTTCTGCCACAACCAGCCATCGGTTCTTCAAGCTATGTGCCCTGCCCATTACCACTTCAGTTTCCATACCCTATTTGCTGTGGCGTTGACCTAGGTTCGTCCTCATTTCTGATTTATATACTAAACTCTTTCTATCAATGTTTTTAGAGAAACAATAGTTTAGTGATTGAAGCTAAAGTTTAAAGAAATTAATGAAAGAGTGTCAAAGTGCCTAAAACGCTCAGAATCTGTAAACGATTTTAAGCAATTTCTACTAGGAAACACTGAATAGAATGTCAAATTGGTTCTCGCACCTCTTACCATGGTGCACTGAAAGCTGTGCCGGCAGACAACCTAGCTCCCCTCCCTCCCCTCCTTTCCGAAGTTGTCTATTTGTGTTCCCAGCCTCTCAGAGTTTCAAACGCTCAACCTTAGAATTTTAACGCTGCGAACTTGCGTTATTGAGAATTAGAATTTCAAATGACGCCACGACGAAGTTTATAGTTTAAAGTAGCGCTTGTTTTTCATTTGAAAGGATGTCATTCTAGAGATGTCCGTGATATAACTAGATACGTGAAGTAGTAATATTATATGTGCCAGATCGCAGGTCAAAATATAATAGTCTGTCAAGCTTGTCAATACTGACCGAAGAAAATAAAACCAAGGCGAGACTATGATTACGAATATTTGACAATACGTGTTTGCGAGTCATATTTTTAGCAGCGACGAGTTCGTAAGCGATGAATTGAGTGTGAAAAAACCGGCCATGATAATGTCGGATCAGTTTTGGGTTCCGCAGCCTTTCACACAAAAAATGCACTAAAGATTAAAAAATACTATAATTATGAAAAAGTTCACTAGCACAAGAGCGTTTCTCCACTGTACTTACGTCCTTTGGCTGAGAAGCGCAGTTTTTCGGTAGTAACTCAAAAACGGTATATCCGATCATGATGGAAATAATTTTGATATTCGCGATAAAAACCAGTTTCGGTTACATGATGTATATGGAGTGCCCCTCCTATATATATTTTTTTATTATTTAACTAATGTATAGCGGCTTATACAAGACATGTATACTCCAAATTTAATCAATATATATCATATTGATTTGAGTAACATGCCTGTGACATACGGACGGACATGACGAAACTATAAGAGTTCCGTTCATGCCACTTTGGCTACGGAACTCTAAAATTCATATACTGAAATTTTATCGTATAAACTGACATAACATTATTTATTCATATTCTTTAGCAGATAGGAACATAACCGTATGCCGTCTCCACTGTTTTAATGTCCCACGAGCTAGTGAAAAATCTTCATTCTAATTAACTTGATCGACTAACAAATGATATTATTCTCAGGCAAAGTTCTTTGACTTGAATATTAGAATAAGGTAAAGCTGTCTGAAATTCAGACTTACACAAAGGTGCCCGATGCTCGCTGACCTATAAACGAAAGTGGAAAGGCTTCCAGGGCCGTATTTAATATTTTATTTTCGCCCTTGGGCTTTTACATTTGTAACGATTTGGAAGTAGCGAAAACTGAACGTTTATTTTACATATTTAACTGCCTTTCTCCACTTTATTACTATTGTTCATATTGCCTAGGTTTTACTGTTGTGTAATTGTGTAACAGCAAATTTGATGATTGATGATGAAAATTATGTGTTGGTATGTGGTTGTGCAATATTCCATTGAAATTGAGTGTTATTACTGAAAATATTGTTAAAATGTAGCAAGCACGTAATTTTATAAATGATAATTAATCAGGAACGCTATAAAAACAAATTTTAAACAAGGAAAGGTACCTAAATAAGATTTAAATATATATTACTAGCTCCTGCCCGCGACTTCGTCCGCCTTAAATTCGTTTATCGCGGATAAGGGTATTTTTCCGGGATAAAAAGTAGCCTATATCCTTCCCCAGGACTCAAACTATCTCCATACTAAATTTCATCCAAATAGGTTCAGCGGTTTAAGCGTGAAGAGGTAACAGACAGACAGACAGACAGACAGACAGACAGACAGATAGACAGACAGACAAACAGACACACTTTCGCATTTATAATATTAGTATGGATTATTATTACGATTGTATATAAGCATGATTTTATTAATTATTAATTATGAATATTGCTAATTATTATTATTTTATTATTTACCTATTTATTGTTTAATTTAATATAATTTTGAATTTAGTACTACTTACATTTTACTTGAATGTTAATGAAATGAAATTAATATGACATGTAATGAAATGATTATGAATAAATGGAATATGAACAGAAATATGAATATAATTAATACTAAAATAAAAAATATATTTAAAATGTATTACCCTTGATAATTCATGCCTTAAATCCGCCGCTAAATAAAAAATAACAAGCTATTGATATAAATAAAACAATTTAACGGATTATATCGCGTATATTATATCTCATTTGAGTTCCCGACGTTTCGGAAGCTTTTCAGCTTTCCATGGTCATGGATTGACTGAGAAAAGATATATTTTCCTCTGTCAAAGTTACAATTTGTGCAAACTACCCACTTTGAAAAAACAAATAAAAATGTACACCCATGCCAGATGGGCCTAATCTGTAAAGACAGTTACATTTGTGCCAGAAGGGCTTAATTATGTTATTTTAATAATTTACTGATGAGGTAATATACGCAATATATTCCGTTAAATTGTTTTATTTAAATGAGTTATAAGTTACATTATTTTCAAACATTGTCATAAAATATGTCATATGTTAAATAAGTCATATTCATACCTACGCAATTTTGTCCAGTTTCGTTGTTATTTCTTTACTCGTGTGGCTTTTAAATGGCCATTTTGTACATACAAACAGGTGTAAGGTTTTATATAGCTTCGAACAAAAACCTTAATTAAGATCCCAAAATAATCCCCTTGATGCCGAAACAAATTTAGCCCTATCAAATTGACTACAACATCCAATCATAATTTTTAACAAAACCCCTTGATAAAAATAGCCTGAAATGCGTCATCCTAATTTAAGCGTGTCAAAAACCTTCATAAACCAGCCTTTATACACCGTCCTGGACGGATCTGGGCCCTTTTATCTTCTTGTTTTATATCTCAATTTCCCCCCTAGAGCTGAAAGGATGAAATTCAACCTTCGCGAGATATCAATCCGAGGGAGTTAATGACTCGAATACGCTCCCATTTTGGTGGAACTACATATTTTTATATGTTATCATTTTCATGTTATGTTCCATTATGCCCCTTTCATTTTACCCTGAATGTCTGTGAGAGATTGGATTTTGTGAAAGCGTGTGCCTTTGTATGGTGAGGTGGGGAATATGCAAAGTAGATAAGTTAGGTTGTGTATAAAGGATAATGTATCTTAAGAGGAAGGTAGGTTTTAGTACAAGCATCGTAATTTAAATGCTGCTTAGAGGATTAATGTTTCAGCGAAAGCCTACACGTATATTAAGGTTGAGTTTATATATGGGCTTAGGGCCGATTTCACCAATATTTAATTTACACGAGAGTGGTACCCCAGTATAACGTTACTCTAACGATTTAATCGATGGTTAATCTACGTTTAACAGTTTACTCAGTCGAATTTGGCGGGGTAAAATTTTTCTCTAGTTTAGAGCTTTTATCCCTAGTTTAATTATTGGTGAAACGTAAAATGAGTTTACTCACGAGTAATTAATGATTTATTATTGGAATACGATTTATACTACGTTGTTGAAACCCTGAGTAAAATATGCTGCATTGCCTCTTCGTAACACTCATTTTGACGAAACGTTTGGGTGGTTGCACAATCCTACAAAGCTGGCGGTCGCGGGGTCGAATTCCGGCCAGGGCAAGTCATTGTGTGATGAGCACGAATCACTCACGGGGTAGACTGAGGAAACAATATAATTTTATCTGTCAAAGTTCGTGAAAACTACCCTCTCTGTTAAATATAATCCGTTTAAATCGTTTCATATAATTTTTGGTGATAGAAGCTGGAAAGCAGGCTGTCTCATGGAATTGCCCAGTATTTACTTTATCATTTCACTCTCCAGTACATTGTCAATGTCGACATGGCCTTTACGCAAAGATTTCGGCTCTAGGTACGCTTTCCAATGGTCTGGCACATCGTTGTCCCGTGTCCGGCGCGACATACAAGTAGCCTAGTGAAATAAACACAAGTTTTTCACACCACTACCAATTAATCCAGATGAAACCGGCTAAATACGCCGCATAACGACGCATATAAGGCTGCAGTCACAGCGCGTGCAGGTGTGGCGCTTTACAGCGCCAGTCACTGATAATTAACGTAGAAATGATATTTGTTGTACAGTGTGTGGTCTAAGTGTTAGCGGCAGCAGTTGTTATACGGTGTGTAGTGGCTGTGCTAGCGGACACCAGAGAATGCAATAAAGAGGGATGGCAGAATGGCAGGATGTTTTTGTGACATAGCAGCTACAAAACACGGGATACATAACTAATATAAGAAGAGCACATCACATTTACGAACATTGTGCATGGTCCGCGAACATTCACTTCTTGAGCGCCATAATGGTGGCGAAGTTTGCTCACTCGCTCACTCGCGCGCTGTTCGCTGTCTTGCTCGTACAAGATTACGCGCTGCTTTCGCTAAAGTCAAAAGCAAGAGTCTCCTGTACTTGAACTAAAATCTGTTTAACAAGCTTTTATTCAACTTTCAATTGAATCGCCGTAATCGCCAATGAGTTCAGTTATTTTTACCGTCGAAATGTGATATTTGTACGGGTCAAACCGTGCAAGCTAGATTTGACCCACTTCCCGGTTTTCGATTAAACTAAAATTTGGCATACTTAATGTAAGTTAGGTGACAATACAATATTATGACACCTTCGAGCTGATCTGATGATGGAGCCGGATAGTGGCAATCGGCACTCTGCAATAAAATAATGCAATCTTACCGATTTTGAGCTCTTTAGAATCGTCTTGTTGAGTATCAATGTAGCAATGTTCAAAGGAAAGTAATCTGCAATAAAAGTTTGTCACAAAAACGCTATTTTTGACGGAAATTTTGGAATTTGTTTTGTTACTTTATAAATAATGGCTAAGTGAAATACACTGGGTTTGAACTCCAATGGCAGTTAATTCAGATGAAACCGGTACCGTAAGCCGCATTACGACGCATATATCGCTGCAGGCACAGCACAGGTGTGGCGGCATGCAGCGCCTGTTAGCAAATGTTTAACGGAGAAGTGATGTTTGATGTACGCTGAGTGGTCGCAGTGCTAGCGGGAGCGGATTAAGCAACTCTAATACCGAGGAATAATGTACATATATACGGAAGCACTTTACTGTACCTACATAGTAAGCAGTTACAAATACATTTACTAGTAGGGTAAATGATAAAAGTACAAAGGCGGAAACCCGATTCGCACCAACGGCCGGTTTCTTTTTAGTTCTATGGCGGATGGGTGATTTCGAATCATATTAGAAATCAATTGATTAGTAACTATTTATTTTAATAATGGTGTACGTATGTAATGGCTACAAAGGAATGAATGGTCGACTTCGACTTCGATTGTTGTACGAACTCGGACGCGTGCGCCGGGTGGCGTGTGAATCTCGACGCTACTCTATGGTTGCTTTGTTCAATAAAGCTTCATCATCATCATTATCATCATCATCATCATCATCATTTCAGCCATAGGACGTCCACTGCTAGAAACATGCCTCCTCAATAGATTTCCACATGGGCAGGATAGAGGCAACCCGCATCCAGCGAGTCCCCGCAACCCTAACAAGGTCGTTCTTGTGGGTGGCCTTCCTACGCTGCGCTTGCCATCGGTTCTTCGAACTATGTGCCCTACCCATTGCCATTTTAGTTTGCTTACCCTGTTTGCTATGTTGGTGACCTTGATTTGTCTCTCCTCATTTCTGATTCTATCTTGTAGAGACTTCGCATGACTGAACTGTAGAATAAATTGCCGCCTGCTGTATTCCAGACCAATGCGACCTTCAAGCCTTCAAGAAAAGAGCGCACTCCCACCTAAAAGGCCGGTAATGCACGTGTGACTCCTCCGGTGATGCAAGTGTCTATGGGCGACGGTGATCGCTTACCTACAGGCGACCCGTCTGCTCGTTTGCCTCCTATGTCATAAAAAAAAGTTGAATCCCGAGCATAGCCCTTTCCAAAGCTCTCTGAGCGACTCTGAACTTCCTTAAGAGACCCATAGTCAGAGACCACGTTTTGGCTCCGTAGTTCATCACCGGTATTTTTTTAAATTTATTTAACTTATTGTAAAAACATTTTACAAAGTAATTATTACTCGCCAAACTGTGACGTTTAACGGCGAAAACGTACGCAACAAAGCAAAAAAACAAATAATGACCCTCAACACACCAGTGAAAGTAGAAGCTACGCACGGCTTAGTTGAGGTACTTTAAATTGCTCCCGCTATTTATATCTCAAGTAAACCAATCAATCAAGCGCTAATATAATATTGATGCAGTTTCAGTGCTTAAGTACTGAAAGGAACAACTGTTAATAATTAGCGTCGAAGTGATGTTCGTTATTTAGTGAGGTTCCAGTGTAAGCGGATACATAAGGACAGACGCGATCTTTTCGTCATTTCCTCATGAATGTGATTGTACCGTCTTTTATAGTATATAAGTATCATATCAAAGTTCGTTTTCTAGTTAATGCGCTAGGCTTCGGTTTTGCGGTTTAGCCTTTCGAGATTGTATTATTGTATTTAACAAGTTAGATCGCATTTTATGTCAAAAGAATTTCAGAATCCTCTCTTGCCAGATAGTTGAGAGCCGTTTGGTGATTCGTAACCAGAGTCTTCAGGCTCAAAAATTCCATTCCATAAGGGTGCAGATTGAAAGCTACCGTCGTTGCACGATGAATCCCTCGGATTTTCGATTTTCCCTAGTTTATCAAGATTTGACACTGTTTTCACGTCGTCGTTGCGTCGTTAATTAATGACTCCAACTTTACAGATTCATTGACTTTTATTGAGGAAATGTTCTCCGTGTATGTATTGCGAAAAAGAGGCGCAGAGCGGTCATTTGAGTAATATTTATGAAATGACACTTTTTTTTGTTAATTGTATGCCGTGACATAAGTTTAGATGACCAGGTTGTACGAAAAAAGATGTGCTCACGCGGCACCTTTTTGCGATACGTATGTGTAATTGTGTATATTGTAAACATGGGTACGTATATAAGTTCCTGATTTGTGTTTCTTTATTCGGACTTGTTTTTAATTGTCTTGCACCAACAGCTAGTTTCTATTTGGTCCTATGGTTGAGTGGTAGTAAATGTTTTAAGGCATTACGTCCGTCATTTGTATTATATCGTGTTGTGCAATAAAGTTTAAGAAAATAAATAATCTATAGACAGAAGCATGGTCTTAAATAACCCAAGTGAATGGCGGTAAGCAGTATTACAGTGCCCGGGATAGAGATGCGGTTCCACTTAGCGCAGGTGCGCTGCTTCGAGACAGTTAGCAAATAATTAATAGAACTGATGTTTATTACATACGGTGTGGGGCCCCAGTTCAAGCGGATAGTAGCAGGATATAGCGAGTCGATGTTTATAATAAAATAATGATGATTAGTATGAAATGACAGCTCGGCTTCTGGAAGCAGTGTAATCGTTGATTCTCCGGACATATTTTACATAGGGTTTTTTTTGACGCTTTAAAAAAAATTGTCACATTATCTTGCGGATATATGAAATAATAGAGATCATTTTCATTGCCATGTTGCTTGTTTATTTTCAAAAACAGAAATGAAATATTTGGTTACTACATGTTTCTCGTGCTTGCGCCAATGATAATGTTGCAAGCGCTGTTCAGCTGCTTGCCCCTCTGAATTCCCTACCTCTAAAGGGCGGGTTACGCTTGATTACCTTTAGCGCTCCTAGTCTTTTAGGATTAAGAAAATGGCTATAAAATGTAGTATAATGTTCGTTATACACCGTGATTTTTGATATCCTGTGATTTTGATTGTACCCGTTAATACGAACAACTTTTCCTATGGGATGACGTTTACGAAACGAAAAAAAAATTGCCCTCTATGTAAATGAAATGTAGGGAATGGCAGATGTTTCTTTCGTTTCCGATATGTCTTCCCATAGCAAAAGTTGATTGATTTGAAGTTGTACTATCAAAATCAAAGGAAATATGTGTATATATAGTATATATATTGATTAAAATTGTTTTTTTTTTTTCAATTACCTAATTATAATTCAAGGACTGACTGACATTTGTCGGTCTATTGAGGACCTTAACCATTTTCTACGTCTGTACTGCTCTAACCCACAGTTTTTGGTATAAATTTACTTTTAAGGCAAACAAAAATTTATTTTTGTTAAACTTGAACAATAACCTTAAAGTGAATCTAAACAAGACGCATGTCATGAATTTTAAACAGAGACGCAATAGTATATAAAACCCTAGTGTTACTTATAAAGACGTTAATATCTCAGAAGTAGACAGCACAAAATTCTTAGGCTTAGTATTGGATAAAAGTCTGTCATTGAAAATTCAAATTGAAACTGTGTGCAAAAAACTAAGTAGTTTTTCGTATGCCTTGTATATGCTACGGAAAATAGTTGGAGAACCAGCAATGTTGACTGCATACCACGCATACGTTTCTTCAACACTAAGATATGGGGTCATATTCCTGATGAGTTTCAGTGTTTTTCAAGTAGAAGATTACAAAACAAGTTGTGTGCAGCCCCATCTAAGACAAGACTTATGTCAAAAAATATTATAGGAATGGCCACGAAAATTTTTAATCATCTACCTGCTGATATCAGGAGAAAAGAAACGGTTCTAGTATTTAAGCGGGCTTTAAGTGGATTTCTAGTCAAAAAAGCTTACTATTCAGTCAACGAATACTTAAGTGATAACTTGAATTTAGTGCAATAAGCATGTAGATCATAAGATTTTTGTATGCCTTGAGACGGAAAATATCTGGACTATCACATGTACCTACCAACTAGCATAATTACATTGTGTGTATACCTATTGTTTACAAATAATTGATTTGATTTGATTTGATCTTTGTGACAATGTTATTTAATCGAGAAACGTTAGCGTTTTGTTGCGTTGTTAACTTACACTAGAGGCTCAGAGCTAATAGCCAGTCACCGAGTTTTTTAGTCTAAACATGTTTGAGTGTCACTGCAGTTTTGTATGTATGGTTGTACATTTGTTTTATCGAAAAACGATTCATCGAATACTTAATTTCATCGAAAGCGTTTGTGTCGGAAACCTTTAACAATATGGGATTATTATAAAACAAACCTGACCGAAGCTTCTCTCAAAGCTCTATCTTTTTAATAATAATCAAAGTTGTATCGTTTCAGGGGAAGAAGCTTTCGGTGAAAATGAAATTCTATGAAATAAAGCATTCTAGGAAACGTTTATCGATGAAATGAAATGGAAGGAACTTTATATTTTTAGAAGTTGGTAATGTTGGTAAAACGCTGTAAGTGTGGCCACACAGACGAGCTGTATATAAATGGAGCTCAATTCAGCTGGGAGCGCTATCCTGCAACTATTTCGATGTGTTTGCCATCCATTACTGCACCACCAACAATTATGACTTCGCCGCACGCTTCGTAGCAATCATATTTATTAAGACCACGCACCTGTGCACTAAATGTTGTGTATATTTGGTACCTTGTCGTTTTGAAATTGACATTCTTGATTATATTTAGTTGTTCTGACTTTTGATTGAAGTTCATTATGACGAAGTACTATTGTCAGTTACAGGCCGTTGACGAAGGCATACCTAAAAAGTGTCAGCCATCTATTGCCCAGATCTTTGGAGCACAAGATCCCTTCTGTAAATTTTCTTATGAATCCTTATAATCTAACCTAATATTATTAATGCGACTGCAACTCTGTCTGTCTGTTGCCTCTTCACGCTTAAGACGCTGAACCAATTTAAATGAAATTTGGTCTAGAGACAGTTTGAGACTGTAGAAAGGATAGTTTTATTTCGACAAAATGCATGGTTCCCATGGGTTAAATAAAATAGTAGGTTATTCGAGGGAAACTTCTTTTAAAACATATAGAAAGATACTAGGAAAGCATATTTTTTCTGGAATTCTTGTACACGTTTGTTCCGTAGGATGTAAATAATCCAAAAACGAGTATATAACACAAATCTGTTTAAACCACTTCCACAAAAAGTCGTGAAATGGTACCTTCTACTATAGCTTAACAAGTTCTTTCGTGACACTCCCATGGTCTGCTGCGGGCGACGGGAGGGACAGACAGTGAAAGTAGGTATGAAGTGTATGCGCGGCGGAGTAAGATGACCCTGCTGCGCGCACACTTCTTACTCGCCCCCGCTGTCTTTCCCCCCGTCGCCCGCAGACCATGGGAGTATCACGAAAGAACTTGTCAAGCTATAAGTACTCCCACATTGTTTGAGTACGTAAAAAAAGGAAATAATACGTCTCCAATATTTATCATTCATATTCATGACAAATTAATTATTAAAATGCATAAATTTTAATCATTTCATCAAATTTGGGCCCATGAGCGCAAAGTCAATAAATAATTAGAAGTGGAGGTGGTCGCCATGCCTGAAATCGGTCGGAGAATACAACGTGCTCGTGAGGAACCCGCATAATTTTATCACCGTACACCTGAGGTTATTAGAACCAAAAAAGATTATATGAACCTCATTCAAATATGGTTTATTAGTGTTGAAGTTATTATTAATTTTCATGTAAACTATTGATTGTGATTACTAAGGCGCCTTAAGCTCTTTTGGTCGCGACGTTGCCACTTGCCACGTATTTGTCCAAGTGTCGTGTCGCTATTGAGAGACAAACTTTTTTGGAAAAATAAATGTAAACATTATATTAAAAGGTATAATTTTCATAGAGAAGCGAACGTTATTCAAGTTTTATGTACAAATATCAACAAAACAAGATTTCAAAATTATTACTTCTTTTTTTTGTTGCGTTTGACTTGGGTTCATATAACATTTTTACTCTAAATGACCTCAGGAATGTGACATTAAAATCTAGCCGATTCCTCACGGGACACCCTGTATATATCTACCTGTATTATGAAGTACTATTATTTACAACTATATTGTGTCTCCAATATCGAAGAAGCCTCTATTATAAACATAGCAGGGATTACTTCTGTATACATATAGTAGATATGTACACAGATTAGTGGTACTAGAGAATAATGACAGGTGGCATTCGACGAAAAGTAATTCCAAGCCGATTACAATGCTTTTGATTTGTGAAACGGGAGTAAGTGTGTTGAAAGATCGTGTTAGTTACGTCTGATTGAACATCAGCAGATGTGTTTAAAGACTGAGAGTGTCGTTGGTAACCCTTCTTGGTAGAATACAAATGAAAAAGGATCTGCTATAGCAATTATAGCATTCACAAAACTATTCGTTTTCTGAAGTCAGTTTTGGCAACCTGCTTGACAGACCATAGTATTTTGACTTATGATCTGGAATATTGTACTACACCCCAGGTGTATCATTTTTAAACGCACTCAATCGTCTTCAGTTCGTCCGTAATATCTTCGCGACGCCGAGAGTAATTTATGCATTATTGATTTTTTGAACAAGACACGTGAAGTAGTAACATGTTCCAGATGGTAACAGGTTCCGTAAATAATTTTCCGTAATTCCACAAAATATACGCTACAAACGGCCGTATCTATGAAAATCCGGTGTTAGCAGAGCCCTACTTCTAAGCAAAAAGTACGCGGTGTGCCATCATTTTATATTGGTTACTGGCATAGACTCACATACATAAAATTATAATGTTTTTAGTATAATTGTTGCTAAGGCAGCAACAGAAATACTATCACGGTTCATGAGATACAGCCTGGTGACAGACGGACAGACACACAGACAGACGGACGGATAGCGGAGTCTAAGTAATAGGGTCCCGTTTTACCCTTTGGGTACGGAACCCTAAAAACGAAACCAATCGCGAGACCTAAGAAAACGAATAGCTTATACGTCTATGTTATATTAATATAACATAAAAAGAGGTAGATAGGTTATACGGGCTCCGAAAATGGCACACAGAAACTACGCCAATTGGCAAACCTTAACTCAGTCTCGCGCACAGAGTACTTTGTTATTATTGGATTATGCGTCAAATAAACAAAAATGCATGCATAGTGAGATTTTGCACTAATAAGGTACTCAATATAAACGTCTGAAAGCATTTACGATTAGTGTGTTATTGTAATATTATCAGATTTATGTGTGCATAATCCTGGCCATTTTTACACGTGGATTATCGTGTAGGTAACCTATCTACCTCTTTTTATATTATATCATTGGTGTCTAGGGTCATATTATAGTTGCGACGAATAAGTTAGCGTTGCGTTAAACGCAGATTCAGATTTTGTGAATGCTATATATATAGCAGTATGAGGAAAATGACAGATTTCCTACAAGGCTGTTGTATCAAAACAGAAGGTGATGTGACTTGTGTGTGGTTTGACGTGTGTATCTCTGTATTCATGTATCTGTGTAGGGGAGACCGGGTATGGTTGTCTCTGGTTACCCTTATCTGTCATAAACTTTTATGACAAAATCATCATTTGGCATAAATCATCATTTGGCATATGCATTTTTTTCAGGATTGTTATAATACAAACCTAATCTAACCTAAAGCATTTAACAGGATGATGCCGTAAAAAGTCCTAAAAATTTTACACTTTCAGAAAAAAATGCATTATTCATTTATTATTTATTTATTTATTTACAAATAATTACACAGCTAACAGTAAAAACTAAATCACTGTGAATTATAATATGTATAAAATGGAGATTTTTAAATGAACAGTTTATCGATACATCATAAAAAAAATATAACAATATATGCATCTATAAAATAGAACTACGACGTTCGTCCATCGCCTCACAGAACTCAAAGCATCCCCGACATATATCACTCCAGCTGCTTGCAAAAATATCCCAGTCAGGTGCTGATGCGAGACATGCATTGAGACAGTGCAGAGCTCGAACTAATGGTGAGCTTCTGCGAGAAACGGTGCGCGCCTCTGGTGCAGCGAGATCTGGATTATACCAAATGATTAATTATGCGAACTGATGGTTATGACAAAAAAGTGTACGGCAGATGAGAGTGGGACGGTTGTCTCATGTGTCGGTTGTCACAGCGGCCATAATGGACTAATGAACCGGTGTCGCAACATCGCGAGAGCTATAACTACTTCCTAGATATACATGTATTGGTATTTTTATCATCTAAGTACAGTAGGCCGTAAAATTTCACATGCGTCATTATCCGTATTTTGTGACAACTAGGAATTAGAAAATATTGTGCAAAACCAAACATTGTGACTTACTTTATCATAAAATAAATATAGCGTATACCACAGTTTGCAAAGATAAGACTTCAACATACAGTAGTTTATACTAAGTACAGTCAGTTGCAAAATTATACACACGATTAGGTCGTTCGAATATTATCTTTTCTCAACTCTTGGCGGGTAGAGAGTCTAGCGAAGATAATCGTGTATAACTTTTGGCCGCTGACCTTACATTAGTAATAATAATAACATCCTTACCTGCCCATATCTACTTATTAGTATGTTTAACAGTTCTTTTTACACGCAACAACAAATCGATCGATCAGCGTATTTTTTTAAATAGATATATTGAATATGGGCAAGTATTTATAGATAAGTAGTTCACATAGGTAAACGTAGTTTTTGAAGAAAAATAAGTAAAATCCCATCATTCGTGTTAAATTCATGAACCCGCAAAGACTCATAAAAAAATACAAAAAATCCATTAATTTTCTTGTATTCAGTGTTTGTATGTGTTTTTGCGGCTCCATCACGATAAAGCCGTAAAGACACATACAAACATACACAAAAATTCTTCCTTTTATATTCAGTGACCGTCAAATAGACCTTTTCATGTATATTTTTTTTTATATCTTCATAATAGATAATAGAAAAAACCCGACTGCCTAAATAACTAAAAAGAAAAAAACAAGACCAGTACCATAGAAATTTGTTAAGTTATAATGGAAATCTTTCATGATTCATGATCGATACTCACAATATAACAAATAATAAATTCTAATATGGAAAAGAGCGATTTTAACTTAACAAATTTCTAGGGTACTGGTCTTGTTTTTTTCTTTTTAGTTTTTTACGCAGTCGGGTTTTTGTTTTTTTTTATTTTTATTTTATTTTATACTTTTTAGTTAATATTATAAAAGTCAGTCAATTTCGCAATCTTTATCGTGGGGGTTATTGAGAAGCTTGCACAGATTTATTACAATACAAATTAAATGAAAATTTAGTGAGAACGGCTTGCTAACCAACTTTAAATCGTTATAGTTCCTAATTGGTAATTCCAAATTTAAAATGATCAAATAAACCTAATAACTATTTTTAAATCCCTATTCATTGATACTCGATATAGTACGTCGATTTTAATTTTTTTATTTTTCAAAATATGGCGTCTCATTATCGCCATTTTGAGTTTTCATCATTTTCATGTCTTTAGTGCCATTCGGACAATCAAGACAAATTTAGCGTTTGGTCTCTAGAGTACCAGATAGGAACAAACATACATACATACATACAAACATACATACATAGACTGATAAATACATTACCACTCCTTTGCGTCGCGCAGTCGGGTAAAAAATATCGAGTGCCGCTCTACTGGCGTTCCTGTCTTCAATCCACAGCACCTCCATTCTCGCAGCAAAAACTCCACAATTAGTAGATATTTTGTTTATTGTATTATAATGTTGAATCTTATCAATTGCAGGATATTATAATTGCAGGAATATACATTACTCCATACCGACTAAAAAGTACCATTACCCATGGAACGTTACATTTATTTGAATCTAATTAAAACTGAACATAGATAACATCTATAGTATTATAAAATTGTAAAAAAATTATGTCTGTACATTGAAGACATTACACATACTAGAAGGGCGCCTACTTCGTTTGCGTTTGCATCAACGTACGAGTAATCGGATAAAAAGTCCAAATATCTGTGGATGCTCGGATTCTCGTGTACCAAAAATTTATGATTTATTTGTGTGGTTTCATCACTCCAAAACAGTAACACGGATTTCAACTATTTTTGGTATTTTAACCGTTTTTATTAAAGTAAAAAAAAGGGTTATGACTTTTTGCTCTCCCGCGAACGTAACAATATTACAAATGCAAGAGTCTGTTTGTTGGTTTGCTCTTCTTCGGCGTGATAACTGGTGATAATGTAGATTATTATTTACACAAGTATACATTATTATCAGAAAAATACGATGTCTGTAGTGTAGATTCATTGGATAGAACACTTTGGTTATGGCATACATAAGTAAACCGTAAACAGAATATCAAAAATTACCATCAACAATTCCTTAGATTCTGGTTTGATAGATATGTCAGGAGGGTTAAAATTATTCTATATCATATCTTGTCTATATACATAGTATTAAGTTATAGTAGAGAAAATTAAATACGTTTATTTTTCATAATTACTGTATTTAATAAAAAAAACACTTATAAATAACAAATTAAGCCAATGTTAAAAGTTTATATATTTCGACGCAAAATTACGCCTAATGGTTGAATTTCGGGCATTATCTACGCCTTTGTGGAATTAATTCCGCCATTTGTACTTTCTTGAATCTAACAAGATCAAAGCGACATGGAATATCTACACAATTATAAAGTTTATTATATAAGCAATTATTATTTATACAGCCATTACACCTATCAATTGTACAAATGGAACCAGTGGCGCAGCTACCGATGGGCTAGACGGGGCTGAGCCCCGGGGCCTCCAAACTCACAGGCCCCTCGGAACCTGACCAGTGGCGTGGATACCGAAGGACAAGATGCTGAACCGCACCGGGGCCGCCAATATTTCGGAGGCATTTGGTCCCTGACAAACAGAACCTCGAACTGATCCCCAATCTCTTCTTTTGTACCAGTCCTTAGTTACCTAGCTACCAGAGGTGAGTCGTCAGAAAATTTACAAGGGAAGCCGAAGCGTATTCATTTACTCATATTAAAAGTAAAAGGTGGTGCCTTTCTTTGGGCAACCCGGTGGGAATCGGCTAATATGGACGATACTGAATGGAACCTAAAAAATCTCCAATGGATCCCCCTTTTCCCTCTGCTCTGCCATCTGCCCGGGGCATCGTTCCCAGAATGCTGGCCGCATGGCCTGTCTGTATGGCTAGGCTGAGGCGTTGAGCTAAGTATGACTCAGCTATAATGTTACAATGTATTTTGCAAAAAAACACTTCTTGTGGGCCAAAATAAGAAACTGCTCGTACAGTCCTCACTGATCCAAACCTTACACTTATGACAGAAAGGACGTCAAAAACATTATAAATAATTAAATCAGACTACAATATTATCATATTATAGTCTGATTTAACGCCTGCTTATGACTGTTAATATCAACCATTTTTAATGCGTAAGTTGTTAACGCTAAAACAGCGAAGGTGAAACTATTAACAATTCTCTTACCAAAAAAACTTTATCTATTTCGTTCGCAATCAAGTGATGCATTTTATTTTAGATAGCACTAATAAACCTACGTGAAAAGACGAACATTCGAATAAACTTGTCGTAAAACACTCATAAGATATACGTATTTCTATTATGATTCGGGCAGCGTGTTACCCAAGCCTGTAAGTGACATTGGCGAAAGGGACATTTACCTTTTTAAGTACTTTTTGACCTAACCAACATTGGAGTATGGTTTTCAGTTTATATATTACACAAGAAGGTGCCCGCAATTTCGTTCGCGGAGAAGAAAAAGTCACGACCCCTCTGTTTTTCTTCAGCGTAGTCGAGTAAAAAGTATCATATAAATATAACCATATGTGGATAGACAGCTACTTGTGTACCAAAAATAGTTCAAATTCGTTGAGCCGATTTGGTGTAATGAAAACGGCACATACAACATGGTACCAAAAAGCCAATTTTCGATTTAGTGACCTCCATATAGTCCATTACAATAATTTTCTTGAAAAAATCTTCAATGTATACTGTAATTGCATCTTTACCACTTTATAATAGCAGTTACTCAAGTCGGAAAGCCGACATGTTTCGGTTAATTTTTTTAGAACCTAACTTTCAACTGGGTAGGTCTGGCCTCACCTCACCCTGACCAGTAATCGAATTTAGTGGAGGGAGCACAAACCCACAAACGGGAATGCCATTCGCGGCCACTTAGAGTTGGGTTGGGATGCTGTGAGCAAGGCAAAAGGACTGTGGGGTTGGTTGAACTGGTTCAACTCGACCTGGGGCGTGAGAAAGAGAGAAAAAATCGTATATAAAGATGGTTCATTCGGAGAACCCTTATCATGAGACACGAGTGATAAATAAATAAATATATTGCTCACAGTCTGATGGTAGTGTCCTAATCAAAATAATTAAGTTTATTTGAAACTATAGCTTTGAAGGGTATTTATGTACGAGTACCTATACCTATTGTTACGACCCAAGCGGTCTAAGAACGCAACCCTTTAGCTGTCAGATTCGGGCGGGATGTCACGAGACACAACTGATTTGCCCACATTTACCAAAATGGTTGCGCTTACGCATTGACTTGAAGACATTGATTGTCTTCAATTAGGCTGTAAAACTTTTGTAATTATCGTCCATCTTGTAATTGTTACGTGGTGTTGCAGCGGTTCTGTATCGGCCCCGCGTTAAAGGTCGATACGGAAATCAAACCTTGTTTGCAACACCAGAAGAATCACAAGTGCGTTTTCGCCCTTTCAGATGTGAGTACGCACTTTGCTTGAAGGCTTGAAGATCGCATCGGTCCGAAAATACTGGCGGCAACAATTTATTCCACAGTTCAGTCATACGAGGCTAAAATGTTCTAGAAAAACGCCGGGCTACATCGCTACGCAGTGCCAAGAAGTCAAGCCAATCCGGATTACGGACGGTTACGGACGCGTCCTTCTGACGGGCCGCAGTAATCCTTCGAACTGGTGAGAAGAAATGTATTCACAGATCTGAAAGTTTGGCCCACTTCTACAGAACTGGAAACACCGAAGTCAGAAGAGAGAAAAGGAGAACTAGTATATAAGATATAAGTAAGATAAGCTACTTAAGTTTTAGTACTTAAGTTAGATCCTGTAAATGACAGATATTGTATCATGCTGAACTGATTTAAAAAAAAAAGCTTAATAGATCCCCTGACCTGAAAGATTAAATCAGCAACTTTTTATAAAACGTCAAAGCAATGAGATAGTATGAAATTGGCTTTTTGAAATACACGATGAACCCGTACTAGTTTATCTGAATAGTGATGACGACGAGTGAAGTTTTAATAATTAGTCCGTGTTGTAGATAATTAAAAAAAACTGGACACGTATTTTTTCTTTTTTTACGTACCTAATCAAAAAATAACGGAGATACATTGAGTCAAAATGTCACGTGACGTTACCGTATGGTACAGATTATACCTAGTAGTGACATCACCAGCCCCCACTCCTAAACTTGATGCAATTTATCTCAGTATTTTTTGATTAATTTGAAAAAAAAAAACATAAAATACGTGTTCAATATTTTTTTTATTATCAACAATATGGACACCGGCTGCGGCTAGTCGGCCCTACTTCCCCATCCCGGTGCGTGTCACTCCTTATAAATCTGTGCCCCTGGAGCATCCGGCTTGTCCGTGTCAGGCTCCGTCCTGGCTGGGTGTGATACCTGGGTCTCCTTCGGAATCCCTAATGTCGTTTGTCCTAATGTATCGTTTGTCATAACGCATTTTTTTTAGAAACCGAAAAATAATCAGGATTTTTTGAAAGACCATTAGATAGATTAGGTTAGGTTAGGTTTGTTTTATGAAAATCCTGAAAAGTTTACAGTTTGGTAAAAAAATGCGTTATGACAAACGATACATTAGGACAATGACGTAAGGGATTCTGATATAGATCCGTGGTATCTATGTTTACATTCATCTAAAATACGGACTTATTAGAATTTTGATTTTCGTACCCTGTCGTTATGCCTATTCAGCCCAATTGACCATGCTTTATTAGTTTATCATCATCATATTATCTCAAGGATGTCCACTGCTAGACAAAGGTCTACCCAAGGATCTCTATAACGATCAGTCCTTATGCAACGGCTTCCAGCCATCTTGACAGATCATCGGTCCACTTTGTTGGGAGCCTTTCCTCACTGCGTCGTCGTGTCATTAGCCATAGGAATGCGACAAAACTAGTTACTAATTTACGTGCGGTAGGTGTATAGATATTGTTAATTTATTATTAATTATCACAGCCAGCTCAGAAATATATGCAGTATTTTAATAAAGTGGTTGTATATATTAAATATTAACTTTTTGAAGAACACCTCTGTCGTTACAAAATTCACAAGAAGGGCAGGTATGGGTGCACTTGTGTCTGATGAAAAAAGTCCTCAGAATGAAATCAGAATAGAATTTTAAATAAGGAATTTATAGATTATAAGAAAGCGTGAATCTTGTTAGGAATGAGGTAGAAATTGCATGTACTTGTTGTAAGCTACCATAATATTTGCATATCGTTTAATTACGATTGAATACTGTACCTACCATAAACAAAAATAACACCCTGTAACTAGAAATAAGTATTCTGCAAATAAACATTTTCTTCTTCTTTTTCTTCTTGTTATATAGGAATTATTGTACAGAGAGCCTTGTGGGGCGATATTAAATGTCGATATCATTTCTATGGAATCTCAAAACAGCCACTTTTATTGAGCGGAAAAATATACCTTTACAATAAAACTTGCCACGCTCCACCACATACCGCTAAAGTGCATTTCTCTAAAGGTCCATCAACATATGTCAAACGCGTCGCGAATGCAACTGTGAGCGGAAGAGTCACTAACTAAACGCTTGCATTACGTTAAGCATTACGTAGTAAGATTCGCCCGCATACTGCTCCTGTGCCAATAGGTTGTAACTATAAAAAGCCAATTGGTTGTTCAAACATAACTCGATCGCTAGCCTACTGAACAGAGAGACAAACAACTACTAGACCGTCACTGACTTTAACAATCTAACCTAATCAACCAACAACAATCATCAGGTAGACTGGGAGGAGATCCCCCCTCACCTCCCATTGGCAGCCAGCAGAACATCTACTAAGGCCAAAAAGCAAGTATAGACTCTCGATGAAAGGGCTTAGATAATATGTATTATGGCCGTTATACGTTATGTATGTTGTACAAACTGAATTAGTTATTTGGGTGCTATAAAAAAAAAAACATTATGAAAAGTAAATATTATGTAAATTGACCGTTATTCCTTATATAAAATAGATTCTGTTTTTATATCTAACATTCATTATATTTTGTTAATATGAATTTATACATATATTGTTGTTATATCGTACGTAACGCACCCGTATTTGATAGTACGTTCCTAGGAAGCCGGGTAACGCGACATCTTAGTAAGCGGTTTCTGTGGTGTGGGTCTTTGTGACGCATCGAAAATCATCGGCCTTCCCAAAAACCCAGAAAGGACGCGCGATTTATTCAAGTCTTGCGTGAGTTGCGCTTAGGCCCACAAGCAGTTACAATATCATTGACGACCGGTTTGGCTCAGCGGGAGTACCGATGTCAGCGAAACTGAAGGTACTGGGTTCAAATCCCGGTAAGGGCATATTTGTGCGATGAGCATAATTGTTACTGAGTCTTGGATGTTTTCTATGTACATAAGTAATTACAAGCATCTCATCGTCTAGTACATGGGTACTAGACGATGAGCATGTTTGGAGTTGAGCTTATCATGGGACTAGTTCGATTTGTGTAAAATGTCTCGTAATAATTATTTATTTATTTATCTAGATATGTCCGACAGGCGAGCAATCCGCAAACGGCGCGCTAGCGACGCATTCGCCAAATGTGGATGGACCTTTATGTTTCGATATATACGATGTCCATTATTTTCATTTTTCTTGGCAAAGGAAATTACACCATTTCTAGTTTCTAAAAAAGGACAAAATATATGTTCAACAAACTCCCAGCGAATGGTTTTCAGTTGGGAACGTATAAGCTTTTTCAATTACCATTTGCTGGAAATGATGGATGGAACTGTGTCTAGGTTTTCTATTTTACCTCTATTTTGAAAATAAATTGCGTAATGGAAAATGTATTTTTCACTTCTCCTGCTCAAAAAGTACGTCATATTAGCTTCGCGAAGCGAGACTTATATAGTTAATTTAGCCCCTAGGGTATAAAAAAAAGCCATGTAATCCCATACAAATTTCTATGACACACAAAAAAAAACTTGCGGCCAGCTACATACTCCTTACGAATATTAAAAACAAACAAACCAACCTGATCAGACTGGCCAAACTTTCTGATAGAATTGCTCAAACTGTACTTTTAGTTTTTCATGAAATATTCCATTTTAATTTTAGGTACGTCTTTTTTTACTTTCTCGTAGTCGAAGTGAAGAGCAGAGTGTTTAACAGGTGGCTAAAAGCCATTATGATAATCAGACATATTTGTCCTCGCTCACTTCATGAGCTCGTCCAAATAATCACTTCGTGTCATGATAGCTTATTTTAGCCCCTTGTCAACAATCTACCATCTCTCGAGGCTGTTTCGTCTTTAGTACCCACGTTGTAACTGTGAAATAGTAGATATTAAGACACTGTCTTCGTTTTTATTATTAGAAGTAGAAAAATGTATATTTAATGCATAAAATATTCCTATTAAACGTTATTAAACCTGCTTATAAATAAATAAATTTATATTAATTTACACACACACATTTGAATATCTTTTTTTAAATATATGTATCGAATATTTTTTTGCATTTATTGTATGTTTTTTGTTAAGTAATATTAAGTACGGTCCTTAAATTATTTGTGTTTTTCCAGATTTAAGCACGTAATATTCGTTAATCAGTTATTTACAAAATGTAAGTAAATTACGTGCCGTTAAATTGGTATTATTTACATTATATAAAACCATCAACAGATTACTTGAATTTCAGTTGAAATGCGGTTTTCGCCCACGTTTGTATTACACTCCAAGATATATTTTCAATAAAATACGCTTAAAACCATAAAATGGTCCATTATTGCATAAGCATTCAATTCTCCCAATGGCTCCTACGCACACCGGAAATTACTGTAAATCATTTTTATCTAAGTTTACCCATACCGAGATTCATGATACCACACGACCACTATATTCTGAGCTGTCTGCTCCGACTATCGAAGACATTTACCTGGAAAAGAAGAGAAATATAAGAAGACGTCGAGGCCAAGTTATACTGGACAGTAATTACCTACGAGTATCTTAAGATAAATTATAACATTCATTTATAAAATGGTTTTACATAAAATGTCTAGGTTAGTAGCGATCCGGAGTTTGATAAGTGAAGTGATGATCTAAATATAGCAAGTGGATTTATAATGAGTGATGTGAATTTGGCTGCCTTGGCTGAGAGCGGTTCGTTATTTTATATCATCTATACGTTGTGTAAAAATGAAATGTCTGTACATTGAAAATATTTTTGAAAATAAAATGGTAACGGACAATTTGGGGATCACTGGGTTTTTGTATGTTTGTATGTGTCCTTGTGGCTTCATCACGCCAAATCGGCTAAAAAAAATCTAATATTTTTGGTACACTAGTGGATGGACATTTACGGATGGTTTTGATACTTTTTACTCGACTACACTGAAGAAAAAAAGACTGTTATGATTTGTTACGAGTATCCTCCGCTGACGAAGTCAAAGACGAAGTCCAGTATTTTCAATAAAAGTAGAAAGATATATTTTATCGTCATTATATAAATGTACAATATAAAATTACAGTTATGTAAAGCATGTTTAACCATTATCATCAAGTTTAATTGTCGAAGATAAAATTAAAAAAGAAATATGTTATTGTTTAGATCTCAATAAAATAATCAAATTAAATATTGACCTGAGATATTTCTTAAAGGGCTATCATACCTAACCTCCAAGGTTACTCCAACATGCATGTTGCTTAGATAGTTTCAAGTCCAAGTAGATAGCTGATGACATCAGTCATTTATGTTGAGGGGATTTATAGAAATTTGTAAATTCTCTATTATTATTTTATTAAAAAGAAAGGCTTTTTCAGTGCTAGCGAGCTATTTCAATTGTGACATCTTCCATTCATTTTAATTGTTCTAAATAAGTGAAATAGTAAGATACAGACTTTTCAAATTTACTCTTTTTTAATATATTTAGCTATAACTGAATAAGTCATAGCTTTAAAAAATAAAATCTGTTAAAAATGAATGAAGGCTTATTAAATTCATGCATTTTTTCTTTGTTTTAATTTAACTTATCCGGATATCACAGCCAACAAAATATTGGATAAAATTATCTCGTATTGACATTATTATGATGAAACATATGATAATTATTATTTGTAAATATTCTACAACATAATTATTAACATTAACTAAAATTAATTCAATGATAATATTTGTATTACAAGTGTGATTTAAAAGTAGTGTTGACCCAATAGATGAACGGAATTAAATAAAAATAAAGTCACTGTGGGCCACTGTCTAGAGATTATATTTAGTAGGTAACTTTAACAGTTTGCATTACTGTTTCTTTACATTTTGTAGTTAAAATAACTAGATAGAGTATGCAGATAAAAGTACAATTTCCTGATAAGTTACTTTTTTTCAAGAGTATAAGTATAGGCTATTTTTTATGACTTAGGTAGTTTTTACTACGAACTAAAATAAATACAGAACTTAGATTTACCAGATATTTATTTTGCCCACTTGTAGGTACTTCGTAGGGTTACGTGAAAATGGAAAAAACTAAACCCTTATCTGTAGTTTCATTGATTTTGTAGGAAAATGTTTTACCCTTACGATCTTCGGGATTTTTAAAGTGAATTTCTTCACCACAGCGCTGACGGCAGAAAAGTTGGTTAAAGTGCAAAATACAAAAATCTTGTAACAAAAAGTGACAAAATCTGAAGACATGCTGACTGGACTCATTAGCTCAGTTGGCTGGGCTTGCGCCCCGGCAAGGCACGAGGCACTGGTTCAAATCTAGTCGGAGTCTTGAATTTTTTGCATAATTTTATTTGTATTCATAATCTTATAGTTT
This sequence comes from Hedya salicella, assembly GCA_905404275.2. Taxonomy (NCBI): domain Eukaryota; kingdom Metazoa; phylum Arthropoda; class Insecta; order Lepidoptera; family Tortricidae; genus Hedya; species Hedya salicella. The sequence continues at coordinate 18,116,819 of FR990112.1, forward strand.
CGTCATGTCCGCCCGTCTGGATGTCTGCATTTTAGTAAAAAAATACAAGATTGTATATTAATAAAATTTGGAGTATGAGGGATCTTGTATGAGCCGCTACTTAGTTTGATAGTTAAATAAAATAAAAAAATCTAGAGGAGGCACTCCATACATGTAACCGAAACTTTTCAACATAATCGGATAAACCGTGTTTGAGTTATTGCCAAGGAGCATTAAAACAAGAGGACTGACCATCTCTATACCAAAAGCCGTTCCCCGATATGTACAACGCTATCTATTTATAAGTAGGTATATTTTTTTAATTATTCAACTTTGCAAGTGTTTCACCGTATTCAAATGTTACGGTTTATTTATTACTTTACTATCTATTTGAGAACTGATTGTTACTACTTATACTATTTTTCGTATTTCGTTCGCGGAGGAGAAAAAGTCATAACCCCTCGTTTTTTCTTTAGCGTAGTCGGGTAAAAAGAATCCTATAACCATCTGAAGATACCCAGCTACCCGTGTACTAAAAATTGTTGAAATCTGTTCAGCCGATTTTGCGTGATGAAGCCACAACGACACATACAAACATACAAAAAATAAAATATTTTTCGTTTTAGTGACCTCAACATAGTCCATAACAAGCAACTTTTTGAAAATATCTTCAATGTACAGACATTTCATTTTTACAACTTTTTAATAGTATAGAATAACATCGTTAAATGTTTAGTTTCAAAGCGCCATCTAGTTTTTGCCAGAATATTTCCTTGCGATCGGAACACGATCCAAAGTATGACTGTCAGTCTTCTTGTTTTAATGGTCCATGGTTATTGCCGAAAACCTGCGCTTCTAAGCAAAACGTTGCACAATGCGCCTCAATGTATAATGAACGGACTTAGGCTGGCGGTAGGTGCATTTTGAAGCGCGACGTAATGTAGGTACTCTACGCTTGTGCCCGTCATGCCCAAGGTGGACTGATAAATAAATAAATATTACGGGACAATTTTGCACAAATCGGACTAGTCCCATGGTAAGCTCAATAAGGCTTGTGTTATGAGTACTAGATGACGATATATTTAATTGATATATCCATACTAATATTATAAATGCGAAAGTGTGTCTGTCTATCTGTTACCTCTTCAGACTTAGACCGCTGAACCGATTTAGACGAAATTTGATACGGAGATAGTTTGAGTCCCGAGGAAGGCCATAAGCTATTATTTATCCCGGACAAATACTTTTATCCGCGATAAAGGACCTTAAGGTGGACGAAGCCGCAGGCAGAAGCTAGTTACTTATATCGATAAAAAACATTCAGGAACAAATATTTATGCTCATCACACAATTATTTGCTCTTACCGGGATTTGAACCCAGGACCTCAGCTTCGCAGGCAACGTTATTCCCGCTGAGCTACGCCGGTCGTTACTGGTGATTGATAAGGTGATAGCATTTCTACCAACGCACGTCATAAAATTCCTAAAGACCTAATGTCTCATCGCTAGCGTAGGTAATCGCAATTTTATTAAACTTGACTCAATAGCGTCTTTAGTTGTTTGCCAATTTCTTCAACACCTGTTTAAACAGTTATTATCGTCGTGAACTCATTATTTTAATTTAAATACAGATAAGGTCGCTTGACAGGTTCACAAATGTGTTTTATAATTATTATAATAAAACAAGTCTTAATTCGCTTATAGTTAGGTTTATTTTGAAGTTCAACACTTTTATACGTTACTTTTCAGTGTGTTTTGAGAAACCGAGGTGTTCAATTTTTCAAGTGGATTTGTCAAGTAAACTTGTTTCAGATATAAATATATTCGCTAAGTAAAATAATGAAAAAGTGAGTTTTAGTAAAGTGACACAATGGTTAAGTTAATAAGTGCTTCTTTTTATGGAAAAGGTAAATGTATTTGACACGTCCAAAACATATGTACACATAAAAAAAATCTAAATTGTTGTTATAATATGTGAACATCGAAAGCTTCAATCAATAAATATAGATTGGTAGAAGTACTAGGTACTCGATTCATTACATTTTTCATAATATAAGTCCCTATTTGGGATAACTCTTAAAGTACTTACTTATAACCTAATAACTCTATATATTTTTTTTTACAAATTGTGCAATTTTCTTAAACTTCATTATATATGTGTACAAATGAAGAATGTTGTTATCTTATGGTTTGACGCAATTGGTACACAACGGCGTATGAAGCTGGCGGTCTCGGGTTCGAATGCCGGTCAGGGCAAGTTTTTGTGTGATGAGCACAAATGTTTGTACCTAGGTCTTGGATGTTTTCAATGTATATTTATTTATTTATCTATGTATGATGTATATTATTGCCTGGTATCCCTGAGTATAGTAGTACAAGCTTTGCTTAGTTTGGGACTAGGTCGATTTGTGTAAGAATATCCCTGAAATAATACACTGTGTAAAAAATATAAATTATAAATATTACAGGACAATTTTGACACAAACAAACTAGTCCCATGGTAAGCTCAATAATGCTTGTGTTATGATATGAGTAATAGCCGACGATATATTTAATAGATAGATAGATAAATTTACTTATTTACATACAAAACATCCAAGACTCAGGAACAAATATTTATGCTCATCACACAAATGTTTGCCCTAACCGGGATTTGAACCCAGGACCTTCAGTTTCTCAGGCAACGATACTCCCAACCGAACCGTCGTAAATGACGTATACGAGTATCTAATTCCATCAAGAAGCAATGCTCTTATCTAAACGCGCTGATAAAACTGAATGCAATATCTATGACGTCACTAAACTAGCATAACCACGCGACATATAAAGTACATCTTTCGAGAAGTAATAGAGACATTAATATATAAGTGTCATCTATAATTATACCTTACCGGAAACCCATTCAAAATATTTGTTATTCGTGGTGACGTTTTGTATATTTATTTGTCTTCTACATCTTTACTATTAATAAGTTGTACAAATGAAATGTCGGTACATTAAAGATATTTTCCAAAAATTAAGTGATAGGGACTACATATTTTTGAGGGAACTGCATTTTTTTGTCTACCACAACGGCACATACAAATATGTGTCGTTGTGGCTTCATGCCACCAAATCGGAAAAACAGATTTGACTATCTTTAGTACACGGGTAGCTTTCACAAATGGTTATAGAATACTTTTTACTCGGACTAAGTTGAAAAAAAAAATACATAATGATCTTTATTCTGTAAGGCCTACTTACAGAATGAAGAAAACAAAGCAAGGGCACTTTTACAAGGGTGACTCTACGGCGTTTCCCAAAGGGAGACCACTGTTGAGAAAAAAGCCGAAACAAACTCAACAGTCAGTCATTTTTTCGGAATAACTATTATATCTATTACAGTATTTGTACTTAGAACACTTAAGATATATTTGATTCCTGGTAACGCAAACGAAGCCACTGGTACATAGGTGACTGTAGTTAAAATAAATTCTGTAATTACATCAGTTCCTCAAATGCTGGCTCTTGTCAGAATATTACTAATTAAGTCAACAACCGCAAAATGGATCGTCGTTTAATTATCTCAAGCGGCCATTAAGCCCGAGCAGAATTTAAGTGGCGTCGTGTACAACTAGAAGCAATCAGGCAAAATCACTTCAACGTAATTGATTCAGATGGATTCTGTCTTGATCAAATTATATTCAAAAATAAAAGGTGCCCGCGACTTCGTCAGTGGAGGAAAAAAAATGTAAACCTCTTCTTTTTTGTGCGTAGTCGCATGTATCCTAAAATTATCTGTGGATGAGTATCTACCCGTGTACCAAAATTAGTTTAGCCGGTTTGGCGTGACCAAGCAAATATTATTCTAAAGTTACTAGTGATCTATTGTTTCTAAACTTACGGCGCAGATATTATAAAATGTGATATCTAATTGCTTGTCTCAAGCATGAAATTACGCTTGTAACAAAACTGCTAGAAGCTGACTTCCTTCAAGTTTTTGCATGGTCTAAATAACGAGAGTTAAAAGCGATTTAAATAGGCCAGTATCGAAAAAGAAGACTGCATATTAAAATAACACTCAATCTAAATGTCTTAATTATTGGTTTAAGCCAAGTAACATAAAATAAAATGAATGTACATAGTAATGTACATATTTCAATTGAAAATTACTTATTTGAATATCATATCGATATCGAAATTATCGATATTTCCTTGCAATACTTTACCTCAAAATTAGTTCAATAGGACACTCGCTGACCGTAGGGGGCGCTTCAAATTCGTAAACAAAATTAGCTGTCAAATGTAGATCAGTGGTTGTCATAATAATATTTCAAAAGTGACAACGTCGTAATTGTCAAATTATTCGTACTATCAAAAACTGCAAAATAAAATGTAAACACACAAAAATGTGTATTATAAACGTTAATTACATGAAATAGCGGCAATATACTCACTAATTTAAAAACTAAGACAAGACGTACTATAAATAATGGACGGACAGACAAAACCTTACTTAAATGAAAAATTGCCGCTCCAGCAACTACAGGCATTGGATTCATTGATAGAAGTGTTAATCAGACCCGAACGGTTCAAGCGGGATCTATTCTTTGCTTTGTTGCTTATTTTAATGAGGGAAAACGATTTCCTTCACATAAAAGCTCCTAACGAACCCGCTATCGATATTTCAGACTATATACTATCCACCAGAAAGAAGAACACTGATATTTACGAGGCCACATTCGTTTTTAAAAGCTTCCAAGATTTACCGATAAAAATTCTAGCCATACCGCTGGCTAACGCTATAGTTCTGAACGCTGTAATTCTAAACACAAATCAAAGTTATGCAGTTTGTTTAGACGCGAATCGATTTATAGCCGTTTCTGATTTAAACATACCATATTCTGTAAAGAATTTGAGAGAGCTAAAGAAGGTAGTAAGGGAGATTACAGCCCCAATCAAAAGCTGCATATTTAACCAAAAAAACGCGAAGCGCGGAACATTATTGAGCCTCCCTGAGCCAGTTATATTGAAGATGCTTCTAAATCTTCGTACAAAAGACGTGTTGAATTTATCTGAATCGTGCAAAATAATGAATTGTATCGTAAAGGAGGATCGGGTCTGGCACCGTCTTTACAACAGGGATTTTTCTGGAGCGAATAAATACAGGGGGAGTGGATGGTTAGACTTGTATAAAGATATGTACGTATCTAGAAGGCTAAAGTCGAATAACATCCAGGCTCCTCGGCATGGGGATTTTGCGGATAACTTAAGATGTGCGAATAATAAATTCGAAATTATTCTGTGATTGGATTTTTTTGCGTAAATATGTTTCATTTCATTGTTAATTAAAATATATTTGTGTATACGTATTGTTTTTCTAAATTCAGGTACCCTTTGATGAAAACCGTTCTTAAATCCATACTAATATTATAAATCTTAAAGTGTGTCCGTCTGTCTGTCTGCCTGTCTGTCTGTCTGTCTGTTACCTCTTATGTATGGAGATAGTTTGAGTCCCTGGGGAGGACATAGGCTACTTTTTATCCCCGAAAAATGCCCTTATCCGCAATAAACGAATTTAAGGCGGACAAAGTCGCGGGCAGAAGCTAGTTAACCATATGTGTTACTTACATACAGGTTTTTGCCGAGGCATCACCTGCGAGGCTATTATAATTAATACTACATACATATATACAGTTACTTATTCTCGGTCATATTTGTGACTATACGACACAGTCAAGGATCTTGACTAGATCATCGGTCCTGCTTCGGGTTGTAAGGTTAAGTTTTTGTAGTATTGTCTACGCAGTGCAATTAAGGGGCCATTTACTTAGCTTTGCGTTTTCTGTCCTATTGAATCTGACTTTCAATAGCTTGAAATTCTTCTTATCAATTTACAACTGACTAATCAAAATTCCAACTTAATTTTGATAATCCGAGTTCACAGTACTGTCAAACAAATTATCTGTTTTAGCCAACTGACGTCCCGGATTGTCTCAGTTCTATTGAGTTAGGCCCTTGTTCTAAATCTAGGACACCAAATAACTGTCTAGGTGTTTGTCTGACAAAAAACTAAAATCAAAGGCAAAATGTAACCTTTTATTGTCGAGATTTTACACATGGGTAAGGCACATTGGCGTGATTGTGTAATTTCGAAAATTATGTTTTTTGCTTGAGCTTACCATGGGACTAGTGCGATTTGTGTAAAATTGTCCCTAATATTTATTTATAGCATGTAGCTGCTTGTGAGTGAAGTTTGTCTGATTCAAGACATGATCGATCTGTGTGCCAAGTTTATTTCATCCAAATGAGTTCGACGGTTGACGAGTTATTAAGTCGTGTTGTATCGTGGTAACGCATGTACGCGACGTAGCACCTTACCGTATCTGCTCAATGCTCAATACGATATGGCGCAGTGTATCTGCACGATACGTGAACATGTTCCTTTATTATTCTCAACCAAAACATTTATTTGCAGCAAATGCTCATAGATACATATTCATCTTACAAACTAACATATATGATAAAGTACAAACAATCAAAATTACAAAATTAACACTTTTACTGGCCATGCATTACATGTAATGCACTGGTGAGCTAGCTCGGTAAGACCCAGGTAACATACAAGCTGTATTAGAGTTTATATGGCCGTTATATAGCCAGTTTGAGCGTTATAAGGGCTGTATAAATAATAAATAAATAAATACTACAGGACAATTTCACACAAATCGAACTAGTCCCATGGTAAGCTCAATAAGGCTTGTATTATGGGTACTAGACGACGATATATTTAAAAGATATATTTATATACATAGAAAACATGTAACACTCAGGAACAAATATTTATGCTCATCACACAAATATATGCCCTTACCGGGATTTGAACCCAGGACCTTAGCTTCGCAGGCAACGTTACTCCCAATGAGCTAAACCGGTCGTCAAATCTATATAATGTGTTGTATAAGCTCTAATACAGCTTGTGTGCTACTTGGGGTCCATGTCTACATGTAAATCTCTACCACATCGTGCATTATATGTAACTAACTTCTGCCCGCGACTTCGTCCGCCTTAAATTCGTTTATCGCGGATTAGGGTATTTTCCGGAATAAAAAGTAGCCTGTGTCCTTCCCCGGGACTGAAACTATTTCCATACCAAATTTCGTCCGAATCGGTTCGGCTGTTTAAACGTCAAGAGGTTACAGACAGACATACAGACACACTTTCGCATTTATAATATTAGTATGGATGTATGAACGTGCTGAGCCAGGTCATTGAGGAAGCGAAGGACAGTTAAAGTGTTAAAACTAGCACAGCAATGAGTGGCGTCACTTCTACGTGTCAACTAACTGGCCGCGGAAACGCTGGACTACGATATCCTTCGGCCAGATCTCCTCATTCACGAAGATCGACAACAGGGCAATCGGCACTCTCACCACAAATGAATTGAAGATCAGGTTGTTCATGAGCTCGTCCCTCAGAGAGAAGTGGGTCTTCACTCGCAAATACTTGACGATCTGCTCTCTCTTCTCTTCTTCTTCTCAGCATATATGTGACCACTGCTGGACATATGCCTCTTGCATGCATCTGGCTTGCGGTCTTCCAACGCTTCTGCCACCCGTTCGAGGTCTCCAGTGTAGCGCTCGCTGACTCCACCTGTCATCGTCTCTGCGACGTATATCCAGCCCGGATCTATATCAGAATCCCTAACGTCATTTGTCCTAATGTATCGTTTTTCTTAATGTATCATTTGCCATAACGCATTTTTTTCAGAAACCGTAAACTTTTCAGGATTGTTATAAAACAAACCTAACCTAATCTATACGACGATCTTTTAAAAAATCCTGAAAACTTTACGGTTTCTGAAAACAATGCGTTATGGCAAATGATACATTAGGACAAACGATATATTAGGACAAACGACATTAGGGATTCCGAATAAGACCCGGCCGGCCCATTGTAACTTTAGTTGCGCAACTTTTTCACCGATGTCGGTGACTTTCGTGCGTTGACGAAACGATCTGCTCTGCTTTCGTCGAATAACACAGTGGGACACATTCTATAACAGTGTCGTCGGGACAATTCTGATAATACCTACATAATAGAGTTTTTGTCCATACTAATATTATAAATGCGAAAGTGTGTCTGTCTGTTACCTCTTCACGCTTAAACCACTAAACCGATTTGGAATAAATTTGGTATGGAGATAGCTTATGTCTCAGGGAAGGACATAAGCTACTTTTTATCCCGGAACAGTACCCTTATCCGCGATAAACGAATCTAACGCGGACGAAATCGCGGGTAGAAGGTAGTAATTATATAAAACTAGCTTCTGCCCGCGACTTCGTCCGCCTTAAAATCGTTTATCGCGGATAAGGATATTTTTCCGGGATAAAAAGTAGCCTATGTCCTTTCCCGGGACTCAAACTATCTCCATACCAAATTTCATCCAAATCGGTTCAGCGGTTTAAGCGTGAAGAGGTAACAGACAGACAGACAGACAGACACACTTTCGTATTTATAATATTAGTATGGATGTTTAATTAACCCCCTTAAAGTGCCCACAACTTCGTTCGCGGAGGACAAATAAGTCCATAGCCCTCTTTTTTGCAGCACAAAGTCACATAAAAAAATGACACAGTTACCTTTCGATAGCCTATTTATTGTTTTTTACTAAAATATATCCAATGTACTGTGGGCAGCAAAATTGTATTCATAGATACGCTAATGTTGCAAAAATACGGTTGAAATCTATACATGCATCTTTGCTGCCCATTGTACAGACGTCTAATTAGGAGTTGGTAGGAGCTGAATAGATTTCAGTATGTAACCCGGAAACTTGGAAAAGTAAATACATTTATTCATTCACGCAGAGAATTCTGGAGTCTTTTTTAGGTTTCCGTACCTAAAAGGTAAAACGGACTCTATACATTACGAAGACTCCGCTGCCTATCGGTCTGTCTGTCTGTCTGTCCGTCCGTCCGTCCGTCTGTCGCCAGGCTGTATCTCATGAACAGTGATAGCTAGACAGTTGAAATTTTCACAGATGATGTATTTTTGTTGCCGCTATAACATCCAATACTAAAAACAGTACATTTTTATGTCTATATGTCTGTGTCAGTAACCAATATAAAATGGTCCAACACCGCGTACATTTTGCTTTGAAACTAACACTGGATTTTCATAGATACGGCCGTTTCTAGCGTATATTTTGTTCGGAACCCTCGGTACGCGAGTCCGACTCGCACTTGGCCGGTTTTTCCAAAATACTGATGATATTATTTTCTATGTCTGCAGGTAAAGACCGTATCGAGGCCAAGGATCCGACGCCCATGCAAGAGATAGACTTAGCCCTGAAAGCATGCACCTTCGGCAGATTCCACATCCAAATCCTGGGCACAGCACTAGTCGCTTTAGTGGGGAGTGTGTTAGTTAGCAATTCCACTGCATATCTATTGCCTAATGCAGAATGCGATTTAAATATGAACTTGGTGCAGAAAGGAATGCTAAACGCCATTCCTTACATCGGTGAGTTTGTTTATAAATATTTGTACTTAGAAACGATACCTTCTAATGGTATTACTTTGTTCACAAAGAAGGAAAAGTCATAAGCCTCTTTTTTGTTACAGCGTTATCGGATAATACGTGTTTTTAACCCCCGACAAAAAAGAGGGGTGTTATAAGTTTAACGTGTCTGTGACTCTGTGTATCTGTGGCATCGTAGCGCCCATGCGGATGGACCGATTTGAGTGCGGTTTTTTTTGTCATAGATAATTTTATCCCATGTATTCTTAGCTTTATTTGATGAAAATCGGACCACTCGTCTCTAAGATCAGCTTTTAGTGAAACAAGTCGGGTTTTTTTTTTAATTTTTAATTTTCTATAATAAGTACATATCTGTAGATGTTGACGCTGTTGCTGTATTAAAAATGGCACAATCTGCGAAACTGTTTTAACGCAATGGTGACACAAGCACACATATTTTGCACACAACTTTATAATAGTATAGATTTACTAGTTGGGCAAGTAATTTTTCAGTGTTTTTGCATCGAGTTTCATTAATTTCTACAGCAACATGCTCGGCATGTTTTACACAAACTTTTCCATCACACTATACAAATTCGACATCAAAAATAAATTCACATATTGAAGTGTTCGAAAAGTTTTCGACCAATCAGTATCAATTAACGCCGTCAGAGTAACGTTGTAACGAATTTTCGGAATTGAAAATGCGAGAAAAAATGGGCGCAAACTTCGTCAAAAGCCCTTCAGCCGGCTGTTTGTGTTTCGCTTATTCCGATATTGCGAGCAATCGGCATTGATACTGTACAGTATAAGTCTGGCCGTGCTAGGACTGCGTCAGATTTCTTCAATTTTATACGGATTAACGGTAATACCAAAGGTTGTTTAATATTGGTTTGATTTAAAATGCAATTCATGAGCGAGAGTGGCATGAGTATAATATCCTGGTATAGTTTCCTGGGTTAAAAAGTATAATAATGAGCCCGTCAGTTAACATTATCAAAAAATATTGGACACGTATTTTTTCTTTAATCAAACCAAAAAAAGACAAAGATAAAGCGCCTCAAACTTTGGGAGTGGGGGCGCATGACGTCATGCCGTGTGAAAAACGGTCGCACGGCGTGACGTCACGGGGAACTTTAACGGGCTATATCTTCATCATTTCATGTTTAATTGACAAAAGAAAAAATACGTGTCTAATATTTTCTGATAATTTAACTGACGGACTAATTATTTTTTTTTAGGACACAAGTCTATTGGAGGGGGTCACACTTAGCAACTTTTATTGTGAGGGCAACCATGAAAGTTGCGAAAAAAAAATCAGCCGTTCCATACATTTCAAATAAATAGCTATCAATTAACCCTTACTTATATGATTTTTCGCGATTTCATGGTTGGCCCCGTAGTGTGACCCTCCTTATCACCCGTTACTCCCACTCATGACTACTGAATCACCATCTACTGAATCATACATTAATGAGTCGTGCACCAACTTAACGACAATGTCTCTTTATTTACAAATGTCAACGACAAAGCAACCGATCTAGACACGCGGCAGCGTGACAAGCCAAGTTCAAACAAAGGAACTGGCTAACAGCGCCGAGTGTAATATTACACGAACCACTTGGTGCCACTTTTGACCCTTCTATAACTCAAAACCTTTTTAACGTAAACACATAAAACTACGTGTGTTTTTAATTATATCCATAAGGACATCTAGAAGCCCAAATTTCATGAAGCTAGCTCAAACTGTTATAAAGACATGAAGGTCAAAAAGTCGTAAATTTTAGCACTGACTGACTGACATATAGTACCTAAACCTAACCTACTTTAAGATAACCTAGAAGGATGAAATTTGGAATCCAGCTCGGTAATTGTGTGTAAGCGTAGGAAAAAATCTAAAAATAAAAAACAAAGTTAAAAAATAGGGGAATCTTAAAGTAGGTTAGACTTGACTTGGCCAATTTTTATCATATATGTAATGAAAACTGGCCAAGTCAAATGTAACCGCGATTGTTATAGGTATCCAATAAAGCATAATACTTGTATAGAGTTTAATACTTGTTCATAATGTTATTTTGTTCCTAGAAATACATATTTGAATTTTGCATAGAACTTGGCACTCATTTAGATCTTCTTTATGCGGCGAAGCCCACAGCCAAGCATACTTTTTGTAATGAACTTGGCTCTCCTTTTTTACATTTATGGTTTTGGTGGGATTTTATTTACTGTTTTGGTCTGCTCGAAAACTATGAAGCATGTACTCATAGAAATGTTACAAATCTTCTACTCCACATCTAACAGGAATGATTAGTACCTTAAAACTACACAATAGTATGAAAAATAAGAATAAAGAGGTATTCAATAGGGTTCATGAAGTTTTCAACCAAAACAACTTTTTCGGAAATCAAAATGGGATGAATAATTGGTGCAAACTTCATCAAATACCCGTCAGCCGGCTATTTGTGTTTCGCTTATTCCGATATTGCGAGCAATCAGCATTAATACTGCAGTTTACAAGTTTATTCTGCTTGTGATATCGTTGCACGGGATTTCTACGGTTCAAATCGTTTTTACGGTTTACGGTAATTTTATACGGTTGCAATAACAAAGCTGGTTTCGTGTTGGTTTTATTTCGAGTGTGATTATGTAGATTAGTTATACACAAATTTTACCAAAAATTTCTCTTTGGAAATTCTTCTTTTTTCGAATTTTGGAAAACTACAACCATCTTTTTGACTATAGCGCTTTCTATAACCTTGGCAAGTTCATTCGTGACACTCATATGGTCTGCGGGGGACTGGGGAAAGGGCGGGTATGAAGTTTGTGCGTGGCAGCGTCCGTCGTGGTCAGCTTTCCGGCAACTTTATACCCACCCCCGCTGTCCCCCCCCCCCCCCCCCCCCCCCCCCCCCCCGCCCGCAGACAACAGTAGTGTCAGAAACAAACTTGCCAAGCTACAGATAAAGCTTTGACGTTTTTGACATATTCAAAAATAGTGAATGCAGCTCATCCTGTGTAACTTACAGTAATGATTTGTACCTTGCTGCAGTACGAAAGTAATGACCATGAGATTTAAAAAGTATCAAAAAACTTTCAAGAGAGTACCGCTTTAAGGAATTTTTGGAACTCTAGAAAATAGGCACCAACCTCTTCTAAAGCCCTTCAACAGGGTGTTTGTGTTCCGCTTATTGCGATATTGCGAGGATCGGCATTGATTCTGCACAAGTATACTTATGCGACCGCTGCACCAGAATGCTACAATTTTATACGGTTTAACGGTACAATTAAAGGCTGTTTTCATCTTCTATTTCGAGTATGATTATGTAGATTATATACGAACTGTACCAACAATACGAGTATCTATTTATTCTCGAATGTTGGAGTACTATAACCATTTTTTGGAATGAGAATATCATAGTAAAGTATTATGTATAATTAGCGTAACGGACAACTTTTTTTGAATTCTCATTACCTGTATTAGAATTTGCGTTTACTGTTTCTTTTGATCTACGTTTTTAACCTTGATCTGGGATAGGTATACAATTTCTGGTTATTCTTAGAGGTATTACCATCATACTTTCCTAAACCCTGCCTAAGTGGCACATAAGCTGTATAAGAGCTAATACGGCTATTATACAGCCAGTTTCAGCGTTATTAGGGCTGAATATGCTATAAAACAGCTTGTGTGCTACTTGGGTGTGACAGGGAAATAAGACCAACAAAATCATGGGTGTTTTCGGCTTCCTTATTTTCTTCTCGTACTTTTATTTAAAAAAAATTGCTTGCCATTAAAATGCAAGAACTGTTCAATGTTGATATAAGAACATACATATAGATTCCCTCCTGACCATCTCCTGACAAATTCGGGTAAATCAACTAATCGTCTATATTTTCCAGGAATGTTGTTATCCTCCCTAATCGCCGGTTTTCTAACCGACCAGTTTGGCCGCAAGCTGTTCCTAGTGGGTGGATACGGCGGCATCTTCATCTTCACCCTGATCGCCGGGACCAGCCAGACCTATGAGATAATGCTCATGGCCAAATTCTTCGAAGGCATTTTGTGAGTTTATTTAACTATCATCACCAGCTTTTTTAACAATTTAACCTTTCTAACCTTTAAGATTCAATGGGAGGGCGTAATTAAGAGTAGTTATAACTACCAAAAGAATGAATATTTTAACTGAACGCGCGATTTCCCGTATGAGTTATAATACTTAATACACATAAATTAACTCTCAGGGTCAGTTCTATATCCGACGGACCTATTGTATTTCCACTTTTGGTTTGTCATCGTATATGAATTTCCTGCATTAGAGAATGGTTTTTCATCTGTAATCTGACCGCATATATTTACTTTTTATTGGTTATAATTAACTAATCCGGGATATCTCGCATTCAATAAAAAAACAATAATTATTTTTCGTGGTTATAACCACTCTTAATAAAGTTCACCTGCAATATTTAGATATAGGGCCATTACATTTTCCGACTATGGTTATTGAGTAGACCATATTTTAGATCCTGACTACCTAGCGAAGCATTTGAGTTATTTTCAATCTTTTTATATTCATGACTTCTTCTTGTTCGATTGGTCTCTATAGTATTTTAGTTACATTAGCAATTACTCACGTTGTAAAAGCGGAGTACTGCTAGACATGTTTTTATCAATTTCGAGGACCTTAGTCATAAGCGATGATTAGACAACGACACACGAGAAGCGCATCGTCGGTATTCACTCGTCGCTCACGAATAAGCTCTTCATAATGTACAGAAATATGTCGAGCAGTACTCGGCTTTTACAATGTGAGTAACCGCTAATGTAATCTAAATATTTCCGAATCTTACGTTTGTAGTTTTCTGGTACTTAAACAGTGATTTTTCTCTTTAAGTTACACAGATTAATTTTATTCAATGCTGTGTCTCAGATTACTCAGTAACTTAGTTCATCTGGCTTACGTGTGCTGTTTCACAAATCTACACTGTGTCATCATCATCATTACGATCTAAATATATAGTGCTGTCAAAACTATGTTTCCTGATGCGAGTTCGGCAGGTTTGTTCAAATTTCATCATATATCAAAATTATTTCATATAAGGTGTTTATAGTGTACCTACTTGAAATGAAGCACCAAATAAACGTACATTATCTTGTGTGGGTTACCAGGGTTCTCTATATAATATAACAGTAACTTTCCAGACGAAAATTCTCCAAGAATTTGAAGGTTGTTTTCATGAAACGAATAGTTAGTCAGGCAATTTTCATTTAAATCAAGTTTAAAATGGATTACCAACAGATCACGGTATCTTCTTGATCTCAAATTACTTCACGAGCAAACTTGTCGCATTTACATAAACGTTCTAGCAATGGCGGAACTCTTGTTAAGTTTATAAAATATTTTACACTCTGGGAAATCGATTTCTTATCTAAGTTAGTAATAGAAGGATTAAAGTTGGAAGCTTGTTTATAAAGTTATTGCTTGCTTATTTAACTTCGATGTCGTATTCCTTTCAAGTTCTATGTTCCTCCTTAATTTTCTTTAATTACGTTAGAGTCCAAAGATTTTGCTTCAGTTTATAAAACTATTTCTTATTTAATACCACTTGGTTCATTTTCGTCGTTAAATAAAGTAAAAGCATTGACGGTGATAATAACAAAAGCAACTTCATCAAAATCGTCGGCAAAGTTATTCACTACTGAACTGATTAGGATGAAACTTGGTAAAGAGAAAGTTTGAGACCCTGGAAAGGATATTTGATTTGAAGGAAGTGATTGATGTTTGATCTTGAAAGTTTATATTTGGAATCAGTAACTATGTGAGAACATAGATACTGGTAACGCCGGTGAAGAGTTTTAATGCAAGTCTTAACCCTGCAGTGCATCTGGGGCCATATCTGGCCTGTCTAGTTGTGCCCGATATGGCACCAGATATATTACCATCGCTTACTATTTGTAGGATATAACTCACAGCGACATCTCTGGTCAAACAATGAATACATTAATGACCCTAGAAATATGATAGTTTACCCCAATATCGCTAGATGGCAGAGATTTTGTATGAAGCAATTAATACCTCTACAAGCTGGATAGTTGTTTCTAAGCAGTAAAATAGAGTAGCAAAGAAACTACTTTTTTTTCTATATAAAAAATAAGACGTCACATAGTAGGTTTAGATAACGATATCGTTGAACCGTTGATTTTTTCACCGTATCCTGTTAGAAGCTTCTATTCACAATAAGTTAAAATAGAATCAAAGTAATACCAGACTGCCGAGTTAGGAAGCATTAGTGATACGGCCATTCGATACATAGATGCAATCCCTTATAATCGCCTTTAGGTAAGTAGGTATATCGACAGCCGCCTCCGAGCGTAGATTACATCTTAATCGCATTAGTCAGCATTTGGCATTGTGAGAAAATATAGGACAGTTTTGTTTATCAAGGATAATGCTTTCGCTTTGATTTTAAAATATAAAGATTTAAGGAGGTGATTGGCGAGATATTTTTAAACATTTCTAGCCATATATGTCTTAGACGAATAAACTTTATTGAAATTTTAAGAATTTTAGAATAATAGAATTTGGTAGATACGCGTTGATAGTGCCCGAATACGCGTTAGTTTGTAAGTACTATCTTTTGTTTCTGATAGTTTAATGAATGTCGGAACAAATAAAGCACCTTGTAAGTGTATTTATGGTCTCTAAAACCAAATGGAGGCATGCGAAACTTTAAAAAAATTCGTAGGTTGACACGAGCACAATTTTAATGTGCCATAAAATAGTAATAAAGTATTTAAGTTGTTCAAACACTTTTAAAAACATGCCTATTTATTGTTCTTTCTTTAGAGGTATCAGTCATTCACATCACGGTCCCTTGTAGAGCTGTAAAAAATCAAGCGTCTAAATCACCTCAAACCTATAGATAGTCATTAAAAAAGGTGTTTCTATACAAATTGCCGTCCATGGAGAACCTATTGGGTACTTCCAGTTGTCCTAGTAACTTGAAATTAGGTATGAAGGTAGCTCTCATAGCACAACTTACGAAATAAATCTGTTTTTTTTGTCTGTCTGTTTATCTCAGTAACCAATATAAAAAGTACCCCACACAGCGTACATTTCGTTTAGGAGCAGGATTCTGCTATCACTGGATTTTCATAAGCGTTTTAGCGTTTATTTTGTACGGAAACCTCAGTGTGCGAGTCCAACTCGCACTTAGCAGTTTTTTTTTATTAGTTTGTGTAAATTAATACTTATTATTTGCAATATATAATATCTACGCTACGTGACTATGCGAAAGTAACTATCTTTAAAATGAATTTTTACCTTTGAATCACTTCTGTAGTATAATATCCCGGACGTCTACTTGGTATGTTGGTTCACCTGTAACAAAAAATATTAAATGAATAATAGTGTAAGGTGTCGGGAACGGGAGGAGCAATGAAACTCACAACAAACAGCTTATAACAAACTATATTACAGACTGATACATGATTTATATACTCGATTAACTAGGTTACACATGTAACCACGTAATGTCAAATGCCTGAACCTACATATCGTTTCTTATATACAGGGTGAAATAATATGGACCGTTCAAATTTTGACAGTAGATTCTTGGCAAAAAATAAAACATACGTGTTTTTTTCTTTCAGCATCTTTCAGTGCTAAAATATTGAGATAAAACAGCTGAAAAATATCCTAAAAAACCACGCGTTCGTGGACAACGCGTCAGCGCGCTGTGCAGAAGGCAGCAATAACGCTCGCCCCGCCCCCACGTAATAAATTTACGAGCCGAAAAAATATTTTTTGACAAAAACTAGTAAAAAAAACATAAGTTGCATATTTTCCTTCATACTTTCACGGGCTTAGGACCGTCAAAATGCAATTTTGCTATTAGACTGTAATTTCTAAAGATTGCAGTTATGAAACTTCTATGCATTTAGGCGTATTTAAAAATTTGAATCAACTTATGTAAAATAATTAGTTCAATCAAAAAGTTCTTACCATAACAGTCTCAATCAACTTAATTACCTTATCACTGTGAAATCAAAATGTACTTATTGCAGTCTCATTTAACTTAATACGTAGGTACCTAGTAGGTACACTTACACATGTAATCAAATTAGGTTTACACTTTTAATTGTACTTCAGAAAATGTTCGAAATGCAAACCGTGTTGCTCTAAACAGAGTCTTGCACGTTTTTGTACATTGTTTCTTAATTTATTTAACACTACAACGTTATTTTTCACTTCGTCAAAAGCTCGGTTGATTTTAATTTTTAATTGTTCGAGGCTTTGAGCTTCTTCCACATACACGCTTGGCTTTATTTCGTCCCACAAAAAAAAATCGCAAGGCGTGAGGTCTGGTGACCGAGCAGGTCATGGCACAGGACCTCTGCGTCCGATCCAGTGAGCACCGTATTCGGCATCTAAGTATTGGCGAACGATGTTCGCGAAATGGAGCGGTGCACCGTCTTGTTGAAAATAAAACTCGGGATGGTTAATTATGGCAAGTGGCACGTCGTCCATCATGTCCGCGATCACTGTCTGGAGCATGTTTAAATAGGCGGGCCCGGTTAAGCGCCCCTCAATAAAATAAGGCCCTAGTATCCTATCGCCTACTACGCCAGCCCAAACATTCGCACTAAATTGCACCTGATGGTATGATTCTTTAATTACATGGGGATTTTGATGCGACCACCAGTGTTCGTTATGTTGATTGTAAACCACAACACGAGTAAATAAGGCCTCATCAGTCCACAAAATAATTGCATCACGGTGCGCGATCAGCCGCTCACAGAAAGTGCGGCGATGCACGGCGTCTTCTTCGTTTAACGCTTGTACCTTTTAATAATGGTATGGGTGTAACCCAGCGGTATTGAGTAGCTTCCAAACAAAGAATTGGGTAACGTTAAACCTTCGTGCGACATCTCAAGTACTCGCGCAGGGATTATGTTCGAAAAAATCGAAAATTTCTTGTTCCAATTCAATTGGCATTCTCGGCCTGCCTTGCCCTTGGGCATGTGCAGGTGTAACAAACCGCCCATAATCCAAAAGCCGTTGGTTGACGGCTAGAATCGTTTCACGATTCGGTACTACAGCATTTGGTAGGCCAGCGTTCCGTCGTCGAGGAAGACTGTCTGCTTCGTATAGTCTCTGAGCCTCACGTACACTGCGACTTGTTACGAATACCCGCACCATTTCGTAATACTCCCGGTTCGTAAACATTGTGCAGGGTAGATCGATCGCGCGTCTTTACGGAACCCGGAAATGCACGACCGGTCATGCGGAGATGCGCGTGCGACTAATTGCAATTTGTTTTGGTCCAGATAACATAGGTGAGCGCGCCCCTCCCCCCGCACCGCCAACCCCTAGCGTAACTCAAACGAATATCCACACTTTACTAATTATTTATTCGGACAGCACATTATATTATCAAAATTTTACCTATGTTTTTTTTCTCAGAAATGGCATCTTTTATTGATACCTAATGCCTGGGAAAAATTTGAACGGTCATTAAAATTTCATCCTGTATATTGGCTTCATCTTACATGCTAATCCTTATATATGGTATTTGGTAATAATTCCTCTTTATATCGTATGTAATGTTGAACTAGGCTCTAATTACCGTTGTACCAACATTTTTTTCTATACCTACTGCAGTGATAATAAAGTCAACAGCAACACTGGCTTCTTAAAACTCAATCTTTGGCAGACTAATGTATAGTCAGCGTCAAATACTTTGTAGCATTCAAAGTGCCTAAAATATCGCAACACATCCTTATTCTTGTATAGGCATAAAGTTGTGTACGTAACGATATATTTGGCGTTTTAGATGCTACAGACTATTAAACGCTGACTGTACACATGTTACTCAGGTTTATATCGACCGTTCATAATTTGGGATTGTTAGAAATAAACCGAACCGAACCTAACGGCTTTTACACGATGGCATTAGTTCGTGTCCTGGTGCGCCATCATCTCTCTTGGTTGTTCCGAGATTCTTCTGTTAAAACATACATAGAAATAAAGAAACATGAGAGCTAAAAAAATAGCGCGATAGAGACTTATCCCACCGAGAGCGATAATCGCGAAAGCAGCATTTTTTTTAATACCTCAGCTATTTCTCAAATATTGCGTTATCATCGCGTCCTCTTACTCATGAACGTTTTATTTATGACGGCGACCATGTCAAGCAGTACTGTTGAGCGAGTGATGTTCAGTTATCCAATATTTTCTAAATGAAAATTGTATTTAATATTATGCATATCAACAATTTAAAGGATATTGATGTTTGAGCCTTTTGGGGTAGAGACGTTAGGGCCGTTGGGACCAAGCGCGACAGCACTCTTTAAAAAAACGTCAAAGAGGCTACGCAAAGCATTGGGTGACCAGAGGGCTAGCACTTTCATGCCCAGATAATCAGCATTGCCATTCAGTGTGGCAAGCCTTCTGGGCACCCTGCCGTCCGGGAGAGACATGGGGGAACTTTTTTATCTATAGTTTTAAATTGTAAACATACTGTAGTAATTTAGAATACTAATTAAAAATTAAAATAAACATTAATTAATATAATTAGTAACATTACATATCAAATAGGTTTTATCCCATAAAAAATATAACTTGTAAAAAAAGCCAAGTCTCGCAACTCAGTTCTTCTACCGTAAAAAGTTGTGAGATCCATAAAATACAAAGTCGGTTAATCTATTCGGTCCCTACTTAAGAGTCCTTCTTTCCTTAGTACTTACGTAATTAGCTAACCACATGTTATAGTGATAGTGACCATATCAATATTAACAATCTTTTATGTTTTAAATAAACAGATTGACTTGGCTCAGCATCACACTACATAATCGAATTTAATAAAATATGTATTACTTGTGAGATAAATTGTGTTTTCATGCAAAAAAGTTATTTATGCAGTTGGCGTATCTAGAAAACTGGACTGAAATTGCAAAATTTGTTAATTTATACACTAAACAACTAGAAGTGCCTTAGACTTGTTATGGTTGGTCAGTCAGTGAGTGACAATATATTATTGCTGTGAATCCAAAAATGTTACTATAATATTCAACACTTCGTCAATGACATAGAACTATGCTGAATTATTGCAAATATTTTTTTATAATTTTATAATCCAAATATCTTAATTTGACATTGTTTTAATTTTATGTTGGTCTGCCAATTTTTTAAATGTGACTATTTCAATTACATATATCATTATTATTATTATTTAGTTCGACATTCTTTTTTTCTCTCCAGCCTGACAATGTCGATTTTTTAAATTATTTATTTTAATTGTGCATACATTACTCTGCATTGTATAATGGGGTCTAAAACCCACGACATTTGTACGCCTATCGGCAAAACATAGAGGATATTTACCATATTGTAACATCAACATTGTACCTGTGTTTCACAAATAAATATATTCTTATTGTTATTAAGTAATTTTGACTAGTTATAATTCTTACACTACTGCTTCAAATTTAATGAAATTTAAAATATACCGTGTTTATACACTGCCTGTCTGGTTACTGAAAATTCAAGCTTCTAGTTTTATCCATCACGAAGTTATAAGGGGGGTCGAAAATGGGCTGCACTGCTTCGAGAAAAGGATGGTACTCATGGTACGGCCGTGCTGCTTTTGTTTGCTCGACTTGGCGGGGGTACTGCCATACCCCTAGATATATGTAATTTGGTGTGCATCATCGAAATCCAATGTTTATTATAGGTTCGATGTAGCATTTAAAGGAATGCATCTCTTTTCAGTTTCGCGGCTTCCTTCAGTCCAACCGTGGCGTACACATCAGAATTCTGTCACAATGGCATCAGAGACAGAGTAATGTTGTGCCAGTCGTCCTTCGCAGCTTTCTCCCAGGTCGTGATAGCTGCTATGTCCTGGGTCATTCTCACCAACAACTGGAGTTATAGCCTTTTTGGTGGATATATCAGTAAGTATTTTTTTAGAGACTACAGCTTAGCTGTGCGCGCAGCGTGGGAAGGCCACCCGCAAGGTGGTGGCTATGGTTGCGGGGACTCGGATGTGGGTCGTCTCTGTCAGGGGCCGACCCACGCTGCGCTTTCCTAACGCTGAGGCTTTGCGGTATAGAAATTTTCATGCGTAGCATTGTCTCTGTAGCGGAGTTCTGTTAATTAATAATAACTTATTTTATATAAATGATTGGCAAATTTTTACTTTAATGTCTATTAATCACCAACGATAAAGCCGACGATGTGCATATTGAATATCAAAAAGATTACAATATTTAAACGAGCGCATATTTAGATAGTGGTAAACAACGAATTGTATAGCAATCATTACAAGGACACGGATTCTAATTACTCTAATTATTATATGAAAAAAACAATATTCCATCAAATTTAATTACCTTTAACAACTCGCATTGCCTTGTAATTTAACCTTTAATCATAGATAATAATACCAATTTATGAACAACTTCAATAATTTACAGTTTGTCACCATATTGTCTTTGCGCTTAACTTTATTACGACTTTCGTATACCCCAAATGATAAAGGTGTGTCGATTGAACAAATTCATCATATTAGAAGGAAAGAAAATATATTTATTCAACGCGAGCATAAACAAAAATTACAAAAAACAAATGACGACGCTGAAAGGGGGTCACCACTCAGCCTTATGCCACGGGAAGCCGTGCTTTAAGAAAACTAATTTATACCTACCTAGTTTATTATTTAAACCTAGACCTAGTGGATGATTCCACGAATGTTATTTTTACATCTAACCCTTACATATCGCAAAGTTTTAAAATTGAAATTTTATTATTATTAGTATTAGTCGTTTTAAGTTTTTAAAGTGGCTCTAAGTCACTCAAAAGGGCAATGGAGCCATGCTTGGAGTGTCTTTACGTGATCGGATCAGAAGTTAGGAAGTCCGGAGAAGAACGAAGGTCGTTGACATAGCTCAAAGAGTTACTAGACTTAAGACATTTATGACCGCAAGCCCGCTCGGCGGTTGCTCCGCTCTTAGCAAGTTTTCGCTACATATGGTTTTTCCCATGTTATTGGCTACAAGCGAAGCGCTACGAATATGTCGGTTGCGAAAGTGTTAAGTATGACAGTGGGCGGGGGACATTGCTCGTAGAACCAATGGCCACTGGGGCAGAAAGGTTCTCGAATGGTTATTGCGTACAGAATGACGCAGCATGGAGAGGCCCCAGCAAGATGGACCGATGATCTGGTGAAACCGTTAGATGAGGGAGCAGTCGTTTCAAAGACCCACGTCCTTGGACTGATATATATGATGATGATGATAAAATTGTTTAAAAGTAAATAATAAAATAAGTCACCTATAATGGGGGGGGATAATTTTCTTGGCCGCATCATTGTTAAGGCTTCGTAAGATTCTAATCTTCTAATGAAATTAAAATAGTATCCACAAAATTAATATGACTGAACATCGCCATTGTATTTTTATCACGCTGTTTCTGAGTTATAATGAAAATTCGGAACATTAAGTTTCCCAGATGAGTTCATATTATATTTTTTCTCTGTAGTGTATTTTTTGTCAATCTTTTTTTTTTTAATCTTGGATGTGACATTTGTTCACGACAATCGACTGTCTAAATTTGTACACTGGTCTGTCCAGATTAGCAAGAAAAATGAAAAAGCTGTCAATATCATGTCTTTTATTTTTATGTTTTTACCAATCCATGCAGACTAAAGTAAAAATGTAAACAGTCGAATGTCAAAGTCTAATGTCACATAAAGGTTTAAAAAAAATTATTAAAAGAACAATACGGCATAAAAGTTACTATTTGTAGATTGTGTGTCCATGTAACGACTACTATGGCGTAAGAATATAAAATGTATACCTTTAGTAAACTTAATGCTTCCAATTATGCTTGGACTTATAAAATACACCTCATACATATATATGTATGAGGTGTATTGTATATTAAACAATTAGGTCCGTTTTTGCAGAAATACATTAATAACCCTCATTGATTGGTCTAAAACACAAATTATGGTTTAATTACAATACTTCACGAACATCTTAATTCGAGCAATTATTTTCACATTAATTTAATTTTACCTAACATTGCCAGTTCCCAAATTGAAATACCTCAAAACTCTGTCATCGCTACAACCAAAACAATAATACTAGGGAATTGATGTAAATGGTAAATGGCGTCTCGATGAAAAAATCACAGTGATCAGCCATCCAAAGTTTTACTGTGACTTGTCACGAAGGAATAACGTTACAAAATCCGTAGCTCCTACTGATATAATCTTCCTTGTCGTGATATTGACAAATTATTCCGTTTGAATTGCTTGAGCAACAAGTATGATAAAAGTGCGGTAATCACACTAATATTATAAAAACGAAAGCGTGTTTTCTCAAACACGCAATGAAATATTGACGTTGTGTCCCTTATAATAGACCCCGAAGTGTCACATTTTGGGTGCGGCGCAACGAGGGGCACATAATGATATTTTCATATGAAATTGCGCGCCATGGCCTGCAAAGCGATCTTCTTTTGTTTCAATTTGCTCGAGCGCAGCTGCGCGCCGATGTGCTCCGCGCCGCCAACGGCGGTGAAAATAACGAATAACTTTGTATTTAAAATAACGTTTTAGCGGGAAAAAAGTCATTAATTATATAAAAAATATGTTGTTTATTTCATTGCACGTTTGAGAAAAGCGCTATACAAGCCTCGGCGCGAACAAGGATTGTCGGCCTTGTATCTCTAGATGTACAACTACTCGGACTGCAATCCCCTATTTCGCAGCCTCGGCAGTAATATACTATTGTTAGTTTGACCTTCATTCACTCAATAACGATCCAACGGATTCAAGTCATATATAGCATTATCTAAGTGATAGACATATTATTCCCGATTAACAACGCGGACGAAGATACGACTAAAATCAAGTATTAAGATTACATTACAATTAAGTAGACTGAACGTGGCCTAAGTAACAGGCGTGATAAAGCCAAAGTGAAATGTCACTGTGATTATTTTTGCACTCAAACGACAGTCACTGCGACTTAAATGTAACGCTATTCCCCATCTGTAGTAAGTAGGGAATTTAGAATTCCCGCATAAATTATGCTACACGGTATCTTGTTCATTTGTCGTGGTGTCGACAATCATCCAATCTTCTGAATTAGAAATACGGCTGTGTCAATTCTCTAATTACATTGTTTGAAAGTATTATTGGTAATATTATAAGAGTACCCGATAAGCTCGGTTCTCCATACAAACGTAGTTAGTTTTAAAGTGACTAGCTAGTTTGCTCTGATACTTTGTACTTAGAAAAAGTTAAGGTATATGCAGGCCTGTAATTAGTCCATACACTAAGTATGAGTATGACACATGCTCTTGGTCAGTTTCTTGTATCATGTAAGTCATCAGACGAAACAGACAAAATTAAAGTATTCGACGTCAAGATATATGAAGTCAAGAGTATTTCTTTCAACTTAAACACTTATTGCTCCAAACCATGTAACGATGAACTTGACTCCATTTTATTATGCCAGAGATGTTATCCGGAACCCTTTGCCAACTATCTTATCAGGAACAACCTCAAGTGAACTCCCAGCTGGCAATAGCTCCACTATTCAACGATAAGGCCGTGGTTTGGGAACATTATTTGGGTACCTACAGACTTAGAACGTTGATGGATATTAATCCTCTATAAGATAGTGTTTTAGTCGTATTGACAGGGGGAAGTCGAGGACAACTATTTATTACAAGATTATAGTACTTTTTATTGGACACAAACGTACAGTAAATATGCAAAGAAAGAGGAATTACAATTAGAGGTAGACAACAGGCACTCTTATCGCTAAAAAGCTATCTTTTCCAGACAACCTTTGAGTATTTACCGAAATATTAGACGAACATTGATATTTTTTATCATAATTTGAAAAATATAATTTACATACTGTGAACGTGTTAATCTTTCACGATGGGATATGAGACAGGCAGGCCGAATGTAAAAGTAATATGTACATTAGGAACAATGATATTATATAAAAAGAGGTAGATAGGTTACCTAGTTACCTACACGATCCAGTTGTAAAAATGGCCAGGCTTACGCACACATAAATCTGATAATATTGCAATAACACACTAATCATAAATGCTTTTAGACGCTTTTATTGAGTAATTAGTGCAAAATCTTATAATGCATGAGCATGACAGCATTTTCGTTTATTTGACGCATAATCCAATATATAACAAAGTACTCTGTGCGCGAGGCTGAGTTAAGGTTTGCTAATTGGCGTAGTTTTGGTGTGCCATTTTCGGAGCTCGTATAACCTACGCGTGGTTTTACACGTGGATTATCGTGCAGGTAACCTATCTACCTCTTTTTATATTATATCATTGATGGCAATGTTAACATTTTAACTCGTTGAAAGTGTGAAATAGAACCCTGCACTGCAACATTAAGCGAGCAATAATAAAATTGTTGACAGGATTGTATACAAAATGGCGCTCGCAATCGGCGGCAGATTGACGGTCGGCGTTAGCACAATGCCACAGATAAGACTCCGAGAAAGTGCGAGCCAAACAAAATGTCTCATTTGTATTTATTTTGCTGAGAATTTATGTACATAATTGAAAAAAGTTTGGAAGGAATTTCAAGCTGTTTTTAATTGGTGTGAGACATTATTATTGTTTTGCTGGAAAGACATATTTAAATGAATACGTGTGAAGTGGCTAAAAAATATCCATACTATAATATTATAAATGCGAAAGTGTGTCTGTCTGTCTGTTTGTTACCTCTTCACGCTTAAACCGCTGAATTGGATGAAATTTGGTATGGAGATAGTTTGAGTCCCGGGGAAGGACGTAGGCTACTTTTTATCCCGGAAAAATATCCTTATCTGCAATAAACGAATTTAAGGCGGACGAAGTCGCGGGCAGAAGCTAGTATCTCATATATGCTATTAATGTTGCCATAACATCAATAATGAGTCAGAGACTTATTAAGGCTGGCAAGGAATTGTGATCTTTTGGTGTTGCAGACGGTGATCGCTTACCATCAGGTCATTCGTCTGCGTTTTTGCCCCCTATAACATAAACGAAATTCCCAGTAAAACTTGAGAGCACCTTCTAGCTTGCTATATTAGTAAGAAGAATTTTCTTCTCCGTTCGCGGAGGAGAAAAAGTCAGTACCCATATTTTTTCCTTCAGCGTAGTCGAGTAAAATGTATCCTATAACTATCTGTCAATACCCAGCTATCTGTGAACCAAAAATAGTTGAAACCCATTTAGCCTATTTGGCATGATGAAGCCACAATGACACATTTAAATATTCAAAACATAAAAAATCTTTCTTTTTCGATTTAGTGACCTTCGAATAGTCCGTTGCATTGCAATCATATTTTTGAAAACATCTTCAATGTACAGATATTTTATTTTTACAATTTTACAAAAATGTATTCATACAAGGGAACTGTAAAAATGTTACGGTGGGTGTTTAAGAAATGATATCCAAAAAAAACAATTCGATATAAAAATAAGATATTTGCACATTCTGGGTTCACATAACCTATTTTATCGGGTAAAAAATATAAAATACACAACTCTGAGAAACTTAATGTTCCCCATTGTTTTCTTCATTAATTTTGATGTAAGTATAGCGACGTATACTAGCAACTAAACACACGCAAATATTAACACGTATTAACATTTGTCACACTAGTTCTCAAGGGTGTTGTGTTGCACTAAGCAAGAATGTAAACTGCTAATTTATTCAGCTTACATTCTTACCACTCTGTCATTCAGTTACCGCGTACATAGTTTCACAGTGTAAACGTGAAATTAGCTTTATTTACTGATTTATAGGGCGTTTTGAATAACTGCATATGTTACGCAAAGAAATGTATTTTATTCTGACTGCATACGAGTACTGAATAGGGATTACATTGCCTGATCTCAAAATTCGTAAAAAAAAAATAAGATCCTAATATTTTCTTCTGTTTCCGCGATGATTACTCATTGCGGACCATGACGGACGGGACGGGTGGTCCTCCCGTGACCATGGAAAGCTGGAAAACTTCCGAAACGTCGGGAACTAAAATGAGATAATATACGCGATATAATCCGTTAAATTGTTTTATTTCAAAAAATAAGATCCTGTTAAAACAAGCAAAATAAGAAACTATGTAAAAACAATGAGTACGATATCTTACGTGTAGCTCTTTTTATGTGCCCGTAAAGTTGGGTGAAAATGCTCATTTTTAGAGTATGAAAACATTAATAACTAATCATACCATAGAATAGCCCATAAAATGTATGGTAACTTAAATAGGCCGAGGAACTCGGGAGCAAATACTCATCTTGAGACAAATCATCGAAAAGGCCCGAGATTTTAATAAAAAGCTGTACATCTGTTTTATCGACTTTAGCAAAGCCTTCGACATCGTTGTCTGGTCCAAATTATGGGAAGTATTGCTTGCGATGGGCGTTCCGTGCCACTTAGTACATCTGATCGAGAGGCTCTATAAGGACGGCACAGCATGTGTGCGCTTGGAAGGAGTAGACTCTGAATCCTTTAAAACACAAGCCGGTGCTGACACCGGCTTGTGTTTTAAAGGATTCAGAGTCTACTAAAAGTAACGGTGATAATATACATCCTTGTCTGAACAAGGATGTATATTATCACCGTTACTTTTTAACATCTACACCGAATACATTATGCGTATTGTTCTAGAAAAATGGGATAAAGGTGCATCGATCGGAGGTATGAACATATCTAATTTGAGGTATGCTGACGATACAACGCTTCTGGCTTCATCCAAGGACGGAAGCAGTAACATGCTGCGGATACTCGAAACCAACTAGCCTAGAGTTTGAACTCGCCTTGAACCGCGAAAAAAAAAGATGATGATAGTTGATAGAGCCAATGAAAGCAATCCAGATACTTCACCCATTGCCAACTGTGAGGTTGTCGGCAGCTACATTTACTGGGGATCCACTATCACCAATAGCGAGGGTTGTGACCTCGAGATTAAACGACGTTGCGCCATGACACGGTCCGCTGCGCAAAGGCTAGACAAGATATGGAGAGACCGCCGAATCACGAAAAATACCAAAATACGCCTTATGAACAGCCTGGTTTTTCCGATATTTTTGTATGGAGCGGAAACATGGACCTTGAGGATGAAGGATCGACGCAAGATCGACGCCCAGAAATGTGGTGTTGGAGGCGCTTGTTGGGTATCAGCTGGACCGCTCACTGGACTAACGTGTCCATACTAAAGGAATTAAAAATTGACCAACGTCTCTCGTCGCTAGTTCAGTTACGAATCCTCAGATTCTTTGGACACGTTACCCGCAAAAGTGACTCAATGGAGCGGCGGGTGATTCAGGGCAGAGTGGAAGGTAGCAGACCTCGTGGCCGATCACCAGCTCGATAGACAGACACCATCAAATCTGTCACTGAGACTCCTGTGGCAGAATGCGCGCGCCATGCAACCAACAGGAAGCTATGGAGAAGATTGGCGAAGGCAGCAGTGGAAAAAGCAGACGACTCCCCATAACCACGACCACTCTGTTAAGAGTGAACGACTCAGAAGAGAACTTAAATTTTCAACATACTCGTAGCTGCAGAACAAAGTTCTTAATTTCGCCATATGCGGTAGTAACCGTGTGACGTCGCTAAGCCAATAGGCTTTATTTAGTACTCGAAGACGCCCGCAACGGCCGCAACTTCGTTCGCGGAGGATACAAAGTCATAACCCCTCTTTTTTACGACAGCGCAGTCGGATAAAAAGTATCCTATTACCATCTGGAGATACCCAGCTACCCGTGTACCAAAAATAGTGGAAATCCGTTTAGCCGATCTAGCGTTATGAAGCCACAACGACACATACAAACATTTCATTTTTACAAGCTTACTAGCTATTGCCTACGACTTCGTCCGCGTAGAGATGGAATTACCTACAAAGTTTCATCCCCTTTTCGTCCCTTAAAAGGTTGAAATTTGACATGAATTGTATCCTATGTCCTATTCTCATGTATAAGGTACATAACTGGAAAGTTTCATAAGAATTCGTCCAGTAGTTTTTGAGATTAAGTGGAACGTACATACATACTTTCACGTTTATAATATAGTAAGGATAAGGGAGTAAGGATGATAGTATAGATTAAGCGTTTTTTGGGAAAGTCCAAAAGAAATAGTTCTTTCACCAATATTTTTATTATCAAAACGTCGTTCTATAATAAATATAATTATTATAGAACGACACAGAAAAAATATGAACATTTAATGTTCTTTAATAGCCTAAATATTATTAAAGTTTTGCTTCACTGACCGAATATATAGCACTGAACGAATCCCTTAAAAATATTTCAGGTTCAAAAGGTATAAATGCGAAAGTAACTATGTCTGTTTGCCTGTTTAATTTTTTCACGCACCTTTTCACGCTTGAACTGTAAAATCCGATAATTTATGTATGGAGATACATAGCTTAAAAGCTTGGGAAGCACATACCTAGTATATTTTTATCCCTAAAATAAACCAGTAAGGACGCGAAAAGGAGAACGGGTGTATGGGAAATGCTAGTCCTTAATACAAAAATCGGCCAAGTGCGAGTCGGACTCGCCCATGAAGGGTTCCGCAGCCGTTTATACAAAATAATACACTACAGATGAAAAAAAAATACGATGTGAAAAAAAAAACATTAACAAAAGATTGTATCTCCCCGGCACTTACGTCCTTTTGCTGAGAAGCGCAGTTTTTTGGCAATAACTTAAAAACGGTACGTCCGATCATGTTAAAAAAGCTTTATATTTGTAAATTTCCATATTTCTGGAACATACCGTTTACAAAAAAGAGGGGGGCGGGACACAATGTTTGCTACATACGTACCGAATATTTCGGAAAATATTCAATAAATCTAATTTTTTTTAAAAACCTCAATGTGTTTTTAGAAGAACTGTCGAAATGCCGCACCTTGATATTTGCTGTCAATTTTTTTTTCCTCTTTCGATCACATGTGTGGAGTGCCCCCCTAGAAATATATATATTTTTTATTTAACTATCAAACTAAGTAGCGGTTTACACACTACACCTATGCTCCAAATTTCATCAAGGTACATCTTATAGTTTTTGAGTAAAATGCCTGTGACATACGGACGGACAGACAGACAGACAGACAGACATAACGAATCTATAAGGGTTCCGTTTGTGCCATTTTGGCTACGGAACCTTAAAAATGAGACTCCCAAATACCTTAAACATTTTTGTTCCAGTTCTTAACACGTGGAATTTTTACCTCTACCTCATGTCGCTGTGGTCTTTCACTGCTTGTGTGCTATACTATTTGCTGCCCGAAAGTCCCAAGTACTTGGTCACTCAGCAAAGATACGACGAGGCACGAGATATTCTTATCAAAACTTATGTAATGAATACCGGAAAGCCTGCCGATACCTTTCCTGTAAGTATTACTGCTTGTATCTTCATAGTTCTATCTTTAAATCCACATTCCACGTTTCAGTGATTCACATCTTAGCTCAAATCATCGACATCCTACTTGTCAGCTTTCTGATCCATTGCAGCCAGATCATAATGCAATTTCAGTCATAAAATCTCATCATCATCATCAAATGATGAGGTCTGTGTCCAGCAGTGTACGTCCTATGGCTGAAATCAGCCATAGGACGTACACTGCTGGACACAGACCTCCTCAATCAATTTCCACGAACCGAAAAGAGGCGACCCGCATCTAGCAAGTCCCCGCAAACCAAACCAAGTCATCCTTGCGGGTGGGCTTCTCACGCTGCGCTTGCCGGTACGCTGTCTCCATTCGAGAACCTTTCTGCCCCAACGGCTATCGGTTCATCGTGCTATGTGCCCTGCCCATTTCCGCTTCAGTTTGCTTTACACTGTTTGCTACATCGGTGACCTTGGTCCGTCTACGAATATCTTCATGCCTGATTCGATCTCGAAGAGAGATCCCGAGCTTAGCCCTTTCTGAAACAATTTCATTTTCAGGATATTTGAAAAGGTCATCTTGTAGAACCTATTAGGTTAGGTTAGGTTTAATTTGTGAAAATCCGGAAAGTTAACGGTTTCGTAGAAAAATGCGATGATTACTGACTAAACTTCGGACATACGCTACATTATGACTTTCAGTTTTATGCCACTCAATATAGAGGTCATTCAGAAGTCCATGAGCTGTACTGCAATCAATTAAGGTGGCAACTATCGGAACAGTGTTCATTACTGAGATATTTACCTTGTTTTTTTTCTCATTTCTCCGATATTTTTTTTAGATGTTATTTATTTTTATCTGCAAGTACATGTGACAGATACTTGATAATGTTTCTATCGCACCATAAACACAACCGTCATAGACCCTCTGGATAATATACGTAGGTTAAATCTACTTAATTTTTTACATTCCTTATTTAAATAAGCAGTAGTTTAATTAAAATCTTAGCGCAAATCACGCATGGTCGAACGAGACGTTTCAGCCGACTTTCGTGGATACATTTTTGTCAAAGTGCCTTCAGATTTTTGCGGCATTTGATGGGACACAATTTCTACGAAAAAAGTTGAAGCTCTCTTTAAATCCAGACGTATTTTAATAAAAATGTGGCCACAAAATTGATGCAGAACAAATACTCGAATGACCAAAACGTCGTGAAAACAGGTCTCGTGAATGACCAATTGATAAAACCGTCCAAACAGTTTCCCAACAGTATAAAAAAGTGCCGATTGGAGTGCTATGTTACATACCTCTATTCACATTAGCTGTGCACCGCTACAAGCGGATGATAATAATTATCAGGGTCCTTGGAATTTCAGTGAACTTACGTTACATTGTCCATGGACGTTACTTTACTTACTATGAGGTTTACTTTTTAGTATTCGATAGCTATGACGCTAAGCCGTGGCTCCATTTTCATCATTCATTCGTTCATTCATTCATCATTTATGAGTTTTATTCTTGTCAGTGCATTCACCTCCAGTCCTGTTTTTTTCATGCGAGTTCTTTAATTTCTTGATATGTCACGACATCTACAGTTCCCTTTATCTGGCCAAAATAACTGATTCTTCGCCTTTTTTACGTCCCTAAATTTTACCCTCTATTATTTTATGTATGAAGTCATCGTATTATATTAAATTTCCTATAATTTTTCCTCTTGGAGATTATGTATTACATAGCATACTTTTTTTTCTTTTACCCTTTCCAATACCTCCCCCATTCATTCCCAGTTGGTGTATAAATAGCATTAGTAGTACTTTATTCTATAATTTTTTTCAGTTTCCTAACCTCTGGAAATCAGCGAAACAACGAGTAATAGAAGAGGCACCAGAGAACCGGAACAGTTTATCCCAACATCTGATGGCAGGTTTATACAATGTGAAGCCCATGTTCAGGATGCCACTTGTTTTCCCGTTGACCCTCATTTCTCTGATAGCGTTTTTGACCATGGCTGTGTAAGTACATTCAATTATGTACCAAAAAGTGTTTTAAGACATTATATATAGGACTTTGGTTTAGAAACTCTTGCTTTGACAAGAGTCCTTTTCAGAAGTTGCAGTGACGAGAAGGAGAGTTTACCAAGTAGTAGCGCTACCAAAGTCATCACTGTCATCATGGACCATCATATTACCATATTACGTGTCATCGTAATCATCATTGTAATCATGATCACGTGTCATCGTAATCATTATTGTAATCATGGTTACGTGTCATCGTATTCATTATTGTAAGCGTTGTGAAACGTGAATAAATATAACACTCAAAACATAGTAAACTTCGCAATACTTGACACCTTAATTCTAATAATTGTCACCTTGTTTATAACTTCTATTGCTATGAATTAAGTGGTGGTTTGTTGTATTTGCATGCTTTTTTTTAAATAATAAAATATCTCCAATGTATGTAATTTATAGGAATCTGCCCAGACATAATTGATTTGATTAACACGATGTTTTTTTAAATCCCGACGAAAAAAGAGAGGTACTTTTTCAAACATGGGTAGACGCTTGTAAAATCGTACTTAGTTCTTGAACCGATGGACCGATTTTGTTTTTTTTTTTACAAGGTTATTAAACTGAGATAGTTTTGAGCCATGATTTAAAACAAGTTTGTCTGGGATTTTTCATTGTCTTAACGCTTAACTGCTAAACATATTTTCAAAATGCAAACGGACATGTAAGAGGTTCATCTAAGTCGCTAAGGGACTAATAGTCCTTCGACCTATTAATACTCCGTCAGCAAAATCTGACTCAGCGTGGGCAGAAACTTGGTAACTACCAAGGTTTGCTGATGAGACAATAACGTGCCTTAGTGCCCAACTTAGTTGGATATTGGAAGTTAGGGGCGTAATTTAATGGAATGCCATTATGATGTACGACTTGAACGAGTAGTTATTGAATCCTGCTAATATAATAAAAAAATCTTGTGAGGATGTTTGGAGGTTTAGATGTTTGCATGTATGCTGCTCTAAAACGCATAAATCATGTATCGGAAGTAAATAAAACTTGGCACTGGCAGGTTTTATATTTAACCCTAGTAAGATACGTAATTTGCTGTTGCATTTAATTAAGGGAATAGTTCTTTATTAAACCACGTGGATACTACACGGGTGTCATTTTATATTGTAAGTCCGTCAGGTAATAAAAAAATATTGAACTCGTATATTTTTGCTTTTTCAAAATATTGAAAAAATATTAAGATACATCGCAATAAAGTTTAGAAGTAGGGGCTCATACAATTGCGTGGGCTAGGTACAATTTGTACCTAGGAGTGACGTCACGCAACATTTTGACTCTATGTATTTTTTGCTTTTATTTTTCGTTTACGCAAAAAAAAGAAAAAACACGTGTCCTGTATTTTTTCTTAATTTACATGACGGCCTATTTATGAAAATTTAGTCATCATCTCCATTATTATGAAATACCCATACTATAATTTAAATTTAGAAAAAAATAAGCCCGCGTCTTAGTCCGCGTATAAACGCAATTTATAGCCTGTGTTATTCTAATGTCCAAACAATATTACTGAAAAGTTTTGTTGGGATTCGTTCAAAAGTTTTTAATATTTAGAGGAACTTACATACATACATCGGCACAAACTTTCACATGTATAATATTATTAGGATTTTTTCTGCTTCCTACAGAGGATGAAACGGTTTCTTTTGTTAACAATCTTTAATTTGTAGATTTTGTAGTAATAAAATATTTACATATCTATTATCACCATTTTCATCTATTTATCTACATATTTAATAAATTGACAGAAGCCCAGTTTAAACTACTAAAGATAAAAAAATAAAATATAGAAGACAGACAAACTTTAAATAATGGAGAGGTTCACTTTGTTATAGTATTAATTCCTGCAGTCAACATAAATGATGTCACGCTTGCAGTTAAATATCATTTCTGAAAATACGTAAAAAACTTTCATGAATACTTATTTTTAAGCTTTTGGCGATTTTAAAATGATCAAAAACTAAGAATAAGAAGGCAATTTGACCGTATAGAATTATGACGTCATAAACCTTTTTTCCTTTTAAACTATATACTTTCTGGCCCCCATTTCACAATTGTGACAATTTTCAGGTGTCAACGACAATTTGACGTACATTGCGTGCGCAGTATAACGTTAGGAGATGTATCGAGCTTGCGGGAATCGCCGTGAACATAAGATTGTCGTTGCCATCTGACATTATCACGGTTGTGAAATAGGGACCTGACCGTTTTGACAGTTCATAAAAAGGAACTGATTTGATCTGTCAGTCAAGTACTCTACTCCTACTAGGTAAAGATGATTAATATTTCATGATGATATTTAACGCTTTGGATGCTACAGTCTATTTGATGTTTGTACAACTTTTACAGATACAACGTATACAGACTCTGGTTTCCTCAGCTCTCTACAGTGGTAGAACACTACAGCATCGCAACCAACCACGGAGACCTTTGCACAATGCTGGATAGGTACACTTACGATCTAAGGAACAGGACGATTTTCGATACGGGAAAAAGCGTATGCGTACCAGTAAGTGTTTCATTACTAAAAGGGATTTTGTTCTAGAAACATTGTAGATGAATACAAATTCTTTTGTATTTACTTGACTATCCTTTTTGGGATTATTATTTCATTATTTTTTATGTTGTCCAATTTTTATCAATAAATTGCTCTAAAATTCTTTTTAGTTCAAAAGTGCTTATAGCTAGGCCTACTTGAATAAAGAAATTTTTGACTTTGACTAAAAGGTGCTCGCAACTGGAGGCCCTTTCTCAACTTGACAACTGCATTTTCCAAGAGATAAGTAAACCTACAGATACTTATTTGAATAACTACGGAAAATGGCCTTTTTTATATACCTATAAAAAGATAATTAAGCGTTGTTATCTACATAAGCTCGCTCATTTCATTTATTCACTTTTTTTATTTTTTTGCAATCAGAGCTTCATATAGCTGTGTGTGTAATCGTTCACTCTTGTGGAACTACCTATACAAGTGGAAGTTTCTTTTTAATTCATATTGTTGGCAAGACATATCCGCTTGTAATACAAGTTACAAGCTTTTATGAAACGGGCCCCAGGGCTCAGAACGGGTATTTATATATCTTCTAAAATAAACGCTATTTCTGGTATGTTTTAAAACTGTATTAAGGAGAAGACAAATATCTTTGGAAGCACCTTATTCAAGTTTTAGAATTTTGATAAAATATACGAAAATCTCGTAATTGTACGAAAAGAACGAAAAAACATGTCATAATGTTTGGTTAAGTTAAAAATTAAAGATTCGATTGCTCTAGCGCATTAATATTTATTTATTCAGTATGGAAACCTTTAAAACAAATGAAAAGAAAAAGGTACTTTACTACAGTCCGCGCGTAAACACCAAAGAATCAATGGCGGGAGTGCGCCGCGTCCTTAAAATAATCGTAAAAAATGTTATCTTGTCAATTTTGTGACGATAAAATTAACAACACAACATTTTATACTATTTTTCAGAGCTCGCACGCCGACTGTAGGTACTCGTAGTTTATGTAAATGTTTTAAACAATTAAAATCCGTTTTTATAATTTTTCCATTAATAAACAGAGTAGCGATTGACCCCCGTCACCCACATACTCACCACATCAAAGTGGTCGAGATTGGTAGACATCGGTATATGGTTTAGGCCGTGGAGAAGTGTTATTGCTTGCCCGCACCGCTTTGCGATGTTTCTCCACTTGCCATGATATACGGCGTTTCGAGAGCATGTCTCCCCAAATTATTGGCATCACTTATTTTATAAGGTGTGTCCAACTGTCCATCTTAGGACATCTTTCCTTCTATCTGATGAATTTAACATAAATCAAAACTGTGCTAAGACACCAAATACTTAATTACTACATTCACAGAAATTTAATGATCAAAGCGAATTTTTCAATCCCTGCTGATTGTTTTAATCCTTCGTTTAATTTATAAGTCACTGAGGATCATTTCAATGCGCAACGCGTAATTTAATAATTCAATTTTGCTTGCTCCAACAAAATATTTATCTTTCATAATTATTTTAAATATTGAAATTAAAATTTAATCGGGCGATAGTATGAAATGGCTTTACTCTGAAACGGATTGTGTACATGAAGAGTAATTTCAAATTACATTTTCAAAAGATGTTCATGAATATGTTACGAGGTAATGTTGTAAATTATAAAACATTTCATGCGGGTACTTTTATTTGACGTTTGTGCTTTTAGAACAAGTTAAATATTTATATTTGTTGATTACGCAGTTAATTTTCTTTACAATAGCGAGCTTGTGTTTCAACGTGACATATTTCTTTTAATTTTTAAATCAAATTGTAGATTTTTTCTGTGGGCAAGTAATTACTTTTCTTTGTGTATGCCGTATTTTGCGGTGAAATTGTTTGAAGTATTTTCAAGGCATTTATTACTCTGTGTTGTTTATCTATATACGAATAGGTTTTATCATACAACGTTACTCTTAATACTTCCAGTGATCGTTTTTAATTTTCAATTTGATTCTGCAAAAAAATGCGCTATGGAAAAGTACTATCTACCAATCCCATAATACGTACCATCGAATTTTGGTAGATGATAAAATACATGGACTGATATTGGGTTAGTCGCAAAGATTGTTCATTTAGCTTTTGAGGCAAACAGTTCACAAGTCAAAATCTGCCAACGCCAAACCGCAAGAGAATCTTTCTTTGGAAAATATGCATGCATGTCTCTTTTCACACAAAATTAAATTCCCCTTTTTTTTTCTTTTTTTTGTTCTTCATTAATGACTGAAGGTACTTTTCGTGCTGAAATGGCTTGTATTACGAGCTGTTCTTCCATACTACTCACTCAATTTTTAGGGCTCCGTTGGGCCCTTATGATGTGACTCTGTCTGTCTGTCTGTCTGTCTTTCTGTCTGTCTGTCTGTCTGTCTGTCTGTCCGTCTGTCTGTCTGTCTGTCTGCCTGTCTGTCCGACTATTAAAGCGCCATATCTCAAAAACTACTTATGCTAACTATTTGATTTTCGGAATATTTATAAACATATTCAGCCCACATATATTGCACAGGAAATATTTAAAAATATATTTTTATTTTCCAAAAAAAAAAACATCGAATATGAGGGGAGGTAAAAATTAAAAGTCTAGCTACTGGGCCAAATAGGATATCATATGAAAGGGCTTGATCTGCACATATTTGAACAATTTTTTAATTTTTTTTATTGTTATTAGTTTTTGTTTTATTAAGGAAAATGTGAAAAAAAAACACCATTTGCACCCCCTTTATCTCCGAAGTTTACGAATCGAAAATTTTGAAAATTCCACAATTTGTATTAATAAACATTAATACTACACGAAAATTATAGCCATATCTCTAACTAGGTATTTTTTATTTTATTTGCAAAAACCTATTTGAACAACCCGGTTGCGTTAAGTTTGCACCTGATTTGAATGCAATGCTATAGATATCAGGTGCAAACTTAACTCAACCGGTACCGGGTAATAAAGTTAGGCTAAGTAAAAATTTGTACGGAACCCTCGGTGCGCGAGTCCGACTCGCACTTGGCCGGTTTTTTTTTATTCTGGCTTTTTTAAGATTAATGGAGTTATTAAGTCCCGCTATGTTCTTCATATAATCAGACCAGCGACTGATCACCAGGTCTTTGACCAGCTATTATTCCGACTCCTTCCATCTCATCCATAGCAGCCTACATTGCACCCGTCTTCGGATATATGCCTCCTCTATATTTTCCATGCCTGACGATCCAGGTGTCCCTCTAATCGCATAACGACTATTGTCATAATATCGATAGTCATAACTCTTTACGCATAAATTTGTTGCTCACAAAAGTTCAAGGACATAAATTGTCCTATGTTATAATTGTTCCCTGTCATAATTGTACCATGTCATAATTTTTTTAATCCTAATGTTTAATGTCATATAATTTTTTGGCATTATATTGATGATTATAATTATTTTTAGCCATAACAATTGTAATGCATAAATTATGACAAATGATATTTGTGCCATGGTTTGGGTTGCCTAAAATGAAATATGCTTTTTTTAGTCGTTTGCATTAAATTTCTGCCGCTTGTTGCCATTTTTTATCGGGTTGCCTTCGGGTAAATATCACTCAAGCAACTGAGGACTCGTTAGTAATATATTACGGAGATCCTAGTCTTGAAATCAAAATAAAATATTAGTAGTAAGTAGTAAATTATTCGTATTAAACACATCAAAAACATGTACAAATCATCTATATCAATATCTCGCAAAAAACCTAATAGGTAAATGTCTCATATAAATGTACAGATTTCGAGCTTGAGCTTTGTATCTATGTCACAATAGTAATTTTGTTTCAGCATCCCAGTGGCGCAGAAACCTACATCAACAGTATAATAGTCGGTACTGTAAGCATCCTCCCGTACCCTATAACGGGTATACTGGTAAACAAAGTGGGCAAGAAGGCGCTGCTGGTCGGAGGGGGAGTGATATGCGTGTGCGCAACATTTGGGCTGCGCTGGGCGAGCTCCAAGGTCGCAGTGGTGGCGCTGTTCTCTGTGGACATCGCCCTCACGCAGACTATGATGAGTCTGTTCCAGGCGTTGACTGTTGAAGTTTTCCCTACTACCATAAGGTGAGTTTGCTTTTTTGTCAAGGAAAGAGAAAAGGAAGAGCGAAAGAGGAGGAGAAGAGACTCGATGAAAAAAGAGGATTAGAAAAAAGAGAGTAAAATTATAAAGATGGGAAAAGAAAAAAAAAGGGAGAGAGGACAAATAAGTGGCAGATATTAGATGCTATAACTAGAGGGCAAGAAGGCGTTGCTGGTCGGAGTAGGGGTGATATGCGTGTGCGCATCGTTAGGGCTGCGCTGAGTGAGCTCGATGCCCACGGTGGTTGTGCTACTCTCTGTGGATATCACCCACACGCCGATGATGATGAGTGTTTTAAGCATTGATTGTCAAAATCTTCTCAACCACCACCCGGTGGTTTTACGGTGTTTATGTCAAAACCGACGAAGTAAAAGTCAGAAATAAAAAACAAGATAAGAAACGAAATAAAGAAAGAGAGGAGGAAAGAAAAATACAGAAAGTGAGAGTAAGTGGGAGGCAAAGATTGTCACTTTTGCCTAATAGAGGGCAAAAAAGCGTTGTTGTTTGGAGCGGAACTAATCTTTATAGGGTAAAGCTGTTTTTTTATCTGACACGGTTCAAGATAAACTGCGCCTTCAATTATTGCACCTATTGCAGCGCACGAACGGTCGTTATTGAGATCCTAGGAGAGGCTTTGTCCAGTAGTGGACGTCCATCCTTAATAAAATGATGACGAACCTTGAAAGTCTATTCGATTCAATTTAAGAGTGAGGACAATGATAAAAGCCTACAGCTAAAAGACATCTACGGAGGTCTTAGCATTGTCCAAGAACAATCTTCGCATCTTAGTGAGGGTACTTACAGGCCACTGTTGTCTGAATAAACACATGCAGACAATTAAGAAAAGTGACACGGGGTTGTGTAGGCTCTGCCTAATAGAGGAGGAAACACCTTTGCACTTACTCACGGACTGCCCCTTCCTAATACACAACCGCAGCTCTATACTGGGAAAACATCTACTGTGCCCAAAAGAGATAAAGACTCTCGGAATCAAAGAAGTTCTGAAGTTCTTTGCATCAACAGTTCTAGACCAGGAACTATAGGAGGTGGCGATCACAAAAGATCATTTATGGTCGCAGTGATACGGAGGCTGTATTGTATAGCCTGAAATAGCCACTACCATCAGAATAAGAATTAGAGGAAAACTAGATGCGTTTTGCACTGCGCTTTTTGCGTACGATGGCGAGGAATTCATTTATTTCTTAACCTTTGCAAGTACGCATTCAATAGGTTTAACTGACGTCATCCGATTTAAACTTCCGTACAAATCATAAAGCGGCCGAGTTAAAGTCTCAAGTCTATTTCAGTCCCATTGTGATCTAGGACACGATCAAGGCTATTGTTACGCGGTTATGCAGTTGTAAAAGCTGTATTCAGCTGTAGTCAGGGAACGTATGCAGTTTAGATATTAAAACAGCAGTTATTAGCATGTTAGAGACAATGACACTTGTTTTTCACATTAAAGTCCAATTTGACTTCTAAATTAGTCAATTATCGTGAACAAAATGTCACATCGAGGTTTTAAAAATATTTACCTAATACTCGATACGACATAAAATGTATTATTTAATTTGTAGATTCTGTGTCCATGTAAAGCAATATAAAATGTATACCTCTGGGACACTTAATAGCTCAACCAGCGGGTGATATGATGGTTGCGTTTATCACGCGATAAATAAGTGACATAGCTGCCGTCACCTTCTGACACATATCTGAGTGCGAGAGTGACAAGCGCGTTATCATATCATTTAGCGCGTGATAAACGCGACCATCAAAGGCCCGCTGGTGTTATAACACCGCTCATTTTTTAAAATTATTTACTCTATTGCTTGTTGCGATCTCAGATATCGCAAAATTTACCCATGTTCCAAAAAGTGCATTAAGGTGAAAGTGGGTTAAGTATTCGGATTTTATAACATATGTGCCTCCATAGCGGCAAATAATTCCAGTCGACCTTTAATTAATTTCAGGCTTGATATATTGTGTAACTAAATATTCTTGTTGGGTTTCAGTATTAGATTCGCAGTCGAAATCATTTTCACTAGAGAATCAATTGAATCCGCCAAAATATCAGCAGCAATGGTTACATTAACATTCATGGTCCTGTGGTCGCATCAACGTAATGGGATTATTTCCCGATCAGTACTGCATACTAATCATCAGGCCTACGCAATGATCTAACAGAAGCTAATCATGATGATTGCAACCCTCATAGATAAGCGTTTCAACTTTACATGGCTGTCAATGTGAAATTAGAGCAGTATTAGTATTGAATCGCTAGAAAAGTTCACGCAGAAAAGTTTTTCAATAGTAACTACTGGAGACACAAAATGGAAAAGCCTATAAGAAGATCTAAATAGTCGCCAATAGCTAATGACTATTGAGGCACACTGATTCTTGAGTAGGGACAACACCGCTTGAAAGCCTCCACACTAAAACGGGCTGATTGAGTCAAGATCGCATGAAACCGGATATCGCATGACCGTTCGTTATGGAAATCCTAGTGGGATGCCTATGTCCAGCATTGGACGTCTTTTGACTGATAAAATGATGATGACGATTTTTTTGTAATGATATATTTTTTTATGCATGGCTGCAAAGTTGTTATTTGGCGGAAGTGCTTGAAATGAATGTCGATTTAGCGAAGGAATCTAAAATTGAACCACGAGCAGAGCGAGTAATTTTGCAGGCTTGCGAAACACACAACTTTTTACCTCCATACAGTGACGAAAATTCAAGATGTAAGAAAACTATAAAATTATAACAAACTGATTATTTTTTCATTTAAAACTACTGATAATAATATACTATGTATAAATAAGATGCTTAGTCTTTTTTTTGATAGCCTATAAGAGTGTCCCACTGCTAGGCCTCACCTTTAGATCTCCATAACTCCCTATTAACGGCTGCCTCTAGCCAATCGTCTAGGAATGCATCTAACTCGTCCCGCCATCTTAGTATTAAGGTGTAAATTTTAATTATGTCATGTACAAGTAAACTTATTGTTGAAGGTCCAAATATAAAAATAAAGAAATAAATAATGAACCTACAAAATACACTCATAACAAAACACATAAATACGCATGTCAAAAAATATAAATTCGACATTCAAAAGACTTTTCCACGCTAGTGGTTAAAATAAACTTTTCTACGCAGATTTAGCGTTGTAAACGAAACTTTTCCGAGCTAGTAAGGTGAAAAATATATTTACCTATATTAACGGGTCAGAAATTAGTGGCTTATAAAACTTACGTGAAATAGAAACATAACACAACCCTTTACTACCTCAATCACGAAATAGTAACCCATAAAACGTTTTGGCAGTAAACACGCCAGTAATATAAGTAACACTCGTATTGTAATTAGGTTTTAACAGAGCACTAACTTCGGCCTATTACGATTATAAAGCTGTTTGAAACTTCATGCATAACGTTTTACGGTTTTGCCAAAGTACTTTGGAAAGTAGGGCCGGGAGCTTGTAGCTATATTCCTTGTACATTTTCACCTCGGCGAAATCGTTTAATTTTAAATGCAATCTTGGCTCATCCTTACTCCCATGATATAAATGCGTAGTACGGTGAGTGTTTTATTCTGTGGTAGTACCTAGTGGATAGTAACAATATTATTTACAGGAAACAGGAAATATTAGAACAATGACATAAAATAACATTATGTTAGGCATTTTTGCTAGAGAGCGACTTTTTGGTTTGCAGTTTTGTTGGTTTGTCTATCTTTCGGGCAGCGATAGCATTTAAGGCCGGCAACGCACTTGTGACTCCTCTGGTGTTGCAGGTGTCTATGGGCGACGTTGATCGCTTACAATTAGGTGATACGTCAGCTCGTTTGCCCCGTATAACATAAAAAAGCGGCCAAGTGCGAGTCGGACTCGCCCATGAAGGGTTCCGCAGCCGTTTAATCAAAAAAATGCACTACGCATAAAAAAAAAAAACGATATGAAAAAAAAACACTAACGAAAGAGCGTATCTCCCCAGCACTTACGTCCTTTTGCTGAGAGGCGCAGTTTTTTGGCAATAACTTAAAAACGGTATGTCCGTTCATGTTGAAAACAATTTTGAAATATGTGCTGAAATTTTTTTTTTTTCACTTTCGGTTACATGTATGGAGTGCCCCCCTAGAAATATTTTTTTTTTTTATTTAACTATCAAACTAAGTAGCGGTTTACACACGACATCTACGCTCCAAATTTCATTAATGTACATCTTATAGTTTTTTAATAAAATGCCTGTGACATACGGACGGACAGACAGGCAGACAGACAGACAGACAGACAGACATGACGAATCTATAAGGGTTCCGTTTTTGCCATTTTGGCTACGGAACCCTAAAAAGCAATGAAAGTCGTAATTTGCAAACAGACCAAATACGGGCTGTGGAGTGACATGAGTATAAGCTAAATAGACTTAAAATGAGCGTCTTCGTCTGCTGGGTACTATAGCACTACGCGAGAGGACGTGGTTTTATTTACCTAAACAT
This sequence comes from Hedya salicella, assembly GCA_905404275.2. NCBI lineage: Eukaryota > Metazoa > Arthropoda > Insecta > Lepidoptera > Tortricidae > Hedya > Hedya salicella. Next base: position 18,160,923 of record FR990112.1, read on the forward strand.
TCACACATCGTTATTCCAGTTTATATGAGTCAAGGACGATTTAAGCAAGAGGACTGGCACTTGCCATACTTTAGATCGTGTTCCGATCGCAAGCAGCTATTCTGGCAAAAACTAGATCGTGCTTAAAACAATAAACTATACAGAGAAATATAGTATAGTTACAATTAGTTCGCAAATAGCTAATAATAAATAAATCGTACCAGTTAAATACTGTGTCACGCTTGCAAAGTTGAATAAATGTAAAAAATAATTCTTATACATAGATGGCGTTGCATACATCGAGTAACGGCTTTTTGTATGGAGATGGTCAGTCCTCTTGTTTTGATTGTCCTCGATACGAGTGAAACGGTTATTGATGAAAATAATTAATTGTGGGCAAGCATTTTAAATAACGGATATAAGTAATTTAAGAAACCAGCACTCATCTTTGGAAGGGTGGAAACCTCATTTACATTTAGCGCGGCTTTTCAAAATGGCATCCGTGTCCCATAAGTCATTCGTCTGCATTAAATCAATTTCTTCAATACATGGTCGCTTCCGCTGTGTGAGTAGCCCCTCCCATAAGAGAAATGATGAAACACGGATTTGTTATTGTGTATGTAGGCCACTTTTACTACTCTAGAGTCTATTTAGTCTACCAGTGATGGACAGCATGGCGAAAGTCGCTGTAGTCCGCTGGATGAAAACTGCACAGGACCAGTCGCAGAGGCATCATTTGGAAGCCTGTGTCTAGCAGTAGACATTATTTCGCCGATGATGATGATGTAAGGGTTGCTAAAAATAATCAATTATTTAGAGAATGCATCTTACAAAATTTTCTTTCATAATGTTAACCACACAATTTACTCCCCTTTTCCTCATTTGCGATGTTCAAAGCTGCGCTCATCGGTCCTTCGGGAACCGACTAGCCTTTTCAACATCTCTTTAAGAACCAACGTGGAAAAAGTATACACTTAGTATTTAATCAAACAAGCAAAATTGCCTTTCAACATAACGCTTTTCACTTAAGAAAAGTGATACATTTAAAACTATAAATTTAAAATCGCTATCAAACGTAACAGTTTGGCGAGTAAATGTTTGAATGTTTTTGTAACGTCTTTTTGGTAAATAAAATAAATAAATAATAATAATAATAATTTTGGATTTGTCAAAGATTTCACTACAAAAAATCCCAGAAACATGAAACTAGACAGTGGGATAACTCATAGCTATGATCACTATGGATCAAGTTTCCTTTAAGGGAAACTAAACTAAATTAAAATCAATGCATCCGTTCATAGGAGCTACTTTATCTCATTTTAACGCTCATTGTTTCTCGCGATGGTGAAAATATTGGTAGTTAACGTAACCAGAAACGACCATTGTATCACTGTTGACGATACTGGCGATGTTGATGATACTGATGATGACAATGATAATAATAAGAGTTGCCCTCGGCCTTCCAAAATCCGGGACGTACGAGCCCGAGACACGAATATAATGATGTTAATGATTAAACTGTGATTTGTTTCAGAACGCTTGCCATTTCAGTAGTGATGCTGGTGGGCCGCATCGGGACTTTGTGTGGAAACATCACTTTCCCCATATTTTTGGACATGGGCTGTGTGGTACCGTTCTTTGGATTCGGAGCCTTAATGATAGGCAAGTATTCATTTTAAGAGCTATTATCAGTTGCATCGGTCATATTTAACGAGCCGGTTAACGCACTGCTGTCACCCCATAGGAAACCATGAAAATTCCTGAACTAAGGTACTTTATTTGTTATTGTATCCACTTTTATGATCCTAATTTCATGCATTTTACATTTGGTGGCGTTCGGTTTTTAAAGGTCAATATTAAAACAGGAATAATTTATCCCATAAATTATATTTTTGTGATGTAACAATTACAAAGGGTTTATTAAACTTATTTCTCAAGATTCTCACTTTAAGTCTGTTTATAGCCACGTCCATGTTTTCTTTATACGTCATGACAATGACGTCTGCTTATCCTTTGTTTGTTTCACGCAATTCATTTTCTATTCTCCCCTTCTTCCCCTTCGACTTCCCCTTCCCCTTTGCTTTTAACGTTTCCCCCTATGGTATTAAAAATTGCGATAAAGTTTCCAAAAAAACATAGGCTATCTCTTTAGTCCATAACAAAGACAATATCTGTTTTTTGAAGGCAAACTAGGTACGGTACCGCTAGAGGCGGTTGAATATACTATGCGGATAAATCTCGGACGTGTCCGATCAAATCTGAGATGAGTCTCATTATAATCGCGGTCTGAACGCCCTAAGCCGGCTTCTAATCGACTCACAATACAACAAGACAGGATATTCTCTGCCCGTGACAGGTGAAGCTGGTAACAGTAGTGTCATAATCAGAATGTTATCTAGACACACAATAGTGTTACATACTTGCTATTTCGCGTGTCTTGCAAGACACGCGCGCAATGCTACTAATGCTAACTAGGTTGTGTTCGATAATTTCAAGCCACGTTAGTAAAGGTCCGATAGCTCAGTTGCTCAGAGCACTTCTGCGTTAAAGAATAGGTCGCAGGGTCAAATCTTCTTTACAAAAGTAGGTCGCATTGATTTTTTCCTTTACAATCGAACTCTGTGTTACAATATAAATTTTCATGTTTTAATTACCGAACCCTTAAGTTCTACAAAAAACGTACCTTTGACTAGAATCACTATATTGAGTAGCTAATAAATAATATAGCAGATCATTTTCAGCAATCGAATACACAGTAGGAGCTATGATTTAAAGGAGCTTTGAAAGAACTTGGTTTTCCAATTACGAATACTTAGATCTCACCTCTTTTATCAGCGAAACCGTTTCAATTTCAGTAATTGACATTGACACTCTGTTTGTCACCTTAATTGCGACAAATTAGCTTAAAGTGCTAGATTAATCTTAATTAAGAGGCTTTCTAGACTAAAACATATTATAGTCTCAGTACAGCCAACTGATACATGCATCTAATTAAAATAAAGTCACACTCCCACTTACAAATGTGCAAGTTGCAGAAATTGTCGCGAAAGTTGCCAAACATTTCCGGAACTTTCATAACTTTATAAATACAATTAATTAATGAAAGTTCCTATCTTGGGAATATCCTACGGAATTTTTTGAAAAAATACCAAAGCATTTCCATGTTGAAAAATTACACTACAGCACTCACAGCCACCACCCCCCTATTTGTAGTAATCCGCATAAGTTTTTGGAAAAGAGAGGGATTGTTAATGACAGCTGTAAAGAGAATTAGGGACCGCCATTAAGGTGTCTGTATGAGGCTTTAACTGATGTGATGATGTTTATTTGGGTGACAGTGGTAATAATTTTAACAAAGATAATAAAGTTAGTTGTTCAAGGTAGAATTTATTTAATTTAAATTTACGGAAGATACTTACAGTACAAAGTAATCCTATAAATTTAATGGTATGAAGTTTATTTTTGATAAACGCATGAGAAAAGACCTTTAAGTTAAAAAATATATACTTTAATGTTGTTATGTAATTGCTAAAAGACGTCGGTTTGACCAACAAACTTGTAAAATTCGACCAATTTTCCCAAAAATTTAATATTGATTATTTCTAAAATTTATATTAATTGGTATATTTGAGTATTAGTAAATTGTATTGTATTGTATTGTAAACACTTTATTGTACATAAAAACAATAAAACAAAGAAATTATATTTGTACAAAGGCGAACTTATCCCTTTAAGGGATCTCTTCCAGTTAACCTTAGAGCGAATGAAAGAGAAGAGTAAACATCAACGCAGATAGACAAACCAACAAGTTAATATGCACAATGACATTACAGCTAAAGTAACATACACATACACATAAACCGTAAATAATAAATAGTAATATAATAGCATATATATCATCTAGATAAATAAATATACGTGTGTAAATATATATTTATATACAAAATAAATATACACAAACGGATAAATATTAAAAGACGAGGTCAGGGGTCTGAAAGGCATAACTTTTTTAAGTCATCTTTAAATGATGCCACGGATTGTTACTGCTTAACGGACACCGGCAACGCGTTCCATAATTTAACCGAGTGGACTGTGAAAGATCTCCTATATGTGCGCGACTTATTGGGCGGAAAGGCGAGAGAAAGATTGGCACTTGAGCGCAGCCTTGTGTTTTAATAACTTTGTGCTTAGTAAATGAACTAAGCCCAAAGTTATTAGAACACAGTACTAAAACTAAACCGCTGAAGCAACACAAACAACAATAAACAGTAAATAGGTGTTAAACATTAACAATCAACTAAGACAAGACTAAGATTAACCATCAACTAAGACCTAACATAATTCAAAAAATAATGCGTAAATATTCGATCAGATGTTTAATATAAGTTTTTTAGACCACCAATGATAATCTTATAAGTAATAAGTAAATTCCTTTCTAAATAAAAGTGTATCAGCTGACTCATCGCAAAATGGCGTGCTTAACTTAATCCTGCTCCTGAAATTGCAAAAAGTAATAAGTTTTTGCGGATTGAGTCAGCATTTTTATACCTAGCAATTAATATCTGCCAAGAGTGACCTAGAAGCATGAAATTTTGCGTTGTAATGCTCAAAGAAATAGTTTTAAGGATTTCCTTATTAATCTTCGGCTTTGTTGTTTTGATTAAATGATCTTATGTAAGGGATTTGGAGGGCAAGGTCAGTTGACATTTTGTTGAAAAATTATTCTTAGTTTCGTGACTGTGAAAAATGTCGCAGGCGTATGCGGATAGAAGTGCTTAGAATACAAACCTTGGTTTATACCGAGTACATTTAGATTACATAGCAGTTACTCACGTCGGTACATCTATACATCGAGTATGAAACACGCAGCGGTCTTCAAAGAATGCTCATGATTAAGGTTCATAGCTAGGGACTGAAATTTGTCTGCTTAAAAAATGCACTAACTTCAGAAGATTATATTGAAAAGTCGCAGGTTCTGCTGTCTAGAATTATTCTATATAGTTTCATGACACTTATTATATTCAACCCAGACTATTATTAGTAAATGTACTATACATATATTGCATATTTTGGCCGATATACCTATACGACCATATTATTCATAAAATTGATTTATATATATGTATATATTTCTATAAAAAAAATAGTTATTACTTAAAAATATTTGAAGGTCACTGAATTGAGTTTTTTTTTGTGTTTGCACGTGTCGTTGTGGCTTCGCCAAAACGGCTAAACGGATTTCAACTATTTTTGGTACTCGGGTAGCGGGTTTAAATGTCCCACAGATGGTTATAGGGGACTGTTAACTCAAAAAAATATTATTAAAAAAAAATCTACTTGGTTGATACACAAAGTTCTGTCTCCTCCACTGATGAAGTTACGGGCAGTTTCTAGTTCTGTATAATTTTATGAGTGCTCCATTTACCCATATGTATTTAAATAATACTTATACCTATATTTTCTTTTGCAGTCGTTACAACTCTGACGTTATTCCTGCCATCGAAGAAGACGTGAAATGTAAATAATGTACATAAATTAAAAGTACTTTTAAGAAAAACTGTAAATAGATAGATGAAATAATTTGAATACTCTTTTTATTTTGTACATTCAAAAATACATGTAAAAAAACCAATGCGTTATTTAAAATTGCTGTCTTATTTGATAACCTCGTTTTAAAATAGAGAATATTACAAAAAAGGTAAAATTTTAATAGGCAAACTGTCATAGTGAGAGCGCTTTGAGATTCAGACCACTGTTTGCGCGTGTAAGAGCGTTTTTGGAAGCGTGAATCGGGGGGGAGATATATTATACGCGGTTTTTGCCACACGTGAAATAAATACGAGCATTGACACACTTACAAACGTTTAGCTACGACCTGACTGTCCAACCATTTTAGAACGAACACGTCACAATAAGCGCATGGTCAAGCGTTGTTTAAAAGTCGCGAAAGTTTTCTTGAGTGTAAGCGCTTATGCCGAAACGACTCAGGTGCAGAAGAAAATGTTAGTCTATAAAAGCGCTGATACTTAACATAAATTAAGTATCTACCAATAACTTTAGTCAGTAGGTAATAGACACGATAACTCTGGAATAGTCGTTATCTTTGCAGAGATATAACTTTGTATGTCACTCCTCTAGCTCTAACTAATGTGCAAGCCGCAATATAATTAAGACTACATACTGTCAGGGTAACTTTATGCAAAGCGTCGTATTTTAATGGAAAATTTACGCCAGTTACGTCATTTTGTGCATGAGTACAGTTCCCTTAAATTGTGTTACCAAGTTTGCCCGCCGCCGCATAACCGGGTGATTCGAGCGAACAAGTGAAGTCAGCGGTACGTGCATACTGCCCATGTTTGACGGGTGCTGAGACAGCAAATAACGCTAGCTCTCTTACACCGGTTTCGTATCATTTTAGTATACCAGCATGGGATCGAAATAAAAAAGCAGTACGCCACGCACGTAGAAGGAATCAAAATAATATCATTCGTCGCCGAGAAATGTCAACATCACGCTGATATTATGAGTATTATGACACATTAGTTAAAGTCAGAAGTCTGAAAATGGGAGCTTCAATTTCGAGAACCATATTTGGGTGCCCATTGTAACTTATCTGTCTGTTTTTGTTCTCGTCAAATTTTACTCTCGTCTATGTTACACCTACGAAACTCAAACTGAAATGGCCGTTGTTACTATGAAAGCACTGCAATATTATCTTTTCACTAACATAAATTTGCATGCTTGCTCTTCTAGCCTTAACTAGTGTGCAAACTGCAATATAATTAAGACTACATACTGTTAGAGCAACTTAACGCAAAACTTGTATTTTAATGAAAAAAACAAATTCAATTCTAATTAAAATCTTTATTCTGTAAGTTCAAGGGCAGTTTTATATGTCTAATTTTACAATAAACAGAAATAAAACAATAACAATCTATATAACAACATTATTAAAGCACTTGATACGACATGGCGGATTCTTTAAAAACATAACAGGAAAAGTTAAGGGGAAGAGAGGAAGAGGAAGCCCCAGGCGCACCTACTTTGCACAAGTAAAGGAAAAAGTAAACATCAGATCGTACCAAGAAGTCAAGTCTCTGACTGAAGACAGAGAGAAGTGGCAGTTACCCCACCGACAAGAGCGTAGCTCTTAAGTGAAATGAAATGATGATGATAACAACATTATAGTACACAGCAATATTAATGCAACAGACAAATACTAGACGTAAGTTAAGGCCAAAAGTCTGAAGATGGGAACTTCGGGTACCTATGGTAACTTATTCTGCCTGTTTTCAACACAAAAAAGCACTACGCCACGGCCGTAGAAAGAACTAAAATAACTGGTTTGTCGCCGATTTGTTAAGACTACGCTGTTTTGACTCAATGGTTAAGCAAAGTCAGAAGATTGAAAATGGGAAATTCAATTTCGAGACCCATTTTTGGGCGCCTAGCTCTGCTCTCGAATGTGCACAGGCGTGGAATATTATGGTCACGTGAATCAGCGTGGAAATAACTCCATAGAACCCCTGGTCGTGCAAGCTAAGGTGGAGGGGAAGAGGGCGCGGGGCAGATCGCCAATGCGATGGGCAGACGAAATAAAGGTGGCTGTTGGTTGACCGCTAAACGAGTGCACCCGGATGACTGGAAGCAGGTAGAGGTGGCGGGAAGCGGTGCGGAGATTCCAGTCAGCAGTCGACGGTGTAACATGATAGCCACGATCACACCTTCAAGAGAGTGACAAGGAAGATGGAAATCATATCTGTTTCTTTTTGTTTCTATCAAATTGTACACAGGACAATGTGATTCCAGCAAACAAGTGAAGTCACAGACGAGTAGTGGTACACACGAGTGCACCCGGCTGACTGCAAGCAGGCAGAGGGGCGGGAAGTGGTGCGGCAAGTCCTGTCAGCCATCGAGGGTATAACATGATAGCCACGACCACTCCGCCAAGAGTGGACCTACAAAGAAAAAGGGAAGACTTATCTGCTTCTTTTGTTTCTATCAAGGACCATTAAAACAAGAGGGCTGACCATTTCCATACAAAAAGCCGTTCCCAGATATGTACCTACATAACTTCTTATACATAAATGTGATTCCAGCGAACAACGTCATCTATGTATAAGAATTATTTTTTACAATTATTCAACTTTGCAATCGTCTTTGGTCACAGTATTTAAATGTTACGATTTAGTTACTATGAGCTATTTGCAAACAAATTGTTACTATATTAATTTATTGAATTATAACATCGTTAAATGTGTAGTTTTTAAGCGCTATCTAGTTTTTGCCAGAATATCTCCTTGCGATCGGAACATGATCCAAAGTATGGTAAGACGGAAGAGGACTGTCACCTCTTGTTTTAATGATTCTTGGTTTCCATTAAATTTTACACTGGTCAGTGTGATTCCAGTGAAGTCAGCGGTACATGCATACTGTTCCTGTCTGAGGGGTGCTGAGGCAGCAAATCGCTGGCCCAATATTACAGGGTTCTATGTAAAATTTTCAGGGTAGTTAAAATTAGTCTATAATATGTCACTATGACAATGTTCAAACTTCAATTCGTTTAAAGTGATACATAGAACCCTGTAATATTGGGCCAGCGAAATCCATACTTTACTCGTAATATGCAAAAGTCGGTTAAAAAGTAACCCTGTCTGTCTATCTGTTTGTTATCTTTTCACGCTTAAACTGCTAAACCGACTTAGACGACGCTTTGTATGCAGATAGTTTAAACTCTAGAAAGGACAAAGAATAGATTTTATCGCGGAAATCATCCCTTAACGAGATGTAAAGGCGTAGTAAACTAGACTACGCAAATCGCGATTAACGAAGCGGCGGGTAAATTAATGCTAGTAACTAAATAACGTCTTTCGTCTCTCTCTAATTTGCAATGTGTGAAGCAAAATTTCACGGACGATTTTACATTCTGTCTGGAAATACTGCCGGCGACAATATTTCCATAGTTCGGTCTTGCTTGTGTCGGTTTTCCATCTTTTCAACGATAATTTGTCATTGATCACTCAGAAATAATCCCATGTCATCTTGAAACTAGATAACGTTAGAGTTGAGAAGGATCCTGTTTTATTGCAAGTCAATTGATTCGACATCAAGGAGCTAAGTCTCATACCTTCATTAACGAAAGGCCGACCCATTAGGCACCTTAACTTGAATACTTAACCGACTGATGGAAAGCTGGGTTACGACTTAGAGACGACCGATTCTAATTGAGAAGTATTTTTGCTATGCAGTTAGGGTGGGGTGAATGTAAAAAAAATGTTTTACTATGGAGTGGGAACTGGTGACAAAAAGATATAAAAAAATTGAAAATAAAAAAATCTCCACCACAAAATATTCACTTTGTACAGAAAAGTTCCTTATGACTTATGACTATTTATATCGGTGGTCGACGGGTTTGGCCAAGTTGGTTGCTGTCTGTCTACGAAGCTGGCGGTCCCAGGTTTGAATCTCGGCCGGGGCAAGTGTTTTTGTGATAAGTACAAATGTCTATTCCGTGGTCTTGGAAGTTTTCTTTGTATTTAAGTATCACTATTTATGTATGTCGCTTACCCTTGGTACAAGCTTTGCTTAGTTCGGGACTACGTCGAGTTGAGTAAGATTGTCCCCTATATTTATTTTATATATTATTTATTTGTATCTAATGCGGTGGAGAATAGCGCCTAAACTAGGGAAAACTCTCGTATGTCAGGTTACCAGGTCTCAGGTCAATATTAGCGATTTCATCTAATAGATCTCTTCCTGATGACGACATTTGTTCTTTGAACATCGAATTCTCAGTACGCCGCGACGATAATCTATGCGCGCGGCACAGAGGTATCTACGATATCACACGGTATCTAGGTCGAGAGATCGTTTATGCCGTGCCCCCTTACATTACGTACAATGTGCCCGAGTTATCGGCTATCGGTGCTCTTTGCAACGCCATCTCACGAGAGTCCCGGTAAATTCATCGGATCAAGGTCATGAGGGTAATCAGTGTAACATAAGATGGAGCTTGTAAATCATACTATATAATACCATCATATAACACATACATTTATACACTTGTAGTCATTGCAGTCCGGTAATATTTTAACATGTGCGAAAGATTCGCAAAGCTACTTATTTATTCAATTTCTTAACCATGTTTTTAAGCTTAGAAATGAGCTTAATTTATGTTCTTACATGCTACAACGTAGCTTAAACATTATTTATGACAGACTAAAATCATAAAAATAATCGCAAAACCGCATTTCTAGAATAAACCTCACCATCAAAAATTCTACTTGAGCTGCTGGCATTAAAGACGAAAATGGCTCGAATAAAATCTGATCATTAAAGGGGGCTTAAGGTGGCGTGTGGTTAGAATTTTTGGTTAAAAACAGGTAGCGTTATAAAATTAATTCTCCTTTTACGAAAATACCTGGTAATTTGGGAATATTACGTGCCTACCTGACAAAATAATTTTCAAAGACAAATTCAAATGAAGTGGTTCTTCAGCTCTTAAGGAAGGCTTTGTGTCTGTCTATGTCTGAATCATAGCCGATGAATGAATGGACCAATTTTAAGTTTTTTGTGTTTGAAAAGCCTTCATGGAAAGTGTTTAAGCAGTGGTAAAAAATAACAGTTTGGGCGATTAAAAAATATCAACATTGACTATAATAATAAATAACACAGGGTCAATCTTACACAAATCGATCTATTCCCAAACTAAGCAAAGCTTGTACTGTGGGCACTAGGCGAGGATATACATTAATATCCAATATATACGAAATAAAACATCCAAGACCCATGAACAAACATTCGTGCTCATCACAGAAAGACTTGCCCTGGCCGGGATTCGAACCCGGGACCGCCAGCTTCGTAGGCCATTGTGCAACCCACTGAGCCAAACGTGTCGTCTGTAGTAGGATATTCAGGTACTTTTCATCCCAAGACAAAACAATATTTCCCACTCACCGCACCAGCTTCGGTTGCTCTGTTTCTAACATAAGTTACAACCAAGTACCGGAAAGTTACGACCAAGTAGTAAACACGTTATATTAAACGCAACAGCTGAGTTTGAGTCGAACGGCGTAAGTCTTAGAAACGTCATCACACTTAGTCCTTTGACGTGTTTGAAGTTGCTAAAGTTATTAAGATATGAACTTCGAAGTACAGTCGATATCGAGCAAAGTGTATCACAGTTAAGGTTGTAACTCTGGAAAGCTATTAAAACTATATTTTAGGTATTTTATATTATAGGTGACAAACGAGCAGACGGATTGCCTGATGGTAAGCGGTCACCGTCGTCCATAGACACCTGCAACACCAGAGGAGTCACAAGGTACCTATAGGTACCCTAATTTGAAGGTCACACAGTTGAAAACAGGTCTTAAAAAACCGGCCAAGTGCGAGTCGGACTCGCGCACCGAGGGTTCCGTAAAAAATATACGCTACACGCGTCTTCTGCCGATCTCATTTTTTAATATTTATTTATTTAATTTAAGAGAACCAACAGTTAATATATAAATAGAAACCAGCCAATTACAGAAACTCACAAATAAATATTGCACATGAACAGTTAAGTGATAACGTGCGTAACGACGCGCACACATAGCAAATACATACATATAAAAATTATGAACATTTAAACTAAGCTTTAAGAGCTTAGACAGACAATATACAGATAGAGCAAAATATATATTTTTTAAATTTATTTATCTCGGAATATATATTGTGGTACATCTCTTACAGATAATGCGCCAAACATGCGTTGATTGGCGATTATGCACTCACTTTCCATTAAGTCTAAATGTACCTTGCTATTATTTCATCATAATTATGTGATCACATCACACAGCGTACCGCCATACATGACTATAGAGCTATTGCCCGGTTCTACAATCAATCTCGACACCAAGCTGCTAAATACAATGACACTGGAGTAAGTTATAGTGTAATACATAATTAGGCAGTGGCATATCTTCTTTAGAAACTGTTACTACTCTCAAATTATCTACCTCTTCAATACACTTGCTCGTAAAGTGGCTCTTATTACACCGTTTTTATGGCTGTACATAATCGCACTGGTGCCTTTTCATTACAGTTTTTTTTTATACTTCTACAGATAGGTTTTAGGTACAAGAAACATTTTAGGTTATTTTAATAAATCTAAAAAGAAAAATCTAATAAAAAGAAATGAATTTCAATAAATTATAAAGTTTTCTAAACAAAATAACATTTTGATTGTATTTAATTGATATAATTATTCAGTTTATTATATTATTAATGTTTGGCTGATTGGCCAATTAGCCTTTGCCTCAACGCTCGTGCGCGCGCATAGACAAATGCACTGGTCGCAGCGCGCACTTTCGATTTGATTTTTCATATTTAATATTTACAAATATTTCATATTGAAGCATAATTATTTTTAAAAAATGTCAATATTGTGTAAATAGTTTCAAGCAATGATATTTAAAATATAATCATTATGTAGGTAGGTAGGTACTGATGACGGATTAATGAACAACGTACGACTACAGGATTGGTTACGCACGTATAACCTAGACCAAATTTTAAGTAAGGTACGATTGTTTTTTTGCTATTTTCCTCGCAAGTGTGTTGAAAAACATCATGTGAAACTCGCGTGCATTGGTCATTACACTCTCGGCTTTATACAGCACTCGTCTACGACTCGTGCTGCAAAATATAACCTCGAGTGTACTTACTAACTTAGTACACTCGTATCGTAATGTACTATTATGTCACTCATCCAACTTTAGCCGTTCGCGGTCTTAGTGAATCATCTGTCTGAAACTGCGAGAGAACTTTCCCGTGCCGTACAAACTCCGTTAAATTTTACAAAACGTGTTTGCAACGTTAAAGCGTAACAAAGACATGGTTCTATTCAGTGCTAAAAGTTGTACGAAGACTAACTCTATAGTCCAAGTGTATTGCAAGAGTCGCGTTTTGTTACGGATAAAGTGAGCCAGTGTTCAGATGAAAGGTAAGCAACGCAGGGTTTTATTTTCTTTAATTCACTAGCATCAGTGAATATTCACGTGGATGAACAGATTAAAAAGGTGTAGACGGATGAAGAGGATATATACACTAACCTTTATATTATAATAACAAGTAACCTTTTTGGTGATGATATTTTACTTTTGCACTGTGATCACTGTTCGCATATGTATTTATTGATTTATTTAATCTTTATTGCACAAAAGAAAACTTATCGTACAAAAGGCGGGCTTAATGCCATAAAGCATTCTCTACCAGTAAACCTTAGGACAAACGAGAAAAATGGTGGGCGTTGCTAAGGCTTGTGTAACTACAAAAACACATAATAATATTTTCTTCTGTTTCCGCGATTATTACTCATTGAAATAAAACAGTCGTCCCGTGACCATGGAAAGCTGGAAAGCTTCCCAAACGTCGGGAACTAAAATGAGATAATATACGCGATATAATCCGTTAAATTGTTTTATTTCACATATTTTAATGTACTTACTAGTAATCGTTTGGTATTGTCACATTGACGATGTAATTTGTAATCTAGTATATTTGGAACGTCGGGATGAATTTAAGGAATTGTACGCGACATGATCCGTTTAAGTAGTTTTATTGAAATGTGTAATCATGGCGGAGATCAAAACATTATTTTTAACTAAAATTAACTTTCTTATGGTTCATAGATAGTGAGAAGATTTCGTGAGGAACCCTAATACGTTACGCCATATTAATATGGCGGCAAGTTCTCTGGACTAAAACTGCTATAAGTGCAAATTTACCTATAATTGTCCTATAACATACTCAATGCAGAGAATTTTTAGAAAATGGCGAATGTTCATAATAAATGTGGGAATATTATTTTAACAACATATATGATATGTCCGCTTTTTCATGGGGCATTGTAAAATTAAACAATTTATGATGGACATTTACAATAAAAATGACTTCCCCGGTAAGTTCACACACTATACATACAGTATTTTACAATACTTAGATATGCTCTAAACTACTTACAAATTATATTTGTTAGCTAAGAAAAATACTTACGCTTGTTTCTAAGTACCACGCAAAGTAATATAAAATAAAATTATCATAAAATATATTTATAACTAAGTATATTAGTAATGCGTTATAAATGAGATTGCTTTAGTATGATGCTTATGTGAGATACTTATAAGAGTAAAAAACTTATAAATGGGTAGTCTCAGAACATTATAGGAGCAATTGTATTCTGGTAGAACTTCTGTAAGTGTATTATAGGGCCTACTGACATTCTGCTAGTTGATTATAAGATCGTTATATGAAAGCAATGCTCCTATAACTGCGCCCAAATCCGTGTGTATAATAAACTACAAGTATCTTATAAGTACAATAAAAAATAGGCTTGAAAACACTATAAGCACTGATTTTGCTTGTTGGGATACTATACCTCGGTGCGCGAGTCTAAATCACACTTGGCCGATTTTTATTACATATTTTTTTTGATATCATCAACTTGTGAGTATTCTACAGCAAGATCGTCGTTGACCCATACAGTGTATGGACATAAAATATTTCCATAAAACCTTCATATTTGGGAAACCGAAAGTTCGACAACGCCTTGCAAATGCATTGCTAAACGGATTCCATTTCACGACGCCATAAAATAGATTCCATAAACGTTGACTTTGCGACGCAATAATAGATTGCCCTCCATTCTAGCTATACGGAATAAAACGAACAGAATCAATAGGTAGGAAGCCGACATCATCGTCTACATGTCAAGCTTTCTCATCGCGTGGTCTCCGATACAAATCTGTCAATTTACATAAGAAACCTATGCAAAAAATAAACTCGGTAGCGAAAATTCAGGGACAACCGACCAAATCGCATAGATCCAAGAATATACACAACTTCACATTCACGAAAGATCTTGTGACATGGTCGGTATATAACATGGGTTTGTACAACACAATATGACAGGGTAAGTAGGAAATATGTAGGGATGGATGGAAAAGGGTCCTTATTAAGGGTGTCGGATGAATCTAGGATAATATTCGGACTACGAGGTAAACTATCCGTAAATTTTCACCTTCCGCTTAGGAAATTTATAGGACAACGGAAATGAGTTATTTATATATATATATATATATATATATATATATATATATATATATATATATATATAAACTATAAGTAGTGAATATATAAATAACTCATTTCCGTTGCGGTAGTTACCTTCTAAATTTTTTCTTTTCCGTTGCCCGCAACTATGTCAGCGGAGGAGAAAGAAATTATATCCCTGTTTGTATTCTTCAGTGTAGTAGGTTAAAGTATTTTATAACCATTTGTCGATACCCAGCTACTCGTCTACCAAAAATGGTTGAAATCCGATTAGCCGTTTTGGCGTGATGAAGACAAAATGACACATACAAACATCTTAAAAATCCTTTTCATTTTTACAACTCTATAATATTATCAATTAGGGGATCCTCATTACATAAATTGTGTTACTATTTACTTTTTATATAGTACCTAAGACGACAATTTTTTTTTTTTAGTGCTCATAATTTGGGTCAATTTAAAGTATGGGGCAAGTATGCTAGCATCGGAATCATTTAGAAATGTGTGTCTTCCATACTCAATCAATTGGTTAACTTTACATTTTGTATGGAGAAGTACATTTTTCTTATGAAATCAACATTAATTATATACTAAAAGTTGAGTGAAATCGTGAGCCTCAGAAATGAACTTTCGTCTTAGACTTCACCCGGTATTCACTCATAGTGATGTTAAACGTAGAATCGTAAGAAAGTTTTTCAAAATTGCGATGAATCAATTTTTTACAAATGATGGTCATCCAAAAACCATTTCGGGGAATAGGTTTCATAAACCGCTTGAAATTATCAGATTTCGAAAATATGATTTCTGGGATAAGTTATTCCTATTTTTAATTTTGTTTTTTACTAGTCGTTGCCAAACTCTAAAATAGACTTCAGTCAGAGGTGACGTCACTGGAAATATCTCCAAATATCTCCTAAAGAATAAAAAAGATAAACGCATCTAAATGTAAAACGTATGAAACTAGAATAGCTTATTATAACGAAATAAAAACGCAAGGGCACTTTTTTGGTTCATCCCCATTGGGTAATTTTAAAATTGTACAATTATTTATTCGCGATATTAGCATGCTGCCACCATTAAAACTGCGAAAAAGTTTTACGACCAAACTTCATTCACAAACAAACACGAATATAATAGCCAGAAAAACTCAATTAATTCCCCATATTCTGAAAACTTTCTTACACATTTTCCCTATACGTTACTAACTAACAACTAACAAACTTCCGACGCGTAACTATTTAGTTTCGACCCTCGATAACGTTGATTCGCGATTCACTAGAGAAGTGTTTCCTCAAAAGCCGCCAGGGGAACACACGCAATCACTACCCTTGTGCCATTTTAATAAGAAAAGACTTAACTCTTCAAAATTTTCAATAAACATACGCCGTTATAGGTTGGGACGGTAGTGTTGTGGGCAGAGAAGTGATATTTAACATTAGAAAAGATATATCAGCATCTCTATTGAGGCGAGGCTAAGTGAATTTCGTGAGTCCGCGCTTTTCTTAACCTTGTAATGTTTGCTGACTGTACCACAAAAGGTTATGGGGTGATTTTGTTAAGGAAAAGAATTTTGAACAAACCGGGCTTAGGTTTAGTTTAGAAAATCCTACATTTATTTTTTACTAGCATCTCAGTTCCATCATACGGTGTTTTTTATTAACAGCTAATTATGGTGATGATTTTGACATATTCTATCTGTTATATTATATTTGCATGTTATGTTTATTTTATATACCTACTAAAAGGTGTCCACAACTTCATTCACGGAGAAGAAAAATTATAACCTCTCTTGTTTTTCCGAGTCGAGTAAACAGTACCTATCGTATAACCCATTCGTGGATACCCAGCTATCTTTGTACCAAAGTGGTGTATTTACTAAAAGGCGCCCTTAACTTCGTTCGCGGAGCAGAAAAAGTCATAACCCCTCTTTTTCTCTTGAGCGTAGTCGGGTAAAAATTATCCTATGTCCATTTGGAGGTACCCACTTACCCGTGTACCAAAAATAATTCAAATCCATTAAGTCGATTTGGCGTGATGAAGACGCAACGACGCATACAAACATGCAAGAAATCCAAAAAAACAAAATTCGATTTAGTTACCTCCAGATTGTTAATTACAATTATTACTTCTTAAATAATCTTCAATGTTCAGGCATTTCAATTTTACAACTTTATAATGGTATATATATGAGTAAGGTCAAATTGTACGGTTCTCTGTAAGAATTAACACTTTCGCAAACAACGTTTTCGTAGCGCTACGCTCGTAGCTCGTAGCCAATAACATGAGAAAAACCGTATGTAGCAAAAACTTGCTATAAACAGAGCGGTCGTGAAAGTGTTAACAAATATTATACATTATTAACTAGTAGAGGATTGTAATATCGAACATTAGATAAGCTAGCTGTTAAGTTATCTATTGAACATATTTCAAGGATAAAACTTATGTTGTCATTGCATGTCTACTTTTCTCCGTTCAAATCATAGAAATGAGGGAGCATAGAGAAAAGGAAACGTCAGAATTTCTATTATGTCTTTGTGATGTGGGTAGTGTCAAAATTTGGTGTTGTCAATGGAGGATTGTTGAACACTTGGATATCGCAACTGAACCTATTTGGTATTTATTTCAACATACATGATTTTTAATATTACGACACAAGTAATCGTTTAATGAAATTATAAAATAATCTCCGACACGGTTAGCAAAAAACCGGATGATTTTCAAATTGCGATTTTCTGAATTAAGAACGTAAAAAGTTAATTTACCTAGAGGTTCCCATTTAGCGCTAAAAACGCATGTTGTTTGCCACTCCTTGAATTTATTGTTTTTCTGTTATGTTTTGTGAGGTGTACAATAAAAAGTTATTGTATTCTATTGTAGTAAGGACCGGTTTAGCTCAGGGGGAGTAAGGTTGCCTGCGAAGATGAAGTTCCTGGATTCAAATCCCGGTAATGGCAAATATTTGTGTGATAAGGAGCAATATTTGTTCCTGAGTGTTGGATATTTATATGAATATTATTAAATTATATATCTATGAAATATATCGTGTACTTATATCCAATGACTGTAAAATTGGTAGCATTTTTGGTACAGCGATCATGGCGATAGATGTGGAAAATACGAATTTAAACGATTCAACATGACTTACTTGACTTAATATCCTATGTATGGGGCAGGGATGGGGCAGAGGGCGTCCACAGTACGTCGCAATCCCGAACGGTCTTGAGCTTCGCGTTTTACTTCGCTCCAGGTCATTCCTATCGCCTTCGCTTCTGCAGTGATCGTCCGCCGCCAGGATTGCTTAGGGCGACCACGTTTCCGCTTTCCTTAGGGATTCCAGTCTAGGGCTTGCCTCGGTATGTGATCGGGGTCCCTTCGGAGCGTGTGGCCGATCCAGTTCCACTTGCGTCGTTTGATCTGCTGGTCGATCGGGGTCTCACCACAGCGTTCCCATAGGTCTGTGTTGGAGATTTTCTCGGGCCAGTATACACCGAGAATGCGGCGAAGACAGCGGTTGACGAAGACTTGGAGCCGGCGCGAGATGTCTTTAGTGACCTTCCACGTCTCACATCCGTACAGCAACGTGGTTTTTACGTTGGACCGGAATATTTTGAGCTTAACTCTCCTAGTCAGCTTCCGTGATTGCCATATAGGACGGAGCTGTGCGAAGGTTGCCTTCCCCTTGGCCATTCTTGAAGCGATGTCCTCTTCAGTCCCACCTGTTTCCGACACTACACTACCGAGGTAGGTAAATTTGTGGACTGTCTCCACCCCCTCTGTGCCGATGAGCAACGGCAAAGAGCTTGTCGCTCCGCACCTCATCTCCTGGGTCTTCCGTGTTAATTTTAAGTCCCGGCTCCAAAGCCTCTCGTCGTATGTCGTCCAGTTTGGCTTGCATGTCGACGCGTGCGTGGCTCAATAGGCATAGGTCATCGGCATAGTCCAAATCTTCCAACACGTTGGACAGTCCCCACTCTATGCCACGGCGCTTGCTGTTGGTGGTGTTATGCATGATGCCATCCAGGACGACAAGGAAGAGAAGTGGTGAAACAAGACACCCCTGGCGTACACCCGCATGGACCGGTATGTTCTCCGAGACGAGGCCGTTTTAAACGATTAAACATAGTTACTTAATTTTGTCGACGGTAACCCCAATCCATCATTACCATGATTGCTGTACTAAAAATGCCACCAACGAATACTACAATGTAAGTTTATCATGGGACTAGATTTTTTAAATCGGTTAAAGCTACGACGCTGCAAATAGACATACGGATAAATCATCTTCATGATGGCACGGATTACATTTCACTTTAACATGCACAACAATTAGAACTCACCAATACCGGGATTTTTATATCACCTATCCCGGATATATCCTACTGACGCTGAAAGTGATTTATGCATTTTTGAATTTCGAACCTTCTTGAATTTTAGGAGAGTTCAAAACTCATTTTTATTTTGTGCTTTTAAAAGGACACGAGAACGAGGACTCACGAGGCTATACAACAAATTCCGAAAATGGCAGCAACGATAACCACCGAGAGGCCCTTTCCGCTTCTACCACTATATCCGACTACTGGTAAAGACGAGACGTCTAGAACCAGGCAAAAAACAACCCTTAACCAATACGTATGATGAATACACAGGTGACAGTTCCAAAAGTGTTCTATTTGGAATGCTTCAGAACATAGAACTTTATCTTTATACAATAGGAAAACTTTGGTATAGCTAGACTAAAACTGAAGTACCAGGACTTAACTTCGCCACCGAGTTCTCAGGCGTGTACAGTGAAACCAAAGAATGAATAGTACTAGGATCTTTATTGCTGTCCCTCTCTCACTTGCACCTTACTATACAGAGTGCTCGCGGGGAATCCGAAAGATTTCAACCACGTATTTCTGCAGCCAATAGTAGTAAAAAAATTATATGACCAAAGTCAAATTCACTATAAACAAAAACTAGTTTTGTCGATACATAACGTTTCCCAAAGGTATAAATTTTTAACCGACTCCCAAAAAAAGGAGGAGGTTCTCAATTCGTCGGGATCTTTATTTTTTTTTATGTATGTTCAGCGATTATTCGAAGACTATTTGACCGATTTCAAAATTTTTTGTTTTGTTTTATAGGAGGTATTTCAAAGTTGATCCTATATAATTTTGGTGAAAGTCTGATGATATGATCCATGAGGAATCGAAGGAACTCCTCAAATATTGTAGGCAAACATATGGCGATTTTGAAATTATAAGAAACGTAATAAGCATTTGCATTCAGAAAGTGTAAATTGGTGAAGTGGAACTGATGAAGAAGACCACAGAATGCCATTGGAACACCACAATGGTAAATGATTTACAGGTGGTGATAAGATATCTCGATTAAGTTAGTTAAGCAACTTCATAGTTACATACTTACATTTACTTTATGAGAATGGTACCACTGAAATGATTTCATGGTGGAGCCGGAAGGTAAATAATGTATCCTAGCCGTGTTTGGGCTTGTTGGAATCGCCACAAAATACACTTTTAAGTAACAATTAACTAAAATATAAAATAAATTAAAATAAAAAAAAGGATAAAATAAATTAAATTTATAACAAAAAATAAAACCGACTCCAAAAACAAAACTAAAAAGTAAAAAAATAACTGAATAATTCAGTTTCTTCAATTTACTTCCAAGTGACCGTTTGTCTACTCAATCTATACAGTACTCGTATATACAATTAATGTTATTTTGGAGTCGGTGCCATCGTGTCACAGCATACTAAAATCGTCAGTTTTCAAAAATATGTACATTCTTTATATGGCGCCGACGCCAAAATAAGATTAATTGTATATACTGTATAAATTGAGTAGACAAACGGTTATTTGGAAGTAAATTGAAGAAACTGAATTATTCAGTTATTTTTTAACTTATTAGTTTTGCTTTTGGAGTCGGTTTTATATATTTTAAGTCAAAGTATATGTTACATAGACACACAATCTGTAAAAAGTTTATTTTTGTATCGTCTCGTTTATTTAAATATTTTTTTTTAAACCCCGATGAGACATTTTTTGTTAAGTAAGAAAAAAAAGTCATGAGATTGACGGCTTATATTTAAATTTTTCTTGCTTATCTGCTGTGAGCCCCTCAGTTGATTTTGGCTCTACAATAGTAGTAATGGTGTGCTGTAGCAGACGCATATATCCAGGAATGGACTGAAATAGGCTGAATGTTATGAACATTTTAGTTAAGGTAAAGTAAACGTCCCGATACTTGACAGCTCAATTAAAATTGTTACACATTCTTTGTCACCTCTACTTTATTGAAATGTTATAAGTGTCAAACGGGCAGACAAGCCACGTGATGGAAAGTGGTCATCGCGTCGCCATATGTGCAACACCGGAGGAATCGTCCATACATCGCCAACTTTTGAGTGCCCTGTCCAGTCCTTTCTTGAAAAATCCCATTGCCGAATTAAGTTTGCAGGTGCCTATTGATGAGACAGTGCCGGCACTGGGATATATACTTTAGTACAGATACGCCGTTGTTTAGTAAAGCGAGTCTCAAATTAACGAAAGGGCACTCCTAATACAACTGAGTTGTCCATAATGAAACGCGATTAAATTAGATCTAAGCGAGCGCAGACATCAATTAATCTTGGCATTCTTTCATTATCTAATTAATAGCATTGGACCCTTTTCCGCCCAATGGCTGGCTCGGTTGTCAATTCGTCAATTCCGGCCGTACCCAGGCTGTAAGTAATTGGCTGGTAGATTTAGCCTAAAGCTACATTAGTCTAGATTTGTTTTGACAAGGGAAATGAAGAGTGCCAGTCAATTTTATAAGCTTTTATTTAACTTGTACATTATATTTGTTACGGTGGAATCTTGCAAGTTAAATTTGACCTACTTCCCGGTTTCCGATTGAGCAAAAAATTTGCATATTTATGTAAGTTCGGTGACAATGCAATAGTTATGATAATAATGAGCTAATCTGATGATAGAGCAGGAAGGTGGTCATAGGAACTCTGTAACAAAATGATGCAATCCTACCGAGTTTTGGCTCTGTAGAATCATCTTGGTGACTATTTGATGGATGTTCAAAGAAAAGTACAGTCGGCAAGAAAAGCTTGTCACTTTTTTTTACCTAAACCTACATGTGTGGATGTTAGGAAAACGATTGGTTTAGAAGGTTTTGGTGGTATAATGACCTGTGAAGTGGTTGCGACTCTCAGCAATGAGGTGACGTGGAGGTGACACTGAACCTCAGCTATGGGACACATTTTCTGACTGGTAGATTTTTTTGCTAAAATAATTAAACCCATCCAGCAAAGGTATAATTGAGTCAATCAATATTTTTCTGTAGGTATATAATTTCCATGGTTTTATGTCCTTAATGACTCTTTACATTTATGATTTGAAACGATATAAGGCAGCCAAAATATTTTTCACTTCTCCTGCTCGAAAAGAACGTCATATTAGCTTCGCGAAGCGAGACTAAAGTAGTACATTTAGCCCCTAGGGTTTAAAAGAAAGCCATATAATCTCATACAAATATCTATGACACTGAAAAAAAAAACTTGCGGCCAGCTACATACTCCTTAAGAATAATTAAAAACAAACTAACCAATCTCATCAGATTGGCCAAACTTTCTGATAGAATTGCTCAAACTGTACTTTTAGTTTTTCTTGAAATATACAATTTTATTGTTATGCCTTTTTTTATTTTCTCGCAGTCGAAGTGAAAAGCAGAGTGTTTAACACGTGGCTAAAAGCCTTTATGACACTCAGACATATTTGTCCTCGCTCACTTTGTGAGCTCGTTTAAATAATCACTTCGTGTCAAGATGGCTTATTTTAGCCCCTCGTCAAACAATTTACTATTATTCTAGCCAGTATATTAATATTTAATATTTTCATTATTACCTTATTTATAATACGAAACTTTGTCACTATTTGTCTCCTGAATTATAGGATAGAATAAGAACAAGTTGATCCACCCTCTGTATGTTTCTTTAAATGACTCATAAGGGTTCAGTTTTTTCCTTTTGAGGTACGGAATCCTAAAAACTTGTAAAGTAGCCATCAGCTTTCTCAAAGTAATTGGCTGCCATCTGCTTAGTTAGTACTTGGAAGTAAAGTATACTTGGATTTGACGAAGAGGAAAAAGGGCAATAAGTTAATTGGGTGCCACACTCAAGATAAGGCATGTTGAGCCTCTTCAGGTCGCTAAAGTAAGATATCCCTCCCATAATTCTTTGATTGTTTAAATGGTCCTTTCATCTTTGTGGCTTAAGGGGGTGCATCGAAAATTTAGGCTACTTTTAGTCAGATTTTTGTCAAATTTAGTATATGAAACAGGCTGGTTTTCAGATATGTGTTATTTGACTATGGAACCTATTCAGCACCTAACGCGGAAACATGTTTACTTAAAATTTCCTCGAAAGGAAAGTTATGCGAAAACGCGTCTTCATTTTCCGTTTTTTGTCTAGTTTTGTACAAACGACAGATTAATATACGTTTAAATTATGTAAGCATGTCATTCTTCCCTTTATCTTTTACGATACTATCTTAAATGTTAATAAACCAAAATAATATCTTCGATTTCATTGTACTTTTACATCTGGTGCTTACGCCAAAAAACCCTAAGCATGTCATATTATCTCTCTCTTTCTTTGATGCGCCCGAGCAATAAATGCGTCCCTTATTACTTTCGCTCATTGTCCGGCTCCACGTTTGGGGCGTGATTTACTAATGACGATGCGGGCCTTTAAGTTAAATGTATCTGATGAGGTGAGACCTGCGGTGGTGCGGAAATGTGTCCCGTATGTAGGAGAGTACAGGTGGCGAAGCACATTTTCTTTTCAGAACTCCACTACGGTAAGCGTAAATGCGATATAGTAGATATCATTTTTATTGGTCGTTTCCACAAATGTTTGCACATGATAAACAATACGTCTGTTTGTCCAAGTAAATAATGTTCACATTGAAAGACATGGAATAAAGAGTTAAGTCACAGTGTATTTAAAATTAAAATAAAAAATATCTGCAGGACGCTTCACTTTTATTTATTTTAAATTACCTCTGTATTAATGTGAAACCTATTTCCTTCGATAAAAAAAAAATCAAATAAAAAAAGAACCGACTTCAAAATTAACTAAAAAGCCAAAAATTATATTTTATGTACAGTACTGATCACATGTGAAGATCCTTTAAGTCGGTGCCAAACCATTCATTTATTACTATTAACACAAATGACACGCAAGAACCGCAGCGGCGAGCCTTTAGTTATTACCTAAATTGAGTTATAGTAATTCGTATTTTTGTTGGATAAAGGGCTTTACTTCAGGTTTGGCACCGTCTTCAAAAGGTGATTCACATGTGATCCGTACTGTACATAAAAAATCATTTTTGGCTTTTTAGTTTATTTTGAAGTCGGTTATATTTTTATTTAAAATTTTTTTTTTGCTTTTTAGTGATGTAAAGAATTCTTAGAGCTCAAAATGGGAAGATTGAGGAGGCCCTATTGTAAATAAATAAGACCAATTGTAGATAAGACTATTATATAAATAAAATCTAAATTATAAGAATTGGCTAGGTCAAAATGGTTAAGTCCAGTAGCTTGCTGGTTAAAAAAAATACGACTAACAGTCTTAACTGACCCATAATATTTAAAGAATCATCTCGCAACTCAAATTGGCGTAGAATCTCGAGTGATGTTGAGACAGAATATTTCCGTCTCTGATGGACTAGTGAATGGAGCTATGGGCATATAAAAAAAAATGACCGCCCTAAGACGAGATCAGCTGGAAGACGGGGAGCTCCTGGAAGCTGTGTACGTAAAAATATGACGATGAAACTATTGGTCTTAGGTTAAAAGATAGTGACGGTTGCATACCCATACCTCCATCATGTACCTACTAACGTTTCAAGTGACAAGGGGATACGGAGATGTGGAGCCTCGTATGTTACCTTTAATATTAAGTTGGGCTGTTACTGGTCATAAGCTACAAGGTACCACCCTCGAGAAAGCTGTGATAGACCCTGATAAAAAGAATTTCGCTAAAGGGCAAATATATGTTGCACTAAGCCGTGTCACAACTTTTGAAGGCATAGCGTTGTTAGATTTGGACGCCAACAAATTATTAAATCAACCACATGATGAGAGATCGTTAAGGGAAATAACAAGACTACGAAATCTGCCTTCTGACGATCGAAGCCACACATAATACACGACTTTTATGACTTCTACGACTTTTATACGGCACTTACAGCCATATTGCATTCTAATGTCAATTGCTTACGACCTTTAGCTGAACGTTGCTATTTCAGATACAGGGCCGTTAACCATTGAGGAGTTCTCTGGTTCTCCACTTTGCTATCCTGATCTTAACCAATTTCTGCCTCTAAGCAAAATATGATAAATAATTATATTGCGATTAGTGAATTAAATAACATTGGTTGAGCCCTAATTAGTGACTGGTGGCTTGTGTCTTCATCATCAGTTTTTCTTCACCAAATGATGATTTTCCAGTGTAAATACTTTAATTAACACCAAAATCGCCATAGATGTGCCCATAATATTTGAAAATTCCTTTGATCCTCATCGATCTCAATAATGGATTGTTTATCACGTACAAAACTAAGTAGAAACGGCCTAGAAAAATGACTTCTACTATAATCAGTGCCTGAGATACGAGGATATAAAAAGACACATGAAACGGTGCAAAATAGAGCCCTCTGATTGGAAGGTGAAGGCTGCTCAGCGCCCTGAGTGGTGACGGCTCATCCATCAACAGGTGAACGACTTCGAAGCCGAACATGGTGAAGATCTGGATAGAAAGCTGTATGAGCTGAAGACCAGACTACCTGCGGCCACCTCCTATAATTACGACGGTGGCGTGTTGAAGTGCCCAAAGTGTGTTCGTATAGGGCGGAACAACAGCAAAAAAACCCACCATGAGACGCAGCTACATATGTCTGACCGGGATATACAGTCGCTGTGGCCAAAATCGGTCAAGACTATCATCATCATGTATAAGAATGTAAATATGTATGCGTGTGCATACTGTCATAGTATTATTATTTCGGCTTATTTAGGCGTGTCAGTTATTTTATTATTAGAACCTGGGCTGTCTGACTTTACGGCATTCCCCAAGGGGAGACTACTTTTGAGCAGAAAACCGAAACAAACTCAACAGTCAGTATTTTTTTCTAAATAACTCTTATCTATTACAAGAAATGTTCATTTAAAGTAATACATAATATGTATAAAGTAATAGGATCTTGTGTAAATTTTCTTACTTAATTTCTGTTTTGCACCATCATTTCTTTTTCAAATAGGCTAGGTCCTCAAACGTTGTCCGGTAGGGACTGGCTTTTTAACAATAAGTTCGTCTGTTGCACTAACTGTTTTTTTGGAAACTGCATATTTTGAGAGGTATGCAATAAAGAGTATTTGCTTTTTACATTAATTCATAGCTTTTCAACCATCATAAGAAAAAACCACTGAATCGGTTTTACATTACCGGAAGGACATTATTAACTCCATTCAAAGCGTACCAATTCTTCATAATAACAATCTATTTTCACCTTTTGTTAGAAACCATGCTATACTTTTGCAACAATGGAAAATTTGCCAAAATCTCGAAAACTTTCTGGCCACGGTTTTAAATTGAAACAATGGCCGAGAAAACAAAAGAAGCTTAATTAATAAGTAGAATTATTTAATTTACGAGCACCTCTTGCACCTGACATGGTAATTAGATGAAGTCGAAAATTATTTATCGGAAAGAAAGTTGCAAGTGTTGCCCCGGGTCTGTACACTTGAATAGATTTCTCTTCGCAGGAA
Organism: Hedya salicella; assembly: GCA_905404275.2. Classification (NCBI taxonomy): domain Eukaryota; kingdom Metazoa; phylum Arthropoda; class Insecta; order Lepidoptera; family Tortricidae; genus Hedya; species Hedya salicella. Next base: position 18,187,821 of record FR990112.1, read on the forward strand.
ATAAGTATAATTACTTGGAAATTGGCTTTACATTAGTAATTAGGCCTACGCAATTTTTTCTGTTTACGCAAAACATAAAACACATCACACTAGCTAAAATCATATGTTTAACCATCATCATGATTATACATCCGTCTAGTATTGGACAGGATATTATGATTCCCCTAATCTATACTACGTACCTATTATAAAGATCTAAGAATGAATCAAATGAAAATTCAGCGAGCTATGAAAAGGGCTATGCTCGGGATTTCTCTACGAGATCGAATCAGAAATGAGGAGATCCGTAGACGAACCAAGGTCACCGCAAACATAGACATAGCAAACAGGGTAAGCAAACTGAAGTCAAAGAATATATATACTATGCTGAAGTGGCAATGGGCATGGCACATAGTTCGAAGAACCGATGGCCGTTGGGGCAGAAATGTTGGGGAAGGCCATCCGCAAGGTGGTCGGACGACGACCTGGTTAGGGTTGCGGGGATTCACTGAATTTTTTTCGTGATTATAAAGCCGGAACCCCACTGCTATGCACGCGTTGCACGCTAGGCACGAATGTCCCCGCTCCCGGGAAAGTGCGGGGGTGTAGAGAGTTGGGACCGGGTGGCGGGCAGCGTGTACTGCTGTGGAGGGTTGCCCTAATACAGAACCAATAAAAATACAACATTTACTTTTTTCCAATACGCAATATTTAGGTTCCGTATCTACCTCAAAAGGCAAAATGAGAACCCTTGTAGGATCACTTTGGTATCCGTTTGTCCGTCTGTCCATCAAGAATTTTTTTTTAGGAAGGCGTTATTATGAAGTTGAAATTGACATCAAATACTTATGGTTTCGGTCCCAGGAATCAAGCGTCGAATTTAATGCAATTCAAAGATACAGTCAACAAAAAGGGTGTTTCCCACTTAGTTTTTGCTACGATACAATCAATATGCGATAGCGGAGCCGTATCGAAAACCTTTTTGTAGTCGAATAAAATTCAGGCGTCTAGATTTATTACGTTCCTATTAAATTTGCGGTACCTCCGTTCTTACGCTTCAAAAGCTAGGAAATAATATTTTCACCCAATATTTTTTCGTATGGATACTAAATATAAAAACGGTCGACGTATTCCACACGCAAAAGCAAAGAATAATATTTTCTGAGAAAATCTGCTACGTTCTCGGTACAATAAAATGTCAACTTAAGTATGTTCCGCCATTCTCGAGTTGAATAAGAAAAATAACCGTCGGATAAATAATACATGAGTGGTTTCATTTATATCTTACATGGGGTTTTATAATAAGCAGAAGAGCTTAACCGTCAAGAAACTTGGTCTGAAGTGCGCCATTTTATGACCGTATATTTTGTTTGGGGAAAAGTAATAGTTAATATTTTGTGGACGAAATGGAAAATACGTTAGCTAATGATGACGTTTTCTGCGAAATACAAGATATAATGCAACAGAAGCGTAACTACCCACTGGCAGACAACCAACCCAACCGTATTAATTGTATAAGGTAAATTAAAAAAAACAATAACAAAGTAGGTAGGTATATTATACCAAGACAACATTGCATAATGGCAGCTTCATATTGTTTATTACTTCATATTTGCAAAGATATTGTTTTTATAGTTGTGCATCAATTACGATAAACATCAATTTAATTCTGTGCCCAGAATGAACTATTTTAAATGGCTATATGAACTATTACAAAACAAATGAAGGCAAAGACAACATGCAGTTTTATTGCTGCAAACAGAATGCGTACCTACTTAGTGATTGATGACAGTCTAAGCAGCCTTATTTTGATATTTCGTTCTTCTCCACCATACTTTTCTATCTTACAGCCCTCTGTCACAATTCGATACAGTCTGTTAAAATAGTAATAATAATCCTTAGCAACAGAGCTCTTCGTGGTATTTCAAAGAGAAGCTTAAATGCCAGCATATAATGTTCTTTCTAGCTTTTGCTTATACCTTATCTCGGGATCTCGCATGTATCGGTGACAAACGGCTGTGTTCCTCCATCAAAATATTCCACATTTTCCATGTAAAATATCATATTTGTATTTTTAGCATTGCTGCGGACGGTACTATGTTAAAAAAAAAAAACACAAATACAACGGCAAAGATAATGTGCTATTTAAAAAAATGTGGCAAACTGCCACATTGAGTGATAGGAAATAATCATCGCACATAAATACATGCAATACCATTCGTTGCGGACCTTTAGGTGCCCTATTTCTATTTGCCTCTTGATGAAGTTTACCTTATAACACTCTGTAAATGCTTTAGAGGGGATCATTTCACCATTTGCAATTACGTGGCAAAAGTGAGCGCGATACCAGAGTTCCTGCATGGCTACTCGTTCAATAAGCAATCGTGCAATAAGTCATCGGTATTAATTAGCACTATAAATATCTGAAAAACATTATGAACGACACAGGACTCCGTGGCAGAGTTTATGTCATATCTATACTAGTACATTGAAGATATTAAAAAAATAACAATTGAAAATTACTATTACGAAGGTCACTGAATGAAAAAATATTTTATTTGTGTTTTTTGTGTGTATGTATGTGTCCAATGTGGTTTCGTCACGAAAAAATGGCTAAACAGGTTTCGGCCATAGACACCTTGAACACCAGTAGAGTCACAAGTGAGTTGCCTTGCCAGCCTTTTAGGGGGAGTACGCTTTTTTCTTGCAGGTCGCATCAGTCGGAAAATACTGCCGGTGACAATTTATTTCACAGTTCAGTCGTGCGAGGCAGGAAATTTCGAGCAAAACGCACTGTTGTGGACAGCGAAACATCTAAGTGGTGAAGATGGAAATATTGTCACGTAGGATGATGCCGGAAAAATGAGGCAGGGATCAATCCGAACAATTCCTCTTAGCACTTCCTGTTATACAAGCCATAGAAAATACAGAGCGAGGCTACATCTCTACGCACTGCCAAGGAGTCATGCCGACGAAGTCTCATCTACCAAACATCCCACCTGGCTGACAAATGCTGATATTAAGTCCACAGATAACATTTCGACAAGCATGTGTACATGTCATACTACTGTACAATTATATTTTCTGTGGGCCCGCCCTGTCTCCAATGATGTATTGAGGAAATGAATTATGGTCTCTATTACTTTTTATGTATACCAAATTCAGGAAAATGATAGCAACCGTTTGAGCCAGATATTAATTAAAATCTATAAGTACAAGTATTCGTGGCGTATTATGAGCATGGGACTTTAAACGCTGGGATCGATTCGTCAAAGAAAACTACACTACATCTCTTTTGCGGCTTGTCTTAATGTAAACTCGACCAAAAAAATATTTATAATGAGAATATCTGTTTGTGCGTATATGGCATCGTAGTTTTCATATGTACCATTTTGAATGCGATATTTTTATTAACAAATTCTTCGAATTTCGAATTTGAATGTATCGGTTTTTTTATGTGTAACTTATCGTGCAAGTGACTGTCACGTAATATCAAAGTGTTATAAAGAAATAAATTGCAAATGAGCATGGAGGAGTTATAAAAAATATTTCCCACTAGCTTCTGCCCGCAACTTCGTCCGCCTTAAATTCATTTATCGCGGATAAGGGTATTTTTCCGGGATAAAAAGTAGCCTCAAATCCGGTACTCAGACTATCTCCATACCAAATTTCATCAAAATCGGTTCAACGGTTTAAGCGTGAAGAGGTAACGACAGACAGACAGACAAACTTTCGCATTTATAATATGAGTATGGATTTGGCAAAAAGGTATTAATTTTAGCGCCACCTGTTAGTTTAGCAAGGTACTCGATACTCGTGGGCTCGTAACACATGTTTGAGAGAAGTTTGCACCTCCTTCCTAAGTAGCGCGATAAGATTTAGGTGCAAACTTAACACAAAATAAATGTAGTACCTAACCCCCCTTTTAAGGGTTGAATTTTTATAGCCTATAACCTAGCCAGAGATTTTTTCGACCGATAAGTAAAGTTTGCATCAAAATCTGTTCAGCCGTTTTCACGTGATGCGCGTACAAATAAACAGACAAACAGATAAACAGACAAAAATTCTAAAAACTGTTGGAACGTGTTCTGTTATCGATTTTAAGTATCCCCGGACAATTTTTTTTCGATTATCTTCCATTACCAGTTTTATTATATGTATAGATGTATAGAAGAAGATTGCATATTGTTATGATCAGAAATCGTGGTATCATTTTTGGTGCAGTAATCATGGTAGAGTGCCATAAATATGGCGAATTTCAACCTAAATGATGGATTAGGGTTACTGCCGACAATATTTACTATGTTTAATCGTTTAAAATTGGCATTTTCCACATCTATAGCGCAATACCTGATTGTTGCATCAAAAATACTACGAAATTTACGATCACTGGTTATGATACGGTGAAAAATAATTAAGTACCAGATTATGCTGAAGGGTGAGGAAAAATTTGGAGATCAAAGACCAATAGGTCTAAGAGACTAAGGCGTTGACTCCACTGGTTCGGGCATGTGGAGAGAATGGGAGAGGGTCGTACCGCGAAAAGGGCTTATATGAGACAGCTGAGTGGTCGCAGACCGGTCAGGCGGCCTTGATATCACTGGAGTGACGAAGTCCAGAAAGGTCTGAGGGACCGCGGTATCGATAACTGGCTAAAACTGGCTCAAGATCGAAAGGCGTGGCGTAAACTGGTGTCGGAGGCCAAAATCCACATTGGATCCTTGCGCTATTAAGCAGGTCTTTATATGTTACCGAGTTCGTTTAGTCACTTCTCGTATTAGTTTATCTCACAAATATTAGCCTATTTATCTCATGAATAGTGATTGTGTACTTAACTATACAGAGTATTAGCAAGAAGTGATCAGCAAAAATAACATAATTTACATTGTAAGGTAAACGTCTCAATGTTTGACACATTGACTCCCTTGTATTCACGTCTACTACAAACAAAAATGGCTCAGTATCGAGCACTGGTACATTTACCTTGAGTGATCGAAGCTGTGGAACAAGCTAGGTACTCAAATCATGAGAGTTACTAATATAGGCCGCCATATTTAAGTACCCTGAATTGAGCGCAATATGTGAGAATGATATAACCAATGTGCACTCCCGAAAAAAATAATGCATGTTTAAACCATATACAGTTGTTGGCAAAATAATAGCAATGAAACAGGATTTGCAGAATCAAGATGTAAATGTGACTTAAGATTTCAGTTTTAATCTTGCTATGAGTAAATAATAAAGTGCATTCAGATTCGACGACAGCAATGTAATAACCTTTAGCCGCCCAAAGGCGTATTAAAAGTCCTTATCCTATTCAATGATCTTTGAGTAAATTTATATCAGAGTAGAGTTGATGATTTGTTTTTGTCGTTCGAATTTAACACATAGGCAATACAACCGTATTGCCTACACTTTTGATTCACTGGTAAATTTCTTTATATGGTGGGTGGCAAGAAAATTAAGACATTTTTAAGACACTGTTATATATATGGGATATATTTTTCGAAAGTTGTGATTTTTTATACTAATTTAGAAATATGAATTGATTCGGTGGCCAGTGCAAGCAGTCCAAATATTTTAAAAATTGCATACCGGCACATACGTACTGCTATTATCGTGCACACAGCTGTAAATGCTTCCGATACCACTGAATGCAGAAGCAATCTAAAACCAAAAGGAGCTATCAATCCTAACAACTAAGCAATTTACCACAATTGTATTCCCACCGCAATTTTAAAAGGCTTTAAAAGAGCCACATTTTCACACATACTTATCACCTTTTTCCTTTAAGCGTGTCACAGGTGCGTGACTGTTTGTCGCACTCGTAAAAAGCCTTAAGGACGTGAAAATACGTTGCCCAAGAGTCGATATGTACGCATATAAAATTTACTGTGAACAGTTACTTTTCAAAGCTCTAGTGTTTTTGTTCCTGAGTCTTGGATGTAACGTATATTAAGTAAATATATCTATTAAATATCTCGTCGTCTAGTACCCGTAACTCAAGCCTTATTGAGCTTATCCCATGATACTAGCTAGTCCGATTTGTGTAAAATTTATTTAAACTTACACGATCTTCACTCATTATCACAACACAACAAAACGGAGCTTAATCGCGTATAAATATAATTTATTCAATTACTTTTCGTTGGTAAATTCTTCGACGTTTCGGACGTCGCGTTACGTCTATAGTCTCGAAGGAACTTTATACGCGATTAACCTCTGTTTTGTTGTGTATGTAGTGATAATTGTATAAAATTGTCCCGTAATATTTATTTATTTTAGAATGCTGATGGAACTGTCTAGCAGGTGCTGTGCATCTATTATGTTTGTGGCAGCTCACACGGACAGTTTTCAGGCCATGGCACTGGTCTCACTAAGGGCGAGGAAGCGATTAGCTATCGACGATTTTCTCGCCCAAAAAACAAACAAAAGATATAGATCCTGTGTTAGTAAAAGAGACACATAATATTAATAGTTCATCGCTGGTTGTTCACACTGCCGGCGAGAACTCTCTCTCTCTATTAATTTTTCGGAGCGATAAGAGCGATAAGATAAAACTAGCTCAGCGGTACTCGCTCAGCGATGCTCGCTTACCAGTTAGAGCTCGCTGTGCGAAAACAATTTAACCAGCGGTTATTTTACAGCATTACCGATAGAGCAGTGCGAGTAAATAGCCCGTCGCACTCAAACACTCGCTTATATCCGAGCGACTCGCTTCTCGCTGCTCGGCAACTCTTTTCTAGTGTATAGCTTTAATCGCTTCTCGCTAATCGTCGGCAGTGGGATAAGTGCCTATAAGTCGACAAAAATATTATATTTATTTATATAACCAACAGCTTTACATAACTTAAATAGAATTAAGATAGCAAAAGAAAGGCCAATTACAGGAACTCACGGACAAAAGCAGTATAACTAAACTTAAACTAAGTGCCACACTCGACACAACAGCCCGTGTAAATAGGACATTATTAATTTATTAAACTAGTACGAAGACACTTGGATTATGTCGAATTACTATGGTTCGATACACTGAATTAACAGTAAATGCCCTGTGTAAAGTAATAAAGTATCACACTCAAATAAAACACCTCGTTGTTAAGCTTCGCCTCACGGAAAGCATCTTACAGTTAAATATGTCAATATCTAGTTCTTTCGTCACGTTGTTCACACTACGACTTGCACACAACAGGAAGCTATTTTGTTTGTAATTGGATTGGATTAATATAGTCTCATCTCGATTAAGTATAATCGGGTGAGACGTAGTCCCACCAGCATTCTAAGGGAAATTGCTGACAGGTTTGAGAGCTAAATCCTTAAGCATTATTGGTTCGCACAAATCAAAAGTCAAATACATACTAACACTACTTTAAGATTTTTGGTTGTTTTAGTACACTATAGATACTTTGTTTCTCCGAAATAAAGAAATTTGAATTTCAAGGTCACTGACTAGTTTTTTTCGTTTTTTCGCATTATATGTATGTGTATTTGCGGCATCGTTGCTATATATAACGCTGGATGGATATCAATTATCGTCGGGATGATGATGATCATACGGGTACACAATTTTGTATTTTAAGAAAATCGGTTGAGCCCCGCTCGTCCTTTATATCTATTTTGCATACAACGTTTAATGAATGCGACGTAAACACCTCCGTATTAGGGTGAATACTTAAATGCGCTTGAACAAAAAAGCTTTTAGGAGTAATTAAAACAGCGAAACATTTTGAAGATTTTGTCTCATTCTTATGCATTCTATTACGTGTGAGTGTGAGCGGGAGCGACGACGCTGTTACCAATTGAATGAAGAGTGTAGCGTATCTGAAATCTATACGGATAAAATAAGTTCTGGCTGACTGATCATCGCCAAGCCCATTGTACTTAGAAAGCTGAAAGTGTCCTTGGTTGTGCCATTTTTATAATAAACGCATACGTCTACAAAATTAAGAGTCCCCGGTAAGCTCGGTTCTCCATAAAAACGTAGTTACGCTCTCATTTAATAACGACTAGCTAGTTTGCTCTAAAACTTTGTACTTAGAATAAGTTGAGGTATATGCAGGTCTGTAATTAGTTTATGTAATTTCAGATACCATAGTAAAAAAAATACAGCGAATTTCAGTTTTTCATACAAAACTTGTATTTGCTACATCTCGTTTAATTTATAAACTGGAGCCATTTAAACTAATTAAAAGTCTAGATATATCTCATGTCATTGTATATGCAAAGTTTCTTTACAATCCAAAATGTAGTTGTAAAATGAGAAAGAAACTCCGTTTGTATGGGAAGGTGAAATTCGGCCGAGCTTGCCGGGGAGTCTTAACAGCCTACTGTAATAAGATGATGAAAAGTATCAATGCATCTGCATTTATTTCAATAAAAAACACGAAGTGGCCTTGAAATACTTCAAGGTTACGCAAATTTTGTGACAGTAAATTAGTAATTAATCTAAAATTAAACTGTAAGTTGTTTTTACAATATCCGTATTATTCAGCAGCCATGTAGGTAAATGTTGTTCTTCACAGCCGCAATGACAAAATACTTTTTTTTTACCATGTATACATTTTGTACGCTAATTCAAGAATTACGTCACACTTGAGTAGTAACCAATTAGTATGGAGCGTTATCAGCACTCAGTAAGAATGCCATACTTTAACTATAATTTCTAAGTAGTAGTAGTACTCTAACAGTCCTCTATATTTGTATAAACATTTGATCGTCACAAAAAAAAACAGAATCGATTATCACCTTCATTCGATTAAAACCGTCATCATTATAATTAGATTTTTAATAAATCCTTCCTTAGGGCACTACTACGTCTCTAAATGATTTTAACCACTCAACTGCTTAGCATAGCTTCAATTTGATTGCCTTTAAGACATCGTCTACGAGGGATTAAATTTCGTTTTCAAACTTCAGCAGTTCAGGCTATGCACTGTCTGTCAATACATTACTGTTATAAAGGAAGAAACCTCTTTAGAATCTCAACAGGTATAATATATACAATTTTTATCATAAACATTTCAAATGTCAATACTAGTATTATTTCAAACGCAACAAATAAAGCTTCTAGACTAAATTAACAATGCTATTGCTACCTGTCGTTCCCACATGACTGAGGATCGTGGTCATCATGGGTTAGTTTATTAACTACCATTAAAATAATGTCGCTTAATTGCTTAATATACCATAGGAAGTCTTTTTCATATCTTAAGTGTCATGAGTATACCCGGGATTTTTCTGGCACGAATTTCAGGTGGCTAGTGCTTGACATAGAAATAAAATCGTCAATTTTTTTACCAATACGTACAACTTCAACATCTTATAGGGATATGTAGTATGTAGTAACTATTAAGAAAATATTCACAATGTCCTGCAATTCATTGAAGTAGTTACAAAGTGGCAAACTCGAAGAAAACGATATTTTTTTCGGTATGCGCGCAATGTGTGCAATGCGAAAGAATGGGACATGATGATACACTTATTATTGGGACATTCTTCTTGAATGAATAAGGATAATGAATGTGAAGAGTATTGATTACTTACTGAACTATGATATGATATGAAGTACAAAATTGCCACTTTCTTATAACTTCGACAAAGCAGGACGTACTATGAATTCCTCTAAGAGGTAATTATTGATAACAGGATCGTCGATGTTATTTTAAGCACTTGCCACCTGAAGTTGGTTCCAGAAAGATCTCTAGATACAATCATGAGTTTGACGACATTACGACGTAATCTCACTTAAGACATTTGAAATTTCTAGTATAGATTTTACCTTCTCGTACCAGCGGCAGTTAAGGGCAATAAACACTTTGCTGAATTTAGTCACTGACAGGGACACAGCAATACGTTGGAGTGAGAGGCTTTAACTTTCCTCCATTTTTGAAAGTCTAATAAGCCTTTTAAGTGAGAGATGACTATACGGAAGAATTACCTGCATAAAAAAAATAGCTAGGTTAAAATTATATCATTATCATTCAAGTCATCATTTCAATCTGACATATCTACTGTAGAACTAAGTCCTATTACACGCTTAATGAATACTTAGAAGGTAATTCTACTATTTTTGGTACACGGGTAGCTGGTTATCCACAGATGGTTATAGGATACTTTTACCCGACTACACTGTAGAAAAAAAGTGGGGTTATGACTTTTTCTCCTCCGCAAAAAAAGTTGCGGGTGCCGTTTGGTAATAAAATAAACCTTTAGGACAAAACATAAATGAAAACATGACACTGGCCCATTGATATTTTTCTATCTAATTTGCAACAAACTTGCAACATTTTTTTCAAAATGCATCTACTCACTTAGGCATTAGAGCTTAAAGTTACTTGTCATATACAGTTTTCACAACGCACTGCAATATGCAAGCGTACATATCAAAGTCAGCTTACATTGCAAATGTTGCTTACTACATTCTAACTAGTATTTGTATTGGGACGCCGTTAAAAAAGGCTTAAGCGCCTTAGACAAAATGGTAGTTTGTGCATATTGCGTTCCTATGCGATTTTAACCGCATATGCCAAGCGTCTCTTGGGTATGTAATTCGCTAATCCATTAGCAACTTAACAATTCGTATTCTCGCTTTATTGGTGTGTGTGCCTACGAGTTGCATATGCACTTTTAAAATGTTTGATAGTGTATTATGATTTTATCATGATATTTTTTAGGGTTTCATTCGAGTTCCGTGCTCAAAAATTACGGAACCACGTACTAACCGATGCTCTGTTTGTCAAAGGGTCTTTACATATTTTCACATAATATATTAAATTTATATTACTGTAGTCGCTATAGCAAAAATAATAAAATAAATCAATAGTACCTATGAGGTTAGTTTAGGATAGGGTATGGTTTATATCGTCGTGTTCGCGATCCCATGGCATGGTGTCCCCAAAACGGCAGTGACAGTAACACCGCACCAGTGTGGTTTCAGTAGTAATACCTCTCGGACGGTAAAGTCCCACATACCCCCTCACTATGGCCTTCCCCGAGGCCGGGGAGGATGCGTAATGCACTTACACTCCGTCAAAAAAAAATTGGTAAGTATACCGTAAGCCATTCTACTGAGTAGAAAAGCACACTTCATTAGTCAAAGCATCATTTTTGTTGCATTTGAAACGTGTTTTTGGTGTCTTCAAATATTGCAATAGAATTGCAATATTTCCAGCAGCTTAACAGGCAGAGACTTAAGACCTTTACATATTGGATGTTTTATACTGTAGTCCCTTTAACTCATAAAAAATAAAAATAAATAACATACTAAGGGTATGGGAATCATTCATCTTAATCGGTCGACTCGGTGATACTAGATGGACTGAGTTGTAGGCTAATACGAGGCCGGGATCACATTTATGATCAAAGCACGAATAGTGTTTTTAATAATTTAACTCTAAAATATTTTAGAATAATATACTAAGCCCGCCTTAATTCGCATCTATTTTTTTTACACGGACTTTGCGCTTAGTTATTTACACGGTCTTATCATGGGAATCTCAGAAGCTTTTAATGTTAAATGTATTTTTTTTTCAGAAGTAATGTTCTGAAGAACTGATACTTCCTCTTAATAAATTCTTCTCAAAAATTTAAAATTATATTTAAAGACTAAAGAATTTATAAATTCAATTATTTCCCAAATTAGTATAACAAAACTGTGAACTCGTTATAGAGTATGTTATTAACACATTATTATTATATACGATGAATCTCTTACTTTATCTTCTAATTTCATTCTCCATAAAAATTACAACACAATTGTTATTTAAGCAACTTATTAAATTCTATTATTTCGTCATGATCTTTATCATAGAATAAGCCATTAAAGTCAGACAAACAAAGCGGTTTCTTTTGCATTTACAATAAATATCATGGTAAATAACCTGTTTTCAGCGGTTTTCCTTTGCGGAAAAGGTATTTTACGTCATATTTATTTCCAAACATGTTTTCCTTGTTATGTCCTCAAGCGTACTATACAAAATTCTTTCAAACATTTGGAGTAATAAATAAACACCTCTTTTACACATAGAATATTTGACTAGTTTTTCCGTGTGGATGTAAAATATTAAATAGTAGCTTAACCATGTAATGAAATCACTTTTTGGACATCTCCCTTATCCGTTACTCACTATCTCACTCACTTCTTATATAGAGATTTTCAAACCCAACATTTTCACGTTTTATGCAATTTTTTTTATTTATCTTACATACAAACATCTAGAATTATGAACAACAAAAAAGAATTAGCCAAATAGGTGCAGCCGAGCCGTTCTGAACTTATGCGCTGTCGCAAAACTAGAGGTTACGACTTTTTCTCCTGCGTGAACGGAGTTGTGGGCGCCTTCTAGTGCTAAAATAAGTAGGATTTTGCAGCGCCGAAAATTATTGCATTAAAACCTGCAAAAATAACCATTTATTTAAAACCCCGTATTCTAAAACCCATAAATCTAAGTGGTAAATTAAATTACATTTTCCTCGCTCGTGCAATATTGGACACCTTTCTAGCACACTTCGAAACCACTCAGACTAAAAGTGTAGAGTTTCAGCGTTTCCGAACAAATAGCGTAATATTCCAAGACCTTGGGTTTGAGAAATGATGTCTGTTCGTAAAGATAGCGTTTTAGGTTATTTGATAGAAGTCTGGGCGTATCGCTCAGAAAAAAACTAGTCAGTTTTTGCATTGTCAAAGACAACATCAAGTATCCACGTATATGTATCTAGTACTCATAAAATATGCTTTATTGAGCTTGCCATTGGACTAGTTCGATTTGTGTTAAAATTGTCCCGTAATATTTGATAAAATGTATGTATATATGTTTGTATGTGTCGTTGTAGCTTCAGCACGCAAAATCGGCTAAGCAGATTTCAAACATTTTTAGTACACGGGTAGCTGGGTATCCACAGATGGTTTCACGCGAATGAAGTAAATAACTGTCAATATTATAATAATATTAAAAATGCTGATGCTACTATGTTGTATTATTTAAAAAAGTATATGCCCCAACATATAAATTGATTAAGAGACCTTTGCACAAAAGTTGGAGTAGAGAAATCGTTTAGTGATTTTTTACAAGAACACTTATGAAATCTTTAATACCTATTGAAGAACTTAGGTCAGGTTGGAGTCATGTAAAGGTGACCTCGAGTCCTTTCTCTAATAAAAACTTTAAAATACACCTTTTACCTCTTAGTCCAAGCGGTTCTTCTTAATCATCCATGCTATATTACAATTTTTAGGCAAAGCGAGCACATAATAAATGTATTTATGAATTAGGTTTACTAAGGCCTTGTTTAAAGCTTCTAATTACCCTTCAGGTGAGAGATTTAAGCTTTAAAATATATTTTAAAGGTCATATTGATGGGTCAAGTAGGTACATATAAATACCTAGAAAAGGACGACAGAGCTTTGCTCGGTGGAGCACGATTTCTATAAACATAGAAATCGAAACTTATTCTATATACCAGATTTCATTCATATCATTACAGCCGCTTCCGAGAAATCAATTATATACATATAAATATACAAGACCTGCTCGTTAAAAATAATACGATTAGGTTAGGTAATGTCCAGGTCCATCGAAATGCAATTATTAAATAGCTTAAGAATAAGCACAATAATTAATCTGTAAGATTGAATGTTGGTATCTTTCGTCTCTTACTATCTAATTTATTTATTATGTTTCGCAGCTTCATTCTTTGCGATTTATGGTTTACATATTGTAGTGGCGCCCCCACGCGTCAGCCTTGCACGGTATTTTAAAGTTTTTATATTAGCAACATTAAAAAGCCCGCGCTTTTTACCTGTCATCCCTACCACCCACCATCCCAGCCGGTCTCTAACAGCTATTTTTCAATCATTCAACGTTTCCGTGCTCAAGCCTTCGCACGTCCCGCACAACGCGCTGCGATATGGAGAGAAAACGAAAAAGTAACGAAGACCCTGAATATCTTCGCAAAAAAAATCAGAAGATTAGAATCCAGACTTACGCGGAAACCAAGACGCCGCATGAGAATATTGAATTCTTCGGATAGTGATACTAGCGGTAAGTAAGTTTCACAAATGTTTTTTGTTGAAACATGTGACGCGTTCTGCTAAAATTGGGCTGTTACTGCCACGCAAAACGTGATGCGAGCTACTATTATGGGTTGTCTCTGTCGCCAGTAAAAAAGTGATATGTATCACAAATAAACAAAAAACTGTAATGCGAGAAACTCAATCGGGTTATCTCTGTTACGCTAAACAAATAAGCTAACGTTTTAGCTAAACATATCTAAAGAACGTATTTAGATCCAATTACAGGATCATGTTAGTATTTAACATAAAGTTAAACAATACGCACAATCGTTACGTTACAGACTTATGCACTAAAATACCATATACAAAACATACGAAACGTAAGGGTTGATTAATGGTAGCAAACAGTAACTCATTTAATAATAAAACGATCGTAAACATCTTTTATTGACGAGCAAACAAGTACCCGCAGGTGATGAAAAAAATATTCAAAGCAGCTTCTCTATAATTGGGTATTTCCCTGTACTCAACATAAACGATGTTACGCTTGCAGTTAAATGTTATTTCTAAAAATACGTAGAAAACATTCATGAATACTTATTTTTATGCTTTTGGCGATTTTAAGATGACCAAAGACTAAAAATAAGGAGATAATTTGACCGTATAGAGTTATGACGTCATAAGCCTTTTTTCCTTTCAAACTTCATACTTTCTCTTCTTACCGTTTTGACAGTTCATAAAAAGGAACTGATTAGCGTGTTTCAGCGTCCCTAATAGTGACATCTAGGGACGTTAGTAATAACTAAAAATGATGCCTAACTGCTTATACAATTATAGCTAAAACAAACATTTTAAAGTCGGTGCTTTACTTACATTTATTACTATTAACACAGATGGCACGCAGGAACCGCGGCGGCGAGGCTTTAGTTATTTACCTACCTATATATTTAGTTATAGTAATTCGTATTTTTGTTGAATAAAGAACTTTACTTCAGGTTTGGCACTGACTTCAAAAGGTGATTCAAATGTGATCCGTACCGTACATAAAATATTATTTTTGGCTTTTAAGTTTATTTTGAAGTCGGTTCTTTTTTTATTTGAAAATGTTTATTTTTTGCTTTTTAGTGATGTATTTTAGTGATATAAAGTATTTTTTTAATACCTATAATATTTGAGGGTTTGTCTCATTTAAAAAATACTTTTTCCTATACGTTAATAATCGCGGACATACATACATACATACGGGTCAAATTGAGAACCTCATTTTTTGAAGTCGGTTTAAAAACCAAAACCTTCTCCTGAGTGTAACAAATAGTTTTTCTGTAAAACCGCATCAATTAATAATCGCGGAAAAACATACATACATACGGATCAAGCTGAGAACCTCATTTTTTGAAGTCAGTTAAAATACTAAAACCTCCTAAGTGTAAAAAATACTTTTCTGAAAACCGCCTCAAAATGAGTTCAGCCAAACGCGAGATAATCACGGACAAACATACATACATACATTTTTTTGAAGTCGGTTAAAAGTGGCTTACCCAGGAATCGAACCCCTTCACACGAAAATAATAAGAATCACCTTTCGCTAGAGTTTTTACCTTTTTTTAATGAACTCAAAGTAAAACGGTATTTTTAGCGTGTATCTACTTTAATAGAAAAAACTTTACTTTTCAATACATATACGTATTGAATTTCTATAAAAAAGCGGCAGAAAAGTCAAAAGTGTCAAAATTCGAAGACTAGCTATCTGAACCCTTCGGAGACCCCGGCAAGAATTTATAAGAATATTATAAGAATACGGTGTTAGTATTTTCTGAGAAAATTTTGCCTCGGCACGTACAAAAATGAATTTCCATTATTTGTACACAATTACATAATTACACAATTATATAATTATAAAACCAATATTAATTCACATCGCGAACTTGCTCAAAGATTTTTATGATATCAAAATATAGCATGATATTGACTATAATTTTCTCTCTCTCAGTTTTCTTGGAAAATCTTCCAATAACTGAAATTCTTGCTTCAGTTCCAAAATTCCTCCTCGTCATCCTTTAAATTTAAAATAATATTATCCTTTTTTTTACGTGTGAATTTATTATATGAATATTTGTCTACACTCTTCACAGTATTTTGTAATCACTCTGTAGAACGCATACGAGAAATAAATGCTTTCGATTTATACGCAACATGAAACTAGCATTTAATTCACTTTAACATTGGTTACATACACTTTATCAAAAACCTTTCTAATCTCTTCATCTCAACGCAAACAACCCGTAATATTGTATGATTCCCCTTACCGTTATTGTTTGATTCCCTTTACCGTATTTACTCTATGCACCTTATCAACATTGTTGCAAAGTCCCCAACAGCTTGTTTCGCGAGGCGTTGCAAAAACGTGTCAATAGGGACGAATTGTCACGGCTCCAGTGAAACAAATCACGGTGACGTTGCTGATAAATGAAATTGGGAGCAACGGGAGACAGAAGAATGACGTCAGATACTTCCGTAGTAAAACTGAACCAGACAACCCTCGTTACAATTTGATATAGCATGTGAGAGTGCTTGTAAGTGTGTGTTAGTTGGACTGAAGAAGTCATAAATGAAAAAGTACTCATAAAAGTGAGAGCGGAGTTTGTAAACGATGAGAATACGAGAGAAAATATTTGATGACCTTTTACGCTACGACAAATTTTAAGTAACACCATAGGAGGTAATTGAAAGTAAGTAAGTGGAGAAAAAAAAGACCACGTGTCTATTACAAAACGTATTGTCATATATTATTTATTATAGTTATATTCTCAAGTCAGGATGAACTGTGACGGCTTCAGAGGACCATCAAGATAACGTCGCTAATAAAAGAAGTGAACGAAGTGAGTTCACGAGACTGTCTCCCGTTATTCCGGGAAACGTCTCGTGACGTCAAAAACCAGACACTCTTAGTTACAATATGATGCGAGTGCTTGTGTATTAATTAAACGAAAAAATATATAAAGACTTATAAGACTAAACAAGGAGTTTGTTGAATAAAAAGGAAATAGGAGAGAAAAACTATATAGTCACGCCTAACTATATATGATGCCTTTTTAAATAACATCATAACATTAAAGACTGCAGGTAAGCGAAGAATAGGACGACAATGTTATACAAAAATATGTCAATGGAGGACGAATCTTGACGGATACCGTGGAACAAATCACGGTGAAGTCTCTGATAAATGAAATTTTGACGAGCGGGAGACAGTCTCGTGACGTCATTTCTGTAATAAAACTGAACCAAACACCCTCCGTTACATTTTATGTGTATGTGTGTTTGTTAGATGGAAGATAAATAAATATTACGGGACGATTTTACACTAATAGAAAACTTGTCTCATAGTATATATACTAAATATAGGTAAAACATAAACCACTTGAAATAAAATACAAGATACAAGGTCTAATTAGACTTAAAAAGAAACAATAAAACTGTCCAGTTTCCTGGTGTGAAAGGAAATAAAAAAACAGAAAACAAAAGTAAAGAAAACGATGAAGCAATATGATAAAATAATTACCGGAACGATTCGTAATTTGAAAGAAACGGGAAAATTTCAATTATAAATAGCTTCCGATTACTTGTAATAGCGTTTTCATTTAACTCAAGGGCAAATCCTTAAATTGTTTCACGATAAAACGCTGAATCCGTTAATTGAAAAAATCTAATTTAAAGTTATTATCCAAAGTTCTTGATAAACGGAATATTTCTCAGTTCCTTGACTTTAAGTGTTCTTTAAAAAACTTGTGTTTTATGGTTGGAGAGAAAACTTGAACGAGTTAAGTACATTTATTTATTTATTCATATAAGAAACAATAAAAAAAACTTATTGATTGGTATAAACATAGGATGTAGACTGCAGAAATGCAGATTTTCATGTAGTTATATATAATCATAGTGAAATTTACGTGATCATTTAATGAAAAGGACATATAAGACGAAATATATATATATTTATGTTATATTCATATTCATATTCCATTTATTCATAATCATTTCATTACATGTCATATTAATTTCATTTCATTAACATTCAAATAAAATGTAAGTAGTACAATCAAATATAAATTCAAAATTAAATTAAATTAAACAATGTATAGGTAAATAAAAAAAATAGCAATATTCATAATTAATAATAAATATACAGGGAAAACGAGGAGACCAATCGCCTGATGGTAAGCGATCACCGCCGCCCATAAACACCTGCAACACCATAGGAGTCACAAGTGCGATGCCGGCCTTTGACGTGGGAAACTCTGGAACACTCTTTTATTGAAGGCTTGAGGGTCGCGTCGGTCCGGAAATACTGCCGCTGACAATTTATTCCACAGCTCAGTCATAGAAGGCAGGAAATTTCTACGAAAACGCACAGTTGTGGACTGCCAACAAAGCTTGGCTTCTTGGAAATCTGAATAATCAAATTCGAAGTAAAACCTATTTTTGATGTTTTAGTAGTAGTAGTAAACACAAGTTAATGAGGATCCGATTACTACGCAACAATGTTGATGTCGGTCAAAATCTCTGCGATTTCTGATAAAATAATACATTTCAAAGGGATTAAGGCATTTCCAATATCAGAAATAACATTTTATTTTTTATCTCCTATAAACAAAGGCATTCCACCCTCAACCGGCAATCATCCAATAATCTGAGGAAAGAATGACTCAATCAAAACAAGCGTAATAATCGAATTCCGATTCAATCCGACGCCATATTGTGGCGGCCATTTTAATTGCAAGTGATCTCGTACGTAGAGGTGGCTCAATTAATACACATTTTACTTTACAAGTAGCAGTACAATTCTCTGAATAAGTGAATTGAATTGAATCCTTAACAATGTTCTAAAAATCACACAGCGGCCAAGTACTTGTTATCTAGTTGTACGCTTTCTTGAATACGTAAAACTACATATATATGTCAATTTAACGGATTATATCGCGTATATTATCTCATTTTAGTTCCCGACGTTTCGGAAGCTTTCCAGCTTTCCATGGTCACGGGAGGACTGAGAAAAAAAAAACCTACACCTACATTTGTGTTTTTTTCAAAAACACAAATATTGTACACCTTTATTTGTGTTTTTTCAAAAAATGGGTAGTTGCACAAATTGTAACTTTGACAGAGGAAAATAAATTTTTTCTCAGTCCTCCCGTGACCATGGAAAGCTGGAAAGCTTCCGAAACGTCGGGAACTAAAATGAGATAATATACGCGACATAATCCGTTAAATTGTTTTATTTCAATGAGTAATAATCGCGGAAACAGAAGAAAATATTATACATATATATGTGTGAAGGCTAAGTCTTTCTCTATAGGGATGAACAAAAAAAAATGCCCTGTTTTTTTTTTTTGTGAAATTAGGCTAGAGACTTATTGCATAGCATTTAAGTAAACTTACACGATTTTCACTCATTATCATTGTGTTGTGATAACTTATTGCATGCGTTTTGCATTTGGAAGCGTCCTATTTTTTTATTCCCTGGAAGATATTTCCAGTGGCGTCACTACTGACTGACCTCTGAACTAGGGTTTAGCAAGGACAAATCAAAATTAAAAACACAAGTAATTTATCGCAAAAATCATATTTTATAAAATCTGATATTCACATTCGAGCGGTTCAATAAACCCATTCCTGGAAATGGTTTTTGAATGACCATACCTTGCCAAAAATTGGCTTATAAATTATTATTAAAACGATTTCCATTTCTCTTACCGTGAAGTTCAAAGCACTAATGGTATAATAGTAAGCAATTTGTTCTCAAATAGAGTCCACAAATTGCATAATACGGCCCTTCACATGATGAATCGACTTGGTTTAAAGTCGCTGAGTTTGGCTTGGTTAAAAGCTCATGGATACAGAAAGCTTGCAATCGTTCAGTGCAGCGTTTATATATCAGTGGCATGGTGTCCATATAAGCCGATTCCTACCGCGTTGCCCCAGGAAAGGCTTCCAACCACCTTTTTCTTTAAATATGGGTAAATGAATACGCAGCAGTCCTCTGCTGTCACAAGTGCAACATACAAAAATAACCGCCTATATAATAATAAATACGTATCAAAAATTACAACCTAGCATTTTCACCTTGACGTTCTTCGATACCTATAATTTGGCACCACGCCAATTTCTACCTGAGCACATCCCTAGTATCGTATGTACACGTAGCTCATCACGACAGAATTCGTTTTTCAAATGCTTCCATCCCGAGGGTCGCATTTTTCCAAAGCCCACCTCTATGGGTAAAGCTGTGGTTTTTTGACAGCGTATTTCGTTTGAATTTTTAATTCCAACTTTGTTATGCAAATTGGGATTTGTTTGAAGCAGGAATTCAACATTTAATGGAGGTCAAATTCTGTGGGATGTAGGTCAATTTGGTCAGTCGATTCAATTATTACCTTTTTTTATTTTAGAAGCATAGTAACGATATTATTGTATTTAGTCGAAAAGGATTTATTTAATTATAATGTAGGTACCTGTAAATAAATTAACTAGATATCTCAAACGTCATCTATACATATTCTTATCCTTACTCCTTACTATATTATACACGTGAAAGTATGTATGTACGTTCCACTTACGTTAAACTATTAGACGAATTTTTATGAAACTTTCCAGTTATGTACCTAATATATAATAATAGGACATAGACTATAATTAATAATCAAATTTCAACCCTTTTAAGGACGACAAAGGGGGTGAAACTTTGTAAGCTATAAATTGCATCTCTACGCGGACGAAGTTGCGGGCAACAGCTAGTACTATTATAAAGTTGTAAAAATTAAATGTCTGTGCATTGAAGATATAAAAAAAAAAAAAACTTTTGTAACGGACTATTTCCTCCTGTATCCACTTCTATACTAATATTATAAAGTTGTAAAAATTAAGTGTTTGTAAGATATAAAAAAAAACGATTGTTACGGATACGGACTATTTGGAGGTCACTGAAGGGATTTTTTTTATTTTTTAGTGTTTGTGTGTGTAGTTGTAGCTTCATCTAATCCGTTTAGCCTATTTCAACTATTTTTGGTACACAGGTAGTGGGGTATTAATAGATGGTTATTTACTTTTCACTCGACTACGCTGAAGAAAAAAGAGGGGTTATGGTTATGACTTTTCTCCTCCGCGAATGAAAGTATCTTCTAGTTGAAAATATTATAGAGATTCCTTCTTAATGCCTAAATATTAACCCACCCACCTCACAATTCCTTGATCTCGTCACGTTGAAGTCATAAATTGTGAGTGGGCCCCAGCCGTTCACTATGACGATTAACATCCTACGTGCTTCGTATTGCTTCAAAGTGCTTTACATGATCGGGTTGATTTGTTGGTTAGGTAGTAATATTGCAGCCCGAGCCGAAGGCGAGTATAACATTCAATATAGTCGCATTTTAGGGGAGACCGGGTAAAAAAACCTTAATGAACGAATTAGTTCATTGACCAGTGTCAAAAGATCGCGTGAGGAGAGAAATGTAGCTATATTTCGACACCAGCGGGCCTACGATGGTTACGTTTGTCACGCGATAAATAAGTGACATAGCTGCCGTCACCTTCTGACACGTATGTGAGTGCGAGACTGACAGGCGCGTTATCATATACATAACCCGCCAGGTCATAGTCCGTTATGACTGGTGTGAAAATGACAACCGACCCGTGAGACAAGCTTACCCGCCCCCGTATTGCCTAACGCGTTTGACGCTCACAATCAGAATCAAGTGTCATGATGTTGTACGGGCTATGACAGTTGATTCCGATACCAAGTGTCCAAAATTTCGTTAGGCAATAACCACGCCGGTCTCCCCTTTTTCAACAACATATATTTTTTACACATTATATTGAAATAATATTATAAAAAAGAAAGTATCATAGAATTCACCGCTTTAAGCCCTTCCTGCTAGAAACCGAAACCCAATTTCGGCTTCGGATTCAGTTTTAGCCGGAACCGAAACTTTTTAAAGTCACGTTAAATAATTACGTAAATGTCCTCTTACTGGTCGTCATAGATATGTACTTGTAGAGCACAGGCTATGTTTTCGTGTTAAGCGAAATATAACTAATATAGTAATGAAATAAAATCAGTTTTTGCAGATCAGAATCAGTTTTAGCACATCAGAATCAGTTTTAGCAGATCAGAATCAGTTTTAGCACATCAGAATCAGTTTTAGCACATCAGAATCAGTTTTAGCACATCAGAATCAGTTTTAGCACATCAGAATCAGTTTTAGCACATCAGAAACAGTTTTATATATATATTTTTCCTTAAAAATGTTGATGCACAATAATATGTATCCTTTATCCATAATCATTTACCCACTTTTTAACACGTAAAACTAAGTAAACTACTTAACTCTGATTTTTAATTCAAGACCAAAATCTGACAGTTCTCATCTTGATTATTTCATCAAATAAACATTATTTCATAAAAATATGAATGAGAAATCGTGCAATCAGTAATATTAGGGTAAGTTTTATTGATATAAAATACTAACACTTAAACCAGTATACAGTGATCACAGCGAAAGTGCGCCCATTGACGTTAAATTTTGGTCTTGAATTAAAAATCAGAGTACAGACAGATCTGTAAACTATTTAAGAATCATCACTTTTGTGAAGTAATATCATACTCGTAAATTAACACTAACGCTAATAGTCCCAATAAAGATATATACACTATATTACACTGTGAGTTAGAACGTCACTTACAGAGGCGGCAACCCGCGAAGTGCGGGAAGTGCCGACAGGCG
Organism: Hedya salicella; assembly: GCA_905404275.2. Lineage (NCBI taxonomy): Eukaryota > Metazoa > Arthropoda > Insecta > Lepidoptera > Tortricidae > Hedya > Hedya salicella. The sequence continues at coordinate 18,210,588 of FR990112.1, forward strand.
AGCAAGAGCATCTGAGCGAGGCAAGCCGAGGTCACCCGGGTCAAACCGATCGCGAATAACGCGATCATATAATACAACAATATAAGTTTCGGCAATGATATTAGCCGAAACCAGACGATCACGCAAGGAGACTCCGAGCGTCGCTTGCTCCATTGCCCTTTGAGTAACTTCGAGCCTTTAACCGACAGAAGTTTTGATTTTGGTTTTTGTGGCCGAAACCGAAACTTCGGTCGGATCGACTTCCAACCTTGAAATTCCTTCATCCCGTCACGTTGAGTTCATATAGCACGACTGACGCTCAGCCGTTCACTTTGACGATTAACGTCCTACACGTACGCGCTTCGACTTTACAAGTTAAACGCACTTTGCGTGAACGGGTAGCTTTTTTATTTGAGAGGTGGTATTGCAGTCCGAGCCGAAGGCGAGTGTGAAATCTACCGATGCGTTTTACACCACGTTCTTAACTGCTGGAAATAAACAAGTAAATGCTCTTTTCCTTACATTTTAATTCGATCAAATTTTACAACGTATGTTGGAAAAATTTATCATCATGATTCATGATCATTATCACGATCAACCAAAAGACGTCCACCTGTCCGGCGCAGTCCGCATCCAGCGGACTTTACCTATTTTCACTAGGTCATCACCTTGTAGAGGCTTACCCACGCTGCGTGTTCCAGTGCGTAGTCACCACCAAGAAATCTATAGCCTTAATTTTTGATATCCTTCGGGCTATGTCAGTCACCCTAGTTCATCAGTCTCACCCAGAAGAACAAATTCGAAACGAGATGAACGATTGTGCGACGATTTTAAAACTTTACTACTTCAAAAAGCAATTAATGTTTATTAAAATAAAAATGCACATTACCTATAAATAATCTCAATAAATATTTTATATAGGTTACAACCCAAACAATGTAAAAAATATGCCTGAAATTACTAAAGACCCGCTTCAAGAAATCTCAGGAAAAGGCGGCCTACAAAGACAAATGATATCTCAAACTTGCTCAAATGACGTACAACCTTCAAAAACACATTTCTCAAGCAATCCGCAAAGAAATTCCAGCAGAAATAAATCACGGAGAGAAACAGAAAATTCGTAGACAATTAAAAACCCGGCAATCCGTTGCTCGCCTGCGGAATTGAGTTAGTCCCCGCACGTATAATGTAATAAGAAATCCCACCATTTTTCATAATTTCGCCTCCTCGCTTGCCACCGTCCTATAATTTACTTCCCTTCCGATCCCAACTTTCTGAGTACCCGGCTCTTACAAATGTCGTTCCGTTGTTTTAAGAATGGAGATTAAATTTTAATATTTGAGCTACGTTTGCATTAGAAGTCTAACCATTCAAAATGGTATTTATGATGAACCATAATAACCGATATACCTCGAAGAATCGCAAAACTTAAGTCGGAATGGGTAGCGCACATTGCTCGTAGAACCAACGGCTGCTGCAGCTGGCCAGTTTTTGAGTAGCAACCAAGCACTGAAAGACGCAGAGTGGGTAGACCCCCTACAAGTTGAAGAGGGTAAAGGTCGTTAGAGTCCATTGGATGTGGGCGTCGCAGGGCCGATCATGGTGTCGTTCTTTAGACAATGATAACCAACATTGGATATGTTTTGGCTGATCATGTTGATGATGATGATTCAGTCCACTGGATATGAGTGGAGCAGGACCGATTATCAAATTCAAGGTTTAGCAACGCTACGTTGCTATGTGGTAGCCCGTAGCAACGTTATTCTGCTATGTAACGTAAACTCCGTGTACGCCTTTGACGCATACGTGTCGTCATAGGCCTCAAAATATATAAGAAGGCATTCGTTGGTTGAAGAATTTTAAACCTGTCGTGGACGTAGTTTGGCTGATTTGATGATTATACATTTGTATGCAACTGATATTTTTGAGTTCATTTGTCGCAGTGCTTTAAGTTTTCGGCAATTTTATGCGTCAGCACATTTCTACTTGACTCAGTGCAGCTCAGAGGATTTAGAGAACGAATACAATACTAAAATAATAATAATAAAATAAGTAAAGCTAAGAAAGTGAAATAAAAGTCTTCGTATGAAATGTCTTTCGCACCGAAATAAAAGGACTTGTAACTGTCAGATTCGCTTACTTAAACAATATCTGGCTTTAGCTAAACCCCTTGTATAAATGTTGTCTGGTTCAATTACGGTTCCAAACAAACGTACTTAAATAAAATTCATGGCAGACGCCGTATTTTATTATAAACCGATAATTAATAATAATATATTATGAGTAAATCTTAATAACATGCTATAAATCTCCTGCGTATCCTAATTAATAATTCAGAACCATTTTCGTTATCAACATTATTGAAACTAGCAAAATCGTTTCATTAAATTCAATATCAGTTAAGTTCTATTATGACAATACAAATGGATAAGCTTAATGCGAATCAGCAATAGATGGGCATTAGGATAATGAATACGATGAGAGAAATAGTAAATAATGGACTTTGCGGGTCTGCGGTTATTGGCCAGTGTTCCAAATGCATGATCATGAAATGTATAAGTAGAAAATGTTAGCTAAGCGCATTGGTAAATGAAACGTTGCACCTCGAATTTAAATGAAATAGCCATGAACGGAATGGAGAGTGGGCGGAGAATATTGCTCGTAGAACTATTGGGGTAAAAAGAAAGGGTTTCGTGTGGTGTACATGAACTAGAAGACGCAATGAAAGCAGATCTGGAAGATGTACCGATGGAAGACATGGATATGCGGTAGCAAAAGGTTGGTCAGTGTGAAGAGTTCTGAATGAAACCTCTTTTTTTAGAACCTGAACTAGATAGGTCTGGCTATAGGCCTCATTACCAGTTATCAGATAGCGGGGGGAGCGCAAAACCACAAATATAATTGTGGAAATGCCAACAGCCAGTTAGAATTGGGGTGGGACCCAGTGTCCGAGACATAAGGAGAGTGGAAGTGTGTGAAGCCTTTGTCGAACAGCTTGCATCTGAAATCAAATAAAGCAGAAAACCAAAATCGTTGATGTGGTTAGTTTTACTAGTGGAAATGAAATTGGGAAGTGTAGACCACTCAGACAAAAAAAGATCTAGGGCCCAAGAGGACGATGGTGTAGAATGCAAGGGAAACAGCTCGCAGAAGATTCCATCCATCCGAAGTATCAAATGCTATCGTGTTCTGAATTTGATGCAGATGTCACAGGAGTGGATCGGAAGACTTTGAAAAAATGTTTTCTTCGAACGCGAACTACCTAGACGCCTATGATGATGGATAAAATGTTTTTAGGGTTTCACATCCAAAAGATACTAACAGAACCCTATTATTAAGCCTTCGCTGACTGTCTGTAGTAGAAGGTTCGTTTGTGAGAAATAAGTCATAAATCTTATTTTTACTTCATCGTAGTTGGATAAAAAGTATCCTATAACCATTTGCGGATGCCCAGCGGCCAAAAATTGTTGAATTTTGTCCAGCCGTTTTGGCTAGATCAAGCCGTAAAGACAACGTACAAATAGACAAAAAAATCAAAAGAAGATATTTTTCGATTTAGTGACCCTCAAATAAGAGGGAATATATCTGCAATGTACAGATATTTAATTTTACATCCTTTTTAATCTGTTTGGCCCTATGGTTGACTGGTAGAGAACACCATGTGGTAAGTCTGTCATATTTTAGTTTTATGAAATAAAGTTTAAATAAATAATTAATGTAAACAAGTACCAATTGCAATATTGATTTTTTTCGAACAGCGGGCCTATGATGGTTGCGTTTGTCAGGCGATAAATAAATAACATAGCTGCCGTCACCTTCTGACCCGTGAGTGAGTGCGAGAGTGACAGGCGCGTTATCATAAAATCATTTATCGCGTGATAAATACGACCATCATAGGCCCCCGCTGGTCTCAAATCCGCGTTTGCGTTAGCTCTTAACTTGGTTTTAGATTCCGTTAGCTTGCCGTATAAAAATATCACCAGTGAATTTCCAGTGAACAATTTTACCTTCATCATTAAACTAAAGGCTCCGTTATCTCAAAGTATGAAACCTGAGTTTAAATCTACTTAGGGACCAACTAATAATATTAGAGTTATAAAGGACTCAGCCGATATACGCTATTTTGCTGAAGGATATTTTACATGTACCTAAATTTTGATATTCAAATAGGTCTCAAATCAAATCAAATCAAATCAAAATATTCTTTATTCAAGTAGGCCTAGTTACAAGCACTTTCGAAATGTCTGTTACATGAGAGTGAATGTTTGCTGGGAGAGATACAATATGATCCAACATTTGCTGCAAGGATTAGGGAAACCCAGAAAAACCTAATCAGATCATTTAACTTAAGTGTAATATTATTGATAAAATCATTTTTAAAATTAAAATAATCAATAAGATAAATCCCAAAAGGATTGTCAATAAAAAAAAATCTAGAATGTGTCTAGAATAAAATCCTAAATGTCAGAGTATATAAAACAATTAAGATTAAAATAATAATAATACCTTAGGTATTCGTTAAAATAATTATTCATATACCTACATGACGCTATAATTTACATTAATCCCACGCGGCTTCATCATTCATGTAGTCTTGTGTGCTATAATAAGCTTTAGAAAATAATTTTCGTTCACAATATTTTTGAATTTACCAATAGACAACTCAGTTATGCTGCTAGGAAGTTTATTATAAAATCTCACACAGTTACCCATGAATAATCTCCTTATTTTATGGAGCCTAGTAGAAGGCACTGCGAGCTTATGCTTATTTCTAGTATTAATATTATGTATATCACAGTTCTTCTTAAAGTCGGTAATATTTTTATGTACATACATAATATTCTCATAAATGTATTGACAATGCACTGTCATTATATTAATGTCCTTAAACTTATCTCTAAGCGAGTCTCTATAGTTCATTTTATATATCGCACGAACAGCCCGCTTCTGCAGAACAAATATAGTATTAAAATTAGTTTAATATAGAATGCCATGCTTATTAATGTTATAGTAATTAAGTGCCTAGTTACTTTAGGTTGATTAATTTAATAGTGCAGCTTTACTTACTGTAGTTAATTTAATTGTTGGAATAGCTTGGAGAAAATTTATTTACAAAGTAATATCATTGCTAGTTACAAAAAATACTTAATTGGATCATCTCCTTAGATGTTTATTTACAACATTTACAAAGTTAACTTATTAACAAAGTAATACATTGCTACTTACAAAAAATACTTAATTGGATACTCCTATATGTTTGTTTTAATTTAATCTAACAGCTGTCCGGGGTTTTGGCCAGGACTAGGAATTAAACTAACACGATGTTCAATCATTATCACAACACAACAGAACGGGGCTTAATCGCGTATAAATATAAACTATTTAACTAACTTTCGTTGATAATTCTTCAACGTAACGTGACGTCCGAAATATCGAATAATGACCAACTAAAGGTAATGAAATAAATCATATTTATACGCGATTAAACCCAGTTTTGTTGTGTTGTGATAACTGGGAATTGAGGAGCCTAGGTTTTAATTCTTGACTCGATAAATCTCTGTGTTGAATTTCAACTAAATCAATTATCATTTTATTAGTAAAAATATAATAAAAGGATTAGAGTATTAATAACATGGAAATAAAAATTATTTATAGAAGCATCCCCAGAGGTAGCACACGCTGTATAAGAGGTTATACAGCCAATTTGAGTATTATAAGGGCTGTATTAAGCTCTAATACAGCATGTGTGCTACTTGGTTCATGTAATTGGATATAGCAATAAACAATCGATGAATGTACATAGAAGAAGCTTAGGTACATGAGTTAATAACAGTCTTTAAACTTAGACTCAATGTTGAACTCACATCAAATAGTGCTACGAGGAATCACCATCAAAGCCTTTGAGTGCTTAAACAGAGTCCGAAGAGCCTTTCAACTCTTCAACGACTGCATCGCCCGAGGCCTACAAGGCACTGGTATGGAAACTCGGACGAACCCTCAGTGAAGCTTTGAAGAGAAAATTAATAAACCTTTATTATGTCGCATAACAAAAAAGACGGATCATTACGAAAAATTTAGTGAAGCCGTGAAAACCATACCCAACGGGGAACTTGCATAAAGAAAAAAGTAGTCATTACTGTATCTGTACACGTTCGATATCATCACATTATCAGAGGAAAATTATAATTCACAATACATATAAATCATTCATAAAGGTATTGCATTCTCAATTCATAATATTTTTTGATCATTCAACCATTTTAATAATTTAATCATCCATTTTTTTTTCACTTGAATGAAGAAAAAAACAGTAAACGACTTTGTACAAACTTAATCGTAGTTTTCACGGCCAAAAAGAATAATAATTTATTTATTTACATTTACTTATATACATAAGTAGAAAACAACCGAGACTCAGGAACAAATAGTTATGCTCATCACACAAATATTTGCCCTTACTGGAATATGAACACAGGACCTTCAGCTCCGCAGGTAAAGCAACTCCCGTTGAGCCAAACCAGTCGTTAACGACTGTAATTTAAAGTAAGGATTGCTTTAATACACAATTATAATCAAGAGTAAGCGTTTGTTACTAGTAATTTAATTATACCCAAATACGCAAATTAAATATGGTTGTATAATCATCTCAGCTTTAATTTGCCTGGTCACAGATAAATAAAAAAAGGAACCAAACGAGCAGCACAAAAACCATTCCAATCTAATTTCAGTAACATTTTTAGTCTGTGGCGAGATTTATTTACTCTGTAAGCTTACTCTGGACTGCTCATTTGAAGAAAGGCATAAGTGTCGTGATGGTTTTATCTGATTAAGTCTTTTTGTGCTCGACAATAGACATAGTGAAAGGGTCTTGTTGAGAAAAGTGAAGGTGAAAAGGCCCGTCTAATTGCCAGTGTACTGACCCCCGATTGTAAAAGTTAGATTGGTTCAACTTTACTTTTAAACTTTTTCGGTTTTAATTTGTTTTAATGTTTATTTGCGTGTGTCTTGGTGATTAAAAAGTCGCAGTCATAAAAAGGCCAAGCCTCTAAGCCAGTATGAAAGTTATAGCAAAATATTTACGTATATACACACTCGTTGTAGAGTCGCATAATAATAAGGATGTTGACTGTACTCAAATAATAATAAAACTTTGATGCGAAATGTTAGTTTTTATGATGAAAATCCTAAAAAAAAATGAGTTCGATACCTTACGTGTAGCTTGTTTTATGAGTTTTTAAAGTTAGGTAGGACAGTCCATTTTAAAGTATGAAAATATTAATAAATAATAATACCATTGAATAACCCATGAAATGTATGGTAACTTTTGTTATGAATCCGTTTCTATAAACGCAAGTTTTAACATAGCTGCAGAACAAAGTTCTTAATTTCCCCATATAGGGTAGGAAGGTGCGACATCACACCTTCCTACAGTTTAGTATGGAGCGTTTTTGGGAAAGTCCAAAAATGTGATTCTAACGTTGTTATATCTCGTGAAGTTTTTATCATATTGAAGTAGTTTTTTCATCAGTATTTCTGTTATTGAAAGATCATTCTGTAACATACCACGGTAAATAGTTGTCAACATCCGTATTATAATTGAGTCTGAGCCGCCGTAAGGATATTGAAAGATGTTTGTGTCCTGAAAAAAAAAACTGATTATCTACTTCTACAAGTGATCTAAATAATAAAAAAATCCCAGGCTGAATTTAAGCCGCAGTGCCTGGTGCCCGGGGCACAAGTTGACACACTGTCAACTAAGCTACAAAGTTTAGTCAGCAAGTCTTAAAATTTTGACACTATTTTTCAATTTACTTTAAAAAAACATTGTGATGGTTTTTATTTACGATTTCGAAATTGGTCTTGTAGACAGACTTCGTTCGCGGATGAGAAAAAGTTATATAACCCCTATTTTTTCGACAGCTTAGTCGGGTAAAAAATATCGTATTACCGTCTGTGGATACCCAGCTACCCGTGTACCAAATATAGTGGAAATCTGTTAATCCCATTTGGCGTGATGTAGCCACAACGACACTAACAAACATACAAAAAATAGAAATAAAATATTTTTCGATTCATTGACCTCCAAATAGTCCGTTAAGGTTTTTTTTTTAAATAGCTTAAATGTACAAATATTTAATTTTGACAACTTTCGTCAACACGTCTTAGAAATTACCTTGGATATTTTGCTTTGAAGGGTTTTGAATTCACGACCGGCTCCTACACATAGTACAAATCCCCCTTTTCAATTTAACAGAGTTAAATTTAAGCTGGCAAATTTTTAAATCCAATCGTCTGAAGGTTAAATAGATAGCAATATATACTAATCACATAAGTGTTAAGACTAAAAGAAAGTTATCTACCTGGCTGCCTTTAATCTCCTGGGAGACTCCTCGCGTATAATCCCGACATTAATTTACTAGCCTTAATTATTTATACTAATGAATGTCTCTTGTTTAATACAAAATGACTTCAATTAGGGAAAGATTGATAGAAGTGGATCGATGGGGAACAATTAATCATTAACTAAATATGATCTTGAGTGACTTTCATAACGTATTATTTTCAATTCGTCCCATGACGAAGATATAAATTTATTACTTCTCTAAAATATACGCAATGATCATTTGTTCCCCGCTCTCCCCTAGAGGACCTATTACTTCCAAACTATTTCATGTAGAAATTCTTACTCTGCAAATCACAATTTTTCGGCCGTTTTAAAATCTTTTGCGACAGTAAATGACCTTTCTACAAAATAACTTTTACTAACGCAACAAATTAACTGATTGTTCAGCGAAATCCTTATAAATATATTTATTTATTTATTTAATCTTTCTTGCACAAAAGAAAACTTATCGTACAAAAGGTAAACTTAATACCATAAGGCATTCTCTACCAGTCAATTTTAGGGTAAAGGAGAAAAATTGTGGGCGGTGCTGAGGCTTGTGTAACTAAAAAAACATATTTAGACATATACTTAAATACATGAATTATATACATATATATATGTATATATATAGCGATGAAACGTTTTAAGCAGATAAGCAGCAAAGAAGAATACTTATAGCAATATTGACTCACCCAATTACAATTTTCTAGAGATGTACGTAATATCTGTCATCTTAAATGACAACTCCTATAAGACTCAAATTAAGGATCTCTAAGTAACCTTCTTCAGCTTATCCTAAATCAGACAACCGAGATCAAAGAAAAATAAAACTCCTCCCTTTTTATCTGACGTCTCATGATGGCCAGATATAAAGATTATTTTGCAGGTAATCTACGCTACAAGAATAAAATATAGCTCCAGGTTGTAGAGGTGGGTGATTACGTCACGGTGGAAAAGTCACAGTGATCGGAATTCTACAAAAGTGTTACTGTGACTATTCACGTAATTACGTCATAAAGTATCGATGAACCGATAAAAATAACGTATAAATGAACCGTCGAACTCCCATATAAATGAGTCACTATTTTTTTTTACCTCGTTGCTATGGTTACGTCTCCTGAGTCACTCTGTAAAACTACGATTTTAAACGATATAAGGGCAACAAAATAGTGGATTGTTTGACAAGAGGTTAAAAAAAACCATTATGGCACGAATTGATTTTTTGATCGAGCTCACGAATTGAGCGAATACAAAAATGAGTGTCATAATGGCTTTTAGCCACGTGTTAAACACTCTGCTTTTCACTTCGACTGCGAGAAAATAAAAAAGACTTAACATTAAAATTGTATATTTCATGTAAAATTAAAAGTATTCGATCAGAAATTTTGGCCAATCTGACCAGGTTGGTTTGTTTGTTTTTAATTATTCTTACGTAGTATGTAGCTGGCCGCAAGTTTTTTTTTTTCAGTTTAATAGTAATTTGTATGGGATTATATTGCTTTCTTTTAAACCCTAGGGGCTAGATGTACTATTTCAGTCTCTGACTCTTATTGAAGCTAATATGACGTACTTTTTTAGCAGGAGAAGTGAAAAATATTTTTTTCCAGCCAATATTGCTATTTTTCAAAGGCGCATGTCGTCAGTATGCATAGCCTAACGCTTAACTGTGTCGGTTCCTGCGGTAAGGGAGCGGTACGGGAGTATGTATAGCCAGACAGTTAGGACACGTCATGTCACGTCACTTGTCACCCTTCCTGCACCGCTCCCATACCTCAAGAACAGACTCAGTTAAGCGTAGATTATATATATTTTTCTATGTAACTTCGTCACTTTTTTCTCCTGAGTTATGGTACAGAATTACTGTTATTTACAAGAAAAAGTTGATCTACCCAATGACTATAATAAGCGGGCGGGTTTGTTGAAAGATGAAATCAGCTACCCACTTTTATGAATATCAACAACGCTGAGATTGTATAAATACGGAATATGCATGAATTTTTATTCATGCGTTTCTAAAAGCTCATTCATGTAACAAACAGTAGAGAAAATATTTTTTCGAATAACTATAGAAATAACCAAGATATTAGCCTTTAAACATTTCATTCCATCTCTCTCTAGCAAAACAGAATTTAATATGGAGTTTCTATGGCCGGAGTGCACTATGACGTAACAGTTCATATCGGACCTTTCTGCCAAATCGCTTTGTAATTAGTTGTTTAAAACGCCTATGTCATGCGTATTTCTTAACCGATATTAATGTTAATTTCACTTTTTGAAAACGTTTTTATGGTATTTTGAAATTTGTTAAGAAAAGCGATAAAAAAGTTTCATGCATGTACCCTATTATAAGAGAAATACAAACTATTACTTTACTACGTGCTACGGTGAAACCGCTTCCTATTGGTTGGTATTTACAAAAAAAGAATGATAAAAATAACTGTTACGGGAATATTTACAATATAATACAGCAATTCTTTATCGCACATAGCACCTACAATAGATACTTAACATAAACTACCGTAGAGAATAAGCGGTCTTAGCGCTGCAGAGCGATCTCTGCCAGACAACCTTTGGGTGGCGGAAATGACACAAAATAGCCCGGAATGAGTAAGTGGTGAGATACAATTATAACGAACACGAAAGTAAATAAAAACATAAACATACATGCAATACGAGTATATCAGTAACATAACTATGTTTTTAGGGTATATTTTTGAAAATTGGGTTTCATGATTGGAGTCGATTTATTAATATTGAATTCAGGAAACAGTAATGACATGCTAACATGATGCGCGTAATAATCACAGTGATTTTTTTTGGAACCGGAACGACAGTCACAGTGACTGAAACTTTACGTTTTTCCACGTATACCACGTTATTCGGATATCTCTGCACCTTTCTGGCAGATATTTTCCCTTCTTTCCCCCTAATGTGAGCAGGGGGAGTGATTTATCTTACTATTCCAGCTGCGATGTACCGAATATCTGAAACTATACATACTTAAATGGAAAATACGAGTGTAAAACATAAGAATTCACTTAATAATAAAGTAATGTTCTGTAAGTAGGTCACAAGAGCACTTTAACAAGTCTAAGTCTACCGGCATTTCCCAAGAGAAGAATGTTGAGAAGAAAGCTGAAACAAAATCAACAGTCAGTATTTTTTTGTAAATAATTCTTAACTTTCACAATTACGGTACTTAGCCTACACTATAATAAGTAGAATTATGATAGAAAAAAAAATAAAGCAAAATATGATGTTTTAAAACGACTTAAGTACGTTTCAATACATTATAAAACGACCGGTTTAGCTCAGTGGAAACGTTGCCTGCGAAGCTGTAGGTCCTGGGTTCAAATCCCGGTATGGGAAAATATTTGTGTAATGAGCAGCAATATTTGTTCCTGAGTCTTGGATGTTTTCTATTTATATAAGTTCAGATTGTAGTAGCTATAATAATGTCTTTGTATCCGGAATTGAGTCCAAGGAAAAATCCAAACTGCAAAGTTATTTCAACATTAAACCAGTTGAGCTTAGGATAACACACACGTATCATAACAAATTCTTGACGACAAAACATATAATACAGTGTCAACAAGAGATGTGCACCTAAAATGGTCTCGACTAATCAATACCATTGGCTTTCCTAGGTAGGGCGAATCTGCGAGCGTTTCAAACGCGCGGTTAATTTGTCATTGTTGTCTCATGATTACACGAAGGAAAGATATAACTTCAACCAAAGTAAACTCAGCCTCGTGATTGCTCTTCGGTTTGATAAAAAGTTAATTCAGAATATTATTTCTTGTAATGATACCTATTTAGTGAGACGACAATCAAAGACCGACAAAGATCGGCCCTATACCACTGCCAAGCCAGCAGGTCGGTTGTGCAGGATAGCATACTTTGCGACTTCTATATTATGTTTACACAAGCCAGTGTGTATCGTTAGGTACTAACTAACTGTCACGCTCTCATTCACATGATTGCAAATGAACCAGAAATAACAAACAAGTCAATCAATCTCATTGATTGACATCTCTATCTTTACTCACTTGTGAAATATATTATTATAGTCTAAAGATAGAAATGAGCTAAATGAGTTATACACCAACAAATACTCTTTTCACTTCTCCTGCTCAAAAATACGTCATCATCTAGCGCCTAGGGTTTCAAAGAAAACCATATAATCCCATACAAAAAAACTTGCGGCCAGCTTCAAACTTACGAAAAATTAAAACCAAACAAACCAACCTGATCAGATTGGTCAACATTTCTGATAATATTGCAGCCCTTTACATAAAAAATAAAAATGGCCTATAGTATTTCCGGACCAATGCGCTCCCACCTGAAAGGCAGGCAACGCACTTGTGACTCCTCTGGTGATGCAAGTGTCTATGGGCGACGGTGATCGCTTACTATCAGGCGACCCGTCTGCTCGTTTGCCCCCTATGCCATAAAAAAAAGCCCATGAGTAGTTTAAAAATATATATATAAGCTTCCAATTTAACTGTTTCTATTGTACTGTTTCTGTTGTTGGTGGTCAATAAAGAATTGTTGTATCGTATTAACTATAAAGAATTGCTCAAACTGTACTATACATTTTTCATGAAATATACAATTTTAATGTTAAGTCTTTTTTATTGTATCGCAGTCGAAGTGAACAGCAAAGTGTTTAACACGTAACTAGAAGCCATTATGACACTCAGACGTATATTTGTCCTCACTCACTTCGTGATATAGTCCAAATAATCACTTCGTGTCATAATGGCTTATTTTAGCCCTTTGTCAATATTAATATTATTGTGACCATAATATATCTCTAAAAGATGCACGCAAAGAAGGCCGAAAAGAAAAAGAAGCCCTTAATGATAAACTCTTAGAAACTAACCTAGCAAAATTTAACGTTAACAAGAGAAGGGCAATTGAAAGATCCATTGCATCCAAGATGAAAACGAAGTCCTCAAATTGTCTCTTAGTTATGCCTACAAAAAAATATCACTTCGACTTATCCCCATTAGAATTTAGAGATGCACTATCATAGAATACCAAACGCCATGCCAGAGTCATGTGACGGCTGTGGCAACAGTCACTTTAATATCGATCCCGCGCTCTGCTGTAAAACTGGTGGGCTAATCACAAGACGACACAATGAGATTAGAGACCTCTTTTGTGAATTTTGCCAACATGCCTGGGGCAATGTAATAAAAAAACCAAACATTTCCGAAAATGACTGCGGACTACGTGCGGTCCTTTCCTGCCGTGGCGTATGGAGTGCTCAGAGGGAGGCGTTATTTGACATCCGTGTTGTCGATACGCTCCTTCTTACCTCTCACGTTCCGTTACATCTGTCTTAAAATCAGCCGAGGAAGAAAAACACAGAAAATATTCTAACGCCTGCGAAATGCGTCATGCATCCATCAACCCACTTGTTACATCGGTCGATGGCGTTTTTGCACCCCAAATGTCCTCCTTCATCAAACACATTAGAGAAACCATATCCGAACGCTGGAATCGCTCCCTAAGCACCATACTGGGTGGCTTAGAGCTAGAATTAGTGCCGCCGTAATACGCGCCACTAGCATGAGCATCCGCGGCACACGGAACCGCTTCAAGCCTGTTAGTAGGTGGCTTGGATTCGACGACGGCGCTGCGCTCCCGCATATAAACTATGAGTAACTATAACATAACATTAATATAATCATAACATTGTAAATTTTGAGATTGAATAAATGTCGTAAAATTATTTCTCTAATATTATTATTGTACACCTCAGATACACGGTTACATTAGAGTATCATTCGAATAAGCAGAGGTAAACAACAGGAGGTCTTATCGCTAAACAGCGATGTCTTGCAGACAACCTTTGGGTAGCGGAGTGTCATGTAAACGCAATAAACAATCACAAATAAGATTACGTAGGTAAACACAGATACATGCAAATTAAGTAAATAAATAACTATAACAATGTCAGCCGCAAGTGCGAGAGTGATGTCAATACCAGATATAGGTTTTTTTTTCTAAAGTGTGACTTAAAAGTCGCAAGGGAACTGATACATATTGTTAGTGAGCGAAAGATATTAATAATTGTTTTAAATTAAGTGATTATGATTCACGTGTCTCTTTAAACCAGTATGGAGTTTGTGCTGATCTCCTTCACTACACCACAAAAACGAAATTGAATTAAACGAAAACAATTTATCTCGAACGCTTAACAATCGAGAAAATTAACGAAATATCTCCTCTTGTTTACTTACATTGTTATTTTGGAATATTAATTAATTGCGTTACATTAAACAAACTTGGTCCTCTGATCTGCCTCAAAAGGTCGGCCCGCAATTTTTAATTAGACTACGAAGGTCGATGACCTCGGACAAAATGGCTTCCATACACTACGTGATCCTCTTTGGGTTCGTTTGATGTCGAGTTCCGATTATGTCGGCCTTTAAATTCTTGGCTCAATTTATGGATACCATAGCAACGGTTCCTGATTTTTTGTCAATGAATTTCACTCTTAGTTGACACTAAATTCAAATAAGTTGGCTCTTATTTATAATTTTTTTGGTGTAACGTTTTTGTATAGTACGATTAAATAAGTTTCTGTCAAAAATTATTTTTCTCAAACATGCAATGAAATATTGATGTTATGTTCCTAATAATAGGCTGCGAAGTATGAAGTTTGAGGTGCGGCTAGGACAAGAGGTCATTAATGGAATTTCATACAAATCATGCAGGCCTAGGCCAGCAAAGTCCTCTTTTTAATTTCCATTCCATAAATTTGTGGCACAGGCATCATGACATTGTGCCACTATGCGTGTAAAAAATAAAACATTATATTTTTTTGTTTATTTCATTGCATGTTAGAAAAAAGCACTATACATACCTCGGCAGGAAATATAGGGTTGCCCGCCTCAGACTATGTAATAGCTAAAATTTGTATGCCTTGCGGCCCAACATTGTGATGTCGCTTTTATATTATACGACCTGTGCCTATGTAACACTTTTACCCGTGTTGAACAAATAAACTATTTGATTTTTGTATATATCATCCGTTAAATTGTTTAATTATAAAGAACTTATTTGTTTTCGTAAATGTCACTGTAACGTAACCGTTAGTCAATCATTCTGTACGCGCATACCCTCTAACTTTGATCGACATTCAAATTTATCTCCGGTACAAATCTATGTAACGGGAACTTTCTAAATCAAATATTTGTTACTGAAATTGCAGCGTTACATTCGGTGCATTCAATGTATTGGCTTACTAGCACCAAAAAGGCATGTTTCACTAGAAAAGTGTAAACACATACATCCTCTTGAATATGGACAATGAAATAGGCCGGTTCAATAAATTGGATAGTATAAAATCATAAAAATACCTTTTAAAAGTAGAAGCGGCATTCACGAAGCGTAATCAAGTATGAATTTTATGCCTGATGGTGCATGTTAAGCGAGTTGTTTTTTTAAAAGCCGAATGTGCGTTGAATAAAACAAATAATGAAGGTTCGATTTCATGAAAGTATAACAAATGCGATTGAATACTTACAGAAATGGCAGTTTTTAGGGTCCCGTAGCCAAAATGACAAAAACGGAACCCTTATAGTTTCGTCATGTCCGTCCGTCTGTATGATGAAGTAAGTATATTGAATATAACTGGAACATGTTTTCAAAACATTATTTACGTTTTCGGTAACTAAGCTCCAATGCAAAAGTTTATGATATTTCCACAACTATCTATCTATCTATCAGCCACGGAAGTCCAGTGCTGAAAATAGGCCTCCTCTATAGTTCGCCACAGGGTACGATCTTGCGCAGACCGCATCCACCGACTCCCCACGGCCCCTGCGAGGTCATCCATCCACCTAGTCGGGGGCCGCTCTACGCTGCGCTTTCCTATGCGTAGTCGCCATTCCAGGACTTAACTGCCCCAATGGCCATCCGTCCTCCGGGCTACATGGCCCGCCCATTGCCACTTCAACGATGCAATCCTGTGAGCTGTGTCGGTTACTTTAGTTCTTCTGCAGATATCCTCATTTCTGACAAAATACATTGCATCCATACTTAATATTATAAATGCAAAAGTGTGTCTGTCTGTCTGTCTGTCACCTCTTCACGCTTAAGCCGCTGAGCCGATTTGTATAAAATGTGGTATGGAGATAGTTTGAGTCCCGAGGAACGACATAGGCTACATTTTATCCCGGAAAATACCGTTGTCCGTGATAAACGAATTTAAGGCGGACAAAGTCGCGGGCAGAAGCTAGTGTTAAATAAAAGCCTGTAAAACTGAACTGATAACCTTGTGAGTCTTTCAATCCCCATATCTCCGCCATTTTGAAAGAAAGAATTGTTGGCAAAAAAAATCATATAAATAAGTACCTATAATTATCGGACCTGCACACCAAATTTCACGAGATTATGTTGAGTAATATGACCTATAGAGGAGCCCAACCCACTAGACAGATATTCGAAATCATTTTTGACTTAACGTTTTAATGTTTTTGGAAACCTTTATGCAAATATCTCCATCTACATTGACCTTATTTTACAAATTATACTCGTAGCATCTAGAACTAAGGTACTTAATCATTCAAGAAAACTATCCTAATCAATGAAGGCCTCGGGGCGCGGAATAATTCCTCCGTCCTTGAAACTTTGTAGTGAGATAAATTAGAGCATTATATAGGTCACGCATATCATATTTCGTTGACTACGTTTGTTCACGAGAGATTAATTTCTCTCAGGGGCTTTATTGATGATTACATGTATTTGTATATTACATGTACATATATATGTATATATATGTATAGAATTTATCTGTACATATGATCAGAGAAAATCTAAGCCTACTAGTTCTTATGCAAAAACTACCGATTATAAATAACACATTTATTTAGCAGCATTTTAGTGGGTTCGCATTCTTGAAAGGTGTTTGTAAGTATTTATTTTTCATAGTATGTCATTTTTTTGCACTCAATGGACTGTAAAAAGGTAGTGTTTTGTATTTGATACTTTCGTATCCTGAAAAAAGATCTAGATTATAAAAAAATATGGAAAATTAATCCTCAAGTCCCTAAGAGAAGCAGATTTTTAACATTGTACTACAGACGTCACTATAAGAACAGAACAAAACGATTTATTGAAATACCTCGTGTTGGTGGCATTTGCCTCCAATAAAAAATGTAAGTCTTTAAGCTAAATACATAATTAACACAGGGACAGGGTGTTACAAATTGACCTAGTCCCAATCTAAGCAAAGCTTGTACTAGGCGACGATATACATATAACATAATATATAGACATATTATAATACTTAAATACGTAGAAAACATCCAAACCCCAGGAAAAAAACATTCGTGCTCATCACACAAACATTTGCCCTGGCCGGGATTCGAACCCAGGACCGCCAGCTTCGTAAGCCATTTTACAACCCACTGAGCCAAACGTGTCGTCAAAATAACTGACGACAGTCTAGTAACAAAATTATTATATTACCCCTCTCCATATCAAAGAGCTCAGATCTTTATTATCTCAAAATTCTCCACGTCATCGAACCTTTTTAAAATTTCTGATCAAACGCCAGTACCATTACCAAGATACCTATCTCGAGCATCTTGGCGTAAAAATCTCCTTAATAGACTTCCAGTCGCCGAATATTCACGGAACGAGGCTCTTAAGAGATACACTAAGGAAAGAGGAAAATCTTTCTATTTAATGATTAAACACTGGTTATGGCAACATTATGTAGTAAAATTTACAATACTACACTATACTACTCGCATTATAAATTTTAAATTTTGCAAATATGTTTGGATGTTTGTTACTCAAAAACACGTAATAAATTTAGATTTTTATCTTACCTTAATAAAATAGATTAAGATAAAACTTCGCAAATATGTTTGGATTCGCCAAATTTCATCTTAATCTATTTTATTAAGGTAAGGTAAAAATCTAAATTTATTACGTGTTTTTGAGTAACAAACATCCAAACATATTTGCAAAATTTAAAATTTATAATGCGAGTAGTATAGTGTAGTATTGTAAATTTTACTACATAATGTTGCCATAACCAGTGTTTAATCATTAAATAGAAAGATTTTCCTCTTTTCTTAGTGTACAAAAATATATAATAACACATTTATCCGATCATGGGTTAAATATATAGCATAGGATATTAATTCTTGGAGACGCGGCTGAAACCACGGGTACAGTATCAGATTTTGTATTTTTCAGTTGATCATTACAACAAAAGCGCAGTTACATCTATAAATAAACTGCCTGGACATAGAAGATATTTTTCGGACTATTTGAAGGTCACTCAAACGATTTTTTAAGGCTTCATTACGTCAAAACGGCTATTAACTACTTTTGGTACACGGGTAGCTGGACATGAATGGTTAAAGGATACTTTTCACTCGATTCCGCTGTAGACAAATAGAGGCTTAAGATTTTTTTTCTCCTCCCATGACGAAGTTCTAGTAGCAAAATATTTCTTTTTCTTTTCCTCGAAAAATTTACTGATATGGTTGTCATTTAGTTGATTAAAAAGCTGCAGCTGTTTTTAATGGTTTAAATTTTTACACAGATCAAAGTAAGGTATGAATAAACCGATGTCGAAAGATTGCGAAAGCTATATTTCCCTCCTTGATAAAGCTCTCGCGATCTTACGATACCAGTCGATGTACGTATTTGTTCGTTCAGTTTTCTGTCATGGCCGTCGTGTGATTAATCAAACAAACTTACCCAGTCTCCCCTATCGCCTTTGTTGATTGGTGTAAAAGCGTAAGCAAAACGGCGTGTTGAGCACACAGTTTTTATGCGTTCCCTGCGTCTCTTAATAGTTGTATACCAAAGTTTTATTGCCAAAGTTTTATCTAAATCTGTTTGGCGTGGGTCGTATTGATTTTGATAACCCTTTTGTCGCTTTGTGTTTCGAACATGTGTGAATTTATATAATTGTTTGTTTACATTGGATTCGGGATACCCGTCGAATTGGGGAATAAAGGGATTCCATATAAATATTGGTACTGAAACGGTTCAGAGTTCAGCTATGCTTGGTTAAATTAAACTTTATGTAAATAGTCTACTCGACTGTGAATAGGGAGGGGTCTAAAATAACCACATAACAACGTCATATCAAAATATGGACGTTTATATTAGGTACCTAAAGTTACGGGTATTGTGTCTACCGGTTTAGCTCAGTGGGAGTAACGTTGCCTGCGAAGCTGAAGGTTCTAGGTTCAAATCCCTATAACGGCAAATACTTGTGTGATGAGCATAAATATTTGTTCCTGACTCTTGGATGTTTTCTGTGTATCGAATCAAATATATCATCGTCTAGTACTCATAACACAAGCCTTATTAATCTTACCATGGGACTAGTTCATTTGTATAAAAAATACCCTGTAATATTTATGGTTATTTATTTATTAATATCTTCTCGTCCTAAATACCGCAGTGTCTTAAGACGAAGGTTTTTTTTAACCGGCGTGTGTAGCCAGTGATGACGTATGGCACTGAGACGTGGTCACTCACAACGGACCTCATAAAGTCTCAAAGTCACTCCAAGGGCACGGGAGCGCGAGCTATGCTCAGTGTTTCCTTGCGTGATCCAATCAGAAATGAGGAGACCCTCAAAAGAACCAAGGTTGTCGACATACCTCAAATAGTTGTTGAACTTAAGTGGCAGTAGTCAGGGTTCATTGCTTGTAGAAGCGATGGCCGCTGGAGCAAAATGGTTCTTGAGTGGCGACCGCCTACAGGACGACGCAGCGTGGTAAGACCCCCAAGAAGGTGGACCGATAATGTTGGTGAAGATCGCGGGAAACCGTGTGATGAAGGAATCATTGTTTAAATCCTTGTTTGAAACAGGTATCCAGTTGCTCATTACGACGTATGTCTAGGCATCAAATGTAGCCAGAACATGATCATGTGAAGAAGAGGTTAGGGGGGATGGAGGTCAGTGGCATGCACAGGGTTTTTAGCCAAGGTAGGAAGTTTTTCTGTACCTATACGGATCCATGGTCGTTCAGGGCTTCATGATAGGCAGTTTCTCTGTACCTGTATGATGGAGCTATTGCCGTTCAGGGTAGGCAGAGCCTTTTTGCCTATATGGACTGCACGCCACCACTGGGTGAGGTATGCCGTAATGCCCAACACAATCCGCAGTTAAATCCGTCCGGCATTACCCCACTCTCCATTATAATATTGGTTATTGGCGGTGCACTTGCGTATTCCACTCCGACATATTCCACTAATGCTTTTAGAAGTTCTACGTATTAAATGTTCTATCCTCAGAAATTCTAGTACTAAATTCTAGTAGTAGTACAAAACTCCAGCTTCAGAATTGCCGACAAGTACGAGTTAGAACTTACATAATATGAATCAGGCAACAATGTCTGTATCCACGAGGCATGTGTGCATGTAGCGCATTCCTCGGAATATGCAAGTGTTAGTTAGAGTTATTGGCTACAGACATTGGGCGTTGTTACAATACTGTTTTTACCCTGGCGTCGATCAGAGAGGTAAAGCTTTTGCTACGGGAACCTTTTTCTGTAGTTAAAGTTATGTCTCTCTCCAACTCTGTATTCTTTTTAGCAATGGCAAAAACCGTAAAAGAACGACCGTATGACGTCACGGGCAATTTACTCAAAAACTAAAACATATTATTATATTGATGAAATTGGAAATAGAGGTGTCTTGTATAAGCGGCTACTTAGTTTGATGGTTAAAGAACAAAAAAATATTTTCAAGGCACTGCATATGTAACTGAAACCGAAAAAAATATTCAGTAAATATCATTGTGTGGCATATAATGTAAGAAATAGATTCATATTATGTAAGTTCTAACTCGTACTTGTCGGCAATTCTGAAGCTGGAGTTTTGTACTACTATAACAGTTGTTTTAAAGGCATTTTGAGGTGACTCAATTTTTTTTGATTATGAATATTTTCGAAAATAATCGCCCCGGAAGTAACATAAATTGTTACCTAAGCGTCGCAAACAATTTCACAATATTATAAGTATTAAGTAGTACGAGTAGGTACCTTCAATATTTCGTTTTGTGTTGTTTCCATGTATTACATTTTTTGTGACATGTTTTTGGCTTTTACAGGGCCAATATGTACATTGTATACAGGTCCTTACACAATAAATAAAATCCGAGTACCTATAGGTACTCGTACATTATACGCGTACAGTAAATTCATTCTTATTTAACGTATTTATAACAGTGAAAGGTGTGCCCTTTGAGGGTGGAAGTTTTATTAATTAATTTAAAAACAATTATGTTAATTATAACGGTTTCCTGCGCATTATCAAATTTATGAAAAACTACGTTGTTATCCTATTCACTGTAGTTAGATAGTGTGTTTTATTTCTTCCTTTCTTTATAACTAAATCTAAATTAATTATTTTCCTGTGATGGTCGCGTAAATCTCTCCCACTCTCGACGACACGTTTGGCTCACTTGGTTGTACAACGGCCTGCGAAGCTGGCGGTCCCGGGGTTGAATCCTAGCGGCAAATGTTTGTGTTATGAGCAGGAATGTTTATTCCTGGGTCTTGGATGTTTCATTTGTATTTAAGTATTATGATTTATCTATATATTAGGTATGTATCTCGTCGCCTAGTACCCATAGTAGAAGCTTTGCTTAGTTTGGTACTAGGTCGATTTGTGTGAGATTGCCCCTGATTCATACAATGGATAAATGATGGGGTATTCGTCACTCTCGTACTCTCGTTGTCAGAAAGTGATGGTTTAAATAAATGAAAACAAGTAAACAAATGACAAGGGGACATAGACAGTCTCACACAAATCGACCTAGTCCCAAACTTAGCAATGCGTGTACTATGGGTGTTAGACGACGACATACATAACATATAGATAAATGATAATACTTCTTATATATCAAACGATCTTTTTCTTGATGTGAGCCTTAACACACCTTTGATTAATTTATAAGTTTTATAACCAAGCAGTAAAGATGTAGTACTTACAGTAAAGATGAATGTAAAAAAAACTCTTACCTTTTTGCTTTATTCACTTGATCGATAATTTGACACCATTCCGAACGGAGGCTCGCAATACTATAAAATCGTAACGGCCACATCAAGCACGTTCACTTATCACATTTTTCATCTGAGTCGTGTTCACCACACTAACGCACTTCCAAAAGCCTCCGCACGAATTCGATCACATTCAAGTCACGTTTGCGCCCTCTAAATACTTACGAGCGTATAAAATACTGTGTAGGCTCTAAAAATGCCGATTTTTCATACAAAAACCAGGTCAGTTACGACTTTTTTCAACGGAAAATTTAAAAATGCTTATATTAAAATGGCGTTCGTTATAGGGTGTTTCATGGTACATAAGTTGTTTTGTTCTGGCGAGCAGAGGTAAGTAAACTAACCCCACTTTAACGTTAACATACCAGTTGGGGGAGGTCAGTTTGGTAATTAATTTAACATTGGAAAGCCTCTTGGGGGCACTAATTTTGTTATGTCGGGTTACCACGTCCATTTTTAATCGATTTGAGGGAAGCACCGTCCCAAAACTGTAACGTTTTTGTAAGGTGTATTGTTTTCTCGATAGTCTGGGAACATATTTCATTTCTTCCAGACACATATTTACAGCCTTTTGATACACTATTTTGATAATACTTTATATTGTAAATCTTGAATATAGCACGAACACACACTTAACTATACAAAAAAAACAGCCAGTCTTTACTTAGAAGCTTTTGTATATTCGCGTAAAAGAGGGTTTTAAAATGTTGTATTAAGAATTGTTTTTACATTACGTCATGTTCACATTTATTCATATAAATGGCCAAGCCCCAAATCTGTGACTATTACCAAGAACTATGACCTAGTTTGTTGCATCGATGTATGATATATCTATACTATTGTTGCGAAGACCATAACGTCATCAATCGTCGAGTAGTGTTTAATAAATGTGAATCAGTTTTTCGCAGACTAAATTAAGTACCGAATGGCCCTGTTGTG
Organism: Hedya salicella; assembly: GCA_905404275.2. NCBI lineage: Eukaryota > Metazoa > Arthropoda > Insecta > Lepidoptera > Tortricidae > Hedya > Hedya salicella. The sequence goes on from FR990112.1 coordinate 18,233,949, forward strand.
TGTGTGGCGGTTCTAATCCCCAGCATGGGTGAGCTTTTTGCAAGTTTTCTCCGGATGTTTAGATTTTAGTAAGTGAGACTAGACTTTTGGCGTCGGTGCCATATAAAGAATGTGTAAAATATTGAAAATTGACGATTTTAGTAAGTTGTGACACGATGGCACCGACTCCAAAATAAGCTTAATTGTATATACTGTATAGATTGAGTATAAATAAGGTTACTTGTAAGTAATTTGAAGAAACTAAATTACGGCGTTATTTTTTACTTTTTAGTTTTTTTTTTGGAGTCGGTTTTATTTTTAAAAGTTTATTTATTTTACACTTTTTAGTTAATCGTTACTTAAAAGTGTATCTCGTGACAATTCCAACAAGCCCAAACACGGCTAGGATACATTATTTTATTACATACATCTGGTGCCTACCTTCCGGCTCCATCATCAAATCAATTCGATGGTACCATTATCATCAGGAACATTTAAATTTGTGACTATGAAGTTGCTTAGCTAAATGAATCAAGATATTTTGTCGCCACCCGTAAATCATTTATCATTGAGGAGTTCCGATGGCATTCTGTGGTCTTCTGCATCAGTTCCACTTCACCAATTTACACTTTCTGAATGCAAATGCTTATTATGTTTATTATAATACCAAAATCGCTATATGTATGCCTACAATATTTGAGGAGTTCCTTCAATTCCTCATAGATTCCATCATCAGATCTTCACCAAAATTAAATGTTCTTCTATAAATCCAAAAAAAAATGTTTGAAATCGGTCAAATAGTCTTTGAGTAATCAGTGAACATCCATAAAAAAAAACACAAAAAAAAAAAACATTACGTCGAATTGAGAACCTCCTCTTTTTTTTGGAAGCGGTTAAAAAGACGACGACGGTAGATCAGTCGACAGTCTTAAAGTGGCAAGCGAAGGACAAACAAGTGGAAAGAAGAGGAAGTTAAGTGAAGTGATAAAAGTGAAGTAGTGGAAGTGAACTAGAAAGTGTTCAGTGTCAGTGCCTCAGTGTGTGCTATACACGGTGCGAAGTCTAGTATCGGTACCGGGACGAGTTTAACAGTGAATCCCTGCTACTGTAAGTCGCAAATAAACTAACGTGGAACTGTCAAGGTGTTTTAACTCTATCCTATACCCCACGCTCGTAACACTATTATAAAGTTGTATAAATGAAATGTCTGTACATTGAAGATATTTAAAAAATATATATTGTAACCGACTATTTGTAGGTCATTAAAACGAAAAATATTTTTTTTGTTTTTATGTATGTTTGTATGTGTTGTTGTGGCTTCATCACGTCAAAACGACTAAACGAAATTCAACTATTTTACGTTAGGTACAGAGGTAGCTAGGCATCAACACATGATTAAAGGATACTTTTTACGAATACGCTGAAGAAGAAAAGAGGGGTTATGACTTTTCCTGTTCTATGTGTACCGTCTAGTATTATAAGTTACTTGGCAAGTGATTATTATATTGCCTTTGCCGGTAATGGCAAAGCACTTAGGCCCCTCATTGTTTATATTTGCTCTTCTGAGCAATAACTCAATATGAAGGCTGGGAATACTTCAAGAGTTTATACGTCTTAAATTTCAATTCACTTAGTTTGTGTTCAAAGTTATCGCAAATGGCATTGCTATTGACTTATAAAACGGCAATGTTTTGGGGTTCGATACACTTTTTTTTATATAAACTTTTCACGCAGATGACTAACAATCTCCAACTGGACTGATCAAGGTCAGATCTCTCCAAGGACTGATCAAGTAAAGGATACTTTTTCAGTTGTAGAGGAAGAAAAAAACAAGATTTATTGGAAGGGATACTCGTACTTACTCGTAACTACAGCGATTAAATGATTAAAATCCTAATATTTAATACATTAGAGAGCAGAAATTTCGAGTCAGCTTAATTTAAATAACAGCAATTAGGTGTTTGTTATTATTTGACACTAGTTTTATTAATATAATATACTATCCTTCGCAATACCCAACTGTTTAGCCAATTTCCGCAATTCTATCATAAAAGTATCAATAGCGACATCTTGCTCCGTTTACATCTTTTTTGCATGAGTCAACACAACATTTTCAACTGTTATTTTAGCTTAATTAATAATAATAATAATTAATTTTATTCTGTTACCGCGATTATTACTCATTTAAATAAAACAACCATGTGACCATGGTAAGCTGAAAGGCTTCCAAAACGTCGGGAACAAATCAAATAAGATAATATACGCGAAAAAATAATCAAATGATAATATACGCGATATAATCCGTTAAAATTGTTTTATTTCAATGAGCTTAATAGACGTAAAATTGAATAAGGATCATGACAGCATGAAAAAAACTTTACAACCCTGCATTTTAGGAAATATGACGATATTTTACCAACAAGAAATTTAACCTCTCGAGTGTACAATCCTATTAATTTTAAAAACTACTAAACGAATGTCAATGAAACTTTTCAATAAATATTGTTTAGACATCAGAATAGCATAGGCTATAAATTGCATCTTTACGCGGACGAAGTCGCAGGCAACAGCTAGTAACAAAGTAATTAACTACAAATACGTATGCTTATAAAGAACGCAAGGACAGAACCCGATGGTGACTAATCATTCACTCCAACATGCATGCATTTTTTATAGCTTTTCTTAACTAATTATCAAGAAACCATAAAATTTTTTTCAAAATGTGAAATTAAAATTTAAATCGGCCAAGAAATACGCAAGATATAGGCATTTTAAAGTACTAATTAGACAGAGAGGTCCACTGTTACGTCATAGTGCACTCCGGTCATATAAACTCCATATTAAATTCTGTTTTGCTAGAATGAAATGTTTGATTGCTTATTTTGGTTATTTTTATAGTTATTCGAAAAATTATTTTTTCTACTGTTTGTTACATGAATGAGCTTCTTATAAAGCAAAAATTAAAATTCATGCATATTCCCTATTTCAATTACCCGCTGATGATCACAATCTTTAGTCGACAGGGTACGACGAAAGAGGGCGAGAGAATTAGAAAGATAAAAAAAAAACAATTCTATTACTGGAAATGGGGACAAATGTTCCAAAACTCTGTTTTAAACTGAGAAATCATAAATCGCCATAAACAGTTCTACAGAAATCCATTGTAATCCATTTCCATACTAATATTATAAATAATGCGAAAGTGTGTCTGTCTGTCTCTTTGTTATCCCTTCACGCTTAAACCGCTGAACCGATTTAGATCAAATTTGGTATGGAGATAGCTTGAGTCCTGGGGAAGGACATAGGCTACTTTCTATCCCGGAAAAATACCCTTATCCGCGATAAACGAATTTAAGGCGGACGAAGCCGCGGACAGAAGCTAGTGTTATATTAATTCTTTGTAGCGGTTTACCGGATCGCATTTCACCTAGACAGAATAGAACCTCAATAGTTTGTTTTACTTGAACTTTTGTCATTTCAGTTTTATAGTCCTTTCTAAGGTGATTCCACTGGAGGGTTATTGACCTGTAGTATTCATGATTCCGATCAAATTCAAAATTATTGCTGGATACAGGGTCCTTATATAGCGAATATTCGAGCCTTTGCCCTTTTATTGCGCCACGAATTCAAAACCGTTAATCTGTGAACAGGCTAATTGAAAAGTTCATATCGCTTCGAATATGATAGAATATTCCGAAGCGGACATTGGATCGTTTCAGTCGATGCCATACGAGCTGACTTTGAAATGAAATTCCGTTTTCGAATGTGAACTGGCAGTATGGAAAAATATTGGTAAAGAATCTATGAGTAAGGTAAACGTCCCTATACTTGACGTGCTATTTCCAATAATTGGCACCATTGTCTGTCACCTCCGTTATTATGAATTAAGGTTGAAGGTAGAGACTAATGGGAGTGTCAAGCTAGGGAGATACCTTACTCCCTCTATCACTCTTTTTGACGTAAAGTAGCGACGGTAAATGATACTATCGTAACTGTTGAACAAATTATAAGAATGAGTTAGCCTATGATCATAGAATAGATAAAAACAAGTAGCATACATACATAGAAGGACCTCTATTTTGATCTCAGCGAGAGCCGTGCGTAACCGCGTGCGGGCGAGACGGACAATTTTTTGCAACCATTGCGGCATTTAAACAGTGCTCATTCGTAATCACGCACTCAGGGCTGCAGTTGGTGAAAAATGGGTCAGTAACTTTTTTTATATCTCGTTGCCATAGCTACGTCTTACGAGCATACTCGTAATAGGTATATCGTCGCAAACAGAGACAGTAAACAAGGTCCAGTAAACAATGAATATACTTTATCTAGTTACAGTGGAGTAAAACTATACTTGTTTCGTTCTGTCCCGAAGTTACCCTTGCAATTAGGGTTGGCACTGATGGGATAATAAACATGAAATATATGGCCTGATTGGTACAATTATATTAGATACATTTTTAAGATATATGATACAAGCAGAAAATTGACATGGGTTTAATTTGAAATGCAAAATATACACAGTCTCTAGTTATAAGCAAAATATACTTTCAAAGCAAAGCGGTATTATTGAATACTAGATAGTGCCCGCAACTTCATTTGCGGAGGAAAAAAAGTCTTAACGCCCCCCACCCCCCCTTTTTTTTGTTTAACGTAGTATCCTATATGTGGCAACCCGTGTACCAGAAATAACTGAAATCAATTTAGCCAATTTGGTGCGATGAAGCCACAACAACACATACAAACATACAAAAAAATCCTACAAAATATTTTTATAATGCGATCAATAAAGCCAGTCTGTCCAGCTATCAGCTCGAGCATAACTCATTCTATCAGTATCGTCGCAAACAGGGACAGTAAACAACTGGACCTTGTTTGCCGTAAACAACAATATACTTTATTAAGTTAGGAGTGGACCAAAACTATACGTGTTTCGTTCTGTTCGGAAGTTACCCGGGTAATTAGGGTTGTCAGAATATTTTCATTTAAAAGAAATAATAACATTTGTCACCTTACATGAGATGACTGTTGGAGAATTGTATATGACAATTAAATGATAAAATTTAATAAACTGCCGATTTTATCTTCCTCAATTTGTTTGTTATAAAAAGGAAACTTTGAATTTTGTACCTAATTATATTTTGAAAATATACGAAATTTATTATTATATTAACAATAAAAGTTGACTTCGTATCAACCCCATAGCAATAATATTTAGCTAAAACCATCATAAGGAAACCAATACAGATATAAGTAGGTACTGAATATATTCGAATTGGTTCGTTTGTTTGTCGATTGGCGCAGTCAGACAGATTCCTTTTTTGCATTGAACTTTAGTTTAAATTTTTACCAAAGTGACAACCCTGGACGTAAATGCGCTCCCAACGGTAACTTTTAATTCAGTTACACCCCGGATAATCTGTTTTGAGCTGTAAGGAGCAAATTGTATTTGTTATTTCATGTATTTTAGTAATGAGGCCTTATTATAAGTTCGTAAAAAAACCGATTGGAAGTAGATACGCCGCTTAAAAGTGAAAAAAGTTAAGGTTGTAAGTGGCATTAACCCGCTTTTATTAATCTAAACTTGTAAAAGTAAAATGTCATAAATAGTTGTACCTATGTAGCTAGTATATGTTCATACTTTTAATAATATTCGTCAATCGCCCTGTTAAATTGCTTGGTTTCATGACCCATGTACAACAACTGGATTTAAGTATAGTTGAATAATAGTATAGAGTCAGGGGTCTTCAAACTTTTGGACTCAAGGGCCACACTGCACTTAATATAAATTCGTGCGGGCCAAGACTTTGGTTTTATGGCTGGTCATGGGGTAAAACATTAGTAAAGTCTTCAGCTACCCAGATAACGCATAAAGACCTGACTTGGTGCTGATTATATTCATGAGTGGCTATGATTATGATCGTACCGTCAGTTTGTAAAAAAATAAATACAGTAAGAAATGTATTATTGGTTTGTTTTATTTCGACCTTATAAATAAATCCCAGTGAGGTGGTTTCATTAGTGACTAATTACAAAACGGTACGGTGGGTTTTTCCTCTTTCTTTCTGCAGGTCAGATCAGAAGGGCTCGCGGGCCGGACTTGGTTCACGGGCCATAGTTTGGCGACCCCTGAGAGTAAAACAAATCTAAATATGAACAGCCCTTTAGTTTGTTTACCCTACATTTGAATACATGTTTCGTAGGTCGGTTAGTGGGAGGGCGTTCCTTTTAAGATTAGTTTTACTCTAAGTAAGTAGTGTTTGAGTTTCGGGCTCCTGCATCCCGGATTTTTCCTGACTTTGGCCCATTTGTTGACTGGTAGAGAATGCCTTAAGGCATAAAGTCCGCCAATTGTACCTTTATTTGTTGTGCAATAAAGAATAAATAAATTAATAAATAACAATTTATTTCTCACTTTCTAAAGAAATAAGCATGTTTATCTCCAAGCTCAATGACGTATCGTTCAAGCTCAAAGCCCGTTATTCAACGCTTTACCTTCACAACTTACATGTATGTATAGCCAGTGGTATAGCCATCCCTTTGTTCCGCAATCTAGGCTATTCGTACAAGGTCTAGGTACTAGGCTTTCAGACCTTTGTCGGAGTTTGTGAATAAAACATGTACGTATAAGAGGACCGTTTGTTTTTATACCAGTTAAAGGTTTTAAGTAGAAACTGGTCTTTACATGAATACTACCTAACTATAACTATTACTTAGCCCGTATTTTTTATGACGGAATGTATGGATAGCTGGAGCGGGGAGTGGCGTCCCGTTGGAGATCTCTAGAGAGCTAGTCAGGCTTCTCGCCTCCGGTGTGTCTTCATCCGACTTGCCTTCCTTGACTGTCCAGAGAGTATTAAAGAGCATAACGCCGCAAGTTCCCTTGAAGACAGCACAGCACACCTCTTGTCATTCCTGAGCCCTTACATCCGTATTGTTTCCGGCCGCTATGCTGACCGCCTACAGACTGACAGGGGTCGATCAATTGAAAGGCGATTCACCACTCGCTACAGATAACGATCAATTTGGTGGTTATGGTTGGTGACGCATTCCTATTGCAAAAGCCAAAACAAAACATCCATCCTAACCAGAATCTCATAGGTTCTCAATTGGTTGGACACAACGAGATTCCCGAGAGATGGCGTTATGTTGGCAACCTTAATTTAACGCCCACAGATTTTAAGCAGATTGTGGAAGCTGCTGTTAGAAGTCGTACGCCAAGCAGGAAAAAAGGCTCAATAGTTTTCATATGTGTTCCCTCCTAGCATTCTAAGCATCACTTGACGTGACAGGGTTACTAACGAGAAAGTGTTATAAGTTGCAAAGCTTCTCAGAATTACCGCAATGCTAAAACAGCGTAGACTGCAGTGGATAGAAGTAGAACCTGCTCATGCCCGTATGGATGCCACTCGCTTGCCAAGACGTACTCTGTTGAGCGAAGTTGCTTTTGCCAAGAGGTCAGTAGGGAGGCCCAGGAGGTTGCGTTTTGCAGGACTGTCATAAATGTGATATGCTTTCCTTTGGCATCAGTTCCGAAAACTGGGAAATTTTAACAAACGACCGTAATGAGTGAATAATGTATTTGGCCAAAGATTGCAAAGCTTATGATGAAAGTTGGTCTCAGGTTCTAACCGCCAAACGTGTGAGGAGACACTTAACTAGGAAGTGGGTTGCTTTACCTGCTCATTCATGTTACAACCCTCTATTGAAATGCCAATCTTGTGGACATTGCTCCCGCATCGGAACTAACAGACACTATAAACATCTACAGACACTTGAACGCTGTATAAATCATCTGACAAAAATATCAAGGTAAATAATAATGTCAGAATCAAGACCCGGGTAAGTCGATTAGATTTTATAATTTTATGATGGCATAATGCGGCGATGGTGGTCACCTATGTCACGTGGTATATATAAATGATAGAGCATTCTCTTTCCAAAACTCCGTCATTTAGTTATCGAGCGATAAACGCTACCATTCCAGATAAGTATTATCCTAGAAAACGAAGGATAAACCAATCCCAGTAATCACACTTTAAGAAAATCAAGTCAAACTCCTATTAGTTCCTTAGGAACATAAAATTTACCCCACCACCTTCTATCATAATTCCAAAAGAGTGCTTCCATTACAAGAGGTCACATATCCACAAGAAGACAGTGAAAGTTTTGTCCTTATGAGAATGAAGTCACTTCTGCTCAAACTTTTGAATCTGCGAAGTTGGTGAAATCTTGAAAATGCAATGGAATTTGTACTTTGCCTCAAGTAATTAAGATTTAGTTTTGGTTGTTTAAATCTTTGAAGATAATTAAGAACATTATACAAATGTGCCTGGGAAATAAGACGGATTTCTAGTTACAAAACAGCGGAACTGCAAATATCATTCATAGTAACGAATGCTTTTGGTTAGTAGGGTAATATTAGCATATGAAAAGTTTCCTAGGTCGTTACGCATTGGGATTTCTTTATGATGTTAATAATGTGACCAAGGCAAATTGTGAAACTTATTTTGACACGATAATTCAATTTCTGAATTGGTTTATTGCTTCTTAAGAGGTATTACTTTCACTGCCAAGCTTTTAGTAGCGCTACGCACTTTCTTCTACATACCAACTATGATCACTAAATTTTGCCTTCTTTTAGGCTATTTATAGCGATCTCTATTTAAGTAGGTACCTAGAGTTAAAACGTACATCATTTGATCAATATAATCGATTTAAAGTCATTAGTACTACAGCATTAGTAGAAACATGTTTTATAATAAGCTTAGAGATTTTTTGTTAGAGAAGTGCTTTTACTCTGTTGAAGATTACTGCCAATATAAACATTTGACTTGATTGGTGCCATTGTAATTAGTTTGTAGTTGTACCTTTAAATAATATTTCAGTAGCATTTATTTTGTATTACAGATAATGTTTTTGTGAATTTTGTTACTTGATCATTGATGACATGACCTAAATTATAATTATAATAATATTTGTTTGTATTGAATGTGACATTTGAGTTTGTTTGTTTTTCTATTATCGTGTTTTTTGTGAAGTACCTATTATGTTTTCAAACACAATGTATATTGTTCTTGAAATAAATAAATGAATATTAATATGAATACACGTAATAAAAATAAACGAACTTTGCTCTTTAATCGATCGATGTCTGTATGAAAAGTAAAGAAAGGAGTTAATTTGGGTACTGAAATTCAGAACGTCACACGAAGGCATTTATCCACAAACTTTATAGTTACAAATCGGTTGGATATTTCGAAAAAAAAACAGCTTCATTGATTTTTCTATTTAATGTCGTAGTATCTAACAAAGCTATTACTAGCAATCTAATAATTCGATTCTTACATGATTATTCGATAATTTTATATTCATATACACAGATAGCATAATTGAAGAGGGAGAGCGCAGCCATTTAATTCTAGCTTATAGGCTATAAGGACTTTATAAGCTCTGGTAGAGCTGAAGTGCTACTTAGAATGCAGCTTGTTTGCTATTTGGGTTGTATAAAGCTGTATTAACGTAAATTAGTAGTTAGTATTCCAAATTCAAATTTATACCGGCCGGTTTTACAAGTTTCCGCTATCGCCTTATTTCACACTTGCTCTATGCTAATACGTGATGACAGTTCAGGGCGGTATCATTTTATATTATTACACTCGGGGTCATACAATTGGATTTTTATTTCAAGTTGTATTAGATTTTTTTTAACTTTATAGTATAGATAGTAGCACAAAACCCTTTGTGAGAAAAAGGTATAAAGGAATTAATTTATAGACTAACTGTCTTTATTATGTACAGTATTGTCCATTTGAATGTTTGTGTTTTTATAGGAATAATGATGAATACTGAATAAGTATAGAATTGTATAACTCTCTTCGTTATCTTAATATTTTATTTGTATGAAGTGAAGACTGTGTAAGTTTTTTATTACCTCATTGTCGTAATGCATATGATTTTTAAATCATAAATATTTTCAGAAGTGACTTTACAGGAATTACGCATAAGGATTCTGATTTCTTAGTCTAATTTTAAGAGGCGTACATGTTTGCGAGAAAAGTTTATTTGTTAGCTATAATATTTATCAATATTTGGTCCTGTCAGTTTCAGTATGTACATTTACAATATGTAAACATTTCTGATTCTGATTCAGTAATCCAACGCCAAAACAGAACGGCGTATGTGTTAGAAATATGCTATTAGAATACACCCTTTTGCATGATAATGTAGCAACTAAATACGCCACAGGTCGCATAGTCGAGATAACTTCAGGAGATTGCATGAAGTTGAAACCCTGTCAAAACCTGTACCTTTAAGTTAGTGAACTACTAATACCACCTTTCCATAAACAGATTGTGAACGGTTAACAAGCCCTTTGGAGTTTCGTAAAGTGGATAAAAGACAGTAGGATCGATATAAACAAACGTATTTATAACTATTAACAATTTAATATTTTCTTTTGTTTCCGCGATGATTACTCAATTAAATGAAACTATTTTTACGGATTACATCGCGTATATTATCTCATTTAAGTTTCCGACGTTTTGGAAGCATTTCAGCTTTCCAAGTTCACGGGTTGACTCAAATTATATATTTTTCTCTGCCAAAGTTACAATTTGAGAAAACTACCCACTTGGAGAAAAAAATTCACGCAGCGTCTTCCGGTGCAAGGATAGGATTAGGTTATAAGATTATTTATTGCTTTTGTTGAAAAACTATTTTTTTTTATTGATGAGAGACGAGCATTTGACTGCAATGTCATCTGTTGTTAAGTGACGATGTGGCCGAGGATGTACCAAGGCCATCTAGAAACAGCCCATTGAATCTTGTCTTGAACACACCCAAATTACACATATGAGCAGCAGTCGTTTGAAGAGGATGTAGAATATAATAATTATTTTTGTCCATTTATGTCCAATGCGTATCTTTTCTTTTAGGGATACATTCTTATAATGAGATTCATTTGTTTCTTTATTCTATTTGGTCTCATTTAATTTACTTCGTCCAAAAACACCAAAATAATTTAGATTCCGAACTTGTTAAACAGAGAACATGAAAAATAATCTAATTCCAAATATGAAAGCAAACCTAACACCGATTTATACTGAAAACTAGAAATTCACAACGGGATTATACAAAGTGCAAACAAGTGGAATAAATTAAATAGGTATTGCATAATTACGGTCTGCTAACACTAATTAATTATTATTCATTAAATTACCGAACAGCTTGTTGTAATTTGTACTGTTACAAATGGCTGGGGGATGATAGTGTTTGTTTTTAGTACCCGCCTATTGGTTAATACATTCACAACCGCGAACCCGCTAGGTGGGCCCTCTGCTCATAAGTTTCCGATACATACGCATTTTTCCAAGTTATCGGCTATAGGCGTAGCGCTATGAAAATCTTGGTCGTGAAAGTGTTATCTGAGTGTCACCTGCGGTAAAAAGCGCGGAGCGAGGCGACAATTGTGCTCTTGTTGGATTCTGTAATTCGAAATTAGAAAAACGAACCCTTACTGGAACCACAGTTTCACATACCTGCAACAAAATAATTGGAATTAAAAAAGTTTTGTGCTTAACTCATTAATTTGGAAAATTAACAAGCACGTTACTCGTTATTCGGATAAAGTACTGACAGTTGCAAAACAACATTAACTTCCTGGCTTACATGCTTACACTTTTTAGGGTTCCATACCCGAGGGGTAAAACGGGACCCTAACTAACTAAGACTCCGCTGTCCATCCGTCCGTCTGTCTGTCTTTGCGTCTGTCACCAGGCTGTATCTCATGAACCGTGATAGTTAGACAATTGAAATTTTTCAGTGGTGGGTCAGCCGTCCTTATCTTTCTCCTCCACTTCACCCTATCTCTGACGTCGTCTTCGGAAACATCGCATTCCCTCATGTCTGTCAGCAACACATTTGTCCAGGTGGTCTGAGGTCTCCCTCTAGGTCTTTTTCCGAAGACAGACAAATCGAGCACAACGTTGCCGACGTAATCGAGTGGCCGCCTCTTGATATGTCCATACCAACTCATCCTGCTTTCCTGCAGCTTATCAGCGATATCACGGACTCCCAGGCTACCTCGCACATATTTCTGCCTATGTTACCAATATAAAATGACCGAACACCGCGTACATTTTGTTTAGGAATAGAGCTCTGCTAACACTTGATATTCATGTATATCCGTTTATAGCGTATATTTTGTATGGAACTTTCGGTGCACGAGGCCGACTTGCACTTGGTCGTTTTTTTTCCTAACTCTATACCCCGAAAGTAGTGGAAACACTACTCGACGTATCTATGGTACACGAGTACGGTTGCGGTCGGCCGGGCGTATTTTATATGGCCGCATACGCGCTGTCTATATCTAAAAGCTTGACTAAAAAATATGGTGCAACCATTCGTAGAAAATATAGAACCTACTGTATTTTCTTTATGCACAACGCCCGCTTCTCCCTGAATAATGAGAGCTGCCAGTTCAGTTTCGGGTTTACAAGCAGAATTATTTATAGAACCTGTCAGTGACCTGACGTTGGAGGCGTTTTGTTACCTACTTTCATTTTAAATTGATAAAATAGCCTTGTCTACGAGTGAAGTATATTGTAAAGGACTAGATACTTGTACTTTAAACTTATCAGATCATACGTCTTTTAAGCATTTGGCCAAATAGTAATTGAATTTAACTTTTTCAATAAGAAGCATACAAAGGTATTTGAGAGTATAACAAGTTTCAGATATTAAATTTACCTGTCTATCTATCTTCAAATTGAAAATTTACTCGTATTACGAAAATTCACCTGTTATTCGTAATGTGTTATGTATATCTCCTTCAACAACCATATTTAACATAAGTTAGGTAATATTTCCTTCTGTTTCAGCGATTATTACTCATTTAAATAAAAACAATTTAACCGATTAGTCAACCCGTGACCACGGAAAGCTGAAAAGCTTCCGTAACGTCGGGAACTCAAATGAGATAATATACGCGATATAATCCGTTAAATTGTTTTACTTAATAAGTAAGGTATTTGTGTACTCATACTCTAACATAACGGTTTAAGGCTAAACCCATAAAAATTGGCGACTTTTTTTCTTTCAGTAAAGTTAGTGAATTTCTCTATCTTAATACTTGCTGGAGAATTAATGGAACAGAGACGTAGCGTGATACGCATGGCTAATGCGCTTAACATTTAGAAAATAACATAAAAACCTACAGAGAGCGTTACTAGTGCTCACTAGATTGTGTTCACAAATCTTAGCCGACGAGCACAGCACTTCGGCGTTAACACGTTCAGTGTCTCTGTACAAAATGGTCTAATATTTTTTAAGTCCAAATGTGCATACAGTGTGGAGAAGTGACTCCATGCTCACAGTAGAGGCAAGCACTTGTAAAGTGTTAAAGAAGAGTTCGCAGGTTAAAATCCAGCTTGCATTAGGGAATATGCATGATTTTTTATTATTGCTTTATTTATTAAAAGCTTTTGTCTACTGTTTGTTACAATAACAAACAGTAGACAAAAATATTTTTTGAATAGCTATAAAAATAACCAAGATATAAATCATCGAACATTTCATTCCATCTCTTTCTTGCAAAACAGAATTTAATATGGAGTTTATATGGCCGGCTATATAAACTGTGACGTAAGAGTGCATATCGGACCTCTCTGTCTAATTATTAGTTGAAAATGTCTATATTATGCGTATTCTTGGCTGATTTAAATTTTAATTTCACATATTGAATTTTATACATAGTATTATTTTGATATTTAGTTAAGAAAAACGATAAAAAAAATCATGCATGTACCCTATTGAGCAGGTCGCATTGTTTGTTTTCTTTTACAATCAAACATTGTGTTATAGCATTCACTTGAATTTTCATTGTGCTATTTCCAAATTTATAAAAAGTGTACGTTCTTTATTTAATAAATTTCAGTAACAAATTACATTATTGTGACAAGCTTTCATTGCTGACTGTATTTTTTTTTAAGCATCCGTCTGCAACTCACTCACAATTTCAAATAGCCTAAGTGTGTTAGGAATGCTTTATTTTATTACAGACTTCAGAAGACCATCTTCCGGCTCTATCAGATTAGCTTGATGGAATCATAATATTGCATTGTTACCGAACTAACATTTTTAACTGACTTACAAAATTTTTGCTCAATTGGAAACCGGAAAGTACATCAAATTTAATTTGCAAAATTTGACCTAAACTAACATAGTTTGTACAGTAAGGGAAATCGAAACAACTAACTTTTCCGCTCTTGTCGCAATGATAATAAAGACTAAAAGGGTACGTGTTTCAGTTGCCCTTACTGTACATACATATTTGTCGTAAGTTAAATTAGCTTGTAAAAAAATTCAACAATTAAATTAATATTTAAACATAAAAATACACCCAGAAAAAAAAGAAACGAAGTAACTGGTTGAAAATACGATCCACTAATCGAACCCACGTCTCTGATCCAACAGAGCTATTTGGAGACGTGGTTTCGATTCCCACTCGAAGCATAATAAAATAAAACTTCTTAGTTTAGTACAAATATTTAACTAAATTTGACCTAAGAAATTATCGTCGAAGATTTTAATAAAAACTTTGACATTGAAATAAAACAATTCAACGGATTATATCGCGTATATTATCTCATTTTAGTTCCCGACGTTTCAGAAGCTTTCCAGCTTTCCATGGTCACGGGAGGACTGACACTACTACTGTAACTTTGACAGAGGAATATACATCTTTTCTCAGTCCTCCCGTGACTATGGAAAGCTGGAAAGCTTCCGAAACGTCGGGAATTAAAATGAGATAATATACGCGATATAATCCGTTAAATCGTTTTATTTCAATGAGTAATAATCGCGAAAACTTTGACGTTTAGCCATATTCAAATTTCGACATATTTTCAAAAGACAATTTTATAAAATACTAACTGACACATTCAGTCTAGCCTAAAACAAGCGTACTTAAATATTGTAATGTAAGAAAATTGACTAGCAATTTAAAACCATTGGAGCGTTGAATTTGTTTAAAGTCAAGCGAATTTTCGAAGTGAACGGTTTAAATAATGTAGTCTAGGTTTATTTTAGAATTTTAGGTAATGATAGACTAAGCATCGCTAAAATGGAAAGTTTTAAAGTACTAAGTCAAGTGTGATCTAATCAGGAGTACTTGTGTACTGATGTATGATTGAGTTTGAAGAAATAGTCTTAAATTAACGTGGAACCTTTTGACGTGTATTTTGAATGTGAACTTTGAATTTTGTGTTAGTCACAAAATTCAAAGTTCTTACTGACTCAAAGCCTTAGTACAATTACTTTTGAGACAGTTGTGAGTAGATTTAAGACGTATTTGAAGTGACTTTTGAAAAGTGGTTCAAAAGTCACTGGTGGGTAGTGTTAAGATATTCACCATTCACCGCTTTATTTTAATTCTAGAACAACTTTTTAACGTCCACTCTTAAGATCACTACTGTTGTGTTAATCAAAGACGGTTGAATGACAACAACTCTTTATTAATATTCACAAGTACCCACAACATCTTTCCCTTCAATGAAAAGAGATTAAAATATAACCACCACCCAGTGACGTGTTGAGTCACATGACTTAACTAAGTACTTACATACTAATTATAATAAGTTCATAATTATGTACACATCTCTCCTCCCCTCATAACTTTTTTGTAAGTATATTTTGTAAACAGTGAATACGTACCGAGATTCCGATGGAGAAAGAAAAAAAATATATATTTATAGAAATGTTTATTTTTTTCTGATTGTTATCATTGGAGAATGCGATTCTACAACTGTATCCTCCCATGTTTCAACTGATGAATCATCACTATTGTCGTCAAGTGTTATAATATTATCAGGAACACAGTCGTATTCACCATCAACATCACATTTATTATCACTTGGATGGGGCTCGGGCTGGGAACATTCGGGTTCACATTTAATTAAATGCCTCCTATTACGGCGGTAGATCCCCATCCTGTTTTTAACCAGATAAGACCTAGGCGAGTCACATTCTGATACAATTTGCCCTCTGGTTCTACGATTCCTATCCAGTACAATAACATTGTCGCCTTTATTCAATTTAGGCAATAATTTACATCGCTGATCATAGTACTGTTTACTCTTTTGCTGATTACTAATTATTATGTCATGTTGATCAGCTGGTGCTGGCTTGGGTTGCAGCAGATCGGGATGTACGGGCAGTCTGCACCTAAGCATGCGGCCCATTAACATTTGTGCTGGAGAGCTCAGATTCTCGCGAGGAGTGTTGTTATAACTTAATAAATTTAAATAGAAGTCCGAGTTACTCATTATTGATTTTTTTAGAATATTTTTAACAGTTTGCACTGCTCGCTCACTCTTACCATTCGCTTGGGCGTAATTTGGCGAAGTTGTGATGTGCGTAAATCCCCAATCTGTTGCAAACCGCTTAAAGTCCCTACTCGAGTACTGCGTACCGTTGTCGCTTACGACCTTTTCCGGAATTCCATGTCTAGAAAAAATTTCTTTTAGTGACTGAATAACAGATGAGCTCGTAATATTATTTAATTTGGAAACTTCGATAAATCCTGAATAGTAATCGACTAGGATTAAGTAATATTTTTTCGAGTACTCAAAAATATCTGTTCCAACTTGGCACCACGGCAAGTTAGGTACCTCGAGCGGTATTAAAGGTTCCCTACTCGGTGCGTTCAAGTTGTCCTGGCATACTGAACAACGTTTTACATAAACTTCTATATCTTTGTTTATTCCCGGCCAAAACAACACTTGCCTGGCGCGTTTCTTACACCGGTCAATGCCAAGATGACCGTCGTGGATGATCTGTAGCATTTCAATTCTCATAGAACTCGGAATTAGGACTAATTTGTTTTTAAAAATTACATTATCCACCACGAAGAGCTCATCTTTTATTGACCAGTAACATTTAACAAATTCGGGAATCTCGTATTTATTTTTTGGCCAGCCTTTTTTTATGTAGTCTAACAATTGTAGTAATATTTTATCCTCTAAAGTTTTTTCCTTAACTAAATTTAATTTACTTTTTGACATGTTCACATTGTTCAATAACAGATTTACCTGATATCTGATCCCGTTACTAATACTATCATCATATTTGTCAGGCAGAGACGCGCGCGACAAGGTATCTGCTAAGTACATATATTTGCCCGGCTTATATGTAACCGACAAATCTAACCCCTGTAGGCGCAATAACATCCGTTGCAAGCGTACTGGGACCGACTCTAAGGGTTTTTTGAACAAACTTTCGAGGGGTTTGTGATCACTTTCAACGACTACATTTTGTTTCCCATAAATGTACTGGCGGAACTTTTCACAGGCGAACACAATCGCCAGCATTTCTTTTTCAACCTGAGCGTACCTCTTTTGTGTGTCGGTGAGCATGCGGGACGCGTACTCCACGGGACGGCCGCCCTGGAGGATCGCGGCGCCCAGCGCGACGCTGCTGGCGTCCACCGACAGCACCACTGGCTGCTGAACGTCGTAAAGGGCTAAAACCGGACTCTCACTTAGTAGTTTTTTCAGCTTATCTAACGCATTCTGGTGCACTGAATCCCAGACCCAGCTTGTATCTTTTTTTAATAAATTCGTCAATGAATTTGTGTGTTCCGAATAATTTGGTATGAATTTAGATAAGTAATTAGTTGCGCCCATAAAACGCTCAAGAGCCTTTTTGTCACCGGGGGCTGGCATTTCCAAAATCGCCTTAACTTTAGAATAGTCCGGTTTCATTCCTTTTTTATTGAAAACATGACCTAAGTACGTCACTTCCTCAACACATATTTTACATTTAGTTTTATTAAATTTTATATTTATACTTCTTGCTCTTTCTAATAATGCAATTAACCTTTTATCGTGTTCCTGTTTTGTTCGGCCCCAACAAATAATGTCATCAATGAAGGAGTCGACCCCGTCTAAACCTTCAAATAATTGTTTTATTTTTGCATGAAAAATTTCAGGTGCTGAATTTATTCCGTACGGTAATCTGGTAAACTGAAACCTTCCAAATGGTGTGCTGAACGTACACAAGTTGGCACTGGCCTCATCTAACTTCACCGCCCAAAACCCCGAATTAGCGTCTAATACGGAAAAATAACACGCACCGTGTAATTTTGAAGCTAACTCTGAAATCGTCGGCAACTGAAAATGGGCGCGGCGAATAGCACAATTTAATGGCCGTGGATCTAGGCAAATCCTAATGTCATTATTTTTTTTAGCCGCCAACACAATTGAATTTACCCACGGAGTTGGGTGTGTTACTTTTCTTATCACACCCAACTCTGTCATTCTATTCAACTCGTCGAGCAACTTGTCGCGCAACGCGAGCGGCACTTTGCGCGGTGCATTCACAACCGGCGGTACGCTCGGGTCCACTACAATGCTGTACTCGCCCGGTAAACAACCTAAACCCTCAAATAAATCGCTGTAGTCGTTCACTCTTTATTAATATTCACAAGTACCCACAACAACTACCAGATATGACATATTTTCTTCGTCCATTATTATCCCGGAAACATTTTATTGAGACACAACTCCCAAAAATGTAATATTAAAACAGTTTTTAAGTTAGGTTTCTGCATTGTTTATTTGGTGTGACTGTTGCGCCATTTAATACAGCTTTGCATAATCTGTGCTACAAAAGACTAACTTATCTTTATATCCTGAGTTCTTTAATGATTGAACTTTTAATTTCGTTACTTACTAAGCTGGCTAGGTGATCCAAAGCAGACATTGGCCACGAGAGTACGCCACGGAAAAAGAACATCGTTACGAACCTAACTCAGACAAATATACGAAAATCCTTTAATTTAGATTTGGCAAATCGACCTAGTTAATTGGAACTACGAAAAACCTACCATTAAGTTGTTACCGATGGCAGACTAACTGCGATTTCCAAACAGCTCGACGGGATGACGTAATCACTGAAATTACTTAAATCATTGATCGGATTTTTACCTAAATTCGTAGAATGATGATTACATAGCAATGGCAAACAATTACGGAAAAATAAATTAGACTACGGTACTCGTATTACGGTTACAAAAGTATAGTTGGTTTTAATAGATGTTTAAATTCAGCTTCTTTTGTTTTATTCTTGCGACCTTTCAATGATATTTCGGTTATCCTTCGATAATCACCTGTGCCACTTTCAAGGCCATAGTTATTCTATATTTAGATCTGAGGTTGTTGCGTTTTAGCAGAAGAAAGTAAAAAAACAACAGATACACATTTATGGCAGGTTTTTTCATCATTATCATCATTTCAGCCATAGGACGTCCACTCCTGGACACAGGCCTCCTCAATAGATTTTCACATGGGCCGAATAGAGGCGAACCGCATCCAGCGAGTCCCCGAAACCCTAACCAAGCCGTCCAACTACCTTGCCAAGCCCTCCCATGCTGCGGTTGCCGGTTAGTGGTCTCTCTTTCAGAACCTTTCTCCCCCAACGGCCATCGGTTCTTCGAACTATGTTATAGTTTTTTTACCTTCCACATAATCTTATGAAATAATGACATCGATTTGTTAACGCATAGTTTAAGCGTGGTGTATTAAGAAATATGTGATAACAAATAAATATCGTAAAATGACCGAATTATTGTTTTATTAATTCTGTAACTTCCACCGAACATGGGGGAGTAGTATGATTATAAGTTTCGATACCACTAAATAAGTTCTCAGTGGGATAGGATCAATTCCATTCTTTTTTTTTTTTACCGGTTAGGTGCTTGTTTTGCAGTAGTCATAGCTAAATTTAAAGAAAATTAAGATAGGAAATTGAGTAATGTCGTTTTATTTTTTTTAATTTTATATTTAGATTGTGTGTAATTAACTTTATGAAACATTTTGTCGTGTATAATCGTTTATCTAAGCGTAATCTTTACCGTGCGGTTACGGTACGGATACGGTACGGTTACGGTACGGTTACGGTACGGTTGCGGTACGGTTACGGTACGGTTACGGTACGGTTACTGTACGGTAATGGTACGGTTACGGTACGGCTACAGTACGGCTACGGTACGGTTACGGTACGGTTATGGTAGGGTTACGGTAGGGTTACGGTCCCCCCCAACGTGCTGCCACCTTGTCGTGGTGGGGGGGCTTGCGTGTCCCTGTGATCCCCGAGGCTATACCGGACAGGGCTACCCATACCGGAAAGGCGAGGGGGGAGGGACCAGACGAAGAGCAGCACACCGCGGCGGGGCCTGCAGAGGCCTGCCTGAGGTGGTTCTCCTCGCGTCCCTCTGATTGAGCAGAGGGCGCAGAGGAGGAACTGAGCAGTAGTTTACCCGTAAATGGGTAGCCGAGGGTAGTTCCTGGACTGGGAACTACCGATAAGGGCGCCTACGCCAGCTCCCCTTGAATCCCGGAACCCGCTGTGTTGTCCCAACAACCCCCAGTACAGGCGTCAATGGGGTACGGGTGGCGCAGCGGACCGGAGGGCTTGCCTTAATTGGCCGGCCCGCACTAGTTTTAGGTTTTTTCCCGTGGGACCGCCCGCCCCCACGGTGTATGTAGGGTTACCCAGGTACAGGGGGCACTGCCTGGGTGGACCGTTTTTTTCCCCCATACTCGTGGGAATCAAAACAAAAATGTCAAACCCAAAAACCATAGGAATAGGCTTAGGTATAAATTTAGCTTTAAGTGAGGCGGCGACCGTCGACGGCACAGAGGCCGAGAAGGAAATCTTCCAGCCTCGTACATCGTTGGCGCGGTCACCTATACGAGGGGATGGCGAAGATTTCTGCGCCAACTACCCAAGTTCACGAATTGACTTGAGTTCAGCCGCAATTCAAATCCCGGCGAAGGAAGCGGCCAGCGTCCCTACACGCGACCGCCACGGCCGCTTTGTGCGGCGCAAGACGACCGAAGAGGGTGGAGAAGCCCGCGAGATAGGAGTGAGAGACGAGGGCACCTCTAAGGACTCCGCCCAAAGAGAGGAGCTGCGTGCACCGATCGTGGTGCGAGAGGGTGGGCGCGAGGCCAAATTTGAGCGGGTCGCGCAGGTTCTCCTCACCCGGCTGGACGAGCGGATCCTACTACGTGGGGAATCCGCACAGGATACGGACGACAGTATGTATACTGTGCGGTCCTCCTACTCATCACCAGCGACCTCCCCAAGTCGCCAGAGTACGGACCTGCCACCGCCAAAATCTGGACCGAAAGGAAAAGGAAAGGCTCGCCCAAGGACGCAGACACCTTTTAAGTCCAGGGGCGCAGCGGGAGGGTGTAAATCACCGAACTCCTCAATGGCACAATCGGATGCGGAGAAAGCACCTGAGCCCGAGGCAGAAAGAGTAGAGGCTTGCCCGACTAACACGGGAAAGGAGCTGGGTCCACCTGATACGGATTGCCCAACAACGAGCGGTCGGATGTGGCGGAACGACCGTAAGAGGCCACGCCACTCCAGCTCCCAGTCGATATCCAGCGGGGACGAGTCCTGTCCGTCCGCCGCAAGCAAGGGCTCGTCGCAGGCCTCGCAGGCCTCGAAAAGGCAAGGTCGTCGTCCCACCACTGGGAAATATGTGGGCCTAGCCAAGGCAAAGGAGGCCTACAACCGCGCCCTAAGCGAGGAGATTCGGCTCGAGGCGGAGAGAGAGGTCCAAAAGGCATACAGCCAAACCCGACAAGGTCTCTCTCGCGATCCGCGGCTAACTCCCCCCTCACCTTTACCCTCTGCTTCAAGAGGCACTACCACTACCGGTGGGGCGCTAGCTGCCGAACTGACGACCAGGGTTTTGGACAGTGCGTCCCTGATCCAGTCACTCGCTGGCAGGTCTAAGAACCTTAAAGGGACCTTCATTAGAGACCTTAAGGAAGCTGCCGAGGCCATTAAGGTGGCTGTGATAGAGTTGGCCAACAGGTCGCAGTCGGATGAGACCAAGAGGCTGCAGGCCGATAATGACCGCCTGCGGAGGGACCTAGCGGAAACCCGCAAGGAGTTTCTGCAGCTGAGACTGGACGTGCAAAGCCAGCAGCCACTGATGGCACCGGTAGCGCAGAAGAGCAGCGTGCCAGAGGAAACGCGCGGAACAGTTCTTGCTCACATGGAGCGTTTCAAGCAAGAATTCCTTGCACAGGTTGGTGCGATTGTAGAGGCCAGGCTCGAGGCAAGGTTATCAGCTCATCCAGTTGTCCGACCATCTCTCGTGACAGACGTAGCAGGAGCCCCAGCTGCCGGTGTTGAAAGCTCAAGAAAACCGACCAAGAGGACAAAGGCCACTAACCAAGTCCCCACCAAGAGGACAACGCAGCGGGTGCCTACTACGATGGAGGCCGGCCCGTCCTCACTAGTGCCTGCGCTAGTGCCTGCACAAGTGCCCTCGCGGGTGCCCACGCAAATGACGGCGCAGGGGCCTGCGCAAGAAGCATGGAACGTGGTGGCTCGAAAGAAGCGAAAAAAGCCCAAAAGTACGGGGACCGTGGCGGTGGCGAATACAACAGCTACGCTTCCTGCGCGAGCCAAGCCTCGAAAGCTTCGCCCCCCTCGATCGGCCGCTGTGGTCTTAAAGCTTCAGCCGGGAGCGGAGGAGCATGGGCTCACATACGCAAAGGTGATGAAGGAGGCCAAAGGCAAGCTCGACATGGCCGCCCTCAACATTGAAAGCGGACTGCGGTTCCGGCGAGCGGCAAATGGTGCCCGGATGCTGGAGGTGCCTGGAGTGGCTAGCGGTGGCAAGGCAGACGAGCTGGCGAAGCAACTAAGGCAGCACTTCAGCCAAGACGTACTCCAGATCTCCAGGCCGGTTAAGTGCGCAGAAGTGCGAATCACCGGCCTGGATGATTCAGTGGCGGTGAGCGACGTCGTCGAAGCCGTGTCAAAGGTCGGGCAGTGCTCCCAGGAAAGCATCAAGGCGGGTATGATAAGGGAGGGTTACTCCGGTCTTGGCTCTGTCTGGATTAGCTGCCCAGTGATGGCTGCCAAGAAAATCACAGAGACTGGCAGGCTCTTGGTGGGATGGGTCTCTGCCCAGGCCAAACTGCTCGATGCTCGGCCCACCCGATGCTATAAGTGTCTTCAGGTAGGGCATGTGAGGGAAAAGTGCACTGCTGAAGTGGACCACAGCAGTCTTTGCTTCCGCTGTGCTCAGCCTGGCCATAAGGCTGGTCAGTGCTCTGGTGCGCCACATTGTGCGCTGTGCGCAGCAGCGGGCAAACCAGCAAACCACATGCTAGGGAGCAAACTCTGTGCCCCTCCGGTCAGGGCAAGTAGAAGGCAGACTGGCGATGGCCCTAGGGCCCCCTCGCAGGCTGCCACACCGGGTGCAAATGCCCCCGCCCAGGTGGAGTCTATGGTCACCGAATAATGGCCACGAACTTCCTGCAGACCAATCTGAACCACTGCGCCAGTGCCCAAGACCTCCTGGTTCAGAGCATGGCGGAGTGGTTAATCCAGGTGGCCATAGTCTCCGAACCCTACTCCATCCCAAAGAGAGATGACTGGATTGGTGACCAGGACGGTACGGTAGTCGTTATTAGCCAGGCAGCCGCTGGCGCCCCGTCCTTAAGCACGGTTGCAAGGGGTCGAGGGTATGTTGCCGTCATGCTGGGGCAGACCCTGATGATAGGGGTGTACTTCTCACCAAATCGGCCTCTTGCGGAATTCGAGCAATTTCTTGCGGAGGTCGGCGTCCTGGTCGGGGGAAGACACCCTAGCCATGTGCTCGTCGCCGGGGACCTGAATGCCAACCCGTGACCGATGTCCGTGGGACGGCACTGCTGGAATGGGCGGTGGCTGCGGGACTCGTAGTCCTTAACCAGGGAACAGCCCACACGTGTGTGCGTCATCAAGGTAGTTCCATCGTCGATGTCACTTTAGCCGACCCTGGCCTTGCACGCCTAATCCGGAACTGGGAGGTGCTGGAGGACGTAGAGACGCTCTCAGATCATCGGTACATTCGGTATAACGTCTCTACGCCCTCAGGCGATGTCTCGGACGGGCAAAACCTTTCCCGAGGTGGAGACGGCCCGCGCTGGTCTATTAGATGTCTGGACAAGGATCTTTTGGAGGAGGCGGCCATTGTGCAGTCCTGGGCAGCTGTGCCCCAAGACCAGATCGAGGTGGAACAGGAAGCAAGATGGCTCGGCAATGCTATGGTGCGTGTCTGCGATGCGGCCATGCCCCGGGCTAAGTCACGCCTACCTCGGCGCCAGGTGTACTGGTGGAACGCGGAAATAGCGCAATTACGCAGTGACTGTGCTGCGGCAAGGCGCGAGTACACCAGGTGCCGTAGGCGGAGGCGCCTGAGTGACTCTGGAGAGGCCCATCCAGAAGAAGCGGGACTGCACGCCCGCTACTTAGAAATGGCCCGGTGTCTGCGTGCCGCTATTGCAAAAGCCAAGGAGAACGGGCACCAAGCTATGCTGGAAACGCTGAACAGCAACCCATGGGGACGGCCATATAAAGCAGTGAGACGCAAGCTCCGTTCATGGGCCCCACCACTTACGGAAACCCTCCAGCCGCAATTTCTGGAACACCTAGTGGAGACCCTGTTCCCCGAAGTGCCAGTGCACGTCCCGCCAGCCATGGCGCCGGCTCTAAATGCCGCCGATGCCGATGACTTGGAGGTGCCAGAAGTTACCGAGGGTGAGCTAGGAGCGGTGGTGCTGAGGCTCAAAGCCAAGAATACCGCTCCAGGCCTGGATGGCATCCCTGGGCGCGCCTGGGCGCTGGCACTAGGCGGTCCACTTGAGGTGCGGGTGAGGGCACTCTTCAGTGCGTGTCTAAACCAGAGCACAATCCCTAGATGCTGGAAGGCGGGTAAACTCGTTCTCGTTCGGAAAGAGGGTCGCCCGGTTGAGTCACCATCCGCATATCGACCGATTGTTTTGCTGGACGAGGTGAGCAAACTTTTCGAACGGGTGGTGGCGGCTCGCCTCAGCCGACACCTGGAGTGCACTGGGCCGGATCTGAGCGAGCGACAGTTTGGTTTCCGGCGGGCCAGATCCACCATCGACGCTATTGCTCGAGTGAGGGCCCTCGCCAATGATGCTGTGTCCCAGGGTGAGGTTGTTGTGGCGGTCTCCTTAGACATTGCCAATGCCTTCAACACCCTGCCCTGGGGCACCATAAAAGAGGCGCTGAAATACCACGGTCTTCCCGGGTACCTGTGCCGGGTGGTGGAGACATACCTCTCTGAAAGGGTAGTTAGGTACCGAACAAGTCAGGGGTGGAGCCAAAGAGAGGTGTCGTGCGGTGTTCCACAGGGGTCGGTTCTCGGTCCTCTCCTGTGGAACATCGGATATGACTGGGTGCTCCGGGGGGCAATGCTACCAGGGGTCGACGTGGTCTGTTACGCTGACGATACGCTCGTAACGGCCCGCGGCAGCAGCTATCGCCAGGCAGTAGTTCTTGCCGCACCAGCGGTGGCCCATGTAGTGGACCGAATAAAACGACTGGGCTTGCAGGTCGCGCTCGAAAAATCAGAAGCGGTGTGCTTCCATGGGCCTCGCAGGCGGCCTCCAGCTGACGCACATCTGATAGTGGGAGGAGTTTCCATCGGCATCGGGTCGACAATGAAGTACCTAGGACTTGTCCTCGATAGCCGATGGAGCTTTCATGCGCATTTTCAGCGTCTCGCTCCAAAACTTATCGGAGCGGCCGGAGCTCTGGGGAGGCTGCTACCAAACGTAGGAGGGCCGAACGCAACCTGCCGCCGGCTGTACACAGGAGTAGTGCGCTCGATGGCACTCTATGGAGCTCCCATCTGGGTGGACTCACTGAGTAGCCACAACATAAAGGCGCTACAGAGGCCGCAGAGGGTCATTGCTCTCAGGTCCGTGAGGGGGTACCGAACCATCTCCGCAGAGGCAGCTTGTGTGCTGGCTGGGAACCCGCCGTGGGATCTGGACGCTGGAGTGCTAGCCGAAGTCTACCGGCGTTGCGCGGAAGCCCGGTCCAGAGGTGAGCAGCCCCTCTTGGAAGAGGTAAGGCGCTGGAGGTCGGAATCCCGCGATACCCTCCTTCTGAAGTGGGGCGAAAGGCTTGCAGAGCCAAGTGCTGGCCACAGAACGATTGAGGCTGTCCGGCCCGTTCTCCACCAATGGGTCAGCAGACAACGAGGGAACATCACCTTCCACCTTGCACAGATGCTCTCCGGCCATGGCTGTTTCGGAAGGTACCTGTGCAAGGTGGCAGGCAGAGAACCGACTGCGAGGTGCCACCACTGCAGCAGCAATGAGGACACTGCGGATCACACGCTGGCTGTGTGCCCCGGGTGGGATGGACCACGCGCCCAATTGGTGGCAGTGGTGGGGGCGGACCTCTCACTACCCACCGTTGTCAGTGCCATGGTCGGTAGTGAGAGGTGCTGGCGGGCAATGGCAGAGTTCTGCAAAACTGTCATGGCCCAAAAAGAGACTGCTGAGCGTGCCCGGGAGGAGGACGCATCATCCCACCCGATGCGGCGCAGACGGGTCGGGCGCAGACGGGTCGCCCATGACCGTCACCTGCCCCCATAATGAGGACCTCTGGGCGGCAGGCTTGGGGACGTCTGACGCCCATGAATTAAGGGTCCTCGAGCTGATGCGCATGCCTAAGGATTGGGCATGCCAAGAATAGGGAATCTGGGAGTTTATCCCAGCGTGGTGGGTCCGATCTGTCGGACAGCTGCGGGGGGAGCTACGGAGGAGTGCAGTTGCGTGCCTGTAACTTCCCCAATGTAAAGCAGCGTGTGGCCACCCGGGGGGTTTTAGTGGGTAGACTGGAATCCAGGAGTCCCACATACCCGTCCATATACCCCAGGACGGGATGCGTAAAGCATTTCCCCCCAAAAAAAAAAAAAAAAAAAAGGGTTATGGTACGGTTACGGTACGGTTACGGTACGGTTACGGTACGGTTACGGTACGGTTACGGTACGGTTACGGTACGGTTACGGTACGGTTACGGTACGGTTACGGTACGGTTTCGGTACGGTGACGGTACGGTTACGGTACGGTTACGGTACGGTTACGGTACGGTTACGGTACGGTTACAGTACGATTACGGTACGGTTACAGTATGGTTACGGTTCGTTTACGTTAGCATACTGTGACTGACAAAGAAAAGTGTATTTTTTCTCAGTCTACTGAAAACCGCAGCTGCAATGCTTCCGAAATGTCGAGAAATCAAATGAGATAATACGATCGAAACGCTGTAAGCGTATTAATAACTTCATCTATTAAGTTCTCACCGGGCGGCTGTCAAGTGCTATCTCGATCAGATGTCAGGTTGGTGTAAGCTACACAAACTCTGGATGCAACTTTGACAGCATCAAGGGTAAGATATATTTGACATTGTTTCTGTTAATATGTACTTACTTGTAATATTATACACCTACTAACACTAGAATTAAGTTTTCGATTTTACAACTATGGACGTCAGCTCGTAACTTTAGAGCTACGCTCTTATCGGTGGAGTAATCGCCGTTCTTCCTTATCCTGTTAGCCTTTTGTTGTCCTGAGACGACACAGTGCCCACTTTTTCTTTTATGTGATTAAAATAGGTTAATCTTGGTCTTCCTCCACCCCTTCTTTCGTTAACTTTACCTTCGTGAACTATGGACACGTTTCCAAAATAAATTAATTGGATTTACACTCAGAAGCAGCCAAAAACATAAAAATAAATACCGCCTACATTGAATACCTTTTAACTTGCATATCGCTTCGATATTTCTGATTTTATTATATAAAATTCTGTCCGTTAAAGTACTTTAAAAGCAATAACGTCGCCAACGAATACACGCCATTTTGAACAATCCGATTGAGGCAAAACCTACGTCCGATTTCCAACAAGTCTGCAGAAATATTCGTAAAGCAGACTATTTATTTAAGGCGCAGTTTCAAGCACTCATTATTATTTGATTTATTTATTGGGCGTTCAGGCAAAGTGGCCGTTTTGCAGTTCTTGCACGTACATTATTAAGTATCTAGACTAGTATCTGGATCTAGAAACAGGCTTGCACGTACAGCCATAAAAGTATCTGGCAAGACATTATGCTAGAGTAAGGTGACGTTGGCTTAAGATAGGTGGACTTGAGTCGTAAACTGCTGAGTTTAAGTGTTTCAGATAGGATTTGGCACCAATTTTGGTAGCATTGGGTTTCAACCATATGTATATAACTGCAGTGTTGCTAGTTTGCGCATATTGATCAGAGTTTGTAATGATTCTGCGATACTATACGATAGGCATCAGAGACGTCTATCCTCTTTCAGGTCAGAGATATGATCACAATGCGAAGTACTATTTCATTCTAACCGTGCAAACATTTTGTTGACAAAAGTTGTGTACAAATAAAGTCAGAGGTCAATCGCCATACAAAAACGTTCACCGATATTTACAATGATATCTATACTATAATAGAGTTGTAAAAATTCAATGTTTGTATGCGTGTATGTGTTGTGGCTTCATCACGCTAAATCGACTAAACGGATTTCAACTATGTTTGGTACACGGGTAGCTGGGTATCTCCAGATGGTTATAGGATACTATTTACCCGACTGTGCTGAAGAAAAAACGAGGACAGAGGAAAATACATTTTTTCTCAGTCCACCCGTGACCATGGAAAGCCGAAAAGCTTCCGAAACGTCGGGAACTAAAATGAGATAATATACGCGATATAATCCGTTAAATTGTTTTATTTCAATGAGTATTAATCGCGGAAACAGAAGAAAATATTAAAAAACGAGGAGTTATGACTTTTTCTTCTTCGCGAACGAAGTTGCGGGCGCCTTCTCGTCATGTATAATAAGTAAGATTATGTATTGTATAGTATATGTATATTTGCAACAATTCTACTTTGTTAGCGTGAATATGCTTAACTGTGCATGGCAGTGATTATTGTAGCTGTTAACGAACAAACTGTTACCGTAAGAGGTTTTTTTTTCAAATTATAACATGTTTTGTTAATGTTTGATTTTATATCGTGTGTTAATACTGGCTATCTTGCAGTATGATCCAAAGTATGTCAAATGACGGCCCTCTAGCTCCATCCATATTATAGAGAGATTAAGTAAAGGCTAGCCTTGTGATGTCGTGTATACCGTCACTTAAGTCCAATTTCACTAGGATCTGTTAGGTAATTACGGCCGATTATGACTGTTACTACTAAAAATTTGGACATACATCGTGAGCAAAATTCATGAGATTCTAATATTTAATGCATTTTAGTTTAGCCGGGGGCGGACACAACGAAAATATTCCTATTTTAGAAACGCATGCAATTAACAGAGATCACCTACAAAGAAAAAAACACTTCCACACACTGACAATTCACCGTATAAAGTAGCCGGAGATTTCGCGATTACTTTAGCAGAGGGGTATGTATTTGTCTGGCATCACCAGTGGTTAAATGCTTTAAGATGTCGGTAGCGCAGTCAGCCAAAACGACAAGCCTCCTTCAACCTAAAAATCCTTTCCAAATACCTCTATTCTAGAAATCCAAGTTATGTCACTTATAAACTTCCAGTTATTTCCTCAAATCTTTACGAGCCAGCAGCTGACATTAAGTGCTAAAGTTGTGGATTTTCAAATACCTATCATGCGAGTGTTCGGGAATGCTTCAAACGATCGTATAGCCTTGTGATGTCATGTTCCGGCGACTGAAGTGAGCTTAGATGGCAGTTGGAAGTTGGAAATGTACAAATAAGGCACTTGTAATACTACCGTAAGAAGTGAAATTGAGATGCCTTAGAAGTTTTAAAATATTTAAGTCCATTATTGTAGTTCAGTTCAGTTTTTAAGTTTAATGGCTTCTGTCCATTAGGACAATTTTGCCAGTATACTAAAAATAATAAAATAATGAGTTTACCTACACCGATTCATGTCGACCGTCCAAGAAGGTCGACAAAATCCATTATTTTTGTTATTAAAAAATAAATATCTGGATGTCTGTCAGTCACGATAGTAACGTCAGTTTGGCAGCCTTTAACAAACATTTTTATTTTTATAGAGATTTTCATTGAGTCGAACATAATTGCAAATTGAAAAAAATCTAAAAGACCGCGAGTTTTTGATTCTTAAGGTTTTTATGGTTTTGTTAAGGTTAATTGGAAGAGATCTCTTAAAGGCATAAGTTCACCTTTGTACAAATTTATTACTTCACCGTCTTCGTTATGTTGTTTTTATGTACAATAAAGTGTTTAGAAACAAACAAACGAACTTTTAAAACATAAATAATAAAGATAAGAGAGAGTCATAAGAAAAATAGTAGATTGTTTGACAAGGGGCTAAAATAAGCCATTATGACACGAAGTAACGTGAGCTCGTCCAAATATGACTAAGTGTCATAATGGCTTTTAGCCACGTGTTAAACACTCTGCTTTTCACTTCGACTGCGAGAAAATAAAAAAGACAACATTAAAGTTGTATATTTCATAAAAAACTAAAAGTACAGTTTGAGCAATTCTATCAGAAAGATTGGCCAATCTGATCAGGTTGGTTTGTTTGTTTTTAATTATTAGTAAGGAGTAGCTGGCCGCAAGTTTTTTTTCCAGTGTCATAGAGATTTGTATGGGATTATATGGCTTTCTTTTAAACCCTAGGGGCTAAATGTACTATTTTAGGCTCGCTTCGTGAAGCTAATATGACGTACTTTTTGAGCAAGAGAAGTGAAAAATATATTATTGATTCGTAATTTTTTATGAAAATTTTAGTAGTGTGATCTTGAATACATTTACCGTAAAATATTTCTCAAAGATAGGTACATCTTTGTCAATGTGAATATTTGAAAGTGCTTCCAACGGTCGTATAACCCCGTGATATAGTATTTCGGCAAGTGAAGTGAGCTTACACGGCAGTTTGATGTTTCCATGTACAAATAAAATACTAGTACCTAATCCTACTCTAGAAATTGAACCAGGACTCATACTAGCGAGCTTTAGTTCTATACGTAACCGCTAGAGGCGCTGTACGTATCTCCATATAAATAATTTACGCTGCCGCCCGTCGCTAGCGAGTACGATCACTGTGAACTCATGGTAGCGCAACTGGATTAAATTGAGGTGTTATTAGTTTAACGACTGTCCGTGTTCAAGTATTTATATAATTATGTGGTTCGAAACATATGAACCGGTATGTTAGTAGCCGGCTGATATTCTATCACAGAATCCTTAAGAAAATCGTATTAGCGCATCGCCCAAGGCCGATGTGGGCTCTCAATTAACGGAGTCCGTCCACTAGGCTGGGTAATTACTGCGCCGGGAATCAGGTTGGAACTTACTACATGCAGTGGCGACATCCTTTATGATTGTATTTTAATGAATGAGAAATAAGTAACTTACTTTTACCGGGACACGGTTCTTAAAAGAAGGCATATCAAACGTACGTGTTGTTTTAAAATAACATATTTTGCTTTTTTCTTCTATAATATTTTTATACGGTTTGATATGTTTTCTTGAAGAAGTACGCATTGAGTTTATTCTTATAAATATATAATTAAGATCGACTTAGTCATACTGATATTGTAATAGATAAGAGTTATTTAGAAAAAAATATTGACTGTAGAGTTTGTTTCGGTTTTCTCTTCAACAGTGGTCTCTCCTCTTGGGAAATGTCGTAGAGTCAGACTTGTAAAAGGGCCCTTGCGGCCAACTTATAGGCTAAAGATCATTGTTTCATTATAATGGAATGGACATTAAGGAATGGGTTAAAAAAATTGAAACTTCTTTTAAATAAGGGTATGTATCCTGAATAAAAACAGCCAATATATGTAGCTGATCCATATTCTGCCTCAGAATCATTAAAAAAATCTTATTATCCATTAATTGAGTCCGTCCACTAGGCTGGGCAATTACGACGCTCAAGCTTAGATTGGAACTTACTATATACATTAACTACTTTTTTAAATGCTTGCATTGCATTAAATGAAGCTCGACATATGAATGAAATAATAGATGCGTGAAACTATAAATGGTTGAATTTGTAATTAAATTTTTAATGGTACTTATTTTTACTTTATTCCGAAAAAAGTCAACCTATAAGTTTACCTATGTATATATTTTTTAGTATACATTTTTCTGCAATTTTACCTGTCTACATTTTTAGGGTTATGCAGCAAAAATGGCAAAACGGAACCCTTAATAGCTTCGTCATGTCCGTCCGTCCGTCCGTATGTCACAGGCATTTTACTCAGAAACTATAAGACCTATACTAATGAAATTTCGGGTATAGATGTCTTGAGTAAGCCGCTACTTAGTTTGATAGTTAGATAAAAAAAAATATATACTCCATACATGTAACCGAAACTGAAATATTTTTTTTTCAGCAAATATCAAGGTGTGGCACATCATTGGACAGATCTTCTCAAAACACTTTGATGTTTATAGATTTTTTTTTTTGATTTAGTGAATATTTTCGGAAATATTCGCTCCGAAAGTTGCAAAAATTGTGTCCCCCCCTCTATTTTCTAAACGGAATGTTCAAAAAATATGAAAAATTGATAAATATAAAACTTAATAAATACTTCCAACAAAAATTGTTTTCAACATGATCGGACATACTGTTTTTATTTAAGTGATTGCCAAAAAACCGCGCTTCGCAGCACAAGGACATAGGCGCCGGGGAGATACGTTCTTTTGTTAGTTTTTGTTCATATCGTATTTTTTTCATCTGTAGTGCATTTTTTTGTATAAATGGCTGCGGAACCCTATATTGAGCATGGTCCGACATGCTCTTGGCCGGTTTTTTTTTCTCCAGTCTCTCTCCAGCTCGGTTTATATCAAAGAGTCTTTAAGAAAATTTTATTAGCTCCCCGGCCAGGGCTGATGATGTGGGCGCTAAATTAACGGAGTCCATCCACAAGACGGGGCAATTATTACCTGGCCTTTGGTTGGAACTTGCCACACACTCTTGCTTTACGAAATGAAGTAGTGAGTGAATGAGCTTACTTAATGAATGAATTCATAAATAATCAATGAATTAATAAAAAAATATTTTAAATTTTTAGTTACATAAAATAAGAAACGAATATATCAGAGGTAGCTATAAAATCGCCCCCATCGATGAAAAAGTTCAAGAGAAACGTTTACGCTGGTATGGACATGTCATCAGACGACCTACAGACCACATGGTGCGAGTGGCCCTACACATACCGACGACGAAGCGTGGGCACGGAAGACCTCCCGCCACCTGGCTAACGACGGTCCAAAAAGACCTAAAACAAGCGGAAATGAACCCAGAAACCGCTAAAAATCGCTCAAAATGGAGGAAATTGACAAGAAGAGCCGACCCCAGATAATGAGAAAAGGCGCAGGCAGATGATGATTTTAAATTTTTAGTGTATATATTTTTTAATTTACTGTATGCGCACCACCATATTTTCTACCCTCACGAATGACTAAATAAGTCAAAGTTTATAAGTCTTTTTCTTCTATACGCATTCGCCTACATGGTAATTTTTGCTTATTTTATTTATTTTTATTTTTCTCCCAGATAAAAGTTGCTTCTGACATTCACCGGCTTACATTCTGACTCAGAGTTCTTAAGAAAATCTTACTACGTGACGCCCAGGGCTGATGTGGGCGCTCAATTAACGGAGTCCGAGTCCGTCCACTAGGCTCTGCAATTAGTGAATGGATGTAAGTTGCAATATGGAGTGGCGATTTTTATCAGCGTCGCATTTTTAAATGTAGTTGTAATTTTTATTTTATTTTTTTACCTTCATCCAAATTTTTCTAGAGAATTTCAGTTTTTACCGCGTTGGACTTGTACAACATACTACTTGTTGATCAGTACGTTTATCTGGTCTAAAAAGTAGCCCATGATGCTTTGCGACCCATATTCTAAAAATATAGGGAAATTACTGCGCCCGGCCTCAGGGTAGAACTTGCAATATGCAGTGGTGACATATTTTTTGGCGTTGCATTTTTCACGCAGTTTTATGTTTTGAAGGAATGAGAAGGTTATTTATAATTGTACATGTTATTTAACGAATATATAACTATTATAAAGTAGCTAAATGTAAGTAAATATTATCTTAGCTTAGTATTCCAAACAAAGTACAATGTGGAATTAGGGAAGCCTTTGGAGGTAACTTAGAGAAAATTTCAGAGTTGAAATATCTTCCTACTTTTTTCTATTTTGTTTATATTTTAATAATAGATGTCAGGAAAAATTTATTATCACGATAGCAAGATGAGAACTCAGTTTTAAATTGAAACGTACACGCTGTAGTTATTTATAGTAAAAGTAAAAGTACTATTTTAGTACATTATTTTGCCACCGGATTTGCATTATATGTCAAGATACAATTCCAACCTACGTCAGAAAATAAGAGAAAATTGCCTAGCAAAACCCAAATTGTCTAAGGCCCGATTCTACGATGCCTCGTAATTTTGTAACGGCTGATTAATGCCTAATTACGTCTGTCAAATCGTTAATGTTGATAACCCATTAATAACTACTCGTAGTATGGTATGGTAAAATTGGGTTCGATACGTCCAATCAAACGCTTATAACAAATGAGTAAAGTTCCTTCCACAGTAATTCGTTAAAAATAACGAACGAGTTACAAATGATACATGTCTCGTTATTAAATTTTTCAGGAAGCCGTAAGTCAAACGCCATCGGAAATCTAATACAAAGCAATCTACCTTCACGGTCCTGATGCCGCCCTCACGTGCCCTTTTATGGGGACCTCCGCCATTTTTGATTTGTCGCAGACCTCGACGCAAACTTATTACGTTTTACGTTTGTATATTTTGTTTTTTATTTAAGAGATAATGTAGAAAAAATGCGATGATCGTTGAATACATGTCAAAATTGGTCAACCTCTTAACTAGGATCTTTGGCTGAAACGGCGATGCACTCTTTTAGGCATGGTTCAGTTCATAAGTTTTTGTTGGGGTTGATCATTTTAATAATTGGACCACTAACTAGTAAATACATAAGTCTAAACTTTTTGCCATATTTTTAATAAATTAATATTCAAAATAAAACTTATACGGAACATTTAATTAACAATTACGTGCATATTTATGGGCACTTACGCCATTTTTGATTTGTCGCAGTGCTTGAAGAAAACTTATTACGTTGTATGTTTGTGTTTTTTGTTTATGCTTTTGAGAATAAGTTCAAAAACACTAGATAACACAATATACAAAGATCGACATGACAAAATTTGTCGACCTCTGAACTTAGAATCTTTGGCTGAAATGGCGGAGCACTTTCCTTGGTATGGCAAGAGGTTGTATTGGTTCAAGTCTGAGTTTTTAGTTAGGATGGGTCATTAGTGCAAGTTATAAGTAAGTATAAAGTCTTAGCATCTTTATTACAATTGAAGGAGACAGCGAATAAAAGCAGCGATAAAATCCAATAAAAAGCAATCTATCTAAATAAAATACCCTAACCCAAATAAATTTTTGACATTTATTGAAAAAGATAACAAATAAAAACATAAAACTAAGTTATTACATGTCTTTTCGCTATTGTTGATTTTTAACATAAATGTTTTTGCTATATTTTTCTGTTTAAATGTACGACCTCATTTTAAAGTGAATATATTTTATTCTTTTTTTATGACATAGGAGGCAAACGAGCAGACGAATCGCCTGATGGTAAGCGATCACCAACGCACATAGACACTTGCATCACCAGAGGAGTCACAAATCCGTTGCCGGCCTTTCAGGTGGGAGTACGCTCTTTTCTTGAAGGTTTGAAGGTCGCATCGGTCTGGAAATACTGCAGGCGGCAATTTATTCCACAGTTCAGTCGTGCGAGGCAAGAAATTTCTAGAAAAACGCACAGTTGTGGACTGCCAACTATCTAAGTGGTGATTGTATAATGATATACTATCGAAAATCATTCTACGAAATCTATGTTCATATTTGAAAGTGAATTGCTTTCACTTTAAAATGAGATCGATATGGAGGTATATTGTGTCTTTTTTTCCTATTTTTTTACCGGCACATAGATTAAAAAAAATTAAACCATCATTTGTTCCTGAGCAGTGCTAAATAATAGTAAGACGTTGAATGAACTAACGAGGGTAACCTAAACCTATATCCATTAATTCGCAATCTAGTGCTCCTTTCACACATCGTCTGTGAGGTTCAGATAGCATTAATCTCTCTTCGTTGCACAATAGCGTATCTTATATTGGCAATATCGTCACTTACGCCCTATTCTTTTGGAACCCTATCATTCCTAGACACGGTACGATCTAGACAATAGAATTCTGTGATTACGCGACGTCATCAATGACGTCGTCAAGGTGAATTGGGTCATCAAGGGACTTGTTTGACCTTTTGTATGGCATTTATAATTAATTTAAAAGTCATTAGGGCTTTGTTTCTGGGTGATTTTTTGTAGAAATATCAAGTTTCGTGGAAATAAGGAAAATTTTATGCCACATATATCTTTTTAACTAACTTCTTACAAAAAAACTTTGGTTTGGCAAAAAAAAACTGTAGTTACTAACGAAATTAAGTTATGAAATTACCCCACACAAGATCTTCCCGTAACTACTTAAAAACCACGAAATTTAAGTTTTCTTTTTGTAGCTAGTTACGAAACATTATTAAGTCAATTTTAGTAACGTTGCATTTAGTTTTATAACCCGCACAAGATCTTCCCGTCACTATTTACAAACCACAAAACCTTAGTTTCCCTTTCTGTAACTAGTTAAGAATATCTTGATTACGAAATATTATTTAGTCAATTTTACTAACGTTGCATTTAGTTTTGATTCGTTAAAAGTGAATTTGAGTACATTTATAATACTGCTTTAAAATAATAATTTTGACATTAACTACATTATAACAACAAAACAAAACGGGACTTAATCGCGTATAAATATGATTTATTTAATTATCTTTCGTTGGTAATTCTTCGACGCTTCGGACGTCGCGTTACGTCCATGGTCTCGAAGGAAACTGGAGTGACCTTATACATCAAGGAACCCTAAAAAACGTAGAATAATAATGTTCAGAGACTATCAAAAGAAATACCTTCTATTGTACAAATCGCAGTTTCCAACGATTGAACTAAAGTGTATAAAAACTGTAACTTAGTCCAATCAACCTAAACTTAAGTGCCTAAAAGGGTTCCACCGGTATAAAGTGCCCTTGTTTTTTCAAATGTGTTTGCTTTGACCCGGCTTCGACTTAATTGCGTCTTGCTAAGTAGTCTTAGTACAAAGTTTGCTTCTTAAACTATCCTTCTAGAAACTTAAGTTTTCTTAAGAAGACGCGAGGATACTTGACAAAACATTTGAGAAATAAATAAATGTTACGGGACAATTTTAACACAAGTCTACCTAGTCCCACGGTAACCGCAATAAGGCTTATGGTATGAGTGCTAGACGGCAGTATATTTAATACTTGTAGATATAAGTATTAAATTTGACAAACAAGTATTTGAAAATATTGTTGCGGTCGCGGTTATCGCTCTTGGTACGATAGCTCTCCTACAAACAACCGTAGCTATATATAGATTATCTATACTATTATGAAGTTCTAAAAATGATATGTCTGTAAAGATATTTTAAAAAAAACAGGTGATACCGACTACCTATTTGAAAATCACGAAAAACGGAATAAAAAATTGGATATTTTTTATGTGGCGTTGTACATGTGCATCACGCCATAACGGCTTAATGGATTTCAATTATTTTTGTAGTTGGCAGATGGTCATAGTATACTTTTTACTCGACTATACTAAAATCAATATTATATATAAAGGCTTCGTAAAGCCTGTTGTTACCTTTATTCTAACGGTGTGTCTAGATTTTAGGCTTGCATTGTTAGCTTAGGCCTTGAAAGTATTATAACCTTAATAAGTTAACGAACCCCTTAGTCCAATAAATTAAGGAATTTAAATAATCAAAAACTATCGAGCCGTATGATAAATAATCTAAAGTAATAGTCTATTAATTTTATATTTATAACAGTCTAAATCCTGTACCATTAAAACCAAAAAACAAAAAATTACAATAAAATGACAAGATCAAAATATGTACGAGAAAACTTCATCATCATCATTTCAGCCATAGGACGTCCGCTGCTGGACACAGGCTTCCTCAATAGACTTTCACATGGGCCGGATAGAAGCGACCCGCCTCCAACGAGTCCCCGCAACCCTAAACAGGTTGTCCGACCATCTAACCCTTTTTGCTATGTCAGTGACCTTGTTTCTCTATGAATCTCCTTATTCTTGATTCGACCTGACTTTCAGCTTCCTTAAGAGGCCCATAGTTAGAGACCACGTCTTTGCTCCGTTGGTCATCACCGAGGGGAGGGGAAAAGAATTATCGAGACGTGATCATTATATACAAAATTGCCAAATAGTCTCTTTTCGACATGAACACTTTCGCAACCAACATTTTCGTAGCGCTACGCTCGCAGCCAATAACATGGAAACCGTATCTAGCGAAAACTTGCTACGAGCAGAGCGCCGGCTCGCGATCCTGAATGGGTTAAGTCTTGTCACAGACCTTATTGATTGGAGTAGGTATCCATGCATTCTCATTAGACCAAAGCTGTAAGGTAATAAAAAGAGGTGAACCACGAAATTCAAAGTTTATGCGGTTGAGCACAGAAGTCGCTCGGTAACATTATAATCAAGACTGTGCAGCCAGCAGCAAATATACAGTATTCTTACATAATGCTTTGGGTAATGGATTAATATTTAATTCGGCATTAGCTTTATTATAGAGACAAGTATCAAGAAACCAATAAAATCTATGGGCAAATCGGGTGTTGAATGTGATATTTTGTTGAGAAACGTTCTTTCGGCGTTTATTGGATAAGAGGGATGGATCATAAGAGAGATCAAATCTATCTATCAGCCAAGTACCTCCACTACTGAACTTAGGTCTCTCCCATAGCTTGAAAAACAGTGCAATCTCGCATAGACCGCAACCACCAACCCCCGCGATCATCCTTCCACCTAGTCAGGGGACCATCCCACGCTGCGATTTCCTATGCGTGGTCGCCACTCCAGGACTTTACTGCCCCTACGGCCATCCGTTTTCTGGGCTACATGGTCCGCCCATTGGCACTTCAACTATGCAATCCTGCGAGTTATTGTTGTCACAATAAAGTAGTTTACTGTTCATATTGTCTATGAGCTTTCGATGTATTTGTCACTTGTTTAAGTCATACGAAATATGGTATTGTCGCTAATATGATATCTTCCCAGTAAACAGGAAAATATGCTTAAGTGTGTTTCCGCAACATTTCTGTAAAAACCAAAACCAAACTGGTACGGATTCTAGTCTTCTCGATCTTTTCGTATGGCGCTGAGACTTAGACACTGAAAGCTGTGGACTGCAAAAGCATTGACGCCTTTGAGATGTGGTGCTGGTTTCCTCCAGCACTGCTCCTTATCCCCTGGACGGCATATCGGACTAACATTTCTATATTGCAAGAACTCAAAATCTCCTCGCGGCTGCCATCCGAGTGTCTACGACGAGTTCTACAATACTTCGGTCACATTACGAAGAAAGACGGTGGCAACCTCAAGAAGTTTATCGTGGCCGGTAAAGTGGAGGGGAAAAGGTGCAATACGTTGGTCTGACCAGATTCGCACCGCTCTTGACTCTATAGTTCACAACACCCTCTACACCGCCAGAGACAGAAACAGATGAAGGAAAATCGTTCGAGAGAAAGTGATACAGAAAGAAGGTCACGAGCCTCATTATTGAGGTATACGACGCAAGGATATTACTTTCCGTGTTTTAACTTGTTCAAGTCTTATCAGTTATGTCAGTTACTTTAGTTCGTCTGCAGATATCCTCATTTCTGATTCTATCTGATTCTTTCTCTTTGCATTGCACGTTGCGTGACTCCGAGCCGCCTTATAAGTCCTAATGTGAACGACCTTGTCTAACCAGGATAAAATATTCGCCGGTATCTCTTCGACCACATTACATTGAATAGTTACGCATACATGATGGTAAAGGTTGAATCACCAAACCGTAACAAATGTGAGGTAGTGGAAAACGTGTATCACAAGACAATAGAGTATGGCCCGTCAAAGTGCAGCGATGCCTGCTCAGCCTAAAGACTTCATCATCATCATTTCAGCCATAAGACGTCCACTGCTGGACGTCGTGTCCTCAATAGATTTCTACATGGGCCGGATAGAGGCGACCCACATCCAGCGAGTCCTCGCAACCCTAACCATGTCGTCCAACTTTGCGGGTGGCCTTCCCACGCTGTG
Organism: Hedya salicella; assembly: GCA_905404275.2. Lineage (NCBI taxonomy): Eukaryota > Metazoa > Arthropoda > Insecta > Lepidoptera > Tortricidae > Hedya > Hedya salicella. The sequence continues at coordinate 18,274,089 of FR990112.1, forward strand.
CTTGCCAGTACGCGGTCTAAAGATTTACGATCTCGGTAATATAAATAACATCCTCGCAGCTCCAAGCTCCAACCTCCAAGCGAGCCACGATGGAAGTGGCATATATATAACCCTCTTTAAATAAATATAGATTAAAAAATGTACACACTGCATAGGTAAATCAATTTATGTTTATGGCCTAAAAAAACACCCAAGTGGGACTCTGACTCTCACACCTAGGGTTAAGAGAGACCGGTGGAGAAGAATCTCGAAAGAAGCAACTAAAGAAGTAAACAACTCCCCATGACCACGACTACTCTGTGAAGAATGAACGACTAAGAATAGGAATACAAAGAAATTATATATGTAACATATAAACACAAAATATATACCAGATACTGCATGGAAGACGGATGCTTTTTGAGTTCTTGTTTCAGGAGATGCTTAAGTATGTAGCATCCGCTTGAAAACTACCTTACCTGGGGTTTGTCTGATAGAAAGAGGGAGCAGATTCCAGAGGCGGCTTGCCTGAACGGTGTGATATTTCTAAATTTTTTACTGTTCCCCTAATTTATAAATACACCAGAAAAGGTCAAACGGTCAAATTTAACGGGCTGAGCATTGTTGGGTCTTAAAAGGAAAATGCGTCAGTAATTCATATTTACGTTCAGAAATCCCTTGACATGGCGGGCTTTGTTAAACGGTTTCTCCCACGATATTATACGGGCAGAATCGAATGTGTGACGTCACATAAATAATGTCATGGAAACAGGAAAGAATGGTTCTAAGGTCTATGAGTAACTCAGAAATCTTACTCTTACATATGTATACTATTATAAAGTTGTAAAAATGAATTGTTTGTATGTGTCGTTGTGGCTTCATCACGCCAATTCGGCTAAACGGATTTCGACTATTTTTGGTATTTTGGTAGCTTGGTATCTCCATGTGGTTATAGGATACTTTTTACTCGACTACGCTGAAGAAAAAAGAGGGGTTATGATTATTTCACCTCCGTTAACGCAGTTGCGGGCACCCTCTAGCCTATCTATAAGTTTAACGTTTATGGTTTACAATGTATCAACGTAACTTATCAGGTTTGATTAAATATCTACATCAGCAGAAAAACATTTTCGATAAAAAAAATTGAAATTAGTCAGTGACATGACCGGCACTGATAAGCAACGGCTAAATTAATTCCATACGCACTTACTACTCTAGCACTATACTGAATGGATTAAAATTTTAGTACATTACTACACAGGCCGGGACGAAAGGGGTTGCCGGCCGAAAACATATAGACGGCCGAGCAAAGCGAGGCCGAATAGGTCTGAGGTGGGCAACCCCATATTTCCTGCCGAGGTACGTATAGTGCCTTTTTCAAACATGCAATGAAATAAAAAACAAAAAAATCAACGTTCTATTTTTTTAATAGGCATAAAACAAAAAAAACCCATTATTTTTCGATTTAGTGACCATCAAATACACAGATGCACCATTGACCTAAACACCAAGAAACAAAATAAATGTATGTGAGTAAATGAGTGTAATGATGACATGATATAAAATAATGAAAAATGTAAGTGACTTGTAATTAACATGTATTGTAATTACTAATAAAGAATCTGAATCTGAAATAGTCCGTATCACTTATTTTGATTTTTTTTTTCAATACTACTCTAAAAATAATTATATCTTATGCTCAAATTGCAACATTACTTTTAATTGCTGATCATTTTAAAATCGTCGAAAGCATAATAATAAGTGTTTATAGACATTTTCTAGGTATTACAAGAAATTGCATTTCACTGTAAGCGCGCTTTAATATATTTGACTACCCAATCTAACCACTCGCATAGCTATATTGAGAATAGCTACGTCTTAGGTGGCTTCTCGTCTACGACGTAGCGGTGCTACGGAATTATAGCGCTGCTACGGACTGTCATAGCACTCGGACGCTGAAGAGGCATGCCATAAATCGAGTGCGATACGGAACTGCTGTGAAATTGAGTTTCCAGAACCTCATGCAGGGGAAATCAACTGTTGGTCTGGAATTTCCTAATACGCTTAACTGGGTTTCTAATAAATTTCTTGTAATATTTTTAAAATATTTTCTTCTGTTTCCGCGATTATTACTCATTTAAATAAATCAATTTAACGGATTATATCGCGTATATTATTTCATTGACATTTCGGAAGTTTTTCAGCTTTCCAGGGTCACGGGTGGACAAAAAAGCTCCTGAAACATCAATGAGATTATATACGCGATATAATCCGTTAAATTGTTTTACTTAAATATTTTCAAAAGTTAATTTTTATTCAATTTCGTGTTTATGCGCTTAAGTTTAGTGCTAAAGTATTTTAAGAATATTATTATATGTCAGCTGCCTTTATTTGTAGATTTCGGTAAAGATCTCAAATTTTGTAAAACATATAAATAAGATCCTGATAAAACAAGCAAATTAATGAACTACTTTAAAAAATAAATAGCGACACGTTTGGCTAAGTGGGTTGTACAACGGCTTCGAAGGTAGCGGTCCCGGGTTTGAATTCCGGCCAGGGCAAGTGATGAACACGAATGTTTGTTCCTGGGTCCTGGATGTTTTTTCTATGTATGTATGAATTTTGTATACCGTTGCCTAAGTAGCCACAGTACAAGCTTTGCTTAGTATGAGACTAGGTCGATTTGTGTAAAATTGTCCCTGATATTCATTTATTTATTTTTGGTACGATATCTTACGCATAGCTATTTTTATGAGTTCTTAAACTTTAGGTGAGAAAGTCCATTTTTAAAGTATGAAAATATTAATAACTAATAATACCATTGAATAATACATAAAATGTATGGTAACTTTTGTTATGAAACCGTTTCAATAAACGCAAGTTTTAACATATCTGCAGAACAAAGGTATTCATTTCCTCATATAAGGTACTAACCGTGTGACGTCTTTAAGCTAGTAAGCTTTAGTATGAAGTTTTGTTTTGGGAAAGTCTAAAAAGGTGTAGTTTGTAACATTGTTATATCTCGGGGAGTATTTTTAGGTTGAAGTAGTTTTTTTTCACTAACATTATTTTATTGAGAGTTTGCTCTATAATATACCGCAGAAAAATGTTGTTAAATGGCCCCTTTATATATTTAAAAGCGAGTTTGTTAATTTTTCTGTCTGTATGGAAAGAAAGAAAGAAAGAAAAAAAATAACGGCTAAATGGAATAGAGGCTGGAAAGTTTCATAGGCCACTTTTTATTACAGTAAAATGTACGTTATCCGAATGATAAATGAAGTTCTAGGCACCGAGGGCAAAATCACGAGAAAATCATTCAATTAATCAATCAAAATAAATAAAATACGTACTGCATAGAAGTGGTCACAAAATGTTAAATAGGATGATGTTTTGTTTACTGGCAAGAAAAGCCAGGGTGATTGTGCACTACAAGGATTTTTACTGTTCTGCAGTCCGAATTTTTACGGTCGCATATTAAATTTATACTAGTTTGGGATAAATTGGACTGCCGGACAGTGAAATTTCTTGTAGTGCACAATCGCCCGTAGAAAACTGTTAAAGTATTCGGTGATTTTTCTCAACAATAGTGATCTCATAATATTGTAACCTGTTTCGCAAATTTCGCTCATTTGGATAATATAATTTAAATGTTTTATATCACGCATATTATCTTATCTCATTTGATTTCATGACGTTTCGGAAACTTTATTTACAGCTTCCGAAACCTTTATGTAAATACTGATGGACCTATGCTTGTAAAACTGTCCATCTTACACACTAAACTTCATTTACTACATTTTAATGATCGATGAAAATAATCAGTAATCACATTTAATTCGTTTTGCTCGATAATAAATCGTACCTTCATACAGTCTTTATTTAATTTTTTTTTTCGTTAACAGTTTTTTTGACGTGACATTCCATGGGTTTAACATGGAATGTCACGTCATAAAGATTGCATCAAAGATTTAATTCTTTATTAATTATATAAATGAAAAGTAAGGTTGATTTAAAAAAAAAAATCTGAATAATAGCTAGGCTATAGACTACCTGACAAGTTAAAAAGCTCTACAGTATTCACTTTTTAGAAGTCTAAGCAGACGACTCTGAGTATATAGGAAAAAAAATCACCTATGTTATTCGAGTACAGCTATAGAATTAAATTTCTATCGCAAATTTAGTTTTATTCCACTTTAAATAATATCTTACAAAAACACACAGCACTTAAGTACGAAAGCCTACTCTATATAGGACGCGACCGTCGAATAAGCGCGGAACCTTACACCCTAAATTTTCAAGGTCATTTCACAACGAAACCGAAAACAGCTTATTCCGCCAAAACCATTAAAACCCGATTCATTAACCCATTCGACCATACAATTCACACTCTACTGCCTCGAAATAATTAAACCTTAACTAATCATTACCATTTTTCAGCACCATCCAATGTTCAACGTTATCCAACACACACACAAATTGTAAAACAGATGACACTTGACAAACACAATATAGCACTGTCACCGGTTACTAAGGTTCGATTTGGTGTATTTATAATAAAACGACACGACGTAGGTCGCGGTTGACGATCTCTGGGGCACTGCCGCTACGTCGGGCCGACCGTTACCGAGTTTTGCCGACTGCGCCCGAGAGTGCTCGGGTACCGAAATTTCGCCCAGTCTTTCATATTTTATATCGGTAGGGAACGGAATTACGGACTTTGCTTGGGTAGGTTTTTATAGCGGGCGGAACCAAGGCGGCCGAAACGCATTCTATTTGGTACGTTTTTTTGGTACGTTACACATTTATTGTTGGTTTTGCACCGTGTAATGCGTGATTTTAACGGCGCCCGATGAGGGGTAGTTGTGTTAATTCGGTGCTTTTTATGAGTTTAATTTTGATACCTATTCAGATTTTTATTTATTCTTTTCGAGTTATTGTTTAGTGGCAGAAGTTCAAGCTTCACCTATAGGGCAATTTACTATAAACCTACAGTTTGGCACAATTATATAAGCTTTGTTATGGTGAATATTTCTTGTTAATATTATAGCCTTAGTTGTGATAACTGTTAGCTTAATAGTCTCTTCTTTGGAGTAATATTTTATTTTTTGTCTTTCACGTTTGCAGATACTTTACACCTCCAACACATAATAGGTCTCAAGGGTCAACAACCCTTGAGACCTTTTATATGTCTTAATTTAAAGTTTTGACCATACACCTTCTCCTCTCTACATGTCTATTAAAGTTCCTTTTCTTATAAACTGTTATTTATTGTTAGTCTTTTTTTATTTACTTTTTGACGCCTACAGACCCTTTACTTTTCAGGAAGTATTGCTTTAATTTATATAATCTAATGGACCTGGGGATCAATATACATCACCCTGTAGGCATTTAGTAGCTGTAGTAGGCATTTAAAATGTTTTGATCACAAGGGCGAAACTATGGTCATGGCAGTGCTTTTGTGCCTAAATGGACCGAACACCACTAATGATGATGATGTAGAATTGTTAAGGCAGTCCTTTTCCTTCCAAAACGTGGAGTATAAACATACATTGGACTTTGGAAGCATTTTTGTGAAGCGTGAACTGTCTATCCGTAATGGGCGCCTTCGTTTGCGGAGGAGAAAAAGTCATAACCCCTCTTTTTTTCTTCAGCATAGCTTAATAAAAAGTATCCTATAATCTGGAGATACCCAGCTACCCGTGAACCAAAGATAGTTGTAATCCGTTTAGCCGATTTAGCGTGATCAAGCCACAACGACACTTCATATAATAAACAACATATCTTCGTCAAGTACCCATAATACAAGCCTTATAGAGCTTACCACAGGACTAGTTCGATTTGTGTAAAATGGTCCAGTATTTTTTTTATGGCACAAAACAATAGTAAATACAAATGGCGAACTAAATGCCAAATGGCATTTTCTACAGGTCAACCATAGGGCCAAACGGAGGTGCATGAAAATGGTGCAGTGGGAAAAATTATTCAATACTGACAAAAGCAAATAATGCATTCATAATAACTTACACCTATACTCTATAGGTATGTAGCGGGAGAGTTGAAACGCTATAATATTAAATAATATGCGACAGTTAAATATGTATGTAGTTTACTTGTAAGATATAAAGAAGATACAATAGTTAGTAACAATATGACGATGAAGCGCGATGGTCGCAAGAAGAAAAAATCATCTGAGCGACATGCTTGCAGCGTTGCTATGGCGACGCTATCGCTAGGGATGCGCTCTGCTCGTAGTGCAGCGCCATAGTAGGTACTTATTTTACTAATGCGAAAGTAGCCCTGTCTGTCTGTCAATCTATTACCTTGTACGCTTCAACCGCTAAACCAATTAAGATTAATTTTGGTATGGGGATTGTTTTACACCCTAGAAAGGACATAAAATCATTTTGTCCCGGAATAATCCCTAAAGGGAGTAAAAAGGGGGTCCGAAGTTAATATGGGGAATCTATCATTAAAACAGAGGCTATTTAGCTATCGGTAACCCGGGCGAAACCACAGCTAATTTTTTAATTTTTAAGTTTGTCCATAACACCCGCCAAGTGCGAGTCGTACTCGCGCACCAAGGGTTCTGTACAAAATATACGCTACAAATAGCCGTAATGTAAATCCAGCGTTAGCAGAGCCCTACTCCTAAGCAAAATGTACGCGGTGTTCGATCATTTTATATTGGTTTCTGACATAGACAGACACACATAAAATTTTACTGTATTTAGTATTTGTTGTTATAGCGGCAACAGAAATACATCATCTGTCACGGTTCATGAGATACAGCCTGGTGACAGACGGACAGACAGACAGACGGATGGAAGGACAGCGAAGTCTTAGTAATAGGGTTCCGTTTTACTTTGGGTACGAAACCCAAAAATGTAACTTCTTTGTAAAAACGCCTCAATCAGTTTTTAGTAAAAAAAACAACTGGTATATTTTAAAACAGCAAATTCTAACAGACGTCTAAATTATCTGCTTTAAAATATACCAGTTTAAGGGAATGCAAATCTACAGAAAAACTTTTTAGCAATCAAGCAAAATTTAGCTTAAAAGTATTCCACTTAACTTAAAAAATATATTTTATTATTACTAAAAGCAAATCTGAATTTTATTATTTCCCAACAAACACAACACTTTCATATTGCAAATGGTACGAAAATCAAAATTCTAAATATGCGTAGTGTAGATAATTAAAAAATATTGGACACATATTTTTAGTTTTAGCAAAATAATCAAATAATACTGAGAGGAGTTAGGAGTTGGGGCTCGTGACGTCACTACTAGGTATAATTTGTACCACACGGTGTCGTCACGCGACATTTTGACTCAATGTATCTCCTGTTATTTTTAAATACGTAAAAAAAAGAAAAAAATATGTGTGTAATATTTTTTAATTATCTACAATACGGAATAAATATTAAAATTTAGTCGTCATTCCTATTGGTTCAATCTACGGATCTTCTACTTCTGCAGTCTTTGTCCCTTATGCACTACGTCTTCCCTCCTCTAACACTTTCTATGGGAAAATTTTCGAGTTTGCGTAGTCAATAACAAAGGCAAATGCGTATGTAGCGAAGGCCTGGTAATGAGCTTAGCGGCGGCGGACGGCATTCCTATTTGTGGGTATACGCTTCATCCATTGAATTGAATTCAGATGTCTGATGGCTATCAGAGGCGTGGTGTAAGGAAAATTAAAAGGGAAACCGAAGCATATTCATTTACTCATATTTAAAAAAAAGGTGGTTATTATTAGTCTTTCCTTGGGCAACCCGGTGGGAATCGGCTTATATAGACGCCACGCCACTGATGGCAACACAATCTCGGCGCTAAGTCAGATTAAAAAAAAATGAGAAAAGCTTCATAGATAAAATAAGTAGTTTATATCTTTCACACACTGACCCATTAGGATTGCTCACCCTGTAATGAAATTAAGAATAATAGGCATATAATAACTAAAATGTAATACACCATAGTAATTATGTAACAAATGTTGCCAAATTCAAACTCATATTAGAAATGCTTGTTGATTCGTCTTTCTTTCATGTGAAAACGGGGCAACGAGACAACTAGAAAGTGCCATAGACAGCTTTTTATCTCGGAAAAAGTATGGTTCCCGATGGATACACAAAATAGGTTACGCGAAAAGCGGGAAGATCGTACATTACATAGAATAATAATATTTTAATAGCAATAATCTATACCTTTATAAAGTTGTAAAAATCAAATGTCTGTACATTGAAATGATTTACAAAAAATATATTGTAACGGACTATTTGGAGGTGACTGAATTGTTTTTTTTTTTATGTTTGTATATGTCGTTGTGTCGGCTAAACAGATTTCAACTACTTTTGGTACACGGGTAACTGGGCATCTACAGATGGTTAAAGGATTACCCGACTAAGCCTAAGCAAAAATGAGGGTTATTGCTTACGGGGAGGTAGGACACGAACGAAGTTGAAGGCTCCTCTAGTGTTGAATATTAATCGAATCGTAACACAATTAACCAAAGACACATAATTATTACAGTAACAATTAGGTACCTAGTTTGTACATGGCTAAAATAGTTCAAAACTGTATTGCGATAACAATATTACGTAGTCGTAATTAATTAGAATCGATATTCACAAGTAACAATCAAAGTGTTTCCAATTATTTTAATACACTAGCTTCATTTCATGCGTAAGTAATTTGGTTTTATCATATTCTCTAAGAAATCAAACCAGTTATTGGTTTCATATGAAAAGTTAACTTCTAGTTAAAGTTCATTGTTTTTGTGTAACGTGAAAATATCGGCAAGTTTCTATTACTGTCTGTATAAGATTTATGTCATGTTTATGTCGTAGTCCGGCGTTTCCGCAGCCGGTTAGTCGACACCCAGGAGTCGCGTCACACGGTGCTAGTGGTTAAACCGTGTTAATGTTTATCTTTTGTTTTATATTTAACATCTGTTAGTTTGTAACAGATGCCTGGAATAAATGAATTTGAATTATCACATCTGCTCCTAGTAAGTTTTCGCTTCAAAAGCATTTTCCTACATAAATCTTGGTCGTGAAATGAATTAATGACATATCAAAATTAGAAACCATATTCGTACCTGTCGTTTTCACTTTACCGATATGACCTCCCATCTTGACTTATATTTTAAAAGCACATTCGCGTCATTGACATTACAAACTTTAATAAATTATCGTTAGTTTCCTTGAATGTATTCAATGCTCAAGTTACCTTACTAAATACCGAAGGCAGCTATCAACAAAATGTCACCAGCCACGCGAGGCTTGCTCCAATGTACCAAACTTGGGGATACCTAATTCCAAGTAAATTTTAACAGTATTCAAAGTTTCCTAACAAGCAAAGGGCGCAGCATTTTAGGAATCAACGCGCCTATGATGGTCAAGTTTATCGCGTGATAAGGATACGATAATGCATCCTTCACTCTAGTATTCACTTGCCAGAAATGAATGGTGCTTGTCATTTATCTGTCGCATGATAGATGCAACCATAATCGTCGCGCAAAATATACGAGGCCACATTTTACGAAATTCAAATCTTTGGTCCGCAAGTAAGCCTTATAGAATTTTACATACGTTCTAAGGAGCAAAATTCGACTAGGAACTGCGGTATCTCTAATTGAGGAATATCTCTGGTATATCTCGGACATATCACGTTTACATAACGATATCTGCTATGTAAGCCGCATTATGCGTCATTGACAATAGATAATATTAAAATTAGATACATTATTTGTACACGTCTTTTCCATTATAGTGTGTAGACAACGCAAATATAATTCAAGATGGCATCATCTATTTTTATTTGCGTTGTCTATTTTTATGCACTTTTAGAAGCTTATTTGCGCTATTGGTAGCACAAACTCTAATCAAATTATCGTTATTTTCCTCATACTTTATTCTATGTTAAAGTTAACTTACAAAATACCAACGATAGCTATCGACAAAATGTCACCTCCCACGCGAGGATCGCTCAAATATACCGATCGTTGAGGTACTTAATATCAAGAAAATGTAAGCAGTATTCAAAGTTTCCCAGCGAGCAATGGAGTGCGTCTTTTTAAAGTTATGAGAGTTGGGGTTTTTTTACTATGAAATCCAAATGTTTATTCTGAAATTTACCGCAAAGGGTCTTTTATATTATAGACTTTAAAGCATTTCGGAAATATGACTTTTTCTATAGTCTATCTATACTGTTATAAAGTTGAAATAAAACAATTTAACGGATTATATCGCGTATATTATCTCATTTTAGTTCCCGACGTTTCGGAAGCTTTCCAGCTTTCCATGGTCACGGGAGGACGTCGGGAACTAAAATGAGATAATATACGCGATATAATCCGTTAAATTGTTTTATTTCAATGAGTAATAATCGCGGAAACAGAAGAAAATGTTATAAAGTTGTAAAAATGAAATGTCTGTGCATTGAAGATATGTTAAAAAACATAAGTGTTACAGACTATTTGCAACTCACTGAATCGAAGAATATTTTTTATTTTTATTTTTTGTATACGAGTATATGTATGTGTCGTTGCGGCTTTATCACGCCAAATCGGGTAAACGGATTTCAACATTTTTTAGTTCACGGATAGCTGGATATCTCCATATGATTATAGGATCCTTTTTACCCGACTACACAAAAGAAAAAAAGTGGGGTATGACTTTTTCCCCTCCGCAAACGAAGTTTTTTCTAGTACAATTATAAAATAGTAAAAATAAAACGTCTGTTCATTGAAATGTCGGACTATTTGAATTGTTTTTTATTTTGTATGTATATTTTTGTAGATTTATCACGTTAAAACGGCTGAATAGGCCTATATATTTTGCACGGGTAGCTGGTCATTCATAGACGGGTATTGGATACTTTTTATACGACTGCACTGATGAAATAAAAGAGGATTATGATTTTTTCCCCTGAGGTGAAGTTGCGCACCTTCTAATTTATTGTTAAAAACAACATTGCAAAAGTGATATTATTATATGTAGCTATATTTACTATCGTTCAATAAATAACGGTTACAATTTTGAGTGATAATGATCTTGATAATCAAAGTTCATAGCTTTTAAAAATAAAACCATAAGGTTTATTTTTAAAACATAAGAAAGATAACAGTGTACGTAGGTACTCGTACATGTAACGTAACCCATATAATGTATTAAAAATAAAACCATAAGCAATTAATTTTGAGAGAAATATGCTTGGACTTAGAACTTGTGTCTTTTTATGAATATGGTCAAACTATCTATAAAAATATACATACATTTCTTAAGCTTTTTACCGATACCAACATTTCTCATCTGATAAATTCTTATGCAAATTTAAGTTAAATATTAATGTTAACTATCCCCGTTTCTAAGAAAATCAGTTCGCGGTAAGAAATGGCTGTTTTTTTCCCTTGGGCCGTTTCTTGCTACTTGTTTATTTTGCCTTGCCTTGAATATGAAACGATTGGAGGAAGTCGTTATTCGTGTGATATATTATGCAGTTTGGTATATTTATACTTATTTCTGTCGTCTAACCCTTCACTGTGACCTGATTGGCTTGTCATTGCAGAATGGTTTTAAGGACTTTGCGATAAGGCTTACAAATCAGTATTCTAACTTTGTAAATGTCGTTTTTTCGTAGTTAAACTATGTACTATTTTTTGACTAGTTTTATTTATCTTTGGTGCAGTATGCAAAATTTAATTAAATCTATTTTTTTATGTTGGTATTTTATATATTTTAAAATACCAACTTAAAAAAAATAGATATGCACTCAGAGTCAGAGCTATATCGAGGGGAACTCACAGACCACGAGTGAGCGTCGCACGCTCTGTGAGGCCAATGAGTTCTTGTTTGACCAGAAACCAAATCCGTCCACAATTGTAATGAACGCACCGCAAACGCAAATATGCCTTGCCAAAGGCTTGCGTACTGCGCGCGTGTATTACGCAGTAATGTTAGTTCAAGCTCCTATTTCATAAACGTGACAGGTGCCAGTTGACAACGAAAATTCAGCATGCATTACTTCTCCATCATGATGCCAGGCATACATTTACTAGGCGACCCAGAAATGTACGTTGAATTGTCGTTGTCAATTGTCACCTGTCACGTTTATGAAATAGGAGCCAGGTGTCGCTCCTGCGTTGTTTGTGCACTTCTCCCACGCGCTCTGCACGCAGGTCATGTAGGTACTGCGCTAGCATTGCCTACAGTGCATACACTACTGTGGTGTAATGAGCTATACATGTACGCGCAGCCCGCGCGCTTGGATGGCCCCTCTACACGATCGCCGATTATTGGCTAGGTGGGACGTGGTTAATTGTTAGAGCACTCTAACAAATTACTGTGTCTCGCCTGCTCACCGACGATCGTCTAAAGGGGAGCTATGAGGTGCGCTAACAGTAACAAGAAACTACACGTGGGCCGCGTGCAAACGATGCAAGAAAAGTACGGTAGTGCATTCGCATTGCATTCGCCAGATGTGGACCGACCTTAATGATTTGATGTAGATCATCCACTTCCTCTGCGCTATGACGGCCATGACGTTTCTTGCTTTGGTCTTATTGCGGAAAATTGCAAGAATGGATACGAGTTGCTGGACAAGACGAGTCCTTGAATTGAGGCCCAGAGCGGACACCCGAAGGCGCAGTAGACCTCCACAGCGCTGGGTGGATGACATCCGACAATACGGAGGTCAAGACTGGATGAGTCGGGCACAGGATCCACAGGATTGGAAGAAGAAAGAGGCTTACATCCAACATTGGATCACCAAAAGGCCACCATGATGATGATGGTGATAGATCATGGGAGCGCGTTAGATACCTATATCTAGTAGCTGTCGTCGTCCGGACGATGAATGAGATGTTGAAACCAAACTTCTTGAAACGTTGGACGTGAAATTATTTATCGAAACCTGGATATTGTCGCGTAGCAAATGGATGTACTACTTAGTCGATCAATCTTCAACTTTTCCAAAGTTTCCGAGTTCGGTTGACGCTTTCAAGTTTGTTTGAAAATAGTAAAATCCTGTAACCAGGAAGAAAACTCAGTAAATGATGTAATGATGAAAATTTTATATTTTTACGATCTCGTGGGAAGCGTTTTTATGGACATATTTTGTTTTAAGAAAAAAGGTAACTTCGGAGAGTCCATACACTCATATAAGTAGCATTGATGTATACTATTATTTTTTAATTTCATAATTTAGAATGTTACTGTTAAAGACAGATAAGTGTGCGAATACAAAATAACCGCCTAAATCGATGGCTTTTTAGTATCACCGGAAGTTAAGAATTATTGATATAGTAAATATTAACTACTTGTGTGTTGTCTGATATCTATACTATTATAAAGTTGTAAGAATGAAATGTTTGTATGTCTGTATGTGTCGTTATGGCTTCATCATCTAAATGCTAAACGGATTTCAACTTTTTTTTGTACACGGATAGCTGGGTATCTCCAGATGGTTATAGGATACTTTTCATTAGACTATGCTAAAAAAAAAAGAGAGGAGTTATTAGTTTTTCTCCTCCGCGAGCGAAGTGGCGTGCGCCTTCTAGTATATATATTTTTTTTTGTCATTTGGAACATCGAAACATCAATAACAGAGTTTCAAAGTAATACATAAAGCTAATAACAAATGTCCACAGATATACAGTCAGTGGAGCTAGAATATTCCAGTTTTCAGTTCTTAGTAACACCTTTTCTCATTTCGCTACTTGAATAAAAAACATCACGCAAGGAGGCTCTGAGCATAGCTCGCTCCATTGCCCTTTGAGTGACTTTAGCCTTCTTATGAGGCCCATTGTGAGTGACCACGTCTCAGTGCCGTATGGCATCTCTATACACACTGGTTAAAAACCTTCCTCTTAAGACACTGCTGTATTTAGGACGAGAAGGTAATTACGTGGTTTCCCGAAAGCTGCCTATCCGAGTTGTATTCGACGTGTGACCTATTTCTTAAAGTTGGATCAACCCGTCTGGAGTGTTTGTCCCAGGTATATAACTTCAAGCGTAGAGTCTCCAACTTTTAAGAATGTATGCCCACATGAGAGTTTTATATACTGGAATCTCCTGGTGTGATCGTATCAGAAATGAGATCTGCAGAAGAACCAAGGTCGTCGACATAGCTCAAAGAACTGCTAGACTTAAGTAGCAGTGAGCTGGGCATATTGCTCGTAGAACCGATAGCCGCTGGGGCAGAAAAGTTTTCGAGAGGTAATCGCTTACAGAACGACGCAGCACGGGAGGCCAACAAGATGGACCGATGATCTGGTGATCTGAGAAACCGTAGGATGAGGGCAGCGCCTGACCGGTCATTATGAAGATCCTTGGGGGAGGCTTTTGTCCAGCGTCATCGGACTGATATGATGATAAAAAACATCACTTTATTCATGGCGGTCAGTACAGTGCTCGCTAGTGAAAGGGTAACACACTCGACGCGTAATCGAGAAGTACCAGGTTCGAGTCCTGGTGTGACCACGTGCGAGAGCAATCGTATTTTTCTTTGCGCTTTGACTTGTACCTATATCACAATAGATAAAAACGTGGTGTTAATTTTCCCACATTAAAAACACAGAAAACATGACCAGAAATCACTTGTCTCATTTTGTTACTAGCATATCATAGAATTTAAACGACAGATCTAACACGACTATTCAATTAAATAAGGTAATTCCTTCACAATACCAATTAAACTACCGAAATAAACATAATTCAACTCGCTAAACACTACTTACGTTCATTAGCACTTGTTTATTTAAGCTATATAGCGAACGTGTCCATCAAATTACAATACTGTGCATTTTCAACCATACCCTAGGGAGATCAAGTTTAAATTTTGCACTAGTGCGTAAAATGTGCCATTGTGTATCAGCAACTATTCACGCTGAAACAAACGGGAATCGCTATGATATCGTTGTGTATACATTGCTCGCTGAATATTTTATGTACAGTACAGTACAGATTTAGGTTTAATAAAGAGACAGCCTATGATGTTTTATTCAATTTTTAACGATAAAAACATTATTTTTCGAGTGAATGAAATCGATGCTGTAAGTTATTTCGTAAATGTATGTACACAAAAACACACACAACTGCACAAAAAGGTTTAAATTTGAAAACTATACATTTTGAAAATCCGATTTTGTTACTTGGGACAGTCAAAATCTATACTATTATAAAGTTGTATAAATGAAATGTCAGTAGATTGACTATATTTTAAAAAAATACTTTAGATTTATTTGGAGGTCGTAAATCGATTTTATTTTTTATTTTTGTGTGTTTGTACGTGTACTTGTGGCTTCATCAAAAATCTGCTTAACAGATTTGAACTATTTTTGGCAGACGAGAAACTGGGTATCCAATTCACAGATGGTTTTAGGATACTTTTTACCCAACCAGACTGTCGTAAAAAGAGGAAATATGATGAAATCGACTTTTGTTTCACCGCGGAGTGTAAATATTAAAAATATAACCAGCCAACAGCCGTTTATACAAAAAGTCCACTACAGGTGAAAAAAATACGATATGAAAAAAAACACTAATAATAAAGCGTATCTTCCCAGCACTTACGTCGTTTTGCTGAGAAGCACAGTTTTTGGCTATAACTTAAAAACGGCATGTTGAAAATAATTTTCGTTGGAAGTATTTATTTTTCATATTTTTTTAACATACTGTTTAGAAAATAGAGGTTCATATTTATAATTTACGCACAAACTAAACGTTTGAAATATCTACTGACACATGAAGCATGAAACATTTGCTTTGACTCTAATTACGCACTGAGTTCAGTTGATCGAAATATATAATAGGTATATAATACGCATAGGTACGTCATCATTGACTAGAACTTGTCATTACACTGTTAAAAAATAGTAGATAAAAATAGTAGTTTTATAGGGCTTCCAATCCCTCCCTCCCGGGATTGGAAGCTCTACTCGTCTACGACTCGGCTGTCTAGTTTACTCTAAGTATATAATAGTAGTCTTTCGTCCACCCTAAACTCGTCCAACAAACCATGTTCCGGCCGAGGATTGTACAGTGCTTTTCTCAAACAACGTGAGGATGTATTAAAATTAAAATGTCCTGTCGTCGCCGCCCTTCCTCTCCCACTGGGTCACTATATAGGCCCACCTGTATGGGTGCGTACGGTTTTCGTGGCAAAAAAATTAAATAGGAGATGGCGAGACGACCTAGATGCATTCCTAAACGATTGGCTAGAGGCAGCCGGCAATAGCGAGTTGTGGAGATCTAAAGGCTCTCCTTTAGGTTTAGAAGACCTCTGTCTTTGCCCTACAGTGGGACACCCATATAGGCTATTAAAAAAAGATCATCATGTAACTTAGCTTAACTAGAATCCAAAATTGTATGAATGTAGCTCATACAGTTTTTGATATATGTACGTTTAAACAGCGGCATTTTAATGACTGACTTAACTGACTGACTTATAGATCAAAAACATAACCCACTTCCAGATAACTTAGCAAGTTGAAATTAAGCATGCGGACGGATAATTATGCGGATAGCCATGCATAAAAATAGTTATGATTATTGGTCTGGAAATTAAAACATTGGGCCAAGTTCGTAGTTTTTTTTACACAAATATCTTAACTATGTTAGTATCGACTACCTAGCAAAAAGTAATGACATCCCACCAAAACCTAAAACTGTGAAAAATAAGCGAAGTCCTCGTGTTCCACTAATAGCAGTGATATCTCAAAAGGTGCCAATTCTGGTACAAAATTGTTAACAGCAAAAACAATTTATTGCCGCTTTTAGTACACGATTTAGTACCAAAATTGGCATCTTTTGAAATATCACTACTTTTAGACGTCCATGAGAACTCGGCTTATTTTTTACAGTTATGTTTTGATGGGATTGAAATATAGCTAATCTTATTCATCAACATAAACGAAAAATGGTGTACCTATAGTAGGTACTAAGCAAAATAACACTCTATTTGCCATAATGTGATATTTGCAGATTCTTCTGAAAGTAATGCTTTAATCCTTATCCTTGCTATAATATAATCGTGAAAGTATGTATGTACGTTGCACTTAATCTCAAAAACTACTAGACAATTTTTATGAAACTTTCCAGTTATATACCTTATATATCAGAATAGGACATAGGCTATAATGTAAATTAAACTTCATACCTTTTAGGGACAAAATAGGGGATGAAAATTTGTATGGACACTAAATATTTTTTTACGCTAGGAACTTGAAATCTTGGTAATATGCTTGACATTTAAATAAGTAAAATATTGAGTTTTGGGGAAAGACATAAGCTACTTTTTATCCCAGAAAACCGAATCTCAGGCGGACGAAGTCGCGGGCGGCCGCTAGTAATCTATACTATTATAAAGTTGTAAAAATGAAATGTCTGTACATTGAAGATATTTTCAAAATAATGATTGTTACGGACTATTTGGAGGTCACTGAATCGTTTTTTTTTTTTTTTTTGTACGTTTGTATGTTCGTATATGTTGTTGTGGCTTCATCACGCTAAATCGGCCAAACGGATTTCAACTACTTTTGGTACACGGGTAGCTAGGTATCTCAAGATGGTTATAGGATACTTTTTACTCAACTACGCTGAAGAAGAAAAAGAGGGGTTATGATTTTTTCTCTCCCGCGAAAGAAGTTGCGGGAACCCTCTAGTATGAATATAAATAAAACAATTTAACGGATTATATCGCGTATATGATCTCATTTGAGTTCCCGACGTTTCGGAAGCTTTTCAGCTTTCCACGGTCACGGGTTGACTGAGAAAAGATATACTTTCCTCCGACAAAGTTACAATTTACGTGAAATTGTTTTATTTAAATAAGTAATAATCGCGGAAACAGAAGAAAATATTATATGAATATAAATTAGCCAGCAATGAACGCCGCACTTAGTAATTTACGAGTACACACTAGCAGTAATAGCGTTTGAAATAACCACTGACGAACGAACCGTTGCTTTGACACTAATTGCTAAATGTAAGAGGCCAGTTAATTAGAATATACATCAGCATGCTCGTGGTAATTAAAGTTTGCTGTTTAGACTGAAAATTCAGTGTTTTCAGGAAAATCTGATGTTGGACGTATACCTAAATCTTGCCATGGCAATGATCACCAGTGCAAACAATTTTTTTCATTGCCTTTATGTATTTTTTTTTATTTTGGAACTATTTGTATTCACTGAGGTTCAAACTATGGCAGTTACTTTTTAATATTGTCAAATTAAAGACTAAAAAGTTGTTTTCACCAATTGACGCGTCATTACTTGTTTCCATTGTTTTATCAATTCCTTAAATAGTTATTGGTTATGGTTGGCTTGTTGGTTATTATTATTATTATTTATGTAATGAGTGGCAAACGGGCAGACAAGCCACCTGATGGAAAGAAGTCATCGTTGCCCATGGATATGTGCAACACCGGAGGAATCGCCCATACTTTGCCAACTTTTGAGTACCCGTGTTAACTCGCTTCTTGAAGAATCCCATGTTATTTTTATTAATTATTTTGCGTTAGTAAATATAATAATCCATACACCTAATTTTATTATGAAAAAACGAATAATTGCTATTATACAGGATGCCCGCGAGAAATTCGAAATATGTAAACCAAACATTTCTGAGGCCATTAATAGTAGAAGATGTTATAAATAAATATGACCAAAGTAAAATCCAGCAAAAAACAACAAAACAATAGTTTTGTCGATTTTTGTATAAAAAACTTGAATAATTTTCGCTTCTCTACGGAAGTTGCTCGGGATGAGGGGGTTGCGGGGGATGAACACGGTTTTTCCGACGCCGCATCCCATCAGGATTTGAGCCTTGATGAGATTTCGCTGCAGCTGCACTACTTTTAGGTTGGTTCCGTTGCATAACTTTGGAGGTGACAAAGTCTGAAGAAGCATGATTGGAACTCCAACTTTCAGGGTTAATGTGTGTGCTCGGAGTGCTAAGCGCTCAATGAGGAACGAAGGTGTAGGAACTCCATCGGATATGTTGTGACGTTGCTTTAATCCAAGACAGTGTTAATGTAATTATATATAATTCCATTAACGAAATATTGGCGGAAATCGAAGGTGAATAGGCAGTATACTGCCTGTTCACATTCGATTTCCACCAATATCCATACATTAACGGCTCTTACACAAACCCAAGAGTTCTCATGCCGCGTCACCTGGCTCAGGTCTCCGTATACGCTCCGAATGTGGTCTTCAATGGACGAAACGATACAATACAATACACTTTATTGCATGCCAAAAGAAAATAACATCAGAAACTTAAATGTAAAACAGTATCAGAAATGGTAAACAATAGGCGATCTTATCGCTAAAAAGCGATCTCTTCCAGCGATCCTGCATAACGTCTCCGGCAATCGAACCAGGCTGTTGGTTTCCTCCAAAAGTCCTTCTCCAACCTGAAGCAGTACCTGGGCAAATTCCTCCTCCTTATGGATACAACCGAGCCACTTATCAATTTTTCAATTAAATTTGTTGATATCTTCTAAACTTAGAGTTAATTTAATAAAATGCTTCCTCGGTGGCTTAATTCATGTCATAAGGTATTAATGTTAGCGCCACCTGTTAGTTTAGCAGGGTACTAGAAACTCGTAGGCTCGAGAAAAGTTTGCACCTCCTTCCTAAGTAGCGCCATAAGATTCAGGTGCAAACTTAACTCAATCAAGTGTAGTGGCTACCCCCCTCTCTACCGCCTCAAAAATGTGTTCAGCCGTTTTTACGTGATGCGCGTACAAATAAACAGACTAACAGACAAGAATTCTAAAAACTGTTGGAACTGTTCTGTTATCGATTCTAAGTATCCCCAGCCAATTTTTTTTCGAATATCTTCCTGTACAGACTTTCGACTCTTCAGCTTTATTATATTATAATGTATAGATAGAAGATAGATAGATAGTTATGGTTACCAACATTATTATTCTGTTCAAGCGACACTTTTCCATGCTGATAACTTTTAGAAGTGGCTACGTAATGATACGTTGTTAAAAAATAAAATGTCACCGTTACATGTCGCTGGAACAAATGACGTGTCGAATAAAATATTCACAAGGGCATTAACGGAGCCATTATCGTCGTATTCTACATCTACAACCTGCAAACAACGATTTTTCAACGACTGTTATTATTAAGAATATACTTGCAATCAAGATGAATTACTTAACACTAACTTCCTCAAATACTCGAGTAAGTAAATATGTATGAACAATACACCGCGGACCCGAGTAATGCGACAGACTTTAACCATCGAATGTACTCAATTGGAGCACATGAAGTCATATAACCTTAAACGCATACTTTTTGAGATACAATATTTGTAAGGGATAAGTTGGCTTTTGTGTCTGTCACTTTGCCGTCTTGGTTCTATTGTTTTTATGAACAATTAAGTATTTACAAACAAACGAACAAACTATGACACCACAATGATGTGAATGATTTTTTTTAATGTTTGTTAAATAGTATTAAGTTAAAATCATTTTTCACTTTGAATGTAGCTGATAAAAATACAAATATGTATAATGATAAGCGAGATACCGAAATTAAATTCCGGATATTTTAAATTGAAAGAATATCGGTAGGTACTCGATCCTTGGTTCATAGATTGTATTGCTGCCTGTCAAATCCCATACAAAACTGTCAAACTGACGTCCAATTGCGATACGAACTGCTGGTATAATTTGACTGGTTCTAATTAGAACATAGATAGGTAACCTAGCGTCCCAATAGCTGATAACATGTTGTTGAATTAAACAGGTTGTTTCAGTAAGCATCCAAGCTTCTGAACACAAGAAGATAATAAATACATCGTTAATCATTTGCGATCTGTACCATGGGTAACAACAAAGCATAAAAATGAATATATCCTTTCATAAAAATGTAACCAAAAGAAGCTATCACGCTGAATCACCGGCCTACCGTCGGTACCAGGATTAAGTCTACACAACGTGTTTTTCTAGTAAAAAAATGTGCCGCTCCGGCGCGCACATAGATATATTATGCATTATGCCACAACACTAGAATATTCCACGGAATGGATGAAAAAGGAGGGAGGAAATCACAAAACTTGGGAAAAGTTAGTTATGCATACCGATACTGGGAACCACTTTATTTTTAGTCACGAGGGCAGGAAAGTAACGTTTTCCGTAGACTTTTTGCTCGAATTTTGAACAAAGAGTTACAATCATGTAATGGGGAGGGCGGTCCGGTGGGAATGGACTTTGTACCACGCGCAATGTTTTTTAATAATTCAAATACGTAGCAAACTACAGTCTGTAAATAATTTATTATGCGAAAAAATAATCCGCCCTATTCATATTGAAATAAAGTACGTAAAACACCGAGTTATGTAACGTTCTGTTCTGTTTTTAAGTTTAACGGCTTCTGTCAATTAGGACAATTTTGCCAGGTCATCAAGGTTTAAAAACCAAGGTTTAAAATTTATATTAAAAACAAGGACCATTAAAACAAGAGGACTAACACTTGCCATACTTTGCATCGTGTTCAGATAGCAAGAAAATATTCTGGTAAAAAATAGATGGCGCCATAAAAATAAACATTTAACTATGTTATAATTCAATAAAGAGACATAGTAATAGTAACAATTAGTTTGCAAATAGCTAATAATAAATAAATCGTAACATTTAATAACTGTGTCTCGCTCGCAAAGTTGAATAATTGTAAAAAATAATTCTTATACATAGATGGCGTTGTCCATATCGGGGAACGGCCTTTTGTATGGAGATGGTCAGTCCTCTGGTTTTATTGGTCCTTGATTAAAAATAATAAAATAATGAGTTGATCCACACCGTCGCCCGCCCAACATGGACGACAAGAATAATAGGGAAAATGCATGATTTTTTATTTTTGCTTTATTAAATGCTCATTCATGTAACAAACAGTAGAGAAATTTTTTTTTCGAATAACTTTAAAAATAACCAAGATATAAGCCATCAAACATTTCATTTTATCTCTTTCTAGCAAAACGGAATTTAATATGAAGTTTATATGGCCGGCGTAGACTATGACGTAACAGTAGATGTCGGACCTCTGTGTCAAATCGCCGTTTAATTACCAGTTTATAATGCCTATATCATGCGTATTTCTTGGCCGATTTAAATTTAAATTTCACTTTTTGAAATCGTTTTTACGGTATTTTCATATTTTGTTAAGAAAAGCGATAAAAAAAAATCATGCATATACCTTATTACGTAACGTTATTTCCATCAAAGACTGTCATTTTATAGTCAATGTCTTATCTATACTATTATAAAGTTGTACAAATGAAATGTCTGTACATTGAAGATAGGTATATTAAAAAAAAGATTGTAACAGACTATTTGGAGGTCACTAAATGGAAATATATATATTTTTTGGATTTTTGTAAGTTTGTATGTATCATTGCGGCTTCATGCACAGATTTTAACTATTTTCGGTACACAGGTAGTTGGGTATCTCCAGATGGTAATAGGACACTTTTTACTCGAGTATGCTGAAGAAAAAAAGAAGGATTATGATTTTATCTCCTTCGCGAACGAAGTTGCGGGCGCTTTCTAGTTATTCCATAAAGGAAGAAATCTTTATTATCTTTTTTCTTGAACCTATACTTAGGAAAATTGTATTCGGGCCAGTAAAAGTAATTTTTATGATTATAAGGTTCATAGTACCTAAATAAATTAAAAATAATAAAAAGGAACTGCCGAATGAGTGAACGCTAGGATGCAGCTCCCGTACAATTTGGAGTAACAAAGTAGTCTGTCCTTAGCTCGCTACTTCATCGGCAAACTGTAGGCCATTGTGATATTTCGATTGTTACATTGGTTTGTTTCAACTCCTTTACAAACAATAAATCATTTTTTCCTTTAACTGGAGTGATAACTCATACAAACGGTTCACAGAAATCTATTCACAAAATGCGTCACGGTTGAACTTAACATACAACACTTTTGTGGGCATTGAATGTTATGTGGCTTGAAAAATTGTGTTGGAATCCGCCCGAATTCTGTACGAGGGTCATATATAAAACTAGAGGAGAAGCTGGCAATTTCGTTTGCGAAAGATAAAAAAGTCATAACCGTCTTTTTTAGTTCAGCATAGTAAAAAGTATCCTATAACCAACTCTCGATATCCACCAGCTACCCGCGTACGAAAAATAGTTCAAACTCAGTTTAGCCGATTACGCGTGATGAAGCCACGTCAACACGTACAAACAAACATCCATACTATTATATAATTGAAAAAATGAAATGTCTGTACATTGAAGATATTTTCAAAACAGTGATTGTAACAGACATCACGCCAAATCTTCAAATCGGATTTATACTATTTTTGATAAGCGGGTAGATAGCTAGCTATCTACCCGCTTATACCTAGATCTCCAGATGGTTATAGGATACTTTATACCCGACTACGAAAGAAAGAGGGTTATGATTTTTATTCTTCTCCGTGGACGAAGTTTGCGTACACCTTCTAGTACTCGTATGTTGCATAAAATCCAAAAAATATACTTTTCGATTCTAATATCAAATAGTCCGGAACAATATATATTTTTAAATATCTTTAAATTTCAGACATTTCAGTTTTACAATTATATAATAGTAATATAAATCGAAACTCTTATAACTTTGGGTTACTAATGAATGAGCGAATTATGATTCCCAAACTGTTTCATTTCCCAACCAATTTTTTTTCGGATGCCGTTAAATTTTCAGACTTTTTAAAGAAACCTATTGGGTTTGATACAATGGCTCAAAATATTTGGATTTTTTCGGTGTTAGAGACAAGCGTGAGTTGGAAAATAAAACCGTTGTAAACCGAGGCAGTTTGGAAAAATAACGTTTGATAAAAACAAATAATCCTTAAAACTTTATTATGTTATAACACGAATATGTATTCTTATATATACATATTTGTCTTTTATTATTACCAATTAAGCTACAGAGTCCAGTCAGTCAATTTTGGCAGAGCGTACGCCCCGGCGAGGCACAAGTCACTGGTTCAAATCTAGTCGGAGTCTTGAATTTTTTTCATTATTTAGATCTTTGCATTTATAAGAATATAGTTTCTTAGTGAAGAAATTCACTTTAATAATCACGAAGATCGTGACGATTCTAAAGAGCCCAAACTCGGTAGGATTGGGATATTCTATTACAGAGTTCCTATAACCACCTTCCTGCTCCATCATTAAATCAGCTCGATGGTATCATATTATTGCATTGTGAGCAAACTTGCGTAAGTATGCCAAATTTTAGCTCAATTGGAATCCGGGAAGTAGGTCAAATTTAACTTGCAAGATTCCACCCGAACAAACGTATATATATTACATACATACATAGATACATACATATATAATAAGTACCCTTTACTGCTTGAGGAGGAAAAATTTAAAAATCAAATTGAAAGAGATACTAAATGATACTGATGACTATATGTACTTACTCAGGATTCGTATGTACAATGGCCCTATGCACCTGTAATACCTTGTGTCAAACCAACGAGGACGTCAATTACTATCCATTTGTAAACGGAGGTAAACTTTACTTTAGCGAAGTAGGTAATAAAATAACACGGGCTTGTGACTGAGTCCTCATTTGTACATTGTTTGTATCTATCTTTAGTTATAGTAAGCATCACGTTGCACAAGAATTGTGTTGTCAGAACGCGACGCCAACAAACTGTTTTACAGTTTGGCGTACTGTAAATATATTGTTAAGTATGTGCGAATATTATAAATAAATAAAAAAATAAAAATATACATTGCAAGTTAAATAAAAGCTTGTAAAAAATCAAGACGAATAGTGCCCGATTTATAAAATTGCCTTTTATTTTATGCTAAGGCCGTAACTGGAATACAAAAGTTTGTGTTGTTATTTTAAAACTTTTTAAAATTAAAATCTAAATGGGTAATATTCACATGCATTGTCAATTAGTGCCTGACATGAAATTGCCTTTTATTTAAGCTGTAACTAAAAGTTGTATAATGCTCTGTAGCTTAAAAAATTATGTTGGGGCTACTTCTACGAGTCAGTACAGTGAACAGCATCAATATCTGCCATAACAAAGCCGGCGAAAATATCTGACAAGAACTAAAGGTGCGTCCACATTTGTATCATTTGCCCGATCAGATCTTCGTCCCGTTGCATGATCACGTGTCACGACCACGCGTTTGGACGTTGCGCCGATCCAATCGCTCGAAATCCATGTTGCTACGCGTATCACACACTTAGATCGGACAAGCGCAGCGTGATCGCCGCGCCGACAGTGATCGTCCAAGCAGCGCAATACGCAGTTATTCCACGCCACGGTGATCGGATACGAGCAAATGATACAAGTGCGGACGCACCTTAATGGCCCCAGATATTGTCGTGTCAGATATTTTGCGTGCTTTGTTGTGGCAGATATTAATGCTAGTGACTATACGCTGATCAAACTTGGAATTAAATAGATGCAAAGTTTTTTAAATTTGAAGGGCACAGAATCGCAATGTCTTTTTTTGTTTCTTTTTGTGTTTGTACGTGTCGTTATGGCTTCGTCACGCCAAAACGGCTTAACGGATTTCAACTATTTTTTAGTACACTGGTAGCCGGTCATCAAAATATGGTTATAGGATAGGGTAAAACCTGGATAGTTGCCCCACTTTTAAAAATTAATTTATATCTCTGGGTACCAAAAGCAAGATTCTTTATTAGTAAAACGGGCAGGTACTTCGGTCCATTATCTTCAAATTGATGAAAGGAATAAATATTATCTTTCATATTTCCAGAGTCTTGGCGATTTTTGCGGCCCTCTTAATTTTGGGACAACTATCCTTATATAGGGGATAAATCTATTCACAAAAATGCATCACAGCTGAACTTAACATAAAACACTTTTGCCGGGCATTGAATCAAGAGTAATCCTCCATGGATTGAACTATTCGCCCCGCTTTTCAGGTCATTGGGTTTGTATAAAAATCGGAAACTCCCTTTATGGGGCCGCGATTGAAAGAAAACTCTGTTAAATTAAAAGATGAATGGATGGTCAGTTGCAGCGGATTGGATTGGCCCGATTGGTAGGATTGCCTTTTATGTAAGCTATAGTTAAAAGGTTGTTTATTACTCTGTAGCTTGTGAAAATCTTTTTGGGACTTTATCCGCGGACCATTTTCTACGTGAGGCCTACTTAAACAGGGTGATAAATCCAAATGGGTCGAAATCTCTGTAAATAATGTTATAAATTCTGCAAGTTTACTCGTTGTTATTATTGATGGTGCAAATCGTAAGTCACAAAGAACACATTTTTAATGGAATGGCAAAAAAAACTCAAAAATAAGATGTTTTTTTTTTATTGAAGTAAATGTTCAAAATGTTCCTGGATGCAAAAATTAATTGTCTTTAGAGTTAAAAATAATAATGACATTATTATTAAATTTAAAATCGACACCATGGTTCCTAAGAACAGATTTCGCTACCTTTCATAGTTTCTGAGTTCTCCATACTGACCCATTTGGATTTATCACGCTGTATATTGATTGTATCCTAAAACTTTACTAATTCTAAGTATGAATGTGAAAATGGGAAAGGGAAACAGAGATTTTTATATATTTTTAAATTTACATAATGATTTAAATAATAATAATAATAAGCTGTCACTCGCTGTCACGGATTTTGGCCTCCGCTTTTATTTAATATTTTTTATGTTTACCTAACTGTTTTTGACATAATTTTACAACATCTATCATGAAAAACCGAAGAAAATTCTCAATAACCACGGACATAGTAAAAACACAGCTCAAAAACGGTAATTATGGACGAAAAACCGAATTTGTGAAGTGTCAAAAATGTCAACGTTAAAATATGTAAATGCTGTTTAAATCATGCAACGCTATTTCACGAGGAGCCAAAATACGCGAAAAATAAGCACAGCTGCCACGCCAACACACGCACGACCAACACCCCCTCCCGCCTCGTCTTGCTCACCATCGGCATCGAGCGACGACTTCGCCACCGCGCCCGACACGAGCGAGTCGAGCGACGACGAGTGCGGGCCGCCGCCCCCGCCGCCACGACCACCTGCGCGACGAGGGCGGCCACCGCTGCCGGCACGCTTGGGGCCTGCGGGGCACTCTGCTCCGCCCACGGCTCCCACTACCGGTGGTATAGTGCGTCGCATGCGATGGTCTCAAGCCAATAACGAGAACGTCATGCGCGCATATTATGGGGCTACAGAGGGGGGAACCCACCTGTCTGCATACCGGGACAGGATGCTCCTCCTGTTCCAGATCCTCGAACCGGCCATCGCCGTATCTGCGCAGCGGCTATCGGATCAAGTGCGCGCCATTGAACGGCGTAAGCTGCTGGACGACGCGACGCTTGATCGACTGCGCCTGGAAGTACTGGCTGCTCGCGCGGCCTCCACGTCGTCTCGGAATCCACCTGCTACGTCGCCGGTTCCGGCGCCAGCACTCGACCTGGTGCCGGGGGCGCCGCGGGTCGATCCCGACTCTGACGAGGAGCACTGCGTGAGTAGCGTGAGTACCCAGGCCAATGAGCAATTAAGGAGGACTCTGGAAGAGACGATTGAGCGGTATCGATTCGCACCTGACTCTAGGCCGCGATTACCACGCTTGCCCGCGAATAAACGTAATTTGGCGCTAGTGGGAGCCCTGAATGCATTGCTAGACCCGTATCTGCGGGCTAGCGAAGATCTAGCTGATACCCACTCGATCATGTACTGCGGGGCCATCGCGGCGTGTCGCGTTGCTCGTGTCAAGTTCCCGGACGCTGACCGAGCACCGCGGACTGCCGGTGGTGTCCCCGCCTGGCAAGTACGGATCGAGCGGCGTATCAGCACGTTCAGGACTCTCATTGCAAAGCTAATCTGCTTCAGGGGGGGTAACAACCGCCCTCGTGTCATGCGCTACGTAGCACAGGCCTTTGCGGGGACTGATGTCAGTTCCTGTGATTACATGGCCTGTGTCACGGTGCGCATCGACTTCCTGAAGCAGAAAGTCTATGCGTGAGCAAGCCGTATCCGTCGCTACAGAGAACGTGTGGATCGATTCCAGCAGAATCGCCTCTACCAGAGCGATCAAAGGAAGGTATACCGAAAGTGGGAGGGAACCGACCAACGTGTGACCCACGGGCGGCTGCCGAATCCTACTGCCATAAGTATTTTTTGGCGTAGTATCTGGTCGGTGCCAGTCGAGCACACAGAGGGCGAGTGGATGAATGTTGTCGAGCGCGAGTGTGAGCCCATCGAAGCCATGGGGGCTGTTACTATCAGCCCCGATGACGTGAGTTGTGCGGCTCGTACGACTCAGAACTGGAAAAGTCCTGGGCCGGACGGGTTGCACAACTTCTGGGTTAAGTGGTTTCGATGCTCACACGAACGACTGGCAACACAATTCCAACAAGCCCTCGAGCTTGGTTCCCTGCCATATTTCTTAACAACTGGTGTTACCTTCTTGCTCTACAAGTCCGGTAGTACAACGGAAGCGAAAAACTACCGACCCATCACGTGCTTGCCTACGCTGTACAAGCTCCTTACATCTATTTTGAGGGCAAAAATTAATACACACATTGTTGCGAACAACGTTTTGGCCTTCTCTCAAAATGGATGTAGGGTTGGGTCCCGTGGTACTAAGGAGCTCCTCCTCATTGACACGACCATTTGTCAACAAGTTCAGCGGAGCAGGGGGTCTCTCTCTGCCGCTTGCATTGACTACAAGAAGGCCTATGATTCGGTGCCTCATTCATGGCTCGAGAGGATTTTGGAGCTGTATAAAGTCGATACAGCTCTAAGATCCTTCTTAGGCGCGTGTATGAGACAGTGGACCACAGTCCTTTGTCAACCAGGCGGCCGAGACGCCCGCCCTGCTCCGCAGGACTTTATAAGGATTAAGAGGGTTATTTTTCAGGGCGACAGTTTGAGTCTACTGTGGTTCTGCCTAGCCCTGAATCCACTCAGCACTCTGCTGAAGGATTCAGGACTAGGTTGCCGGCTTCGGAGAGGGGGTGAGATCATTTCTCATCTGATGTACATGGACAACCTCAAGCTGTTTGCACCAAAACGACCGGAACTGGTGGAGCTACTGAAAGTTACAGATACTTTCAGTAGCGCCATCAAAATGGAGTTTGGTGTAGACAAGTGTGCGGTCATGCATGTACAGCGGGGGAAAGTTGTAAATTCCGCGAATTTAGAGCTTTCCGAAACAATGTCTCTTAGATCTCTCTCCGAAACTGAAACCTACAAATACCTTGGTATGTCACAGGCATTTGAGTATTGCGGATGGGGACATTAGGCAGGCAGTGAAGGAGCGCTTTTTCTGTCGCCTGACAAAAGTACTTAACAGTCTTTTGTCGGGTGGCAACAAGGCGCGCGCCTTCAACGCTTGGGTGATGCCCCTGCTCACTTACTCCTTTGGCATACTAAGGTGGACCCAGACTGAGCTGGACGCCCTGGATAAGAGGGTCCGTATGCTGCTCACTACACATCGCATGCTACACCCACGCTCGTCAGTAATGAGACTGTACATCCCGCGTAAGTGTGGGGGCCGTGGCTTTTTAAACGCCAAGGACCTCCATAATCGCGAGGTGTGCAGTCTCAGGGAGTATTTCCTAAACAACGAGTGTGGGATACATCGCGATGTAGTGGCAGTAGACAAAGGCCTCACCCCTCTATCCTTGGCAAACGAGAACTGGCGCAGACCAACGGTGCTTAGCACCGTAGACCGCAAGGACATATGGAAGAGTAAGGAGCTACACGGGTGGTTCTACAAGGCCCTTACAGGACCCGATGTGGATCTGCTCGCGTCGGTGAACTGGCTACGTTTCGGCGATCTCTTCGGGGAAACCGAAGGTTTTTCCTGTGCAATTGCGGACGAAGTTATCATGACGAACAACTACCGGAGGTATATCCTGAAAGACGGTACGGTCGACATTTGTCGGGCATGCCGCCGTCCCGGAGAGTCACTCAGGCATATCATGTCCGGTTGTTCTCATCTTGCTAACGGCGAGTACTTGCACAGACATAACCAAGTAGCCAGGATTATTCACCAGCAACTTGCTGTTAAATTCGGTCTCGTGGGGTCTGAGGTGCCATACTATAAATATGTACCGATGCCAGTTCTCGAAAATGGTCGTGCCACGCTGTATTAGGATCGATCTATCATCACGGACAGGACTATTGTAGCCAATAAGCCTGATATCGTGCTGGTAGATCGATCTAAGCGCCGAGCAATGCTCGTCGACATTACCATCCCACATGACGAGAACCTCGTGAAGGCCGAGAAGGACAAACTCAGCAAGTACCTTGACTTGGCTCACGAGGTCACCGCCATGTGGGATGTTGATTCGACGATCATTGTGCCAATAGTCGTTTCGGTAAACGGTCTTATAGCGAAGAGTCTCGACGAGCATCTTAAGAGACTCTCGCTAGATGGCTGGATCAAGGGTCAGATACAGAAGGCAGTAATCCTGGACACGGCCCGCATTGTCAGGAGGTTCCTCTCTGTGCAGCCCTAACCACCGGTAGCTTGAGCCTTGCCCCGCTGCCGGCAGCACCCTAGGTTAGGTTTTTTATAATGTGTTTATATTTTGTATTTGCATTTTGTATTTTACTTTATATATATATATATATATATATATATATATATATATATATATATATATATATATTGTAAAAAACCTACCTAAGATTGAAAATAAATAAGTGTATAATAATAATAATAATGATTTATTGCCATATAAAGATTGCTACATTTAAAAACACATACAGTGACTTCCACACTCGGCTCAGCCTGTATCGTGGAAGTCGTACCATCCACGAGTTTACAACAGAGTTTAATGCGGCTAGTTTATAAAGCGTATGATGCACAAAATCAAAGCAATACATAATTTACGAAAGAAAATAGCAATAACATAAGGTAACTTTACGGAGCAGTTAAAACAAAGCTAATCAAACAATTTGGCATGCAGTATAGAATGAGTCAAGTCGCTAAGTTAAATTGTAGGTGTAGGTGAGTGTAGTGTGAGTAGGAGAGGAAAGGATCATAATGAGTAATTTATCTCAAAGATTCTTCAGCCTGACCATATGTCCAGGACAGAAGGAGCTCCAGTACTCGCGTTTTGGCCGTAGCAACTCGGCAGAGTTTGATGTCGCATACCTTAACAATATTGTTATATACTAAGGGCAGAATAAATACTCTATAGCGTTTTGCGAATGAAGTTTTTACGGTAGGGAGGGGAGTTTTAAATAATCTTTTCTTTAGTAGGTCAGGATACGATGGGAGTTGCAAAATACTCTTGTGCATGGTGATTGTAGCTCGTAGCAAAAATAATCGACGAACACTTAAAAGTTTTGCCTCCCTATAAAAATAAAACAATTTAACGGATCATATCGCGTATATTAATCATCTCATTTGAGTTCCCGACGTTTCGGAAGCTTTTCAGCTTTCCATGGTCATGGGTTGACTGAGAAAAGGTATATTTTTCTCAGTCAAAGTTACAATTTGTGCAAACTACCCACTTTGAGAAAACGAAAAAAGATGTAAAAACATGCCAGATGGGCCTAATCTATAAAGACATGTGCCAGAAGGGCTTAATTATTTTATTGTAATAATTTAACAAGCAGCATTTCCCAAATGAAATGTTTAATTTAAATGAGTAATAATCGCCGACTCAGAAGAAAATATTACATAATTATGTTAATTCTCAGTGTAGGGTTTTGAAGCCAGTTACTACAAAGAAATGCACTAGAGGTGATACCTGATAAAGTCCGATGTGAAAAAGTGCATTAGCAAAAGAGCGCATTTTCGTAGCACTTACGTCCTTGTTCTGAGTGCAAAGTGCAATTTTTCGGCAATTAGGTACTGTGCTTGTGTTGCAATGTTTTTCAATGATGAGTCAGAAAAAAACTAGATATTAAAAATTCATACATTTTAATTTTTTGATTGATTGATTGATTGGGCTGATTGTCGGCTAGCAAATATGCTGTTGTCGTAAAACAATATGTTGTGGTGGTGAAGCTGCCGTAACAACTTCCGGCACCACGTGTCGGTGACTGCCGTGCTCGAGTGCACGACAGTCGGAGTGTACCTAGCTATATTCTAGCCGGTCTGCGTCATGTTAGTAGTCAGTGTCCCTAGCTAAGGACATGTGGGTTTTGTTTGGGGCTTTTGGGGAATGGGATGGGTATGGGATAGCGTGTGGGGGACCCGTGTATTAAGATCGCGGTGGACGGCCCCGCGTGTCCGTGTCCGTGTCCGTATCCGTAATCGTCATGAGGGTTTCGGAATATGTCTATGTTCCGGTCAAAGTAGTAGTCAGCAACATGGTGGTTGGGTCGTCATCTGTGTCCGAGTCGGAGGAGTCTTCCGGGTACCATCTTTTGATGGTAGCCGTGATGACGTCATCCGGGTCGGACAGTATGTGTCGCGGCCTTCTGATTAGCCTTCTGACGGCAAATCTGAAGGCGCTGTGGTCAGTGACGGTCTGTAATAATTGAGCCTGATCAATTACAAGATTTTGTATATGATCATCTAAATTTTGTGGGATAATTTGAAAGTCAGCTTCCACCGGAATGTGGGCCGGGACATAGTCCGCCGCGTTCCTAATTAATGGATTCGGGTGAGAGCTGGCTTTCACAAAATATGTGGTACATAAATCTTTAAGATAGGTGTGGATGGTGGGAATCTCTGCATCGTGATGTAGGGATAAGTTTGAGACGAACCACGGTGCATCCGTGGCACGCCTCAAAAATCGGTTTTGAAAGACCTGAAGGGGCTTGAGCTGCATTTCGCCCACATGTGCGAAAGCAGGGCTACAATAGGTCAGTATTGGTCTTACATAGGTAATGTACAGGAGGAGCTTATTTTTAAAACTCATCCTGCTCCGACTACTCACCATCGGACTTAACCTGCCTAAGACGAATGCCGCCCTTTTTCTGGCCTCCTTGAGGTGAACTTTGAAGTTAAGTTTCCTATCTAGGGTGACTCCTAGATATTTAACTTGATTTTTCCAAGGTATGGGCTTATCATGCATTACTATAGGGGCTAAGTTCTCATGCGGTAATTGCGCAGATCTGCGAAAAATGATAGCCGCGCTCTTCTCCGGGTTCACATTTTAATTAAAATTGTACCAATTAATATCGAATATAGGCCGCTATATTCGATATTAATTAAAAGGAAAATGCATGAAATAAGTTTAAGTCTTTTGTTTTTAGTTAAAGATTTTAAAGGATACTCGTATATGAAATTAAATATATACAGTGCTTGCTAGTGAAAGGGTAACACACCTGACGCGTAATCAGGAAGGACCGGGTTCAAGTCCTGGTGTAACCACGTGCGAGAG
Organism: Hedya salicella; assembly: GCA_905404275.2. NCBI lineage: Eukaryota > Metazoa > Arthropoda > Insecta > Lepidoptera > Tortricidae > Hedya > Hedya salicella. Next base: position 18,307,410 of record FR990112.1, read on the forward strand.
TAATTGAATTTTTCTTTGCGCTTTGATCTGTATGTATATATCACAATATAAAAAAGAAGTTAATATGTATTTAATATTTTCTTCCGATTCCACGATTATTACTCATTTAAATAAACATAAGTCAACCCGTGACCATGGAAAGCTGAAAAGCTCCGGAACGTCGGGAACTCAAATGAGATAATACGCGATATAATCCGTTAAATTGTTTTATAAATACGTATTTTTTATAACAAACAAAGCTTTGTCACGCCGCCGCGAGAACGAAGTTGCGAGCTCCTTCGTTAGTGCAGTAAAATAGATCTCTTTCTTTTAACGTTCACGACGGCAAAATTATAATTTGTAGTGACACGATTGTGTGACTCCTTCAACATAAACTAACCCTAATTACATTTAAACTAGTCACCTTTTCGTCCCACACATTACACGATACAACTGCATTATTTAAGGACTCAGTTGCACTTCACATTTTGTAAAGGCCAACGCAGCACTCTAGAAACTAGCGTTTCACACAACCTTAACCGTGCTCTCTCAGCGAGCGAAGCTGCACCTTATCTCGTAGATGTACGACAGTGTTGAAGAGTAAGTTTTATTTTTTCAACTGTTTTGTTCCCGTAGCCAGGATCTGAATGCAAGTTTTAAATAGGAAAGTACTTGTAAAGCTTGATTCTGCAAGTGCAGGTAGTGTTGATAGTCGTTAGGGATTGCTTCGGGCATTTAAAATTAGTTATAATTAACTTATTTATTTTCAAATTTAGGGTAGGTTTTTATCGATTATTTATTTATCGTATGCGTTGACTACACTCTGAAATTGGGTCAGTTAAAATTTCAATTAATTAAAAGAATGAAAAACAGGTAGGCAGCTGCTGCTTTGGAGAGGTCCTTGAAGTTATCTAAATTACCTGTGTAATTAGTTAAGGGGCTCTCCGTGACTATGTGATCGATGGTCTGATTTGGGTGCACAGTTACAGGCTGGGGTCTGGCTCCAGCCCCATTTGTGCCAGTGGTAGGTACAGTTTCCTACTCCCGTCTGGTTTTTTTACAATTACACAGGGTGGAAAGGCACGACGATCCTTTCCGCAAAAGGGGGATTATTTAGATTTAGTACTGTATTTCCTCTAAACTACTGCAAGTGACCACCATCATTAAGTTCAGTAACATTTGAGAATAACATAAGGGTCAGTGGCCTTTATCAAAGCAGCATTTCTACTTATAATATTTCCTAGTCAATATTACAATAGTGTGTATACACTTACATGTAGGTAGATAGTACGTAGTAATACTACGGTTGTCACTAAGAAGAACATTAATTAATTTGAATGTTTTTACTAATAGTTCGCAACAAATATCTAAACATTATGAATCGATTCTCCATCACCTAAAGTAACCCCCCTTTGAAGAAAGGATCGTCGTGCCTCTTATGTTATGGGCACTAGGTGACGATATCTATACTATCATAAAATTGTTGTTATAATGAAATGCCTGTACGTTGAAGATATAAAAAAAAATGAAGCACGCTATTTGGAGGTCCATGAATGGAAAAATATATTTTGACTAGATGGTTATAGGACACTTTTTACCCTGTTTTTACGATGTTAAATAAAAGAGGGATTATGACTTTTTCTCCTCCGCGAACGACGTTGCGAGCACCTTCTAGGATTTAATATATATAGATAACGTCCAAGACTCATGAACAAATATTTAAGCTCATCGCACAAATATTTACCCTTACCGGGATAACCCCGGAATAACCTAAAGGTGCGTCCACACTTGTATCATTTGCTCGTATCCGATCACCGTCCCGTGGTATGACTGCGTATAGCGCTGCTTAGACGCTCACTGTCGGCGCGGCGATCACGCCACGCCTGTCTAATCCGAGTGTATGTAAGTATGCTAACGCATACTTACATACACTCGGATCACTAAAGATCGGTCACTAAAGTAACCTTTAACATGTGTTTTCAGACTTTGTTGCTGATCTCATTGCATTGATATCACTCCCGCTGTGCTAAACCGGTCGTCTAAATGTTACCAAAACAAACTCGAAAATGTTGTTGTAAAATGTTTTGTTACTAAAAAAATATTACAAACAAAGTATAAAAGCACGACTGTAAATAAGGCGTCCTAAAAGGAAAAAAGATGATATTACCCCTTAGGGGGCTCGTGAGGTCTATTACAGGGGTAGCGGTTACATTAATGTGCACTCAATATTTATAACATTTTAAAGCACATTTAAAAGCACATGCATTCATCAGCGCAGAAAAAAAGATCGGGAAATATTTTTACGCTAAAGCATGAAAAAGATTGAAAGACACTGGGGCAGACTAAGGCTTCTACTGCACTTAGATCGCATTAAAGTGTGACTTCTACTTTTATTTACGGCGATTACGCACCAGAAAATGTAGACAGAGAATCTGCAAAGGATCGCGGGATACCGTTTGATATGAATAGTGTACAGTCACCAGCATCAATATCTGCCATAACAAAGTGGGCGAAAATATCTGTCACGTCCTTACGGCCCTAGAAATAGAGTCGTGTCAGATATTAAAGCGCGCTTTGTTGTGGCAGATATTTATGCGCGCTTTGTTGTGGCAGATATTCATGCGCGCTTTGTTGTGGCAGATTTTTATGCGCGCTTTGTTGTGGCAGATATTTATACACGCTTTGTTGTGGCAGATATTTATGCGCGCTTTGTTGTGGCAGATATTTATGCGTGCTTTGTTATGGCAGATATTTATACACGCTTTGTTGTGGCAGATATTTATGCGCGCTCTGTTGTGGCAAATATTTATGCGCGCTTCGTTGTGGCAGATATTTATGCGCGCTTTGTTGTGGTAGATATTTATGCGCGCTTTGTTGTGGCAGATATTTATGCGCGCTTTGTTGTGGCAGATATTTATGCTGATGACTGTACCACCGATCGTTGTGAAGGTCTTTAGTAGTGGCCTCTCCAGCAGTGAGCGTTTCTCAGCCGAATGAGGGCATATGCAGCACAAAAGCCTATCCTAAGGATGCCGGATCGACGAGTTCCTACGATCATGCTATTCACCGATTATTATTTTTTTCTTCAGTATTTTTGTCACATAAAAAACAAATTACGTACATCCCACTTCCACTTATGCCTACTATACATATGGGCAGATTACTCAACTGTACGTTCATACAGGTATACAGATACTAATTTCTCACATTTCCACCAATCACCAACTAACAATCTCATACTTTGTACATAGCTACCTACTCGTAACACACGCAGGCAAATCACATACTTTTTCCCTTACTAATAAGCGATGCATTATCAACTATTATATAATCTGTGGCATTAGTTTGATGTGTTTAAATAATAGTTTTTTGTAAGGTCTTGGCAGAATATGCTGAGTCAGCGCCTTTTCACTGCCACGACACATGGTTAGGTCACTCTCATTTTTTCCATTGCTGCTTTAGTTTTAAGCATGTATAGTTTTATACTTCTTTTTACTATGCATTTTGTAACCATGTTAATATGTGGTGGATATGAATGAAGTGTATAGGTACCTACCTAATGTCTATACTCACAAGATCATCTTCCAGTACGTGGTCTCCAATCGAGAACTTAATCGAAGATGTGCATAATTCTTTAAAAAGTATACCAATAAATCCGAATTTAAATTATAAGCACACAATCGATTCAAAAACTTTACTAACAACATTAGAAGAAGTCGCGTTCCGAGTTTGTTAACTTTGATTATGAATAATTCTTCGTTTCCAACTGATTAATGGTACAAGAGCTGGATTCTGTCCGGACAAACAAAATTAAATTCTGTGAATTACTTTTTAATGTCTTCAACTTGGACCGATAATTTTCGCCGACGAAAGCAATAGCGAAGCGTTTTAGCTCATTTAAGAAGTGAACAAACAGTTCTGCTCAAAACACGGTAGGTAACGCGCTATTAACGCAATGACGTGACTTATGCGTCACGATATTTACGCATGCCTTTCACACTAAACTTTAATGCTGCGTATACGCAACGGTGAGTGTCATACGTCACTAGTGGGTTGCTGGAAGTGAAAATGGCATGTTTAGAGGAAAAAGAGCATCACATTTTTTGAAGAACATCACGTGAGGTTAGGGTTCGGGGGGAGCGGTTGCGCGAAATCTCACGAAATCTGGTCGGTCGGTCTGGGGTCGACTAATCGCCAAAAACGGTTCAAGTATCGGTTTGGCATAGACACCCCCTAATGTACGAACGTGTCTTCGAGTTTTTATCGTGTCAAAAGGGCTAGACGACTTTCAATATTTTTTTGGTTCTAAGGTAGCTCTGTACATCCAAGAACGGTATTGAAGTATATGTTTTTATCCGACTGCGCTGAGCCAATAAATGGCTTATGACTTTTTTCTCCCATCAATGATGACTGCTTCATAACATGATACTGTATAGGTATGCAATACAATACAATACAATTCTCTTTATTGCAAATCAAAGGAAAATGACATAAGACACTTAAATCTAAAACAATATGAGAAATAATAAACAACAGGAGATCTTATTGCTAGAAGCGATCTCTTCCAGACATCTTTAAGGTAGTAGAGATGGCGCAAAGTACCTAATCAACCAATGAGTAAGTAAATGTTGCACAAGAAGATGAGACAAATCATAAATCAAAGCCAGAAAGAAAAAAAAGAGAAAGGATCTATTCGGATACATACGAAGATACTACATACCAATAAATAAATATAGATACGTATGTGTTGTTTAAATGACGGATCTGAGTGCACTATATTTATTTTCTTTTATTGTTCAAAAAAGTTAACCAGCATAAAAACTAAGGCACTGTGACCTACAAAAAATAAAAATATATAGTAAAACTTAAAACTACAGATCTTACGCTTAACTGAGTCAGTTCTTGAGTTTTGGGAGCACTACGAGAGGGGTGACAAGTGACGTGACATGACGTGTCCTAACTGTCACGCTATACAAGCCTGACTGCCGGCTGAATTACCGTACCGCTCCCATACCCCAAAGGAATGAAATTCGATATTCGAAGTTCGTATCGCGCCATCCCTCTCGCTCTCATGTTAAAATACGAGTACTAGGTCTCACGCAATTACCTCACTGATAAATTAATTAAAAGTTAAAACATAATCAAAACTAAGAACCCCTGGATACATCGTTATCCTACAATTGAAGTTACGTACGATACGTCAAGTGTCACTGAAACTTAAGTCAATAAACTTTATGCATATGACAATTACAAGATTGACAAATTATTACTCATGTATTGTCATTGTCATTAATTTACTGAAGAGGTTGTAGGCTCACAGATACAGAGTAGTAGGGTGACAAGGAATTTAGGATAAAATTGATATCAAATAATGATTTCTTAAAAAAAAAAGTTTGTTTAAATTTACCTAATTATGACTTTTACGTGACCGCCATTAATTAATTACTTAGAGAAAATGATCACCGATTAAGAATAACCGTGTAGTTTGATTTACGCTCTGATTCGTTGTCTAATCTGGTGTAGGATTCGGTAGATGCCCCGGAACTGCCGAAACACTACACCCTTCGGCCAGAAGTCTGCACTTGCGATGGTCTCGTGCAGCGGCCGCGGCACGCGCACCACAAACGAGCTGAAGTGCACGTAGTGGCGGGACTGTATATCTCATAGTTAGACTAGTTGAAATGAATTAAGTTCATAAGTTAATAAAATAACAATTAACGAAGTAGCCGCGGGTCGAGCGTGAGAGGTTTTTGCAGTCAAATTTAAAGTTTAAAATAAAATAGAGTTGCCCTATTTTCAGTGCTAGGGAAGGACACCGCAAAAACACGAAAACAAGTGTTGGCGTCTCTTTTGTTTTGTATATAATAGAAAGAGACGTGAGCACGAGTTTTTGTATTATTGCTATAAGTGCGTTGCAGCCGTAGCGCCCTAGGATTATTTAACATATTATGCCGACGCATATCAGTCTCCTACGACCACAGTTTATGCTACAAAATACCCGTTACATACGGTCGGACGGACGGACGAACGGACGAACGCACAGATGGACGGACATGACGGAACTATAAGGGTTCCGTTTTTGTCATTTTGGCTACGGAACCCTAAAAATGAAATATTTTCATAATATTATGTGAAACTATTTGTACCATAAATAAATCCAAGAATATTGTACGTTTGTTTGTATGTATGTATCTGTCTTTGTGGCATCATAACGCTTAAACAGCTGACCTTTTTATACTGTGGATCGTCACATGTGTCCACAACCCAATTAGGCATGCCATTGTCTGAACCCTTGCTTATAATATATCGTCATTATCCCAAATTCCTGACATTATTAATGTTACCCTAATATAGAAGAGTCAGAAATAAAGCAAAATAAAACAATAATAGAAGATTTTTCCATGAAAAACCTATTACAAAGTAGTACAAATGAAATAATTTCTCAAACTAAATTAATAAAATAAAGAAATAACACAGGGACAATCCTACACATATCGACCTAGTCCCAAACTAAGCAAAGCTACTACTACTACACTATGCACAATGCTAAAGCTACTACTGTACTGGACTGTACTATGGGTACTAGGCGACGATATACATAATATCGATACTTTTAGACTCAAAGGACGTAAACGCCACGCAAACTAATGGTTGATATGCCCTTTGAATCTAAAGGTATCGATATATAGATAATTTATAATACTTAACTACATAGAAAACATCCAAAACCCAGGAACAAACATTCGTGCTCATCACACAAACACTTGCCCTGGCCGGGATTCGAGCCCGGGACCGCCAGTTTTGTAGGCCGTTGGGCAACCCACTGAGCCAAACGTATCGTCAAATTAAGTAAAACGGGCTGTTTGAAGGTCACTAAATATATATAAAATATGTTTGTTTCCATATATGTATCTATCTTTGCGCCATCATCATGCCTAAACGGCTAACCCTTTTGTAATGTGGATCGTCACATATGTCTCAACCCAATTAGACATGCCATTGTCTGATCCCTTGCTTATAATATGACGTCATTATCCCAAAGTCCTGAGTAGTCCTGACTTTATTGTAGCTATCCTAATATAGAAGCGTTCAAAAAGAATATATTTCTTTTTGGTATCTGGATTTTTCATAATCCAATATCATTACCTAAATGCCATAATAAAATAAGACATATAATTTTAAAATAAACTTCATAGAAAATTCAAATTCTGCGACAACCATTTTCGTAATCAAACCATGTCAATTTTCCGGGTTGCTAAATTTTCGCCAAACATTGTAGAAGTAATAATTTATGCATTTTGCATGCGGCACTGCGTCAATCCTGTACAACGAACACGAAACACAAATTCTTTAGTTACCCTTCTTGCTTTGAAATATTTACGTACACTTTCAGGGTTGCCATTGTGACAAGTAGATATTTATGCATATGTCGGATGAAATGGCGACAGGTCTCTAAAACTACTTGTAATCCACGAATGCCCCTTAAACTTAAGGGGAAAATCTATAAAATGATCATAAGACCTGTCGTAATGTATGGATCAGAATTTTGGGCAACGAAAGTGACGGACAAAAAAAAAGTACTCGCAGCCGAGATCAGAATGTTGAGATGGATGTGTGGAGTGACAAGGAAAGATCCGATTAGAAATTACTATATAAGGGGAAGTTTGAAAGTAGCACCCACCACGGACAAAATGAGGAGCAATAGGTTAGTGTGGTATGGGCATGTAATGAGGAGGGATGAGCGTCATACTGGTAGAAGAATATTAGGGATGATTGTCCAAGGACGAAGAGCAATCGGTAAGCCAAAAAAGCGATGGATGGAGATTGTGTGAGAGAGGACATGAGAAAGAAAGGAGTAAACACTGAAATGACGAATAATAGAGATGAGTGGAAGAAGAATACATGTTGTGCCGACCCTACATAAGTGGGATAAGGGCAGGGAGATGATGATGATGTCAACACTGCGTTACAAACGCACGTATGCATCAACCAATATTAATAGCAATACAAACATTTTTTTGTAGCCAATATAGGCAATTTTTTCAAGGGCCCATCTCGTCCGTATGTTAATAGCCTACTACATTATTAGCATTTTTCGATGTAAATCTGTCACTATAAATCTCTCGAGTTACGTTATAGAATAACATGAAGAAAAAGTTAATTCACTCTTCAGGGTCAATTTTAGAGCGTTTCGACCGCACTCATTAGTGTCACCGCATTAATGGTGCCTTCTATTACAGATTCGAATGGCACCTCTACACAGCAGGTATAGTATCTCATTCGAATCTGTAATAGAAGGCACCAATAATGCGGTGACACCAATGAGTGCGGTTGAAACGCTCTGAAATTGACCCTTCACCAAACTTTATAGAAGCACAAATAGCTGATTCTATTAGGAAACCAGTCCGTTTTTCGAGTATGTGTGTTAACAGTTTGAACCTTTACTGCTCCAAGTAGTGTCGGTTAATTCAATTTGCGATAAAAGAGCTTGAAGCAAAGCCACAAACTTCAAACGGTCGGATTAACAAGGATAAATATCATTAACTACACGTCATATAAGTTGTAATAATAAATCAATTTAGTCACATGTTGCTAATATACAGCTAATTTGTCACAGAATCACCAAACGGTATTCACAGAAGGTCATACAGATACCAACGTGGACACACCCCGACAATGAGCTGGACGATGTGTATCAGGATATTACCAAAGCAGTTGGGTTATATACATACCTCCAAAACTCACTACACCAGTTGTCATGGAGAACTTTAATGGCAAACTGGATGGGTATTTATCATGCTGTGCATTAACTTATTGTGAGATCAGCCACCAACACTATTGTGCTTGAAATTTAGACCTCACTTATCAAAATTGTATCAAGTTTCTGGTTTTGAAAGATACTGAATCGAAAAAAAACATTAAACTATATTTTAAGCATTATTCTTTATATGTTTCTATGTGTCTATATCGTTGTGGCTTCATCACGCCAAAGCGGCTAAATGAATTTCAAAAAATAAAAATTATTATTGTCCGGCGGCACCCTAGGTTGGGTTTTTTATAATGTGTCTAAATTTGGTATTTTACTTTTTATATACTTATTATAAAAAATGTAGCCTAAGAATGAAGACAAATAATGAGAATAATAATAATCTATACTATAATAAGGTTATAAAAATGAAATGTCTGTGTATTGAAGATATTTTCAAAAAGTTGATTGTTAAGGACTATTTGGAGGTCACTAAAATGTTTTTTTTTTTATGGATTTTTTGTATGTTGGTATGTGTCGTTGTGGCTTCATCTTGCAGAATCAGCTAAACAGATTTCAACAATTTTTGGTACGCGGGTGGCTGGGTATTCAAAAATTGTTATAGGATTTTTTTTACCCAACTACACCCAAGCAAATAACAGGGTTATGGATTTTTCTTCCTCTGCGAACGAAGTTGCGGGCACATTGAGTATAGTATAAAATACAGAATTCTGTGGCAACCCTTTGCCTTCAAATATTCATGTCCGGTTGCCGGTAGCCAGTTTTCCGGCGGACATTGAGCAATTATCAAACGATTATTGAATTATGCTGAGAACCTCCGGATAATCAATTTAATGGTTGTATCGACCTCTGTTAATTAATGATGCTTGATACCGATGTTGGGATTAAATGGAACGGTCGTTGGGTCTTTTGTATTGGATTGTTGTGATTTGATTTAATTTTCTGTGATATTTTAACCCCCGCCTAAATGGATGTTATAATTTGACATGTGAAATTGTGTCAGATACAAAGGTACGTACAGATGTCGTGCATAATTATTTTCCTTCGTACGTCCATATTCGTCATGACAAAGGGTACTGAGGTTGACTGAAGTAACATGGTTGGTGAAAGAAAAGAGCGTTTTCCGGCACTTACGTCCTTTTGCTGAGAAGCGCAGTTTTTAGCAATAACTTAATAACAGTATGTCCGATCATGTTGAAAATAATTTTCGTTGGAAGTATTTATTAATATTTTCTTCTCGGGAACTAAAATGAGATAATATACGCGACATAATCCGTTAAATTATTTTATTTCAATGAGTATTTACTAAGTTTTATATTTGTAATTTTTTTTCATGTTTTTTGAACATACCGTTTAGAAAATAGAGGGAGGGGGACACAATTTTTGCTACTTTCGCAGCGAATATTTCCGAAAATATTCACTTAATCAAAATGACATGACGAAACTATAACGGTTCCGTTTTTGCCATTTTGGCTGCGGAACCCTAAAAATAGGTAAACCGGGCTATTCGAAGGTGATTGAGTTTAAAAATATTTCATGTTTTCATCGAATCTTAAATATATATTTATTTTTATTTTAGTACGTTTGTATGTGTTATTGTGGCCTTATATCACGCCAAAACGATTAAACGTATTTCAATTATTTTTGGTACACGGGGTAGCATGTACAGATATTTGGTTATAGGATACTTTTTACGCGACAGCGCTGAAAACAGGTCTATGCTATTTTTCTCTTCCCTACTATGTAGCGAAAATTCCTCATGTAACAGTTAGGTTAGTTATAACTGAAAATATTCGAAGAAAATCTTAAGACGGCTATTTTAGAAGATAGCCACTTCAGTGAATTTTGACAAGATTAATCCTCATTAATTGTCATTTAAAAAGCTCCTTTCACTTGTTTCTTGGAAAACATATTTAATTGTTTTACACTTAATACGTTTTACAGGTAACAATTTTCATTTCTAACCAATGTAGGTCTACTTATCAAGGACCCATGTCGTCAGTATGTTAATAGCCTAAATTATTATTCATTAAGCATTTTTCTAAATAACTCTGTTACCATTGTGTACTAAGTAACGGTATAGTGTAATATCAAAAAAGTTGATCCACCCTTTACTAACTTTATAAAATAACAAAGTAGCTGATTGTTTTATAGAACAAGTCCATTATGTATGTGCCTTATTAATAAACAATAGAATCTTTGATTGCTCCAGGCAGATCAGTAGAAAATAAGGAGATCATTCATGGGTAACTGTGTGAGATTTTATAATAAACTTCCTAGCAGCATAACTGAGTTGTCTATTGGTAAATTCAAAAATATTGTGAAACGAAAATTATTTTCTAAAGCTTATTATAGCACACAAGACTACATGAATGATGAAGCCGCGTGGGATTATTGTAAATTATAGCGTCATGTAGGTATATGAATAATTATTTTAACGAATACCTAAGGTATTATTATTATTTTAATCTTAATTTTTTTATATACTACTTACATTTAGAATTTTATTCTAGACACATTCTAGATTATTTATTTTTTATTGACAATCCTTTTGGGATTTATCTTATTGATTATTTTAATTTTAAAAATGATGATTTTATCAATAATATTACACTTAAGTTAAATGATCTGATTAGGTTTTTCTGGGTTTCCCTAATCCTTGCAGCAAATGTTGGATCATATTGTATTTCTCCCAGCAAACATTCACTCTCATGTAAATGACATCTCGAAAGTGCTTGTAACTAGGCCTACTTCAATAAAGAATATTTTGATTTGATTTGATTTGATTTGCAGTGTCGGTTAATTCAATTTGCGACCAAAGAGCTTGCAGCAAAGCGACCAACTTCAAACGTTCCAAACGGTAACAATTATAATATCATATATACTATTATAAAGTTGTAAAAATGAATTGTCTGTACGTAACTGACTATTTGAAGGTCACTGATTTTTTTTATATTTTCGTATGTGTCATTGTGGCTTCATCACGCCAAAACGGCTAAACAAATTTCAACTATTTTTGGTACACGGATAGCTGCATATCCATAAATGGTTGAAGAATACTTTCTACCCAACTAAGCAGAAGGAAAAAAGAAGTTGCGGACACCTTCTAGTTAATTATACAATTAAACTACTGCTACTGTGCTGCGGTAGTATGCTAAATACGAATTTTAAGAGCCGTGGGGTTGAACTGACCTTTGACTCTGAACCTGAACCTTTCGTAGTAGTTCAAATATTATTATATCTCTATCTATCAGCCACGAACATCCACTGCTCAACATAGGGTGCGATTCTGCGCAGACCGCATCCACCGACTCCCCGCGACCCTTACGAGGTCATCCATCCACCTAGATGTTGGCTCAGAGCTACGCAACGTGCTATGGAAAAGGTTCTTCGTAATAGAATATAGAATCAGAAATGAGGATATCCGCAGAAGAACCAAAGTAACTTTATAGATAGTAAAGCCCGACCAGGAAAATAAAAAACTTCGCCATATTGCGGAAAACTATTGGAACTAATTTCTTCAACGGGCAATAGTAACTTTACAGTCATTAAAGCCATTTGTCAATTGCTGTCAAAGTGAGGTGTTGATTGTGCGTGGTCTATTTCTGGGATTTTGTGAGTTATTTGTGCGTCAAAATGCCGAATACTATAAAAAGTCCGTTCCGTCCGTTCCGAAAATTATATCCGTTAGGAAAATTAATTCAGAATATGACGAAGTATTCGTCGGATAGAAAATCTGAAGGATTAGACTCTATTCCTCTAAATAACATCTCCGACCTCGTTGTCAACATGACTGGTGTTGTCAACATGACATCATACTTAGTGTTGCTATAATTATTGCTAATTTAACGCCCACAGAGCAGGTATTTTATTTTCCTGGTCGGGCTTTATTAAGTTTTATTTTTAACGTCAAACTACGGAACCTTAAAAATCAAGTGTTTCAAATACTCCTTTCGATTGAGTGACCTTCAAATACTCCGTATGTCACTGAATCAATATTTTTTCTTAAGTTTGTATGTGATCAGACTTCATGACGCCAAAACGGCTGAACAGATTTCAATTATTTTCGGTACACAGGTAGCTGGGCATTTACATATGGTTACAGGATACTTTTTATAAGACTATGGAAAAGAGAGGGTTATGATTTCTAAACTTTCGAGCACCTTCTAGTCAATATCCTTTTAAGACGAAGTTAAGGAACTGGTTAATTGAAAATGTGTTTTATAATTTAAATGATTTTTTTTTAATCAGTGTAACTGTTAATTTATGTATTTTAGGCTTAAGAATAAACATTGTAGGCTCGAAATGGGCGGCTGTTGATACTTTCGTCATCAAACTAACAAATACCATCTTTTGTACACAGTTTACAATGAATAAATACTTTGCTTTACTTTACTAAGAATATTGACTAGAATCGTTTACAGAACTAAAATTATATTTATAAAAAAAAACACATTCCGCAGTTCAGTGTGAGTTAAACTGGTTAAAATCATTGATTCTACCCGACCCGAACGATTATGTATGCGACTGCCTCTTGGCCTACTTAACGGACGATTGGTTACTTAATCAAAATAATTAATGAGCAGATAAATGACGCAATTAACTTTGCGGTCATTGGAAATATAAAGTGAAGTTTAATGACCTGAGTGCAGCAAGTTTATTGTTCTTGCAGTCAGTACGAGCTCAATTCAATTCAATTTCAATATTTATTTATGACCAATACAATGATTGCCTTTGAAATTAGTAAATACACTTAATAATAGAAAAAATATACTTAAACTAGGATCATGTACTTTTTTTTTATTGATAATTAGTAAAAGCATGTTTTTTAATCTTGTGCACATGTTTCTTCTTTTCATCAACTGGGGTTACTTTGATCAACGGGGTAACATTTGATCATTTATTTTTAATTCATAAGAGATTTGTTTCTAAACGCGTTTATAAGATTTTAATGTTAAAGGTGGCAACATCGTTAAAAAACATTTTTGACGCGTTCAGAAATACACTCCTTTTAGTTTAAAACTTAATGATAAATGTTACCCTGTTGATCAAAGTAACACCAGTATACCGGTACTGTAGAAGCACACCCTCAACAAAAATGTTTTAAATTGTTTACTGAACGCGTAACAGTTCGTAATAATTTTTAGTCTAGTGGGAAGCTTAGACAGAGACTTGGCTTCAAATTTTTGGTACGCGTAACAAAACGCAACTTTTGTTTTTCACTAGTCTCATATGTTTTTTCACAAACGCAGTGAGTAACTAATGCATCAGTAGAGGAATGCATCGTCAGCGTAAAGTCGTATAGTATTTGGTATTTTTGAGAAGTCTTCTTTCTCTTCAGAGGTAATTGAATTAGCTATATCAGACCACACAGCGCAACTAATCAAATGTCCCGTCAAAACAACATGTAGCCTATCCCACTGGTACATTATGAAGAGAGATTAAAGCTCCGCAAACATTTCTAAATTCGTTCAATCTTTACAAAAATTAAACTTTAATGCAGTATACGTGTCAGACGATCCCAACGATGCATTCAATTCTTTTGCGAATGACTTTGAACTATTTTACAACCTGTGCTTTCCTTACAAAAAGATTAAACTGACTACTCATAGTAGCCCAAGGTGGATCTTCAAGGGTATAAAAACATGTTGCAAACGAAAACGACACCTTCTTTGGAAATGTAGACGTCAGCCAAGCTGCAGCAATAAGAATAATTAAAAAAAATACTCTCAACGGCTCAAGAAAATCATCCAGCTAACTCAAAAAGCACAAAATGACCATTACGTAAATACCTCATCAAACGAGTCCAAGGCAACCTTGCATATAATTAATAACCCAAAAACGAGACAACCAAAAGAAACCATTACAAAAATATCAATACAGGCCAAATCACTTACTAAACCAAGAGACCTAGCTCAAACATTTAATAATCATTTCATTGACCAAATTAAATTAAATGACATACCAATACAAAATAATCATAATAAAAATATACAAAGATTAAATTGTAATCGCCTGAATAATAATGATAAAGATAATGATAATTATACTTTCAAAAATACAATGACATTCAATTTACCTAATTCAGTATTTATGAAGCCAACATGTCCTGATGACATCCGCTTGATTATTAATTCATTAAAAAATACAAATAGTACAGGCATCGATGGGATAGCCACGAAAATTATAAAATCTGTCGCACATATAATAACAATTCCTCTCACATTTATTATAAGCTTATGCCTAGGAAAAGGCATAAGTTATCCAGACAGACTTAAAGTATCTATCATTTAACCGCTGTACAAAAAAGGTGACAAAGAAGATGTTAATAATTATCGACCTGTGGCTTTAATACCGATTTTTTTTTTAATTATTGAGGGAGTCATTTATAACGATATATACTCATTCTTCGATAAATATGATCTTTTTGCAAAAGAACAAAAAGGGTTTCGGAAAAACAAAACAATAAATATGGCCATATTTGAGCTTTTACAAGTAATAATAAAAAAATTAGATAAAAAAATACCAGTCTGTGCAATTTATATGGACATGACGAAGGCATTTGACTACGTTGACCATAATATATTACTAAACAAGCTTTACGGATATGGGATACGCGGAAATGATTACAACTTGATCGAATCATACCTAAAACATAGAACACAAATTACAGAAATAAAAAAAATATGCCTTAAATCCAAAACAGAAATCAAATACCCATCTGATTCCCGAGAAGTGGAGTTCCACAAGGAAGCGTTTTAGGCCCTTTATTGTTCCTTATGTATATCAATGACCTTCCAAAAGCCGTGAACTTTCCTATGGTACTTTTTGCTGACGACAGCACAATAATAGTTACGGGTGAAAACCTAGATACGTACCAGGTAAATATTAACAGATCACTTGAACTAGTAATTGAACGGATGAATAAAAACAATCTAAAAATATTATGAATTTCAGACAAAAACTAAATAAAACACCAAATTTACTTGTAAAATGTAAAGATAAAATAATTGAAGAAACTGACATTACACAATTTTCTAGGATTACGCTTAGACCATAAGTTGACATGGAGAATTCAGACTGATGTAATATGTAAGAAGCTCAGTCAATTTTCATATGCCCTATACAGTACCAGAAAAGTAGCCAACCAATCCACAGTTCTTACAGCCTATCATGCCTATGTGACGTCTAGTTTAAGGTATGGTATTATGTTTTGGGGGTACTCTGTCGGAAAAAAAATGGCATTCAGGGGACAAAAAAAGTGCGTAAGGGCTGTATGTGGTATAAAACCCCCAGAATCGTGTAAACCTTTGTTTATAAAACTAAAAATATTAATCTTACCATGCGTATATATTTATGAAGTCGCTGTGTATGTAAGAGTTAATATTGATCAATTCCCTAGTTTTAATATCGTACGCAAAAGAGGCAAAATAAATACTAGACCGTCTAAAACTGCATTGCTAGCGAAAAGCGTATTTGGTATGGCACCCAAAATTTACAATAGCTTGCCTGCAACAGTATTCAATAAAGACGACTTAAGGCAATTTAAGATTACATTGTTTGACTTCCTGGTTCAGAAAGCGTATGACTCAGTACAAGAATATTTAATCTACCTATTTTTACATATGTATGCCATATCATGGTGAAGCATAGCGATCATACTATCAACATAACACCTGTGTACTTACCTATGTCTTACAAATAAATAAATGATTGATTGATTGATTGATCTTCGTAATCTTCATTACTGAAAGCCGTACCTGTCCTGAAATGCTTAGATGGAGTCGGTGACAAGCTGTTCCCACACCACTCTATCTTTGGTTTTTCTCAGAGCAGTAGTGATAGTCAGTCTGGTTGTTTTCTGGGTTTGATCAGACTAGCCGCTAGTTTAACCATACCGGTCATCATGATCATTTCAGCCATAGGACGTCCACTGCTCGACGAAGGCGTCCTCAATAGAGTTCCACATGGGCCGGATAGAGGCGACCCGTATCCAGCGAGTCCCCGCAACCCTAACCACGTCGTGCAACTACGCTGCGCTTGCCGGTACGCGGTATAGGGACATTATGCATGGTAAGCATTCCTGACGCGCCTACGGGAAGCCTCATGCACTAGCTAGTTAGTTGCCTCTCAACCGTGTTCCGTATTACACGCCTTACTACTTATATTTGAAGTATTATTCCAACTCCCAGATTACATACCTATAGAACTATACATAGGACAAGAGGTCCTATATCTGGTGACCCCGACGACTGTTTGATTGGACATTAGTGAACTTTTAGTGAAATATAAAAGTAATCTGGTTGAGTACATGCGTATTTCGATTCGCGAGTGAAATTATTGACTATTTTGTGATATTAACGTTTCGCCTGAGATTATCGGACATTATTGTTAGGCAACTCCCTGCGCTCCAGGGTCATCGGAAGCAAAATGACACAGGCACCAGCACCAGTACCAGTACCACCACCACAACCTCAACTTCAAGGGGCTGCGACAACTATTGAGTAGTCCACAATCTCATTAGTTGCCCGAATTCCTGGTTGGTTTCTGCAAGTTGAAGTGATTTTGGCACAACAGAGGGCCAGTGATCAGTCGAATTATAACGTAGTAATAGCGAAACTTGGGAAACAGGCTATCCAACAGGTGGCGGATGTCCTTGAGAGGCCGCCCACCGAAAATAAATATGAGACTCTTAAAAATCGTCTGCTTAGTGTGTACGAGCAAACCGAGGGCAAGCGTTTGCAGCAGCTGATGTCTGATATGGAATTGGGAGACCAACGTCCGTCTCAACTAATGCGGAAAATGCGCGATCTTGCGCGCGACAAATTTCCGGAGGAAACCTTAGCATATTTTTGGCAAGGGCACCTGCCGCCATCAGTTAGAGCCGTCGTAGCTTCGGCGGATACTAAGAACCTGGAGACCTTGGCGAATATCGCGGATAAGGTTATGGAGACATTCAGACCCAATGAAGTAGCAGAAATACAGGGAACTTCACGGCAGAGCCCGCCGACGGACATTATGATGGAAATTGCGAAAATCAACGATCGGATAACGGAGTTATGCAGTTCGCGTAGGCGTGAGCGAGGTAGAAGCCATGCACGTGCAGGGGCACGTAGCCGCTCCCGCGCCGACAACAGTAGACGACCGGAAACTGCTAGAAGGACCCAGAACAGCCCTGATTGGCTATGCTTTTATCATTACCGGTATAAGTCGAAGGCAAACAAATGTGTGCAGCCATGCAGTTGAAAGGGACAACCGCCAGCGGGAAACTAGGAGAGGTGCAGACGTTTTCGGTGGAACCCTGCACAGTGGTAAATAGCTATCGCCTGAATGTGATTGATAGAAACTCGGGATTTCAATTTTTGGTAAATACGGGTGCAAATGTTAGTGTTATTCCCAAGAACTTTAAATTTTCAAAAGACTCTTTACAACCTATTAAAAACTGTAAATTATATGCCGCGAATAATACGAAAAAGAGTATATGGTTATGTAAATCTAACGCTAAATCTGAATTTGGGACGTTTTTTTAAATGGTCTTTTATTGTATGCGACGTAAAAAAGCCTATTATAGGTGCAGATTTTTTGCTCAAATACAGATTGCTTGTAGATTTACATGGTAAACGTCTGATTGATAATTCGACCAGTATTTCTGTGATTGGAACAATTACAAAACCATACCGACACCTCAATTAATAGTATTAACAAAGATAATAAGTCATACGATTTATTGTGTAAGTATCCAGATATTTTAAAACCGTTGTCATTTGTAGAGACACCTAAACATAATGTTTACCATCATATAGAGACAACAGGGCCTCCGATACACCAAATAACTAGACCACTGCCTCCGGATAGGTACGATAAGGCTAAAAAAGAATTAAAAAAAATGCAAGATATGGGTATATGTAGACCATCAAAGAGCCCGTGGTCCAGTCCTTTGCACATAGTATCAAAAAAGATGGGGATATCCGACCGTGTGGCGACTACAGAGCTTTGAATACTGTCACGAAGCCGGACCGCTATCCTATCGCCAGAGTACAAGATTTCACCTACTTATTAGCAGGTAAGTCAATATTTTCTTGCGTGGATATTCGTAGGGCTTACCATAACATCATGGTATATCCAGATGATGTAGAAAAGACGGCCATAACGACTCCTTTTGGAATGTGGGAGTTCACCAGGATGAATTTTGGGATGAAAAATAGTTGTAGTACCTATCAACGTTTCATGAATAATACAGTTTTAACAGGTTTAGATTTTGTATATTGCTATGTAGACGACATACTTGTTGCTTCCCTCTCAGAGGAAGAACATGACGGTCATCTAGATCAATTATTTAAGAGACTGAGTGAGTTTGACATCACTATTAACTTAGAGAAATGCAAATTTAAAGAAAGGAAATTAGAATTTTTAGGTTACGAAATTTCACCAGAAGGGTTTAAACCATTGGAACGTAAGGTTGATGCTATTAAGAATTATCCGAAACCAAAAACCGTTAGTCAATTACGAACATTTCTAGGAATGGTGAACTTCTATAGACCACATATACAGCACGCGGTACAATATCAAGAATTATTGCTTAGGTATATTCATAGAGCTAAACGCAACGACAAAACACCCATACAGTGGACACAAGAAGCTGATGAAGCGTTCGAACATTGTAAGCTCAGCTTACAGAACGCCGCAGTATTAGCGTACCCGCTTCCCACAGTACCTATTTCATTATATGCTGACGCTAGCGACACATGTTTAGGTGCTGTGTTACAACAATACACAGAAGGCAAATGGCAGCCGTTAGCTTATTTTTCCAAGAAGCTAACTGCAACACAAACTAAATATAGTACTTATGACAAAGAATTGCTCTATATTTATCTGTCTGTACAACATTTTAGGTATCTGCATGAAGGCAGAGAACTAATTATTTATACAGATCATAAAGCTTTGACTTATGCATTTAGTAAATTAAGTAAGGATAACAACAAAGAAATTCCAAGACGAACAAGGCAATTACTGTTTATCAGCGAATTTACTACTGATATTAGGCACGTACAGGGTAGGGACAACGTAGTGGCTGACGCATTGTCTAGAATTGAGACTGTCGATTTTCAAAACATTGCAATAGATTTTTCCTTAATTTCAAAGGCACAGGAAAATGATGATGAGTTGAAAACACTATTACAAAACGATAAATTGCAATTCAAGAGAATAATGTTACCTAACTGTACTTATGGTATGTATTGCGAATTATCTACAGGTAATGCGAGACCATACATTCCTGAGCAATTTCGTTGCGATATTTTTAGACATATTCATAATTTAAGCCATCCAGGTGTACGGGTATCACGAAAGATGATTACAGATACGTATTTTTGGAAGAACATGAACAAAGACGTAGGCCTTTGGGCCAAAACTTGCGTTCAATGCCAAAAATCCAAGGTCATGAGCCATACCAAATCGGAACCATGTAAGTTTTCAGAAGTAGACAGGTTCCAGCACATAAATACGAACATAGTTGGACCACTGATCACTACAGCTGAAGGTTACAGGTATTGTCTTACTATTATAGATCGAGCTACCGGTTGGCCAGAAGCGTTTCCGTTGCAGAACATCTCGGCAGAAACGGTAGCACAGACAATCTATGACGGCTGGATAGCGCGATTTGGCTGTCCAGTTACCTTAACTAGTGACCAGGGAAAACAGTTTGAGAGTAATCTTTTTCGACAATTGATGAGGTACGTAGGAACAGAAAAAATTAGGACCACACCATATCACCCACAAAGTAATTCCATTATTGAACGCTGGCATCGATCGTTAAAAGCAGCGTTAGTAGCTCGTTTAGACAAAACACTTCTTGGGTTAGCACAGTTTTTTTAGGCCTCCGTACGGTACCCAGATTAGATACAGGTGTTAGTGCAGCGCAACTAGTTTATGGTTGTTCCATACGTTTACCTGCTGAATTTTATTGTAATGTCGATAATAAAATCATATCATAGAGATGATAATTTTTTTGTTAGTCCTGATCTTAAAACTTGTCATTTTGTATTTGTACGTCGAATTGTAAAATCATCATTACAAACGCCTTATGATGGGCCTTATAAAGTTATTGAAAGAAATGATAAGGTTTTAAAATAAAATTAGAGGACCGTGAAGTAAACATGTCAATTGACAGGTTAAAACCTGCATACTTACTTGAGGACAGAGTATATTCACCACAAAATGTAACTTTGCCGAGTATGACACAAACGGACAGCGGAAACGCTCCGCCTATGCATAGGGTAGCACCCTATGTTACACGCAGTGGCCGCGTAGTTAAGAAATCGGTACGATTTTGTGATGAGTAGACTTAATAATTTAGTAGGTTAAGTTTTGCATGATTGTAATAAGAAGTAATTTAGGTTATACGTTTCTTAATTTTGTATTAAGAACTATTTGCACTACATTTTTAACATCGGAACAGTTAACAAGTAACCATGGGAAATTGGGGAAGCAGAAAAGATTCCGATAATACAGACAAATCAAATACGTTAACGGCAGAAGCATCTATTAACGTTTCCGGAATAGCAAATCAGTTGAATACATTCAGTATAATTTTATTGGTGATAATTATACTTTTGGTGACATTTTTACTATACTACTTTGGCAATGGTTGCAAAAAGAAGATGAATAAGTGGGTTACAAAGAGATTTCGAAATTTGACAATGGATCAGCAGATGACCCCGGGTCTGCAGGCTACTTCAAGTCAGCCGCAACAAATTTATGTAAAAGTGTAAAAACAGTGCAAATCGTTCATTGTGTTGATTTCATTTAGACATAAGCAATGTGTTTCTATTTTTAACCGACTTCCAAAAAAAAGAGGAGGTTCTCAATTCGACGGAATGATTTTTTTTTTTATGGATGTTCACCGATTACTCAAAGACTATTTGACCGATTTCAATTATTTTTTTTGGTTTTATAGAAAGTACTTTCTAGTTGGTCCCATTTAATTTTGGTGAAGATCTGATGATGGAATCCATGAGGAATTGAAGGAACTCCTCAAATATTGTAGGCATACATATAGCGATTTTGGTATTATAAGAAACATAATAAGCATTTGCATTCAGAAAGTGTAAATTGGTGAAGTGGAACTGCTTGATGCAGAAGACCACAGAATGCCATCGGAACTCCTCAATGATAAATGATTTACGGGTGGCGACAAAATATCTTGATTAATTTAGCTAAGCAACTTCATAGTCACAAATTTAAATGTTCCTGATGAGAATGGTACCATCGAATTGATTTGATGATGGAGCCGGAAGGTAGGCACCTGATCTATGTAATAAAATAATGTATCCTAGACGTGTTTGGGCTTGTTCGAATCTTCACGAGATACACTTTTAAGTAACGATTAACTAAAAAGTGTAAAATAAATAAACTTTTAAACAAAAAAATAAAACCGACTCCAAAAAACTAAAAAGTAAAAATAACGCCATAATTCAGTTTCTTCAAATTACTTACAAGTAACCGTTTGTATACTCAATCTATACAGTATATACAATTAATATTATTTTGGAGTCGATGCCATCGTGTCACAACTTACTAAAATCGTCAATTTTCAATATTTTACACATTCTTTATATGGCACCGACGCCAAAATAACATTAGTTGTATATACTGTATAGATTGAGTATACAAACGGTTACTTGTAAGTAATTTGAAGAAACTGAATTATGGCGTTATTTTTTACTTTTTAGTTTTTTTGGAGTCGGTTTTTTAGACACCGTAAGTGTGTTGTATAATATGACTAAGATCTACAATGTATTCTAAATTCACCTTAATATTTTTATGTAACGTTGTATGTGTTATTGTGTTCTCTTATCGCTCATAAATTCCAGGTACTAAAATTACAACGTGACATTGTTTGCGCGGCGCAAATTGGTTCTTTTAAAACATAAAGTTGATCTAAATAAAAGACAGTGGTAATAGACACAATACATTTATTTTCAATCATTGTTATATCAATGACATTTTTTTAATTTAAAAATATGAAAAGTTCTGTTTAACACTAATTTTAAGAATAATTTAGAAAAAATTGTAAATTTTTATTTTTTTGGGAGAGGCGACTATAGGGACATTATGCATGGTAAGCATTCCTGACGCGCACGGAACACGGTTGAAAGGCAACTAACTAGCTAGTGCATGAGGCTTCTCGTAGGCGCGTCAGGAATACTTACCATGCATAATGTCCCTATACGCGGTCTCAGTTCTACGAGCAATGTGTCCCGCCCACTACCACTTAAGCATAGCAACTGATTGAGCTTTGTCGATGACTTTGGTCCCTCTGCGGATCACCTCATTTCTGAGTCGATCACGCAAGGAGACATCTGAAAATATTTTTTTTTTAGAAAGAATATTATAGTTATTTTTTTATTATTATTATTTTCAGATTATTACACTCGAATCAATTAAATTTTAATGATGAAAATAAACAGTTTTTTTATCATTATTTTATTTTTTAACAATGAAAATAAAATTAATTTAATCTAGATTCTAAATTCCCTATATCCTATTAAATATTCGCCTTTAAGATTCGAAGCTTACACTAAATGATGAATAACCTCTTTGCTTTTTTATCTCATTTTGTAAAACATTTCCCGTGTTCGTCGGCCGATCTGTCACGACGGATGTCGTCGTGTGATCGAGTGGAATAATCGAGTAAAAGCTTTTCGATAATTGCGTTATTTCACTAAAACATAATTCTTACACTTAAATGGCAACTACTTTTAGTGAATGATTAATAATAATATTTTGAAAATTTTACGTTTTTAATAGTGAAATAATGATATCATCGTCTAGTACCCATAACACAAGCCTTATGAGCTTACCTTGGAACTAGTTAGATTTGTATAAAAAATGTCACGTAATATTTATTCATAATTTATTTATTCTGCAACTATTGCGACCTGCTTACAGAATAAATAGATAATAAATACTACAAGTCTGACTCTACAGCATGTTCGAAAAATACCAAAACAAACTCAATAGTCCGTATGTTTTCGAAATAACTCTTAACTATTACAATATTAGTACTTAGCATATAAGAGTAGAAACAAAATTTATAAAAGTAGGAATATAACGGAAAAAAAGCAAAAATGTTTTATTTTAAACAACTTACGACTCGACATTTGACATGCCCTCATATAAGAACCGTGTCGCGGTAAATGTAAGTTATTTGGTTTCTAGTTTTTTAAGGTCATGCATTCTTGTCAAATAGGTACTCCATTTATCCTATATGCCATTGCCATTAGAGACTTATTACTCGAAAACCTTACTGCCCCAAAGGTCATCGGTTCTTCACTCATTCTATTACCACACTCATACATTTAACATTTCGTTAGACACAATAATTTATTTATTTATTTATTTAATCTTTATTGCACAAAAGCAAAACTTATTGTACAAAAGGCGAACTTAATGCCATAAGGCATTCTCTACCAGTCAACCTTAGGGCAAAGCAGAAAAATTGTAGGCGGTGCTGAGGCTTGTGTAATTACAAAAACACATATTTATATACTTTAAATACATGAATAACAAAATATATATAATACATACACAAATATATATAAGGTTAATAAATATATAACACATATATATATATAGTGATGAAACGAATTAAGTAGATAAACTAAGAGAACTTCGGTTCTGCCAGCAAAGAAGTTGCTCATGGACTTTTTGAATGCAAACTTATTCGGGATCTGTTTGATTTTAAGAGGAAGACCGTTCCACAGGCGGGCAACCTGAATAGAGAAAGAATTGGATATGAAGCCAGTTCGGTGGAGTTCTATCCCATAGAAAGGGCGAGATTGCCAGAAGAGCGAAAATGACGGTTACGAGTGGATTCAATGTAACTGAAGAAAGTTTTGTGATATTCTGGAGATTGTGGATCGTTAAGAATTGAAAAGAGAGAGCAAAGCGTTCGAATGTTACGTCGCTGACGAATTGGAAACCAACCAAGCTGAGCACCGAAAGCAGATATATGATCATATTTACGGAAACAGAAAATGAAACGAATACAATTATTGAGAAGCCGATCCAACTTATCAAGAAGATCTTCGTTTAAGTCCGGATAACACACATCACCATAATCAATTATGGGTAGGATTAGGGTATTTACCAACAAGACCTGAGTTTTAATAGGCAAGAAATGCTTCAATTTGTTAAGAGAATGGAGCGATCCAATTAACTTCCTGCAAATTTCGGCAACCTGCACCTTCCAGCTCAGCGTGCTATCCAAGTAAACATCTAAGTCCTTAACACTAGAAGTAAATGAAATAGGTGTGCCGTTGATAGTTACAGGTGCGAGAGAGTTGAGGTTGAGTTTAGCTAGCTGGCGAGAGCTACCAATGACAATAGCCTGACACTTTGACGGGTTTACAAATAGGCCGAATTTTTCAGACCATTTTTGGATGTGTAAGAGGTCCAGGTTTAACTTGTCAATGGTAGCAGTAATATCAGTCACTTTGCACTGGTCGTAAAGCTGTAGATCGTCAGCACACAGATGGTAGGAACATCGAAGGTCGGGGGTGATGAAGTTACCAAAAGTAGAAAATAGAAGTGGAGAGAATTCCTCCTTGTGGTACACCGGTGGCTAAGTCACACCAGTCAGACAAAGAACGATCTAACCGGACTGCCTGCCGGCGTCCACGAAGATAGGTAGAAAACCAACCCAATGCAGACGAAGACACATTCAAATGCTTGAGCAGGGCAAGAAGGATGTCATGGTCAACAGTCTTAAATGCATTAGAAAAATCAATAAGAACAAGTATTGTGACCATTTGATCCTCCATATCCCGTCTAATATACTCAGTCACCTTAAGAAGCGCAGTGCAGGTACTGTGGCTGGGTCGAAAACCTGACTGATAGGGGCTCAAGAGTTTATTGGCATGAATGTGGTCCGAAAGTTGTTTGTGTACCACGGCTTCGGCAATTTTTGATAGAAAAGGGAGAATCGAGATTGGCCTAAAGTTGCTAAGGGATTATTTATTTTGGGCAAGGGTATGACAAATGCACTACGCCACAGACAGAGAAAATCACCATTAAATAGCGACCAATTCATAATATCGGTTATTATAGGAAGCACACAGTCCAACACCGATACTATCATATAACGTCCGATATCATCATTTCTAATAGCCTTCGATTTAATTTTGCTTATAATTGTTTTGACATCTGCTTGATTAGTCGGAGAAAAGGAGAACAAATCTGAGAAAGAAGGGGGAAGAGAAGAAATATCAGAGAGAGTATTGATCTTAATACGATTATATAATGTCAATATTATAAAGCATGTATCGTCATTCGTTAATTATAATTTACACAATTTACTTAGTTAAGAGTTTGTAAATTATTATTAAGAGTGTAGTCTGAAAGCTTCTGGAATTCGAAATTTGTTATGTCAAAAGTTAAATACTAAACAACGAACAAATCCATACTAATATTATAAATGCGAAAGTGTGTCTGTCTGTCTGTCTGTCTGTCTGTTACTTCTTCACGCTTAAACCGCTGAAGCGATTTGGATCAAATTTGGTATGGAGATAGTTTGAGTCCCGTGGATGGCTACTTTTTCTCCCGGGAAAATACCCTTATCCACGATAAACGAATTTAAGGCGGACGAAGTCGCGGGCAGAAGCTAGTAATATTATATTACCTATTACTGTTTATCTGATTCTATAATTTCAATGTCAAAGTGAGCATAATCATTATTAAGGTATTCCCTGATACTGTATAGTGTCCGATCCAACAACAATGTTCTCAGATGTAGACGCAATACATTGTAGGATTTTATGTTTTTCATGCAGTATGGTAATTTAATATACACCCCATAGCATTAGGAGAGCGTTTGGCCGGCCTTAGCCTGTGAAAAGTTGGTATTAAATCAAGAGCTCTCTTTGGATGGCGTGGATTGGGTTTGGATCGTACCTCGAATTAATTAATATTATTTCTAACATACATGATTACTTCCATGATGTACACAGGAACTGACGTTAAGATACTATCAAGTCTTTAAAGTGTTTCCTGCAGGATTCTCTGAACTTGGCTTCTATGAGAATTCTTATCACTCGCTTCTGCATCTTCACGATATGCTCATGTTCTGTGCACCCCCACAAAATTATTCCGTAAGATAACATGGAATAGACATAGGCGTAATATGTTTCTTGTGCCCTGCCTATTGCCTGTTCAGTTTGCTTACCCTGTTTCCTATGTCGGTAATCTTGGTTCGTCTACGAATCTCCTCATTTCTGATTGTGGTCTAGTGGTGGCTCACGACCGATCACTACGGATCCTTGGTATTATATCTTTGTCGAAGAGTAAACGTCTGTAGGCTAATATGATAATGATGATGAAGAAAATGGCGATTTGGTGTGATGAAGTGTCAATGAGCAGAGCACATAGTTCAAAGAACCGATGGCCGTTGTGGCAGAAAGGTTCTCGAGTGGAGACCGCGTACTGGCAAGTCCAGCGTCGGAAGGCCACCCGCAAGGTAGTCGGACGACCTGGTTAGGGTTGTGGGGACTCGCTGGATGCGGGGCGCCTCTATCCGACTCATGTGGAAATCTATTGAGGAGGCCCGTGTCCAGCAGTGGACGTCCTATGGCTGAAATGATGATGATGATGAAATAGTAAATTACAAAAGAATACCAGATAAACTATATGTACCCCCGGAGAATATGGTCCGCGTTTCAAAATGTCCAAGAGGTCTAGATGTCCAAATGCCATAAAAACCAATGGTCAATTTGTTAAACTATCCTCATTCAAAAAGCATATTTGGAAATCTCAGACGTTCTTATTTTCTAACAGAACTAAAAGAGAAAGGAAAACTAAATGCTTTCTTTTGGACTATCACTGTTGCCGGCGCCATTTTATTTTCATCAAAAAAAACGAAGGTACTTAGTGCCCCACTTCCGAGTAAGTCACAAAAGATCTGCTTTTGTGACCTGTTCCGGGCACTATTTTAAAATCCTTACGGACTTCTGCCTAGTACAATATGTACAGCCACAGTCAAATAATATAGCCCGTATTTTAATCTAATTATTATACTTGGGATGTATAGAACATGGGATTCGTATACAGCACAAACTATTGTTTCTGAAGCACCATCGATAATTATGTAGTTAATTTTACAGAAAATACTCCAAGGATTTGGAAGAAATTTGGTATGTAAACATAGTTTTTCCTTTTAAATTTATCGTCAATGGTTTCACTCATCGAGCTGCTCGGCCACAGTTCTGTATTTTTAATTGTGCACCACAGAAAATAGATTGCAGAAAATGGGAGAATTATGTTTACCGACGTAGGCCCATCTTTATAAATAAAGGTATGGAATGGGAGATAAACGTCACCCTTATAGGCGTCCTATTAGGCCTCTGATCACACATGTGTCACTCATATACGTATCGTAAAGTGACAGACGCCTTATAATTTTGTGTATCGTATTCGATAAATATGACCATCATATCATAACCTAGCCGCACTCCTACGACGGTAAATGTGGATATGCATTTACGAAAACGCTATCACTACGAGTTTTGCAAGCTAAAATCATTGCTATCGGATGTAATAAAAACGATATCATAATCAAAGACTATAAAGTCGTCCAATGAACATCATGGTTAAAAGACTGACAGGAAAATTTAAACCGTGCAAGGCGTGCCTTCGTTTAATTCGACTTCTGCAGCTCACACACATTGTTTCAGGGCATTATGTTTTATATCTTACCGCTCTGTACTGTAGGGCGTAGGAGTCATGCGAGATCCAAAACAAAAAGTCGTAGTTATCGAACGCAATAATAATAACCTGCCAAATACGAATCGGACTCGCTCACGCAGTGTTTTGTACCACCGTACGCAAAACATTTTTATATTTATATTTAATAAAAATTAAAATAAAGTAAAGGTACTTGATTTTTTAGCGGTTACAGTTATTGCATAATCAGTGAAAATATCAATTATGACTATAACGGTTCTAACTTTGAATTCCTGTGATATAGAAACAGCTTGTCTCTCTAATAGTTTTCCAACAGTACACTTTGGAAAGAAAAAAGAGGAGGACACCGTAATGAAAACACTGGCAGTAATATTTTAACCGTACGCGGCGAGGCTTCGTGTAATCCGACTCCTGAAGCTCACCCACTTTGTAGGGTATTATTGTGTTTTATATTTTAGCGCTCTGTACTGGCACAGAATAAGATATGCTGTACTCTGTTGACTGCAAACGCGACGCGGGGATTGGCTGGTGAAGTGGTTACACCGGTAAAACGTGAATTTTACCGCTCTTCGTTAGAAACGTTTGTGTTCATTATTTATAGAAAAAAAATACCCACGCCTTGTTTAACACTTTCGCTAGCATCATTTTCGTGTAGCCAACAATATAGTTATGTTTTTTAGCGAAAACTGGCTACGATCGGAACACGCATCTAGCTTGACTCGTCATCACCAGCATCATTTCAGCCATAGGACGTCCAGTGCTGGATACAGGCCTCCTCAATCGACTTCCACATGGGCCCGATTGAGGCAACCCCAATCCAGCTAGTTCCCACAACCCTATTCAGATCGTCCGACCACCTTGCGGGTGGCCTCTTTACGATGCGATTGCCGGTAAGCGGAAACCACTCGAGAACCTTTCTTCCCCAACGGCCTTTGGTTTGTCGAAGTATGTGCCCTGCCCATTGCCACTTCAGTTTGCTTACCCTGCTTGCTATGTCGGTGACCTTGGTTCATCTACGATTAATACAAATAATCGTGTAACCATTTTTATGGGCTAATCAAGCACTCTGATCAATTAAATATAATGTATTTATTCTTATAAAGCACAATTTCTAGTTATGTTGAAATAATCATATGGAATTGGATAATCATATGGAAAAACATAATCGACAGATTAAACAGTTACCACACACAGAATTTTCAAGATTGTCATAATAGTGCTCAAAGTCTAAATTCCACGGGACATTATGACCTATGTCATTATGTTCGAAATAGCACCACTTTATTATGTTTAATATAATAATGTGTTATATTTGAAGTAACCATTGTGTAACAAATAATCGCTCCGAAAGTAGCAGTAATTGCCGCCTCCTCTATTTTCTAAACGTAATGGCCAAAAAATATAAAAAATTACAAACATAAAGGTTTATACCTTCAGCAAAAAATATTTTCAACATGATCGAATATATTACCGTTTTTGAGTTATCGAGGAACTGCGCTTCTCAGCAAAAGGACGCCGTGCCGTAGAGATACGCTCGTTTGCTAGTGCACTTTTTCATATGGTATGCTTTCATCTGCAGAGTATTTTTCTTGTTGTAATAGCTACGGAAACTTACAATAAGCTTATTGAAATAAAACAATTTAACGGATTATATCGCGTATATTATCTCATTTTAGTTCCCGACGTTTCGGAAGCTTTCCAGCTTTCCATGGTCACGGGAGGACTGAGAAAAGATGTATTTTCCTCTGTCAAAGTTACAATTTGTGCAACTACCCATTTTTTGAAAAAATACAAATAAAGGTGTACATACATGCCAGATGGGCCTAAGCTGTAAAGACAGTTTCACATGTGCCAGAAGGGCTTAATTATTTTATTCTAATAATTTACCAAGCAGCATTTCACAAATGAGGCGTACTGAGGAGAAAAGAAACGCTGCAAAGAAAAACTCCCAGGCTACCTCATTACTAATTATAATATTTAAAAAACGGAGACTATTAAACTACTTTTAAACAGATAAGAAATTTTACACCGTACAGATAAGATATTTTACAATAAGCTTGTTCTGATATGCTCTTGGCCGGTTTTTAATGTTTGATCTCATATAGCGTAGTGGAAAGTCTGAGTTCTAGTGTCGAGGACAACCTATAATATAATTTAGCCACGCCGATACTTTGCTCGCTCGGGAAGCACTCAGGGAATAAGATTTACTCTGGAATTGACGTTCGATACTTTCTGGCATAAGATAAGATAAGAAATTTACGAGTATCTTTTTATTCATTATCTACTTGTACGTTTAAAAGTAGATAATGGTTCATATTATAAATACCTTACAGACTAACATATGTACATCTATACTACCTCTATTATTACTTGTAAAAATTAAACGTTTGTACATTGAAGTTATTTAAATAAGAAAAATTATAACGGACTATTTCGAGGTCACTGCATCGCAAAATAAATATTTTTTAGTTTTTGTATGTTTGTATGTGTCGTTGTGGCTTCATCACGCAAATCGGCTAAACGGAATACAACTATTTTTGGTACACGGGTAGTTGGCTATGTACAGATGGTTATAGGATACTTTTTACCCGAGTACGCTGTCGAAAAAGAGGGGTTATGACTTTTTCTCCTCCGCGAACGAAGTTACGGGCGCCTTCTTTGTAAATAATAATTAAATATCGGGGAACAGCTTTTTGTATGGCGATTGACAGTCTTTTTGTTTGAATAGTCTTTGGTGAATGTATAAGTATTCTTGAAAAACAAAGATCTAAATAATGAAAAAAAATTAAGACACCTACCGGATTTGAATCAGTGCCTTGCCGGGGCGCACGTCACTTTAAAAATCACGAAGATCGTGATGGTAAAACGTAAAGATTTTCGTAAAAATCAATAATCAAAAGGTATAAAAACATGTTTGTTGATCTGTCCTCCTGTGATGCAGCATCAAAGCAACGGACATATAAACATTACCTTTTTTGAGTAGTAGCAAATTATACTATTGGACAACGAGAACATTAATAAGACAAAACATTACACGGTTTCCGAAAGATAAATAGTAAACACTCGCCACATAAGCTTTGTCTCAAATAAAATAACATTATTATTGCAATCTAATACAATGTTCGTTATTATTAACCTTAATATAAGAGCCATTACATAAACCAAACAGTCTCATATTTCAATCTCATACCGTCCACAAAATGATTTTTGTTTGAAAATAAACAACAGTAGATGCCTAAAAGAGTAATACGCACGTAGCTTAAGTAATTGGTCAACAGTTAAGTGAGGGAAATCCCTTAAAAGGATTAAGTACACCTTTGTCCGTTTATAAATGCAGATCATAAATTGAAATTTTACCTTTTAGGGCCAAGTTTAACAAGTGTGTGTATACAGGGTGATTGCGAGAAACGAAGGAAGGAAAATATGTTATATGACCCAAGTCAAATTAATTAAAACAAAAAATATTTTTTTATCAATATTTGTACATAAAACTTGAATAACTACCACTCACACCACTCTATGAAAATTGTCACTTTAAACCAGGGATCAAATGCCGATATCCGTTCTACGCAAAATAACCGGTATTCAATTTTGGTATTTCGTTAATGGGCTAAATTTAAAGCTACTAATGATTACCTAATTATTATTTACATTTTTTTTTAATATTGAGAGATTGGTAAGATATTTCAATTTAAAGTAATACCGGTAACGATCCAAAAAAGCATGACTTTAGTGAGTGGTAGTTGTCACTTTGATGTCTTTTAATAGCGACGCGAAACATGGCAACATACATGGCAACGTCGTGATCTAAAGCGCTTAATGATCTTTAGTAATGACAATAAATAGTTTACCTACATGAAAATTGATAATATCTTCAAAACTAAACCTGCGGGGTTATTGCTTAACGTTCTGATACAAGGTATCCGAATCAACTGTTATAACCCATACAAAATCCTGACACTTGATTCTGATTGCGAACGTCAAACGCGTTAGGCAATACGGGGGCGGGTTTGACTAAGGTGCATATAACATTTTTTGCTCCTAATGACCTCAGGAATATATAATGCGAGCCCTTTATATTGTACAATATACTCGTACTCCCTTATTTATAATATTATGAAATATTATTTGTCATTATTTTGCAGTACGAATAGCAGTTAAGACTATTCCATAATTAAAATTCAAGTTGGAAATTACACATGTCAAAATTATTCTATTATATAGGTTAGGAAAATATATAGATATGATAGGACTAAACTTCTTTCATTAAATTGCATGTCAACAGTAGTAATAATGATTGGGTAAAATACATTATGTCACTAGTTATTTCCTATTATAAAATTCGCTGATATCGTAAAAGGCTTGACTAATAAGCCATTTTTTCAATTTGTTATGGAATGAGTTTTATGTGTTTGTTGTGGAATGAGTTTATTGTTTTGTCAATTTGTTATATGTGGGTATTGTACCTCATACGATGGTGAGTGATGAGATGACGGGTGATACAGAGGTATGAAAGTAAAAAACAAGATGCGGCGATCCCCAGTAAATGGGATAAGGGCAAGCGAATGATGATAACGATATGTGGGTATGTCTTTTTCTTTGGCACGCTCTGCAGCCTAAACAACCTGGTGGGGTGTTTGTGCGAGTGACATAGGCTTTAATAATTTGCTGTCGGTGTTTTTTCAGAGCTCTTTCTATTTTATATCAACTTCTTGTTTTTATACCAAATAGCTAGTAAATCGACCTAAATTATATAATCTATATAAATGGAAATCGGTTACTTACGAAAACATGCAATTTTGGATTATAAAGTATCTTTCAAGCATTGATAAAGTCAATTAATAGATTAAAGTTCCTTTGCTTTTCTGCTGAATAGAGTCTTGATTACTCGTAGGTGTGACTAAAAATTGTGTTCACATGCGCATCTTTTCATGCAGTTTCCACAAACAAATACGCATGCAAATGCAACAAACCACCACCAGACAGTATAATCTTCAACACGTGTTTCGCCTATTTACGAGGCATCATCAGGAGATGCAGGAGATGTTGACGGTCCGGCGTCCACCCGAGAAGTAAAAACAAGGGAACTATAAATATTTAATTAGAGACTATGGATTTTGCCGACTAGCCGACTAATCGGCGCTGAGGTGGCCGACTAATCGGCCGACTAGTCGGCAACGTAGATCATTGGTTCCAGCTAAGTTCGGATGCAATCGGGTACATTCGTTTCAGTTCGCTAGTCGCGCCTCGTGCCACTCGTCATGTGTTCCTGTTTTGACAAGTTTGTTTGTTTACGATTAAGTGATTTACTTGTTACACCAGCCGGCGTGTTTCTTATTATAGTAAAAAAATCAAGATAAACAGTGAAATTATCTAATTGTTGTGTTAGACAAACAAATAACATGAAGCAAATTTTTGTAGTTTATTTTCTTTCCAGTAAGTCATAATGTGCCGATTGTTTGGTATCTTTTGCCAACTAGTCGCTGACTATTCGCCGGCTATAAATGTGGACGGATAGTCCGCTTCCCGACTAGTCGGTGACTAGTCGGTACATCTCTATAAATAATCCATTAATCTTATATATAATTCCTCAAAGTAACGCCTGAATGATTGACAATGTCATCCCCAATGATGTCGAAAATGTCTACAGTATTAATCGGATTTCATAAAATATTTATCAAAATATTGATGTGAAAATCAGTTGGCATGTGGCATTAGTGGATTTTGTGGGCCACTAAATCCCAGAAATCCCATTTAGGGTGGTACAGAAACATTCGCGTATAAAATAAATTTAATTAGGACGCGTGAGGAAGTAATCGGATTTCCATTAAAATTCGTCTAGCGTGATCTTTTAGTAAGTTTCGGGTTCAGTGAACAACAATTTTATTTCACTCTTTATAACTTATACTGAGTACAGTAAACAACAAACAGTATATAGCATCGAAAGTGCCAAATATATCCCATGTCACGTATATTTATGCCTATAAGAATAAACATGTATAATAGCGGCATATTCGCAATAGCAAAAAAGCTCCTTAAATAATGAAAAAAAAAAGAATTAAGATTTGTTGCTATACACGGTGTCTGTGGTGGGAAAGGGTTTAACCACGCATTATCTGAGGCCATTGGGAGTAAAAACTGCTATGTGAAGCAAATCAAATTCAGCAAAAAAAAAAAAAATACTTTAGTCCATTTTTGTACTTAAGAATTGAATAAACGCTTCTCTATGAAAATTATCCCTTTTAATACAATGGTCACGATTATTTTTGAAAAGGATGGTTATTAGTAGCTGTCATTTTAATTCCTGTTAATGGCGACGCGAAAGTTAGCCACATAATGTGGCGCGATCAAAAGAGCCTAAAATTATTTAGTAATCACAATAAATTGTTTAGATGAAAATAATTAATATCTTCAAAACTAAGCCGGATTTGCCTGGGTTTTATGTAACATTTTTTGCTTCGAATGACCTAAGGAATGCGTGGTAGAAATCTTGCCTATTCCTCGCGGGTACTGTGTAGGTGTATTTGGCGCGTTGGATGCTACAGACTATTTGGTGCTGACTGTACCTACTTATTGGTTTTATCTATTAATACATATAACAAGTTGAAATAATGACAAACCCCGACACGTCTAGGAACTCTAAAAAAGGTGGTAAATTCATATATCGACAGAAAAACACGTAGATAAAAATGGGTTAAGCGACATTTTCAAGACATTGAATTACACACCTTATGAAATGAGTTTAATGGGTATTACTCGATGCCTCCAAGCTGTCGCTTATCCCATTTTTCCTTTCCACCGTCGAGTTTTTCACTATCTACTATCAAAAATCAATCCAGGTATACGCACCGTATAAGTTATTCTGATTTCTGGATGTCTCTACCTAATAATGCCTTAAGCTTGGCACACAGATAAATCAGATCATTGAATTATACGGTTAAACATTAAATAAAAAACATACGTTTCTTAATGAGTAACACGGCCGAAACCGCGGACTTAATATTAGGGGGAGGCCGGGTAGGGCTGTGTCACGGGTCGGTTAATTGTCACAGCGTGCATAATGGATTATGAACCGGTGTCGAAAGATTGCGAGAGCTTTATCTAGGAGGAAGGTATAACTCTCGCGATCTTTTGACACTAGTCGATGAACTTATTCCTTCCTTCAGTTTTCTGTTGTGGCCGTCGTGTGAAAACCAATTCCTTATTATATAGTAGCTTCGGGAGACCGGTAGGGTTATTGCGTAACGAAATTTTGACACTTGGTATCCGAATCAACTGTCACATCACAGCTCATACAAAATCATGACACTTGAATCTGATTGCGAGCATCAACGCATTAGGCAATAGGGGGGCAGGTATGGTTGTCTCACGGGTCGGTTTTCACAGCTTGCGTAATGGTTATGGACCAGTGTTGAAAGATCGCGAGAGCTTTATCTAGGAGGGATATATAGCTCTCGCGATCTTTTGACATTAGTCGATGAACTTATTCCTTCGTTCATTTTTCTGTTATGGCCGTCGTGTGACAACCAACCCGTGAGCCAATAATACCCGGTCTCCCCTAGTTGCAATATAATAAGGTCTATAATGAATTCGACGAATTAAATATTAATTTAGGACGGAACCCCAAGCGGTGATTAGCCCAATTAGGGTGGGGATAGCATTTAATGAATCGAAGCTAATAAAATGGCGACGATAAATTCAACATTTTTAAATTAGTGGCTCAGAATTTTATTCACTTTGAAGTTGTAAAACATGACCATCGGGTATATTGTTCTCGGGTGATTTGTAATTTGCTGAAATAGAATAATATATGATCGTATGTCTGAAATCTCAATTCAGAGTATTCTAAAATAAGCAGACAAATATATGCTATTTAATTTAACTGAGAGTATAATACGTTTTGTTTTATCAATATAATTATTTAGAACGCTTACTCACGTCATTAAAGACTAATACATCGAGCACGGTGCGATCCAATTTGAGGGACATAATTATAGTTTTATGATAAATTTCTTGGATTTTAAGTACTAACCAAAATCTTCACTACTTTGAAAGAAGCTTGTATGTAAAATCGACATAAAGTTAAAGGCAGTAAGTTAATACGAGAGTAGTAATAGAGTTGCTACGTTTTTCATTTACTTAAGTATGAGATAAAAGTTTGTTTCAAAGTAGTTACGAAATATATAAGACTAACTACACTCCCAAACTTACATATTTTTGAGAAAGTGACAGGTGCCCGTACCTTATCATTTATCCATGAACGGAACCATAGGCTGACATGAGATAATTAATGTAATTAAAAAATAAACAGCCAAGAGCATGCCGGACCATTCTCAGGGTTCTGCAGCCTTTCATACAAAAAAATGCACAACAAATGATAAAAATACTGTATGACAAAGTGCACTCGCAAAAGAGCTTACCTCCACGGCACTTACGTTCTTTTGATGGGAAGGGCTGTTCTTTGGCAATAATTTAAAAACGGTATATCCGATCATGATGAACATAAGTTTTTTTTAAAGTACTTTCGAAATATGTGCCACACATTGATATTTGCTCCGCCTAGAAATATTTTTTTTGTTATTTAACTATCAAACTAAGTAGCAACTTGTACAAGCCACACCTAGACTCCAAATGTAGTTTTTGATTAAAATATCTATGACATGCGGATGGAGCGACGGACGGACATGACGAGACTGCAAGGGTTCCGTTTATGCCATTTTGGCTACGGAAATCTAAACAGTCGTGTTGTGAAATATTGTGGTGTAAATAAAAAAATTGAATTAAAACAATAATAGAAGCAAATAATCCAAATTGACAACATTCGCAGAAATTCACAACTGTTACGAAAACAAGTCAATATAATTTAATTTAGAGCTTGTAAGTTCGAGCGGTGCTTCGATCTGGGCTAGGAGCCGATCATTAACGGTTAGTAACCACTCGATGGACTAACTAACTAAAACTCAACCGACCAGACTGTCGCAACCACAGAGATGTCCGCTTGAACGTAAAGGAGGTTACAGATCGGATTGTTTCCTCAATTAATTTCACATTTATCAACCATTACGTAAGTAACACACTATAATTGACTATAAAGATTGTTGTAAAGTCAAGTATATAGTACTTCATACTAGAGTTGATAGCCGATCACTAATTAAAGAAATAAATATCAGGGACAATCTTAAACGAATTGACTTAGTCCCAAATTAAGCAAAGCTTGTACTATATTTTATGGATACTAGGCGTCGATGCCGACGATATACTTAATACATAGATACATTATTATACTTAAATACATAGAAAAGATCCAAGACCCACGAACAAACATTCGTGCTTAACATACAAACATTTGCCCTAGCCGGGATTCGAACCCCGGACCGCCAGCTTCGTAGGAAGTACAACCAAGGTAAACTTTTACTAACGGTAAGTACCGCTCGATGGACTAACTAACTAAAACTCAACCGACCAGACTGTCGCAACCCCAGAGATGTCCGCTTGAACGTAAAGGAAGCTACAGATCGGATTGCTTCCTCAATTAATTTCACTTTCTTCTGAAAATATGATATGATATGATATGATATATTATTTTATATGAAATCAAGATACTTTCGAAAATTTTAAAATACAGTTATTATTTTCGTTTATATTATTTAATCATTAAGTGAGCAGATTTTCTCGTTTTCACTTGTCTTACTCATAGTACCTACGTATCGCATAACTTTTAAGACAAATATTAAGAAAATTTATTTGTGGAACATGAGTAAGTTTATATAAAGCTGTTATAGTGAAAAAACAAAGATATCTTCCAGTTTTGCATAATAAAAATGGAATAGAATAGAGACGTGCATTCATGTCTGAGATTAAACCACAATCAAAATCAATCTTAAATCTTAAATAATAACCTGGATTCCGTAGTTACACCGATATTCTGGCTCCTATATCTGTGGACTTCTTAATGGCTTTATGTATTAATTGTTGTTGTTCCAAATAAATACAATAAATAACGTCACTTGGAATTACACAGTCACATCGCAGTAAAATAACCTCAGTACAGTTTATTCGACGACTGATTTGGCTCAGCGTGCAGCGGGAGTAACGTTAGCTGTGAAGCTAACCTGTAAGTCCTGGGTTCAAATCCCGGTAAGGGCAATTATTTGTGAGATGACCATAAATATTTGTTCCTGAGTCTTGGATGTTTTCTATGTATATAAGTAAATAATGTCTATTAAATATATCGTCGTCTAGTATCCATAACACAAGCCTTATTGAGTTTACCATAGGACTAGTTCGATATGTGTAAAATTGTCCTGTAATATTTATTTATTATTTATTCATTTATCTACAAAACCTGCCTAAGTAATGTTCTGCTTGATTTTCTACCCTGTGACTATCATCTACGTTCTACTTGTCACCCGGAACACCACGCCACGCTCCAAGAGCCAAATCATCGACGTAGCTTGGAAATTGGCCAAGTTGAAGTGAGACTGGGCTGGTCATATCAGCCGCATGCCGAACAAGTTGTGGGCCAAGATAACCAGAGAGTGGAAACCCGAAATCTCGAAGCGGAGACGCGGCAGATCTCGTCACCCGTAGCGGGATGACTTAGAACTCTTCGTGGAAGACTGGCCAGAGGTAGCTTTAAACCGGGATCAGTGGAAGAAAGGGGGCAGCCTTTGGCCAGCAGTGAGACAGCTTGGGATATTTTGTAAAATGTGGTTATAATTATTTTCTTATCTTTTATCTCATGTCATCGAAAAAAATCCGGTTTAAAAAAAAGAAACTTTTACAATCTACCGTAGTGTGCACACTCCTCTTAAGACCACTTAAGCCAAGTCTCGAATGACTGCAAGTGTCTGTAAAAGGGTCAAGCATCCACCCTTTTTTATGTGATATTTTCGATAATTTTAAATTGTGGTTATAATATTTTTTTTTATCTTTTATGACGTCACCGAGAAAAAGCTTGGTTAAAAAAATTAAACGTTGTTAATTATTAGTAGTGTGAACACTCCTCTTTAGACCACTAGAGCCAAGTCTCGAATTACCGCGAGTGTCTGTCGAGAGACTTCACCCACTCGACTACTTTCTTGCTACTCGCAAAGTTGCGGATTAAAAGTAAATTGACCTTTCCTTTGCCAGGATCCGGGAAAATAGTGGCTAATTAGTATGTTGAGAACCAGGAATATTGACTCGTTTTATATAAATGTAGTCTCTTTCTATTTAAAAATCTACTGATGTGTCCTACGACCTAGGCGTAGTAAACATTGTATTTTAAGCAGGTAAAAATATCTCAAAAATTACTTAATATTCGAGGACTTTGCTGTGACTGGTTTTTTTTTTTCATTCATAAAACTTGTTAAAATGAGATGTCTGTCAAGAGCACAGAGACACACCAAAAGTTTGAAAAGAATGGACATATTTTTCAAAACAGAAACCGAATTACTTACTTTTACCGGAACACGGTTCTTATAAGAAGGCATATCAAGAGTACATAAGATGTCTGTTCGTGTATTGCTTTCAATCTTTTGACCGCCACAGTCGGCAAATCACACCATCAAAATTTCTTGCCACTGACGCCAGCGTCTAAATTTAGCGTTAGAAAAACTCCGAATTAATACTTACCTCATAATGTATGAGTATGAGTAGTATGAGTAATGGATTCACTATTTTAGTTTTAGGTTTTTTTTTATTTCTTGCTTTGGCGTCTGGGTCACGTCAATATGTTGAGAAGTTTCTGTCAAAAAAAAATGTGACAAGCTTTTACTTGTTGACTGTTTTTTTCCTTGAACATCCGTCAAGTACTCACCGAGACGATTTTAAAGAGCCCAAACTCGCCCAAAATTGGATAAATGCTTATTGTAAAAAACCTAGGTTCCCTTGTTGGTGTGCAATAAATAATGATTGTATTGTCAGGACTGTCGCAACTAGTTTGCCAAGATGGGTGCAACCTCTACAAATATTTCCATGCATATTGGTAAAAATAAAAAATAAATCGATTTAACGAGCCTTTATTTCAACCCTTATTTAAGTTGTGGCATTATTCAAAATCACCAGAACACATTTCTTTCCAGATCGCAAGATATATCAGTAATATAATAATAGTGTTATTTGTGTCGTCAAGACGGGCTGTCACTATGTAATATTTCGATGATATTTTATGTTCAGGTACAATTTTAGCTCGGACATCACATAGGCTTCCGGCCCTTTTCACTTCAAGATATCCAACTGCATTTTCCACGTATGATTCCCGCGAAGACCTTAAAATAAGTGAAGGTTAGAATAACAAATTGTTATAAAATCAACGCAGATTACAATATAATTACAATATACAGAGCATTTCTCAAATAACTACAATGGGGAATTCTTTCTTCTAAATACTACATAAACATAAATAAATAAAGTGCCTTGGTTGGTAATAAACAATAGAATGCTTTCAGACGTGTCTTACAGGTTCTAGGCTTTATCTTACACAACATTCATATGCAATGTTACACACTTGCATTGTACTTACATCAACGCTTTGACGCCTCTTATTTCAGCGATGTTGTGTTTGTCACTATACTTCATGAATTCCATAAGCATAACTGTGTCTACTTTTGGTAGATTGGAAAAATCCGCTTTAACAAAAAAAATATTATCCATAGTCGTGGTTTCAAAATCCAATTTCAGTTACAGTGGTCTTCGTAAAAGCTATCAAGGTCAAATCTGGGGTCTAAAACGGTGTTGAGCCGGTGGTGCGCAAAAAATGGTCAAATGTAAAGAAAATCCCATCATATTACGAAAACTTTAAAAATAACGGAGTGCTTATAACGAGTTGACAAGGTCAATCTAACACTTAGCATAGATAATTTTTTTCATTTTTTTATGTACTAATTGAGGGACTAAGGAAAGAATCCAGCTGACCTTCCCAGGCCCGAACGGGGACAGTGAAAATCCTTTTATTTTGTTTGGAATTCTTCCTATAAATCCTTGTTAATCGTCGTTGTACGGACCGGTACATAACCTCGTTCACACGCGGTCGCGTAACATCGTCATCCACTTATTTCCTCGCGCAATCCAGGACGAGCCCCCATATGTGGGACTGCGGGTGTGGAAATAAAATGGAACGCTTCTTGAAAACACTGGTTTTATTTAATTAAAGTTCAGTACCACAAACTAGCACATCGGCCATATTGAAAATCATGGTTATTCCTTTTTAAATTTACTTCCTATCCTAGTATCACA
The DNA here is from genome assembly GCA_905404275.2 of Hedya salicella. NCBI lineage: Eukaryota > Metazoa > Arthropoda > Insecta > Lepidoptera > Tortricidae > Hedya > Hedya salicella. The sequence continues at coordinate 18,349,111 of FR990112.1, forward strand.
CTCTCGCTCACACTCATGCATTCTATCTCTTTCTTGCGTTCTGTTTTAAGCATCCATCGCTCATGCATCCTACATTGATATGTAAATAAAATCTAATATATAAAGAAATAATTCAAGGAAAATACAGTCGGCAATGAGAGCTTTTTCACATAAATGTTTTTTTTAGTATTGATAATTATTGGAACCTATATCTGAGTTTTCATCAATTAAGATGTCTAAATAATTAATTGATAGATTCAGGCGTTGCTTTGCGGAATCCATATAATATCCAGATTATATATTAATGGATTACTTAGTTCCTTTGCTTTTCTGCGAAATTGTGTCTTGGTCAGATGTGACTATAATTTGTGCTCACATGCGCATATTTCCATGGAATTTCCACAAAAAAATACACATGCAGATCTTTTACATTTTAACTTAGCATTATACTTTGTAAATTTCGCTTTAAAACATGTGAATATCATACGACAACGGAATTTTTGGTCCAAATTAAATGGCAGGTTGTAATCAATATCAACCAATTAATACTCATCATATCATAGTATAAAAAACATTAATCGATACTTGTTTAAGTATTGATAATTTAATGGAACCTGTCTTTGATTTTCCACCAAAAGTTCCAATGTATGTTATAAAACCGTCAAAAAGAAGTCAAAGGTATACGCAAAATATCTGCATCCTGGACCTCAGCGATAAATCAGTTCAGAAACGTTAAGGCATAGTAGATAACAAATAACGGTGTGTAATCGAAACTGACGGCGGCGCCTCCATTGGTATCGGCATCGACACTTATGGGCCGCTAGATCGATGGTGACGGCAAGCCGCCGCGTGTTCGGGCGGGACGTACAGACATTACTTTTATTCTATACGATTCCACCTTGAACAAGTAATTGCCACAGATGAAATAATTAAGCAGCTACTCAATTCCATACAAGCGGCCGAAATAACGAACTCACACATACATACACGACGGTCTGGAAGGTAACGTCACATTGAAAGCAGCGCGGGTGTCGCGCGTTCCGGAAATGCAATTTGGGAATAAAACCTATCATTTTTATTTGACATTTATATGTTTTTTTTATTACGTAAATGACATTTATTGTTTTTAGTCACTGGTGCGTATAATTATATTTTATATAATATTTAACAGTTAAAGGCCAATAATGGAAAATCTCTTGTCAACGCGTTTACTGCTAAAGTGCCTAACTTTGACAATTTTAAAGTCGCAATTTCCATTGCTTAGACTCCCAGCTAGTGTGGAAACGTAAAAACATTGAACATACAACTAGCCTGCAAAAATATGCCGTATAGCTTTAATGGATTTCAACTTTTGACCGATTGTAACCCTTTAATCAATTTGAGAACGTTTTGTGCATTTTTCTAGAAATTTCCTGCCTCGCACGACTGAACTGTGGAATAATAAATAAATAATAAATAAATAAAACATACTCCCACCTGAAAGGCCGGCAACGCATTTGTGACTCCTCCGGTGATGCAAGTGTCTATAGGCGACGGTGATCGCTTACCATCAGGCGACCCGTCTGCTCGTTTACCTCCTATGTCATAAAAAGAAAACCTTCTTAGGTTAGATATTTTGTATTCGTGTTGGCCATTTCTTAAAGATAAAGCTACTTGTTTTATACCCCTACAATGAAAATTATCAAAAAAAGTGACAACCCTAGTGCTGCCCTGAACAACAGATGTAGAAAGCAAGTAGGCACAGGAGCTGAGTTACTGTTTTTACTTATTTATACTGTGCAATTGCTGATAAAAATCAGAACGCTATACTTTTTCTGAAAAAATGGATTTTCGCGGGCTGGAATCTAGCCTACTATGCCTAAAGGTGCGTCCACACTTGTATCATTTGCTCGTATCCATCACCGTGCCGTGGCATGACTGCGTATCGCGCTGCGTGGACGCTTGTTGTCGGCGCGCCGATCATGCCGTACTCGTCCGATATAACTGTGTGATACGCGTAGCAAAATGGATTTCGAGCGATCCGATCGGCGCAACGTCCAAACGCGTGATCGTGACACACGATCATGCCACGCGACGATGATCTGATATGGGCAAATGATACAAATGTGGACGCACCTTAAGATGCCTAAAAAGAGGTTAAATCCGAAACGCCACTGAATCGTCGCGTCTAAAATTCACTTGTTACTTTATTCAATGCCATTTTCAAATCCGAAACGTGTTGAATGCAGCTGGCAGCTAAAAAAGCGCACCGGCTGAATGCAACGTCAGTTGTGTGTAAAAAATGAACAAAAAGTGTATCCCGCTTCTGATATTACTGCGTGGCTTGACTACAAAGGTTGAATGCTCCGGTTTGTTAATGAAAGTCCTGAGGATTGCATGGATAACTGGGATGAATAGGGATTTGTTCTTACATCCACCGATCCGTGAGTGTATGACTAATGTCATTCTATACTATTCTTGTAGGGAGCAAGTGTGCTTTAAATTCTCTTTGTGTAACGTTGTACAGTCCGCAGCAAGTAGTCTATAACATCCAAAGCGCCAAATATATCGCAATACATCTTTATTATTATAGTCATAAAGATATGACGGCGGTGTGAAGGCCTACCTTCTGTTACATAATATTTCTGTACTTCGGAATCAAAAGTGCGTGTTTTAGCCCCTCGTCATCGAATCTACTATGAAGCTTCTGAAAACCACTTTTTCTTTATAAAATTAAATTAAATGAAATTATTTATTTCTGACATCATCCATCCATATTAGATTAAGAAGTAGGTAACATGTCGATTTAATAACTAGGTTAGGACTTACAATTTATATAAATTTAATAATAATTTAATACAACTCAACAATTTAATTCAAATACAATTGAATTTTGCCATAAAAAATTAAATAAAACAATTACATTAAATTAAAATTTATAGCGTCCAAGGCTGCATTATAGTTATAAGCTTTAGATTAGTCTTAGTTCTAGAAATATATTGTGAGTTATTCATATTTATATCATTCATAATTTTACTTATGCTGATCCTAATTTAAACTAAATAAAAATACCGTAAAAAGCATCTAATTCAGTCTAATGCTATAATTTAATTGCCCCATCTCTTTCCCGCTGACGGCTTACGCTATCCATCTCGCTCTGACGTTGAGTTGTTTATGAGAAATTGCAAGCTAATGTATCTCTTGATAGTTGTTGATTTATGCTTGTTGCCCTGTAGTTCCGATGCGTGGTTAGATGCGCTGTTTACGAGTAATTGCGTCGTAGGTTGCAAACATACATCGTAATCGAAGAACATTGAGCGGACAAACCAACTATGGCTAAAAACTCTAGAAATGCTCTTGCATGTAATAAGTAACGTATATAAAAGGAATGGAACTATAGAAGATTGTTAACCAAGGGCTGAAAGAGACCCATTTCATCCGAGATATTTCTAGCGCTCGAACGAAGTGAGAGCGCCAATAGTTCGAGGGTGAAATGGGTAATTCCACCCGAGTTAAATATTTGTGTAATTATACGGGTAAATATTTGTGTAATGAGCATAAATATTTGTTCCTGAGTCCAAGACTTGCAAAGAGCAAGTTACATTTACCTATATGGCGAGGGTCAAATAAACTGTTGTCAGGCTTTACCTTTAGAAATGTTTTCTATGTATATAAGTAAAATCTATTATGGTCCCACCAAGGGCGAGGAAGCGATTAGCTATCGGCGATTTTTTCGCCCAAGAAACGAATAAAAGATATAGATCCTGTGTTAGTAAAAGAGACACATATATTAATAGTTCATCGCTGGCTGTTCACACTGCCGGCGAGAAATCTCTTATATATCTATTTTATTGACACGGAGTCTACATCTATAGTGCGTTTCTTGAGCGAGTTGGGCGAGAAAATAGTCGATAGTAGGTCGCTTTCTAGCCGGCGGTGGGACTAGTACCTAAATATATATCATCTAGTACACATACCACAAGCCTTATTGAGCTTACCATGGGACTACTTAGAATTGTGTAATAATCAGTGGTACTTATTTAACATTATACTACATATATATCTGTACATTATCGCTTGGTCTTTACTTATAACAGCTCAACTGGAATCGTTTGTGTTGTTTAAGTGTTGCCATACAAATTTACTTGTTTATGGTTTTTTATTTTTATAGATTTATAAGTAATGACAAACTAGGAAAATTAATTAAAATAATAATAAAAATATAATTTTAAAAGTAATGATTGATGTAAAAATGGCGTTTGTGAAATCACCCACTAGGTCTAAGTATAAATTAGTTTTAAGTTACAGGGCACCACTGAAAATCGGCGTGACAGCTTGCCGTGGCATAAAGCTGAGTGGTGACCCCTTTCAGCGTCATCAATTGTTTTGTTATTTGCATTTGTATTTCTTGTTGCTAGCGTTGAATAAATATGTTTTCTTTCTTTCTTTCTAATAATTTTCTATTTATTTTATTTACTCAACTTCCAATTTATGTTTTTTTGGGTGAAATCTTGCAAGTTAAATTTGAACTTCCCGGCTACTTCCCGGTTACCGATTGAGCTAAAATATGGCATACTTATGTAAGTTCGATGACAATGCAATACCATCGAGCTGATCAGGAAAGTGCTCATAAGAACTAAAATAATGCAATCCTGTCGAGTCTGGGCTCAATGGAATCGTCTGGTTGAAGTAGTTGATGGATTCAAGAAAAATGACAGACGGCATAAAAGCACGTACATAAAAACTTTTTCACAAAAATGATTTTTTTTTGACAGAATCTTATTTCGTGTAAGTTTGGTGCGAATATCTACGAATCTGTCTGTCTGTGCTCATAAAAAAAAAAACAATTCATAGCACAAGGGTGAGTTTACAAAACATTGCAGTGGCACTGGTGGGAACTGCAGCAGAGACTTGCATGGATTTGGCGAGGGCTGGCTTGGTTTGTATGGAAACTGATATGTAACTCAGGTCATTGCAGCTGTATGATTTGATCATAGAAAGTCATAAAAAATATTTTATTTTAAATAAATTTATTTATTAATTATTTCATATTTTTTGTGCGTATACATATAGTTCTTAGACACTAGGAATTTCATACCAATACTTTCCGGTTTTAGGAAATAAAATCCATATTATCTCCAGATTTTTCTATGAAACCAAGAACCATTCAAACAAGAGGACTATCAATTTGCCTAAAAAAGTCGTTCCCGATAGGCATATACAGTACAATGGCCATCTATGTATAGTATTTATTATTTACAATAGGTGCGTGTATACGCATGAATTTTCTATCGCTTTTCTTAACCAGATATCAAAATACCGTAAAAACGATTACAAAAAGTGAAACTTTCAAAAATTAAAATCGTTATCACATCACAAAACGGGGCTTAATCGCGTATAAATATGATTTATTTAACAACGAAAGGTAATTAAATAAATCATATTTATACGCGATTAAGCCCCGTTTCGTTGTGTTGTGATAATAAGTGAAGATCGTGTAAGTTTAAATCAAAATTACAATCGGCCATGAAATGCGCATGATATAACCATTTTAAAGTACTAGTTATACAGCGATTTGACAAAGAGGTCCGACATGTACTGATTCGCACTCCGGTCATATAAACTCAATGAAAACTCAAAAAATTAAATGTTTGATGGTTTATGTTTTGGTTATTTTATAGTTATTCGGAAAATATTTTTGTCTACTGTGTGTTACATGAATGAGCTTTTAATAAACCTAAAATAAACATTCATGCATATTCCCTATTATTCAACTTTGCAAGCGAAGCGTGAACCAGTATTTAAAAATCCTACAATCCTTACTAATATACTATTTCTTACAATTCAAAAGTGTATTTTTTATCTGTTCTTCTTTAGCGCAATAACGGGGCAACGAATTGACACGATTTTGCATAAAGATAAAATAGACGCCTAAAAGTGACATCAGCTATTTTTAGGGAAAAATTAATAAACAGCAGGCTCATCAAATATTTTAACAGCTTCGATCTTTTATTATCGCGACAATTTGGTTTTCGCCAAGGCAAAAGTACGGAAGACGCGGTATTTGAACTAACTAACTACTATTACTAAGCATTTAGAAAATAAAAGAAAAACACTTTGCATCTTTCTCGATCTATAAAACGCTTTCGACACCGTCTCTGTCCCCATTCTTATCCGTAAACTAGAGGTTATGGGAATTCGGGGCCAATTTCTCAATCTGATCGCAAGCTACCTGCGTGATAGGACCCAACGAGTCAAACTTAATGAAGTGTATAGCGCGGATGAGTTCTCGACAGAGTTTGGAGTTCCACAGGGTAGCGTATTGGGGCCGACCCTTTTCCTGGCCTACATTAACGATCTCACCAATATCCAACTGACCAATGGGCTTGTGATATCTTATGCAGATGATACTGCATTGTTATTTGATGGTGATACTTGGGAGGATGTATATGCTAATGCTGAGGCTGGTCTATACAAAGTTATAAAATGGTTACAAACTAATCTTCGCACATTCGCACAAAAAACAAATTACATAACATTTTCCTTCCGAAATTGTACACAACCTCATAACGAGCTAAGTCTCATTGCCCACACCTGTTCCCTTCCAACTAGTAACAACTGCATTTGCCCCAGCCTCAATCATGTTGCCTCCACTAAGTACCTTGGTGTTCATATAGACCAGCTCCTCTCCTGGGACCAACAAATTGAGGCAACTGCCAATCAAGTTCGTAAACTAATATGGCTTTTTAAATATATTAGACCTCGTGCAGACAGGGAATTATTAGTTTATATTTACAAGTTTCTGGTACAATCCGTCATAGTGTATTGTCTACCGATCTGGGGAGGTACTCACAAACATAAAATAATGGTACTTGAGCGCACAGAAAGGTACATCCTCAAAGTACTATTAGGTCAAAAAATGAGATATTGTACAGCTAACGTTTACCGAGATGTGGATGTGCTTACAGTTAGGCAGTGATTTATTCTAAATTGTATTCTAAAAACCCATAAAATAATCCGGTCCTATTAAGAAAACGAAATCTTTACAATGTAATTAATATACCAACGACTAGGACTGCCTCTGCGGGGAGACAATTTAATGTTCTATCTAAAAGGATTTAAAATAAAATTAATAGGCTTACTAATATCTACACGAAAAGCTATGGTGAATGTAATTGACACGTCACGACATGGTTGAAAAGTAAAAGCTATGATGAGACGGATTTACTAATTCAGTAATATCTTGTGTATGATGGTACTCTACTTATATATATTTTTTATCATAATAAACATTGTAATAGTTAAAATAAATAAATATTTTAAGGGCCGTTTCCTTCCACTCTGGTTTAGTTTTCAAACCACCTTTACAAATACAAATACTCTTATTGCACACCTCTAACATCAAGGAATAAAAAGAACAACATGAAATTCATGAAATTAACAGGCAGAGCTAAACAATAGACGGTCTTATTGCTAAATAGCGATCTATTCAAGACACCTTGCCATGTACTCTTTGTGAACGAAACTTTTTATTCTTAGATTTTACTTAATACTATATTTACTTATAATATAAGGGCTAAATTGTACACTTTAATCTTAGATATTAGATATACCCTATTAATTATTTATTTTTAACCATGTATGACTTGGATGAGAGAGCGAATTCTCCTAACACAAGTACTAACTTAAAAGGAGAATTCAACATTATATATAATCTTGTTGAAAATAAATTAATTTTTGTTTTTGATTTTATTACCGGGAAAAAGCGCGGTTTCTAAGGGATAAATAACATACAGGCCACGCAGGCAAAATCGCGGGCAATGCCTAGTTTTTAATAAAATAGATTCACCGCTTTACCCGAGCTATTATTAATTAGTAGCATATTCTGTCAGACCTTTTTAGACTCTTTTTACACGAACGAAGATAATGCCGACCCCACAAATTGCCGAAACCAAGTATTAGGCTTATTAGCGTTCTTTCGGAAACTCGCATGCCGATGATTCAGCTGTTAAAACGTTCAACTTGGAATTCAACACGCTACAGATTTGAGTACATAGGTAACCCCGTAGTATAGCATCATAGAAAACAATTCGAATCAAATCGCTACAGTAAAAAATATATGATTACTACATGCATATCTGATCCTGTGGTTCAAACAAGGTTCTAAGAACCTTACTTAAAAATAATTGAACTAAACTTGCATCTAGAATTCTGTAAGATTTTCTCACACATACATATTCGCATTGTGACAACATATATATCGTAGTCCCAAAATCAAGCAATTACATTTGTGTTATCCTAGCGATATATTATGATATACAGTTTTAGTTCTACGTGGTTCTACTGCTGATAAAATAATGTTTATACTCACTTACTTCAATATTCTTTTAACATCAAATATTTTTCGGATAATCCGGTAACGTTAATTTTCAACCTCATTTATATGTAATGCCATAAATAACAATGCAAACTTAACTGAATCACTTAGTTAGGTAGCTATAACTGAAAGGTTGTAGGTACAGTACCCTCGCTGCGCGAGTCACAAGTTGCACCAAGCCGGATTTTTTAGATAACATACGAGCGCGTTTCTGATCGTTAAAAACTACAGTCTTTCAAAAGACTTCTGTAATACAAAGGGTATTTATCTTTAACGAAACAATTGACTACGTGTTTCAAATGCCATCTTCTGACCATTTTCATTAGTTTCCGTCATTCTTTCCTTTTACTTGTCAATACAAATATGTTGAATACAGAAACTTCAACACACTCCGTGCACTCGTGTACAAAATGCACTGACAAGTTTCTATTCTGAACAGAATTTTGAAAGGGTGAGTATGAATGTATTCAGCTTGCTGTTCGGAATTGTGAAAGATGTGCGAAATTTCAGACTGGAATCTAAATAATATGATTTTGTAAGTCTTTTTGTGCGTTGTAGTGAGGTAGATGCGATTCGATGGAATATCAGTGAGGCATGAATAAAATTTCTTTAAAAAATATAAATAAATTATATGCAGAATAGGTCCGGCTTTATAGTAAAAAGCATATAATCTATTACATATACAAATTGTACACAAGAAAAAAATTCTAGAAAGTTTGAAGAAAAGAACATTCCGTGCCATAGAAGTTTAGAGGACAAATGTATGGGATTCGAATATGCTAGAACCTTCGACACAGCCCAATTTACTGGAAAGACGACGCTACTCAAAACAGCAGAAATATCGAAAATATGACGATAAAAAGTGACAAAAGACGAGCGAAATTAGTGGGTATAAAAGACGGCGAATGTGGAGCATACGGCAGTCTTAAAGTGGCAAGTGAAAGAGGAACAAGTGGAAAGAAGAGGAAGTTAAAAGTGAAGTGATAAAAGTGTGATAGCGGAAGTGAACTAGAAAGTGTTCAGTGTCAGTGACTCAGTGTGTGTTATACACGGTGCGAAGTCTAGTATCGGTACCGGGACGCATTTAACAGTGAATCCCTGCTACTGTAAGTCGTGAATAAACTAACGTAGAACTGTTAAGGTGTTTTAACTCAATCCTATACCCCGCGCTCGTAACATTTAGCATAATCACTTTTTTCAGGACAGATCGTTTTAAAAAGCTGCCCCTGCAGTTTTTACAAATGATATGTCCTCAGGATAAGTCTTATTATTCGTAAATATAAAATAAAAGTTTACGATAACAATAGAGATGCACGAATCGTATCACAAAATTGAAAAGATTGATTCATATCTTTGGCTCACTGAGATATGTATCACTCATGTAGTTCTTTCTACTCAGTAGATCTGTAAAGTATTTAGTTCACGAGTGAGTTGAGAGAGAGATGTCAATCAATCAGATTGATTGACTTGTTTGTTCTTTCCGGTTCATTTGCAATCATTTGAGTGGGAGCGTGACAGCAAGTAACAAAACTATTCACTAAGTTTTGTAGTTATCGTTTTGGTAAAAAAAAACATGGAAACGGCTTTTTATAACATATACCTATTATTTGATTCTCCCTGGCTGTTCTGTTTGGCTCGGCTGGCTCGGCACATTCATTCGGATCGTGAGCAAGAGCGAGCAGGTAATACTGATATATGTAGATGAAATACTGAGCGATTTGAATCTTCAGTGAGCGAAAGCGCGATTGAGCTAATCTAAACGATATACCAGTAGTTCGTTTGAATCATTCAGTCGTGATCCAGTAAATAGTAGCATTTAATGTTACAGATAAATAATCGAGTACAGTTTTCTGGGAGATGTATATTGTCCTCAAGCCCACTAGACTACAGTAAACTGAACCTATTTTAAATATAACTGTGCTTACAAGGGCTCTATGTAAGATCCTTCGCAGAGCTCATAGCACAAAACTACGTACCTAAATAAGTTGCATAAGTCACATCCTCAATCTTCCAAATCAGTTCGTACTCCTCTTCCAATAATTTTGATTCCAAATTCTATCAGGTACACGCTCATCAAATAAGTACTAAGTTGATATGTATTAGATTATTAATTTTTGCTTATTTTTGGTAATGACTGCGAAAAGTAGACAAGATTGAATAAGGCTCCTAACCCTAAAAGGTGCCAATTCCAGATTACATCGGTTGATACTCATGTTATTATGTACATAAATCAAAGACTACAGTAGGTTTTATTCTCCATTTCAAGAGTTTCTATCTGAAAAATAGATCAGGTTGCATAAGCCATATCTACATTCCCTTAATCAGTATGCATACCCAAATACTGATTCCAAATTAGATCAAGTACACACTCAGTGACGTGCAGTTCATATAGACAGAATGGCACTGCTTACCCTAAACGATCAAGAAGCTTCATATAGGCACAGATAAGCCGCATCAAAACATTTTTACTGCCTACCTTGGCCAAAAACGTATTTGTTAAGGACCAAGTTGATTTGAAAAATGAATAGGAAAATTTTACAGGTGCGACACTAGGATATCAACACTTTGCAAGAGCTCATATCGGAAATATAGACTAGGTTGTATAAGCCACATCTAACACGACGAAATCAGTACGCCTCCCCGAAAGGTGCTGATTCCAAATTTCATCAGGTACACACTCGGATTGCGGGTCACGGACAACCTTTACGTTTCGTGTCGCCTTATTATGTAAATGATACTGCCACTTCCTGCGTTCGACATTGTGTTTTAACTCGTGCTCTCTACTTTTCCACGCCATTTGTTTGCCATTTTTACCGATGCTGGGTCAGTTACGAATTAGGGAGATCCAAGTGGAGCGAGCGTTTTTTGAGACGTTGATTATGAGCCGGTTTTTAGGTCGGCGTTTTAGGTAAATAAGGTTTCTTGTGTGATGAATTCAAAGTTTAAAACCTGTGGGTCGCCGTTGCTCTACGTCAGTAGGAATTACCTTAGATAACCCTACACGTGACCCCTGGGTGGTGCTAACAGAGCAACAATTTAGGCAGCTGCACTATTCTTTGGACCTCGCAGTGCTCACTGGATACAAAATACATGATATGATAATGCCTACACATAAACAAGTACATATTATATATTTTTTTTTGTTATTTTTATTTAAACCCTGAATAGTGACTATAATGCCATACGATAAATAAATAACTTTAAAACCTCTCGAAATATTCCAGGTTAAAAAAAACATGGAGGGAGGATACATAAAGAATCCCTATTCCAGTACAAGTGTCAGTTGCATTTTTATGGATGAAAGATTTTTTTCTTTTCATAATTTTATTTTTTTAGTATGCATCCCTAGAAATGTAATTAGCCACACATAAAATACACATTTACAAGAATATACAAAGAAGAAACCAAAAATATAAATAAGACTCTATCTTAAACTTAAAACTATCTCAAAACTAAATACTATTATAAAAGATAAATTATTGTTAGTATTATGTAATAAGTTTTACGTATGTGCTTTTAAGGTCTGTTTATAGATTAGTGCGAGTTTGTACATTTTTCGCTAGATTTTAGTAGAAACTTACACTTATCACTTATTAAAACGTCAATAGGCGTTTACAAATACTGCTGCTACGATTCTGAAATTGCTGTCGCTATTAAAAGGACCAGTATCAGTACTCGTAAATTCTCATTATTTTTTTCATTGACCTGTAATGAAACTTGAACATACAATAGGAAACGAAAGCAATGAAAGCACAAAGTGTGCTCTTTGAAAGTAATACGTTAATGATGCATTTGGCACGACAGGGCAATTTAGTTTTCAAGACACGAAAACGCACTCAATATGCTGCACTAAGTGCAACGGTGTCGTGTTCGTTGTGGTTTTGAAATTATTTAGTGTATTTATTTAAAATTTTGTTGTATGGTATAGGTCCAAATACAAAAGTAACTGAGTGGATGCACTGCCGTGTTAAGCACAACTCTGCTATCTCAAAAAACACAACTATGTTGAGTAAATCGACTTTGAAGTTCAAAGCAGTCTTACGTTCTTTTTGTATGGATGGGATGCATGAAACAATGTAAAATTTATATTGTAGGTTTTAATTGAAATAAGAAATAAGGGAAATTTAATTTTTTTTGTATACTTCATATATACAAAAAATACCAGCGCAAAAAAGAGTTTCCAAAGCCAACGTTTCATACTGCGGTGGTTACGCGTCGCATGGTTAACTTGAGTTAGAAGACTTTGTTGTATGAGCATTCCTAATAACTCGCATATCCAGATAGGATGGAATTTTTGGAAATGTATTTTTTACATTTTTTTCTATGAGAACATAAGTGTAGTTAATATTTTCTTCTGTTTCCGCGATTATTACTCATTGAAATAAAACAATTTAACGGATTATATCGCGTATATTATCTCATTTTAGTTCCCGACGTTTCGGAAGCTTTCCAGCTTTCCATGGTCACGGGAGGACTGATCAGTCCAAATTGTTTTATTTCAATAAGTGTAGTTAGTTTTTATAATTTGCATATCTATTTATCAGATATATATATACATATATATATATATATGTATGTATGTAAGGAAAATAACAAAATATATCTTTTTCAACTTCATTTTCATGCCAATACTGGCTATTTTTGCTTTTCAGTATATTGACACATAAATATAACTGAAAGAAAAAAAATATATATAGTAAAAAAAAGCATTTTATAAAAATAATTTTAATTTTACTTGATTTATAAATGTATTGCCATGACTCGCTGAAAACTAAACTCCACCCCGCACACAGCTCGCATGCGTGTGGTCAGTCTCATGCGTAGCTATGCTAAGTCGCCAATAAGAGACATTTAAATACAGCGCGAGAGTCTCAAACAGTTACGCCAAATTATTCTAACTGAGTGAGTTATGTCAAACTCTTTCAACTCAAGTCCGAAAACATAAGTTAAAAGAGTTTGGCGTAACTCAAACATTGAAAAACAAAGTTAAACGAGTTTGGCATTTTCATTTTCTCGGTAACTAATAACATTTTTGGAATTTCTGATTTTGGTTAATATTAAGTATGGTGTCTAAGATCATTTTACACTGATTAAGCGAAACTAGATTATTTCGAGTTAGAAGAGTTATGCTTAACACGGCAGTGTAGTGGAAGAAAGAGGACTCAAAATGGTGTTTAACTTCCGGTGCGTCGCTCCTTCGGAGCGAGGCACACACTTCAGAGACTCTAAAATGGCTCTACAGGCCAAAAGAGATCATAAAGAACGAACAAAAAAAAGGGGTTTAAATCACGTGTACTGATGCCTATACTCCAACATGGCGCAGTCGGTAGGATGAAAATCTACGCTCCCAAAGGGAATTTGATTTCCAATCTGATTCCCAACAGCTTTTATGTAACTATTACAAAAATATTGATTTATAGTAGTAGCGTTTTGTCGTGACTTTTTGCATACAAACAGAATATGTACCAGAAAAATACAGCAGAACAAGTGTTAAATATTGTAATTATTTGAATAAAAATTTAAGCAGAAACTGCGCTCTTTAAATTGAATACGTTAATGATACATGTGGCACGACACGGCAATTCTGCACTTAAGTGCAGCGGGTGTGGAGTTTATTATGATTATTTAGCTGTTTCCATTACTTCGTAGTGATATTTCCCGATACTTCCAAAATATTGTAATCATAATATTTCCTAATCGTCATCGGTCATGAATCCACAAAAAATTAACAGGGCGATCTACAAATAACAAATAGTCTGAACATTGATGGCATTTTATGGTCGAAAAATCTTTGTGCGCTCATTATGCCAAGACAGAGGTCAACAATGTTTAGCACCGCAAGCCACAGCTATAATCTACTAATCTAAATGACATAAAACAGCATTGTCTTCTATATCTCCTCTCTAAACAGATATATTTTGTATACACAGCACGCAAATGAGTTGGTCTTTTAGTAAATATTAATTACTTACCTATATTGCTTAGTAGTACTAAACTGCAGGGGCAAAATTAGACGAGACACTGCAATTTTCAAATTGAGCAAGATCTTGACCACATCTAGGACGTATCACAGCTATATAACCGATTTAGTATCAATGATGCACAACAGGGCTAGGAAGGAATATAAAGCACTTACAATGTTTACAAACAACCTCATAATTTCAGAGCGTGTAACACACTGTTCTCTGCATGGTTAAAGATGGAAAAAGACATGAGGTTCCATTTTATAGTTTCATTTCATTTTACGAAACTCTAAAACAGGATTCACTCTGGCACCGCAAAGAGAAAAAATTTGGGCGTGAAATCGAGTTCTCTGAAACAAAAACGTTAATATTACGTTTATAAGATACAAAGCAATTTCTGAAACTGCTGATATATTGTGCCGCACTCAACATAAGCGCTCATTTTCGAAACAATTAGAAGGTGCCTGGAAATTCATCCACGTACGAGAAAAAGGTGATAATCTACATTTTTACTTCGGCGTAGTTGAGTAAAAAATATCTCACAACCATTCTCAAATATTCAGCTACTTTTGATATTTAAAATGATTAAAATTCAAAAAGCCGCAAAGACACATAATACATACTCATACATCCAAAACTAAAAAAATTTTTTTTGGTTTATTAGCCAGTGTGTTGCCAATGATGGCACTGAGACGTGGTCACTCACAATGGGCCTCATAAGCAGGCTCAAAGTCACTCAAAGGGCAATGGACCGAGCTATGCTCGGAGTCTCTTTAAGTGGTCGAATCAGAAATGAGGAGATCCGCAGAAGAACCAAGGTTGTCGACATATCTCAAAGAGTTGCTAAACTTAAGTGGCAGTGGGCGGGGCACATTGCTCGTAGAACCGATGACCGCTGGGGTAGAAGGGTTCTCGAGTGGCGACTACGTAGAGGACGACGCAGCGTGGGAAGGCCCCCAACATGATGGACCGATGATCTAGTAAAGATCGCGGGAAACTGTTGGATGAGAGCGGCGCGCGACCGGTCATTGTGGAGATCCTTGGGGGAAGCCTTTGTCAAGCACTGGACGTCCTTGAGCTGATATGATGATGATGAACCCTGAAATAGCGCATTTGTTTTTGAAAGTATCTTCAATAACCAGACTTTTAAGTGAAAACATAGAACTGAAATCACTCCATTTGATTATTTAATTTAATTCTACGGAACCCTCAAACCGAAACCCTGGCACCTCAAGGAGAACTAAATTGAACGTGAAATCGAGTACTCTTCAACGAAAACGTTAATAATACGTTTAGATACAAAGCAATTTAGTGCTGAGACAAAGCGGCACTCTCAACTTCAGCGTTCATTTATGAAACAACTAAAAGATAAAAAAACTAGAAGGTTCTGCAACTTCGTTTGCAACGGAGAAAAAAGCTATAACCCCCCCTTATTTTGTTTTAGCGTAGTTAGATAAAAACCGGCCAAGTGCGAGTCGGACTCGCGCGCCGAGGTTTCCATACAAAAAATATACGCTACAAACGGCCGTATCTATGAAAATCCAGTGTTAGCAGAGCCCTACTCCTAAGCAAAATGTACGCGGCGTTCGATCATTTTATATTGGTTACGACATAGACAGACAGCCATAAAATTATACTGTTTTTAGTATTTGTTGTTGTAGCGGCAACAGAATTACATCATCTGTGAAAATTTCAACTGCTGAGCTATCACGGTTCATGAGATACAGCCTGGTGACAAACGGATAGACAGACAGACAGACAGACGGACAGCAGAGTCTTAGTAATGGGGTACCGTTTTTCCATTTGGGTACGGAACCCTAAAAGTATAATATTACCATTCTCAGATGTCAAGTTATTTTATAAAGATCTGTTACGATATATTTGGTGCTTTAGATATTTTAGACTATATTTCATGGTGACTGTAGCAAAAATGCCTGAAAAATGGTCAGGAATAAACAAACTCATGTGAAACATTATGAGGGGATTTTTTTATTAATTAATTTCATTCCAAGCTTTGAAACAAAACCCACACTGGGACCGCAAAGAGAACGAAATTGGACATGAAATCGAGTTCTCCGCAAATCGTTATAATATATTTAGATATAAGTACAAAGCAATTTTGTCCTGAAACACAGTGACGCGCTGGTGCTGGCGCTCATTTATGAAATAAGTTGACGACACGTTTGGCTCAGCGGGCAGCGGCTTACAAAGCTGGCGGTCCCGGGTTCGAATCCCGGCCAGGGCCAGTGTTTTTGTGATGATCACGAATAATTGTTCCTGGGTCTTGGATGTTTTCTATATTTTTAAGTATTATAATGAAGGTATGTATATATTATGTACACGAAGGCGCCCGCAACTTCGTTCGCGGAGGAGAAAAAGTCATAACCCTTAATTTTTTCTTCAGCGTAGTCGGGTAATAATTATCTTATAACCATCTGGAGATATCCATTTGGATAATATACCCGTGTACCAAAAATTGTTGAAATCCGTTTAGCCGATTTTGCGTGATGAAGCCACAACGACACATACAAACATACATAAAATCCAAAAAAAATGTTTTTCGTTTTAATAACCTCCAAATAGTCCATAACAATTGTTTTTTTTTTAAATATCTGCAATGTACAGACATTTCATTTTTACAACTTTATAATAGTATAGATATCGTCGCGTAAATTGAGTCGATGCAAGTACAAAACGCATCGTCAGAAATGTCAACATTGTCAACAAAATTTTACTTAAAAACTTTTCTATTGATGATGATTCAAATTAACCTGATGATGATGGTAATGTGTAAGTACAAATAAAGACTTATTTTTTACGAGCTGTTTTTTTGGCTTCTTGCTCTTTCCTCGCTATAGTGGGGTGAAAAGTTTTGAGTAACACAAGTTGTATTTTGTATTTTTTTAGTTGTATTTCTCATAAATAAATAATAAATAAATAAATATTACGGGACAATTTTACACAAATCGAACTAGCCCCATGGTAAGCTCAATAAGGTTTGTGTTATGGGTAATAGACGACGATATATTTTATAGATATATTACTTACATACATAGAAAACATCCAAGACTCAGGAACAAATAATAATGCTCATCACACAAATATTTGCCCTTACTGGGATTTGAACCCAGGACCTCAGCTTCGCAGGCAACGTTACTCCCACTGAGCCAAACCGGGCGTCAGTCTCATGTGTTGAAACACTCGCTACGCTCAGGATTCTATTTTAGAATCTCTTTGATGCAACTATAGAATCCTTTCGCTTGGTCTTGTTTCAATTCCACATCCACACTCACGGGTAAAATATAACTTTGCACCCTTGAATAAAAAATAAATATTATGTCATAATTCTTTTTTTAATACATAGGAGGCAAACGAGCAGACGGGTCGCCTGATGGTAAGCAATCACCGCCGCCCATAGACATTTGCATCACCAGAGGAATCACAAATGCGTTGCTGGCCTTTCAGATGGGAGTTGCGCGCTTTTCTTGGAGGCTTGAAGGTCGCATTGGTAATCATCAATTTATTTACAGTCACCAAATCAAAGCAACATCCCTGCTGGTATAGTAAAAAGAATCGACATATTAATCGGTATGCAACTCGAGCTCTCTGCAACAAATATGTTAACGATACGTTTATATACAAAGTAATTTGGTGCTTAGATAAAGCGTCGCACTCAACTTGAGCATTTACTTATGAAACAACTAGAAGGGCACCTTAATAACCTTAAGAGGTTAAAATTGTGAATCTATATATTTATCAGCCGCGGACGTCCACTGCTGCACAAAGGCCTCACCTTTATTTTGACACAGGATGCGATCTTGCACAGACCGCATCCACCGACTCACCACGACATTAAAGAGGTCATCCGTCCACCTACGGTTAGAACAGTGCTTGTTGCTAGTGATCACTTATGGAACTGAAACATGGTTGTTCACTATGGAACTCATAAGGCGGCTCTGAGTTACGCAACGTGCAATGCAAAGGGCTAGCGCAGAAGAACCAATGTAACCGACATAGTTAACAGGATTGCATCGTTGAAGTGAAGAACGAATGGCCGTTTAGGCAGTAAGGTCGCGGAGTGGCGACCATGTATAGGAAATCACAGCGTAGGATACGGCCGTCGACTAGGTGAATGGATGGCCTCCTAAAATTGTGAATAATTCTTGTGAATTATATTTATAGAGCTCAGCGTCTTATCAGTACCTACTACGCTTTTTTTACCAATATTAGAAACGTTTATAACACTACCAGCGGCCGCCCGCGACTTCGTCCGCCTTAGATTCGTTTATCGCGGATAAAAGGTATTTTTCCGGGATAAAAAGTAGCTTATGTCTTTCCCCAAAACTAGATATTATACTTATTTAAATATGAAGCATATTACCAAGATTTCAAGTTCCTAGCGTAAAAATATATTTACTGTCCATACAAATTTTCATTCCCTTGTTCGTCCCTAAAAGGGATGAAATTTGACATACTTTATAGCCTATTTCCTATTCTAATATTTAAGGTACGGTAGGAAGTTTCATAGAAAGTTGTCCAGTAGTTTTTGAGATTAAGTGGAATGTACATAATTATATACTTTCACGTTTATAATATATATATAATATATATAAGGTACATAACTGGAAAGTTTCATAAAAAATCGTCCAGTAGTTTTTGAGATTAAGGGGAACGTACATACATATTTTCACGTTTATAATATAGATAACGATATACGATCAACTACAGATGTAATGACCTGAGGCATTATCTAAGTTGCCATACAAAGCGAACCAAATCTCGCCAAATCCAGGCACGTCTCCACCGCAGCTCCTTCGCCCGGAGTAACTGCACTGGTTTATAAACTCATCCGCAGAAATTGCGCTATGAATTTATTAACCTGGGACTTTATTTCATACTAGAAGGTAAAGTAAATTTTCACCTACCTACGCTCATGCAAAAAAGAGGGTTATTATTTTCCTTCCCCCTATAAACATTCTCGGATATACAGCTTGTACTTACCAAAAAAAACTAAAAATGGTTGACATTCGTCGAGCTGTTTCGACGTGATGTGGCCGCAGGAATATACATAGGTACATACATACTATGAAAAAAGCTCAGACTTTTTCATTTTTACAACTTTATAAGCGTAGTCGGGTAAAAAGCATCCTATAATCATCTGTGGACACCTAGCTACCCGTGTACCAAACATAGTCTAAATCTGTTTAGCCGTTTTGCCGTGATGAAGCTACAGCGACTTATACAAATATACACAATTTATATTTTTCGATGAAGTAAACTCCAAATACTCCATTACATATTTTTTTTGAAAAATGACTTCGATTTGCAGACATTTTATTGTTAGAACTTTATTATAGTATTGATAATAATTAGCATTTATTTACTATTATAAAGTTTTATTTTTACATTATACATCTATTATTACTATAAAAACAACGAAAACAAAATAGGAAATAAATGAATCTATAACTAACTCATAACTGAATACTATTATAAAAAGAAAACCCCGTCTAAAAGTTCGCCTTGCGGCATGGTCCCCATCACGCTGGCGGCGTTACCTCTCTGAATTGCGAGAGAAATTCGTTGCGAGAGGTAGCCGCCAGCGCGACGGTCTCCCGTGGCGTCGATCAGCCTCGCCGACAGGGCCCCCATAAACTTCTTCATGTCGGCTGACCAGGGACCCAAAGTTTCTACCGCAAGCGCCGCAAACTCATAGTCTTTAAGTAAAGATAATAATAGACATTTATTGTAAGTGAAGACTATGTAATTGTGCATACATCTATCAGTTCTTATGGGAAAGATATAGTTCAATTTATTTATAGTCGCGCAATCAGAGTAGAATCGTCACTAAATATCGTTAAAAGAAACATCACAATTTGATCAGGACTCGAGCTTTCTACAACAAATATGTTAATAATACGTATTGAGACGAAGCAATTTTGTGCCGAGTTCGGCGCCGCGTTCTGTGAACTGCACTTAAGTGTTCTTTTATGAAACAAAATACTACTGCGGTTGCCAATAATTGCTATTTAGTTATTATTTTTATGTAAAAAAATACGTGGATGAACGCTTAGAGTTAGATTACGGATATTAGACCCGATTTTGCTGAGCTAATTTTAACGGCACTGGATAGCATTACTGCAAATTTGCCAAGATATCCGTATTGGCGAGGGAGAAGTTATTATTTATTATATTAAGTTACAATAGCCGAATAGCACGCGAGGCCATTGGAATAAATCTTCATCCGAATTTCAATCGTGATCGGTACCCCCTAGTGGGAAAATAGTCTTCTTACTTAAGTGCTGCGTCGGGAATGTGAACCCGGCTTTAGAGGGTGACGTATTCAGTGTTGTGTGCAACCCTACTATTGACGATATAAATGAGTATGAAAACGAGGGTTGTTCGAGGCCTTCACCTCCTGCGCCTGCGCTTGTTACGAGTAGCCGGGCTGCTAAAGCCTTGGTGTGCAGTGCGAGGCAGGTAGCGTCGGTGTCCACTCGTCGCTAATGACTAAGGTCATTGGGCCAAAATATGTCTAGCTGTACTAGCTGTCTAGCTGTAATCTGAATATGCTGTAGCTGTCTGTAACAAAGACATATGATACATTTAGAGACAACGCAATTAGGTGCCGACGAGACTTTGACAAACAAGACGGAGGATGCGTTTCTCAAGGAATGGTGATTATATTTCTCAAACATTAATAATGAGCTTCGATTTTAGCATGATCTGTCAGTTTAATAACTGTGACTCTGTGTCAAGTAATTCCTTAATTATAGTTTTAGGAACAAAGTAATTTTGCGCCGCGACTCATGAGCTGCTTGAGCGCTCATTTATGAAACGAAATGGCGGAGGCGTTTGCCTAGGATTGGTGCTTGTATTTTTGAGCATTAATAATGAGCTTCGAAATGTTCTATTCGTTTTAACAACTGTAACTTTCTGTAACAAATTTGTTAATTATAGTTTTGGAGACAAATTAATTTAGTGCTGAGACACGGCGCCGCGATCCATGACCTGCACTTGAGCGCTTGTTTATGAAACGAAATGACGGAAGCGTGCGTAGAGACGTTTGCGACGTCCGTCAGGAATTGGCGTTCATATTTTTGAAGCATTAATAAGGAGGCCTAATTTCAACATGGTCTGTTATTTTTTACTGCTGTAACTCGATGCAACAAACACATTAGTGATACGTTTAGAAACAAAACAATTTGGTGGCGAGACACACGGTGCCATGCCTCATAAGCTGCACTTGAGCGCCCGTTGATGAAACAAATTGGCGGACTCAGTTGCCAAAAAAATGGTATTTACGTTTTAGAACCGAGTATAATAAGGCCAAATTTCACTCTGCTATGGGTTGCTGCCACTAATTTCATTCTAATTTAATCTTATTTTATTTCATTTCACGTAATTTAACATAATTTTCAATGTTGCAATTAGATGTAACCTGTTCTTAACCTAATTCTATAATATGTTAATTGAAATTATAAAGACTCACCCGGTTGTATATTAATTGTGTCGTGTATTTATTAACAATATGTTTGTAAGTGATTGTACATACTAACACCTATATGGGCACCGCCTGAAATAAAAGATTATTATTATTATTATTCACTTTATTTATTTGTAGTCATAAGTTAGGTGTTTTATAAAATGGATATAAAAAGTAAAATACAAAAAGCGGGGCAAGGCCCAAGCTACCGGTGGTTAGGGCTGCACAGAGAGGAACCTCCTGACGATGCGCGCCGTGTCCAGGATTACTGCCTTCTGCATCCGACCCTTGATCCAGCCATCTAGCGAGAGTCTCTTAAGATGTTGGTCGAGACTTTTCGCTATAAGACCGTTTGCTGAAACGACTATCGGCACAATAATCGTCGAATCAACATCCCACATGGCGGTCACCTCGTGAGCCAAGTCAAGGTACTTGCTGAGTTTGTCCTTCTCAGCCTTCACGAGGTTCTCGTCATGTGCAATGGTGATGTCGATGAGTATTGCCCGGCGCTTAGATCGATCTACCAGCACGATATCAGGCTTATTGGCTACAATAGTCCTGTCCGTGATGATAGATCGATCCCAACAAAGCGTGGCACGACCATTTTCAAGAACTGGCATCGGTGCGTACTTATAGTACGGTACCTCAGACCCCACAAGACCGTATTTAACAGCAAGTTGCTGGTGAATAATCCTGGCTACTTGGTTATGTCTGTGCAAGTACTCGCTGTTAGCAAGATAAGATCAACCGGAAATTATATGCCTGAGTGACTCTCCGGCACGGCGGCATGCCCGACAAATGTCGACCGTACCGTCCTTCAGGATATACCTCCGGTAGTTGTTCGTCATGATAAGTTCGTCCGCAATTGCACATGCAAAACCTTCGGTTTCCCCAAAGAGATCGCTGAAACGTAGCCAGTTCACCAACGCGAGCAGATCTACATCAGGCCCAGTAAGGGCCTTGTAGAACCGCCCATGTAGCTCTTTACTCCTCCATACGTCCTTGCGGTCTACGGTGCTAAGCACCATTGGTCTGCGCCAGTTCTCGTTTGCCAGGGATAGAGGCGTGAGGCCTTTGTCTACTGCCACTACATCGCGATCTATCCCACACTCATTGTTTAGGAAATACTCCCTGAGACTGCACACCTCGCGGTTATGGAGGTCCTTGGCGTTTAAAAAGCCACGGCCCCCACACTTACGCGGGATGTGTAGCGTAGGTGTAGCATGCGGTGTGTAGTGAGCAGCATACGGACCCTCCTATCCAATGCGTCTAGCTCAGTATGGGTTCGTGTGAACATCGAAACCACTTGACCCAGAAGTTGTGCAACCCGTCCGGCCCAGGACTTTTCCAGTTCTGAGTCGTACGAGCCGCACAGCTCACGTCATCGGGGCTGATGGTAACAGCCCTCATGGTTTCGATGGGCTCACACTCACGTTCGACAACATTCATCCACTCGCCCTCGGTGAGCTCTACTGGCACCGACCAGATACTATGCCAGAAATTACTCACGGCAGTAGGATCCGTCAGCTGCCCATCGGCCACACGTTGGTCGGTTCCCTCCCACTTTCAGTATACCTTCCTTTGATCGCTCTGGAAGAGGCGATTCTGCTGGAATCGATCCACACGTTCTCTGTAGCGACGGATACGGCTTGCCCACGCATAGACTTTCTGCTTCAGGACGTCGATGCGCTCCGTGACACAG
This sequence comes from Hedya salicella, assembly GCA_905404275.2. Taxonomy (NCBI): domain Eukaryota; kingdom Metazoa; phylum Arthropoda; class Insecta; order Lepidoptera; family Tortricidae; genus Hedya; species Hedya salicella. The sequence goes on from FR990112.1 coordinate 18,372,597, forward strand.
GCCATGTAATCGCGGGTTCTGACATCAGTCCCCGCAAAGGCCTGTGCTACGTAGCGCATAACACGAGGGTGGTTGTTACCCCCCCTGAAGCAGATTAGCTTTGCAATGAGAGTCCTGAACGTGCTGATACAACGCTCGATCCGTACTTGCCAGGCGGGGACATCACCGGTAGTCCGCGGTGTTCGGTCAGCGTCCGGGAACTTGACACGAGCAACGCGGCACGCCGCGATGGCCCCGCAGTACATGATCGAGTGGGTATCAGCTAGATCATCGCTAGCCCGCAGATACGGGTCTAGCAAAGCGTTCAGGGCTCCCACTAGCGCTAAGTTACGTCTTTTCGTAGGCAAGCGTAGTAATTGCGGCCTGGAGTCAGGTGCGAATCGATACCGCCCAATCGTCTCTTCCAGAGTCCTCCTCAATTGCTCATTGGCCTGGTTACTTACGCTACTCGCACAGTGCTCCTCGTCAGAGTCGGGATCAACCCGCGGCACCCCCGGCACCATGTCGAGTGCTGGCGCCAGAACCGGCGACGTAGCAGGTAGATTCCGAGACGACGTGGAGACTGCGCGAGCAGCCAGTACTTCCAGGCGCAGTCGATCAAGCGGCGCGTCGTCCAGCAACTTACGCCGTTGGGACTTACGCACTTGATTCGATAGTCGCTGCGCAGATACGGCGATGGCCGGTTCGAGAGTCTGGAACAGAAGGAGCATCCTGTCCCGATACGCTGACAGGTGGGTTCCCCCCTCTGTAGCCCCATAGTATGCGCGCATGAAATTCTTATTGTTGGCTTGAGACCATCGCAAGCGACGCACTATACCACCGATAGCGGGAGCCGAGGGCGGAGCAGATTGCCCCGCAGGCCCCAAGCGTGCCGGTAGCGGTAGCCGCCCTCGTCACGCAGGGGGTTGTGGCGGCGGCGGCGCTTCTCGCTTTGCTTCTCGTTAGCATCGTTTCGTGTATATAACGTCAGTGACAGCTATAATTTGCTGTATGTATGATGATTTTCATTATTTTGTGGAGTAAAACTCGACACACTAAAAATAACTCCGCTGGATACACAATGGATAAAATATACACAAAAAACATATTTAAAAACGATATTAAAAAACATTTTTACTAAAACACGTTATTATTATTATTATGGGGCTTAGCGGTTAATCAGCCATTATTAACTAACAGGGCATAATAAAACTGGGTATATGTTAAGCAGATGAACCTTTACGTCTAATTTAACTGTTATTTATGAATGGCTGATTACGGCTGTCAACGTCAAGCATTAGACATTACGACATGTAATCGCTTTATCAATGTCAAGTAATTAAACCTGCCTGTAATAGATACCAATCATAGTTATGTAATTTCTTGAGTGTGTGTGTGTGTGTGTGTGTAGTAGTACCTAGATCCCCTGTCACGTTATTAGCCAACAGTAGACAATGGCCATTGCTTGCTGTTGTTTCCAGGGTACACCAACCCTACCTTTCCACCCGGATCAACCGAAGTCATTGGTATCAAAGTAGATTGGAAGAACTCAAGCACTCGATCAGGTTATCTGACTTCTCACACCAACATCAACCATCTGACATCACCGTTTGTAATCACCCTTTATCAGTGTCAATTAATTAAACTTGTCTTTAATAGATAACTATTTTAGATATGTAATTTCTTTATTGTGTTTATGTATTGAAATTAAGTTAAAATTTAGTCTTAAAACAAGTCTTAAATCGCCACTAGTGTCGTAAAAAGAAACAACACAATTTGAACGGGACTCAAGCTCTCTGCAATGTGCAACAAATACGTTAATGATACGTTTAGAAACAAAGCAATTTCGTGCTCACGTCTCGGCGCTCAATGAACTGCACTTGAGCGCTCGTTTATGAAACAAAATGGCGGGTGTGGTTGCCAAGAAATCGGTGTTTATGTTTTTAAGAACATTTAAGGGCTATAATTATACCTGTACGGGACTTTGTCAATCAGCCAGTTATGACCCGGCTAGTTGTTAAGAGTAAAAGACAAGACATATGTAGTGATATGTCAAATATAATAAAAATATAATATGCATAAAAAAAATATCTAAACGGTATTCAGTCAGTACGCGGCAGTAGCTGGAAATGACTAGTCTTAAAAAGGCAGGGATATAGGACGGTTATGGAGATTCAGTTTCCTTTCCAAATTTCCAATTTAGCTTTCCAATAAGGTATTACATGCATCGGTCGGCCGAGGTGCGACTGAAGACTGAATATAGGTACTCAAGAAAAAACTTCAGCGAAGAAGAAAGGGCTGTAACAACGCTCCACTTAATGGTTGCTTCAAATCAACCCAAGCCTTATTTCTTCATGCTTATGAAAAGTGAAAACGAAATAAGACTTGGATTGAGTTGGACAGGACGTTACAAGAAAATAGAGAACAATAACTGTAACTATAACTATACCTACAGCAGAGCTGATGGATATTTAATCCAACACAGTATTGAAAATAGTAGCAGCTTGCAGTTTTAACAATTTCAAGTTTTTGCAACAACATATTAAATAATAATACATTTAAATCTCAAATCTTTTATTATTGGTGAGCACAAGTTCGAACCAAGCAAGTAAGAACCTGGTAACAAACAAAACACAATCGTGGAACTCTAATTTTTTCAAAGCAATTTATTACTGGCCAGTAATTGTACATAGAGAGAAGTTATAAATTAAAAAAAATATATTATACTTTAGGTGTTATATCATGTTTTTTATTAACTAAAAAGGTAAGCACCTTCTTAGTTAATAGGAACAATTGAAGACAAGGGACTATTTGAAGGTCGCTGAATCCATACTAATATTATAAATGCGAAAGTGTGTCTGTCTGTCTGTCTGTCTGTCTGTCTGTCTGTTACCTCTTCACGCTTATACCGCTGAACCGATTTGGATGAAATTTGGTATGGAGATAGTTTGAGTCCCAGGGAAGGACATAGGCTACTTTTTATCCCGGAAAAATACCCTTATCCGCGATAAACGAATTTAAGGCGGACGAAGTCGCGGGCAGAAGCTAGTCAATATATATATTTATTGTATGTTTGTATGTGTCGTTGGGGTATCATCACGCCAAACCAGCAAAACGGATTTGAACTATTGGTGGCTGGGTATTTACAGATACAGGTTATAGGGTACTTCTTACCCGACTAGGCTGAAGAGAATAAAAGAGATAATTACTATTTCACCTCCGCGAACAAAGTTGGGGGCACCTTCTAGAAGGTTATAAAATAGATTTCTAGGCGGACAAAGTCGCGGGCAACAACTAGTATTCAATACATTTTCCCAACCGTAATATTTGCACTCAACAAACTGTAACTCTGCAAAATACTGCTCAAAGTCAAATTTAACAGCAGTAAATACACATACTAAACGTCCCGTGAACTTGTTGACGTAAAATCTACTTAAAATACGTCCAAAGCGCTCGGCTTGGCCATTTTGTTGACAGAGTCGCTATACCGACACTCAATCGATCAAGCAAGCGAATTTATTCGGTGGCTGTTCTGGCGATATTTTAAAAAGTTGTTGCTGGGGCCGGTAGCCATACAAGTCTTAGGAAATGTCGAAATGCTGCTTATATTACAGCATTGATCAAAAGTTACGTTACTAAGGTATAGTTAACTTGTTTCTACTCAGGGTAGTCAGAAAGAGTCTCTATTCAAAGCACTAATATAAAATTAGCGTTTTTATGGAAGACTTTAATTAAAATAATATCATATATTTGCCCCAAACAGAAATCAATTAAAAATAGTATGTTAGTTTTAATGAAAAAACAAATTAGTTATTTATTTAGTCAAAAACTTAATCTATCTTTAAGGTGAATAAAATATAAAACTACACGTCGTACACTTTAAAAACAACTTTGTTTAGATTTTTTTAAAGAGGCAGAGACCTATTAGTACTAGACTAACAGAAAATGCTCTACATAACATTATAAGTATGTACATACGTAAATAATATGTTAATAGAATTATGCCTTTATTTTATAGCACTATATGTATAGATTATTTAAATAAATGTTGTTGTGTTGTGATAATGAGTGAAAATCGTGTTATTTTAAATCAAGGTTTTATTTAAAAAAAAAGGAATTTGTTCAATGTTGTTTAAAAAAATACCAGATCATGTACGACCAGATTTTTTTACGTCCATACTGTGAATTCGTTTTAAAACTTTACTGGAACATTTTAAAATGCTAGAATCCGTTGGCAGATGTCTTAAAAGTACCAGCCGTAGTTAGTTAAAAAAATCTAATTGACAATGCTGACTCATAGAATTAATCTGATTATGGTATAGGGTGAAATAGTTTATGATTTTAATGCTAAACTAGCCATTTTTATAGGAATCGTTTCCGTCATAACGTAGTTTCTAATAATTTTCTTTAGACAATGCAATCCATTTGTCTAATTCAGTATGCTAATAATACTTAACCAAACAAAAATCAAACGTATATTTTGGAGTACAGAAGTTATCAGAGGAAATTGTTTGACATGCATGCATATTTTCAAGAAAAGTTTTTATCAGTAAGATAAAATTATATACTTTTTTATCCATCTCCATTTGTATGTGATAGTGGATATCGAAACATAGTTTAATATCAAATGCAGTACCAGGCATAATCGTTTCAGACAGCTATGAAATTTTAAAGCACACTTCTCGGGCATTTTTCACGTTTATTAGGACGTTTCGCGAAAAGATTTCCCCTAAGGCGGAACTCAAAGAATTATTGTTAGTACCTTCGACAATTCTTTGGATTACTGACCTGCTATATTTATCTATACTATTGTAAAGTTTTAAGCATGAAATGTCTGTACATTTGAAGATAATATGTTTGATAGTCTTTCTAGCTGGAAAACAAAATATATATTTAAATAATAATAATTATTAAAAGTACTAAAATTCGATGGTTATTGTGTTAAGTTTGATAAATCATAAATCTTATTTTGTATTATTTTTAAGTAGGTATATCTTAATTATATTCCTTTGCCTGTATACTGTCCAGTTATTTAAGTTGTGAAAGCTCCATACACACCTGTACTCCATAGCACACCTGTTATTGAGGTACAGGTTAGATGTGATCCCTGTTTTTAAATTTAAATTATAGAATGTATAACCTTGTACTTTGTTGGTGTATCGAATAAAATAAATAAGATAAGTAATTATAATTATCAATTAGTATATATTGAAACGGACTACGGTTACTTTTTTCTAGCAACGCTTTTTTGACAGCTGTCATCTCAGTACAATCGCAATGGCGTGAAGGCGTAAATGTACTGGGATGACAGCTGTCAAAAAGTCGTTCCTGGAAAAATTCAACTGTATTTGAAGGTCACCTGATTTTTTTTTTCATGTTTGTATGTAACTTTGTGTCTTCATCACGCCAAAACGGCTAAACGGATTTCAACTATTTTTGGGACGCGGATGGCTGGAGATCTACATATAGGTTGGTTATAGAATATTTTTTAAGTGACTAAGCCGAAGTAAAAAGAGGTTATAGGGTTAATAAAGTTGCAGGCACCATCGAGTACTATGTATAATGTTTTGATTTAAACTAACACGACTTTCACTTATTATCACAAGTGACACAATACAACAAATGAGGCTTAATCGAGTACAAATATGATTTATTTAATTACCTTTGGCCTAGTGAAACTTTTTTCAAATTATATATATTCCAAAAGTTTAAGCCATTACCTACCTTAAAATAATTCTACCAAATGAAACGTTATCATACAAAAAATTGGCATAAGTCAGTTGTGAAAATAAATCATAGGCGAAAACTTGCTTGGCAAGTGAAATTCAGACAAAAAATTCGAAGAAAAGTTAGAAAACCGTTTGAAAAGATACACCATCGAGAGTGTTCTAAACTATAGTTAAATTGAAGAAAATCAGTTCAGTCGATTGAAAGTTGTAAATTTTTTGCAAATTTAGTCGGTAGGTTTTATATATCCGTTTACTTATATATTAAAGCGGATTCCTCAGACATTACCCTTGTTTCCTGTTTTCATCAAAGAGTACCTACACATGTATTTCATAACAACAGCTTGTGAACAATGTGAATACCTGATATATTATTTACATCCCTCAGAGAAAGTCCTTGAAGGAAAAGGACCTCTCAATTTTTCCCGATTCCTATTTAGGTCGAGGCTCAGCCACGCAGAGGTGAACTGAAATTACGGTCCACGAAGCCTGAAAAATCCTTTCAGTAACATTTTCCTCTGGTATGATTTGTTTTGCCATGTCAACAGTAAAACATTCAGTGTGGCCGATGAACTCTTATATTTGGCACAAGTGGTAGCGGGTTTTACAAGCGTTTAGTCTTTGTTTTCTATTGTTATAATATCTTATATTTGGTTTAAAATGCGTGCGTTTTTGATTTTTATTTGAATAGTTTTACTCATACCGTCTTATAGTAACTAAATCCTACATTTGCTTCGGTTATTTTGGTTTTAATAATCATTTCATGACAACAACAACAAACCAAGTCAAAAAAATCGCATACATTCGCCCTTTCTTTCTATTTCTCTCACCTGGCCGAATTTCATTTGTTCGAAAAAGTTTTGGATTTTAGTAATTTGTCCTAAGTCCAAAGACAGGGTTCTCATCAACACAGTAAGACCTATCAGATAACGCTATATTAACGATAAATAATAAACAATTGAAGTTGTTATTAGGGTATTTCATTGTAATTTATATTCAGTAAATGATGTTATGACAAAACGGCATCTAGTGTAAAAATGTCAACTCCATGGTGTGTCAACCACGTGGATTACACATGGATTCAATCATCCACGGTAGTGAAATTGTGTCTTAGGAAGAGAGGGGCATTTTCTTTTTTTTTTCACGAAAATTAAGAAAACAATAGCTCGGTTCATAAGTGAAACTGATCGTAGTATATTATGTCATGAATTTAAAATAGCTTTCAAGCATAGTTAAAATCGTTTTTATTTAGAAATAAATATGCCAGTTTTGAGAAAGGCTCAGAAAAAAAAAATACAACCAATATTTGTCGAATTTTTCGGAGTTAAGATAGGTAACCCGCTCACTATTTATCTGACAGCCTCAACAGTTTTTAATTTATTTTTATTTCAGAAGACTCATCAGATACTTTCTTTAAAATAAATAAATTATAATAAATACATACCTATTACGAGTCAATTTTACACAAATCGATTAAACGTTTCATATTTTCCTAACCTTTGTAAATAATGATTATAGTTGTCACTTATTTTTTGGTTTCACTTGTCTACTCAGCCTTCAGGCTCCGTGACATCTAGTTTAGAGTTTTCCGCTAGACGCCTTTGCCTCAAATGGTGCCTCTACATCATTGCGAGACCGCGTCGAGGCCCGATGGCCAAATAAATCTCGTGTTAGCGACCGTTTAGCAGTCAACGCTTAACATTCGTTTCTGTTTCCGACCGCCTCCCGGACCCTTTGTTATTGGGTCAATTGTTTTCTTCTTGTCTTTATTTTAGCAAATGCTTTAGTATTCCGTTCAGGAACAGATAATAAATATCGGTTGAGTGTTTGTTTTAGTTTCGGCTAATTTGAGAGTGTAAGGGGCTTTTCGGAGCGTATGCTGGCATGAATATTTTGTTTGTGTTGACTTTATTAGTCTCATTTCAAATTGAGTTCGTTACGTGACTACACAATTGCTTGTTAAAGTATTTAAACTTTAGTTTGTATGACAGGAATAAATAGTAGTTTTTGTTTTATAAAGTGCTAACCGTACCAATACTTTTAGAGCTGATAGTACTCGTCGCTTGGAGTAGATCTATAAGTAGGAATTTTAATTAGCCGGAGTAAACTGACAGGTGTCAATGTGAATATTACGTTCTTTAGAAAGAATTTTACAATAGTACACATGAAAATACGTGTAACTCGTGATATTATGATAACTTTTATTCATAAGAAATACTGTACTTCTGCCATAATCAAGTAATCACGTTCGACGTGTGTCTGTAAACTTCAGTTTACTACGGCTCTAATTAAAAATCCTACTCTAAGTATGAAAGTTTATGTTCGTTTTTTGAAAAGATTACGGAAACAAATGTATTATTCTTCGCGGAGGAGAAAAAAGTCAAATTTCTCTTTTCAGTTTTTCAGGGTAAGAAGTATCCTATAACCATCCTTGCATCCAGCTATCGACCAACCGACATTAACCGCCAAGACGCAATAAAGACGGTTATGATTTTTTCTCCTCTGCAAACGAAATTGCATGGTTTTATTAATAACATGAAGGGAAGGTTCAAGACAAACGAGGAAGGGGAAGACCAAGGATGAGCTACATGAAACAAATAAAAGTTAATGTTGACGTCATGTCGTAAAGGGAGATCAAGGAGGTGGTCTTGGATAAGGCGAGATGAAAACAGCTACCCACTTCATCAGCTACACCAACAAGGGTTTGACTCTTAAACTTATGATGATGGGGTGTTCCTCTAATTGCATAACAACTATTATCATAATATTGATGGTCATAACTCTTTATGCATAAAGTTGTTGCTCACTAAAGTTTAATGACATAAATTGTCCTATGCCATAATTTGTTCCCTGTGATAATTGCACTATAAAGTTGAGCCACCTTCTAGTATTCCAATATTCCCTGTTTAGCACGTCAGCCAAATGCAATTGGCACTATGTACAAATAAATCTTCTTTTAGTACCCTATAACGCGCCTCTTACATTAATTATTGTTTTGGACTCGATTCAAGCCTCGTGTTTAGGTTTTCAGTGTTGTGTACTTAACGAAGCTATACTTACTAAACTGATTATGATCGTATTAGATAATAGCTTTTGCATGCGACATTACCACAAATCAAAATTAAAAAAAATCACAAAATTCTTCCGCGGTGCGAACTTACCTCTTTGTCTCTAATATGTGTTTCAAATTGTATGTTCTTACTTTCAACAGTTTAGGCTAGTCGCATTACCTTTATTTAACTCTTTTTTCTTGTTTTCAGCTTTCTCCAACTTTATAAAAACTGGGACAGACACCATCATCTCAGAGTCTTCTCGAAATGCTGCCAACAGAATGAAGTGGAGACCAATTGCAAAGGTGGCCACCCAAGTCGAGAGGACCGAGGACAGTAGCGTGCGGTCCATATAGGCACAAAGGCACTGGCTACCCTGAACGATCATAGCTCCATACAGGCACCGAGAAACTGCCTACCCTGAAGCCCTTGAACGGCTATGGTAAACCCTGTACACGCCACTGACTGAGGCCGAAGATCTGCCGTGTACGTCATCATCGAGACCACGACGTCTCTGATAAAAGTGAGACGATGAGAAAGAAAGATGTAACCTTTACTGCATCATTTAAAAATGTATAAATGCTGGATTGGATTAACAAAATATTTTAATATCCTCAGTTCAGTTAAAATCTATACTATTACGAAGCCATAAAAATGGAATGTCAGTATATTGAAGATATTTTCAAAATAAATATTGTGTGGCTTCATCGCGCTAAATCAGCTAAACGGATTTCAACTATATTTTTGGTTCACGGGTAGCTGGGTGTCCGCACATGGTTATAAAATGTGACTACGCTGAAAAAAAGAGTTGTAATGACTTTTCGCCTCCGCATACGTTGTTGCGGGTACCTTCTTATCAACTTAATGCAAATAGCGCAAAGTACAAATAACTCCCTTTAGCAGCTTTAAACTCGAATCAAACCAAATTGCTGGCTGTCTTTGCTTACCCGCTGACTGCACTCTGTAGCTTTTTAGCTCTGTAACTTTGGTACAAGAGAGCGTGCGCCCCGGAAAGGCCCAAGGCCATGGTTCAAATGCAGTCAGAGTCATCTTTTTTTTTTTTAGATCTTGTATTTATATGATTAAGTTTCTTATTTTTAACTTACATTATATCAATATCAGCCTGTTCTGCTATTAAGACATTTTAGGGCCGATCTTGAGCGTTTTTATGGCGTTTATTTTTCATCATCGTTACAAGAAATTATATTCTGAATTAATTTTTCATCAAACCGAATAGTAATACCGAGGCTGCGTTTACTTTGGTCGAAGTTATGAGGACATATATATATCCGTCGTGCTAATAATGATGAGAAAACAATGACGATTGAACTGAGCGTTTAAAACGCTCAGAGATTCGCCCTTTAACACTCTATTTGACTGTTTTCATGCAGAAATAAGTCAATATCTCCAGCTCGGCACAATAAATCTTCAATTAGCACCCAGTAATGTGTGTCCTAAATAATTATTGTTTTAGACTTAATTCAAGCCAAGTGCATAGATATTGGTGTTTGTACTTAATAAACACTTGAAAGACTGACTATCCTTAGCAAAAATAAAAAAAAAAACCTGCACTACGCTACGACATGTGCGAAAAAATCCCCTTAGCACCAAGAGCACGCTACATTAATTATTGTCGTTTGACTGTTATTTGCACTTAATAAAGCCTTCAAATAAAGTTAATTTTAGCACTTTAAAAAAAAAAAAAGATCATATAAACTGTTACATGATCCAAAAAATGTGCGTCAGCGTCCAACTCTGCGCTGATGGACTCGTTGCTACTAGAATATAATCCATACCCATAACACAAGCCTTATTGAGCTTACCATGGCACTAGTTCGATTTGTGTAAAAATTGTCCTGTAATTTTATGTATTCTTATGTATTATATAATCCGTAGACACGTATAAACTAATAGTTTTCTTATGTCTCGTTCTTGGCTTTGTTCTTAAGTCTGTTTTGAGAACCTGTTTGACTGACCAATATATTTTGACCTGTAATCTGGAACATGTATCACTACTTCACGTGTCTAGTTATATTAGACAGTAACTGAGGGCGGTCGAGTGCGAAATTTAAGAATCACAACTGCACGGTGACAAAGCTCAAAATAAAGAAAAAAAAACCCGGCTCGGTATAACCGACCACGGGCGATCCAATAAGCGACTAAATTTGGCTTAGTCGACACGTTTGGCTGAGTTGGTTGCACAACGGCCAACGAAGCTGGCGGTTCTGGGTTTGAAGTGTTTGTGTGATGAGCACGAATGTTTGTTCCTGGTTCTTGGATGCTGTCTATTGCTTAGGTATACGTATGTTTATCGTCACCTGGTACAGTACAAGCTTTGCTTAATTTGGGACTTGGTCGATTTGTGTAAAATTGTCCCAGATATCTATTTAAATCTCACCCCATTTCTCAGTATATTGTATTTAAATCAAACGACGTGCGTTCAAACACTTGAGATAATATAATACTATTCTTAGCCCAATTAGTGTAGAAATAGATGAATATGAACTGTCTCCCTTTGGATCTCCATAATGTGTGTCCTAAATAATTATTGCTTGTATATAGCTAATAAAGTTTTGAAATAAAGCTATTCTTATGCATATTTTGATGTCAATATGAATTGTATGATACGATCGACCGCTGGCAATGCAATAGGCAATAAATCCCCCTTTGACACCCCATAACGTGTATCCTAAATAATGATTGCTTATATAAGTATAAACCTAATAAAATTTTGAAAAAAAGCAATATTTCAGGCATATTATGCCGTGGATTGGATCACTATGAACTAATTATTCCTTGATTATACTTCATAAAGCATTCAAACACAGCTTTTCTTAGGCATATTTTTCAGTAGAAATAAATCAATATGAACTAATCATTGCTTATTTGTACCTAATAAAGCTTTGAAACAAAGCTATTCTTAGGCATATCTTGTTGTAGATATCGATCAATATGAACTGCACGGTACAACCGACCGCGAGCGACGCAATAGGCGAATAAATCTCCCTTTAGCACCCCATAAAGAGCGCCCTACATTTGCTTGTTCTGGGTTCGAATGCATATGGATGAGCAAATAAAAGATTCAGTTTTCAAATCATTTTCACTTACCGCGTATATACGTATATATTGTTTCAATATTGCAGTTTCAATATAAATTTTCATTTGAGGTGTAGAGATTTTTTACAACCGGTGGTACTTTAAAACTATTTCGTGCAATAGGGCTCTCAAATGGGCTCAAATATGGGATTTAAAAGTATGATACCAGCGGGCCTATGATGATCGCGTTTATCACGTGATAAATGATATGATAACGCGCCTGTCACTCTCGTACTCGCATACGTGTCAGAAGGTGACGCCATTTATTTATCGCATGACAAACGCAACCATCATATAGGCCCGCTGGTGTCATAAATTATGATAAAGTATAAAAAACGCATGAAAGTAACGTATTCATAAAATATTTGCTTACCCATCCAAATAGTAATCTGATTGAGTCAGTACTATAAAATGAACTTTTTAGACCTAAATGACTGCGACGTAATGTTTTTTCATGGGAAACACAGGAATTAATTTCATTGCTGATCATTTTCTGTTTTTTTTTTTATCAATGACTAAACAAAACATACCCACTTAGGTACCTTTTAGTCTTACTAATCCGTGTAATGTTCAGCAACTACTTAGTTTACGAAAGCTTTAAATTATATTTAAGTAGTAATAGTAACATTAGTAAAACTTTGTGTCACACTAAATTATCATTATGAACGATATTAGCAAGCATCATCTGCTCCCTTCAGTCACCTATTAGCAAAAAGTCGTCGTAAAATTGAAAATCCACGTGACTTAGGCCTTTTTGGATAAGAAGCTGCATTGTTAGTGGAGTTAGTGTAAGTTGGCCGAACGGTGACCGGCCAAGTGATCAATCTAGGCGAGTTAATGGCCAACTAGAGTAATTAGTTTGCATCATATTACTATATAGCTTGAAGATCAAATATTGGGTGTATATGCATTATACATATTAGGGTGGAGAGTTTTTGATATCAAATAGTTGAAAAAAAGGAACAACTTTCAACTTCGTCAGCGGAGGAGAAAAAAATTACAACAATATTTTTTCTTCAGCGTAGTCGGGTAAAAAGTATCATATAACAATCTGTACCCAGCTACCCGTGTGTACCGGATGACCCCACAATTATAATATTATAGTATTATATAGACTTAGTATAAGACCTGAAATGCCTACATAGCTTATAAGCTAATAAAAAATATAATTTGTTCAATAAATTCATTTCATACCTTTCTATTTAACCCCGATAGAAAGATATGAAATCATTACTTTGACTAAACAGTCAAAGGAATAAAATTCGTATCTACGAATCAAATATCAATTTTATAAAGCCCATAAGGCGATAAATTGCATAGAAAACTGATGTATGTAAACTTTCCATAGGAACTGCGCAACATTTCACAACTATTCCCTAACATCGCATAAAGACTAGTAATTTTCTATGGAAATCTAAAATGTTGCACAACAATTGATAAATTAATAATAAAATTACCCCCTCCCTAACCAATATACGGCTCGAGTATAAAAGCCGAAGCTAATTCTGTTGACGATAACCCCACTATGTGTGACATACGAATGAACACACAAATATAGAAATAGTCCCCGTATAATTCAGTTGATATCGGTACTTACCAGCCATTGGAAATACTTACAAGTCAAGGGAAAGTTATCATTCAGAAACAATCATCAAGTGAATTAGCTTCAGTCAGATAGATATCATAGTTAAAATAGAAAGCCAAAGTATTGGTTTAGGAACGGGATTTCGATACAAACTGTGACTTCTTATTCTCCACTTCACTTATACTGCTCTTAAAGCTATCGAAAGGGGTTCAGACTGCTTTTGCAGTCCTCAGTCTGCACACCGTGTAGTGTACCAAAAAATAGTTGAAATAAATCCGGTAAGACGTTTTGGCGTGATGACGCCGGCACAAACAAACATACCAAAAAACCGATTCAGTGACCTTCAAGTAGTCCGTATCACTTTTTTTATATTTTCTATGTACAGACATTGCATGCTTACAATTTTATAACAATATAGATCTAAATTTAATGAAATTCATCGCAATTCGATAAAAAAAACAAAAAGTATCAATAACTAAAAAAATATGGTACTTCGGTCTTCTTATCATAATATTTGAACTAAATATTAGAACTCAGTGTTCTATAAGAACCATACAAACCATAAAAACTAATGTGGGGGCATAAGATAAACTTCAATTAAATCACAATTTTGAAATCTTACCAATGACTAAATTAATTCCTTTCATTCGTCACATTTTTTTTGCTATTACCAAAATGAAAATATAATTTTATTTTACTCCATTAATGAGTGATAAATTTTTATTTTAGAAAACCCTCTTTGTTTCAGTCATTTAAAATCTCCGAAATACACCTGCTGTCTATAATATTATAATAATAACGTTTTAAATAGATTTCCTTGTTGTTTTGTTAAGTAATATGTTTTGACCAATTTTATCTTCCACTAGTCGCTTCTAAATACCCAACATTTGGCAGCATGAACTAAAGATCATATAGGTACAAGTAAAAAAAGTTACTAGAAAAGTAAAGTGAAATGCACCATGGAATTCTACACATCTTGAAATAAAGTGAGATGAGACTCACACCAAAGGAGCTCTGGGTCACGTACTTTGTTTGCATCTTGTTTCGTCAAATTACATCGAACCGGGATCGTTACTTCAAGTTCTCTGGAACCCGCTCTTTGAGGAAATGTTTCGCACTTTCTACACAGGAAATGTTCTGTATATATTACTCATTGAAGGCAACGAATTTCTGAAAACAACTTAAATACGAATCTATCACACCATCTCGTGTGAAATACAGTTTGCACTAAATATTGCACCTTATTTTCTTTTTAAAAAAGATTATAACATAAAGTAACAACATCCTGGTCACGGCACCATCTAGTAATTTCTGTTCGTTTATTTTTGGTTTGGTCAAGGAAGTAACTTTAAAAATAAATATTAATATATACTAAAAGCTTTTGATAATGGAATACCATAAAACAAAACACTTGCGACAAAGAGGTCCTGAATAAGCCATTTAGTTTGCTTTTTATTTGGTCAAATTACATTAGAATTCTTGAGAACCCGCTCTTTGAGGAAATGTTTCGTGCTTTTTATATCTACAACTCAATAGTATTCTGTACTAAAGATAACGACCTAACAGGTTCAATGTAAGTATTAACATTAAGCTACACACTTACACTGTCGTCTTCATCGGCATAAAAGCCCAAATACGTCGATTACTGGACGACACTGAGGCCTACCACAAGGATCCCTACAACGACTGGTCTTGTGCCACTCTCAATAGTTTCACGCGATCCTGACTAGATCGTCGGTCCATCTTATCAAGGACCTCCTCGCACTACACGTTTATTTATTTAATTTTGTTTCATAACTATGTACTTTTTTCCGCCTACTCAAATAAAATTATTGGTTTTTAAACACTCCGCTACTCAAAGGTTGTCTGAAAGAACTTAAGTGTATTTAGCGATAAGAGTTGTTCTAATGACTTCTTACTTTACTGTTGTTTCTCATACCCCATATTTTGGCGTATTTGAGCTTTACAATAAAGAGTACTGAAATGTACGAAAAAAACATTCCGGTCACGGCATCATTCAGCTATTTTTCGACGTTTAAGTTTACGTTTGTTATGATTTCAGGCTATGTAAATAACAAAAAATATATATATACATCATAACTTTTGAACTAGGAGTAAAATAAAACAAGGGACTCGCGGCAAAGGAGCTTCGACGTACTTAGCATTTTGTTGCGTCAAATTACATCGAGAAGGGATCGTTACTACGAGTTTCCAGGAACTGGTTCTTTGTGGAAATGTTTCAAGGGCTCGTTTCACGTCTTCTACCCAGAGAAGGGATAAAAGTACCGAGAAAGTGATGCTTTATACAATAAAATTGTTTCAACTACTTCTATGAAACGCAAAAAAATATTATTAATATTATGTCGCCAAGCGCTTTCGGGTGAGAATTCTGAGAAGATAAGCTTTTAGCAGTTCTTTCAGCAGATTCATAAGTTCAACAACACGACCATCTAATCTGACTTGAGTGAATATGTGACTGATCCAGCAAACTACATCGTACCACTAGTGGTGGTATTGGGGGTGTCTCCTTCTTTAGTCAAATTTGAATATTTACATAGAATGCGGTTTGTACGTGTTATTAGGGTTACGTACACAAAAGGTAAAACGGGACCCTATTACTAAGACTTCACTGTCCGTCTGCTTGTCTGTCTGTCTGTCTGTCACCAGGCTGTATCTCATGAACCGTCATAGCTAGACAGTTGAAATCGAATCGAGCACATACATTTTGCTGGATTTTCATAGATACGGCCATATGTAGCGTATATTTTGTACGGAACCCTCGGTGCGCGAGTCCAACTCGTACTTGGCCGGTTTTTTTAATTAGACATAAGTAAATACATTTTTCGGCCGCCCCGATACCATAAAATCAATACTTCCTACGTATACTGAGGCAAATGCAAAATTACGAAAAATACAGAACCGTGCTAAGACACGTAATTTTGCTGTTTTTTAAAGATATTTTAATAAAATTATGGATTTTTGAAAATAAAGGAACTGTTTCAGTCGATATTCAAGAATGTTTAGAATGAACTTTATATTTTGAAAAACAAGTAGATACTCCAGTATACCTTAGTACGTGAGTTTTACGACATTAGGTTTCCTGGTCAATTGAGGTCACTATCTCTTGATCTAGATACTAATTCACTAGGAGAACTCACTGAGCTTAAAAGTCTTGCCTGAATTGTGGACTCCACTAATCACTATAACATAGCGTTAATTAAAACACATATTACAAGTAGCAATAGTCATGGCGCGCCGCGGTTTTATTTATGTCCCGGCAAATTAAAAGGTGTCCAAAAGAGGGCCAGTTATTTCATTACAACACATAACTGTGATCCGTGACAGCGTTTATTAAGTAGCTGTAATTATGTAGGGGCAAAGGCGGGTAGGCGATCCATTTTCCTGTTCTGTAATATTTTGACCGACTTTTTTTAATTGTGGTGCAGCCTTGCCAGGTGGAAAAGCAAAAAGATCATTCTATTTAAACTAGAACTCTACCGAGAGACTCGGACTTATTTAAATTACAATAGCGGTTATTCACGTCGTAAAAATTGAGTTCTGCTCGATATTTTGACTTCCTTAACTTATAAATCAAGTGTCAGCTTCAGCATGATATGATTAGGTGCTAAAATTCTTTGCTACAGATTTGAAAGAGATCACTATGACCACAAAAAAATAATGAAATTTCTGGAGGTTTGTGATCAATAAGAGTTGAAATAGTCGGGCTGATATGCAACTTCAACTTAGAAACTGTACACCGGCGTGCATTCTGCAGGAATCTTCATGTAACTTACAGTTATTTTGTGTAAACTATCCTTAGCACTTTATCATTCCTGTAAGAGAGTCGGGAGCCCCGCGGTTTTATTTCCTAACAAAAGGTGTCCAAATACCAGTTATTTGATTACGACACATTACTGTGATACGTCACAGCGTTTATTAAGCAGCTTTAATTATGTAGGGACAAGGTGGGCAGGCAATTTGTGAGGAGAAAAAAGTCATCATATTCTTGTTTTGGCTAAGTGTAGTCGGGTAACAAGGATTGAATAATCATTCTCAGATAATTAAACTATCTTTGCACTATAAATGGTTAGAATTGTTTAACCGCTTTGACTTGATGAGGCTACAAAGACGCAAACGTAAATACAAAATTTAGTTTTTTCATTAATCTTCAAATTAGCCCGTTACAATTATTTTTAAGAAAATCTATTCACAGTCGATAAGCTGAGCGGAAATCGCCTAAGATGGTATGGACATGTTATGCGGAGGTATGAAAGTCAAAAAGGGTATTAGATAAGCCTGTTAAGGAGATAAGAGAAGGGGGAAGGAAAAGGTGGCTGGATTGCATGAGAGACGATATGAACGGAAGGAAGTGAGTGATGAAATGCCGGGCGACAGAGTGGTACGGAAGAAAAAAACATACTGCGCGGACCCCAAGAAAATGCGATAAGGACAAGCGAATAATCATGATGATATTTTATATTTACGATGTATGTATTTGCCCGAGCGAGCGCAGCGAGTGAAGGCCTCCGTTTCAGTAGGGCGAAAATGCTTTCATATTGGCTATGCTCCTCTACAGATCTCAATTCTCGTGAAATTTTGTAAGCAGGTTCGATAATTATTTGGAATTATTGTTGACGATTAAGATATTGTTTTGTTTTTTAAAATGGCTCATAGAGCCAGTCACAGAACTATATCACGATAGAAGGAAAGAGTTCGTCGATTTATATGAGAACCGAGCGTGTAACAATTCAAAAGCATCGATTCACAGATCGATTAGAACACGGCACTGATTCTATACACAGCTACCCCCACCACATCCCCCCACCGCTGTCAGTCACAAACAAAAACAGTCGGATAACAACATTAGAAGCGGGAGGTTACGTGCGCGCTGCGTGGCGAAGTCCAAAACATCGGACCACTGAAATATTTTTCTATATATTTTTGTGCATCGGATGTTCGTCTTCGTTGTGAAAAGAAGTACTTAACAAATATAAATATATACCTTTATTCGTGTGATGACCCACAATTTACTCGTACATAATTGTCATTTAATTATATTTCTTAAGTTATTGTAGGTGCATTTTTATCGATTTAAAATATCGATAAGACAGAGGAAATGGTAATTATTTTCGACAGAGGACAAGAAAGAAACCTCAGAATTTCAAATCGAAAAATATAAATGTAACTAACCTAACCAATAATTTGCGTTACATTTGTCAGTACCTACTATCTACTCTACCTATTATCTGTTGCTTAAATTGTAATATTATTAAGATAAAATATACCACGCACGCACGCACGCACATTTTTTAAAATAATATTTAGCCTTATGTAAATGTGTCCCTTTTCATCATTTGACATCATCACTACATCAATAGTCGGATTAGCTGCACTGATTACTCGTCGGTACTTTGATGGGCCAGTAAAGGTGTCTTTGTGGAAATGTAGGTATAGAACAAATCCGGCTGTTTTTGTAAGAAATCATTTTTTACGACCAGTTGCTTCACTTCAATACATTAATTTTTAATACGAGGATCATTTGGAAAACTGAAATAAAATTGCAATAAAGAAGTAACCATAACCAGCTTCTTAATAATATTTGCTTCGCACTACGTACCTATATTATATAGCTACATAATAATATAAAAACGTAATTATCATTTGCTCTGCTTTCAAAATCGATTTTAACCGAGTGAGAAAAATCGCAGTCTACAGAACTGGGGTACAGCACTATTCTTACTTTTGACAGAAAAAATGAGAAATCGACCTTGAACGTAACTCGACAATTTGAATAGCATATTTTTACATCGCTGGTTTTGAACGCACGCCAAGTCTAGCTTGTCAAATGAAAGCCGCAATAGAAAACTAGCGTTGGACACACAAACGCCCGATACTCTTTTGACGAAAATAATAAAATAAATTGTTTTTTAATAAATCACACATATTTTGGGACAAATAGTACTTACCGATGAAAGGGTAGTATTTGAACAGTTAATTATGGAACAACGAGTCATTTTGTTTTTTAAACCTGACGTCGCACGCAGACCGCGGTCGGGAGCAGACTGATGTTCGCGGCGAGCAAGTCCGCTGTCGGGGCGAGTTTTCGCCACGCGAGGTACATACACTCTTTCCTTCTATCTTGATATATTTCTGTGGAGCAAGTAGTTTATCAAGTGGTGATGTACGTCTATATTTTAAGATATCTTTTATTTCCCGGCAAAAGGTGCCCAAGCACCAGTTATTTAATTAAGATACATTACTGTGATCCGTGACAGCGGTTATTAAGTAGCTTTAATTATGTAGGGGCACGGGCGGGAGCGATACATTTTCCTGTTCCGTAATTTGGACACAGTTTTTTCAGCTGTGACCCAGCTATGCTTTTCCAAGCAGCGGGTCTATGATGTCTGCATAAATAGGCGAGATGTCGAACCATCCCTCACTTTCTGACAAGTAGGTATGTTAGTTTGTGAGTGCGTAAGTGGCATCTTACGCGTACACTTACGATGACCGTGCTGAGCTCCACTGCGCGCGCTGCTACCTGATATTTTTGACAAAAATGGGTTTTGCGAGTCACATTCCCGTCCACCGTCGTAGGAGTCCGATGTGACGGAGTCTGATCCGATGAAGAGAACATCATCATCATAAAGTTGTGGATGCTTTGTGATTTATTTATTAAACCAATAATACCATCAGGTCGTATACGTACTAATGAATAAATAAATCTAAGATAAGTATGTATACCTCAACAAGTATTTAGGAACTAAATTACAAAAGGCCTGTTATTTCCATAGATTTAAGTGTAACTCATACGCGTGTGCGTTTGACGTGACGTCATGTACTACGTGTTTTTTTGGGTCATTTTAACGCTAAGACACATCTCTTTTTCACCCACTTCTGACGTTTCAATAACCTGATTCCAATGCAATGGTCTATATGTCTTTAGGTCTACATTCCGTATATCAATGCGAAATCATGATTATCTTTGCTATTTAATGCACAAAATTTTTTGGTCACTTTTTAAATAAGCCCATTTATTCATAAACCGATACGCTTACCATTATTTAATACAGGATCAAGAACGACTCAAATATGGGTTAAGGTTGGTTTATCCCTTCATAACGCATTAACGAATCGACATGACTCCATTACCGCTCCGCGCATGCCTATCTTTCACGGGACATCAGTGACCCAGATCTTTAGGAGGCATACGCAAAACCAAAGACATTAACATTGAAAACTTAATAAATATCTGGGACTATCTTCCACCTATCTTACAGGGTGGTCTCAAAAATATCTGACCTCGCTTATAAACTGGCTGAAAAATAAAATAAAAATCGAATGTTCAAATCTGACGGCGCGAAATTTGAAAAAAGAAGATACCTCGTTATTTTGTTTTTGTTTCATATAGATGGCCTTGAGTGATATTGTAAACATGGACAAAATTGGTCTTATTATATGTTATTGGTGATATTTAAATCGAGCTGGATTTTACTCTGGGAGAGTGGGGACTATCTTGCACATACCTAGTACATGGACAAATATATACTCAAACACATACAAATATAAAACATACGAAACCTGGGAACAAATATTCGTGTTTACCACACAAATACTTGTCCTTCCCGGAATTCGAATCTATGACTGTCAGCTTCATAAGACGTTGTACCTACAACCAAGTTAGCCAAACGTATCGGTATATTATATTTCCTTATTATGTTTACTAACAAGCTCATATAATCTTAAGAACTGTATAGAACATTTGATATTGTAGCGACAAAACAGTCAACAACCCCTTACAATAAATCCGTAACAGACTCCATTATGACACGATATTTCCCATATTCCTTAGAAAAAGGCATTTCTCACTCTCGTTAGACGAAACTATAAATTGAGTAAATGTAATTCACCAGACCAGAGAAATGGTGTTCCGTATTTCAGTCCGGGTTCCGTATTTCAACGGGTTCTGTATTCCAGCGTATGGGAAAAACCGCAACGTCGGGACAATCTTCCCTCGACTTTACAGTGCTCGTACAGTGTTGCATTATCTCTGCAGTTGTACAATAGATGCATTTTGCATTTTAATCTTCTTAAATTAAAGACCAGCATAGTTGAAAATTTACTTCTGGATTTGTGACAATATTTAACAATAGGCTGCTTAGTTATCGAACTTTTTTTTTCTTGAGTAACTTAGTGTTTTAATTTATCTTATAAGATCAACTACATTAACTGATTTACATAATTACAAAATTAAAACTAAACTGTGTGTTTGGTTTAAAGGGTGTGAACGATGAATTTGATAGACAAATCACCCAGCATACATATTTTCTCTCAGACGGCACGATGCCCAGAACGCTGGCAGCATTGCCAGGCTGAATGGCAATGCTAATTCTCAGTTTTTTTTCATATATTTGTAAGTTTTATTAGTGATCAACGTAAGATATTTTATCCAAAGCGATTGCAGTATTTCCGTCTTTTAACTAAGAAGAAATGAACAAATCACATATAATTTTCTTTTATTACAATTAAAGCGATTTTCAGTAATTCAATGTTAATTTGATACTGTTTTCGCTTCACTATATTCAAAATAAAATCTTCTTTCACAAATTCAATCACAATTTTTGCGTTTTGTTTCAGAAGTAAACCAATTTCCATCTGCTTTCTGATTAAATTCAGCTCACAACCTGACTCCGACTAGACAGCTAGCAATTTTCATTTGCCGCAATCGCGAATGCAGACGTTTAGGTATCCCTTTGCGTACAACGATCTAGACAATAGTTCATCGACAGACATCGCTGTATAAAATAGCTGCTCCGTGTCGTACATGTGCGCTTCGGTGGATGAGGTGAGATTAAGGTGAGAGGCAACGCGGGTGGAAAACCGTGTAACAATAGTACATTACTGCAGACGCCGGGAAAGAAGGGCTTGCCGGGTGAGTAGGTATAGGCGGATGGTGATATGAAGCCGGCAAGCACTTTTCACGGCCAGAGGCATGTATAGTCCTTATCTCAAACATATGCAATGAATTAAAAAAGTACACCACTCAAAAAATTACAGGACTAATGTTTTTGGAATTTTCCCTTCAATCCCTCCATATATTTTTTTTACGGAAGTCGTCCGTATTTCGCGTGTGTAGTGTTCGAGTAGACTCTATTAGGCTCGTTATATAATAACCTTTAAATAAGACTCTTAACTTCTATAATAAATAAAATAAATGCAGAGGGTTTTAAATATTGTCTATGGTCTCTGGCGACTTAAGTATAGACAATATTTTAAATTTAGTCATCAATATATGAATCATACAGATTTGTGTTCTTAATAGCAGTTCGTGTGCAATAGGCATTAAAGCAGATATTTTTGGTCCAATAACCATTCAGCCACTATAAAAAAATATATAATTCAGCTGTTTAGCCTGTGCATGACACAGGCGACATGTTTACATTAAAATAAAATAAAAATACTTCCCGGCCTAGGCCTTCAATTTTGTATGAAATTCCTTTACCGTTCTCTCAGGTTGTTCTGCCCGAAACAGGATACTTCGAAGGTCTGTTTTAACGCACGTAACGGCGACATTTCATTGCATGTTTGAGAAAAATGTTTATATATGCTGCCCACTTCCTATAAGAGCAAAATCAACAGAAAAACAGGCAGTTAAGTAATTATAATGCGAAATATCTTGATGCCTATAGACGTAAAGTTGAAATCTCTATCGGTGATAATAATTGGTGCCGGCTGCACATCTTCTGCAACTTCCATTGAAGCGCTTGGTTGGGTACTAAGTTACTGACTTATGTAGCATCCCAGGTAGCACACAAGCTGTATAAGGGCTTATACGGCTATTATACAGCCAGTTTGAGTGTTATAAAGTCTGTATAGGCTCTAATACAGCTAGTGTGCTAGTTGGGATGGCATCTCATGACTGGTTTCAAGTGGCTCAAATGTATTGGGAACATGCATCGAAAGTTGAAAAGCATTGGTTGTTCCATATATAGCACACCACAAAAAATGTGAATCGTCTTTTGTGTACTGCAGTTTACAGCTGCTTGGCTAAGGCTTGTTATAGAAACACTACAGAACAGGATGTTTTCTATATCAAATATGTGCGTAGTGCAGTAGTTCGGGCGTAGGCCGACAAAATCGCTACAATTCTATTACTATACCAGCTGTACCTGACGTAAATGGTTCGTCTGCTCTTCTTGAAGAATAAATACGAAGCGAGGGCACTGTGCGACTGCATAATAACTCGCCAACTTGCTCGAGCCATATTTCAAGTCTTTCAGATGTGTTAAGGAAACAAAATGTTGACTTACAGTTCTGAAAGTTGAGATGCAGAGTTTGATGACATGTTTCAAACATAAGATTCAATCATGGTTTGATGCAGTAGTCTAAGCTGATAGAATATTTACAAATACGAACCACAAAGTATTAACTATAACAGTGTTACTCGGAGAACTTATGGGTAGGAGACAATAAAGAACGGCCGCGTTCCTGAAACTGCAACTTGGAACCATCCACTAATGATCTAGTGAAGGTCACAGATGTCTATAAAAAACAAGTGGCGGAGGACTGATCTTGGTGGCAATGACAGAATATACTTATTTACGAGTCCTTGTAGTTAAGGAACGTCTTAACAATGAAGGAACCGATACAAATCGGTGTCGGTGCAGCTATAACGCCCCCGAGCTCTTTTTTCTTTTTGTTTTGACCTTCATTATGCAAATCTATTTGAAAGAGGGTAACATATTTTATTGAAACGTCAGAAGAGGCGTTTGTCGCATGGCTGTCCAATGTCTGTTCATAGCTCAATCCTATCTTAATCCACTTAAGCTTCAACAACACGGTACATTTCATGATATTGGACGTAGAAGATACTCCATTTACCGCCTCCCGCCATTCTACTACATTTTAAACGGACGCTTCTTATAGCAACGATAATGAATTTCCTCCTTATTTCCCAATGTCTTTTTTTTAGGATTCCGTAAAAAGGTAAAAAAGGAACCTTTATGGTGCGACACTGTTGGTCTGTTTGTCTGTCTGTCTGTCCGACTATTAGAGCGCCATATCTCAAAAACTACTTAGGTATGCCATCTATTTGAAATTTGGAGTATTTATAAACATGGTCAGCACACATGTATTGCGAAGAAAACATTACAAAACATATTTGAATTTTCTAAAAAAAAACGACCAATATGAAGGGGGGGGGGGGGGCAAAATTAAAAGTCTACTTACATAGGGTATCATATGAAAGGGTTTAATCTGTACTTTTCTGGAAATTTTTTTTAAATTTTTTATTGTGCTTAAATTTCGTTTTATTCAGGAAAAAATTAAAAAAAATACCATCCTCCCCCTTTATCTCCGAAGTTTACCAAACGAAAAATCTGGAATTTTCTGGAATTATGTAATTTAATATGAATATTACAAGAAAATTATAACCATACATCTTTCTGTCTTGCTTTTTTTTTTAATCACGAAAAATCATTTTTGAATGACCCGGTTTGGTTAAGTTTGCCCCTCATTTGTATGTGACGCCATAGATACCAGAGGCAAACTTAACTCAAGCGGCAAGTTAAGAATAACTGAAAGATTGTACAGAATCCTCGGTGCGCGAGTCAGACTCGCACTTGACCGGTTTTCTCTTTTATGATGCGCTGCCATCGTCTTCCCGTTTATAACCAAGTGTCATCGTGTACTGGGACTTAAAAAAATAATGCAAATCTAGTCTGGCAAACACAACAAATGCTATGAAGACGAAAGTGTCCATCGCATCATACCTCATGTCCTCTGGCTGTATGGTCGCTTGCCGTCGATATTATTTGATTATGCACAAATTACGACCTTAGTGTTCGACCTGATTGATTATTATCATTATCAACACCAAGCACTGGTAGATCGAAAAACTCGCGCGCCTAGAAGGCGACCGCAACTTCGTTAGCGAAGGAGAAAAAGTCATAACACCTCTTTCTTTCTTTAGCATAGTCGTGTAAAAAGTGTTCTATAACCATCGAGATACCCAGCTACCCGTGTACCAAAAATATTTGAAATCCGTTTAGCCGATTTAGTGTGATGTAGCCACAACGACACCTACAAACATTTCATTTTTTCTATTTTATAATAGTATAGATGAGTTATGTTACAATATATTTGGCGCTTTGAGTGTTACTCATAATTTGCTGCTGACTGTACAATGCATTTATAACTACCACGCGACAGGTTTCTTAATAATTACTCTACGTTTATTGGTTAACATATACATAATCGTAATTATTACACACATCGTCAAACTTGGAATGTACACCTACTAGGATTTTTCTGCGGCTTTGCCTGATTTGCCTACTATTTTTTTTTCTACTCGTCGACTTTAATCCCTCAATAAGAACTTCATAGAGTAAACTTTAATAGCATACTTTTCAATGTCGGATACTCTATGGCACTTCCAACTGAACTGATATATTCATAAGCCAACACTTTGAGTTGAAGTGTTGGCTTATGTATATGTCGAATGAATGAGTCGAAGATAATTGAAGTACGATGATGGTGATGATGATGGTGATGATGGTGATGGTGATTGTGATGGTGATGGTGATGGTGATTGTGATGGTGATGGTGATGGTGATGGTGATGGTGATAGTGATGGTGATGGTGATGGTTATGGTGATACCCTCTGTTTTTTCTAGTCTTAAACTATCTCCAGAACAAATTTCATCTTAATTGGTTCTGCGGTTTGAGCGTGAAGATGTAACAGACAAACAGAGTTACTTGCGCATTTGTAAGTAAAGTAATGGATTAACAAATTTTTTTTTTTTCGAAAATCTTGATGACCTTCACTGCAAAGTTGTTCTACCAGAAATGCAAAGATCTTGTAACAAGTAGTGACAGAAATGTGAACACAAGTTGACTGGGCTCTATAGCCTAATTAGCAGAGCGTGTGTCCCGGCAAGGCACAAGGCACTGGTTCAAATCCGGTCGGAGTCTTGACATTTTTTCACTATTTATTACTAAGATGTATTTCATAAAAAATATAATCAATAAAAATAAATAAATAAGTAAATATTACGGGTCAATTTAGACAAATCGCTTTATTCCCTTGGTAAGCTCAATAAGGCTTGTGTTATAGGTACTAGACGACGATATATTTAATAGATACATTACTTATATGCCTAGAAAACATCCAAGACTCAGGAACAAATATTTATGCTCATCACACAAATATTTGCCCATACCGGGATTTGAACCCAGGACCTCAGCTTCGCAGGCAACGTTACTCCCACTGAGCCAAGCCGGTCTTCAAATAAATAAGAAAACGGAATTCAACTTTATATTTCGACATTTACACGTGCAGCTTTCAATAAAGTATGTCCAAGTATGGAGTTTAAAATGGGCTTTGTTTTAGACCCAACCGATCGTCTATCCTTAAGGTGCGTCCACATTTGTATCATTTGCCCGTATCAGATCATCGTCGCGTAGCATGATCGCGTGTCACGATCACGCGTTTGGACGTTCCAATCCATTTGCTACGCGTATCACGCACTTGTATCGGAAGAGTGCGGCATTATCGGCGCGACGACAGTAAGCGTCCAAGCAGCGCGATACGCAGTCATGCTACGGCACGGTGATCGGATACGAGCAAATGATACAATTGTGGACGCACCTTTACAGGGCGATTTGGGAGGGCTTTGTAGTTCAACGTCGAGAGGCTACCTGAGACAAACTTGTATATCGTATCGTTTTCAGTTGGGGTCTCCTTCTATGGGATACTATTCAAAGTGAAATATCTCAACGTAACCTTGATAAAACAAGTTTATTTCACATATGGCTTCTATAAAATTGTTGGATCAACTTGGGGTTTGCGGTCATAGTTCATGGCAGAAATAAATTAATAGCGTGATGTACAATTTCCTTGTCAATTGAGTAGAGTAATTTGGATAATTTCATGTATAGTTAAATATATGAAATAATAATAATAAAAAGATATTAATAAAATGACCATGACCCATGCCCTTCGATGATAGTTTTTTGCGATTTAAAAACTTTTTGAAGCCAGTGGGTAATACAGGGTGGAAAAAAAATGGTCCCTGGAGGGCAACTGCCTTACAATTCTTAAGATAGCTCATTTTGCTTAAAAAACATTCTAATAGTTTTCCTAAAATGATAATAATGATGAAGACAAAACATATTCTTTTAAATTTCCCTAAGATGAATAACTTGATTCACAGATTTTGTGAAAAACTTATTTGAATCGGGAACCGAACTTACTAACTGTGTACTTAAAAAATAAACATCCACTGTTCATTTCTACTAATCGATAAGATTGTAATATTAAAGATATTTTTTTTGCAATAAACATTTAGACATTAAAAAGTCCATGAAATGTAATCATTTCATGCACTAGTTTTATTTGTTAGATTTTTCATAAGATCTAATATTATATAAATAAAAATAAAAAACCCATTTTTTTTTTGCAAAGAGATTAGCATACAACTACATTTGTTATAACATTAGTTACGTACTTAAATAAATAAATCCTAAATAGCTAATCTGCAAAAACCCCTCCGCAGGTAAAGGCCTCCAAAGAATTCCAATTTTCCCTATCTTGAGCTGTTTGCATCCATTCAGGGCCAGCTGTTTTTTTTTATATCATCTTCCCATCTCGTAAGCGGTCTTCCTCTACGGCGTTTCCCTCTGGGACCTTGCCACAATGTCACCCTTAACCTCCATCGTTCGTCTGTCCGCCGCGCTATGTGCCCCGCCCATTTCCATTTTAGTTTCAGGGCGTAGTTTAAAGCATCCGTAGCTTTTGATATGTTTCTTATTTCTGTATGACGTATTTTTTGCGCTTTTTTATTTTAAGAAAAGATTATTATCTTTGGGTAATTTACACAAAAGATCCCACTGGGTCGAAGTGTATCCGTAAGGACCCCTATTAGTAAAATCCTTGGGTAAATTTAGCTATTTTAAGGATTTAACGTAGTAGCCCTCCAGGGCTCATAATATTTTTCCATCCTGTATATAACTTGCAGACAGCGGCAGCAGCGTGTCTTAAGTTTTATTCGACCTTAACGTAGATTTGCAACCACCAAGCGACCAGATAATTGTTTTTAGTAATAAAAAAGCGACCAAACTCGACCAAAGTCACTTTTACAATAAATTTGCTCCGGCCGCTTTTTGCATAACTATGGTAACCTAACCTAACCTCACCGTATTTCATACTCACGATTCTAGTATAGTCATCTGTGTCTGTGTTACTCGTATTTCAATTGTTTCTAGTATTTCATACTCACAATTCTAGGATAGTCGTCTGCGTCTGTGTTAATAGTGTGTTAGTAGCAGAGATCGGACAATCTTGCATTATTGCTCGCAATAATGTGGACAGAGATGGGCATTCTAGAATAAATCATCATTCAAACTAACGCGCCGCAAGAATAAATCAGCTCGCCGTCATTCAAGAATAGCTTATTCTGACTAACCTGTTTAAAAATAATTCACAGCAGAAAAAATTGAGTGACACTAATTTAGTCGTCATTCAAATAAATCAATTTATAATTGATTATTTTAAATAAAATTGTTTGATTTAATGATTTTTTGTTTATAAAAGTTGTAGTATCGTTAAATTTTCGAGTTATGCCTTATAAGGCATAACTTACCGTTTTATATTACGCTTGTAAAAGCCATTTTTTTTTTCGTTTTTATTTATACTTATGTGTAATATTATATGTATGTAATATTTATTTACCTCAGGAGCAATTAGATAGGTTGCCACCAAATGGTCCTGATGATGGACCCTGGGGGTATCTAACGGAACTCAGAACTGGATCAACATAGACGAATACTCTTTCGTTTAATGGACTTAGTATGAGGAGCATTTAGATAGGGTACCACCAAATGGTCCTGATGATGGACCTTGGGGGTACCTCACGGAAGTCAGGACTGGATCAACATAGACGAATGCTCTTTAGCTTAATGGACTTAGTATGAAGAGCATTTAGATAGGGTACCACCAAATGGTCGTGATGATGGACCCTGGGGGTACCTAACGGAACTCAGGACTGGATCAAAACAGACGAATGCATTTTAGCTTCATGGACTTAGAATGAGGAGCATTTAGATAGGGTACTACCAAATGGTCCTGATGATGGACCCTGGGAGTACCTAACGGAACTCAGGACTGGATCAACATAGACAAATGCTCTTTTGCTTAATGGACTTAGTATGAGGAGCATTTAGATAGGGTACCACCAAATTGTCCTGATGATGGACCCTGGGGGTACCTAACGGAACTCAGGATTGGAACAACATACTGAAACTCATTGTAAGTCCATTAAGCTAAAAAAAGCATTTGTCTATGTTGATCCAATTCTGAATTCCGTTAGGTACCCCAGGGTCCATCATCAGGACCATTTGGTGGTACCCTATCTAATTGCTCCATAATTTGAAGTTCATTAAGCAAAAAAGCATTCGTCTATGTTGATCCAGTCCTGAGATCCGTTAGGTACCCCCAGGGTCCATCATCAGGACCATTTGGTGGTACCCTATTTAAATGCTCCTCATTATTAGTCCATGAAGCTAAAATGCATTCGTCTGTGTTGATCCAGTCCTGAGTTCCGTAAGGTACCCCCAGGGTCTAGGGACCCTATCTAAATGCTCCTCATTCTAAGTCCATTAAAGTAAAAAGAATTCGTCTGAGTTGATCCAGTCCTGAGTTCCATTAGGTACCCCCAGGGTCCATCATCAGGACCATTTGGTAGTACCCTATTTAAATGCTCCTCCTCCTCATACTAAGTCCATTAAATAATTTTTCTGATTCTGATTCTGATTAAGCTAAAGAGCATTCGTCTATGTTGAGTAAAAAGAATTCGTCTGAGTTGATCCTGACCTGAGTTCCGTAAGGTACCTCCAGGGTCCATCATCAGGACTATTTGGTGGTACCCTATCTAAATGCTCCTCATACTAAGTCCATTAAGCTAAAAAGCATTCGTCTATGTTGATCCAGTCCTGAGTTCCATTAGGTACCCCCAGGGTCCATTATCAGGACCCTTTGGTGGTACTTCATTCAATTGCTCCTCATTTTAAGTATATCAAGCTAAATAGCTCTCTTCTATGTTGAACCAATCCAGAGATCCAGTAGGTACCCCCAGGGTCCATCACCTAATCAATCCAGAATGGAAGTTTTCAACATGGACTCGGAG
This sequence comes from Hedya salicella, assembly GCA_905404275.2. Classification (NCBI taxonomy): domain Eukaryota; kingdom Metazoa; phylum Arthropoda; class Insecta; order Lepidoptera; family Tortricidae; genus Hedya; species Hedya salicella. Next base: position 18,403,213 of record FR990112.1, read on the forward strand.
TCTTTAAGGTGCTGAACTCTCATATTTACGTACTTTGTCCTCGACGACATTAAGTATCACGACTTAACTTGAATTTTGCCATTCAATCATTAATATCAATCACAGGTTTAATATATACTAAAAGTTAATTTAGTTTTTTAATACTTTCGAAACACTAAAGATTAAAATATTTCAATCATTAGTGTTTAGTGTTCAATCACACTATCCTTCGGCCAACGCCGGTCATAGGTATATCAATAATCTGTTGATATATCATAATTACGACATAATGTCGCTGTGTGGCACGCATAGGAAAGCGCAGCGTGGGACGGCCCCCCACTAGGTGGACAAATGACCTCGTAAGGGTCGCGGAGAGTCAGTGGATGCGGTCTGCGCAGGATCGCACCCTGTGTCGAGCTATAGGGGAGGCCTATGTTCAGCAGTGGACGTCCGTGGCTGATAGATATATAGATAGTGGCATGACTTGCTAAAAAAAGCCATGTCATACCGCTACATATGTAGATACCTATACTCAAAAATCATTACATTCCCACTTGCGCAATCAGGAAAATATAAACAATAGGTTACCTAATAAACTAACTACAAATTACGTATTTAGTTTTTTTTGTCAAAAATAATCATGACTTTGAATTAAGCATCTTACACCAAACACAGAATCCCAATAAACTTGCGGTTCATACAAAAAGAAGCAATCTTACACCTGGTTAAAAATAACATACATAAAAAAAACACTTAAAAAAATCATAATCAAAATAACAGTAATTCAAATAAAACGTTAGTTTAAATAAGCGCTTCTCAAACTAATTCATTCAACACGTTATTCGTCAATCAGAATGACGAATTTTCGAATTTAGTCTATTTCACGTCATTCAGAATGACGCGCTTATGAATAAATCTTATTTGAATTTTTTTGAATGCGAATAATGTTTGGCCGTTTAGTCTTATTCTTATTCAAACTAATATTTGCCCAACTCTGAATGTGGCTACAATTTTTCTGCTTTGCCCTAAGGTTGACTGGTAGAGAATGCCTTATGGCATTAAGTTCGCCTTTTGTACAATAAGTTTTCTTTTGTGCAATAAAGATTAAATAAATAAATAAATAAATGTGGACATGACTAAAATTAATCAAAATGTTAATAAATTAATTAAAGCTTGGCAAGTGTCTATTTGGACCTGACTTATACGGCGCTGCAACGCGGCGAGGACCAAATAGGCACTTGCCAGGCTTTACTTTTGAAATAAAATTTGAATTTCCGGAGATAATAGTTTATACGTGCTTATAATTTTTTTTTTTTTAATTACTAAGGTGGCAAACAAGCATACGGCCTGCCTGATGTTAAGCAGTCACCGCAGCCCATGAACGCTTGCAACGCCAGGGGCATTACGTGCATGTTGCCGACCCTTAACGAACCTATTCACTCCCCTCTTGAAGAACCCCATACTGTAACCTCCAGGGAAAACCGCGGCAGGTAATTATTATCAAAAGTGGTTATCGTTTTCGTCCATATTTTTATATAATAAATAACGATGTTAAACTGACACGATTATAAATATTCTGCTAGATAGGATTATTATTGGAAAAAATACTGATTATTTCCTTTAATAAATCTATACTTTAACAAACTTTTGCATTTATTGACTAGGAATTAAAATTTAAGACAAGTAAGAAATTAATTAAATGATTTTTTTTGATTAATTTTGGAGTCATGTCCATTATTGCGAGCAATGACGCAAATCTGTCCGATCTCTAGTTACTAGTAACAAAATCGCGAGTACGCGCAAAGTTCGAGTGTTCCTATCACCACTCGACGTAACGCACGTGACGTTACTGGTAATAATGTTTGCCCTCCCCTCAAAGCCTTCGCAAGGAGGTCGGCAAACTGCGTCATAATATTTGCCGCCTATTCACCGTCAATATTATGTGTTTAGCTTTGCATTTTGGGTAGCAACCAATAATGCAAATAGATCAATAAGCCTGTTTTATTGAACGTTTATCTAGTAGTCGAGTGGTTAACTAAAGAGGTTGCAAGTTCCTGATTTTGAACTGGCTGTAATTATATGTGGCAACACATAAAAAAAGTAAAATGCCTGTGACATACGGACGGACGGACGGACGGACATGACGAAAGTATAAGGGTTTCGTTTTTGCCATTTTGGCTACGGAACCATACAAAATGATTATTTGGAGGTCACTAAATAGTTGTTTTTTATGTTATTATAATGTGGCTCATGTGTGGTTTATGTTCGATATATCGCCTGATATATAGCTACTATAACGATAACGATACATTTGAAGTAACTGTGAAATTTTTCTCATTGAGATAAATCCTTACAAAAAATATTATAACCTCAAAAGTGTGTTGGTTTATCCTGATAACATTGCTAGAAAGCGCCCGCGCCCGCAACTTCGTTCGCTGAGGAGAAAAAATCATAAAGCCGCCTCTTTTTTCCTTACCGTATAAACGGATTTCAACTATTTTTGGTACACGTGTAGCCGAGTCTCCAGATGGTTATATGATACTTTTTACCCGAGTAAGCTTAAGAAAAATAGGGTTATGATGGTTTTCTCCTCCACGGACGAAGTTTTCGGGCGCCTTCTAGTCCTATATAATAATCAGCCATGAGACAAATTTTCCTGGTAGACGTCCGGTTGTCTAAAGCACTAGCCCAGTTAAAGTCCATCATTCCAATCCCATAACCCAGTTTATTTAGATTCCACCAATGTCCAATAGTTCTTGCATTTAGCGGGTGCTGTCTCTCTGCGCGCCCCACGATACAGGCAGAAAGAGCATCCGAGAGGTGTACCGCCCTTACATTTCATTGAAATATCAAAAGAGCCTCTACGCGTTGGCTGCGGCTCCGCGCACGCCTCCCAAAGGTCGGGTCCGGGGTACCATTTTCCCGTGAGCGGGTGCACATACAAAATATAATAATGTCTTTCTTTCAAAACAGTGGTTACAAACAAGGCAAGGTTGAGGCCTCCCAGTAGGCATAAGCTACTCCCGGGTAAGACCGGATCCAAGGTAGGATCGTATGAAAGCGACTTCCAGCAAAACGTTATTTTAATCACTGGCAACATAGTGTGCGTTGGAGGAAAAAATGGCTATGCTACAATTTGCTTTCATACGATCTTACCTTGGATCCGGTCTTACCCAGGTGTACCTTATATGTGTTGGGATAATATCAACAAAAAAATACTTGTAATACTTCGTATGGCCGTTGTGGCTTCATCACGCCATATCGGCTACACAGATTTCAACTATTTTTAGTGAACGGATCCACAGATGGTTATAGGATAATTTTTACCAGACTTCACTCTTAAAAAAAAGAGGGGTACGACTTTCTTACTTCCGCGAGCAAATGTATACTTTTAGAATAAATTTTACGATATTCCAACCCTTATTTTGTAGTCAACTTACAATATCTACAAGAAATGAAACGTCAACGTTTCCAACAATGTATTAAAACGTCTCAACTATTAAGGAAACAAATGGCCACTCATTTTATAGTGCAATAAATCTAACAAATGAATACAAAAGAAGCCTTCAACGTGACGTAATAAACTTGTTTAGTGCGAATTCAAGTGTTCTCATTCTTACTTTGTAATCCTATTATTTAACTCAACTGCGTAAATATAATATCAACTTTTTTATCTCATGTATAAAGTTCACATTTGATAATTGCGCAAGGAGCAGATATGAAGTTTAGTGTGGTTTGAAGTGTAAATGCGCGTAACGCCGCGGCAAACAATAGCAGGTTTCTGAAGAGCTTGTGTGACGGCGGCGGCGTTACCATGGTAACAGCTTTTATATCATAATAGATAATAATGCGGTGTTAATTTTCCCACATTAAAAACACAGAAACACAAAAAATTGTGTTTCATACTAAAATAGTAATAATAGCGCCATCTCTTCGCTCGATTTGACACTGCTGTAAAGGAGTGCAATCGAAATATCCACGTGTGCAATACATGTTCTTATAGATGGCGCTAAGGTTAAACTTTAACTTTTTTATACCTACTTTAACCTTTCAAAAAGTTAAAGTAGGTATGGGTGTTAAAGTGGATGGATAAATTCGGGGCGTATAGAATAGTGGTCGCTAGTGGAGAGGTTAAAACGTTGGGAATGTAATGCAAAGGTGCCAGGTTCGATTCTTGGTGTGACCACGTGCAAGAGCAATCGTATTTTTCTTTGCGCTTTGATATTTGTATCTATACTACTTTAAAAGTTTACCCGATTGCTTAAGCTTCCTAGGTATTAAAATTGTTTGACTTGTTCTATTGGTACGTTATTTAATGTCGTTATATAGGTTGTGAATGTTTTTTTCTGTTTATTATAAAATCAGACATGTAAAAGTGCCATTGATACCTACTTGCAGAATAAAGATTTCAATTTGAATTTGAGAATCGAGCGATAGAAGTTCTCATTCGAAATTGAATGAAATAATTAGATTATTTTAGTCCCGAGAAAAAAAGAGCCTGTCATAAATTTGACGTGTGTGTTTCTGTGGTATTGAAGTTACTAAGCGTATGGATCGATTTGGGTTAGTTTATTGTCTGAAAGATGAATTCATCGAATGTCTTCTCAGCTGTGATTCAAAAAATCGGTTCATTTGTTTGAGAACTATTTGGTTTTTTCTAGACATATCTTGGGTTATTACACTGCCCGCCCTGGCTTTACAAGGGGAAGAAGATCTTGAAGAAGAAGTAGTTTTTAAAGATCTCCCGTATATATTTTGTCTCAAAAAATTATGTTTGCTCATCACTTCAAAATGGCTGCACATATTTGGCTGAATCATTTTTAGGATTGAGTTCACTCAATTCTTATATGGAGGTTTTGAAACCTACAATTTTCACTTTTGCATGAAATTTTAAGTATATTCTCTTAGTAAAACCTTGTCCTGACAATTACAAAGACAACAAAAAGAAAATTAGCCAAATATGTGCAGCCGTTTTGAAGCGATAAGCAAATATACATTTCTTCAATTGATTTGTACTTATATACTAGAAGGTGCCTCCAACGAAACTTCGTTCGCGGAAGAGAAACTCTTTTTCTCTTTAGCGTAGTTGGGTAAAAAGTATCCTTAAACCGTTTGTAGATACCCAGCTACCCGTGTACCAAAACTAGTTGAAATCCGTTCATACGATTTAGCGTGATAAAGCCACAACAACAAACAAACATACAAAAAATCGAAAAAGAACGTTTTCCGATTTAGTGACCTCAAATAAAATATTTTCTTCTGTTTCCCGATTATTACTCATATTGGATAATATACGCGATATAATCTGTTAAATTGGTTAAATGACCTCCAAATAGTTCATTGCAATTTTTTTTTAAATATTCAATTTAACATTTAATTTGTACAATTTTATAATAGAATAGAAAATACGAGATTTTCCATCATCAGTTTCACGCGTTTTGCACTCACTTCGTACTCGTTTCACTTTATACTCATCGCGAACCCGTAGTACCGCTTTGCGACACAAGGGTGACTAGACATATGCCTACCTACGCGGATGCGTATAAACAATCCTTAATTAAAGGTCGTTTCATTTCGACTGAGGTCGCGGTCTCGGGACGCGCCCCGCGCGTACAATTACTTTTTAATTAGTGGCAAAATATACTGGAAACTTTTGTCTGTTCGCATAAGCCTTTATAGGATTAGTGACGCACGAATGAGGTAGGTGTTACGTGCGTACTAAGTGCGTAGAGGGTACCTAAATTATGGAGTACCTACACGTATGTTTGTAAAGTTGACTATATATCTGATGTAGCGCTAACGTACTTTTAATTAGTGACGAAATGTGAACTTTTGTCTGATCGCATACGCTTCTATAGAATTAGTGACGCACAAAATAAATAACGTAGGTTTTACGTTTTGACTATTTGTGAGTAGAAGGTGCCTATATTGGAGATAAGTGTCTCTGTACTTAGCCGTACTCATGTGTGTAAACATGACCGGTGTCTGACACGTGCAGACTTTTTAATTAGTAACCAATTTATGTGCTTTCGACTATTCGCGTAGTATATAGTAAGACTTCACACGACACCCGGCTGACGTCACAGAACATTTTCAATGTATCGCCATTATTTTTTGATAAAGTAAAAAAGAAAAATATGTCTTCAATATATTTTTTAATTTATTTAAAAATTAAAATTTAGTCATCATATCTATTATAAACTATTATAATTCGACTTTGCAAATAGATATACTATACCAATCCAATAATAAATGAGATCATCATCATTTCAGTTGAAAACTACGCTCTTGTCGGTGGAGTAACTGCCACTTCTCTCTCTGTCTTCAGCCAGAGACTTGACTTCTTGGTACGACTTGACGTTTACTTTTTCCTTTACTTGTGCAAAGTAGGTGCGCCTGGGTCTTCCTCTTCCTCTCTTTCCTTCAACTTTCTTTGTATGATGTTTTTAAAGAACCCGTCATCTCGTATGAGCCCTAACATCATTAACAGGCATTTTTTCTCTTCTACCGTTCTTAATAATTCTTCATTAGATTTTTCCTCCGTCCAGCTGATCCTTTCCATTCTCCTCTAGCACCATATCTCGAATGCAGCTTTTCTCAATTAATAATGAGATATTACTCCAAAACCAACTGTGCTTTAAAAGATATCCGTCAAAATTGCGACGCCCATTGCTTTGACGTTGACTTCCTGGTCTCACATTTGACGTTTAAGCTGGCAGAGGAGAATACGTCCGTATGCCATTGCCAGTGGTCAAACGCTCTAAGATGGTGTGGTGAGCAATAAAAGGTAAATATATATTTCTTTATATGAGAATGCATTCGGTGCCTTCCTCGATTCGGGCACGTGAGGGCATTTAGAGCTAAAGCCACGGTCGCGACCGGTATTATCCTTCAAATAAATCATGTTTGCGGTTGTTTTCGAGCAAAAAGGTACAAAGTCGACTTATAAATGATAAACGACGTATGTACACACTAGGTCTATACACTTACTGCGCTTTCACTTGGAGCAAAATGAGATAAGAGTTTTCAAAGTAGTGACGTACACTTGTACAGTCACCATTAAAAGTACTTATTTTTATAAATATATGATTTTATTAAATCAAAGGTTCCTTCTAGACCATTGAGGAACGCGACGTCCGAAATCAATGTCTTATTGTTATAGCGGTAATAGAAAAACATCATCTGTAAAAAAATCTAGTGTCTTAGCTATCACGGTTCATGAGATATAGCTTGGTGACAGACGGACAGACAGACAGACGGACGGGTAGCGGAGTGTTAGTAATACGGAATCCTAAAAAGGGTCCCACTAGATGGGCGCTCTGCTCGTAGTAAGTTTTCGCTAGATACGCTTATTCTGTGTTATCGTCTACGTGCGTAGCGCTAAGAAAGTTTTGGTCTAGACTACGTATACATACTATACTACTCTACAATATACATTCTTAAAAAGTTCGGTTTTTATTAAACATAGAGTTATACTTGTCGCCATTAAATACCATTAAAATATCAACCCTAAATATTTAAATGCGGTAGTGCCGGTAGTTTCTCAACCAAGTTCCAAGTTAACAAGTCGTCATATCAATTACCTTATTTCTAAAAAAACTTGCCGCAATATTAGTTACTGGATAGGTTAGGGGAGACCGAGATAGGTCGTCTCAGAGGTTCGTTGTTCCACGAAGACCATAAATAGAACGAACGAATACGTCCAGCGACCGGTGTCGAAAAATCGCGAAAGCTTTATCTAGAAGAGACGTATAGTTCTCGCGATCTTTCAACACCGGTTCATAGTCCATTACTGCCGCTGAGACAAACAACCCGTAAGACCCACCTTTATGTTACAAGTTTTTTAAAGTTTTGCACTGATAGTGCCAATCAGTGATAATAAGAAAGGTGTTTAAACATACATCGGGGTCATCGGGTCGACATAAAAAACATTGAAAATCTTGCCTATAATGATACATAATAGGTTTAAAGGCTTCTACCAAAAAATAGAATAAGTAGTGCAAAAGTGGCTGAATTTCAACATTAAGGCTTCTACCGCAGTCAGAGGCATAGACATCACAGACATGAGAGATCACCAAAAATCGCATTATAATCTACAACTTTCCTGGGTTTAGCGTAAATTTTTATTCCAGGGATGTTTCTATGTATATCAGTATATGTGACTGTTTTTGGGAAAAGGTCCCACTTTGTCGATATGGAGTTATGAGTAGTTCCTAATACTACAGATCATACGCTATCTTTTGGTGAAAGATATATGTCTCTAGGTGCTATAGTTATTTTTTTTTAATTCTTCAAATTTGCAAAAGTGAAAAAGTTAAAGTTTGGGACGGCAAAAAACACACTTATACTTTGAAGTTATGGAGTGGTTAGTATCAAATGAATTGGCATACTTTAAGGATTTCAAATTAGTCAAAATCATTAACCTTAGTAGTTTGTATGCTACGGAGGCTTCAACATAAAAAGAGAACGAAAATATATCAATCCTGAATATGGGTTTTGATTCATGTCATTCAAACTACTAAGGTTACATACATAATTTTGACTAATTTGAAATACTTAAAATATGCCAATTCATTTGCTACTAACCACTCCAATAACAAAGTACAAGTGTGTTTTTTGGGGTCCCAAATTTTAACCAACGTTTTCTCAATTGTCGCTTTTTCACCTTTGCAAGTTTGAAGAATTAAAAAAAAAAAAAAATTGCACTTAGAAACATAATTCTTTCACCGAAAGATAGCTTATGCGTTGTTATATTATAAACTACTCATAACTCTATATCGACAAAGTAGAAATGTTTCCCTATAACAGGCACGAATATGATATTGACGATTTTTATTGGTATTCGACAAAGTGGGACGCTGGCCACTAAACTTTGAGGCCTTAAAAAGGTGCTTAAATTGGTCATTTATGGGTCGACATCAAAATCATTTATTACAGGATGTTCTATCAGTTTTCATTGAAAGTCGATTTTCGGTACGTTTTGCCATTTCACTAAACTGCCCGTAACTCCAAAACTAGAATCGACAAAGTGGTACGTTTTACTAAACTCCCTCACATATATCTATTAAACACTAGATGGTGCCCGCTACTTTGTTCGCGGAGGAGAAAAAGTCATGATCTCTCTTTTTTTCAACAGTGTAGTCGGGGAAACAATATCCTATAACCATCTGTGGATGTTACTAGTGTCCCAAAAATGGTTAAAATTTGTTTAGCTGATAAAGCCACAACGACACCTACAAACAAACAAAGAATAAAAAATAAATGTTTAGTTTCAGTGACCTCCAAATAGTCCATTACAATATTTTTTTGAAAATATCTTCAATGTACACATTTTACTTTCACAACTTTATACTAGTACTAGCTTCTGCCCGCGACTGCGCCTTCTGTCCGCCTTAAATTCCTTTCCCGCGGATAAAAGTAATTTTCCGGGATAAAAAGTAGCCTATGTCTTTCCCGGGACTCAAACTATCTGTGTATTAAATTTCATCTAAATTAGTTTAGCGTTTTAAGCGTGAAGAGGTAACAAACAGACGGACGGACAGACACAATGTCGCATTTATAACATTAGTATGGATATAGATATCGTCATCTCATACTCATAACAGAAACCCTTATCGAGCTTACAGTGGGGATAGTTTGATCTGTGTAGGTAAAATTATTCCATATTTTTTTAGTTCAGTCTGATCTCTGAACTACGCTTGTAGAAACTTTGTCACATCCACACTAATTTTACGTTTCGGGTATTATTAATAACTCATACGAACGCAACTTAAGTGTAACCCGTAACTTTTTAATAACTTCACTCCGAATCCAACTTAAATGAACCCCACTAAAACTCCGACGTGTGGCAGCCACGCAACTTTACTTTTTAATAAGCTAAGTTAGCTTTTTGGGCCGAGCTTTTTTACAGAAAGCTTGGGAAATGATTAAAATTGTTAGTTTTTGGATGTAAAAGGATTTCAGCGCATTTCGTAATGCTTTTAGTGGCTTGTCAAGTTGAAGACTACGGTAAAAGCCAGTGTGATGAATGCGCGGGAGATAAAGTCAAATACAGTCTGCACTTTTCTAAAGTAAGATGGGTGGATTGCAGAAACTTGCATGTTAAATTGTCCCAAAATTTTGCAAGAAACTTTTTTTCATGAGCGTAACTTTCATCAAAATAAAAAAAACCGGCCAAGAGCATGTCGGACAGTGCGCAGTATAGGGTTCCGCAGCCGTCCATACGAAAAAATGCACTAAAGATGGAAAAAAATACGAAATGAAAAAGTGCACTACAGAAAGAGCGTATCTCCACGGCACTTACATCTTTTTGTTGATAATCACCGTTTTTCGACAATAACTCAAAAACGGCATATCCGATCATGTTGAAAACAATTTTCGTTGAAAGTATTTATTAAGGTTTTTATTATTAATCAATACTTTAAGTGCCGTGGAGATACACTCTTTTTTTACACCGGTCATGACCTGACATGCTCTTGGTTGTTTTTTTAATGACTGTCTCTTTTAATTGCATTTACTTAGAAATTTGTTTTTTTCACAGCTTTGAAGAGTTGCAGACATAAAGTATTTAGTATTCATTTCAGCTTGATGCCTTCACGCGTTCTTGCGAAAATGGGTTTTGACTAACAAGCAGACGGATAAAACAGTGATCTTTAAAGAGTTCCGTTTTTTTTCCTTTTCAGGTTCAACAGCAACATACTTAAGTGACCTTTTGGAGGCTTTATGTCACTGTCTATAAGGTCTGCCAATGTGCAGTTCAGTGTGTAGCATGGTACGGAACCTTAAACATAACGATGTATGCTATTATTAAATTGTAAAAAAAAAACTGTACTATCAACAGCATAATTGCATGGACATGGCAAAGACGATAATCGGTTGGCTGTCTTAAGATGCTGAGAGCACGCATGGTTACAAAAAAATAAACTAGATGGCGTTGTTATCAAAACGAACAAGAAGAATTTAATGCTTTGTTTGTTGATATGTAAGTCTCACAAGCACTAAAATTGTTCTGTAATAGAATAATCTACTAAATGGATGAAATATAATTACTATTAAAAAAAAGCTTCCACTGAAATTAAAATGGAACCTGTATTTAACTTTTGGAACACGCTTCTTTTTAACCGAATTCCAGAAAAAGCAGGAGGTTTTCAATTCGTTGGATGGATTTTTTAAAGTAAGGTTGTTTTAAAATTTATCTTTCAAGCGTATCGTAACCGAACAGAGCCTATTCTGCAACAAGAACTCTTTGCAAATACAACGCCATTTACACTTTGTTTCGTCATGAAACTACGAGGTTTTTAAACATACTTAACTTCATCCACACTTCAATAATATCGATGACATGAATATTACGGCACTATACTTTAGTAAAAATAATATAATAAGCAAGGTGGAACTTTAGAAATTACCGTAAAAAGTTGCGTTGCTAGTTGTTTGAAAGTCATCAAGGATGAAAATCTATTATAATATCATATAATATAAAGAGATAGTAAATTGATACATAGACTAGGCTGAAACAAAATAATCATTGTTTGTGTCTGGATCTTTGCCTGAATATTGACTATGAATACCTATACTTATAGCAATGGAAATACTGATTCAATATTAGTATGGTTATTAAATTATTTAGTTATTACAAGAAAATTTACAACTGACTGTGTGTATTCATAAAAGGTAGTAAAAGAAAAATAGTCACAAGTTCTCTTATAATGACACTCCTCAAAAGTAGGGTTTTTTTTAATTACAACCAATCAATAACTATCTATACGTACAACTAGAAATAATACAACTCTGAAATGAAAAAAAAATAACTTTATTTTTTACACAATTTTTATTTATGATAAATAACACAATTTATTAATCTATGATTTAGCTTAAGTATTCATTTCCAAAATTGGAAAGACGATTGAAGCTTCCCTTCAACAAAACAGTATTATGAGTGAATACAATTAATTACAAATCTGAGACTGGTTATCATTGTAGGCGAACGCACTCTAACATTTACCATTTACTGTTTTACTAACTTATCATTTCTTAACAATTCAAAGACTGAGTGATGAAAAAAATATCGTAAAATACTGTCACAAAATAGCGTATATGCAAAAAAAAAACAATATGTGATTGGGTCCCGTTTTGTAGTATAAAAATGTAGTTATTTACTAGAGTCGGGCTATAATATCTTTACCCCACCAATTTTAATTGTTTTATCTGTGCTTTGATATATGGCAACACTGAATAAGGGCACTAAATAGTCTCAGGAATAATAAATAAGTCACTTATACCACATAATATATTCTCAGTGCACTTAAGAAGCTGCTAAAGCTAAATGGCTTCACTTGAACATTAGTTTAAACATAAACCATATTAAAGTTATTCAAAAGTACTAAGATTGGTTAATCTTACCAGCCAAAGATCTAATGCAATGTAAACATTGCCGCTTTTCAGCGATAATCGCTTCTTGCTGTTGCTTTACAGCATCGTAGTTAATGATCATGCGGAAAAGCAGTTCCCGCTGACTACTTTTATATGGTTATCCCACAGTTAAACCTTCATTTTTTGAAAAACCAACGCACGTAAAGATAAATTGTTTCTTAAGACACATAAACAATTTGACGTCTGTGACAGATACAAAACATTGCCATGTTCAGTTTTTATATATTTGACAGTTCATTTGCTCGGAAGAGATAAAATGGTCCGACTCTATCATAGTATAGAAAAATATAAAAATAAAATATGCTTAACGCAATAACGCTCTCTCGCAATCTTCACTTACTTCTGTCCTTAATTGGTATAGCCACAAGTTTTCAATGGGATTTAAATCTGGTGATCTAGCAGGCCACGAAATGATATTTATATTATAACGCCGGCGAAAACACTCACACTTTGGGAATGATGTATAAGACAATTATCCTGCACAAATGAAATTATGGGTAATTCTTCCTCCGGATACACATTTCGAATCATGGTCTCCTCCAGCACATTGACAAAATCAGCAATTAGCCCGACTGGGCACTCTGACGAGTTCTCCCGGTTCAGCCCCGCTCATCCAATTCCACATATTCACTGTAATGCGACCAGATTGCACATTGGGCACTACGTGATGTTATTATAACGCGTATTAATTCGACGCCACAAGCTAAAACGTCCGTGTTGACTAGTGAAACGTTTTTTCGTCAGTGAAAATGACATTACTTCAATCGGCGTTAAGTATTCTCGAGCAAACTTTAGTCTCGCTTCTGTGAGCTGTGGAGTCAGCAAGGGTTTGACTGCATGCTTGCGAGGATGTAAACCCTCACTGTGTGGAGAACACGGCGAACACACGCCTATGTTAAATAAACGGGTGTAATGGGTTGTTGGTTGAAAAATTTTCTTCATATTCCTGGACCATGCTTTGACGCCGCTGTGCGCTTATAAGTCGAGGTCTACCGATCCTTTGGCGGTGCAGATCCTATATGATCCTTCCTCTGTGAACTGTCGCACCCATAACACAACTGTCTTCCTCTGTAATAATGTTCAGAAATGTATAATCAATATGAAATTAGCATACAGATATAACTAATATAAAAAATCTAGAAAGAAATGTAAACAATAATACTTACGCTTACACCGGTTTCTGTGGCAATTTCTGTCAAATTTTTGCCTTGACTATGCAAAGTAATTATTTGTAACATTGTGGCTAAGTCAATATTGCAACGAGAACCCATTATTACAAAATAAAAGAACTAAATACATACTAAAACTCAATGAAAAATACAATGAAATGGACGGCAGCCGCAAGAGAACGAACGAACAGTTTATTGGTATAAAAACTATTACGGTATATTCATAATCTTAAGTCTACCCTCTAAGTATGGGCGGTTATTTTTATATAATTGTTGCACTATTCAACAACTATTCAACATGTGACTTAATTATAAATATCTATTTGTTTAAATAAAAATGTTTTGTTTAATGTTTAATTTAGTGATTAGTGATTACAAATACGGTTATAAATTTCATCCATGTCGAATATGGCTTGATGGCTAAGGGGTTTAATGACGTGATCTATACGACGAATGTTCCGGGGTTCAAATCCTCTCGAACACGGTATAGGAAAAAAGCGTTTTTGTATTTTGTGTTTGAATTAGCAAAATCATCGATGGCTTTGGTTTATATATGACGGTGAATCTAAGTAATATTTAATTGTGTAGGTGCGTTAAAAAATACTGGATTCTGAAAATACGTTCCATAATGTAAATTGAATATTTGAGTGACTTGCCGTGTGTGTTTGGCAATCGTAAGTTCAACCGAGATTTTTTAAAATATTTTCATAATGATGTTATCAACGCCATCTAGTAAGATCTTATGAAACCAATGTCGTTACCGAATAGATGGCGTCTCGTTTCGCTGCAAAGCAAACTTTCTGACAAAATGTCCATGCAATTATGCTGTCCAGTGCACATTGAATATATTTGCAAAAAAATATTGTGCAACGTACTATTTGGAGGTCACTGAATCGAAAAATATTTTGTTTGGATGTTTGTATGTATCGTTGTGGCTTCATCACGCCAAATGGGCTAAACAAGATTTCAACTATTTTAGGTACACGGGTAGCTGGGTATCCACAGATGGTTATAGGATACTTTTTACCCGACTAAGCTGGCGAAGGAGGGGTTATGACTTTTACTCCTCCGCTAACGAAGTTGCGGGCGTCTTCTAGTAATTAACCGACTTCCAAAAAAAGGAGGAGGTTTTCAATTCGACGGAAGGTTTTTTTTTTTTTTTGGATGTTCACCGATTACTCAAAGACTATTTGACCGATTTCAAAAATTTTTTTTTGGTTTTATAGAAGATACTTTCTAGTTGGTCTCATTTAATTTTGGTGAAGATCTGATGGTGGAATCCATGAGGAATTGAAGGAACTCCTCAAATATTGTAAGCATACATATAGCGATTTTGGTATTATAAGAAATGCCATCGTGTCACAACTTACTAAAATCGACAATTTTCAGTATTTTACACATTCTCTATATGGCACCGACGCCAAAATAAGATTAATTGTATATACTGTATAGATTGAGTATACAAACGGTTACTTGTAAGTAATTTGAAGACACTGAATTATGGCGTTATTTTTTACTTTTTAGCGTTTTTTGGAGTCGGTTTTATTTTTTTATTTCAAAGTTTATTTTTTATAAACTCAAATGGACGGTACACATAAACTTCAAACTTAGAACAACAATCAGGGCTAAATTACGAGACTGACAACTACTTTACAAGATTGATGATATCGACTAACGATTTCACGTACTGGTACTTAACTAATGTATTAGTAACTAGTCCTCCTTAACTTAATGACTGGCAATCACTGATTTATTCGAAACGATTACAGCTGAAGTTTACTAGAGCAGGAAATAGAGCGCGGGTGTTTAAAATAAGTGGTTAAAACAATCGAACACAAATTATCTTTAAACGCGCCGTGGACGTGCGTTTTTATCTACATAAAAAGACGTGTGTCACTATGGAATGAAAAACGAGCTGTCGACACGCGTTCCTGCATCTGCAACACCAGCACCTCTAGCACCACAACTGTGATACGCGACTCTTTGACGCGCGACATTGTATGTCTGTCTCTTTCCTTTCAATACAATGTGAGAAAGACGGGTGATGATATGTCGCGCGTCAAGCGTAGTCGCGGAGAGTTTTGCTAGACCGGCTGAGGAGTCAGAAATACTTACCATAATGATTCCAACGAATGCAAAAATGTGTAAATAGTGCGGCATTTATTTTGGAAAAACAATAAATGTATCATAATGATAGTATCTGGTCTTATGTATAAACATCCAGCTTCAGTATGACCTGCAAACCTACATGTAACTCATACGACTTTAAAATTAATAATATAAATAAAAATAAAAAGCCTTCTTATTTCCCATTAAAAGGATAATTAAATAGTTACATTATACAGAGTGGAAAGGCACGACGGTCCTTCCCGCAAATGGGGCTTAGTTCGTCGATTCGTAATGTTTAGATTTTTGTTACGAACAGTTAGTAAAAAAAATTAAAATCAATTAATGTTCTTCTTAGTGTCAACCCTACTATTACTACAAACTATCTACCTACATGTAAGTGTACACACACAATTGTAATATTAGCTGGAAAATATTATGGGTAGAAATGTAGTTTTGAAAAAGGTTACTGACCCCTGTGTTATTGTTAAATGATACTGAACCTAGTGTGGGTTGTGACTTGCAGTATTTTGCATTAAAAGTTAACTGCCTATAACTTCAAAACGCTTACGAATATGAGCTTAGTTTCTTTAGAGGAAATACAGTACTAAATCTAAACAATCCGCCTTTTGCGGAAAGGATCGTCGTGCCGTTCCATCCTGTAAGTAACTTATTGTTTAATGGCCGGTTTTTTCTCAGAAGTGGTCTCCTCTTGGGAAATGCCGTAGAGTCAGACTTGTAAAAATGCCCTTGCGGCCTACTTACAGAGTAAAGATCATCATTTCAGTATCATTTGCTTACCACGAAGTTTTATGTTACTTAAAATTAAGCTCTGTCATAAATACGCATTTGCTTATTAAACAAGACATCCTCTACTATCAGCTGTTTACAAAATAATCAATTAATTTACCTTAGAAACACGCAGATTGTTCCTGACAGGCTATTCAAAGTACAAAACTATATCAACGTACGCTCCAACGAACTCCTGAATCTATATTAGCGAGAGAAACAATGGCATTCCAGAACAATCGAGTCTTTACCAGATACAACCAGATAAAAGCGGTACAGGCTTGTTTGCACAATGCACAGAGACAGAATCGCTGGCAGGACTGCGTTTGAATATTAAGTTCTGCTTAAGTGACAGCTGCGCTAACCAAAGCACATAAATAAGTGAGCGAGCGCTGGTTGCACCCACTGCACACTGAGAGCGTTTGAAACGCGTTTGAAACATGCAACAAATATGGTTTTGTATAATATTAGAGCGGGAATAAAATTGTCCTTTTGATTTCCGAGAAAATGATAATCAGGATTAAAATATAAAACAGACGTGTATTCGGATTACCGATTACGGTATCAGGATCGGTATCGAAGACCTTGTTTTGTAGAACCGAGCGGCGATCACGTACAAGACGAAGCATCGTGGGAGTTAGGGGCGTCCAACAAGATGGACCGACGATCTGATCCAGACCGTGGGAAACCAACCGGTCGTTGTGGAGATACTTGGGGGCGGCCACAGCGGGGTGATTCTTGAGAATTCGATTATTCATCTCATTGACGTGTCATTTTTTATTGTAATAAATTTTGATCTCGTTATATAAAATTATGAAAAAACTACTTAAATACAAGCATATTAATCGAATAGGCATCAATTTCGGTCATTTTGATACGAAGATACAGGACTTTGAAGTTTAGCTGACACGTGAATGAGAAAAAGTGGCATGCAAATTATATTTTTATCATTCGCATGCCATTTTTTCTCATTCACGTGCCGACTTAAATTGATGAATATTCGATAACAATCTGGGGAATGCTAAAAGTGACAAGGTAAATGATAAAACTTAGTTGTGTTGAGATACACGCTTTATTAATAAAAAATAAAGCACTTAAAATTCGTAAGAAACGTAAATTCAGTCTGCTGGTAATAATTAAATATATTAATTTACAATTTAGCCCAAAATGTATATTTATGTATTGCGAACGATGGTATAAAATTAGAAATAAAATAATTAATGACATACACTGTTAATCAAAGGAAAATTACTTTTTTCTTCAAGAAAATATAAGAAAATTTTCATTTGCGTACTGAAAACTCCACGTGAATGAGATCACGTGAATGAAAAAAGAGGATGTTTTTTGTCGATTATGCCGAAACTGGTATTAATATGGGAATAACTGTCAAACAAGCACCTGCAGTCATTTACGTAGTTTTATTTTCACTAAACACGGTCATGCCAATTGTAGGGAATGCATTTTATATTTAAATACACAACAATGAGAATTACATAATATTTTCTTTCGTTTCCGCGATTATGGCATGTATGTACACCTTTATTTGTTTTTTTCAAAAATGGGTAGTTTTGTGCAAACAAATTGTAACTTTGACAGAGGAAAATACATCTTTTCTCAGTCCACCCGTGACCATGGAAAGCTGGAAAGCTTCCGAAACGTCGGGAACTAAAATGAGATAATATACGCGATATAATCCGTTAAATTGTTTTATTTCAATGAGAATTACAGTGAACCAAAGCCACGCAAATGATATATTTACCTTCATAGCTCCTCGCTTCAGCAACGAGCTGCAACCTCTCTCCACGGCATTCGAATCCTTACTGACGCTCGTTCGGGGTAAGGGGCGGGGGCGTCGGAATATGTTATAGAGTGGGCTCAATTTAGGGATGCTCCACGTGAGTGTTAACTTAGCTCTGGACAAATCTCTTGCATACATTAAAAACAAAACTACGATATATACAACAATCATAAGTAAAGTGCCTGGAGCAGGAAATCTTCAGAAAAGATCGTGGGAATCGTTGTATGAGGGAGGTCATTTGTCTAGCAGTGGACGACTCATATGATGATATTGATGATGATACACTTTTTAGGGCTTCGTAGCCAAAATAGCAAGAACCTTTATAGTTTCGTCATGTCCATCCGTCCGTCCGTCCGTCCGTATGACACAAGCATTTTACTCAAAACCTACATGATGGAAATTTGGAGTATAGGTGTCTTTTATGATCCGCTACTTAGTTTGATAGTTAATAACAAAACATGTATATATTTAAAAGATGTTTTTAGCATATATTAATGTGTGGCACATATTTCGACAGTTCTCTTAAGAAGAGACTTGAAGAGAAAGTAGCAAAAATTGGGTCCCCTCTATTTTCTATACGGTATATAAAACTATTTTCAACAAGATCGACCATACCGTTTTCGAGTGATTTGAAAAAAACTGCGCTTCTCAGCAAAAAGACGTAAGTGCCTCAGAGATACGCTCTTTTGCTAATACACTTTTTCAGATCGTACTTTCTTCGTCTGCTGTGCATTTTTTGCGTATACGGCTGCGGAACCCATGCTCTTGGCTGGTTTTTTTAAAGCGTTTGTTAGAATTGTCTATCGTGAGAGAAAGATTGTAGAACGAGTATAACTTTCGCTTGTATAGGAGCCTTGTCCTAACGACCAAATCCTTCATCATCTCCACACGTAGTGCATGAGAATATTCTGCACAATGTCTGACAGGTAGTGCGATCGTGCGGCAAGTTGATCCCGTACGGGCCATATTAGTATCAAATCCTAATTTCACCTTGCTGTGTAAGTCATAAATGGGTGATTACGCCTCTCAATGACGACTTCTTGTACAGTCAGCACAGACTATTTAGTCTGTAGCATCCAAGGACCATTAAGGGGATGCATCGAAAATGTATTTTTGGCAAATCTAGTAGCAGGCTGATTTTCAGATATGTGTTTTTTGACTATATAACCTATTCAAAGATTAATGCGGAAACATGTTAGTTCAAAATTTCCTTAATGGAAAAGTTATCCGAAAATAAGAGGACTGACCATCTCCATACAAAAAGCCATTGCCCGATATGTACAACGCCATTTATGTATAAGAATGTTTTTTTTTTTACAATTATTTAACTTTACAAGCGTGACACGGTATTTAAACGTTACGATTTATTTATTATAAGCTATTTGCGAACTAATTGTTACTATACTATGTTTCTTTATCCAATTATTCCAACTTTAAATGTTTAGTTTTAAAGCACCATCTTGTTTTTGCCAGAATATATCCTTGCGATCGGAAGACAATCCAAAGTATGGCAACTGTCAGTCCTCTTGTTTTAATGGTCCTTGGTAGCATATAAAGTGGTAAATATATCGCAACACATAATTATTAATATACTTAGGTACCTACAGTGGTGTGTGGTTCAAATGGGCACATAGGCACTATGCCTACCCTGAACCACCATGACAGATGACCGCTACCGCCCGCCCCACTCTCGCTTCTGTATTGACATCACGCAATGCATACGCGTACCTAAATAAGCTATTAAAATCTGTCATATTTTAGAAAAAGAAAATTTCTCTTCTTCTTCCGACGATCTGGTGAAGATCACGAGAAACCGTTGGATGAGGGCGATACACGACCGATCGTTATGGAAATCCTTGGGAGAGAACCAAGGTCACCGACATAGCAAACAGGGTAAGGAAACTGAAATTTAGGTGAATTGACATACAATTAAACAGAAAACCCCATGGACAGGAGATAATAATTTGTAAGACTAAAAGCGATATTTATTGCCTCATTTTATCTTTCGCTTTAAAAAAGTAAGCAAAAAAACAAATACCTATCATCGCAACAGCCCACCTGTCAACCGAAGCTTCTCAATGGTGAGTTGAATGAGGACTAAGACGATGACGGAATAAAAATGTCGTATATACAATAGCAACTCGTGAGCTGTAAAGACCATTCAGTTTATCTCGGTGGGAAGCCTTTATCTTCTGTCGACGCCATTCCTCTTATTAAATGCTTATTAAATACATTTCTTCAGTGGTTTTCTAGCGGTATTAACGTTATTTTAATTTTTTTGTAATGTTACAAATAGGTATATATGAAATGTTTAAGGCCAATCCTCGGCCAATGACAAGGCGGAGCGACGACCTGGTCAAGACCGTAGGAAGCTGTTGGATGTAGGCAGCGCATGACCGATTGCTGTGAAGATCCCTGGGGGACGGCTTTGTGCAGCTGTGGACGTTTTTTGGCTGATATATAGAGGATCTCCGACTCTGAGTTGTAAGTTTCAAAAGCTAGCATTACACATTAGCGAGACAGATTGAAGATAATCTGAATGTGTTGCAATACTTCACGCATTTAAAAACGGGAATTTTCGTCCACTCCCACGAATGTCGAAACTGAGGTCTGCGCAATGGACCAATCAGGGTGCTTCGCTATTGAAATCAACACGAATTTGAATCTGCCGAATGTGATTGGTTAATTTCGCACAGCTCCGCTCCGCTTCAATTCATTGGCAGCCTAAAGAGGTAACTCTCTCTCCTGTGACACTCTTGCCAGAGTGGTCGCTAAGGGTTGGCACGTTTGAAGGACTTATTACACCTTTTTAAGTTAGTTACTGACGATAGGGACGCAGTTATATGTTGGTAAGAGAGGAGTGCACTGTATCTCGCTCGAAAGTATTACAGCATCCCTGTCGTCAGTAAATAAATAAGAAAGATGTAATAAGTACTCTAGGACTCGTCAATCCTCTCTTACAGCAGCTAAATCTAGTCTGTCCATTTCATAAATGATCTTTCACGTAGCATGGTACTTTCTACTTTTCCAGGGGCTTTGAGACATGTAACCTTGCGATGTAAATGAAGACGTAAATACGAGAATTGTAGTTACCTTTTCGTCGAGAGGACTGATAATGAATATCAGCCATTTACGACTACATCATCACGTTGACCACAACTAATGTGACAAGAGTAAGAAAAGAAAGTTACCTCTTCTGTCCGCCTTAGGTGCATTTTCGGTATTCGGGTAAAACTTGCTCAGTTAATAAAAGAAATACATGAATTAAATCCCGTTTTAAAATGTTTGAAACTTCCATTTACTTATATTTCATATAGGTAAGTTGAACTATATATCAATAGCATTAACACTTTCGAGGCCCAGCAACGCTAAGTTGCACCGTAGCTAAGGTTTAAGTTCCAATCATAACAAGTACATGACCAGACCTCTGAAAAATAACTTGACTGCTAAATATGATGTCATACTCATTTCGAAAACCAAGCCGAATCTAACGACAGTCAAAATCTATCGAGCCATTTAGTCTGCAGGGCGTGCCAAAGAAACAGACATGCATACCCAAATAGACCCATCATCATCATTTCAGCCATAGGACGTCCACTGCTGGACGCAGGCCTCCTCAATAGATTTTCACATGGGCCGGATAGAGGCGACTCGCATCCAGCGAGTCCCCGCAACCCTAACCATGTCGTCTGACCACCTTACGAGTGACGTTTCCACGCTGCGCTTGCTGGAATAGAGTAAATAAAACCAATTTTAAAATGAACGTCCCTCCACTGAGTAAATCCTACTTGGATGGATGTTTCAAAGGTCCCTTAGTGGCGTTCAGTTTAAGATTGCTTTTACTCTACATACATACTTTTGATAACGATAACCCTCCTCGTGACGCAGTTTGGTAATAAAAATGGCGCATTAAGCTTTTTACTAGAAAAGTTTTCCGTTTTAAAACGTCAAGGTTCTAAGTATTCTCAACATTTTCACTCGACTGTTAAAGATGGCGTGTTTTCATAAACTTGTAATATTACTTTCAACCGATTAACGCTGGCGTAATCGGGTCAGTAGGTCCGTGGGAACTGGACTGGCAAAAAGTGACGGCGAACGGTTCAACTTTCCCTCATTGTTGGAGTTTGTTACAAATGAAAGGCAGCGATTGGATGTTGCCTTTATCGTGGAAGCTTTAGTACTAGAAATATGCAGGAGAAAATTTGAAAAATGGAAACTGAGTGTTTATAAAAATCTTCATGTTTTAGCATCAAGATCTTCGTAATTTTTAAAGTTTATTTCTTCACTAATTGGCAGAGCGTGCGCCGAGGCAAGGCACAAGGCACTGATTAAAATCCGGTCAGTCTTGTAATTTTTTCATTATTTAGATCTTTGTATTTCCAGACTATCAGTGTTGACTGTTAAGACAAGCAACACTGATACTCTTGAAGTACAAATATATCTATGGCCATCGCCCACAACACGGTTTAACCCTATACCCTTATCGACTCATGCGACACCCCCGGGAAGAAAAGGTTGGTGTTATTCTAATGGAACGGAAATATTCCAATATTTCATGACTACTGGAAAAGAAATGACAAACAAGTCAAATTGCAGGAAAAATTTAATACAGGGTGCCGCAGGGCAGCGTACTGACCCTTACTTTTCTTACTTTATATAAATAATATTGTGAATTCCTGTCACTATCCGATGATTTTGTTTAATAAATCTCCTATAATATTAGGCTTACCTAATATTATAGGAGAAACCAAGGACACCTGACGTACAGACTTCGTTGCTTTGCGCATGTAGAGGGAATGGAAGACGATCGTGCCCCGAAAAGGTCGTACATGGGACGACCAAGTGGTCGCAGACTGGTCGGACACCCTAGATATTGATGAAGTGACGAAGCTCTGAATCTGAGGGAGCTCGGCATTGATAACTGGTGAGAACTAGTTTAGGATCGCGAGTCGTGCCGCCATCTGGTGTGGGAGGTCAAGACCCACTTTGGATCCTAACGCTATTACAGTTAATTAGTTAAAAACCGACTGTTTAACCCAGATTTTCCTAGCGGTAGCTGTTTATAGAGGCACGGGTATATGGCTTCCAGAGGGATTGACGGGTAGCGGACATGATTTCATAACTGAGATTGAATTTCGGCAGTTTTATAGACTGAAGAACATACCATTCATTATACAAACACCGATGACGCAGCGTGGGGAGGCTCCCAACAATATGAACCGACGACCTGGTCAATAATGAGGGCGGCCGACGACAGATCGTTGTGGAGATCCTCGGGGTACACCTTTGTTCAGCAGTGGACATCTACAGCGTGATAAATGATGATGAAGGCAAAAAACTATACATGCGGTAAGTTAACGATAAGTTTCTTTAGTTTCGTTTTTTTTGTGTGTATTACCTAATTAGTTGGTTTGTCTATCTTCTTTAATGTATATTTTATTTCTCATTTGCTTAAAGGTTAACTGGAAGAGATCCCTCTCAGAGATAAGTTCGCCTTTGTACATATCTGTGTTGTGTAAATGCCTATTTTTTTGTATTAGTTTATGTGCAATAAAGTGATTACATACATACATACACAAGTATTTGAAAGTTTAAATACGATGACGATGAATTCAAATCCGTACACATTTAATTTCCAAACCGATTGCTACCGTACATTTATATAAATCCCGTCTTCATCTTTATTGCCGTAACATTGATGCATAAATGTATATCCAAGATTCGTCGTAACTCTCAACTATGATCATAAAATACCTTGTATTTGATTTTGCGGAGTACTGTATCAGATTTGGGATAACTGAAAAACCTTTTTATGTCCTTTTTATCGTTGCTGTTGTAGGAAATGAAATGAACAGCGTAATCTCCGTTGTACAACACCCTGTATCATGTATCTTAATGAGATATCTTTATTTTGGGGTTTATAGTGTATTGTGTCAAATAGGAGTTGTCGTGGCTTTTATGTGGGATATTTTGGTTTCAATCTTGTATGCACAAATCAATGTTAGGCTACCACACTGGTTCAGTTTTCGCTGGCAAAAGTGGCAAAAGGTGGGAGTACGCTCTTTTCTTGAAGGTTTGAAGATCGCATTGGTCCGGAAATACTGCAAGCGGCAATTTATTCCACAGTTCAGTCGTGTGAGCCAGGAAATTTCTAGAAAAACGCACAGTTATGGACTGCCAACCATCTAAGTGGTGAGGATGGAAATACTGTCGCGTAGGACGATGGCGGGAAGATGCAGCTGGGATCAACCCGAACAATGCCTCGGAACACTCTCCGTTATACAAGCGATAGAAAATGCAGAGCGAGGCTACATCTCTACGTAGTGGCAAGGAGTCAGAGGGAGAGGGAGTTTCTGATCTGAAACACGCTCGTCTTACTAGACGGTGCCCGCAATTTCGTCGACGGAAAATAAAAAGTCATAATCCTTGTTTTTTTGACAGCGTAGTCGGGTAAAAAGTGTCCTAAAACCATCTGTGAATACCCATGTACCCGTGCGTGTTCTAAAAATGTTTGAAATCTGATTAGCCGAATAGGAATTTTCTTTTTCGCTTTTCTTAACTAAATATCAAAATACCGTAAAAACGATTTCAAAATATGAAATTTAAATTTAAATCGGCCAGGAAACACGCAGGAAACACGCATTTTAAACTGCTAAGTAGACGGTAATTTGACAGAGAGGTCCGACATGTACTGTTACGTCATATTCTACGCTGGCCATATAAACTCCATATTAAATTCCGTTTTGCTAGAAAGAGATAGAATGAAATGTTTGATGGCTTATATCTTGGTTATTTTTATAGTTATTCGAAAAAATATTTTTCTCTACTCTTTGCTACATGAATAAGCTTTTAATAAAGCAAAAATTAAAATTCATGCATATCCCCTATTGACGTCAAGAAGCCACAACGATTTATTTTCAAAAATATCTTCAATGTACTCGTACAAACATTGAATTTATAATATTAGGTATATTTCGTGACAATGCCAACTTATGAGTCTGTGCATTGAAGATATTTTCAATAATATAAGTGATAGACTATTTGAAGTTCACTGAATCGAAAAATACTTTTTTTGATTGTATGGGTCATTGTGGCTTTATCACGTCGATTTGACGACACGTTTGGCTCAGTGGGTTGTACAACAGCCCGGTCTACGAAGCTAGCGGTCCCTGGTTCAAATCCCGGCCAGGGCAAGTATTTGTGTGATGAGCACGAATGTTTGTTCCTGGATGTTTTCTGTGTACTTAAGTACATATCATTTACCTACATATTATGTATATCGTCGCCTAGTACCCATAGTACAAGCTTTGCTTAGTTTGGAATTAGGTCGACTTGTGTAAGGTTGTCCCTGATAAAAAAATCGGCTACACAGATTTCAACTATTTTAATTTTATTGTTATACTAAACATCTTTGGTAGAACTGATGGCCGATGGAATCTAAGTTCTTGAATGGCTACCATGTAATGGAAGATAAGGCGTGGGTAACCCCTCTCACAAGATGCTCTGATGATCTGGTGAAGGTTGGGAGAGGAACGAATAAGGTGGCGTTTTTGGGAAGGGCTTATGAATGCTGATGTGAACGTCTTTCGATTGATGATGATGATATTTTGTGAGGAGTATGTAATCATACTCTTCACAAAATATCATCATTATTACCAGTGGCATGCGATCCATATAAGCACACCGGCACTGCCATAAAAATCAGACCAGAGGACCATGGCTCCATAAAGGCACAGAGAAACTGCCTACCTTGAAGCCCCGAACGACCATGCCTCCATTATAGACACAGAAAACATACCTACATATTAAATATGTAGCGTATGATATACAAACATAATATAATTAATAAGTATTAAGTGTTTGAAAACTGAGCGCCCCTCGTCATTCAACATCACAGTTTGGCGAGGAATAATTACTATGTAAAATGTTAATATTTTCTTCTGATTCCGCGATTATTACTCATTGAAATAAAACAATTTAACGGATTATATCGCGTATATTATCTCATTTTAGTTCCCGACGTTTCGGAAGCTTTCCAGCTTTCCATCCACCTTTCCATGGTCCTCCCGAGACCATGAAAAGCTGGAAAGCTTCCGAAACGTCGGGAACTAAAATGAGATAATATATGCGATATAATCCGTTAAATTGTTTTATTTCAATATGTAAAATGTTATTTTTTTTAAGTTAAATCCATACTAATCCATACTATCCATACTAATATTACAAATGCGGAAGTGTGTCTGTCTGTCTGTCGGTCTGTTACCTCTTCACGGTTAAACCGCTAAACCGATTTGGATGAAATTTGGTATGGAGATAGTTTGAGTCCCGGGGAAGGACATAGGCTACTTTTTATCCCGGAAAAATACCCTTATCCGCGATAAACGAATTTAAGGCGGACGAAGTCGCGGGCAGAAGCTAGTAAATAAATAATTTAAAAAAATCCTACGATTGCCAAAATCTCTGTGTACGCTACTGATACTGACCCCGAGTCCTAATAATACCAGATTGTTTCATTTTTTATTCATGTACAGAATTTATCAGTATAAGCCATAAATAATACAAATCATATGTTCAATACAAAGAACGAGAAACAACAAATAATCAGAATTCAGCACGCATATTAGTGCACCAAATTTTTTTTAATTAACTCTACGATGGCTAAAATATTACCCTAGATTCCATTACTACATTGTTTTACGAGTAGTCAGGAATCTGCAGCTCAAACAGCAATTCCTCTATTAATATAAAAATAATGGCACTGGAAAAATAAAGAATTTCCAGAATTACAGGACTTCTAATTAAATTGGCTTACAAATAAATACAGTAACCAAATTAAATTATTTAATATCCCAGGTTTAATTAAACATTGTTATTCAGAAATCTCCAGCTCAAACAGCAATATCATGAGCTCAAAAAAGGTAACTGGAAACAAGAAAGAATTTGCAGAATTCCAGGGCTCCGAGTTATATTTGCTTACCAATAATTTGCGGGTTGGCTGTCGCGCCGTTCGGCCCGTTAATTAGTTTTAGCTGACGAGGGTTCCATAGCTGTTCCACAATAGTTTTTATCATTTTAAATTAACAACTAGTTAGTGTTGTAACTATTGTTTTGCGCATTATCACACGTAGCATCGTTTAAGTTGTTAATTAGCAGAGGAAAATGTGTTAAAATGCTTTTAGATATAAAAAAGAAATGTATTGGTAAAAATAACAATGACAAAGACTAAAGATTTAACAAATGAACTTCAAAAAAATTGCTCCCTTCGGTAAGGGGTTGAATCATAATGGGTTTACAGGTCACTTCGGAGTCAAAAGACTCCGGGCCAAACTAGACTTTCTGACAACACGGATTGTAGAATGTGTGGTGAGGGCTAAAACAATGGAACACGTAATATGTGAATGTCATACCCTCGCAAGACTGAATGAAGGAAGTTAGGATTGGGTACCCAAGGCGAAAGGAATTTCAGACGCTACCGTTGGTATCTATCATCCAGTTTATGGCGATGGTAGAACAAATCATTGAGTAGCAAGAAGGGGTATTTACACAAAAAATCCCACTGGGTCGAAGTTTATCCGTAAGTAAGGACTCATATTAGTAAGATAAGGGTGCATGACGCCGACCGCATTCCCGCGTTTTATTCGTCTTTGCCTGAGAAAATTTGCAATACTTATTTTGTACAAGTCTGATACCGATATCCCGCGCCAATAATTTATCTGTTTAGCCTAATGGTTGACTAGTA
Organism: Hedya salicella; assembly: GCA_905404275.2. Lineage (NCBI taxonomy): Eukaryota > Metazoa > Arthropoda > Insecta > Lepidoptera > Tortricidae > Hedya > Hedya salicella. Next base: position 18,431,225 of record FR990112.1, read on the forward strand.
GCGAATGCCTTTATGGCATTTGGTCCGCCATTTGTACTTTTTTATATTGTGCAATAAAGTTTATTGTTATATATTTTGTATTGTGCAATATTATTAATTATTTATTTTCTGTGAGTATCGATCATAAATCGATCTAGTCCCATGGTAAGCTCAATAAGGCTTGTGTTATGGGTACTAGACGACGATATATTTAATAGATATATTACTTATATATACATAGAAAACATCCAAACTCAGGAACAGATATTTATGCTCATCACACAAATATTTGCCCTTGCCGGGATTTGAACCCAGGACCTCAGCTTCGCAGGCAACGTTACTCCCACTGAGCTAAACCGGTCGTCAAATTGAATGAAAATAATTAATAGAATTCAATATTTTTTTTGTGAGAACGGCATGCTAACCAACTTTAAATCGTTATAGTTCCTAACTCGTCATTCAAAATTAAAAATGATAAAAGAAACCTAATCATTTTTTTATTCGATGATACCTCACTCGATATAGTACATCGATTTTCATTTTTTTATTTTTCACAATATGGCGTCTCCTTACCGCCATTTTGAGTTTTCATGATTTTCATGTCTTTAGTGACATTCGGACAATGAAGACGAATCGATTGACGTAAGAATCATCAAAATTTGTCCACGCGTTTGGTCTCTAGAGTGCCAGATAGGGACAAGCATAAATACATACATAGACTGATAAACACATTACCCTCCTTTACGTTCCGCAGTCGGGTAAAAAGCCAATATCACTCTCACTATATTAATATATCTCTACGCAAAATAAAGGGCAAACACCGACATTTTCGCATTTATAATACGGTAATGGAACGGTGGTACGGTAATGATACGGTAGCTATTTATGCGGATTTCACAATATTAATTTGTCCGCACATAAATGCTAGGAGCTATGAGAAAAAATATACAAACTTTTACCAAAACAGCCTCAGTTTTATCTAGCTAACATCTGACATTTTATTCAGTACTAGACGTTGCCCGCAACTTCGTTTGCGCAGGAGATGCTTCAGCGTAGTCAGGTAAAAAGTATTCACAATGGCACATGTACAAAATAAAAATCTAAAAATATTTTTCGATTCAATCACCTTTAAATAGCTTGTTTCATGTATTTCTTTATATCTTTAATGTACAGACATTTGATTTTTGATACTATATAATAGTAAGGATAAAACAAGCATCATATAATAACCAAGGACCATTAAAACAAGTGGACTGACAATCTCCATACAAAAAGCCGTTCCCCGATATGTACAACGCCATCTATGAATAAGATTTATTATTTACATTTTTTTACATTTACAAGCGTGACACAGTATTTAAATGTTACAATTTATTTATTACTGACTGTTTACGAACTAACTGTAACTGTACTATGTTTTTTTGTACAATAATAACATCGTTAAAAGTTTGGTTTAAAGCGCCATCTAATTTTTGCCAGAATATCTCCTTGCGATCAGAGCACCATCCAAAGTATGGTAATTGTCAGTCCTCTTGCTTTAATCGTCCTTGTAATAACTAACCGCATGAAATCAAAATATAACCTAAACAGACGTCTAAAGCCACGAGCGACAATGCCGTTATACAGCCTTACAAGTAACCGTTCTTTTACCGGGTACTTTTGTGCTTAAATACCCCTTTGTGCGCATTCCTCTCGACAATGCACTTTAGAATATACTTTTTAACCTTTTTCCCAAGAATCTGCCGCGGTTTGAGTTTTCATGAAAGATACATTTTTTAGCCGTCCGCTTTACCTGCAGTCATGGAATGAAAGTTACAATTTATGATGAATAGTGCTTTATTTAAATGTCGTGAAAGGCAGCCATGTCTGGGTTCCTTGGAAAAATATAAGTAGAATAATGAGGGGTGACTTTTGTACACGTGATCTTTTCATTAAGTCAGCATCATCATCATCATTTCAGCCATAAGACGTCCATTACTAGACACAGGCCTCCTCAATAAATCCAGCTAGTCCCCACAAACCTAACCAGGTCGTCCGACCACCTTGCGGGTGGCCCCCTACGCTGCGCTTGCCAGTACGCGGTCGCCACTAGAGAACCTTTCTGCCCCAACGGCCATCGGTTCTTCGAACTATGTATGTGCTTTTCATTATGTGCTCTAAAGTTATATGATCCCTCACTTCTAATTCTATTCCTAAGGCTCCTTCCAAAGGATACCCAGCTACCTGAGTACCAAAAACAGTTGAAATCTATTTTGCCGTTTTGGCGTTATGAAACCAGAACAAACATACAAAAAAATCCATTTTTTTTATTTTTGATACAGTGCCAATTCACAACAATCATAAACGAACAAGAAATATTCTTTTCGGTAACATTAATTATGTTCGTATTCTATACTAATTTGAAGGGCAACTTCGTTCGTAATAAAAGCTATATGTACAATGATGATTCATTGCCATACAATTTAAAGCCCAAGAGATTGTTACAAACATATTCTTGGTACAACTACCGTTATGTCATGACGGGTCACGCGGCAGGCTTCCCAGAAGCAATATCAGTCATCCCGAAGTGCCATGTACAATCCAATCAAATGCATTTGAATGTTTAATGCAATCTCCGAATTGCGGAAATATTGGTTAAGTTCGAGTGTGTTTGTATCGGGAGGTTAACAGAAAATTAAAGGTTGTACTTGGATGTTTGTAGAGACAATTAAAGTCTTAGACGCTGCTTTGTTTGAGTAACTTTTATTTTAACGTATAATTTGAGTGAGCCTGACTTGGTTAGTCTATTTTTTTCGGTCATGTTTTGTTTTGCTTCAATTTCGAGCGTAATTATGCAAAACATTGATTTAAACTAACACGATTTTCAATCATTATCACAATAAAATAAGTTTATTAAATAAATCATATTTATACGCTATTAAGCCCCGTTTGTTTTGTTGTGATAATAAGTAAATATGCAAATTACAGCAGAAATCGGAAATTATTTACTTTCTACTCCCTAAAGGTGCGTCCACATTTGTATCATTAGCCCGTATCAGATCATCGTCGCGTAGCATGATCGCGTGTCACGATCACGCGTTTGGACGTTGCGCCGATCCGATCACTCGAAATCCGTTTGCTACGCGTATCACACCCATGTATCGGAAGAGTGCGGCATTATCGGCGCGCCGACAGTAAGCGTCCAGCGCGATACGCAGTCATGCTACGGCACCGTGATCGGATACGAGCAAATGATACAAGTGTGGACGCACCTTAATTCCCAAAGTTAAACAAAATGTATTTATACTATAATACAATTACTAGCTTCTGCCCGCGACTTCGTCCGCGTTAAATTTGTTTCTCGTGGATAAGGGTATTTTTCCGGGATAAAAAGTAGCCTATGTCCTTCCCCGGAACTCAAACTATCTCCATACCAAAATTTATCTAAATCGGTTCAGCGGTTTGAGCGTGAAGAGGTAACAGACAGACAGACAGACAGACAGACACACTTTCACATTTATAATAGTAGTATGGATATAGGTTTTCCTGATGTCTGACAGAGTTTTATGATTCAGAGTCAAATCTTGACAACGCCATGAAAAATATGAACATTGATATTAGCGGCATCTCTCGATCTTCATATCTTAGCGGCCTCATCACTGAAATCAAATCAAATCAAATCAAATCAAATCAAAATATCCTTTATTCAAGTAGGCTTAGATACAAGCACTTTCGAATTGTCAGTTACAATGAGAGAAGTCTTTGCTGGGAAGCATACAATATGATCCAACATTTGTTGTAAGGATTAGGGAAACCCAGAAAAACCTAATCAGATCATTTAACTTAAGTATAATACTTACTTATTATTGATAAAATCATCATTTTAAAAATTAAAATAATTAATAAGATAAATCCCAAAAAGATTATCAATAAAAAAGGAAAAAAAAATCTAGAATGTGTCTAGAATAAAATTCTAAATGTCAGAGTATATAAAACAATTAATATGCGTGTACCAATTAACTATTACAATATTGTCTTAATTATACTTAAAACTTTTACAATTGTGTTACAACTAATTTATAATTGATACACGCAGAGGAGATGTACAAATTCTCCAGATCAATGTTAATATAAAATATAAACTATTTTTTTTTCAGAGATGTATAAGGTCTCTAGGCGTCATGACATGCGATAAAATTAAATATAATAATTTGACTGAATTCTACTGAGATGTTTAAGGTCTCTTAGGGGTCAAAGTGAATAATACATTAAACATAATTATTATTAAATCTAAATTTCTTAGAGATGTATATGGTCTCTAGGCGTCATAACATGCAAAAAGATAAAATTAGTTAATTAAAATCCTCAGAAATGTTTAAGGATATACCTCTATAAATAAAACAAAACTCTTAGAGATGTATACAGTCTATAAATCAAATAAAAAATGAATAACTTCAATCGAGTACAGGATGAAGTCTCTCACGTCATCAGTTCTTTAAACACTGGTAGGCAGTTACTAGGTATACAATTAATTTGGCCCTTGCTAGCATGAACAGACCGGACCCCACAAACGGCACCCGTTCACGAGCATGACGCATATCTCAGCCATCGCCTCCCTCAACCATATTTTAGGGAAGGTTGCGACCCGATCAACGACGCCACCGTAAGCAAAGACCTTTAAGCAAGCATGACATGCTCACACTGTCGGGCATTAAACACTAATAGTATTGCCCGGTGAGAAACAACAAATGTGCTCTAATGTTACATTAAATGCGAACTATTATTACCTCTTAAAATAATGCTTACTTTACATACACAAGACTAAACTAATGGCTTAAAGACATTTTTATCGTCTAAAAAGTCATTTACAGTATAATACGCCTTGTTTAGTAGGTGACGTTTTATGTGGGACTTAAATTTGCTGCAAGGTAAATTCACTACATCGGTAGGTATTTTGTTATTGAAGCGTACACAGCTCCCCATGAACGAAGTTCCGACCTTGCGGAGACGATGAGCAGGCATGGCAAGCTTGTTCTTATTTCTTGTATTGTATTGGTGAATGTCACTGTTGTGTTTGAAATCATGTTGATTTTTCCGAACATACATAATATTCTCGAGAATGTACTGAGATGCTACGGTGAGAATATTGGTTTCCCTGAATTTTTCTCTCAGTGATGCACGAGCTCCCAGTGCGTAGATTGAGCATACTGCCCGTTTTTGTAGTACAAATATGGTTTGTATGTCCGCCGCCTTGCCCCACAACAGAATTACATATGACATTACACTATGAAAATAACTGAAGTACACGAGCTTTGCCGTCTCGACGTTTGTTAACTGTCTGATTCGCCTCACTGCATAGGCTGCGGAGCTTAGTTTACCTGAGAGAGTGGCTATATGCGCATTCCATTGCAGTTTAGAGTCCAAAGTAACACCCAGGAATACTGTTTTGTCTTCAAATTCTAGCACATCGCCTTTCAATGTCACCTTGACACAATCTACTTGTTTCACATGCGGTAATGTTAATTTGATGCACTTGGTTTTCTTGGCATTTAAAAGTAAGTTATTTGCAGTAAACCAATGTACAATAGTAGACAGCGCATCGTTTATAGTAACGAAGTTATTCTCTCTTCTTTTTACTTTAAAAAGAAGAGAAGTATCATCTGCGAATAACACGATATCATGTTTATCTTGCACAAGGTTTGGTAGATCATTGATATACACTAGAAACAGAAAGGGGCCTAGAATTGAGCCCTGGGGTACCCCCATAGCAACAGATGACCCTGTTGATTGCATCCCGTTGATGACTACGCGTTGCGTTCTGTCTGAAAGATATGATGAGACGAGGTCAAGTGCACCGTTCTTTATTCCGTAGTGTTCCAACTTACGCATTAAATTATTATGATCAACGCAATCAAATGCCTTTGATAGGACACAAAAAATCCCAATAGCATCTTGAGCGTTTTCCCAGGCATCAAAGATGTGTTTAACTAGCACTACCCCAGCATCAGCAGTGGAGCGACCTTTGGTAAATCCAAATTGACTGCTATGAAGTAGGTTATATCCATTAAAATGAGATGTAAGTTGATTAGGAGTAAGTTTCTCAAAAACTTTACTCAATGCGGTTAGTATTGATATTGGTCTATAATTTGTGGGGTCTGTTTTCGTTCCTGATTTAAATAAAGGAATGATCTTGCTGTGCTTCATCAAATTAGGAAATACTCCAGTATCAATACATTTGTTGAATATCTACTTCAAAGTAGCTGGAAAGATCGCGATCATTTTTAGGGTTCCGAGGCCAAAATGGCAAAACGGAACCCGTATAGTTTCGTCACGTCCGACCGTCTGTCCTTTCGTATGTCACAGGCATTATACTCAAAAACTACTAAATGTATATTGATGAAATTTGGAGTATTGGAGTCTTGTGTAGGCCGCTACTTAGTTTGATAGTTAAATGATTAAAAAAAATCTAGGGGGCACTAGATATTTGTAAACGAAACAGAAAAACTTTTTTCAACCAATATCAATGTAATATTTTCTTCTGTTTCCGCGATTATTACTCATTGAAATAAAACAATTCGGTGTCGGTGTAATAGGTCTGCAGTCTGTGAACATGTCATTGACAAACCAAACCACTCAATTAAGTTTGATAAATCTTCTATCCTTGCCAAAGAAAAAAGATATTTTCCCAGGATGCTACGCGAGGCTATTGAGATTAAAAAGCATCCTAATTTCAATAGAGAAGATGGATTGTCACTACCACCTGCTTGGGATCCTGTAATACATCTCATCAAGGAACAAGCGAGACACAGGACTGCAAAACCTTAATTTCCGAACGGTGTAAAATATCTTATCTGTTTAAAGTAGTTTAATAGTCTCTGTTTTTTTTTTTTTTTCTTTTTTTTTTTTAATATTATAATTAGTAATGAGGTAGCCTGGGAGTTTTCCTTTGCAGCGTTTCTTTTCTCCTCAGTACGCCTCATTTGTGAAATGCTGCTTGGTAAATTATTAGAATAAAATAATTAAGCCCTTCTGGCACATGTGTTACTGTCTTTACAGCTTAGGCCCATCTGGCATGTATGTACACCTTTATTTGTGTTTTTTCAAAAAAATGGGTAGTTTGCACAAATTGTAACTTTGACAGAGGAAAATACATCTTTTCTCAGTCCTCCCGTGACCATGGAAAGCTGGAAAGCTTCCGAAACGTCGGGAACTAAAATGAGATAATATACGCGATATAATCCGTTAAATTGTTTTATTTCAATCAATATCAATGTGTCTCGAAGCTTAATGAACACTTACAACGAAAATTGTTTTCAAACTGATCGGATATACCGGTTTTGGGTTATTGCCGAAAAACGGCGATTCTCAACAAAAGGACGTAAGTTCCGTGGAGATACGATCTTTTGCTACAGTACTTTTCATATCGATGAGGTTTATGACCATAGGTCGGAATAGGCAGTCCCTATTTACCTAAACTTCGCGGAAGGACATAATTAAGAGTTGTTATACCACCAAAAACGATATTTTTTTTATTGAATGCGGGATTTCTTGGGTAAGTTGTAATACTTAATACGCATAAATTAACTTTAGACGGTCCTATTAGTACATGTCTACTTTTGGATTCTCAACGTATTTGATTTTTTTGCGTTAGAGAATTCTTTCCCGGGTAAGTTATAATACTTAATACACATTAATTAACTATCAGGGTCAGTTCTATGTTATGTATGTCAGTTCTACATTATGTATGTCCAGTTTTGGGTTATCAACATATTTGAACTTTCCGCATTAGATAATTGTTATTTATGAGTAATTTGGCGGATCAGCGCGAGCTCGGAGCCATTAACTGACGAAAGATTGCGCAAGATCGGGTAAAGGTGCGTCCACATTTGTATCATTTGCCCGTATCAGATAATCGTCGCGTGGCATGATCGCGTGTCACGATCACGCGTTTGGACGTTGCGCCGATCCGATCGCTCGAAATCCATGTTGCTACGCGTATCACACACTTATATCGGACGAGTGCGGCATGATCGGTGCGCCGACAGTGAGCGTCCAAGCAGCGCGATACGCAGTCATGCCACGGCACGGTGATCTGATACTGACATATGATACAAATGTGGACGCACCTTAAAGTGGCATGCTCTTGTGTCTGAGGCCAAGACTCATTTTGTGTCGCTGAGCCAGCAAAGTTAGTTTTTTGAGTAATTTTTTGTTAATACTTAATACACATAAATTGAATTTTTATTAGTTATAATTAACTAATCAAGGAAATCAATGATTTTGTTTGGTGGTTGTTGCGGACAGCCGCCGATCCTGCCGTCGATCCAGCCGTCGTGCCAGCCGTCGTGCCTGCCGTCGAGCCCGTCGTCATCACAGCCCCGAGCCAGCAACGAGATCGATTGACGTCCGAAAATAGATTGACTCTGTATGAACCAGAACCAGAGTATTCGATTGACCGCTAGTGCCTCCAGAAACAATCAACGATTGACGTCTGATCAAGAGCAGAGAAGTCCGTGATCTTCTAGCTACGCCTTTGTGGCGCATAGGGTGCCATTTCAGGGCGGGTCCCTTTTTGGCGGAGTCATCTCCACCCGCTACGACGGGTGGGTCTTCTTCTTTGCCTATATGTGGCAGGCGTCGGGTAAGGTTGCGGTGGGGAGGCCTATGCTCTAATCATAGTGACCGGAACTGGCCTCTTCCGCGGCCTTAATGATGGTTGAACTGCAGTGCTGCAGTTGGTGGGGTTGTTGCAGTCGACGGGTGACGGCTGCAGGGTTCAGGTTCAGCAGCAGTCGTTGTTGCAGATGTTGTTGGTGGAGCTTGTTGGCCTGTCTGCGGCGTTGTGGACGTTGGCCTGTCTGCGGCTTTGTGGGTTCCTGGGCGTTCAGGGGACTCAGTTGGCGGGACGAGCTCTCTTGGCAGAGCTCGGCTTCGCTTCTCCGGCGGGCGGGCGTGGAGTGGCGCGATCCCGACGAGTGACGGGACGCTCACGCTGTCCGCACGACGAAACATGGCGCCGGCCAGTTGACCGATGAAGTCATCCAACCCTCGCCATTCTAGGTCTCGGTGCACCGTCTCGTTGCGCATGTAGCGCGGTGCCGAGACTTGCTGCTTGGTGCTGACTTGGTTCGCCGTGCTGAGTTTTCGCTACATTTACGCCCATGCGCCAACGCGCTAGCCACTCTGGGACGGCGTCAAGTGAGCGTTGTAGTTTACGGGCTGCATGTTCTGTGTTGTAAGACGACGCGTAGAGTATCGCGTCGTCGGCATAGAGGCCCAGCTTGACGTCGCCCAGTACTGGGATGTCATCTGTGTAGCGGGCGTAGCAGGCCGGTGACAGGCAGCTTCCTTGAGGAACGCTCTGAAGAGGTGGCGTTTTCCACCGCCACTTGGAAACGCCGCTCGGTCAGGAACGAGGCTATGATGCGCACGATGCGTCGGGGAGCTGGTGACGTCGACAGTTTGTAGAGCAGGCCCTCGTGCCGTACTCTGTCGAACGCCTTCTCCATGTCGAGGAGTGCTGCAACGGTGACCTCCCTCTTGTTCATGGCGACTGCCATGTAGTGCAGCACCCTCGACAGCTGCAGAGTGGTGGAGTGTTCAGCGCGGAACCCAAACTGTTCTGCCCTAGGCTGGATGTGGGGTTGTAGGTGGCTCAGCAGGAGTTTTTCGAACACTTTGGAGAGGGTGCTCAGTAAAGTGATCGGGCGGTAGCTTTCCGGCTTGCGGAGGTTCTTCCCCGCTTTGGGTAGCATAATCACCCGGCCAAGCTTCCAGGGTGACGGAAAGTGTCCGGAGCGCAGGATCCCATTGAACAGGCGGGCCACCGCGGCGACTGCGCGCGGCGGCAGATGGTGTAGTGCCATGTTCGGGATCGCATCGGCGCCCGGTGCCTTTCTTGGCTTCGTTCGTCTGAGTGCTCGCTGGACCTGGCCGGGGGAGAAGAAGATCGGATCCTCTACCGCCTCGATCGGTGCCGCGAAGTATCTCTCCAAGTGTTGCTCGACTGCTGAGACGTGCTCCACTTCTTGTGTCGGGTTCGGCTGGAACTGCCTCTCAAGGCTGTCGGCGAAGAACTCCGCCCTGTCTTCCGCCTTGTACCTCGGGAGGCCGTTGTTGTCGTCCAGTGGGAGTGTGGCCGAGGGCGTCGTGCCGAGTTGTCGGCATAGACGGTGAACAGAGGGCATGTCACCGTCGATGGACGCCAGGTGGCTCTCCCACGACTCTGCAGCGTGTGTCTCCAGCTCCGTCTTCACCTTTTCCACGAGTGCGTTGAGGGACGCTTTGAGAGTGAGGCAACGGGTCCTCTGCCACTCTCTTCTTTGGCGGCGCTTGCGCTTGATAAAATCCAAGATCCTCGCAGGTAGCGGCTTGCGCCGTTCGCTGGTCGGAACGGTGTGCGCTGCGGTGTTCAGCGCCGCCTGTATGCTGGAGGTGAAGCTGGTGGTTGCGCGCTCGACTTCTTCTGGTGTAGAGACCGGCATGGAGTGAGGTTTCCCGACCATGGCCGCCGAGAAGGTCTCCCAGCAGATTCGTCTTGCAGGAGGGTTCAGTGGCGTCTTGGAGGGCAGATCTTTGATGACCAACAGGACCGGGCGGTGGTCCGATGGCAGGTCCGGCAGGACCTCGTGTGTCATGATGGCGTTGACGTCTTTGTGGACCGCAAAGTCGATGATATCACTGGAGTAGTGGCTGTGGTGAGTCGGCTCTTGAGGTCCAGTGATATCGAAGTTTTAGAAGCAGAGAAACGGAGCACTGAGCGTAGGAACCCCAAGAGCCTGACCCTAACTCAGCGCGCCCCTCCACGACGCGCGCCCCACCGTGACGCGCGCGCACCCCGCGCCTCACCTCAACACACCCCTCCGTGTGCGGTAGAGCGTGACGACGCCGAGCAAGCTCGCGGATTGTCTGGCCAGCGATCCTTTCCATACTGACGTATCTAGCCAGCGGTCCTACGAAAACGAGCCTTCTATGAAGATTATTTTTATTATTGAATTTATTAATGTAAATGTGTTAAATTGTGAACCCTAATGATTATAAGATAAGTTTAGCTCCATAAAAGAGAGCAATAATATTAAGAACCTGAATTATTTGCATAAAGAGCCTACTAAAACAAATATGAACCTCACGGGTCAGATAGAGTGGAAATATGATATTTTATGATTGGAATTTATAATAATGACTTAGATCTTTTATATTTACTAATAAAGAAAACCCGAACCTTTGAATAAATAAGTACAATGCCACATAGAACCTAGACTTTAAAAGTCAGAAGTTTAGAACCACGTATTTATAGTAGTTTAAGTCTGATCTTGATGAAACTTTGTAAAAACATGTAATATACATGTAAGAATTAGGAACCAATTACGATTTGAACTTAGGTCTTAAGATTTAGACACTAGAGCCGATTAATTGATCTTGGTAAACAGAATTAGAACCTTTCGAATCAAATAACTTCTGAACCCTTCCACTAATATAGCGGAAGTAAAGTTTATTCTTTAGATCTGAACCTAAGGAACCAATCTAGGTCAATCTTAATAATGTAAGACCTAGAATAGTCATTTTACGAGCCGAAAACCGTCTAATTAAAATCGAAAAATGTAACAGAGACAGCAGATCTTTTTCTGGTCAGATTTTAACCCACACAAAGATCTCTGTAACTTGATAGGCTTTAAAATTAAAACTAATTTGGACAATGATGTCACGAAGTGTGCCCTATTAGAATTATATAAAAGAAAGCGGCCTGCGAGCCGCGACTAGTCGTACTACCGAAGAAAAATTATATTGTGATCAAGCAAATTAGTGTTTTCCAAAGTACTCCCAGTAACCCTCCTACCCAGTTACCCTGCTAGAAAGTGCAGTGTTAGCTAGGTTGCGAGGCCGATCCCCTATATCGCGTCCTCATTTAAAGTCAAGTAAGCCCTAAGTCGTGGGCAGAGCCGTGCGTGTAAGGATCGATCTGCCGAACCTTTCTCCTTCGCGTACACGCGTGATTTTAGTGCGGCCGTATCGGGAGTACAGATCCGATCCGAACCGAACCCCTGAACCTTTGGTCCTTCGAGTTATCCCGAACCCAGGAATATCGAGTTTCTCTATTCCGGAGCCTTCAAGTGTGGTATAGGAACGGCCACAGTGGTTATAACCACTCTTAATTAAGTCCTCCCGCGAAGTATAGGTAAATTTCATTTATTAAAGTCAAATCGCTTAATTTAAATTTTTTTACATTATAATTACAATAGGTAAAAAAAATAAAAAATAAACCATTTTAACATCAAATTTTTTTCACTATTACGGTGTCACTCGTGACCGTCAATTTCGCTCTTCCGGCAATCTATCTCTTTCTATCCCTCGTTACCGATCAGGTTTATGTCCAACTCCTATACCATTCAAGTGGCCCGCCTTTAGAACCGACTTCCTCTCAAGATTAAGAAAGCCCCAAACAAGTGTGCTTTCAAAAAAATCTTTACGCGAACTCTTTGTTAGCAGAACTGCAAACTCTTAGCTGTTCTGATTAGCTTGTTTCGTCTGAATTTATTTATATATATAGGTATATTTTATACGAATATGTATGTATCTAAGTATTTATCTTCCTAAATTATGTCTTTAAATTAGTTGCACCGCCCATAATTTATCTGCCTTGCCTCAAGGTTGACTGGTAGAGAATGCCCTATGGCATTAAGTCCGCCTTTTGTACGATAAGTTTTTTCTTTTGTGCAATAATGATTAAATAAATAAATAGTTTAAAAAAAGGTAAAAATGAGAGCATTAATAGTATGTACATTTCCCATAGTGAAAAACACTTTTTCAAATAAAAACATTTAAAAAAGCAAGAAAGAAAACATATTTATTCAACGCCTGAAAACAAAAATTACAAATAACAAAAACAAATGACGACGCTGAAAATGGTCACCACTCAGGCTTATGCCACGGCAAGCCGTGACGCTGATTTTCGATGGTACCCTGTAACTTAAAACTAATTTATACCTACCTAGTTTATCATCTAAACCTAGACCTCGTAGCAAACCCGCCACATAAAATAACTACGACTTTTTCCTTCTTTGCGAATAAAGTTACCCATATTCTAGAAATAACAAATTATAATCACCTTCTTTATACACGAATCTCGTCAAAATAAACACCTATAATATATTCCCTTTGCCAACTTAATAATAAGACGAATAAGATGATGTTAGAATATTCAACAGTAACATACAAACTGCCCATGTTCTACTCTACGCAAAACCTCAATGCAACCGGCGTTTACAACGTGTGAGGCAGTTCGTCAGTATCAAAACGCGAGTGCTCACAATACCAAATTGACGTAAGCGACTATGATGCTAGGGTTCCTTTACCAGTGGATAGAGATCTAGTAAACAAAAACGTTCCTGGAGTCCTGAGTCGGGTATAGACAAATACCTGGGCCCTAATTCGACAAGGCATTGCGATATCTCCAATATAGCGATTAGTCGACCATATCATGGACACTTGGACATATGTCCATTTTGCTATTCGAGCGGACCCGAATTCGACAAGATATTGCGACATCTCCAGTTTTAGCAATATATCTTCAGTTTTAGCAATATGTCATGGACATAATGTTCACGTTTGCTATTCGAGCCGCATTAAGTGACATTGCCAAAGTGACATTTAAAGGACATAATGGCTCAACATAGCAGAATACATATTATAACAGATTGTAAAGAAAAAAATCATTGTCACCAACAAAGCAAGAAGGATTTGAACCTGAACCTTTTTTTAACGCTATGACCAACTGAGCTATCGTAACTTTACGCACTTGGCTTGAAAAAAAAAAAGATTTATCAATCATATTGATTCAGTCTCTTCATAGCAAAATTAGACTAAACGCTCGGACCTGTCGTGTCAACTTTAGCGATATGACTCGCCTTCTCGAATTTTACGCCTATCCAAAATAGAGCTTATTCATTTCAATAAGTAAGAAATATCATAACGGTTACTCCAAATTAATCATAGAGGGTGAACGGGTTACTGGTCGTTTGATTTAATAACAATACAATTCAATATAATACAATAACTCTTGGAACACCTCACTATAGAGAGTTCAGAAAACAATACATGCTAGGAGAGGTAAACAACAGGCAGTTTTATCGCTAAACAGCGATCTGTTCCAATAATCTTTGATGATAGACGGGCATTTGACAGCAATGGCACCTGTTGTTAAGTGACGATGCGGCTGAGTATGTGTCGTGGCCGACTAGACGGCCTATTCACTCTTGTCTTAAACACGCCCAATATATAATTATCGGGGAACACACACGCAGGCAACGAATTCCACTCCTTTGCGATACGCATGATGAAAGCGGCACCGAAGCGCTTCGTGCGGATACTCGGAATATCGTACGAAAATGTGTACGTTTAAGTAGGTTGCCCATATAGACACATGTAAACGTAATAAACATACACAAATAAGATTGCGTAAATAAACATACATCAATACATATACACAATAAATTTAATATATGCAAAGTAAGTCAATAAATAACCACAACAGTGTCAGCCGCAAAGTTGAGAAAGTGATTTCAATAGCAGTGTGTTAAGGGAGAGACAGGTAATGTTTTTTAAGGTGTGACTTAAATGTTGCAAGGGACTGGGCACGCTTTAAGCCATGGGGTAGGAAGTTCCACAGTAGAGTTGCCTGGAATGTGAAATAACTATTGTAAAATTTGGAGGATGAACAGGGGACAGCAAAAGGCAAATTTTGAGCGGACCTAATGGATCGCAAATAACTGAAACGCTGTTTAAGGTAGCGGAGAGTTGCGGGATTAAAAAGTATGCCATACAGAAGAGACAGGATATGAGAGTGATGACAAGAACGGATTAGAAGCCAAGTAAGCAAACATATATAGCATTTGCCACATAGAATTACGCCCCTGGTTCTAAGCGAATGTAAATAGTCTGTTTGCTATGCAGCGTCGAATCGCATGTTTACCAGTGACGTTAATGCTGTTATTTGTCAGGCAATTATAATACAGTGTATATCCCACTACATAGATGCCACTGAACCTAAAGGTCCCTTGCAGTTTTGATTTGAATTTAACTTTGAACTGTCTGATTCAGTAGGATAGAGTGCAAATTCACAAATGAGAATGGATCCGCGGCCACTTAAAGGAGAGACGCGGTGCGCAAGGAAGGACTGCGGGGGTAAATTGAACCGGTTCAATCTGATTTATGGCTTGGGAGAGAATATCTATACTATTAAAATACAAAACAATACTCTTTTTCGCACACCAAAAGAAAATAACATCAGACACTTAAATCTAAAACAGTATGAGAAATGGTAAACAACAGGCGTTCTTATCGCTAAAAAGCGATCTCTTCCAGACACTCCTAAGGTAGAAGAGATGGCGCAAAGTAAACAACCAATGAGTAAGTAAGTGGTGCACAAGAAGATGAGACAAATCGTAAGTTATAGCCAGAAAGAAAAAAAAAGAGAAAGGAACAATTCAGATACATACAGAGATACTAGATACTAATAAATAAATATGTAAAATACAAATAGACATATACACAAACATGTTTATACACACAAATACATACATATAACCAAAAATTTTCTGAACTACACGACATCGACATCTCAGTTTAAGGGAGCGATAAATAGTGCTGCTTAAGATGACTCTTAAAACTGGGAATAGATTTAGCACACCTTACGTCCAATGGCAAAGTATTCCGCATTCGGATCGCTTGACAAGTAAAATAAGTGTTATAAATTTGGAAGAAGAAGCAACAGGTGCAAGTAGATGATTTCACGAAGATCGTAAAGATGACAAATATATTTAAATATTTTCATTATAAAGTTGTAAAAATGAAATGCCTGTACATTGAAGATATAATCCGTTAATCTGCTGCAATTTGCAACTTTGGTCGCATGGCGCGTTAGGCTGCCTGCCCAGATCGCAAAATGGCTGCTTCGATCTAGTAAAGTGCGTAAACTAGTCAATAAAGCCATTACATTAACGTTTTCTTGATAACAAAATGAATAATTCAATTGGCCCTCCCTACTCCACCCAAATAGATGTATGTAATAATCGACCATTAAACGACAACCTTTTCCAATGAATTTATTCACCATCCAATGAAAGCACCTCAATGCCTATTGTTCTAAAATTTATTCCGACGAAATCCCATTTAGGTCCAGAATGTAAAAGGGAATTCCAGAGTTTTATCCCAAACGGATTCTAACCGAAGGGTGTGGTCTTGGGAATTGTAGGCGTTAAATAAAACCTAAATAAGGAATGTTCGGTTTTGTACAGTCAACATCAAATAGTCTGTAATTTTGGTACCAAATAAATATCGCAACTAATCGTTATCGATATAGGCTTATAATTATAAAATAAAAATAAAAATAATTTATTTCAGAGTGTGACTCCATATTTTGTGTTAGTAACAATGGACTAGAAGGAGTCGGCAACCTGGGTCGAATGAGTGAAAAATTACAATTTACAAAATTTCAAAGTTTTTAATGAGTTACAAACAAAAATTCTGACCAACAATAGTACTTTTTGATAAAAAAACTAATGTATAGAGCCACAGCATTGCACCCAAAGAGCCGCGTGTGGCTCGCGAGCCGCAGGTTTCCGACCTCTGGACTAGAACAGCAGATTGATAATAAGTTTCAGTCAAAAAAATCATTTTTGTGACAAGCTTTTATTGCCAACTGCACTTTTTTTTAAACAACTACTCACCGAGACGATTCTAAGGAGCCAAAACTCGGTAGGATTGCGTGATTTTATGACAGAGTTCCTATGACCATCTTCCAGCTCCTTCATCAGATTAGCCCCATGTCATAAGAATATTGCATTGTTATTCAATTTACAGTTTCAGTATCATCAAAAACCGGGAAGTGGTAAAATTTAAGTTACAAAATTCCACCCAAACAAACATAGTTTATTTATTTATATACATACATTCATTGCAAATTAAATAAAAGCTTGTAAAAATATAAAATACTAGAAGGCGCCTGCAACTTCGTTGGCTGAGGAGATAATGTCATAACCCCTCATTTTTTCTTCAGCGTAGTCGGGTAAAAAGTATCCTTTAACCACCTCGAGATACCCAGCTACACGTGTAGTAAAAATAGATGAAATCCGTTTAGCCGACTTTGCACAACGACCCATACAATAAAAAAATCGATTCAGTGACCTTCAAATCCGTTTAGTTATTTTTTGTTTTTAATATCCTCATTGTATCGACATTTTATTTTTACAACTTTATAATAGTTTAGATATAAAAACAGATGGAAAGAATCACATATTACAGATAAGCTTACGATCGTACTCTTAAATCCCACACGTATCACAAATGGTACGTAATACAACGCTCACAGCTTGGCAAGCCACCCGCTTAGTCGAAAACAAGCTGAATTTTATAATAACACCAAACATTCGGCAGAAAAACAGCGCGTTTGTAAAAATGTAAATTTTATTGCCTAAAAGCAACCCCCGGATGTATAAATATTTGAGCTAAAGCCGACTGCACACTGCTCATGCGCGCCGAGCGCCAGTAGGGCCACTTTTATACCGAATCGAGCAACGCCCGAAAATATCTCCGAATTGGCTGAATCCCGGAATTCTCTTTTTGTAGATTCAACTCAGATGTGGAACTACGTGAACTCACATCACCCTCGAATTGGTTCGAGCGTGAGTCATCTAATCATAAAAAAACCAGCCAAGTGCGAGTCGGACTCGCGCACCGAGGGTTCCGTACAAATTTTTACTTACCCTAACTTTATTACCCGGTACCGGTTGAGTTAAGTTTGCACCTGATATCTATAGCATTGCGTACAAATCAGGTGCAAACTTAACGCAACCGGGTTGCTCAGATAAGTTTTTTGCGAATTAAAAAAAAATTGGCTAGTTAGAGACAGGGCTATAACTTTCGTGTAATATTTATGTTTATTAATACAAATTGTGAAAATTTCTAAATTTTCGATTGGTAAACTTCGGAGATAAGGGAATGGTGTTTTTTTTTACATTTTCTTTAATACAACAAAAACTAATCGCAACAAAAAAATTTAAAAAAATATTCCACAATGTACAGGTCAAGTCCTTTCATATGATACCCCATTAGACCCAGTAGCTAGACTTTAAATTTTTGTTTTTGTTTAACTAATAATCGATTCATTAAATAGTCAGTTGTTTTATTAGTTTTAATTGAGATAATATTAGTTTATTGTAACCACAAAAACTGAACAGAAATCATCAGCGCAACAGTAGCCCCTATATTGTTTTGAGTAGTATATGTTCCGAGATATTTCCGATGTTATGGCCCACTGAATCGCGTGACAGTAATTTTATATTCATCATAGAATCTCAAAATGCACATACACATACATACGAGCTATAAAATAATGAATTCTTAACGGATTTATATTAAATAAACGTTTATGATAAAACTGATAATTTATCGTTGGGGTAATAAATTTGAGTGTAACTCACGAATATGAAATGAGTATTCAGATTCCGTTTTTTTGGGGTTAAATTCTTAAGATCGTCACAGAAAAGTGAGCTGGACTCATAAGACCATTTTGCACTGTGTCCTTTGCTTCATGGTGACCATTCGACAATTTTTCTAACCCATCGGCCTTTGGCTCCATTAACGACCCGCCCAAAATCACTTAAGCTAACCGATTCTTAAGGTTTTTTTCACTTATGGTACACTTTTTTAGACAAATCGAACTAGTCCCATGGTAAGCTCAATAATAGTTATGTCAAAATAACGTTGTTTAAGGCATTTTGTCAGACCTTTTACACGTGCAGCCTGGGGACAAATTGAACTAAAAAGGCGTTTAATGCCCTGCGCATCCAATATAATAACGGGTTCCTGTTGGGACTGCTCCGTTTTTGTAGCAGGTACGATAATACGTCAGAGAACTGCCTCCCTGTCGCGTCGCGTGCGTGACAGCTCCAACAGCCTCGTGCGCCTGGTGCTAGAGCCTCCTGCCTGCGTATTTTGGAAATACTGGGACTCAGTGGACATGAGAGCAAGAGGCTCTGTATATAACATAATATAATATAATAATAATATATTTTAATAATATCACAACATTTAACTAACATAGGATAAGCAAATGTATACTAACACTATAGACATGGTCTGACAATAAAATATTTGAATTTGAATAAGGATTTTGTTACGATATATACCTATGTATATATACATAGAACAAATCCAAGACTCAGGAACAAATATTTCTGATCATCACACAAATATTTTCCCTTACCGGGATTTGAACCCAGACTCGTCAGCTTCGCAAGCAACATTACTCTCGCTAAGTTAAATCGGTCGTCAGGCTATGTCGTTACTTTGGTTCGCCTGTGAATATCAGCGTTGCAGTTCGCGACGGTGTAACCTCAACCCCAGAGTCCGTGTGCATCTACATCACTGTCCTCGAAACGTGCCTCCTTATGCACCGTTAATCTTGTTTATTATACTATTTATTATCCCCGAACAGCCCGGACGCGATTCTATACTAGACAAAGCAAATTTAAAATTACTCGCACCGCAGAAAGAATAACCCGTTTAATATTGTCTTTATGGTTTATCGCGGCTTTTATGGTCCAAGTTGTGTAACGGGGTACTTATAAGTCTTCTTTTAGAGTTTCGTACGAATTTTTAAAAAGGCTTCTCTCTTTATTTTTATTATTTTGGTTTACCTACATATAGAGAACTACCTTAAGACTAAGACGTTACTCAAGTCACTGCTCGATATCAGCACGAGGAAGGGCAGCAGATGGGTCTGATCGTGACTCAAGACTCTCCTCTTCCGTATGGACCGATAGATTTCGAGGAGTAAACACGGCTTTTATGACGTAAATAACCGCTAATTATGTTATATATACACAGTGGCGTACGGTCCATATAGGCACAAAGAGCGTACTCCCACCTGAAAGGCCGGCAACGCACTTGTGACTCCTCCGGTGATGCAAGTGTCTATGGGCGACGGTGATCGCTTACCATCAGGCGTCCCGTCTGCTCGTTTGCCTCCGATGTCATAAAAAAAAAAACTAAGGCACCCTAACTACATACAGGTACTGAGAAACTGCGTACTTATTATGTACAAAGGTGCGTCCACATTTGTATCATTTGCCCGTGTCAGATCATCATCGCGTGGCATGATCGCGTGTCACGATCACCGCGTTTGGACGTTGCGCTGATCAGATCTCGCTCGAAATCCATATTGCTACGCGTATTAAATACGCTGATCGGATGAGCGCGGCATGATCGCGACGGTGCGACGTCCACACTAGCGATGATGACACGCGATCATGCTACGCGGTTATGATACGCCGCGATCCATCTCGAGTCGGATTTTGCCCGATCATCTTCTGTCTCGTCCATTGCAGCTACGCGTGAAGGAGATGGCAGAGAGGCGTGGCCTGAGTCGCTGGCGCAGGTGTGTTACGGCGAATTTCCAAAGTACTGCCATTTTTAGTTGCTACGCGCGCGGTGCCGCCGACGCATGGGCGCTGCTGTCCACGCTGGTGCTCGGCGCTCGCGGCTTATCAGCTGTTGTGATAATTATCTTCAAGTTTCTGCACGAGTGTTAACCAATTTGATATGCGATCGCAGAGTGCAACAGTTTTACACGGAACAAAACGCTACTACAGAAGAACGATCACGCGAAAAATGATGATCGGGGAAATGCCAAAATGATCGGAGCGGTGAAACGATACGGCTAGCGTCCAAACTGCAGCATGCAAAATGATCGGCGCGGTGATCGGATACGGTGATACGCTACGGCTTAGTGTGGACGCGTTTCTTGACGCGGCGGCGCAAATGAAACGGAATGCCGACAGTGAGCGTCCAAGCAACACGATACGCAGTCATGCCACGGGACGATGATCGAAATGATACAAGTGTGGACGCACCTCTAGAAGACGCCCGCAACTTCGTTCGCGGAGGAGAAAAAGTCATTACCCCTTTTTTTTCTTTATCATAGTCAGGTAAAAAGTATCCTATAACCATCTGAAGATACCCAGTTACCCGTGTACCAAAAAAAGTTAAAATCTGTTTAGTCGATTTTGTGTGATGAAACCACAACGACACATGCAAATATACAAACATACAAAAAATCCAAAAAAACATTTTTCATTTTAGAGACCTCCCAATAGCTCGTAACAATCATTATTTTGAGAATATCTTCAATGTACAGACATTTCATTTTTACAGCTTTATAATAATATAGATAACATATTCCTCGCTTAAGAGTCCCCGGCAAGCTCGGCCGAGTTTCACCTTCCCATACAAACGTATTTTCGTTCTCATTTTAAAACTACGTGTTGGATTGTAACGAAACTTTGCATATACAATGACTCGAGGTATATATCTAGGCTTGTAATGAGTTTATATGGCTCCAGTTTATAAAACAAACAAAATACAGCAAAAACAAGCTTTGTATGAAAAACTTAAATTCGCTGTATTTTGTTTACTATGGTATCTGAAGCTACACAAACTGCGGTTGCGTATACCTTAACTTATTCTAAGTACAAAGTTTCAGAGCAAACTAGCCAGTCGTTTTAAAATGAGAGCGTAACTACGTTTGTATGGAGAACCAAGCTTACTGAGGACTCTTAAGCGAGGTGAAAAGTTGTGTGTTTTACACGACTGCAAAAAAATTTTAACTTCTCGTGCCTTGCTACGCTCAGGATGCCTCGCTTCGCTCGTGGTTCGATTTTAGATTCCTTCACTTACTCGGCTTTCAATTGAAGCACTCGCGCCAAATGATAACTTTGCAGCATTGCATAACAAAAGTACTTTTTACCATTTTCGCCAGTTGAAACAGTCTTGACTGGTAACATAATATACCTATTCAATAGCAATAACAAACGAATGAAGTAACATTATTACCCTCCCTTGTGTAACTATAATATATCCTCATCAAAAATAATTCGTAGATAATATCTCCTTAGCCAGAAAATCATATTTACGGGATCAACGACATCCCTCTGTGGGCTGGAAGGCACGATGGGCTGAAATTAAAAACAAGAGTTCGTTGCTCTGTAGCCTTTAACCTTTTTGAGGTGATATTTGTAGTTGATTAACATATTTTTATACCTAAAATATGTCACAAAACATTTACAGGCATTTTCGAGAGTATTCTACTTTGTTTGAAAAAATACATTATAATCGGTGAACAAATAATAAAAAAAACCGGCCAAGAGCATTTCGGACCATGCTCAATGTAGGGTTCCGCAGCCGTATATACAAAAGAAATGCACTACAGATGAAAAAAATACGATGTGAAAAAAACACGAACACAAGAGCGTATCTCCCCCGCACTTACGTCCTTTTGCTGAGAAGCGCAGTTTTATGGCAATAACTTAGAAACGGTATGTCCGATCATGTTCAAAACAATTTTCATTGGAAGTATTTATTAAGTTTTATATTTGTACATTTTTTCATATTTTTTGATAATACCGTTTAGAAAATAGAAGGGGGGGGGGGCACAATTTTAACTACTTTCGGAGCGAATATTTCCGAAAATATTCACCAATATAAAAATTTTTTTAGAAACCTCAAAGTGTTTTTAAAATATCTGTCGAATGATGTGCCTCACATTGATATTTGCTGAAATTTTTTTTTTTTCAGTTTTGGTTACATGTACTTCATACATGTAACCAAAGCCCCCCCTAGAAATATATATTTTTTTATTTAACAAAACTAAGTAGGGGCTTACAAGACACCTGGTATGTTCCAAATTTCATTAATACACATTTTATAGTTTTTGAGTAAAACGCCTGTGACATACGGACGGACGGACGGACGGACGGACATGACAAAACTATAAGGGTTCCGTTTTTGCTATTTTGGCTACGGAACCCTAAAGAAGGTTCCGACAAATTAAGAACCTCCTCCTTTTATGGAAGTCGGTTAAAAATAACGATTTCCTACCAAAAAGTTATAGAAAAAAAATTCAACAAAATAAATACGCTTTCTTCCAATAATATTACTTAAAATCTAAACTCTTTTATTCCCGCGTCCGCTATGTTCAATTAAATAATGACGTCATAACGGTATGTAAACAACACTTAGAGAACATAACATAACACTTTCAAAACTTATGAGATTCTTTCCTATAACTGGATTGACAGATGACCTGCAGATGACATTGACAGAGTGTTGTTTTGCCGTTATGACGTCACCTTGGTGCCTGCCTCATGTTTCAGGTCACGTGATATACAGATCAAAAACTATCGACTTTTAATTTACTAAAACAATCATGTTTATTTATGACTCAAAATCAGAATATCTTTACTATTATATAGTTGTAAAAATAAAATGTCTATCAGTGAAACAAGAACCATTAAAACAAGAGGACTGACCATCTCCATACAAAGAGCTTTTCCTCGATATGTACAACGCCATGTATTAGAATTATTTTTACAATTATTCAACTTTGCAAGCGTGACACAGTTATTAAATGTTACAATTTATTTATTATAAGCTATTTGCGAACTAATTGTTACTATGCTATGTTCTTTTATTCAATTTTATAAAATTTTCATAGTTAAATGTTTATTTTTATGGCGCCATCTAGTTTTTGCCAGAATATCCCCTTGCGATCGGAAGAGGATGTAAAGTATGGCAAGTGTCAGTCCTCTTGTTTTAAGGTGCATCCACATTTATATCATTTGCCCGTATCAGATCATCGTCGCGTGGCATGATCGCGTGTAACGATCACGCGTTTGGAGGTGGCGCCGATCGGATCGCTCGAAATCCATTTTGCTACGCGTATCACACAGGTTATATCGGACGAGTACGGCATGATCGGCGCGCCGACAGTAAGCGTCCAAGCAGCGCGATACGCAGTCATGCCACGGCACGGTGATCGGATACGAGCAAATGATACAAGTGTGGACGCACCTTAAATGGTCCTTACAGTGACGATATTCAAAAAATATTATAACGGACTATTTGGAGGTAACTAAATCGTTTTTTTTTGTGTGTTTGTATCTGTCGTTGTGGTTTCATCACGAAAAATCGGCTAAACGAATTTCAACTATTTTTGGTACACGGGTAGCCAGGTATCCACAAATGGTAAAGGATATTTTTTATCCGACTACACTGAAGAGGGAAAGAGGGGTTACGACCTTTTATGACTATATATTTATATATCTATTTGTACTTATGTTTTCTTTTTTATCGATTTTCGTTATTTATTGTTATTTATCCCAGTTGTTTACAAAAACAACTCTTTATTGGAGACCAAAATATTTATATCGTTAGAGAAAAAATATTCTGCAATCATTATGGACGAATGCGTAGAATTAATAGTGCTCTTAAATGCTTTGGTTAAATTATTCAAAAGGTTGCTAGAAACATGCAAAGGGCAGCAATCTATGAATTTAAATATTTACTGTTTAGACTTTTAGTGGACAAGTATTATTATAATATTGCGAATAGGCATCATGACTGGGTATGAAAATCAAAACTCTAATAAGCCCGTCAGATAGATAATAAATATTTAAAAACGTCATATGTTGTCTACATTGATGAAAAATTGCAAACTTTTATGAATTCACAAGCCGGAACGCTTAGGCTGATCGTGCCTCTCTATCGCTTGTTCCGCGCTCTCGCTTACACGCTCGGCGCAGGCGGAACGTGACAATGAGTCATGCTTTTTCGTGCGTGCAGCCGGCGTTCATCGATTTATAAGACGTTATCACGTCAAAATATTGGACACGTATTTTTTGCTTTTTCTAAAATAATAAAAAATACCCAAATAAATGGCATTAAGGTTTAGGAGTGGGGGCTCGTGACGTCCTAGGTACTTCCGACATTGTGACTCAATGTATCGCCTTTATTTTTTATCACGTAAAAAAGGAAAAAAACATGTGTTCAATATTTTTTATTAATCTACATGACGGGCTTATTATTAAAGTTTAAGTCATCATCTCTATTATGTCATGATTTTTTCTCCTCCGCGAACGAATTTCCGAGCGCTTTCTAGTTATATATGAAGTAAGTAACAAAAAAAGAATATTAAAAAATAATAATTTCGATTCAGTGACTTCCAAGTAGTCCGTTACAATCTTTTTTTTAATATCTTCAATGTACAGACATTTCATTTTTACCACTTTATAATAGTATAGATATTTTTAAGTGATTAGGTTTTTTGTTTTTTTTCAAAATGGCGGAAAATCACAGAGCTACGAGTATTAGTACGGATAATATGGATGGATACATATACAGGGTGATTACGGGGTCGTGGAGCAAGAAAGAAGCATTTAACTTAATTTCTACTAAGGATCACGATAGGTTAGGACTAACAGTACACCAGCGACTTATTTTAGTCAGCAAAAAAAAAACTCCGATAATTTAAGATCATGGTCACCCTACTATTTCCGAAGAAAACTTATGTCAAGTGCATGGACTTAACAATCGTCGCAGTAAGGTTGTTATGACGATACTGATCACAGATAAGATAAAAATTAATTTGATGCCTACTGCGATTACGTGGATTACTTTGTCGTATTTAGAAGGAAAAGACAGAATAAAAATTCAAAAATTTATTTAAAAAAACAACGCTACACGTACTTCAAAAGTTGTTCAAAATGTGAACCCTGTTCCTGTTCGCACAATTCCGCCCGTCGCCTAAGATTGGCCTTTAATCTGTTTAGAGCATAGCGGTTTTGCTTAACCGTTTCAAAGGCTAAAATAATCCGCTGGCGTAGCTCTTCTACGGTGTTAGATTCTTGCTCATACACCAAACGTTTCACCTCTCCCCAGAGAAAAAAGTCTAGCGGTGTGAGGTCGGGGCTGCGAGGTGGCCATGGAACAGGTCCTAGGCGACCGATCCATCGTCGCGGAAATTGTTCATTCAAATAATCACGAACACGGTTATGGAAATGAGCAGGTGCACCATCATGTTGATAATGCAGGTTTTCCAAATAATGTTCCGGGACGCCTCGCAATAGTTCCGGCACAACTTCGCGTAACAAGTCAAGGTAATTCATACCATTCAATCTGCCTTCAATAAAATGAGGTCCGATAACAACATCGTTAATAATTCCCGCCCAAACATTTAAAGAAAATCGAGTTTGATATGCGTTTCTCCGAGTAAGATGCGGATTTTCTGCACTCCAAAAATGTTCGTTGTGCACATTAAACAAACCAATACGCATAAATGTACTCTCATCAGTCCACAAGATATTCGTTTCTTCATTTTCTAAAATCCATCGACACATGTTCATACGTAAGGGAAGATCAGGGCCGACGATATCCTGCACAGGCAGAAAATGGTATGGATGCAGTCCAGAAGCGTTGAGCAGTTTCCAGACAAAACTTTGGTGGACATTGTACCTTCTAGCAGCTTGTCGGGTAGTGCGTTGCGGATCTCGGAGAAAATATCTGAGTATGCGTTGATCCAGGTTCTCGGGATTGCCTCGCCTTGCTGGCCTGTCGCCACCTCGTGCTTGGGCGTGGGTTGGAACGCTGAACTGCCCGTATTTTCGAAGATTATGCACCATTGTATTAATCAAACGTCTAGTTGGTATTGGCAAATTGGGATATCTCTGATGAAACATTTCACTTGCTCTGGTAGTGTTGTGTGTTTGATAGTAAAACATAACCATATCTGATCGCTCGATATTAGAAAATGGGTACGGCGCAGGCATAATTAATTTATTTTATTTTAAATCTTTGTTGAGACGTTTATTGACTTTGACGTGTTGTGACATTATTAGTCATAAATTATTAAGTATTCTATCAGACAGTTTGAAAAGGTGTAATATGGAAAGTAGGGTGACCACGAATTTTAAGTCAATAATTAATTTTAAATAAAAATACGTAAATAATTATTGAGCTTTGTTTCAATTAAATTATAAACAGATAGCATCGCAATCATTTACTGAGTCAGAAAAAAATGGTTGGGATCACGACCCCGAAATCGCCCTGTTATTATAGACAGGCTGAGAGGACACTTTGGTCCACCGCGCCCGAGACTTGACGCAGCGTTCCCTTGAGCGAGTCGAGTCAACCGGATATCCGAAACGGAACCCCCGAGAAGCTATTACTCGGAGTTTCTGCTCAACTGCGCAATTCAAAACGACAAAGCAACGACTTATTATTATGAAAACATTTATTTCAGTTATGCACCACAGATAAAACATACTTACATGCCTATACAGGGTGTAATCGTTAAGTGTGACCAGGCGATTATTCCGTAACTATTACAGATTTAAAAAAAATTATATCAAAAGTACGTTACCTAATCATTAAAATCATGAATATCATATCATCAGTAATCACAAAATATAATCATAAAATATGATTGTGTAATGAGTACTAGACTACTTAAAATAAGGAAACTAAAACCTTTCTACTAATCACACACTAAATGTATGGGAGTGTTTAATGTTAAAAGTTTGGATACTTATCGTTTGATTTTAAAAAGTTATTGATGTCATTTTACTCATAAGTTACGTGCTTTCGATATCAGTTTAAAGTTTTTTGATATCTGTAATAGTTACGGAATAATCGCCTGATCACACTTAACGATTACACCCGGTATATACTATTTTAAAGTGAATGGGTAAAGCACGTAATCCCTCTAGCATTGGAAAAGTTTGTAGGCAGCAGGCAGGCCGTATTCATATTTGCCACCTTGGTGGTAAAAAAAGGTGTTAAAATGAAATATCTGTCCATTCAAGATATTTTCACAAAAATTTGTGAAATGTGTTTGTATATATCTTTCTCAAGCGGCCAAACGGATTGTGCCCATTTTTGGTTCATGTCTGCTGCACATCCACTCACAATAACACATGTACAAACATAGGTATAAAAAACATACTTTTTTATTTCAATTTAGTGACCTCCAAATGGTCCCTTACAATCATTGTTTTGAAATTATCTTCAGTGTACAAGCATTTCATTTTTACAACTTTATAATAGTGTAGATAAACAAGCAATAGTTGAAACGATATACATTATACCACCCGGTATTGTCAGTGATACCACCCGGTATTGTCAGTGATACCACCCGGTATTGTCAGTGATACCACCCGGTATTGTCAGTGATACCACCCGGTATTGTCAGTGATACCACCCGGTATTGTCAGTGATACCACCCGATATTGTCAGTGATGGTCCTGAATGGAAACTACCTTAAAACCTTAAGATAGCTTAGATTGCTTAAAGAAAACATTATTTTTATTTTCCTAGCATGAATTTGCATTGTAGAATTTAAAAAAGCTTACCTGAACTGCTTGTACGGCGACGGAACGTACCTTCAAAAACTAAATCACGAATTGTATGGCTCGGTTAGTCATGATAGATGATTGAGGTTTTTCTGGGTTTTCCCTAATCCTTGCAACAAATGTTGGACCATATATTGTATCTCTCCAAGCAATCTCTTTTCTAATGTATGTACCTTACAATTCGAAAGTGCTTGTACCTAGGCGTACTTAAATAAAGCATTATTTGATTGATTGATTGATCTGATAACGCGCACCGCAAGCTATGCGCTGTGTACAGTGGCTCAGGAATATTGGCTGACAACAAACACCAATAGGCTTTGTGTCCTAAAAAAATATAATTAGTTGGTCAGTTATCAGAAAATATTGGACACGGATTTTGTATTTTGTCAATTAAACAAAAAACGATGAAGATATAGGCCGTTAATGTTTCCCCGTCACACCGTGCGACCGTTATTCGGCGGCGTGACGTCATGCGCCCCAACTCCCAAACTTTGACGCGCTTTATCTTTGTCTTTTTTTATTTGATTGAAAAAGAAAAAATACGTGTCCAATATTTTTTGATAATCTGACGGACTAATAAGATTTTTGTTTTACCCAGGAAACTACCGTATTTCAATGGTGTAATCCTAATAAAGTTATTAGAATAGTGAACAAACAAGACTAAAAAGATAAAGAATCGATCAATTCCATGACATTATTATAGCAAAAGTAACTGATGGTTTATCGTTTATCTATTACGCGATAAACGCGGCTGTGGCAGATCCGCTGATCTTTGAAACGAACCAACAATGAAATTAAATTGTATTCATAAGCAGATGATTCCAGACGACTGCAAAACAGACGCAGACGGTCATTTAATTATTAAAAGGCAAGTCAGATCGGAATGTAGCGGAAAGGAAATTTCGACGTAATATCCTGGGACCTGTCAAGCAAGAGAGACGACGGCACGTGCAGAATACGTAAAAACATAGAGATCCAGGGGCTGGTGGCCAAACTCAATATCATCGGCGTAATAACATCACACAGACTTCGCTGGTTCGGGAGAATGGGAGAGGATCTTGCTGCCAAGAGAGCTTATGTAGGACGGCCGACTGGTCGCCGCCTGGTTGGGCATCCCAGGTAACGCTGGGAGGACAGTGTGCAGGTGGACCTACGACATCTTCAAGTCAGTAACTGGCAAGATTTTGAGCTTGATCGGAATAGGTGGCGTGCTCTCGTTTCGGAGGCCAAAACCCTCTTTGGATCCCGGAGCCAAATTAGTTAGTTTTAGTTAAGTCAGATCGAAAGCATAGACTTTTAAATTTAATGAGATTCCCTACCATTAGATATTAAACCTTGAACATTGTCCGCTGCGTACAAAAACATTATATAAGATATTGCATCATTTTCCCCTTCAGCCATTACAACAGTAGCGGCGAGTGTAAAATGTACTCGGAACAGCTACATCAGTACTTCCCGCGCAAGTGGCTGCGTTAGTTATTGGTCTGATAACGTTAAACGCGAGTCATGCGCTGTCTGCAGTCCACACGGGCTCCAGAATATCTGCTAACGATATTGTATTGTGGTCCTAATAAAGACACAGTGCACTGTGTATAACCCATTATCGTGGTAAAAATGTGTGAAAACTGAAAAAAAACACAGATTGTTTTTAAGCGATAAGATCGCATATCGTTTAAGGTTCGATTAGTATTGCATGCGTTTCTAAAGTAATGTTCTGTTTTTTCGCCTACACTTTTTTTCACAAAGATGGTTGTTAAAGTTCTGCAAACTAGTAGCAGAAAGTAAAAGCTTACATATTCTGGAAAGGTTCCATTTTGGTTGAATTAAACTGGTGTATGATGAAATAGGGTTCTTCATGAAAAATCCATGCGGCATTTTTCATTATTATTTATTATATCTTATGTAAATTGTTTTACCATTGAGTATAAAATAAAAAAGCACATTGCACACTAACTGTGTATGGAGAGGCTGCCTCTCTTTCTCTCTCTCTCTCTCTCTCTCTCTCTCTCTCTCTCTCTTTTATTGTAGATGTTTAGTTATACATGGTTATTTTATAATTTTATCAATCTGCTGTACTAACACTACGGTTAAGTCTATTGTTACTAACAATAACACAATATGGAGTCACACTCTGAAATACATTTTTTTTTGTATTTAACCCTATTTTCAATTCAAATTCAAGCGTGCTACACGTACTTAACATTATTTGGGCTACCGATTCCTTAACAGCCTTTTCCCACATCTCTCGTAGCTCTCAGTCAAAACCGTACATCTAATTTGAATTTTGCTCAAATGTAGCGGACGCTGGGAACATGCAACCTGTACAAGTTCTGTACGAGCCAATGTAGATGTTAACACGGGGGAATAAAGGCCGCAGAATTTACTGGCAAGTTTCTAAAATTGCTGTAGAATTAATGGAAGAGACAAATATAAATAATAGTTTTGTAGAGTTAAACGAGGCAGAGCAGTCATTACTAATCTGTGATCACAGATAAAAGCTGCAGTAGATGAACCACTGCAAGGAAGCATAAGGAAAGTGGCGGTCAGAGAGGAATAGAGGCTTTTTGTAAAGTTCCTGAAATGATAACCGCAACCACTCTGTCATGAGTGAAATGACGAAGAAGAGTACAACCAATCGTTACGTGAACGCCGCTCTACTTATCAACCTATGAAACGTGCATCCAGATTTAGTTTATGCGCAGTTGAGGGGGGTTAATGTCAAGATTGGTTTTAGTCTAAACATTTTGTCTATGGTTTTATTTCGTCTAAAACGATTGTGCGATTTCGGTTGCACATCACTAAATTGTTCTCTCGCGCATCGTGAGATATATAATTATTTATGATAATGTATCACATATGTTTGTGCCCGCTGTGTATGATATGTTTTGTTTCTTTTCACTAACAAAAATTTCCACATCTAATTTGAATTTGCTCAAACAACGCACCCAAAAGATGTTAACACGGGGTAATAAAAGCCGTAGAATATACTGGCATGTTTTTGCCTTTGTATGGAAGAGACGGACAAATAATCGTGTCAAAATAAAAGTACATCCCATAAATTTACTACATGGAACCGCGTGCTATTAGGACTATTCTCAAGCCACGACGGCGCGTCTTGCCAGCGTGCAGCGACACTCAGACGTTTTTATTGTAACGTTTGAGGAAGAAAGCAACTTCTGTTTTAAACAAAATATCCTTGCCTTCGGGATACTAAATTTACGCAGGGAATCATAAATACATTTAGTAGACACCAGTTGGAGAAATCATTATAAGTTTTTTTTCTATAGAACTATTAAGGAACGCACAAACTAATGGGATCGGTATATCCTAAACGGTGTTATAATAGTTGTTTATGATACAAGGCTGTTTTATAATGTGTTAAGTAAGTTGGGCTACTAGTAAAAATACTCACTAGAGTGCATCACTTCTAAACTCCTTTAAAATCCATCAAGAAACAAACCAATTCCAGTAACCCTTACTCCGTGTAAAGAATATTAAATTTAGTTCCAGCCAGTCTCCCAAAGGAGCCCTGACGTCATTCTTCGCTGCATTTGAAATGCTGATACAGCCGACATTATGAGCGGCGATGACGTCATTCGTCTAGGATTATGCCATAATAGACCTGCGCTTTTGTTTGTATTGCCGTGTTGATGATGTATTATAAAAAGGGCTTATATACAGTTTGCTATGGGGATAGTTGAGCCTTTGTATAAATGGTGTTATTGAGGCTTCTGGATGAGGCAAGTCAGTGTATTCAATGTCTGGTCTAGATTTGTATGAAATGTTTAGGTTAGCAGGGAATTGATTGGTTTTGTTAACTTTACATCGGATGAATATGGACTGAAACTAAAACTGTGAACAAGGTAAAAGATCAAGCACGAAATACAGATGGACATTGACAAACGGACGTGACGAAATGTGTTTTGGCAAAAGAACCGTAAAAACGGTGTTATTATTGGATGTTTGACGAAGATTAAAGTTATTATTTTTCGAATAATGGAATTCTTATAACGTACTTATTTAATACAAAAGAATATTAAAATGTATAGAACAATAACGGAATATAGGGAATAATAAACACGGTATATTATGATACTCGTAGTTCAGTTTTTATATATTTTTAAACTAGATGAATATCCTTATTGGGAATTTAATTATACCTACCTGTTATTATTTTTTTGCATACTTCACTGTACTTGGTTGATTTGACATTTGTTGACGCATGATTTAAATACGTGTAACTTTGACATTAAGCCAATAGTATCATTAATATCGTGAAATAAATAAATGTAGTCTAATCTAATCTGTTTAACACTTTCTCGCATTCGGAAATATAGACATGTTTTTATGTATTTATTTTTTACAGAGTGTTTAATAAAAACAAAAATTGCATTCTCAATAAACTTTTCATAGTCTCAAAACGTATGCCTAATTGTTCATTACAAAAACATGTACGCTCAGTAAACCTTTTCTTTAAAAAACCATGTCGAAAAGTAGTTACTGTAAAATTTTGTTACCACTGATGATATAATACGCCATCTAATTAAGGTACATAGGCTATGGATTTAACATTTGGCACACCGAATTTGACCTTCACGCTTACAGATTAGGTAATCAATTAGTAATAGCACGAATTAACTTGTTCCTAATACTAATCAATGTTTACACAGAATAATAAATGGTACAAAAGGTCGTGAGTAACGTATCGTTACCCAAGGTAGAGGATTAATTCGTTGTGAATCACAAGCGGTCTGATGGTCTAATGGATAGGACGCTGTTCCGGAATAAGAGAGACGCTGGTTCGATTCCGGCTTAGACTGCAGTGGATCGCAATTAATTTTTCTTTTCTACTTAGATCTTTGTATCAATATTGTATCAAAAAATATGTGATGTTTTCACCTTAAAAATATAAACAAACACTAGAATAATATATGTTATAATACATCATTGTATCATATTAATTAAGTATCTATACATATATTGTCAACAAATTAGTCGTGAGGATACAGGATGTACCGTAATACCTTCAATCAATCCTTACTTCCTTATTATATAATCCTTACTATATATACATTATAAACGTGAAAGTATGTATGTACGTTCCACTTAATCTCAAAAACGACTGGACTTTTTTTAATGAAACTTTCCAGTTATGTACCTTATAGGTATATCAGAATAGGACATAGGCTATAATGTATGTTAATTTCATCCAGAATTTGTATGGACAGTAAATATTTTTTTACGCTAGGAATTTGAAATCTTGGTAATATGCTTCACATTTAAATTAGTAAATAATATATCGAGTTTTGGGGAAAAACATAAGCTACTTCTTATTCCGGAAAAATATCTTTTATCCGCGATAAATTAATCTAATATTTGAAGGCCACTGAATCGAAACCATTTAAAATATTTTTTACGTTTCTATGTGGCGTTGCGGCTTCATCACGCCTAATCGGCTAATTGGATTTAAACTATTTTTGGGTAGCTGGGCGTCCAAAGATCGTTAAAGAATACTTTTTACCCGAATACGCTTAAGAAAAAAGAGAGGTTATGCCATTGTTTGCGGGCACATTCTAGTTTATTTATATTTCTGAATTGACGGATTATTCACTATGTTTGTACCTTAACGAATCTTGTTACCTCTGGGATCACTTAGTGTATTCATCTTACCTATAATGTGTTTAATTTATAATCCATTCCTAAATCCGATGTAACATTACGTTGTGGATAATCTCGCGATAAATCATGGATATCATAGTACTTCCTAATACTAATATTATATATGCGAAAGTTCGAGACAGTGACTAATCATTACATTACCGATAAATCTTTTTTTTTCTACTTGAGGCGATTATGCCAATAAGAAATACAGTGCTTGAAATATCAAAAATTATGAACATAGTGCTGCTCGGTAGCTGGAGGTCCCAGGTTCGAATCCCGACCAGGGCAAGTGTTTGTGTGATGAGACCGAATGTTTGATCCTGGGTCTTGGATGGTTTCTATGTATTCAAGTATTTTAATTTATGTATACTATAGGTATATAGTATTTTAATTTATGTGTATCGTCGTCTAGTACCCTTAGTACAAGATTTGCTTAGTTTGAGACTAGGTCAATAGTCGATACTGTTATTATTATTAATTATATTTGGAAAAAAATGTCGCCGAGCGAACACACCCGTATTTTAGGTTAATGTGTGAGTCAATAATTGCATTCCTTTGTAAAATTTCAACGTCTACTTTACACACACATTTGAAATTATTTGTTTTATTTTCTAAATATTACTAAATTGCTCGCTCGCTTCCCCACTTTTTCGGGTGTATGATCATGACATTTATAATGGTGAAAATTTCCAGGGCTATTCACGTGATTGGCCCGACCGTGTATTTAATAAATTGATATCTACAATATCAAGCATACCTAGAGTAACATATTATTCAAAAGGAATCTTAAAATGTAGTTACTTGAGCAGACGTTCTACAGTTCCTCAATAAAAAAAATCCTCAATAATTGTTTTTATAATTAATGGAATTATTTCATTTAATTATTATTTCATATATTACTCTTTGTTTGTCTATGTAAAATGAATATTATATAATAATTACTTTAAGTTTTAATGGTACACATACAATAATATAATAATGTTATAAATGAGGAAATTATTGTTTAAAACAAATTGACTTGTAATTTACAATTATCAATAAAGCTATGATGATAATTATATTTAATTTATATTTGTAGCAAAGTAAACGTAGGGATTGACTAGTAATATGGCTTGTTGGTGTTATAAGTGTCATAATTTACTCGGAATATAGTCCATGTGGTTAAAGTCGTCATATAATAGACAGAGGAAATAATCCCGCATTTAATATGGTCATATATCGATAATGTAATTTCGGACATATCTCGTCGATTTAGCATTTGGCACACCGAATTTGACCTTATACCTGACCTTATAGTTTAGATAATCAATTAGTAACTAGTTAATTTAATTACCAATGTTTACACAAAATAATATATGTATATACTTAATTAATATACATTGTAATACAATGATGTATCAACAAATTTGTCACGAGGTTATACAGGGTGTACCGTAATCCCTTAAATCTATATGTAGTTGTAAAACATTTATGTCTGGACATTTGATATATAAGTAACACAAAACACACAAATAGGAGCAGGGTGTGGCGACAAATGGGTTTGAAAGCGAGCACGTGGCGGCATGTATCCTACTTTCCGCCCACTACACTCATCCCCCTGTTGATGTAGCATATAGCGACTCTCTCTCTAAAGGTGAATCCACATTTGTATCATTTGCCCGATCAGATCTTCGTCCCGTGGCATGATCACGTGTCACGATCACGCGTTTGGACGTTGCACCGATCCGATCGCTCGAAATCCATGTTGCTACGCGTAGCACACACTTAGATCGGACAAGCGCGGCGTGATGGCCGCGATACGCAGTCATGCCTCGCCACGGTGATCGGATACGAGCAAATGATACGTGGACGCACCTTAATACCACTGACGACTCAGTCAGGGCCTATAAGGAGGAGACCATTAATTACGTGAGCCGTTTAGAGGCTCAAACGGAATCTCATCTAACCTTACTTTGAGGAGAGGTGGAGATCACTGCTATTTTCTTCTCCAAGAAAAAGTGTAAAAATGGGTTTAATGAATTAAACTTATTTCACTAAAATATGGCCTAACCTTACACACTTATATTTATCGTAGTTTTGCGAATTTTTTAATTAAAATATGAAGCAATATTTTTTTTTACAATGAATTAATCCTATCCATATATTATGAAAAATGAGATTGGAGTAACGAGGGTGGGATTGAGGCCAAATCTCACGAAATCTTACCAAGCGGGAAGGTGTCAGAAAATTGCCAAAATCGCGTCACGTAATTATTGGCGCCCTCTAACTGGCCGCTATAACGCCCGAATACGTCACTTTTTGCCCGGACTGACACTTCATAAAGACTGACAGCTTGAGAATTGGACTCATCTCATCTCAGCATCCACCAATATGTATATTGGCGCGAGTAGAGACGAAGGCATTATACATTGCTTTTTTAAAATACGAGAAAGCCTGCAACGCATTCAGAGTAATGTCAATGTATCAAGCAAGATACACCATGCCAAGGCATCGCCTTAACTTGCACCAATGTGAAGTAATAAAATAAGAAACAATTCATTGCCGTTGCTTTGTTTTATAATTAGAATAGTGGGAAGTTATATATTAACTAATAATATAAATTATATTAATTAATAAACATTTAAGCAGTATTGATTTGTTTGACTACACCAAATTAAGTTTGAAGAAACGCATTCGGTCTTTACTTAATAGAAGTGCTGGGTAAATATTATTTTTCCGCACATATACCACACATACACATAACACACGCATACACGGGCACTGTTCTTCCTTCTTCTAATAATTTGAGCATGTCAAATGTATTTTTTCCTCATAATGTACTTACATATACTCGTTTTTATGTAACTTACGCCACTAAATTGTACTTTTGTGGACATTATTGGCTTTTGAAATAAAACAATTTAACGGATTATATCGCGTACATTATTTCATTTTAGTTCCCGACGTTTCGGAAGCTTTTCAGCTTTCCATGGTCACGGGTGGACTGAGAAACAGATATATTTTCTCTGTCAAAGTTTTATTTCAATGAGTAATAATCGCGGAAACAGAAGAAAATATTATTATTGGCTTTTGTTGTAGTGTTTTTTTTAATGATGTTTCATGTTTTTTATTGCTGTTGTAGCCCCAAATAAAAAATAAATATTATTAAACGTCTTAATGTAGATTTCACCTTGTATTAATAAGTATCCTAAGCAGTAATTCAACTAGACTTTCTAAAAGCCTTTCTGGACCTACACGCCATTGAAGCGATAGGGTCGCCGCTCTTAAATATTGTACAATTGAATAAGATTTTCAGAAAATTACCTTCTAATAATTTGGCTTTCTTCAAGGCTATTACTGAATCTGCGAGATATATCCTTAGTCACTTACCGTTAGATGATAGTGGGTTCGATCGCTGATCAGTTTATGAATATATATTTTTGAAATATTTACTAAAACATTTATTAGGATTCTACATCATAAAATTTCCTCTAGAAACTTTATTCCCCCTTTTCACTCTCTTAAGGGATGATTTCCGGGATGAAAACTATTAAATGTCCTTGCCATAGTCTCAAACTCTCTCCATGCCAGATTTCATCTAAATCGGTTCATCTGTTTAAGCGTGAAAAGGTAACAGACAGAGTTTAATAAGATAGAATGGGATAATTAATGCTGTTTGACGCTCAAGCAATCAATAGTCTCAAGAAGCACGTACGTCCCGTGTTATTAAAAAAAATCCTTTCTTCGAGAAAAAATCATAACCCCTCTTTTTTTTCAGCGTTGTCGGGTATAAAGTATCCTATAACAATCTGTGCATATTAAGGTACCCTTGTACCTAAAATAGTTCAAATCAGTTTAGCTGATTTCACGTGATGAAACCACAACGACACATACAAAACGGTAAAAAAAAAATTTTTAGACCTCCAATTAGCCCATTACTAACATATTTACAATTTAATAATAGTAGTATAGATGATACTTTGGAATATTTTCGTACAATCCTTTAAAACAAAGAACGTAAGAAAGAGAAATAAATGGATTGTTCCACAACAGTAGCTTTAGTATAATCCGTGGGCTTACAGCTTTCAAAGTTGTCGAAATGGCGGACACCGTATCGAAGTAAAATATACAGGGTGTAAGGGACAGAGTACTGCAAAACCAACCCTAGTGACAGACATTATTCTGAGCTAGAAAGTAGTGAAAGCCCTCGGAAAATTCTAAAGTTTTCCTGAGTGATTTGAATTTTTAGGGTTCGGCACCTCAGAACGAATAAAATGGAACCCTTATAGGACCACTTTGTTGTCCGTCTGTTTATTTTTATTTTTCTCAGGAACGCGTGGAATTACTTCGTATTAAGCTGAAATTAATATCAGGTGCCCTTCTAATTTTGATTGAAATAAAATCTTTTTCGAAAGTCCTTCGATTAGTAGCAGAGCTCTGTTAACGCTGAATTTTCATAGATCCGTTTTTAGCGTATATTATTTACAGGAACCTCGGTGCGCGATTAGATTACATTTTGAAGAAAAACACCTCGGAAAACTACATTTTACAGGAAGCCACCATACCAAATAGCTCAAACTCACGCGCAGGTTCTCGTTGAAATAAAACAATTTAAACGGATTATATCGCGTATATAATCTAATCTAATTTCATTTGAGTTCCCGATGTTTCGGAAGCTTTACAGATTCCATGTTTACGTGATTGACTGAGAAAAAAAAATTCTATGTCACAGACAACACAGACAAATGTCATTTAAAGAATCACAATGTAAAGTTTGAATTTCTTTTGGTCAAGAAAATAATGAAATTTTGCGCAACAATACTTAAATAAAATACGGTTTTTGGGTTCCCCTTGGGTACCCTTATGGTGCGACTCTGTCTGTGTGTCTGTCTGTATGTCTGTCCGACTATTACAGCGCCAAAAATTATTTATGCTATCGATTTGAAATTTGGAATTAATATTAACATGATCAGCCCACATGTATTGCAAAAGAAACATTATAAAATATATTTTTATTTTCTAAAAAAACAACCAGTTTAAGGGGGGAAAAAAATTAAAAGTCTAGCCACTAGGTCAAGTAGGGTATCATATGAAAGGGCTTGATCTGTACATTTTCGATCTATTTTTTTATTGTGCTTAAATTTCGTTTTATTAAGGAAAATGTGGAAAAAAATACCATTCCCCCCTTTATCTCCGAAGTTTACCAAGTGAAAAATCTGGAATTTTCTGGAATTATGTAACTTAGTATGAATATTACACGAAAACTATACACATATATATAACCCGTCTGTCTTACTTTTTTTTAATCACCTACAATCATTTTTGAATGACCCGGTTTGGTTTAGTTTGCCCCTCATTTGTATGTGACGCCTTAGATACCAGAGGCAAACTTAACTCAAGCGGCAAGTTAAGTCGGAATAAGTTAAAGTTTGTACAGAACCCTCGGTGTGCGAGTCAGACTCGCACTTGACCGGTTTTTATTTATTTCACATTTTTAGGCTCAAATTGATATTCTTTCTACGATTATTTTATCCAGTAATTATGAGAAATTAACGCATTGCATGTTTCGTATAAGAGATGCTAAACTTAAAAGGCAGTAGGCGGGGCACATTGCTCTTAGAACCGATGGCCGCTGGGGCAGAAAGGTTCTCCAGTGGTGACCGCGTACAGGACGACGCAGCGTGTGGAGGCCCTCCAACAAGATGGGCCAACGATCTGGTGAAGATCGCGGGAAACCGCTGGATGAGGGCGGCATCGGTCGTTGTAGAGATCCTTGGGAAGGCCTTTGTTGAGTAGTGGACTTCCTTGAGCTGATATGATGATGATTACACATCGACGCCTTGTGGCACTTAGGTAGCATTTGACGTTTTGACAGACTAGTTATTTAACCGTATTTTTACGAGTAGGTACGAGTGAGGTACAAGTCGAGAAAAGAACATAAATACATTAAAAAAAATGTGTTTAGCCAACAATAAAAATATCGCAACGGTTGCATTGCATCTTATCTGAAACGACAATTAAAAAACATGTCAAGCGTCGTCAATTCTTTTTAACCGACTTCCGAAAAAAGGAGGAGGTTCTCAATTCGACGGAATGTTTATTTTATTTATATTTTTTTTTATGGATGTTCACCGATTACGCAAAGACTATTTGACCGATTTCAAAAAAAAATTTTGGTTTCATAGAAGTTACTTTCTAGTTGGTCCCATTTAATTTTGGTGAAGATCTGATGATGGAATCTATGAGGAATTGAAGGAACTCCTCAAATATTGTAGCCGTACATATAGCGATTTTGGTATTATAAGAAACATAATAAGCATTTGCATTCAGAAAGTGTAAATTGGTGAAGTGGAACTGATGCAGAAGACCACAGAATGCCATCGGAACTCCTCAATGATAGATGATTTACGGGTGGCAACAAAATATCTGGATTAATTTAGCTAAGCGACTTCATAGTCACAAATTTAAATGTTCCTGATGAGAATGGTACCATCGAATTGATTTGATGATGGAGCCGGAAGGTAGGCACCAGATCTATGTAATAAAATAATGTATCCTAGCCGTGTTTGAGCTTGTTCGAATCGTCACGAGATACACTTTTAAGTAACGATTAACTAAAAAGTGTAAAATAAATAAACTTTGAAACAAAAAACTAAAACCGACTCCAAAAAAACTAAAAAGTAAAAAATAACGCCATAATTCAGTTTCTTCAAATTACTTACAAGTAACCGTTTGTA
The DNA here is from genome assembly GCA_905404275.2 of Hedya salicella. Taxonomy (NCBI): domain Eukaryota; kingdom Metazoa; phylum Arthropoda; class Insecta; order Lepidoptera; family Tortricidae; genus Hedya; species Hedya salicella. The sequence goes on from FR990112.1 coordinate 18,471,798, forward strand.
TACTCAATCTATACAGTATATACAATAAATGTTATTTTGGAGTCGGTGCCATCGTGTCACAACTTAGTAAGATCGTCAATTTTCAATATTTTACACATTCTTTATATGGCACCGACGCCAAAATAAGATTAATTGTATATACTGTATAGGTTGAGTATACAAACGGTTACTTGTAAGTAATTTGAAGAAACTGAATTATGGCGTTATTTTTTACTTTTTAGTTTTTTTGGAGTCGGTTTTATTTTTTTGTTTAAAAGTTTATTGTTATTTGTATTTGTATTTCTTGCTTATGCTGGGGTTGAATAAATATGTTTTCCTTTCTCCTTTTTAGGGTTCCGTAGCCAAAATGGCAAAAACGAAACCTTTATAGATTCGTTATGTCTGTCTGTCTGTCTGTCCGTCCGTATGTCACAGGCATTTTACTCAAAAACTATAAAATGTACATTAATGAAATTTGGAGCATAGGTGTCGTGTGTAAACCGCTACTTAGTTTGATACCTAAATAAAAGATATATATATTTCTAGGGAGTGCACTCCATACACGTAACCACAACTGAAAATAAAATTTTTCAGCAAATATGGCACATATTTCGACAGCTTTCAAAATTTTTTTTTGATTTAGTAAACAGTTTCCGAAATATCCGCTCCGAAAGTAGCAAAGATTGTATCCCGACCCTCTATTTTCGAAACGGCATGTTCAAAAAAATTGAAAAAAATTACAAATATAAAGCTTAATAAATACTTTCAACGAAAATTGTTTTCAACATGAGCGGGCATACCGTTTTTAAGTAATTGTCAAAAAACTGCGCTTCTCAGCAAAAGAATGTAAGTGCCGGGGAGATACGCCCTTTTGACAGTGTTTTTTTTCCATATCGACTCGCACTTGGCCGCTTTTTTTGTTTTCTATGTGTCATCACTAGCGCTACCTTAATGCCACGAGGCTTCGATGTATAATGATGATGATGTTTCGTATTGTGTATCTGACTTAAATAAAACCTTGTGGCATACGATTGAATAACTATAGAAAATTAAATATTAACATGATCAGCCCACATGTATTGCAAAAGAAACATTATAAAATATATTTTTATTTTCTAAAAAAACAACCAGTTTAAGGGGGGAAAAAAATTAAAAGTCTAGCCACTAGGTCAAGAAGGGTATCATATGAAAGGGCTTGATCTGTACATTTTCGATCTATTTTTTTATTGTGCTTAAATTTCGTTTTATTAAGGAAAATGTGGAAAAAAATACCATTCCCCCCTTTATCTCCGAAATTTACTAAATACTTTCAACGAAAGCTTAATAAATACTTTCAACGAAAATTGTTTTCAACATGAGCGGGCATACCGTTTTTAAGTAATTGTCAAAAACTGCGCTTCTCAGAAAAAGAATGTAAGTGCCGGGGAGATACGCCCTTTTGACAGTGTTTTTTTTCCATATCGACTCGCACTTGGCCGCTTTTTTTGTTTTCTATGTGTCATCACTAGCGCTACCTTAATGCCACGAGGCTTCGATGTATAATGATGATGATGTTTCGTATTGTGTATCTGACTTAAATAAAACCTTGTGGCATACGATTGAATAACTATAGAAACTTTTTTTTCCACTAAAAGTTAAATATTTTGGAGACGACGGGTCCGATTTTCATCAAACAAAGCTAAAAACACTTGAGATAAAATTATCTAGACCACGAAAAAAAACCGCACTCAAATCGGTCCATCAGTATGAGCGCTACGATGCCACAGACAGATACACAGAGTCACAGACACGTTAAACTTATAACACCCCTCTTTTTTGTCGGGGGTTAATAAATAGTAAGTAGACAGCAATTTTCGGATAGATTTGATTAATAACGCTCGTATAACTTATTTGCTTAAGGCAAATTCGACAGTGACCTTTCGAGGGGTCAGGAGCGTTTGGGCACTGAAATATTAATAAGCGTCTGAAATTCATCACAGAGCCAATAAAATTAATGAAAAATCCAAGGAGATTGTGATATTTTAATAACATTTAACGTGTTATAATTATCGAGACATATTTATAAAAATAGATCGCGCCCGCAACTTCTTTCGCACGAAAGGAAAACATCATAACCCTCTTTCTTGCTTCAACGTAATCGAATAAATAACCCGACCCAGCTCAGGGCTTGGAGCCGTTTTAGAATCACTACAGGTGGACTTAGGTCTCAGATAAGTACATTGGGTTAGTCTTGCTATGTGGTTAAAATATCAAGTCTGAAATACTATCATTAAAGTAAAACTACTCGTATTTAAGATAACGGATTATATCGCGTATATTATGTCATTTGAGTTGAGAGCTGTAAAAGTTACTATTTGTGTCTTTACAGATTAGATCCATCTGGCATGTATATACACCTGTATTTGTTTTCTCAAAGTGGGTAGTTTGCGCAATTTGTAACTTTGACAAAGAAAAATATATCTTTTCGCAGTCAACCCGTGAAAATGAGAAGCTGAAAAGCTTCCGAAACGTCGGGAACTCAAATGATATAGTATACTTACGCGATATAATCGGTTACAATCATTTTATTTCAATGAGTAATTATCGCGGAAATAGAAGAAAATATTATAGTATCATTAATTTGTACTTACATAAGTACGCGAGGACTTACGAGTTACTTAAATTGCGGAAACTTTCCAAAATGCTTGAAAAAGGTCTTAAGTCTAGTGTAAACTTACATGTTTTTAAGCATTTTTTAGTGAATAAAAGGTCTTAAGTTTAGTGTTAACTTACATGTTTAAAAGACTTTTTTAAGCATTTTGTATAGTTACCGCAATTTGCATATCAGTACTTACGAGTACGAGGTTAAGCATGGAACGCTTAAAATTAAATAGCCTTCTAACTTTTCCATCAACTTCAATAATTTTCGTTCTAGAATTATGCCGTTTATTTGATACGATTCGAGTGCTTATTTTCAACGTCTTATGCAACTGGGGATATAGCTCAGTGGTAGAGCAATCGACTGCAGATCGATAGGTCCCCGATTCAAATCCGGGTGTCCCCTAGACCGTTATTTTTTTTTTGTATTTATTATATAACATTTACCGATATAATATTTTCTTCTGTTTCCGCGATTATTACTCATTGAAATAAAACAATTTAACGGATTATATCGTCGGGAACTAAAATGAGATAATATACGCGATATAATCCGTTAAATTGTTTTATTTCAATTTACCGATATGTTTGAGAAATCTGTGTATATATTTTTGTCACCATTAAATCTTGCAAGTTACAATTGATCTGCATCCCGATTTCCGATTGAATTAAAATTTGGTATACTTATGTAGGTTTGATGTCAATACAATATTATAATAACATTGAGGTGATCTGATGATGGAGCCGAAAGGTGAATAGTAACTCTGTAATAAAAAGAGCAATCCCGCAAAATTGGGGCTCTTTAGAATACTTTCGTTGAGTAGATTTATGGATGTCATGTGTCAAAGATGTATTTGTCAAAGAAAAATACAGTAAACTATTGTTACGTACTAGGGGGGTGGGTTCGTGATTGAAAAGCACTTTTAAACCGATGAACAAAATATAGGATTTATTTCCACATAGACACTACGTTTACACACTCAAAACACTATTAAAATACTTGACACTTGAATACACTTAGAACACTACACTTATTTCACATTGAACTCTCCAGTCGCAGTTGCTCCTTTCCGATGTTATCGCTTCGGGTATCCAAAGTAAACTGACTAGTGGCGCGGCACGTCGCACATACTTATACTGGCTCGGGGCCATCTCAAACGTTCGCGTCGCAAGAACAAGTCATTCTATAGGTACCTTTTACCTAGTAGGTGCAAGATTGTTCGGGAACCTTCCGACGGCCGTCTTGCTCACTCTTTTCCCGAATGTTCGGCGTACTGCTATCTTTGTCTAGATCGTGTTGTCTCTGTCATACCCTTGTGGAATGTTCTCAGTATGGCTCTCTTTCTAATCATGCTATTTCTTTCACTCCTATTGAAAATTTGGTCATATACTGAAATGGACTTCAAAGGCCGCCCATAAGGGGTCCTGAAAACGCCTAAAAACGGGTTTTCAGGTTATGTTGCCATCTGATAGAGAATGGCCTAAAACGGACTGAAAACATGTTACAGGCGCCTGAAAACAACGGTAACTGCGGTGAAATTTTGATAAACTGGTATGTGATAGAGCACCCTCTGAAATGGCCTGAAACGGTATTTCAGCCTGCTGAACAGACAACAACAAGTCACAGAAAAACACGATCACAGGTTTGCCCCGAAGCCACCGGCGTAACACTGTAAAAGCTTGTCACAATATTTAATTCTAGAGAGTAACTTATTTTATTTAAATTCTTAAGGTAATTCTGTCTTAAGAATTTAAAAAAGCATATATTGTAAAAGGATTAACATTTAAAGATTTTTGAGATAATTTTTGAGTTGCGCTGCACAAACTTCTTTTTTTATCCGCCTGTGTGTGATGCTACTAACTGATATAAGTACTTTTATTAAGATGTATCATGACTATTATCTCCAATTGAGTGTACGTAATCAGCAAATAAATTCAAAATCCTGAGTTAAGACAAAAAATATTTTTAAAACTTTTAAGTGTAGAAAAAAAAGGGCTTATGAGTTTTTCTCCTCCGCGAAAGTGTGCTGAAGATAGTTCGTTTTATTTTTTTATTTTCAAGTTTCAGCTTTACAACTTTATAATAGTAGGAATATAAATTAGGTAAGTGGATTCCAGAATGGTGTAAGGATGGAAATGAATGAATGTTAAATGCAAACAAGTGATGTGTTTGTATATGATTTATTACTGCTCAATAATATAAGGTGCGAGTTAATATAAGGGAGGAGAGATGAGAATGTGTGCGTAAAGTACGCTGCACACCACAATAGGATAATTTTATTTCATGCTAAAAGCTGCCGTGTGCCTACAAAACACGAACAGCTTTATCCCTCCAAAGCGAATCTCCGAATTCTGGCCGGTTCTCTGATTTAACAGAAACGTAAAACGCCTCCCAGCATACCATAGAACCAGTGTTTCACACTAGCAGTACCTACGCGGCTGCCGAGTACGTAAACTAGGCACATTTTTATGCTGTTGAACTTTTGAAACTGCGGAAGCACAGTCGAATTAGAAACAGTAACCATGATATACCGTACCGCACCCAAAGGGTAAAACGGGACCCTATTACTAAGACTCCGCTGTCCGTCCGGCCATCCGTCCATCTGTCCGTCTGTCTGCCTGTCCGTCTGTCCATCCTGCCAACCTGTACGTCATCATCATCACCCAACGATTCATTTTCCAGTGCGTTGTTGCCACTCAAGAACACGTCAGCTTCAGCGGCCCTCGCTTCTACCTTTTTTTACAAGGAGGAATCTTTAAGAGACCTACCGAGATTTTTGATATGCCCTCTGTGTAAATGTTAGGTTGGACACGGGATTGCGAACATGTCTTTCTCAGCCCCCCTCCCCCCGGTTCTCCCCACTTATCAACTCTGTTGCCAGCAAAGGCCATTACTAGATGATTGCACTGCTATTTTTAAACGACTGTCGACAACACAACTGATATTTTTTTATATTTTTATCCGCAAAAATGGCGCTACAAGCTTTTGTGCGCCGTGAATATTTTCCAGCAGCAATTCTATTCATTGGGCGAAGTGAACGGCACAAACTAGTCGCGCCTCAGTTTCCAAAATGGCGGACGGAAATCGTTCTGTTTTTGTTGTTAGTTGTACTTTTTAACGAATTTTTAAAAATCGGCCCGCTGATTGCGATACGGTGAGCGGTTTGCAGTGACCATGGACACGTGTAAAACATTTGTAACGCACATAATCTTGTTGGGGCTAGTAGATAAAGAAAATCATTACAGAAAACTAATTTTTCATCAAGTCTCGTTCATAGAAAAACAGAAATAATTCAGACACATAACTGTGACGTTGCGTTATGTTTGGACACCATTTTGCGTGTATTGGATTCATATATGAAATGGAGTTGTAAACAGGGGTCGGAACCAATATTATTTTCATACAAAATATCGATCAATGAAATTTATAACATAATATTTTCTTCTGTTTCCGCGATTATTACTCATTGAAATAATACAATTTAACGGATTATATCGCGTATATTATCTCATTTTAGTTCCCGACGTTTCGGAAGCTTTCCAGCTTTCCATGGTCAAGGGTGGACTGAGAAAAGATGTATTTTCCTCTGTCAAAGTTACAATTTGTGCAAACTACCCATTTAAAAAAATACAAATAAAGGTGTACATACATGCCAGATGGGCCTAAGCTGTAAAGACAGTTACAGATGTGCCAGAAGGGCTTAATTATTTTATTCTAATTATTTACCAAGCAGTATTTCACAAATGAGGCGTACTGAGGAGAAAAGAAACGTTGCAAAGAAAAACTCCCAGGCTACTTCATCACTAATTACAATATAAAAAAACAGAGACTATTAAACTACTTTTTAAACAGATAACATATTTTACACCATTCAGAAATTAAGGTTTTGCAGTCCTGTGTCTCGCTTGTTCCTTGATGAGATGTATTACAGGATCCCAAGCTGGTGGTAGTGACAATCCATCTTCTCTACTGAAATTAGAATGCTTTTTAATCTCAATAGCCTCGCGTAGCATTCTGGAAAAATATATTTTTTCTTTGGGGCAAGGATAGAAGGTTTATCAAACTTAATTGAGTGGTTTGGTTTGTCAATGACATGTTCACAGACTGCAGGCCTATTACACCGACGGTGCTTGACATCTGCTATGTGCTCCTTCACCCGGGTTGATACACTGCGTTTCATTTGACCAATGTATGAAAGACCACTACACACGGTTGCCTGTGACGGCAAATGCGGTCTGTGGGAAAGGAACCATTTATTTTCATATAAATTATCGTCCGACCACGTGGTCATACCTATATATCGTGTGGTTGTGGTTATCATGTGGTTGTGTTTGCCGTGTGGTTGTAATTGTCGTGTGGCTGTGGTTGACGTGTAGTAATGGTACGTCTGAATAGAACCTAAAGCAGCAACGTCCATCGAATGCTACTGAAAGAATAACTAAATCCTTTTTCGGGGGCTACTCTTGTTCGCTTAAACTGCTGCACCCTTTAAAATGCGTGAAAACCTGAGTACTTTAAAGAAAATATATAATTTTGGGCTATGGTTGAATGAGAGGAGCGCATGAGTCATAATTTTATAACCAATTATTATCATATTCTTATAATTACAGGGATCTACATAATAAATAAAAAGACAATTGTCCGACCGGATTTGAACCAGTGCGTGCCTTGTGCCTTGCCGCGGCGCACGCTCTACCAATTGAAATTCACTTTAAAATCACGAAGATAGTAATGGTAAAACAACAAGATTATTCTAAAAAAAACCATAATTACTATGAGGTTTCTTTATTTTCACAAATACATTTTCACACTGTAACACTCGGTTGTAATAAGTAACTCTACCACTCTACCTAACACCACCAAATAAAATTAGAGTTAAAATTTCACTCTACTAATATTTTCAGAACCTTTAAAAAAGTTTTTATTTAACTATCCAGGTAAAGTAGTTAAAATTTTGCCTATAAAATTTCAGTCACTTTTAATAACTGGATTGGCTTAAAACTTTGTAGATTTCTATAATTACTTTGTAATTTGTAATGTACCTTCCACAAATATTTACTTCAAGTAATTTAATTAAGAAGCAAAAAGTATGTTTTAAACGTGGTTTAAAAATTATCGTTAACTAACGTAACATTGCTTAAACTTATACCGACTTACTTTAAACACATAAGCCACAGGCTTAGCAAGTTTTTCTCGGAAGGTGCACTGTCTCAAAAAGTGCACTTCCCAATTGGTACACTTTCTCAGACAGCACATTCTTACAAAGTCGTTTATTTCAGAAGGTGCACTTTATCGAAAATACACTCTGCCAAAAAGTGCACTTTCTCAGTTGGTCCACTTTTCAAAAGAGCCGTTTCAAATCTCATCTTAATTAGAAAGCGAAGTAGTCGTCTAGATTTTTGTACTCCATACATGTGATAAGGATAACCGGGGAAGGTTTTTTTTTCGGGGTCGTATCGAGGGATAGGTCATCAAATATGATACGGTGGTTACTAAGGGAGGTCGCGCAAGGTGATTTTTTGAAGCGATTTTGGATCTTCATCTGAGGAAAATTTAGTGGTGAAGATGACGATTTGACTAGTGAACATTTTGGTGAAGTGTGTATGTTTTTTTTGGGAAAGTGTGCGTTTTAAGAAAATGTACAGTTTGAGATAGTGCATTTTGAGAAGACGTACAGTATGGAGAAGTGTGCCTTTAATAAATGTATACTTTTTGAGAACATGCACTTACGAGTGTCCTGAATGGGCAAGTGTAGATTTTAGAAATGTGTACATTTTGTGGAACATGCACTTTTAGAGAAAGTGCACATTTCAGGAAAATGGGTTTTTTGAGCCTAAGCCGCCACAAAGATCCTATCCTCTTAACGCACTGTATAATCTCTTGAACTACTTCCCCCCTAGTAATACTCCAACAAATAACTCACCCTAGTTTTATTGGTTTTATCCGGCACGGTCTAGTGTAAACCGGTAATATCAATCTTTGTAAATAGACTCGTCTTACGAGATCGGTGACTGACAGTTTGATAATTGTGTCATGTTCAATGAAGCTTCAAGTAACACAAACAAATTTACATAAACACGTAAGGTGTTGTGGGGAAGTTTGATTAACTAAAGTAAGCATTTTACGTGTAGAATATTTCGACGAATTACTATCGATACTAGAAGATTACAACTTCGTTTGCAGAAGAAAAAAGCCAAAAATATTTTTTTCGATTCACTAAATTTCAAATAGTCCGTAAGATTTTTTAAAAATATCTTCAATGTATAGACATTTCATTTTTACAACTTTATAATAGGAAAGATGAAAATATTTTATAGCAAAATCTAATTTTAGCAGATGTTGTGTAAATCAGTAATGGCCGCAGCCATTGTTAAAAGCGGTAGGCGATTATTGTTAGCAAGATCTCCGGGATCTTCGTTTTATTATAGAAAATTAAGTATGTAGATATCACGTAAAGGAGGGATATACCCCTCTGGACCATCTTACCACTAAATTTCACCACCAGTGGTCAATTGGAACGAAAATCTTATATCCCTCTCTTTTTTTTCATTAGGTATTAAAAATACGAAGAAATTATTTATAGTTTTAATAAAACTAACTGGCACAAAATAACACTATTAATCGTTCATCCTAAAATTTGGACTACCTACTACTGGGACACCCTCTATTTTATATTAGTTTAATCCAAAACGATCCAGTGTAAGACGGTAATCGCCACCGCTATAGTTAGAAGCGGGGCTAATCGAGTGCTATTATTGGCGAGGCCTCCGGGGCTGTCGACAGACAGCTTAATAGTGCTAAATCAAGAATTAGGTAACATATATACACAAACAAACTTACACTTTAAATATGCAGCAGTTTCATTTAAAGATTAGCCAGTATAATAGGCAGTTCTAACATGCGCAAAGCCTTTTAAACATATCCAACCTTATCTAGTTTTTACCAGTTTTATCCGAAACGATCCAGTGTATACCGGTAATGGCCACCGCCATTGTTAGAAGCGGCGGTAATCGAGTGCTATTGTTGGCGAGGCCTCCGGGGCCGGCGACTGACAGTTTAATAATACTAAATCAAGCATCAGCATCGGTGGGTTAATGAAATTTATCGAAAACTGAACGAGATCGCGATAATGTTTGGCTTTTTGGCCTCCTGGTTAGTGAGATGCAATGTATCGTGTACGTTCGATAGGTGTTAAATTATAATTATTTTATTTTTAGGCAGCAAACGCACATATAACAAACAAATACCTTAGAAACAAAGATAAATATACTAGAAGGTGCTTACTACTTCGTCCGCGGAGGTGACAAATACATAACCCTCTTTTTTGCTGCAGCTTAGTCGGGTAAATCTTTAAGTACCCTTTATCCTTATCCTAAAACCATATGTGCATGTGACGGGTTAGTTATCCGAGTACCAAAAATACTTAATAATATTCTGTACTATTATAAAGTTGATAAAATGAAATGTCTGTACATTGAAGATATTTTCAAGAAAGAAAGTGATACGGACTATTTGGAGGTCACTGAATCGAAAAATATTTTTTATTTATTTTTTTATGTTCCTATGTATCGTTGTGGGTTTATCACGCGCAATCGGCTAAACGGATTTCAACTATTTACACGAGTAGCTACAAAGTTGTAAAAATGAAATGTCTGTACATTCAAGATATTTAAAAAATATATATTGAAACAGACTATTTGGAAGACACTGAATCGATTTTTTTTGTTTTCTTGTATGTGTCGTTGTGGCTTCATCACGCTAAATGAACTACACAGATTTTAATAATTTTTGGTACACGAGTAGATGGGTATCTCCAGATGGTTATAGGATACTTTTTACCCAACTACGCTAAAGAAAAAAGAGGGTTATGATTTTTTTCTCCTCCGCGGGCGAAGTTTATATTTTTCCGGATAAAAAATAACTATGTCTTTCCGCGGGTCTCAAACTATCTCCGAATTAAATTTCATTTAAATCGGTTCAGCGATTAAGCGTGAAGAGGTAACAAAAGACAGACAGACATAATTTCGCATTTATAATATTAGTATGGATGGATAGATTATGATGTGGTTCCACAATGACACAGAGGAGGTTTGAACTTTGCGTCCCATTGGGACTACGACTGTCCACAATTACCTAATTGAATGAATTAATGGTTTATTTACAAACACGTAACTTATTCATAATGTATTTTTGTTTCGAACTGACACTATCTAAAATATTGTCATTAAATCAACTAGTATATCAGTAGGTGTAGGTATTCTGAAAGAAAACTGACTATAGTTATATAGCCCATGTCTCTGCCTGCCAAGATCAATCCGACGACATACGTTAAAATCAATCGAACTGCATAGGCTGCAGAGCGTGCCAAAGAAATATACATACATACATTCATATATATTCATAGACTCAAAAACATAACCTTCCTTATGACGCTGTTGGTTAAAGTTTTAATGTTTCGAATAGGATTCCAATTTCGAACCAGCACGTGCGACCGACTCTTCCGCCTATGTCAGCCAACATAGGCGCTTTCCTGACTAGCTAGGCTATCGAAAACTTAGACTGTTAATGGCCTGTTATAAATGAAAACCTCTTGCTAGTTTGTGCTTCTTTCACTTATTAACGAAGACACGAATTAATATCCTGAAAGAATAAGGTCAACTGTGACAATATGGGATACTGAGGGCAATTGCATATGGGACAAATGCGTCTTTTAAAGATTTGACGTTGAACGTCGAATCGAACACTTTACAACTACCCCTAACTTTCCCACTGAATTTTTGGCACTATTACTAATACAAAGTTATCGAGGGTCGACATAAAATGTTACATTTCTAAGACTTCATCAAAAGAAGTATTTTACCCATACACGCAATTGTCCCAGTTTACGCAATTCCCAAAAGAGAGGCAAAATACTGAATTAAAAAACTTACGGTTAACGTCCCGAATCCTTGATATAGTTCCTGGCTTAATGATTGAACATGAAATATATGGATGTGAATCACTAAATTTATGTAACTGTACATAGTTCACACAGGCAAGCGCAGCGTGGGAAGGTGACCGGCAAGGTGGTCCTATGACCTGATTAGAAGGCCTTTGTCCAGCAGTGCCTATGGCTGAAATGATGATGATGATGATGATGACGATGAACTTTACATGATTAGGCCTTAAAGCACTCGTGTTGTATGATCTTATTATGGAACTCACCTGCGACTCGTTCCATAAAACCACGCTCGTCTTTTAAGGCGTCTCATTATGTATCAGTTGCATAAACTACTATTACTTCGCAAATAAGTCCCGTTTTGGGGTGTGTAATGTTTTAAATAACAACTATTTTCGATATACGAATTGAATAATTTTGACCTGCAGAAATGATTATATCGTTTAAAAACAAAATGAAGATAAACGAATTGCATAATTTCGAAGGTAATAATAGTTTACTTGCATAATAATATATTTGCATAACAAGTAATTAGTATAATGGTCACTGTGTATAGTATTTATTGCTTATAATGTTCTTCTTTCATAAAAGCTGAAATAGGCAATGGTAGGAATCGTAGACTAAGTCGGACCTGCGCGGCTCGCTCGCTTCGCTCGCTCGTTAGGGTCGCAGTTCAACCTAACACTCCTCCTCGCTTCGCTCGTCGTCGTACCTAACCTAAGCCAAGTCAGACCTGCCTTAAGATGAAATAGGCAATGGTGGGAATCGTAAGCCAAGTCGGACCTGCGCGGCCCCTTTTGTGTATTCTGCGTCTTCTTCATCTTTCTCTGTGCGTTTGCATTCGTTTCGGACAATCAAAGTTATGCCAAATAGACGGAACCCTATTATATATTGTAATCCTTATACTAAAAAATGTTATGTATTATGAGCGTTATAGTCATCCTAACACTCCTCGCTTCCCTCGTCGTCGTACCTAACGGTGTCCTGCCTTAGGGTAGAATAGGCAGATTGTTTTATAATTTAATACTTTGATTGACACCGAGTATATCATATAACATTATGTCACCCGATCATTCGTTAAAATTTAGTTCTAAATTTTAATCATTATACTGAATGTATGTTATAACAAGGAAAATGACTCCTAATGATCGTTATAAGGAATGTTTTTATGATTATACACTATTCTGTTTTTTAATTATTACGACCAACAATATTTTGCATTTTGTTTTTATACATCATGTTTAATATGAGTTTTAATAGTAGTTAAATAAAATTATGCTAAAAGTCTGTATTAAAATTGAACGGCACTCCCCGTTTTGTAATATCATTAAATAAGGTAGACGTCCTAATACTGAGTTTAATTCCAATAATTTGAGGTTAATGTGCCAACTAATGGACAATGGGAAACGGAAGGTTCCCGTATAGGGACTGGGAAATTTAACTTACATCCGTGAATCAATAAAATTAAATATTTAATTAATTTTACGATAGAGTGAATCCGATGGAGGCAATTCTTTGCGTACCATAGGAAATAATTATTTACCGAGCTCAATAAACACTGAAATTAATTATGAGCAAACACTGAAATTACACATTTCAGTGTTTACCACCCGGACTGAAACTTTCATGGCACTCCGTAACGTTTGGAAGATTTTTATTTATTCGTTGGGATTTAACGTACACATAGATTTTATTGAAATGGCTTAAGTTGTGTACTGCCTTATTACTTAGTACCTAATATTTTAAATGCAAAATTGAGTTAGTTTATCTTTCTTTCTTCTCTTTCCTTTCTCTCTTTTTTGTGTCGTAGGTCAAGAATGCTGTTTAAAACTTTCTTCTAGCTGTTACTACATCAAAGTGGACTGTTAATCCGAGTTCTTTTATTACATTCTAGGCTACTCTGTGGAGGAACTTCCTCCTTAAGGCAAGCGAAGTCTTTGCCTATTTTTAAAGCTAAATTAAAGACCATTTTTATTACTCTTATAATGCCTATTTTTTACCTAATTATTGTGTGCTGCTGGTTTTCTAATTAGTTTAATGACAACTGTATCATAGTTGTCGTTCTTCGTTGGCATGTATGTATGTATAAACATAGTGTAGAATATAATCATCGTGTGCTGCTGATTTTCTAATCAGTTTGTCATTCTTCTTTTGTATGTATCTATGTATAAACATAGTATGGAATATATATACACTTTTCTAGTCCAACTAAGATCGAATGGGCTCACAATTTTGAGTGGAAATGATGTACAATTTATAGAAAATTTTACAATTTATGAACGTGTAATTTTTTGGACATTTTGAGAGCACAGGCTTAGTAATAAATTCGGCTCCATTGGTTCCTTTTAGCTATGGAATTCTAATAAACCGGTTGAACTACAATCTCGGTTGCTGAGTTGATATTAAAAGACTAGCGAATTCAATATCGTGCTATCTGAGTTTGAAATATTTGATATGAGAGTCTTTACTGTATTTCAAATTATTTATTGTATATTATTATCTATGTAACTTTTCTACTTTTTGTTTTTACAAATATTATGATAATAATCACAATTTTTGCAATTTATTAGTGGATCACTCCACTAGTTTATACTGATGAAACCTACATCCACACTTCACATGTGTCCGGAGAAGCTTGGACCGATGGAACAGAATTTGGTGTAAAAAAACAAATCAGTACAGGCCAGCGGTTAATAATAGTGCACGCAGGAGGAAAAGATGGTTTTTTTCCCAACGCTTTGTTAATGTTTAAGGCAAACCAAAAAACGGGAGATTACCATGACCAGATAAACCTTGTCAACTACGAAAAATGGTTAAAAGAAAAATTAATACCGAACCTCAAACCGAATAACGTACTTATGTATAACGTGGATAATGCGTCCTATCACAACAAACTTTTGAATCGTGCTCCAACGTCAAATTCTAATAAACAAGAAATGATGGATTGGTTGACAGAACACAACATTTCGTATAACCGGTTAATGTACAAAACCAGTTTGTATGAATTAATTAAACAAAATAAAGAGCGGTTTCGCGAGTACCACATAGATGCAATTTTAAAAGAACATGGCCACTCCGTATTACGATTGCCACCGTATCACCCGACATTCAATCCGATCGAAAATATTTGGTCCATGGTAAAAGGATATGTAGCAAAAAGAAACGTTTCATTAAACATACAAGGCATTATGAGTTTAGCAACTGAACGAATGAATACCATCACTGCTGAGGATTGGGAAAATATTTGTCACCACGTCGAAAGTGAAGAAAATAAATATCGATGTCAGGAAGGAGAAATGGATCAAATAACAGACAATTTTATTATCAATACTTGTGACGGCTCAGATGAAGAACATGATAGCGAATAAAAGAAAAAAACAGAGGACTACTACTTATTCCACTTCTTGCGTATGTCATTTTATTAAGTTAAGAGAAAATTATTCTCCTTTTGTTGCAAACGGTACAACCACTACAAATGCAATTCCATCTTCTCGATAATTCAACTATACCTTCAGTAATTTCAATATAATAAAAAATGACATAAATTGAAGTGTCAAAATTATATTACATTTAATTAAAGGACAGGCAAACAAGATAATTTAAGTTATTTTAAAACACACACTTTGAACTGTTCTATTGAAATAAAACCCGATGTTTGTAACATATTAGGGAAAACATTTTTTTTTAAAGCAACTTTTCCCTTTTACATCCAGTTACAACAATAGTTGTTGTAACTGGATGTAAACTACCGGTCTATTGTTTTCTTTTAAAAAGTCTGCCTGAGTCTGCTCCGGTAGCTATCCCATGGGGTTCGATCAATGGCTAATTTGGTTCTTTGAACCGGATGCACTCGGTAAACGTATCCAGTCTAATCCCATGAGGAAAGCGGCTTTATTATTAATTACATGTCATATGCAGTTTACATAATGGTTGCGTTTTTAACACCGCAGCTCAAGTGATACTGTCAGCATCGCATTTACCTGTATGAACATTACAAACTAGTATAGTGGAAATCCTGTATACAGACCGAAAGCAATTACTTACTATTCGAACAACACCATTATCTTGTGTTAGGCCGGTTTGTTCCTTTGTAAAAAAACGTTAACACCTCTAGATGCCTTCATTTCAATGTGAACATTTTTGCCTTAAATATAGTTACCCTTTGTGTGAAAAATGTGTTTGCATACTGAGGTATCCGCTTTAAAGTAAGCAATCGTGGTTCTAATCCACAACGAAGACAATGGCTTTGTTTGTCGATACTATTATAATAGTAATCGTTTTCGGTTTCAAAACAAGATTCCCACTATACATTAGCACAATTGTACCTTTTATAGCAACTAGGAGATTTGACGGGTATATAGCGGGCGGCAGGTGTTCTGCCCCTACCCCCGTCGTCACGCCCCGTACCTGTCTCTTACCGCTGGCGATGTCTCAGTTAAGCAGAAGACCTATAGCAAGCATGAACCTGTGATAGTACAAGTGCCGGTTGCGAAATTTGAATTGCCGCTACAACATCAGGCCAGTTTGGCAAATGTCAAAATCCTGTACTGAGATTGTTTTTATCTTCAGTCAAGAAACATCAAAGTCTATAAACGGTAGACCTGTAGCAAGCATCATTCATAATGCCAGTTGCGAAATTTGGGTTGGCGCCACAAAGTCGGGCCGGTTTGGCGAATTTCAAAATTTTTTGCAAAGATTGTCTGTGTCAGGCAGAGGTGTATTTAACAAGAAATTTCAAAGTCTACCTATCACAGCTGAGGATTTAGACAACTAGACATAACGCTAGATTGGCGCTAGCTGGTTACTTTTTGGCTTCACAACAAGCTATAAACGGGGCCATCACAGTCTGGCAGGGCAAACCAAAATAAACCTATTAAAAATAAATAATCCCAACCAGAACAACTCCAAGCACTGGGTAATCTACTTACCCGGATTAAACTAAAAGACTATCGAGTCAAACTATATAGAGGCATTTCCAGCAACCCTACATACATCTCGCTTGTGTACAGATGCATTATTTTATTTTCGCGCCGCTCCCGCAGGCACAGTCGCCACTAAATAATTTACAGTCCGATGAATTCAATATTTGAATGTGCACTGCTTAATCTATTTTTTTCTGTTTTTACTTGTTTCAATGGACAACTTACGTCCCTTCCGGACCATTAAGTTGGATTCCCCGAAAGTTGGATTCCCATTAAGTTGGATTCCCCGAAAGTTGGATTCCCATTAAGTTGGATTCCCTGAAAGTTGGATTCCCCGAAAGTTGTACTCCCATGAAGTTGGATTTCCATTACGTCGGATTCCTATGGTGAGGTGAAGTGGATTATCATCCCCACTAAAAAGAAAAAAATTGTGCACCAATATTACGTCCATCTGTTCCTAAGAAAAAGACGGAAGGATAATGTACATACGGACAACAAACGGACGGACAGAGATACAGGCCAGTCAGCCAAGCACACAGACAGATTCTAAATAATGTAAAAATCATGGTCGAGTCTAAATATGCCTATAAAACCTATGAGATAAACAATACTTATAGAGATTTATCATAATTTTGTAATGAGTCAGTAGGTATACTTAAAGTACATTTTGGGTAAAAATGTTTAATATCGTTTTTTTTTCTAAAATACCCATTTAAAGTCCGTATGGAGTAGGTACTCGGTACATACCGGCCAACTAATAATGATAATCAACGGCGACGGGAGCATATTTTTTAGATTCTGTTATTAAGAGTTCTTGGTACATAATGAGAAAGACAAAGATTAAGCGCGTCAAATTTTGGAAGTGGGGGCGGATGACGTTACGCTGTGCAAAAACGGTCGCATGGCGTGACATCTCGGGGAACTTTAACGGACTATATATTTTTTTTGTATAATTGACAGAAAAAATACGTGTCTAACTGTTACGCTGTTAGGGTTATTAGGAATTGCCATAAACCAGGTTACCAGGATACCAGAGGGATTGTGTAAATAGTAACAATCATTTATAAAACTATTGTAGAGTGTGAGAGGGTGACCGTACGTACGGTCGCCTGTGATGGAATGAATGTATTTTTTTTTAGAACCTGCCTTTGAACTGGATAGGTTTGGTTAGACCAGTAATCGGATTTAGTGTGGGGAGCGCAAACCCACAAACGGGAACGCCATCGCGGCCACATAGACTTAGGGGGGGGGGGGACGCACTGCGCAAGGCACAGGAACCGTTCAGTTGGGACGGGGTCGAGAGAGACAAGAGAAAGTGGGCGTAGGAGAGATTGCGAGACTACGGGCTGAGCGACCCCGCGGGTGGGGTCGACTCTTAACTTCATCGTCCGAAGAGTTCGCAGCTGCCATCCTTTCGATGGCTGCTGTGATCTCGTCGTTCGGATCTGAGAGCACGTGTCTAGGACGCCGGATGAACCGGCCTCTTTCGAGACGGCTTCTGGGGAGTGGATCCTCTGAGGGATCGGGAAAAGTCGAAAGGTAGTCGGCTGCCTTCCTAATTAGGGGGTTTCTATGGTGGGAAGCATTGTCGAAGAAGCGTCTAGACGCTTGTTTGAGAAAACCATACATGGTGGGAATTTCCATGTCCTGGTGGAGACTTACGTTGGACAAATACCATGGGGTATCTGCCATGTTACGCAAGAACCTATCCTGTATGACCTGAAGAGGCTTTAGCCTGGACATAGGCACGTGAGCAAAGGCTACACTTGCATAAGTTATAACAGGACGGATACAAGTTTTGTAAAGTGTCAAGTCATTTCTAAGGGACATTTTACTCTGCTTGTTAGTCATCAGACTAAGCCTATTCATAACGAAGAGCGCGCGGCCGGAAACGCGCTTAATGTGAGGACGGAAGGTCAGTTTCTTGAGTTGAGTGAGGGTAACGCCAAAATATTTAACTACGTGCTCCCAGGGGATGGGTCGGTTAAAAGTTCTAACTGGCTCTAATCTTCTCGTAATGTTCTTACTATAGGATAGAAGAAGATAGCCGCGCTCTTTTCAGGTTTGACTTCGATACGCCACTGAGAGAACCATTGACCTAGGCCATTGATTGCTTCCCACTTATTGATATAGGTAACGCTAAATAAGAGCAGGCTTGCAATGAGTCGCATAGACACACGTGTCGTCCGCAAACAACCCCAGATGCACCATGGGGTGTTTGAGAACAGGGAGTAGAGAGTGGGGGACAGCACTGAGCCTTGCGAGACGCCAGCGTGGATGAGATGAGGGTGGAATGAATGTACGGAGAATGGTTGGTATTATATTCTCTCATTCTATCACACACTTAGTGGGGTTAAGAGTGAGTGTACGCTTTACTGAGCAAAAATATGTTAGAAGAGTACAGAGAGAGAGAGACAAAACATAAACAAACAATAATGTAAATAAACTTATCAGTAATAACTTATTCTAATACATTTAATTATTTACAATATCGTTTTGGGATTTATTTAGTGTATATAATTATCTAATCAACAAAATTTCAAAGAATTTTCATTTTCAAAGATAACAATTTATTTATTCCTAAGCTAGATATTGACATCATGAGTGATTACATTATATCCAATTATATGCTATATGCGATAGTAATGTACAGTTACATGCAATAGCGACAATTGACCAATGTTGATACTGCTCGCTTAGTATATCATAGTTATTTTCATAGTATCATGTCATACGGTATTCTGGTTTGGGGCAAAGCAGCTGACATACAGACAATATTTGTGTTACAAAAAAGAGCGATTCGTTCTATATAATAACTTGAACTCCCGTGACTCCTTAAGAGAACTTTTTAAAGACATCAACATATTAACCGTAGCGTCCCAATATATTTATGAGAATATTATTTATGTTATTAAGAACCTAGAGTCTTTTACTAGGAATTCAGATATCCACAATTTTAATACTAGAAATAAAAACAAAATGGCTATTAGAAAGTTCCGCGTTCGTAAAGTAGCCAAATCATTCGTAGGCCAATGTATACATTTTTATAATAAGCTACCAAATGATGCTTTGAAATTATCGTTTCCAGCTCTCAAAAAGTACTTAAAAGAGTCCCTAATGGCAAAGGCTTATTATAGGGTAGAGGACTATTTAACAGACAAAAATGCATGGCCCAAAACAGAAACCAAATAATTTACTTTTACCGGGACACGGTTCTTATAAGGTGGCATATCAAACGTATGTAAGTTGTTTTAAATAAAAATCACTATTTTACTTTTTTATATTCTAGATTTTTTTTTTACTTTTATAAGTTTTGATATGTTTCCTTGAAGAACTACGCATTGAGTTTATACTCAAAACATATATTTAGGTTAGGCTAAGCACGAATATTGTAATAGATATAAGAGTTATTTCGAAAAAATGACTGACTGTTGAGTTTGTTTCGGCTTTCTTCTCTTCAGTGGTCTCCTCTTGGGAAACGCCGTAGAGTCAGACTTGTAAAAGTGCCCTTGTGGCCTACTTACAGAATAAAGATCATTATTTCATTATTTCATTATTTCATTACTTCATTAATATTTTTTGATAATCGAACTGACGGACTAATTAATTTGTTTTTGTACACAAGCCCATTCTCTAATGCAGGACGTTCAAATACGTTGACAACCTCAAAGTGGACGTACAATAAGTCCGTCAAACATAGAACTGACCCCTATAGTTAATTTATGTGTATTAAGTATTAGAACTACTCCGGGAAATCCCGCATTCCATAAAAATAATTTATTATTTTTGGTGGTAATACTCTTAATTACGTAAAGAGAATGATTATGTAAAGAGGCACTACCTATTCTGACGTGTGCTCATAATAAACAAAGAGAATAGGGTAAATTAGTATCTACGTGGCTTGTAGCACTACACAGGACTTATCTAGATCCCTAGATCTCGCTTGTGTACGGATGCATTATTATATTTGCGCACGCCGCTCCCGCGGGGAGTCGCCACTAAATAAATTACTGCTGTGCGATGAATTCAATATCACAGTTGTTAATCAGTGTTTTACCGTTTTTGCTTGATTCAATGTGCTATTATGCAGCTATAGTTATTTGCTATTGTTATATGCAAATTCAGTACTTAGATTTGCGGTCGGCATAACGTCTCTCACTGATTGTGATGTTATTACCGTGTTAACTAAAGAAATTGGTGTATTTTTTATTTATTTCTGGTACTCTTTTACAGCTCATACCACGTCTTCAGTTTTGGTGGCTCGTCTAATCCAGTTTTCCAGTCCATCAGAGTAATCCCAAGCACTACCCTCTCCACGGCTTTTCATGCTACACGATTTTTTTCAGATGACTTCCTTGTCAGCGTGGTGGTCTCCATATTATAAGTAACCTACACTAGTATGTATACTCGTTGGAAATTGATGGATGCTTTTAACTTTTAATTGATCTGTATCAAGGGTGCAAGTAAATAAAGGTTTTTAAAATTGGATCTCATCCAGCATCCATATGTCTCGCTTGTGTACAGATGCATTATTTTATTTGCGCGCCGCTCGCGCGGGTAGTCGGTACTAAATAAATTACTACGCGATGAATTAAATATTTGAATTTGCGGTCGCCATGCGCGCGGTACTGCGGTCGCCGTTATATGTTATACTGGTTCTGTTGTTATTACTGTGTTAATTAAACAAATGTACTTGCAATTTGGAGGACCGTTATTCGAAAAATATATACCTTGTATCATTTTTGGTCCAAGGAGGATTAGCCTCCCCAAGCTAGGTTCTATAGCACGCATTGATTTACGAATCGACTCTGTTGTGGAAAGTAAGCGTAAAAATCGTGACGTTGACGCGACTGAATCGCTGCAATTTACTTGCGTCAACGTATTTTAAACAGCGGTGCGCTGCTAAACACTAAATTGTTCCCTGAGTATTAAAAGGAAAGAATTTTGGAATAAACAAACGCCAAGTTAATTTCGCCCCCGTTAGAACTTCGCATATATAAAATTACTATTTAATTACTTCGTAAGGCCCTCATTTTATTTTACACCGTCTCCCGAGACATTCCTTAAAACTGGAGGGCAATTTTCAGAGTCAGTGCAGAGTGTTATAAATAGGGTAACCACACCTCTGGTATAAATGGAAATCTGACCTTCTTCTCACTAGTGGTAACATTGCTCCTATTTTACCACCAGTGGTTAAATGGGGAATGTTTCGTTCCAAATGACCACTGGTGGTGACATTTAGTCGTGAGATGGTCCAGAGGGTAATTTGGATGATACAAACTGAATCTAGATGGGTTTCAGTACTAAAATTTTGGTACAAGGTTAGCTGGACATCCGAGGATCGTTATAAAAGATACTTTTTATTATTTATTTGGCCACCTTTCAGGGATGAACGCATTGTCATAATTTATATAGAGATATTAGTATAGAATACCAGATTTAAATTACGAGTAGGTACGTGAGTATAATTAATGGAGTGTCAAAACTGATATATTGCTCTGGTGATTACATTTAGCCACATACAATTAATTTTACTTGTCAATACTAAACACGAATAATAATTGCGTAGATTCGTCATTTCTATCGAAATTTAAACGACATTTCATCCCGATTACGACATGCGACAACATGGTTATAGGGTATATGTTACAATGAATGTTTTGAAAATATCTTCGGTGTACAGACATTTCATTTGTATAACTTTATAATAGTATAGATATGAACACAAGCTTTTTCGGCTTTCTTCTCCTCAGTGGTCTCCTCTTGGGAAACGCCGTAGAGTCAGACTTGTAAAAGTGCCCTCGCGGCCTACTTACAGAATAAAGATCATTATTTCATTAGTAATATTATTATTATTTCAAGAAATGCTCGTTTTAAGTAATCCATATCCATACTTCCATAGTAATATTACAAATGCAAAAGTGTGTCTGTCTGTCTGTCTGTTACCTCTTCACGCTTAAACCGCTGAACTGATTTGGATGAAATTTGGTATGAAGATAGTTTGAGTCCCGGGGAAGGCCATAGGCTACTTTTTATCCCGGAAAAATAACCTTATCCGCGATAAACGAATTTAAGGCGGACGAAGTCGCGGGCAGAAGCTAGTAGTATATATTTCTTAGATAGTGACACACTATAGACTCCATACTCTCTGCCAAAACTGGCAATCCCATTTCATTAGTATCATAACTAACATTTTCCTGTTCCTCATTTCCGTCCGGGCTTTCCATCCCTGACAGGAAGTACCCTATACGTCGATCGCGATATTTCTGTATGTTTTTTTCATGTCCGTTATTAGGCTGTTTTCCTCTTGGTTGTCATTGATTAATTTAGGGTATCGTGTTTCAAGAACCCCCTTGTTTGTTACGTTTCAGAGCGAAACATGGCTTTGGAATATGCCGTAAGTGACTGTAGTGTTCATAGGAACATAAGTCTTTATTTAACCAAAAGAATGATACATTCATGAGACCTTTGAGTAATACGAGTATGGAGGAGGCTAAAGACTAACCGTTTTGATCTCTGCTGTTTGTAAACATCAACGTGTGGATATATCGACAGTCATTTTAAAAAGACACTGAGATTCCTAAACTATACTTTGATTTCGTGAATATGTTGTAAAAAAAAGAAAAAAAAATGGTAAAGCTTAATTTATAATTACTTTTAATGAAAATTCTTTTGAACATGATAAATCAAAAACAATATTATCCGTATCGTTTTTGATTTTTTGCCGAAACTGCACTACTCAGCAAAAGGATGTAAGTGCCACGAAGATACGCTCTTTTGCTTCTCATTTCTTTGTAGTACGACTACGGAACCCTACACTGAGCTCTGTCCGACTTGCTTTTAGCTGTTTTTTACCGGTCAAGTGCAAGCCGGATTTGTGCACGAATAATCCCGTTTCGAAATCCCATCCCATCAATGTTTAACTTTATATGTTATCTTATCTTTATCCTTTTTATATTATAAACGTGAAAGTATGTATGTATGTCCCACTTAATCTCAAAAAATACAGAACGAATTTATATGTAACTTTACAGTTGTGTACCTTATAAGAATAGGGCATAGACTATAATGTATGTCAGATTTCATCCCTTTTAGGGACGAAAAAGGGGATGAAAATTCGTATGGACAGAAAATGCTTTACATTAAAATTAGTAAAATATCGAGTTTTGGGGAAAAAGACATAAGCTACTTTTTATCCCGGAAAAATACCTGATATCCATGATAAACGAGTCTAAGGCGGACGAAGTCGCAGGCGGCCGCTAGTTCTATTATAAAGTTGTAAAATTAAGTGTATCTACAATAAAGATATTTTCAACTTTATAATGGTATAGTTATAGTTATTTTTCAACTTAACACTAGGTATCTTAATCTAAACTTCAACCATAATAAACTTATACTTCAGCGTGCAGCGGGAGATAAAGTAAGATATTCATCCCGAAGCCTCAGAAAATGTAAACATATTCAAGACGCGTACGCTGCGGATAAACCTAGTTTAGAGATGAATAGGTTTTCAGTTAGCACGTATCTCTAGTCATGATACAGCACATGTTGAAAAAGTAGTACTTTTCCGCATTTTTCACAGGAACAATTTATGTATTACGAATGAAAGTGTCGCGGAACCATTTTTGTTATGTATGCGTCCTATATTAATAGTAGTTTATGCAACTGATACATAAAAAGGCACACAAGTTTGGCTTTATAAAACGAGCCGATGGTGAATTTCATAATATGATCACACGAGTGAGTTTAAGGCCTAATTTTGTACAGTTACATACACTAGTTTATCTGCATCCATATATTAAATTGTTTTCATGTGTTGCACTGAGCCAGGAACCATGTTTACCATGATTATCATGTTTATCATGATCTGCACTGTAATGATCTCATAACTGCATCATATACGATGCAGCGGCCTGCACGCCGGGTTATATCAGATGTCATTGCAGTTATAAGAATTTGAACATTTAGTATCAAAAAGCTGGTTATTACCATGGATTTTAAACACATTAAAAAGGACTTACAATATAGGTGTAGATGAAGTAAATTATTTATTCAAAGCAATCAATTTCATAACAATTTCTGGCTCATTTACTAAACATCAAGTCACCATATACAAGCTAATACTCTGTACTGGGTGCCCCACGCCAGCCTACATTTAGTCTTAGAAACACTGATCAGCCGTACAGCTCAACGAGCTAGGGATAAACCTTGAAAGTTTTTCCAAGACGAATGAATGTATATTTAAATACCTAAATAGAAAGCAGAACAAAAACAGAGCTATCTTCCCGGCTTTGTTACTGCAACTTAAAAGCACTTTGACGTTTCCCACTTATTTTTGTTTGCTCTGGATTTTTTACAGTTCTAAATGGTCTTATTCTAAACGTAATAGGTATAAAAGTAATACAAGTATAAAACTAGTACCTAGTACCTAGTATAAAAGTAATACAGTGCATGCCTTCCACTTATAGTTTTACAGTATCTTAGCTATTTACCACAACATAAAACAAATATTGCTTGAGTGTGCAAATACATAATATGAATAATTATCGATGTAACCGAATTTCTAAGGTTATTTATATTAAAGTCAATACATCAACAATATGTTACAATTAACCACCTGCACTTTTCATCAAGAACCCTATTACAACATACATCAATAATATGTGGGGTAGACAAGTATTATATAAGTACGTTTGTTCTGTCTGGTTGTTGCGTCTGGTTGTAGTAAATTCTATTGGCGCAGTCGGTGAGATGACTACGGAAACTGCAAGCTAGACGCTTACATTTTATAACCAATTCAAATAGGTATAATTAGGGTAGATGTTTCGAGTTCAAAGGCGAAATTATCCCCATAAAAGTATCGATTTTTTGTATTTATCCCTTAGTTCACTGACGATCAAGACAATATACTATTACTATACTAGCATATAACAATCTGTTCAGAGCGCCCGCGCGTCAGTTTACATGTGGTTTGCGGTTCGCTGTTGCGGTAACGCCCCGCCACAAACACTGATCAGCCGTACAGCTCAGCGAGCTAGGCATAATCCTTAAAAGTTTTTAAGTAAAAAAAAAAACAAAATTCAACGCAGCACAAAATGTAGCTCGGAAAAACAAACCTGACTCATTGCGTTCTATATAGTTATTTCAAGAAAAAAGCAGTTTGGAAATAAGGCAGTCTGGAAAAAATAGATTGACGGAATCAAATGACACACTTTTAGCTAGATTGGTTACACAATGGCCTTAGAACCGGCCTCGTGTTCGAATTCCAACAAAGCAAGTTCGAATTACGAATGTTTGTTCCTGAGTCTTGAATGTTTTAAGTAATTGGTGTAACCTTTAATACAAATGTTATCTAGTTTAGGGCTAGATAAGTACACGTGTCGAAAACTCTCTTTTTCGATCTTAGTAAAACGAGACGCGTACGAGCGAGAGAGTGAACAAATTTTACAACCATCGAGGCGAAAAAAAAAGGTACGTTCTTTTTGCTACGCAGCGTAATCGAGAAGTTTGACACGACTGCACAATATTAAAGAGAATGGATCCCGTCGAATCGACATTCTTCATCGGCGCACGTCATAGGTACGTTTGTTATTTGCTCGCCTTCAGGCTATGAATATAATTTGCCTTCTGTCCCGTCTACGTCTCCGAGACGGTTCATTTGAATATAAATGAGCACACGAGTGTGATATTGCGACGTCTAATGAGCGCCAGAGGGGCTACTCCGAAACTCAAAATTTGAAGTTCGTATGGTGCCGTCTCACTCACTCAAACACACTATACCACGAGAGCAAAAGGGAAGGGATCATACGAACCACGTTTTTCGAGTTTCGGTGTAGCCTCTCAGAGATCAGGGTTCATAAACTCAGAGCAATTGAGAATGTTGAGTTTCTCAGAGGTGTGCAATGTGCATGCTATATTTTTTCTCAATTGTTTTCATTTTATGTACACTGGACAGCATAATTGCATGGACATTTGTCAGAAAGTTTGCTTTGCAGCGAAACGAGACGCCATCTATCCGGTAACTACATTGGTTTCATAAGATCTTACTAGATAGCTTTGATAACATCAAAATATTAAAAAAATCTCGGTTGAACGATCGCCAAACACACACGGCAAGTCATTCGAATATTCAATTTACATTATGGAACGTATTTTTAGAATCCAGTATTTTTTAATGCACCTTCAATTAAAATATTACTTAGATTCACCGTCATATATACCAAAGCCATCGATGATTTTGCTAATTCAAACACAAAATACAAAAACGCTTTTTTCTTATACCGTTCGCGACGATTTGATCCCGGAACATTCGCCGTATAGATCAACTCATTAAACCCTTTAGCCATCAAGCCATATTCGACGTGGATAAAATTTATAACCGTATTTGTAATCACTAATCACCTACGTTTGCAAGGCATGCGTTTAGTGTTAATAGTTTTTTTTTATATTATTTTTTACGGAGATTAATTAACAGCTGCTTAAACAAAACATTTTTATTTAAAGAAATAAATATTTATAATTAAGTCACATGTTTAATCGTTGTTTAATAGTGCAACAATTATATAAAAAGTAACATACTTAGAGGGTAGACTTAAGATTATGAATATACCGTAATAGTTTTTACACAAAGAAACTGTTCGTTCGTTCCCTTGTGGCTGCCGTCGGTTCGATTGTATTTTTGATTGAGTTTTAGTATTTATTAATTCTTTTTTTTTGTAATAATGGGTACTCGTTGCAATATTGACTTTGACCACAATGTTACAAGTAATTACTTTGCATAGTCAAGGCAAAAATTTGACAGAAATTGCCACAGACACCGGTTTAAGCGTAAGTATTATTGTTTACATTTCTTTCTAGATTTTTTATATATTAGTTATATCTGTATGCTAATTTAATAATGATTATGCATTTCTGAAAATTGTTACAGAGGAAAACAGTTGTGTTATGGGTGCGACAATTCACAGAGGAAGGATCATATAGGATCTGGACCGCCAAAGGACCGGTAGACCTCGACTTATAAGTGCACAGCGGCGTCAAAGCATGGTCCAGGAAATGGTTTTCCACCAACAACCCATTACACCCGCTTATTTAACACAAGCGTGGACACAGTTCGCCGTGTTCTCCACAGAGTGAGGGTTTACATCCTCGCAAGCATGCAGTCAAACCATTGCTGACTCCACAGCTCAAAGAAGCGAGACTAAAGTTTGCTCGAGAATACTTAAATGCCGATTGAAGTAAAGTCGAAATAATACGCGTTATAATAACAGTCACGTAGTGCCCAATGTGCAATCTGGTCGCATTACAGAGAACTCGTCAGAGTGCCCAGACGGGCTAATTGGTGATTACGTCAATGTGCTGGAGGAGACCATGATTCAAAATGTGTATCCGGAGGAAGAATTACCCATAATTTTATTTGTGCAGGATAATTGTCTTATACATCGTTCCCAAAGTGTGAGTGAGTGTTATCGCCGGCGTTATAACATAAATATCATTTCGTGGCCTGCTAGATTTAAATCCCATTGAAAACCTATGGCTATAGCAATTAAGAATAGAAGTAAGTGGAGATAGGGTTACACTTAGTTTATTAGTAGTTAAACAGGGCGTCATTGTGTTCAGTATATTTTATTTTTATATTTTTCTATACTATGATAGTAAATAACTACATTTTTATACTACATAAACTTTTAAACAAAAAAATAAAACCATCTCCAAAAAAACTAAAAAGTAAAAAATAACGCCATAATTCAGTTTCTTCAAATAACTTACAAGTAACAGTTTGTATACTCAATCTATACAGTATATACAATTAATCTAATTTTGGCGTCGGTGCCATATAAAGAATGTGTAAAATATTGAAAATTGACGATTTTAGTAAGTTGTGACACGATGGCACCGACTCCAAAATAACATAAATTGTATATACTGTATAGATTGAGTATACAAACGGTTACTTGTAAGTTATTTGAAGAAACTGAATTATGGCGTTATTTTTTACTTTTTAGTGTTTTTTGGAGTCGGTTTAATTTTTTTGTTTAAAAGTTTATTTATTTTACACTTTTTAGTTAATCGTTACTTAAAAGTGTATCTCGTGACGATTCGAACAAGCCCAAACACGTCTAGGATACATTATTTTATTACATAGATCTGGTGCCTACCTTCCGGCTCCATCATCAAATCAATTCGATGGTACCATTCTCATCAGGAACATTTAAATTTGTGACCATGAAGTTGCTTAGCTAAATTAATCAAGATATTTTGTCGCCACCCGTAAATCATTTATCATTGAGGAGTTCCGATGGCATTCTGTGGTCTTCTGCATCAGTTCCACTTCACAAATTTACACTTTCTGAATGCAAATGCTTATTATGTTTCTTATAATACCAAAATCGTTATATGTATGCCTACAATATTTAAGGAGTTCCTTCAATTCCTCATGGATTCCATCATCAGATCTTCACCAAAATTAAATGGGACCAACTAGAAAGTATCTTCTATAAAACCAAAAGAAAAAATTTTGATATCGGTCAAATAGTCTTTGAGTAATAAAATAAGAACGGGACTCAATCACGTATTGTTTTTTTAGCATATACGCTATTTTGTGACAGTATTTTACGATATTTTTTTCATCACTCGGTCTTTGAATTGTTAAGAAGTTAGTAAAACAGTAAAAGGTAAATGTTAAAGTGCGTTCGCCTACAATGATAACCAGTCTCAGATTTGTAATTAATTGTATTCGCTTATAATACTGTTTTGTTGAAGGGAAGCTTCAATTCTCTTTCCTATTTTGGAAATGAATACTTAAGCTATACCCTCAACAAAATCTTAAGAAAAGATTTTACTTAAATTATATATCAATAAATTGTTTTATTTATCTTAAATAAAAATTATGTAAGAAAAAAAGTTATATTTTTCATTTCAAAGTTGTATTATTTCTAGTTGTAAGTATAGGTAGTTATTAATTGGTTGTAATAAAAAAAATTGAAAACCCTACTTTTTGAGGAGTGTCATTATAAGAGAACTTGTGACTATTTGGTCTGCCTAAAGCAAAGAGGCTCCCATAGTAAACTTGGTAGGGTGGGGGGGTGAAGGGGAAGGAAAAGGGGGGGATTTTGACAGATTTTTTATGACACATATTTATTAAAGTTTAAAAAACTGATTTAAAAAAGGGTAAAAAAAATTACAAGTATAACTTAAAAAATAATAATAATTTGTAAAAGTAAAAAAAAATACACAAAAAGAATTAAAAAAAGGTAAACAAAATTAGTATAACTTAAGAAAAAAAATATGTAAAAGTAAAAACAAAGAAAAAACAAAAAGAATTCAAAAAATTTTTTATTAAAGTTTACGTACTTGTTTGCTCGCTCAGTATAGCATTTCATTCTCTTGTAAACCTAATCTAACCTGTCAATTGTGTGTATGAAGCAAGCAAGTGTTTTAACGCTCCGCTCGCTTCGCTCGCTCCGCTATCCATGGTCATAAACAAACCTAACCTAACCTACAGTTTTCGGTTTTTGACCCATGTTCCATTTTGTCGCAGTTCTTCCAAACATTTTGCAATAAAGTAAGCAAGCATTCTGACGCTCCGCTATCCATGGTCATAAACAAACCTAACCTAACCTACAGTTTTCGATTTTTGACCTAAACAAAAAGCTATAGAATATCACTTTTAGGCAGTGGGTCTTTACTTAAAATCATTCAAAATGTTTTCAATACGTACCCATTTCATCATTGAAAATTTTACATTTTATAATCCGTCATTTATCTTGGTAATTATCCAGTTTAGAGAAAAATTTCCCATACAAAACATGCTTATTTTAGCGTCCTTTATACGATAGCATCATAAAAAATAGGTGTTCTAATAACACCAACAACCATCGAAATTTCCCCAGGTCCCTTGAGAAACTTAAATCTTTGAGGGCGAATATCTCGGCCATTTTTGATTTTAGAGAAAAGTTGCCCATACAAAACTTGCTTATTTCAGCGTCCTCTATACGATAACATTATAAAAAATAAGTGTCAATATGACATCACACTGATGAAAAAATTTCTAAGTGTCAGGACCCCCTTTGCTTTAGTCCAACCGACTATTTTTCTTTTACCTTACCTTTTATGAATACACAGTCAATTGTAAATTTTCTTTTAATAACTATATAATTTAATAACCATGCTTATATTGAATTAGTATTTCGATTGCTATTAGTGTAGGTATTCATAGTCAATATTCAGACAAAGATCCAGGCACAAACAATGATTATTTTGTTTCAACCTAGTCTATGTATCAATTGACTATCTCTTTATATTATATGATATTATAATAGATTTTCATCCTTGATGACTTTCAAACAACTAGCAACGCAATCTTTTGCGGAAATTTGCATCCAAAGTAGAGTATTTTCCAAAGGAGGGTATTCTAAAGTTCCACCTTGCTTATTATATTATTTTTACTAAAGTATAGTGCCGTAATATTCATGTCATCACATATGTTATTGAAGTGTGGATGAAGTTAAGTATGTTTAAAAACCTCGTAGTTTCATGAAGAAACAAAGTGTAAATGGCGGTATATTTGCAATGAGTTCTTGTTGCAGAACAGACTCTGTTCTGCTACGATAGTAACAATACGCTTGAAAGATAAATTTTAAAACAACCTTACTTAAAAAAAAAACATTACAACAAATTCAAAACCTCCTCCTTTTTCTGGAAGTCGGTTAAAAAGAAACGCGTTCCAAAAGTTAAATACAGGTGCCGTTTTAATTTCAGTGGAAGCTTTTTTTAATAGTAATTATATTTCATCTATGTAGTAGATTATTCTATTACAAAACAATTTAAGTGCTTGTGAGACCTACATATCAAAAAACAAAGCATTAAATTCATTGTTCGGTTTGATAACAACGCTATCTAGTTATTTTTTTGTATCCATCATGCAATGCTGAGAGCTACGTGCTCTCAGCATTTTAAGACAAGCAAGCGATTATCGTCTTTGCCATGTCCATGCAATTATGCTGTTGATAGTACCTAGAATCAAAGAATAATTTATGTTTTTTTAATTACAGCAAGCTAACGAAAATCCTAATGTAAATATTAATCTAAGAAAATCAGTCCATCTGTTTAGGAGCAACGATGCCACAGACAGAGATAGACACACAGGTCAAACGTCTTCTTCTTGTCTTAAGCAATGACCAAGTATTCAGTCTATGATTTCAATTTCATAACCCTGTACAAATATATTAAGATCGCATAAATGATAAATAGTTCTTGCAGCTAGCGGGTGATGTTTCTGTGTGCGTCCGAGGACACAGACAGGGACAAAATATGCGCTGTGTCCCCTTGCATTTCATTAAATTGTCGAAAGTATATTAGACAAATGTATCATTTGACTACCTGTCACCGGTTTCATCACAGTCTTAAAATCAGTGCAGTCATCCGACGAAGCCGTCTAGACAGAGCATCAGAGCAATCGTGCGGGGTGCAAAGGAGACGCGGGTGGGGTGAGCCCGAGATGCATAGTCCGTATTAGTCAGATAGCTCGGGACATGTTATTGTCATTTAGGCAAACATAAAAGGCGTCGACCCACTATATGTTTTTACTCTGTGGTACGGTACTCTTTGCGGTGATTGTAATTTTTAGGGTTCCGTAGCCAAAATGGCAAAACACGGAACCCTTATAGTTTCGTCATGTCCGTCCGTCCGTCCGTCCGTCCGTCCGTATATCACAGGCATTTTACTCAAAAACTATATGACGTATACTGATGAAATTTAGAACATAAATGTCTTGTGTAAGCCGCTACTTAGTTTGATAGTTAAATAAAAATAATATTTATTTCTAGGGGGGGACTTCATACATGTAACCGAAACTGGAAAAAAAAATTCAGCAAATATCAATATGTGGCACATCATTCGACAGATCTACTAAAAACACTTTGATGTTTTTGTAAATATTTTTTGATTTAGTGACTATTTTCGGAAATATTCGCTCCGAAAGTTTTGATGATTGTGTCCCCCTCCTTCTATTTGCTAAACGGTATGTTAAAAAAATATGAAATAATTTACAAATATAAAACTTAATAAATACTTCCAACGAAAATTGTTTCCAACATGATCGGACATACCATTTTTAAGTTATTGCCAAAAAACTGCGCTTCTCAGCAAAAGGACGTAAGTATATGCTCTATTGTTCGTGTATTTTTTTCATCTGTAGTGCATTTTTTTGTATAAACGGCTGCGGAACCCTACATTGAGCATGGTCCGACATGCTGTTGGCCGGTTTTCAAATTTCTAATTGTTTTGTTTGTTCAAATATTTATGGGCTTCTACTTGTTTGAATAATTTTGACAAATCTTAGTACAGATATTTATTCCTTTTCTATGTATTAGTATATGAATGTGACAGGATAAAAGTTTATGTATTTTTGATTGTTAAATTTGTACAAATCTATAAGTTACCCTTGTATCAGTGAAACAAAATCTAATTTTGAAAATTGATAATCACCGAAAAGAGTACCGTACTGTCATATAATACATTTGTCGCTTTCAGTTTGAGTGTGACGTCATACTAGTCTTTACTTGCTTCTCTTACATATTTTTGTTATTTCAAATTTATTCAAATTCAAATAATTTATTTCGGAAACATGTCCATAGTTGTTAGTAGCATACAGTAGCAAGGAAAACTTAATTCTAGTGATAGTAGGTATATATTATCACACGCAAGTACACATTAAAATAAACAATGAATATCGTTCCAGTGTTTCGGGATACGACCCTCGAATCTATCAACAATGGTATTCAGAATGCTGTTCGGATTGCCTCGAACTCTGCGCACCAGGGACGCCACCCTTTTGCGCATTATGGCGGCAAAACTGTCAACGTGTGCGTCAGCGAACATTCCTGACGCGCTACAGAATCGAGGCAGCCCCAACATCATCCTGAAACCATTGTTGTACTGTACTCTTAGCGCACTAATAGCTTTCTGCGAGTAGTTAACCTACAGGCTGCAGGTGTAGAAAGTTTGGTAAACGCTTTGAAGCGACAACTTGACTTGTACTGAACACCTTGCAAACCTGCGGGCCACCATGTTGCACCTTACTGCCAGCGCTCTTCTCTCCCGTTCTATGTCGAGGTCATCGCAGAGGGACTCGGAAACCCAATGGCCAAGGTAGTTAAAACGTGAAACCTGTTTTAGAGGAGTGCTATTTAGTTTCACAGGTGGTACTTTATACGTTTTCTTACCCGACTGGAAAAGGAGCAGCTCGCTCTTCGCGACATTGTACCTATAATCGACTTAAAAGAGGTTTGATCGTAAATGCTTGTATCAACCCTCTCAAATCAAAGTCAAACTGAAAGAGACAAATGTATCTTTTTAAATTACGGTCCTCTTCTCAGTGATTGTCATCTTTTCAAATTCTGATTATTTTGTTTACATACAGATATTTATGAGCATCTACTTTTTTACATAAATTCGGAAAACGTTAGTACACAAACAGGTAGTGGCACAAAAAAATGTGCCACTACGTACCAGTTTACAAATATTTGAAAAAAAACCCCTGTGCAGATACGTACGTACTTACTTACTTGTGGAAATAATTTTGAAACATCTAAGTCCAATTATTTAGTAGTTGTCAGTTGCTTACATATTATTGAGAATCTTGTTCAGATAAATATGACAGGTGCAACCTTTAAATATTTTTGACTGTTCAATCTGTACAGATGTATTAATATTCTTCCATGTACATTTGTTTTTGATCCCTTGGGAGTGCTCACATATCTATGAACATTACGTTTAACCATGCCTTGTAAGAATTTTGTCAAAGTCTAACTTGAATTGGAAGTAAAAAGCCTTTCAATCAACCAACTTCCAAATAAAATGTAAAATGCGAAGCAATTTCTCAGCAAAATTTCCTCGCAGACCATCAAACTCAAGTTTCTTCAGTCGCGTTCCGAGGATTAAAATTTACTTCAATAGGGCATATGAATTTTAAATTGCAAGAAGTTGGACGTTGACTGCAATTTGTATGACTAGCTGGCAAATGGGATGTAATTTTTTGCTGACACGGCGTGTTTCTTGTTGAGCTGTTTTTCGATACCAGATAAAAGTACTTAATGAGGAGAGACTAGTTTGCGGAGAATTTGAAAAGGTAAAAAGCGCATTTAATTGACTGTGCTTTTTGTGAGAATTGCACTTAAAAACTTAAAAAGAGCATCAAGGTCGTCAAGCTTAAAGTAAGCAAGTTCTTCAAGTAAATCTAACTTGACTAACCGATAAACCAGCCATCAATCAGCTTCTTTTTATGAACTGTCAATACGCTCAGAGAGTATAAAGTTTCAAAGAAAAATAATTTTAAGTAGTAGTCACAATGCTATCTGATCAAATTGCCTTCTTATTTTTGTTGAGTGCGGCGTGGCGAGGGCGGCGGCCGGCGCCCGAAGAGCAGGCGAGGCCGTGGTGTCCCAGTCGGTCAACGTGGGCTCCACAAGGGGCGCAGCAGTGGTCCGCACAAATGTCGGATTAAATAGGCACTAATATTATTTTCATCGTCAATTAGCAACAGGTTAGACTGAATCCAAATTGTAGTATCGTCATCAGCCTATCTATATAAGTCCCATTGCTGGGCACAAGCTTCTTCTCATGGACGAGATGGAATGGGCTGTAGTCTCCACGCTGGCCCAGTGTGGATTGGAGACTTCACATACACCCTTGCATTTCTACACAGATGTACGTGTACGCAGGTTTCCTTCCGATGTTTTTCTTTCTCCAAAATTGTAGTATATCCCCCTAAAAAAATTTTTGAAACTCATTTATTTCACGCAATTTTTGCGAAACACTTATTAGCATCTTCATCATCATATGAACCCGAGGAAGTCCAGTGCTCGACAAAGGCTTCCTCTAAAGATTTCCATAACGATGGTTCGGGCCTTCCCATGCTGCGTGGTCCTATACGTAGTCGCTACTCGACCTTTCAGCCCCAACGGCAATCGGTCCTACGAGCAATGTGCCTCACCCACTGCCACTTAAGTCTAGCTACTCTTTAAGGTATGTCGATGACCTTGGTTCTTCTGTGGATCCTCATTTCTGATTCGGTCACGCAAGCAGATTTCGAGTATAGCTCGCTTCTTTTTTCTTAGAGTTACTAAGCCTTCCTATGATGCCCATTGTGACTGACCTTGTCTCAGTGCCATATGTCATCACAGACAACATATACTGGTTAAAACTGCGGTATTTGGGACGAGAAGATATTACGTAGCTTCCTGAACACTGCCCATTCGAGTTGGATTCGACGAGTGACCTCTTTCTCAAAGTTGGATCTACCCAACTAGATTGTATATATAGTCATCCACAACTTCGAAAGCATAGAATCTCAAACATTTATAGGAGTGAGTTGTGAAACACTGTAGAATCTAAAAAATAGGAATTTAAATGAGCGTTACAAATGTTTCAAGTATTTGAAATGAGAGTTAAATAAATAAGTTATTAATAATAACCAAAACAAGATAAATGGATTAGTTTTTATTAAAAAAACAGCCAGAAACATCGTTGTGCAAAAAACGCGGTGCTTAAAAGGGAAAACATGGTACTGCGATAATTCCGGGCCGCCAGCCAGTGTGTTAAAAGTTTCAACAGCCCTCGGCAACATGTCACTTATTCTTTTACAACGTTCACTCACGGTATGACAGGATTGCCGGTTCGAATAGGAATCCATACTAATATACAATACAATACTGCAATTTTTCATTGCACACCAACAACAGAAAGAGTACAATAGGGCCTGAAATATACTAATATACTATATGATGCGTTCTTCAAACCTTCAAGAAAAGAGCGTACTTCCACCTGAAAGGCCGGCAACGCACTGGTGACTCCTGTAGTGATGCAATAGTCTATGGGCGACGGTGATCGCTTACCATCAGGCGACCCGTCTGCTCGTTTGCCCCCTATGCCATAAAAAAATATATATATATCGTACTAGTATTATAAACTAGAAGATGCCCGCAACTTCGATAGTGGAGGAGAGAAAGTCATTACTCCTATTTCTGTCTTCAGCGCAGTCGTGTAAAAAATATCCTATAACTATCTGTGGATACCCGTTACTACCCGTGTACACAAAATTGTTAAAATTCATTTAGCCGATTTGCCGTGATGTAGCCACAACGACACATACAAACATACAAAGGAATAAGTCCGTTACAATTATTATTTTTAAAACATCTTCAATGTACTGACATTTTCATTTTTACAATTTATGTTTACAATAGTATGAGATGTGAAAGTACCTCCGTCCGTCTGTTACCTTTACACGCTTAAATATATACAATTTGGCATGGAGATAGTGTAAGACTCTAGAAAGGACATAGGATAGATTTTACCATGAAAATCATCATTTAAGGGGGTGAAAAGAGGATGAAAATTGTGGAAATCTTCAGTGATGCGGGCGAAACTGCGGGTAGATATAAGATATAATAACCGAGGCCGAAGTCAATATATCTAACTAGCTTATGCCCGCTACTTCGTCCGCCTTAAATTCGTTTATCGCGGATATGGGTATTTCTCCGGGATAAAAAGTATCCTTTGTCCTTCCCCGGGACTCAAACTATCTCCATACCAAATTTCATCCAAATCAGTTCAGAAGTTTAAGCGTGAAGAGGCAACAGACAGCCAGACAGACACACTTTCGCATTTATAATATTAGTATTGTATTGTATTGTAAACACTTTATTGTACATAAAAACAATAAAACTAAGACATTAAAGTAACACATTTGTACAAAGGCGAACTTATCCCTTTAAGGGATCTCTTCCAGTTAACCTTAGATCAAATGAAAGAGAAGAGTAAACATCAACGCAGATAGACAAACCAACAAGTTAATATGCACAATGACATTAAAACTGTTAAAAGTTAAAGTAACAAACACATACACATAAACCCTAAATAATAAATAGTAATATAATAGCATATATATCATCTAGGTAAATAAATATACGTGTGTAAATATATATTTATATACATAATAAATATACACAAACGGATAAATATTAAAAGACGAGGTTAGGGGTCTAAAAGCCATAACTTTTTTAAGCTATCTTTAAATGATGCCACGGATTGTGACTGCTTAACGGACACCGGCAACGCGTTCCATAATTTAACCGAGTGGACTGTGAAAGATCTTCTATATATGCGCGACTTATTGGGCGGAAAGGCAAGAAAGATTGGCACTTGAGCGCAGCCGGTGGCCACTGCCAGCCGCCATATAGGTAAATCTTTCAGAGAGATAGGAGGGGGACGCGATTAGTATGGATGGATTGTGTAAAATGTCTTATTAAGGACACACTTGTCGATTAATTTAATCCATAAGTCATCTTTGCACGCATGCGCGCAAAGCCAAAAAAAAACACGTATTTTTGGCTATTTCAAAATAATAAAAAATACTGAAATAAATCGCATTAAAGTTGAGAAGTGGGGGCTCGTGACTCCTAAGTATGTACTTAGGAGTGACGTCACGCAACATTTTGACTCAATGTTTCGCCTTTTTTTTGATTATGTAAAAAAAGAAAAATACATCCCTATTAGGATGATGACTAACGATCTTAGCTTATTCTTTGCGAAATCTCCAGGTGACCTTCAGCAGCTTATGACCGACTTTCACGAGTCGTTCTTGCTGCAAGTTTCGCCTGAAAATCAGTGTCAAGAAGACGAAAGTACTGCCGCTTGACGTGCTTGGCAGGGCGCAGGCGAGGCCAACAGCATCCTGATTATGTTTCATTGCTCCATTGGTTACACGCATATTAATTGTTTTATATACTCTGACATTTAGAATTTTATTCTAGACACATTCTAGGTTGTTTTCTTTTTTATTGACATTCCTTTTGGGATTTATCTTATTAATTATTTTGATTTTTAAAATTATGATTTTATCAATAATAAGTAAGTATTATACTTAATCTAAATGATCTAATTAGGTTTTTCTGGGTTTCCCTAATCCGTGCAACAAATGTTGGATCATGTGCAGACTGAGGACTGTATAAGCAGTCTGAACCCCTTTCGATAGCTTTAAGAGCAGTATAGGTGAAGTGGAGAATAAGAAGTCACAGTTTATATCGAAATCCCGTTCCTAAACCAATACTTTGGTTTTCTATTTTAACTATGATATCTATCTGACTGAAGCTAATTCACTTGACGATTGTTTCTGAATGATAACTTTCCCTTGACTTGTAAGTAGTACCGATAACAACTGAATAGTAACTAACGACTGAATAGTACGGGGACTATTTCTATATTTGTGTGTTCATTCGTATGTCACACATAGTGGGGTTATTGTCAATAGAATTAGCTTCGGCTTTTATACTCGAGCCGTATATTGGTTAGGGAGGGGGTAATTTTATTATTAATTTATCAATTGTT
Source organism: Hedya salicella (assembly GCA_905404275.2). Classification (NCBI taxonomy): domain Eukaryota; kingdom Metazoa; phylum Arthropoda; class Insecta; order Lepidoptera; family Tortricidae; genus Hedya; species Hedya salicella. Next base: position 18,510,661 of record FR990112.1, read on the forward strand.
ATGCAACATTTTCGATTTCCATGGAAAATTATGAGTCTTTATGCGACGTTAGGGAATAGTTGTGAAATATTGCGTAGTTCGTATGGAAAGTTTACATACATCAGTTTTCTATGCAATTTGTCGCCTTATGGGCTTTATACAATTGATATTTGATTAGATAAGAGTTTTATTCCTTTGACTGTTTAGTGAAAGTAATGATTTCATATCTTTCTATCGGGTTTAGATAGAAAGGTATGAAATTAATTTATTGAACAAATTATATTTTTTATTAGCTTATAAGTTATGTAGGCATTTCAGGTCTTATATTAAATGTATATAATACTATAATACTATAATTGTGGGTTCATCCGGTACAGATCATATTGTATGTTTCCCAGCAAAGACTTCTCTCATTGTAACTGACAATTCGAAAGTGCTTGTACCTAAGCCTACTTGAATAAAGGATATTTTGATTTGATTTCATTTGATTTGCAGTGCCATCCACGTCATTGGCAACGGAAATGTTTATTACTAATATGGATTTATCGTTATTAATTAATAATTTTATCCAATTTAAATTAATTGTAAATGAAATTTTAATAAATCTTAGTGTCAACCAATGTACTTACAAGTTTTTCAACGTCAGTTGTCAAAGAATGCGTCTTTGTCAGAAAAAAATACATCTACTTACTGCTACTGTGGCGCCACTAATTTAACTTACACTATACTATTTAACTAACACTAACCTTTTGACAAACATTTTGGACACGTAGGCGTATGATATGCCTTACAAAGATATTAGTTTCATATTACTACAAGGAGCCAGCAATCCTCGCGCACATATAAGAAGCAACTTCATAAATGAGGGACTTTGGAAGGTTCATAAGGATAACTTGAAACTTTTAACCTTTCCGTCGCAGTGAGTTATGAGTTTTACATTCAAGTGTTACCATGATACGTAATGAAATTTTGCTTTAGTTCCCAAAGACAAATTACTTTTTTACTTTTTTGTATTAAATAAAAATGTGATAGAAATCTCGCAAGTGTCAAGCAAAACGCCTTTCACTGTGAACTATTCGCGTGTTTTTGATAAAAAAAAATGGTAAAAGCTGTCCTAAAATAGGGAAAAAATGATAGTACAAAGAGGCTTTTGTCCAGCAGCACACTGCCTAAATACACTAAATATTCCGTGAAAAATCAGGTTCAAACCAGAGGTGAAGTCAAAATCAATACTGTTTTTTGTAGGAATCAAATGTCTAAATGGGAGTACCTACAATTAGAGTGCTTAGAGTCTTCTTGCGTGATCGAATCAGAAATGAGGAGATCCGCAGAAGAACCAAGGTCGTCGACATAGCTAAAGAGTTGCTAAACTTTAGTGGCAGTAGGCGGGACACATTGCTCCTAGAACCGATGGCCACTGGGGCAGAAAGGTTTTCGAGTGGCGACCGTGTACAGGACAAAGCAGCGTGGGTAGGCTCCCCTACAAGATGGACCGTCGCTCCGGTGAAAATCGTGGGAAAGCATTGGATTAGAGAGGCGCGCGACCGGTCGTTATGTACATCATTGGGCTGATATGATGTTGAATGACGATGAAAATAAGAGTGGAATTGAAGTGAGAATTTTTAGTTACAGTTTAACATTCATACTGAGCGTAGAGAAGCCTAATATCATAATCATAACTAGTAGCGCCCTTTGTATCTTTTCTTTTTAAATGCTAAGCGCATGACCCAGACACTTACTGAGCGACCCCGACCGAGGTCATTACGGCTTCCATTAAGCAATTGTATCCTGATGACTCCTCCGACACTGACAGCGACACAGTACATGACCACACAGCCAACTACGACCTTGATCGTGACGCTAGATGACGTGACCACAGTTTAACAATATTCATACAGTTGCGCAACGAATGTACTTGCGCAGAGCAACGGTGCGGGGTGTCGCGGTGAAGCGGGCGGCGCGGGCCGCCGACGCCAACTCGCCTAGTTGGCGTTCTTAAACTTTCAGGGCAGGCGCGTATATGTTTTTGAGTGAATTGCGGTGAATGATTTTGTTATATTACAATGTTGCGCACCTATTCCGTGTACGGATGTACATCGACCACATTAAATAAGGATTTAAGATTTAATAGATATCCCCGTGATGCGAGTTAAGATTGTTTATCCTACGTTATAACGACGACCGGTTTGGCTCAGTGGGAGTAACGTTGCCTGCGAAGCTGAGGTCCTGGGTTCAAATCCCGGTAAGGGCAAATATCATAAATATTTGTTCCTGAGTCTTGGGTGTTTTCTATGTTTATAAGTAATATATCTATTAAATATACCGTCGCCTAGTACCTATAACACAAGCCTTATTGAGCTTACCATGGGGCTAGTTCGATTTGTGTAAAAATTGTCCCGTAATATTTATTTATTTATTTTTTATTTAACGTAGGTATACCTAACTTCAACCTATAACCTATGTTTGGACTAATATCGTCTAATAAGCACTATTATTTTGGAGGAGCTTGGCTCGAAATTGATATTGCGATGGCATTGAAACCGAATTTTTTGGTAGTTTGGATCGCGTTCCGGGTATAGCGCATTATGGTTTTTTTTAAATAAATAATAATAAATAAATAATAAGTGGGTATGGAATTACGAACTTTAGTGTTTGTTCATACGGGCCTAAGTTCTTGTATGCTTTAACTTTGTAGGTACCTACCCGCATCAGCTGTAGTCATTGAACCTTTACCGAGCGATATCTTTGTTTTTTTTTTTATTCTCATTTATTTTATAAGCCATACATCTTATGATTAAGTCGGCTACCGAGCGATATTAAAGTAGCTATTTATTAATTAAACACAGTTGGTATAATTATAATGTAGGTATGTCAAGTGTCAGTATGAATGAATATTAATCTTTATGTTCTTGACCATTCATTCTTGTCTTTTAATGTAACACCTCATAGTCTGTATTTATTTATGACTAAAAGGTGCCCGCAAGTTTGTTCACGTAGTCGGATAAAAAGTATCCTATAACCATCGTGGATGCCCAGCCCAGTTACTAGCTAATTGTTACGCACTTGTAAATAAATCTTTGCATAATAAGGATGTTTATTTTATTTTCCTTTTTATGACAACCCTAGCACATCCGCGCGTGACAGCGTAAGTACTTACACGAGCCGTCGGCGTAACCCGACATCAAAAGCGTTTCACTACTGTAGGGAATATATTGTAATACTGTGACGTGACCGACACGAACGCAACATAGCCCGACGACGCAATCAACACACTGCAAAAAAAACGATACAGTGTTACCAAATCAAAGAGCTATATTTTTTCTGTTGTAACAAATTATTATTATGAAAAAACTTGAGGAAAAATATCATTTATTAATTTACTTTAACTCGATATGACCACATTTTGCCTTAACTATGGCCTTCACACGGTCGAAAAATGAGTTGCACGCTGCACGAATGTGGTCCTGCGGTATGTTGTGCCAATTATACGTATGATCGCTTTCTTCAGAGCACCCATACTGAAATTTCTTCTTTTCCTCACCTTGCTCTCCAAAATGTACTAGATAGAAAAGTCCATCAGATTTGCGTTTGGGGAATTCGAAAGCCATTGTTTGGACGAAATTAAATGTGGATCGCTGTTTTTCAGCCATTCTTGGTTAACAAGAGTTTTATGAGCCGGGGCCGAGTCTCATTGAATTGCGCACGGTCTACTACAGAAGTTTTTGCGTGCCCAAGGATCCAATGCAGCTTCCAAAGCCTTTGATGCGAAATTTCTTTACTGCGAATTTTGACAGATATGGGCAGTGTGCACCCTGTAGTTAACCATAATATCCGATAAAAGCAAGCATAGGTTGACAAAAATAAAAACCTACAGACGGACACGCATATAAAATAGTGTTAGACTAGGTCGCCCGCACGTGACAGCCCCTACACGCAAGGTGCTCAGGATGTCGTGGCATCCTACCGCCTAGCACAAGGACAACGGTAACAGCAGACCTGACGTCGTGATTAATGACATGACATGATATGACGCATTAGCCATACTCCAAGATATGCCTTTATTTACTTACATTTATTTCTTTAGTTCATGATACATTGGTAGTTTTTTGTCATTGGTATGTACCCTATTGCATGATTGATTTTTTTATCGCTTTTCTTAAAAAAAATCAAAATAACGTAAAAAATATTCCTAAAAGTGAAATTAAAATTAAAATCGACCAAGAAATACGCATGATATAGGTATTTTAAACTACTAATTAGACAGCGATTTGATAGAGAGGTCCGACAAGTACTTTTACGTCATAGTACACTACGACGGCTATATAAACTCCCTATTAAATACTGTTTTGCTAGAAAGAGATAGAATCAAATATTTGATGGCATAAATCTTGGTTATTTTTATTGTTATTCTAAAAAAATGTGTATCTACTGTTTGTGAAGGAATGAGCTTTTAATAACGCAAAAACGAAACTTCATGCATACTCCCTCTTGCAGCATTTTATAAAACTTGACATGAGCTATCCTTAACTTGATTTGACCGTGCCATATTGAGCTGTAAAAATAATATTAGCGTTTTCAAAATAGGTTCATTAATTATGTTAATGTGACATAGATTTTAAATTGTAACAACAAACTAGTCTCTGGTCACATGTTATTATGAACTTACGAACCTAAAACGCTAAACGCCCAGATCCTTTCAAAATATCAGCAGCCACCTAAATAAATAGCCCAGGTACCGCACAAGCTGTAAAAGAGCCTATATACATTATACAGCCGGTTTGAGCGTTATAAGTTCTGTATAAGCTCTAATACAGCATATGTCCTACTTGGGAGATTGGTTAAGTGCTGAAATCCCTTACTAACAGTTCAGCATATTCTGATTCTGTTTTAATTTTTTAAACTAATTTTATTTGGGTAGTTGCGTTGAAGATTATCATTTTTGGCCTGTCATTAACTCCGTGTTGAAGATAAAGTGAATCAACAGATTTGTATTCTTTCACGTGATAACTCCGAGGCGCAATTTTGCGCATATGGTGGAAACATAAAAAAACCGGCCAAGAGCATGTTGGATGCCCAGTGTAGGGTTACCAGCAAAAGAGCGTATCTTCATGTTCTGGTTCTTTTGTTGTGACGCGCAGTTTTCGGCAATAACTCAAAAACAGTAGATCAATCATATCAATCAGACCTAAAAACATGAATAATTGTAGCAAAATTATAAAAAACATGTTCATGACTTCTTTTAATTAGCGCCCGGACTGTCGGCCGCCTGGACGGCGCGAGGTGGAAGCGGGAGCGGAGACGGCGATGGCGAAACAGCGCTGTCTCCGTCCCGCGGTCGCCTCGCTGCCGTCGGGGCGGGTGCCGGCCGGCCCGGACACACAAATGCGTGCACTGATAACGCTTTGTAATCGAGAGATCTCTTGGTGGCAGATAAACCGCGGTTTTCGTTCACCAAACAATTGTTATAGCAATAAGTTTCTTCTAATGTTAAATAAATGAAAAAAAAATCATGTTGAAAACAGTTTTTACTTAAATTATTTACTAAGCGTTGGCTTTGTAATATTTTTCATATTTTTTAGATTAATGTAAATAAACTCTACTTATCTCATTGTGAAAAATCAGCATGAGCCAATGACATCAAGTCAGTGTTGCAATTTGCAAAGTTGCAAGATAAATTTGACATTTTAGAGAGGGAGACTAATAAGCTATTAAGCAAGTTTTTTCTATGGTATGTTATAGAACGACCTCTCAATAATAAAAATATTGGTGAAAAAACTACTTCCATCTCATAAAAACTACCCGAGATACAACAGTGTTATAATCACATTTTTGGACTTTCCCAAATAACGCTTCATTCATACTAAAGTCTACTTAGTGGCGTCACATGGTTAGTACCTTGTAAGGAAAAACTAACAATTTTGTTCTAGAGAGCTATGTTAAAATTTATCAAAACGGTTTCATAACAAAAGTTACTAAACATTTTATGGGTTATTCAGTGGTATTATAAGTTATTAATATTTTCATACTTAAAAAACGGACTTTCCCATCCAACTTTGAAGGCTCATAAAACAAGCTAGACGTAAGGTATCCAACAAAAAAAAATATAGGATTTCTTACATAGAAACTACCATTACGCATCAAAAATTTTTTTTATTACAGTACAGTCAACATTTCAATTATTTACATTTTGGAGTCGAGAGTCGAAAGTCGAGACCCCTTGGGGACTCAGCGCCCATAACCTGTACAAAGAGCTGTGGCTGTCTCACAAAATGTATGAGTATTGCTATACATCAAAAATATGCTGCCAGCATCTTCGAAACGATGTATATATAATTTAAAGCAATATAAAATAAAGTTACGTGCAAGCTGGAGTTAACCCCAACGTCACCCACAAACGATTTTCGTTTTGTATGGAAAATATTATTTATCTACAACTTTTTCGCATCATATGAATCACAGAGTACTTTCAAAAACGGTACAACTCTGCTTCAAACACGTGATAGGTATTACTTTCTGGCAACGAATTTAGATAGAATCACCCAAGCTGGGTTCTTAAGACGATTCTACTCAAGCCCCCGAAGTTATGGGCTTTGAGTAACTTTATTTAGTTCAGCTGTTAAGGATTTGCGACGTCTCTTGACTTATCGTATACCTAGCTTATTGAATATTCTAGTTTAAAGTTTAACCGCATAAAGGATTTTTATGGATACCATGTATTAAAACATAGCCAAGTTCGGAGTCTGCCAGATATACTACAGTGTTCTATTAATTTATCTGTTTTATGAAACTTTATTATTATTTTCGAAGAGATATGCAAGTCATTTGTACGGTGCTTAAGGTAATCAGTGTTTATTCATGAGTTTCAACAAAACGAATGTAAATAATTAAAACCTTATTTATATTCTTCATCTCCATATTATCTATATTCCTTATTTATATCTATACATCTAAATTCGCACGTGGTCTGAGAGGGAAAGTCTTTCATTACTTGTATGAGATGATTCCCCGAGAGTTAAGCAAATTTATTGCAAATCAACGATAAAACTTTAAATGAAGGAAACAAGAACAAAGAGAACACATTAATTGCACCGAAAAGATAGCACTATTAAAAGAAGAAAGCGTAAAGAAATAATTAAATTAAAATTACTTTAAATCTAGATATATAATAACACTCGAGAAATTAGACACATTTAAGTGAAAATAGCACTAATAGTTTTTGCAGTGCCAGAAGACAGAATGCTCGAAAATAAAACTGCATTTGAAGAAAGTGATGAGTCTGAAATTTCATTTGAGCAATTTGCTTTGGCAATATTTTATCCAGGTCGATTTATATTGTCCCTGATTTATATTTATTTATTACTTGAAGGCGCCCGCAACTTTGTTCGCAAAAAAGAAAAAGTCATAACCCTCTATTTGACTTCTGTGTAGTTAAGCAACAAGTATTCTATAACCATAATATAAGTGGAAAAAAAAAATACTAGTACGCCCGGCAAAACGGCGGGCGTACTAGTATTTTTTTTTTTTGCTTTATCATTTTACTGCTAGACTAGACTACTCAGCAAATAATGAATAACTAAAGTAAATAACTGTAGACTTGATATCTCTGAAATAAGAGTTATAAATTATAAATTCTCAAACAATAATGTTTTGAAAAAAATAAAGTCGCGTAATACCAAAAGGAACTATAATCCATTAATCTAATATGGAATTTCGGAAAGTAACGCCTGAATCTATAATTTTTTTTCTACTTGTGAACATAAGAACTCCGCAAATCATAATGAAAAGGCATACTTTTAAGATTGAACCGTCACTCTATACTCTATGGTTTATATTATATGTCACTGAAAAAAACTATATTATACAACTCCGCACAGAAATATAATGAGTTTAAATTTAAAAAAAAAACAAACTATTAGGGTTCCGTGCCCAAAGGGTAAAACGGGATTATATTATTGTCTGTCTGTCTGCCTGTCCGTCTGTCACCAGGCTGTATCTCATGAACTGTGATAGCTAGACAGTTGACGTTTTCACAGATGATGTATTTCTGTTGCCGCTATAACAAAAAAAATTGCCTAGGAGTATCTATTAACACTGGATTTTCATAGATACGGCCGTTTTTAACTTATATTTTGAGCGAAACCCTCGGTGCGCGAGTCCAACTCGCACTTGGCTGTTTTTTAAGTATGTTTAGACCGTAACTACATTGTTACTACAAAAACTCACTTTACTTTTTCATCGATAAAAATCTTATCTCATTGCTGAATTTCGCAGTGTGCTATATATATACATGGTCTTTTTTCAAATTTTTTTTTTTTTTTTTTCATTATTTATTACAGCTTCGAAATTCGAACTTACACGAATTTTACATTTTTTTTTGCCCGCCAAATTAAAAGTTAAAGTGTACTTTATTCACAATGGAGAAATTAGCAATCTTTTTTGTCTATTCTAAACACAAGCACAGTATTCTAATTTTATTTCTAGGTAAACAATATTGGACAACGATTCGAGTTTCAACCTATGGCTTGGAATAAAACCCTAGTTTCCAAAGCCGACAATCCCACCGCCGATAACACTCAGGGTAATGGTCAATAAAATTTCACAGTCGCATCTCCACGAGGTTTCAATTAAAACTTGAGCGCCGTTCGATAACTGGGCGCTGTTGGTTTACTGCCGGCGAGCTCTGTTTTTAAATGGATGGTAGTGCTATTTATAATATTTGTAATAGTAACTTTATTTTGTAAAATTTCAGTTCTGAGAACGAATGTACATGACAATAAGATTTTAATATGCTCCCTTTGAGTTGCAGCATCAATGTATTCCTATATTTATTTTTTATGTGTAAAACGATCACTACCCCTTTTGTGATCAACAGGCATCACTGAAAACCAGCGTTGCTCAGCTTAATCTCACAAAATTCTTTTACTTTGTGAGATTAAGCTAAGTGACGCCAACTCTGACAAGAGTGTAACGCCACAGCAAAAGAAAAGTTGTACATAAACGTGATAGTTACGATATTAATAGTACCTTAGGTCCTAGTATACCTCGTTTTGAATATATAACCCTAGTTCCCGAAGCCAACAATCTTCCGCTGATAACACTTAGGATAGTGGTCGATAAAATTTCACAGTCGCATCTCCACGAGGTTTCAATTAAAACTTGAGCGCCGTCGGATAACTGGGCGCCGTTGGTTTACTGCTGGCCAGCTCTGCTTTTTAATGGCTGGTAGATGTTTTTAAGCCGACACAATTATAAATGTTGATTTCCACACGTGCCTTCACCAGTCGCCGTCGAGCACATAATAACACTATATCGTATAAACTACCCTGACATTTGTCATATACTTTGGCAGAGAAGAATGCATCCGGAAATGTAAGCTGCAAACCTTTTGATCGCGTAAAAGATTCTTCTATAGTATTACAATAGTATCAATAAAAAGTCTGCCCATCACAGGAGCAACAAGGTTAGTTTCTTTATTCATAAAAATAACAGGAAATTTACTCTCCTGCATTGTCAGACTTATATTTGTAGGTAGAAACTATTGCCAAGCACATAAAATGGTGCTCTGCAGTTTTTCTATAGTCGTCAACCAGTGGTTGAAATTCTTGACTATCGGAAGTTTTATATTTCGAGAGGACGACTTGCCTCCATCGGATCCTACTACTCGTAGTCACCATCCGCACTGTGTCGCGTAGTTTGTTGTTTTCTTCTTTTGTTTGAAAGGCGATTTGATCGAAAGTGTTTTTAGTCATGATTAAAAAGAAAGTTGTCTGTAAAGTCGGTTTACGGACGATAATTTTACGTGATAACGTGGAAGAGAAGCTGAACGCTTAGGCCGATCGTGCCTCTCTATCGCTTGTTCCGCGCTCTCGCTTGCACGCGGAACGTGACAATTAGTCATGCTTTTTTTTGTGCGTGCAGCCGGCGCGCGGCGTTCATCGATTTATAACACGTTATCACGTCGAAAATATGCAGACGTTTAAAGGTCATCAGCTTTTTTCTAGATGTGCTTCAATGATTGTTTTAAATACAATTTACTGTTTCACCCTTGTCAAGAGTGTCAAGTGCGATACTGTTTTACTGTCGCTACAACACGCAACAACATAATAGAGAAACGTGTATGTAATTTGCGACGCGTCTCGTTGGTATTGCATTTGAGTATGCACAAAGGATACTGACGTACAGTTAGCGACAAAAGTAGCTCCATTTAGCTAAGTAACTGGATAAATCAAACACACTGAAAATAAATATAAATACATACGAGTACCACCAAGTATTCAAAACAACGGGGTAAGCAAACTGAAGTGGCAATGGGCAGGGCACATCGTTCGAAGAACCGATGGCCGTTAGGGCAGAAAGCTTCTCGAGTGGAGACCGCGTACTGGCAAGCGCAGCGTGGGAAGGCCACCTGCAAGGTGGTCGGACGACCTGGTTAGGGTTGCGGGGACTCGCTGCATGCGGGTTGCCTTTATCCGGCCCATGTGGAAGTCTATTGAGGAGGCCTAAGTCCAGCAGTGGACGTCCCTATGATTGAAATGATGATGTTAATGATGATGATGATGATGATGATGATGATGATGATGATGATGATCGCATTTCTACGTACGTAGCTAGAAATTTTCGAACACAATCTAGCTAGCATTAGTGGTGCCCTCTGTGTTTTATTTATTTTTAAATGCTAAACACATTTATCAATCATAGTATTGATTAAGTTTCTTCATTATACACTTTCGGTTGAACTCCAAAGTGAAGATAATGGTATAATGTTCCTCAGCCACAAAGCCTTTCCAAGTCGGCCAAGAAGAGCGCTCTAACTGTATTTTATTCAGTGGAGCTACTTTTGTTGCTCACCGTACGCAAATGCATCTAAGATTCACTTTTGACGGCTCATTTGAAACGGGATTTGAAAGTATATGAGAACTGTATCCATGCTAGTCCATACTAATTTATATTTAATAACTACAAGGTGCCCGCAAACTTCGTCCGCGGAGCAGAAAAAAAAATCATGCCCTCCCTTTTTATTCAGCGTAGTCGGGTAAAAGGTACTCTATAATCATCTGGAAATACCTAACTATCCGTGTACCAAAAATAGTCGAAATCCGTTAAGCCGATTTTGCGCGATGAAGAAGCAACGACACGTAAAAACGTACAAAAATCCAAATAGTCCGTAACAATTTTTTTTTTAATATGTTCAATGTACAGACATTTCATTTTTACAACTTTATAATAGTATAGATAATGTTAACTAACTAATTTGGCTCAGGGACCCAAAGAGGCCTCCGAAACGAGAGCACACCATCTGTCCCAATCGTGCGCAAGTTCTTGCCAGTTACAGACTTGAAGATGTCGCAGGTCCACCTGCATGTACACTGTCCTCCCAGCGGTACCTGGGACGACCAACCGGGAGGCGACCAGTTGGTCGTCCCACGTACGCTCTCTTGGCAGCACGATCGGAGTAGGTGACCGAACCAGCGAAGTCTGTGTGATTTTGTTACGCCGATGATGTTGGGTTCGGCCACCAGCTCCTTATTATATCTTAGTCATTCTTATAGTTATTTGAAAAAATATTTTTGTCTACCATTTGTCTCATGAGTGAGCTTTTTAATAAAAAAAAAATAAAAATTAATGCATATTCCCTATTAAATCCAGGGTGGCCAGCTGGTATTTGGCAGATTCATCCAAGATATGTCAAAAATACTCTAACACGACCGGGCTTGTGCTTTATACAATTGAAGAAGTTGTCAAGGTGTGAAGTACCGCTTCACCTTGACTACTACTACTACTACTAGTTTCTTTCGTATCTGTCTGTATATTTTGTTTAGCCTACAAAACTACAAATTTTAATGGAAAGAAAATATTCTCAGAAAGTATTTTTAATATGATAGAGCATTACGGTTTTTTTATTAAGATATAACACAGGAACCGACAAAGTGTACATTTCATCTCAAACAAAGGCACGGTAACCGAAGAGAAGCAGTATTTCCTAACGATGTTGATATACACGAGCTACCACGCCTAAACTGGAATGCGATATATTTATAGAATTTTTTTATTATTATGAAAAATCAAAAAATACGTGTCCAATATTTTTTTTATTATATTACAAACGGACTAATTAGAATTTTAATTTTCATACCCCCTCATCATGCCTATTGTAATTACCTAGATTGGAGAGCGAAAAAATATGGTCCTTGATATTTTGACTTCTATAACGCAAGCTATTAAAAAAAAATGTCCCTGATATTAAGCCAAAACGAGATAAAACACAAGTATATTACAAACTTGTACTAATAACATTAATTACGGGTTCCCCTTATGTGGCATAATCTCGATTGTCCGAATCATCATTCGGCCGAATTCATATTTTGGCATAATGCAGTTTTTTCAGAAACTGTACAATTTTTAGGAGTTTTTTAGGCATTATCCAGTTGTATACATTAGGTTAGGTTAGGTTTGTTTTATAAAAATCTTGAAAAGTTTATGTGTTCAGAAAAAAATGCATTATGCCAAATTATGAATTCGGCCAAATCTTGATTCGGACAAAAAAAATGCGTCAACAACGGGAATCATTAATTACAATATTTTAATTAATCGACAACGTGAAAGTACCTCATAAAAATTCACATTTAATTACCTCAACTTCATAAAACGGAATTAGAGAAGTGTTTGCGTTTCAAAAACTTTCGATCAATTTGAGGAAAAGTTTTCATTTAATTTCCTGTGAGTTCTCGGCGACTCTATAGGCTGTGTGAGTTCGACACCTCAATTTACCTGTTCATTTTACTTTCAATTACTAGACTTATTAGAAAAACCGGCCAAGAGCATGTCAAACCATACTCAGTGTAGGGTTCCGCAGCCGTCGATACGAAAATATGCACTAGAGATGGAAAAAAATAGGACATGAAAAACTGCACTAGCAAAAGAGAGTATCATCGTTGATTTATTTGACATGAGGTTTAGAAAATAGTGGGGGCACAATTTGTTGCAAGTTTCAGAGCCAACCATCGAAATATCTGCCACACAAAAATATTTTCTAAACAAAAATCTTACTTGCATGGAGTCCCCCCCCCCCCCATTCCAAATATTATTTTTATTATTTAACTATCGAACTAAGTAGCGGCCTACACAAGACACCCTATGCTCCAAATTTTATCAATATGCATTGAGTAATTTTTGAGTAAAATGCCTGTGACAAACGGATAGACAGACGGACGGACGGACATGATGAAACTATAAGATTAGATAACATTACTTTATTTCATAAAATAAATTACATTTTAGTCAATTTACACGAATTTAAATTATGATCGTCAAATACAAAGAAATAATAAAATAAAATCATAATAGCTATACATAGTGTCACAGGAATGTCACAGATGAAAAAGGTACATGTCATTAACTATTAATTATTTATGATAGACTGATTTAAAAATATGCTAAAAATAACTTAATTACATAAAAATGTCAATATCACCTACATGGGATCGTCAGAAAAATACTAAAACGAAATAAAACTAGATAAACACAATTTATATATCCATATATTCCTTCACGGAATACAATAATGGATTTTTCAATAAAAAGTTTCTCAATTGTCGTTTGTTCCGTGTATAATATAACCAAGTGAGATTGGACTCGCGCAGGGAGGGCTCCATAACTTCGTCTCTGTCGCACTTTGCCAAGTGCGACACATATAAGTGCTCTGCCGAGCGTTTGTGGTCTCAATGGTCACATCAAGGCCTCCACGTCAGTGGCAGAGGCAGATACAGCTTCCCTCACGATCTCCCGTTAAGTTCATAGCATATTTTTTGTTTAAAAATGCTGAATGCGGTAAAGAGCAACAATATATATATAAAATTTACAATAACATAGCCGCTTACGGCAAAAAATATGCATTTTAAGGTTAGACAGTTTATAATATCTGTTTGTCTGTCTGTGTGCGTCACCTAGCTTCCCTTTACGACAGTTGCGTGATTATTAGCCTACAAGCCTTAAGACCCAGGCTAGAATACGAACCGTAGAAAAAATAGCATGGGTATTATTTCTTCTAATTCATTAATTATTAGCAAACACCAAACCAAATACGCTAGCAAAATCACAGAAAAAAACCCTTAATAAACACATGCTTAACTTTTAGAAGTGTTATTTTTAGACGCCGACGTCAAAAATCCCATCTTTATAAAATAGTAAACAATAAAAAATTTAGATTTCGATAAATTGTTATGTCAGTTGTACGATTGTAAGCGAAGCGATATAAGCAGCTAATAAAAGTAATTTATAGGACTAGTTTTATAGGCGGGCGAGCCCAAAGCACTTATCGATAAACCTATCGCACGATCTTCGTGAATTTTCTTTGCTTGTATTTTTCAAGTTTAACAAAACCACCGTTTTCCTGAAGCCGTGTACCTGATGAGATTATACTCCAATACCAAACGAACATGCATGTTAATCAGGATGAATTAAAAAACCTCACCCACGAATCTAATAAGCTGATCAAATTTAACGAGAAAGTCCTATGCTTACGACCAATTGAAAGTAGCCTTAATTGTTAAGAATCAAATTTATGTATTATTAGTATTTCACGTTGTATTTGAATCTGCTGAACCCTAATTATAAAGTGCGTAAAGGATATCAATCTAGCGAAAAGAACCGTGAAAGATCTACACACTACAATAAGATGGTTATAAGATAATCTTCGATTAAAATTAGATAAAACAGAAAAAAAATGAAGTTAAAGACTCGTAATCCTTCCAAGATTAGCATTAAAGTTAACTGTCATAATTCATTTATACAACTTGTAGATTCAGCCACCTTCCTTTTTACTCTTGACCAACATCATAATTGGAGAGTAAACGTTGAAAGTGTATGCTCTAGAGTGATCGGTCGATTTGTGTGTACACTACGAAGCGTTAGGTTTATAAGGTGAAAGAGAATCTGCGTTATTTGCATATCATGGATATGTTTCCTCAATTTTACGCTACGGGCTTATCATTTGGGATAATATACAGATATGGGTATTTGTAATACAGAAAACATATTGTGTCAGAGCGGTATCCGAAGCTGAATATCTCGCCCACTGCACCTCTACTTTACCTCTTTATTATTGGAAATTGGCCGTGGAAAAATTCCCATCCCTCTCACTAAATTATACAATAGTCAATAAGAACAATAGACATAGCAGACAACCTCTCAAATTGTATCAACCTAGACAAAAGCAAAATTTTTTTGACACTAATGGATGTGTATGGCTATATTATTTTGTCATCTGTTCTTGCTTATGAATCTAACTCTGTATGGGGCATCCGACTCTTTAGCCGTTTGATATTTGTAATACAAAAAAAAAGTATAGTGGTATTATTTGTTAATCAATACATCGGATCGGACTACATAGTCAACAAAAAGTCGTCTTCTCAGCACTGCATAAGATTGCTATTAATTTGTATATAAGGTTACCTGATCATTTCAAAGGGTTACTAGTACATTTCATTAAAAAATAAATTAGTGGTTACTTGATGAATGCTTTTATTATGTAAAAAAAATTTATATGAGCAATTAGTTATGAATGTAACAGAGTAGAGGTAGTTAATAGTAAACAATTTATTATCAAATTAATTCACGCGTCCTAGTCATAAGATAAATATTTCTACAACATGCTGGCAGTATAGGCAGAATTCACCTCATTTACGGACCTAGATTGTACCATACTCTTGGAAATAAACTATTGATTGATTAAAACTGCATTGAAATTATATGAACAAAATGCTCCATTCACAATTTATCGAAGTTTGATCGAATGCTTGATATAATGAATGAACACGTATACAATCGCTTGCGTGAAACCATTCAATTGCCCCGAAACTCCTGCAATGACTCGTGGCCAAATATAGCACGCACAAATATTTTCTAACTGTAACAGGCAACTGAATTTTGCAATGGAGTATTGCAAGTACGCGAACATAATTAAAATCGAAATGTACCTAGAGTACACAATTCAAATCCAATGCATCGTGGTAAGTAATACTAATAGATTATTTGTCTATGAAATATAACCATACTAATGAAAACGACACCAAACAATCATGTATTTAGTAAAGTCAAAAAGAGAGTAAGACTAACAAACTACCTTTTTTAAATCATCCGTAGACTTCCACGAAAACAACTTAAAAGTACAAACGTATTTTTACAACGCTCGAAAATGATTGCGATCACTACTCGATTCACCCGTACTTACTTACGGATGCTACAAAACTAATAATTAGTTATGTTGCTTTTTTCACTAAATTATGCCTTTGTTGGCTTCTACAAATATACTTTGGTTCTGTTTTGTGTGAACCGCTTCCGGGTCACTGTGAAAGCTACATGCGCAGAATTCACAACCATATTTTTATATTCGAACTATACACCCCTCAAACATTGGCCGCACTTGTGACAGCTGACCCCAGCAATTTATCAAGTCGTATGAAAACGTCAACCGAGACGTATTCGTCGCCATCCGTGGCAGCGAGATTTATCTTTTCTGATGACGGAATTGGAACCATCGTGTATTGGAGGAGCGATGGTAAGAACAAAATACATAGGTTGGAACTCGTAGCGACCCTTGATAATCTTTTTTTTAATGACGTTGCAAACATCTTGTGTAAGGTTTGCACCCTGTAACATCAGCATCGTAGTAGATAAGTCTCTATCCTTATGAAAGTTGTACAGTTGAAAATGATCACGGTGTATAATTTTTATTTCGTTATGATAAAATATGATTTTCGTAGGTTAACTTTTGATATCAAAGTTTAAATTCAATAACCCACTTAATATGCCTTAAGGCTTCTAGGCTTTCTGTAGGATAATAACTTAATTAATGCCGTACATTCACTTAATTAAACTTAAAAACCACTCGTTAAGAAACTTAAGCTGGCAAACTGCTTCCATGTAGCAAATTTGAATAGAGAAACAATGCAAACACGGTACTAATTAGCAAATATCGTTTATTTTCACACACCGGCGAGAATCATGATCGATGTGGGTAGACACTTTGCACACTAAACACCCAATACATCGCTTACATTACCTTCTACCAATACCTAAATTAATTCTCTGGTTACGCTCATTTCACACTTCAATAGCACCATCTTAATATTTTGCCGTTGAATCCATATTCATTAATTTGCTGACAGAGATCGAGTAATTTTAATGAGCGCATTTATTATTCAAATTGTAATTTCCTTAGCGTCGGATCAACGAGGCACGGCTTTTCTAATTCCTCTAGAACAATTCGGCACACTTACGCCTGTTAAAGTAACGATAATTATAAACGTACTAGCTTCTGCCCGCGACTTCGTCTGCCTTAAATTCGTTTATCGCGGATAAGGGTATTTTTCCGGGATAAAAAGTAGCCTATGTCCTTCCCCGGGACTCAAACTATAACCATACCAATTTTCATCCAAATCGGTTCAGCGGTTTAAGCGTGAAGAGGTAACAGACAGACAGATAGACAGACAGACACACTTTCACATTTATAATATTAGTATGGAAATATGGATTTGCTCGCCCCCATTTTTAGGCATTGTTCGTTTTTATGTACTAATTCAAGTAAAAATTTATTATTAAATGAGAGCAAAACTAATTACAACACGCCACCAAGGCATTTGCGGTTAAAAAAGATATGATAATTTCATAGAAAATGACCGAGTTTTGTTTTTCAAAATCTTCAATACGTACTATGTTATTATTTAAAAACTGCGGCTTACCAATATTCGCAATAGCCACTAACGGATAAACGCTTAAACTGTTGAGTTAAAAACGTTTCCTTGAATATACTTTTACCGCATAGTTTCTACTTAGCAAAATCATCTGTCACTTCCAACCTCCCAGATCTTGATTCTATTTCGACCGACAGAAACGCATCCATCGTTTCAGCCATCTTTTTTATATTTCCATCTGGTGCCATGTCTTCCTCGTTTTTTTTTTAAGGAGTCATTTATTGCTGTACCCCTTTTGCTTTGATCTCAGTTCAACACTTCTTTCCTAACCCGTATATGATATATGTTATATTTAAAGTAAAAAAAAAATTAAATATGAGCAACTTCTGGTTTGCTTCATGTTAGCATTGTTATAAGAAAAACCACTTATCCAAGCGTAACAGCGTAAGAAAATGTTTCCGTAAGATTTGTTCCAAGATTACCTACATCCCATTTGTGGAGAATTTCGTCCGTATTTTTTTAGTCGACTAGAAAATTACAATAAAACTGAAACAAAACTTGCATTTAGCATTAAAACGTTTACCACACGTTGAATTGTATAAAAGTTAAGTTAAGTTATACCGTATCATAGTTATACGTAGTTTATGCCCCAGAAAAAAACTGTACACAATATTGACATAATTATGAGTTGGGTATCAAATCCAAATGCCTCTACAAGTAAAAGTATTTTTTTCTCTAAAATTGACTTTTAGAATATTCTCGATTGCCTCCCTACAGTTTTAGCTATGATAAACTGTTTTAATCTGGCTAGGAACATATAGGTAAAGTACTGTGCGCGACACTGTCACATCAGTTGACATTCTCAGTTATAATTCATAGCATTAGAGGTGACAAGCAGGGTGTCAATTATTAAAATTAAAAATTCAAGCATTGGGCCGTATATCTATCAATGTGAAATAGCATTATCATTATTCCCATTACAAGAAGCAAATAAAATATCAAAGAAGTTAATATATATTTTAAGCAACAAATACTGGTGAGCAAACTTGCAGAATCGGTACCTAAAACTTCTACAGTACAAAAACGCTTTAAAAACACATCACGATATGAATTAAACAAAAATGTATAAAAACTTGATTTATAACAAAAATCATCCTTCACGGAGTAATACTATTAACATTTTTTTACTGAGATTTTCGTAGCACTACGCGCGTAGTCGATAACATGGGAAAATGCGTATGTAGCGAAAACTTACTACTGACGAGCAGAGCACCCACCTAGCGGGTGCCCGGTCGTAGGTTGTTAACCTCTAGTTGGGTTGATTAACACATTCACGACCGGGAACCCGCTAGGCAGGCGCTGTATTCGTAGTAACTTTTCACTACATACGCATTTTCCCATATTATCGACTACATATGTAGCTTTACGAAAATGTCGGTCGTGAATGCGTTAAACATAAAGCTTTTCAGTTAAAATTTATATCACTAATTGGTTATTGAATTGATTTCCTAGAACTTCAATTGTTTGCTTAGTTTCGGATCACACGCAAACGGAGTAATTACTCGTATAAGATGTAAATGTTGAACTAGTTACTAGGCCTATTCTATTATATTGTAATTAAAGCTTTCTAGGCGTGGTATTTGCTTAGTAACAATCAATTTTAGGTAAATATGACCCTACTCTTCAAATTATACTTTTAGAACATCGGCATTAGAACAACGTCGACATAGTGCGTAAGTAATTATATAAATTTATAGGTTTCTATTGGGTTGTACGTTGTTTCATATACTACAGTTTTATAGAATTTTGTTTCAAATAAAATGTTTCTCATATTATCATTTCATAGAATGGTCAAACCGCAGATTACTCACACTTTAGAAAATTAAATCGTAAATTTTTATTGCAAAGAAATTATATTATTTCGATATTCGTGTCATAGAATGTCACATCATATATTATTGATCCTTATAATATTCAGTTCAAGTAAAACTTATTACCTAGACTACTTATTTATACAATTGTGTTTTAACCTACAGTTTTCGGTCTGTATATACTTCCATGCAAGTAAGAATTCTGACGCTCCGCTCGCTTCGCTCGCTCCGCTATCTATGGTCATAAAACAAACCTAACCTAACCTACAGTTTTCGGTCTTTAGCCTAACGTACTAACTGCGAAATTTTAATATACTTCCATGCAAGCAAGCATTCTGACGCTCCGCTATTCATGGTTATAAAACAAACCTAACCTAACCTACAGTTTTCGCTCTATATGTACTTCCATGCAAGTAAGTATTCTGTCGCTCCGCTATTCATGGTCATAAAACAAACCTAACCTAACCTACAGTTTTCGGTCTTTAGCCTAACCTACTAACTGCTAAATTTTAATATACTTCCATGCAAGCAAGCATTCTGACGCTCCACTATTCATGGTCATAAGACAAACCTAACCTAACCTACAGTTTTCGGTCTGTATATACTTTCATGACGCTCCGCTCGCTTTGGTCGCTTCGCTATACAATATTCTATAAAAATCTGTCAGCGAATCAAGAATACAATAATTCTATTAGTTGGTGAGTCTGATAATTAAAAAAAAGAGATAATAAAATTCATTGATTTGTATTTCTGTGAAATATGTTTCTTTCAAATAAATAGTCTTTAAAACAATAATATTCTAACTGAAAATCCTGAACCATATATTCTTTGAAACATTTTCTGCGAAACGAAATTCTGTGAGATTTCTGTCTGCGAAACAAGGGGACGCCGTTTCTATTGGCATTCACTGCTTTTTTTTGGATTTACACTTTACATTTATGTCTTACTCAATAATTTCATTTATTGACCGAGCGGCGAAGCGCGAGCGAAGCGTCTCCGTTTCAACTTGAGGAAAATTGCATTCGTGAGTCCGACGGATGTCAGTCTGTTCTTCTCTACAGGTCGCATTTCGCGACCGATCGATTCTCAAGAAATGTTGTGAGCAGGTTCGATATATATATCGATTAAATTTTCGGCATATTTTCAAAATGGCATAGATATGGAGCGACACTATGATTCTATTGGTTCCAATAAGAGACAAAGAATTCCTATGATTTACACTCCTAAGACAAGGTGAATGAATGTATGAACATTTTTAATCCAACGTACAAAGTTTGAGGGTGGTTTAAGCAGTTTGCTTAACACTTTCACAACTGCGAACTCGCTAGGTGGACGCATTACTCGGAGTAAGTTTTCGCTACGTACGCATTTTTCCATGTTATCCACTACGCCCGTAGCGCTACGATAACCTTCGTTGTGAATGTTACTTTGGTTGCTTATGTATTGTAGGTAAGGTATACGTAAACGGCTCGCAAAATGTACAGTATCAAACTTCTATATATTCCCTGGTCATTTGATTGAACGAGGTTTTAGAACGATAAAGGCAATTATTTAAGTTGCCCATTGCTTAGCGTGGCATGAAATTCGGCCGAGCTGGGCCGGACTCAAGTTTAAATTGAAATGTACTGATGGATAGAATTGTTCCATAATATAAATTTCAATTTATTGGACGGGTTGATACATCCCTTCTGTGCTGTTTTATTTTACAACTCTGACGAATTGGTTTTGAGTTTTGTTGATGTATTGAATTTTTTGCGTACTTTATTGAATCGGCGCGTATCAGATCGGAGTGTCTCATAACACATTTAATTTTCGAACTATCCGGAGACTTTTGGTACATTGCAATTTAATAAAACTTGTTATTATTATATTTATTAAAAATGTTACCATTATAAATAACATATTTCTTACAAGTAAGGATCCCGGATTTCTGAGAAATAGTTTGAATTCCTTTAAGTTCACTTCAGATACATTCCCATTTTACAACTTCTTAGCTCGTCAACAATCTCAACAGACTGCCTTTTCGATACACACAGATCGTTTTATTTAAACTTATAAGACCGGTATTAGGCCCTCTTTTTGAGCCAAAGAATACTGATTGACCTATGATGACCATTTCTAGCAATGAATGTAAAACTGTACAATTTTATATATTTTTTCCTTTCATTATAAAATAATGATTTCAGCTTCAGGCCCGTAAAACAAACAAATAAAGCCTCAAACATATAATCCGAGCGTTCGATCAATCCGGTTCGAAGCGGGTATTGTCATACCGGTGCCACAAAGAGCCTCCCAGCTGCAAGGTGCACCTTATTACATGTCACACTTTTCCACACATGGAGATAAAGTTTAAGGATAGCGGAAGCGACAGAGGTTTGACTTCGTCTGCGCAGAAATTACACTTTCATCGTAACATCCACTTACCGCCATTTTGAGGGCACGTTTGGCTTAATTGGTTGCACATCGGGATAAGAAGCTGGCGGTCCCAGTTTTGAGACCCAGTCAGCGCAAGTTTTTGTGTGATGAGCACGAATGTTCGTTCTTGGGTCTTGGAACTCTTGGATATTTTAAATGTATATATAGGTATTATAATTTGTGTGTAATGCTATGTATAGGCTAATACGCCTAGTACCCTTAAGCTTTGCTTAGTTTGGGACAAAGAGTAAGATTGTCCCTGATGTTTAGTTATTTAATATCATAAGTTTAACCCTATTAGTCTCTTACCATAAGGTGATATAAAGGTCAATCGCTTGTCAGGCTCAATCTCCTTGGCTAACAACCGGCCAACAGTGCTTTGGACCTAAGTCCGCAGCACATTTTTCAAAACACCCTAAATATAAGAAGCAATCGTTAAAACATTTTTAATAAACTCGACACGCTACATTAAAGCTGATGGTTCTCAAATGGCTAAACTGATATTTTTTTAGTCATGGCTAAGAACACTCTTAAATTCAAGAAATAAAATCATAATCGAGTCATCCGTTCAAGAGCTATGATGCCACGGACAGAAACACAGATACACTAGAGACAATAATGACACCCTTTTTTTCGTCGGTGGTTAAAAATACAGCCTTTGGCTGTCGCTCCCTACTCTACTTTGGTTTCAACAAGCAAAACGTCAATCATCTTCTAGCTCTCTGGTTCAAAGCATTTAACATTTATCCAATTTCAAGGATCATTTCTATTTAATGAGTTAGATTTATAGCACATTCAGCGCAAATATATCTGTTTCTAGCTTTAAGTGGTGTATAACTTTTTAGTCGCTACGTACTACGTTCTTAAAGGGGTTGCGAAGGGTAAAGTAGAATTGCTTACAGTTTATAAGAGTAAGTGGGTCTGTGGCTCATCGCGTACGGTCGGACTTCAGCCTCTTAGGTGCAACAAGGCCTTGTCCTGTAAGACCCGAATTCAACACGCTCTGTTAGTTACTAATGCTTGATTACATCAGTCAAAGTCGACTATTTTACAGCCGTTACTCTACCATTAAGGCTAAAATGGAGCCTAAGTGTTTTATTACTTAGGTGAAGATAGACTGATCACTTTGCACTAGCACTGCAATTTGTATCTAACAATAATTTTTGTATACCTTGACTACTATTTTATTCTGTGTCATGACCTAGATTTTAAGCACATCCAGTGCAAATATATCCATCACCAGCCTTTCCTCAATCTGGCGTGAAAATCTACTCTCTTCTATTCCGAGTGGTGCGCTACTCTTTAGTCGCGAGTCACGTACTGCGTTACTAAGGAAAAACGCATTAAAACTGCTTACAGTTTGTTCGAGTTAGTGAGTTTTGAGTTAAACAAAAAGACCGTTTATATGACTAGGGGCTCGTTTGACAAAAACTTGTAGCTTGTATTACAAGTTTTTGTGAATCGAGCCTGTTTGATACACGCTTGTAATTTCTATTACAAACGGAAGTCTATTTCCGACAATATTTATTAAAAAGAGATTGCCACTTGTAATTAGGGGCATTATTCGAATGAGTCTTTAATTAACAATTTTTTTTTTATAAATATTTATTGATTACAAGATTCGCGAATAATTTAATGGCATTTCATCGCATCTCGACCGCATCTTCTGATGATGCCTTGTAGAGAAGCAAAACACGTATCGAGGATTACACTGTTTGGTGATGATTTGTTTCATTATTTTTGTCCAGAAGGAAAATATATGCATGTGAATTTTTTATCTAATCTGGCCATGATAATGTTTCACACTATCATCCATTAATTATAAAACTCGGTTTTGCCGTTAGAATATCATCAGTTTTTTCCAGACTTGTCGAGGGATTTTTATTGGTTCACTTATACACTTTACATAACTTTATTTGTTTTAAATATCATAGAATAGAACCAACCAACAAATTCAACATTGTATAGCATCGATAAAATGGAACCAACGTTTAATATCTTCCACTACCAATAGATCGTAACAACCGTACTAGATGTATAAGACAACGCTCTTTGTATTAGGAGTGCAGTATCTCAGTATTCTAAAGTTGTAAGTTGTAAGTCGGAAGCTAACAACTAGTTTTCTGCTGACTGGGAGATCCGGGGAACTTCTGTTTGCCCGCATTTAACTTCATATACGGGCTTAAATTTTATTTTCAAGTTACAATGTTCAAAGCAACGATAACTTTAAAGGCTGGAGTGACACCAACTACACCCTCTAAAAACAAAATTGCCATTAGAAAGTTCCGCATTCGTGAAGTAGCCAAATCATTCGTAGGCCAGTGTATACATTTTTATAATAAGTTACCAGATAATGCTTAAAAATTACCTTTTCCAGCTCTCAAAAGTACTTAAAAAGTCTCTAATGGCAAAGGCATATTTATAATATGCCTTTATATCCTTATTGGGAGATGCGATTTGACTATTACTATTATTATTGCTATGGATTTTTTTTAATTATATCTTGTATAGTTTAACATTAAGAAATATTTTATTTTGATATTTTTTCATTTAAGCGTTTTATTATTATTATTTCTTTTTCTGATGTTGTGATGACGATCCTTATTGGGAGATGAGATTAATTATTACGTTTATTATTTACTTCTGTGTTTGACATTGTAACGTTTAATTCAATTTTACTTTATATTGTATACGACGATCATGATGTAAATACTTATAACTTTGACTAATGGAAATGTATACTGTTATTTTCTCATGTCATAAATAAATCAAATCAAATCTTTAGATGTTAAATAGTCCTCTACCCTAAAGTCGGAGATCGAATTCGAGATCAAAATTGTAAACAAATGGGTTGCCACCATAAAAAAATTCACGCAAGCAGGTGGTTAATAAAATCATTGAAATAGTCATAAAAACAACCATATTCTGAATTAAATAGGACCGTACGAGTAATTAAAAATATTTTTGTCAGTTAAACAGCAAATAATCTTTTTTTTAACGCATATTTGTGTAGTTCAAATAAAATCTACGGAGATTTAATTTATACCACTGGGAATGATCAGAAGTTGTGAACCTTTCATATAGTAATAAAAGTAAAAATAATAACCAGTTTATTCGTAATTTAATTTTCAAATATTCAGTGATAACATGCAGAAAAGGGAGCGTACAAGTATTACGTAACGAATTTGGGGGGGGCAGGGGGTGTCTTCGAAACGTTAGGATGTGTTAAAGGGGCGGGAAGGGGAGTTTGCTCAGGCATCTTTTCTCAATATTTCAAATGGAATGACCACTTGAAAATTTTAGGTAAAATGGTCCCTACTCGGTGGTTACGTAACGTTTTACTTGGGGGGGGGGGAGTGAAAATTGCGACATGTAATACTTGAACGCTCCCAAAGACATACTTTAGACCATAAGGCTTAAATCGATTAATGTCATAGCCAGGGGCCATTTTAGTTTCTCCGTCAGTCCATCACACGACATTCGTAGTTCGTTGTCTGAACTCCAATCAGTGGGGAGAAAAGAGGCTTTGCCCTAAAAAAGGTGGTGTAAAAATGTTTTAATTTGTATCACTTAAGTATAGGCTACAAAATAGGAATACAAAGTTACACGGGGGTGTTTCTATACTTCTCATAGACATTTTTGTCATAAAGTCAACTGTTGAAGCATTATGTAAAAAGAACTAAATTTGGCCTCTTCAATTCAAGATGGCGGCTAACGCTGTGACCCCACAAGGTCGAAAACTTACATTTTTCATGACTAGCCAATACTTGAGCAATACAAATTAAAACATTTTCTACTCCACCTTTTGTTGTGCAAAAATACGTGCTGACTGAGCTATTTGTCGAACGAATATGTTTCTCGTTGTTTGTAGTTTATTATAGTTGCAATAAAACAAACATGTGGTCAATAAAGTCCGGATATTAAAAAAAATAAGAAAAAAAAGGTATTTTACCCCCGGCACGTTACTTTGACGTTGACAGTTGTTTTTACCATTTTTGATCTTGAATTCGATCTCCGACTTTATAGGGTAGAGGACTTTTTAACAGACAAAACTGCATAGCACAAAACAGAAACCAAATAATTTACTTTAACCGGGACACGGTTCTTATAAGGTGGTATATTTCAAACGTACTTAAGTTGTTTTAAATAAAAAAACCATTGCTTGCTTTTCAATCATCTATTATTTTTTTTACTTTTATAAGTTTTGATATTTTTCTTGGAGAACTACGCACTGACTTTATACTTAAAACATACATGTTGGATATTCTAAGTACAAAGATTGTAATAGATATAAGAGTTATTTAGAAAAAATGACTGACTATTGAGTTTGTTTCGGCTTTATTCTCAACAGTGGTCTTCTCTTGGGAAACGCCGTAGAGTCAGACTTGTAAAATTACCCTTGCGGCCTACTTGCGTATAAGTATCATTTTTTCAATAGTTTCTTCATAGACACACGATTTTCTAAATTATATTTTTAATCGACTCCCAAAAAAGAAGGAGGTTCTCAATTCGTCGGAACTTTTATTAAGTCACAACTAGACGGTGCCCGCAACTTCGTCAGCGGATGAGAAAAAATCATAACCCTCTTTTGTTCTTCAGCCTTGTCGAGTATAAAAGTATCCTATAATCATGTATGGATCCCGCGCCCAGTGACCCATGTAACAAAAATAGAAATCCGTTTAAACGTTTTGACTTGGTGAAGCCACAACGACGCTTCCATACATACAAAATATAAAAAATTAAATTCTCGATTCAAGTGACCTTCAAACTTATTTTTTGAAAATATCTTCAATGTACACACATTTCATTTTTTCAACATTATAATAATATAGACGTTACATACGCTGCGTAATGTGATTACCGCGCCAAATATGGCCCTGACAAAGAGCTAATTTTCCGGTTCTACGATCATTCTCCACACCAAACTGCCAATTTAGACCACTTAATGAGTTAGTGATAGTCTAATACCAGGGTCAGAGACTTGCTACACTTAAGTGGCAGTGGGCGGGGCACATTGCTCGTAGAACCGAAGGCGACCGCGTACAGGACGACGCAGCGTAGGGAGGCCCCCAACAAGATGGACCGATGATCTGGTGAAGATCGCGGGAAACCGTTGGATGAGGGCGGCGCGCGACCGGTCGTTGTGGAGATCCTTAGGGAGGCCTTTGTCCAGCAGTCGACGTCCCTGGGCTGATATGATAATGATGAATACCAGGGTTATGCGTAACAATGACACATATATTTATAATTTATACATAATAAACTTACTAAGAGAATTTTAGATAGGGTAAAAAACGATGTAATCCAATGATGATCCAAGAATCTAATAGCAACTTTAATTTGATACGATGGTACTACCAGTCTCCAGGTATTTCTAACAACTTTTAGGACTTTAACATTTAATTTAGCTTCCGTCCAGCATTTGCGCTACAAAAGCAAAGTTAGCCCACTTTGCGAACGTAATCAGGAATGTGAAGTCAGATTAGTGACGCGCTTTCATAAACGGAATTTTTGATAACCCCATTTTGCTGGCTTACATCGACTTAGTGCAACTTTGCTTCATGTATTCTATATTCGCTTGAACATTTGCTTTATTTGGACGGAGCTACGTTGGACCTCTAATAATACACACAGAGTACAGAGTGAGAATATTATTTATTATTTACTATTCAAAAACTTACACAGCATTACAGTAAAAACCAAGACACTGTGAACTACAACATACAGAAAAACTAAAAACTAGTCGATATAGGCGACGTAACTCTGTTGCTCCGTTGCGTCGTCTGATCTGGTGTAGAATTCGGCAGATTGCCCTGGAACTGCCGAAGCACTACCTTCGGCCAGAAGTCCGCACTTGCGATGGTGTCCTGCAGCGGCCGCGGCACGCGCACCACAAACAAGCTGTGTAGTAGGACATAGTAGCGGGACTGCAACTGGTGTACAGCGAGAAGCCAATCTTATGACGGAGTAACTCCACCACGTCATCAGCCACGGTGGAGTGATGCATGCGCGACTCATAGAGCGTTTTACTCGGTGTAGCAATCCGAAGACCAGAACTAACCGGCTCAGCAATGCCACACAGAGTTTTGCGAGCTGCCTTGCGCGCCTTGCTCCTCCTTTCGACCAGTTGTATCCTCTCCTTATCCACATCAGTGCGGGAGAACTACTTCCTCTCAAGAACCCGTACTACACTTGCCTTAGAAGGCAAGGAGACCCGGTTAGCTGTGACAGGCTGACCGGCGTCGTCAGCAAAAGCACGCTGACGTGACTTCGAAACAGAAGGTGGCCACAGGTGCGGGGGGAGCGCGGGCGTTGGAACGGGGGTGCAGCACCTTTTACAGTGTCAGTAACACGCGAAATGATAGACTCGACGCTTAAAGTAGCAGGAGCAGGCCGGTCATCGCTCTTAGAATTTGATGTTATTCGCTTTAGTTAAAGTTCTTCTGTAAAATTAGTCTTTGCAGCCGATGTGATTCATCTGAGTAATGTGAATCAGAATTTACAATGGGGAACATGCATGAATTTTTTTTGTCGTTTTTCTTAACTTAATATCAGAATACCGTTAAAACTATTTCAAAATGTAAAATTTAAATTTAAATCGACCAAGAAATACGCAAGATATCGGCATTTTAAACTATTAATTAGACAGAGAGGTCTGATATGCACTGTTACGTCATCGTGCACTCTGGCCATATAAACTCCATATTAAATTCTGATTTGCTAGAAAGAGATAGAATGAAATGTTTGTTGGCTTATATCTTGGTGATTTTTATAGTTATTCGAAAAAAATTTTTTGTCGACTGTTTGTTACACGAATGAGCTTTTAATAAAGCAAAAATTAAAATTTATGAATATTCGCTATTATGTTTTAAGTAAATTCTTATGTTATGACTATAGAAAAGAGTTAATTTCTGTAGTTTTATAAACACATAACATAAGAAAGTTCAGTACATTTCATTTTTACAACTTTATAATAGTATAGAAGTTCGTTTTATTGTTTAGGTCCTATTAACAGTTTCGCTGCCAAGTGTTTCATAGCGCTACGCACTTTCCTCTACATGTAAGGAAACGCATGGTATCAGCTACGCGTCTATGAGCAGAGCGCCCGCTAGCAACTGGCAGTGAATGTGTTAAAGGTATATATTATATACACTTTTACATAACCTAACCCTTTGACCTCCGTCCAACATTTTCACTAGAAAAGCAAAGTTAGCGCACTTTGCGTACGTAATCCAGAGTGTGAAGCTAGATTAGTGAAGCTTAAAACCCGGATTTTTTTGCAAACTCTCCTTTTTAGTCTATTTAAGCACTGGCTTAAATAGACTTAGTACAATTTAGTTCTATTTTATACTGGCTAGAATAATAAATATTAGTTTCATTAGACCAAAGCTAGGTTGCAGTTCGAAATAAAAAAAAACCGGCCCAGTGTGAGTCGGACGGAAAAAATTTTTTCGTTTTAGTGACCTCCAAATAGTCCATAACAATCAATTTTTTTAAATATCTTCAATGTACAGACATTTCATTTTTACAACTTAATAATAGAAGACATTTGATGTCATAAAAACGATTTTATGACATCAAATATTTGTCAATTTTAGGGCTCAAGACTTCGAGCCCTGTGTTAATAGGCAGACGGACAGGCAGACAGACAGTGTAGGTTTATTATTATGACGATTTCGTTGGTATAATTTGGATATAACCCAAAAAAATCCCTACACACGACACACTCAAAAAATCTGTTAAATGGGTCAATCAATATTTTTCTTTATCTCGTTACCATGGTTACGTCCCCGGAGTCACTCTTTTAGAGTCCCCAGCAAGCTCGGTTCTCCATACAAACTTAGTTACGCTCTCATTTTATAACAAGTAGCTAGTTTGCTCTGAAAATTTGTAATTAGAATAACTTAAGGTATATGCAGGCCGTTAATTAGTTTATATAGCTTAAGATACGATAGTTAAAAATTTCAGTGAATTTAAGTTTTTTATACAAAACTTCTTTTTGCCGTATTTCGTTTGTTTTATAAACTGGAGCCATATAAACTAATTACAGGCAGCATATAGGTACCTCATGTCATTTTATATGCAAAGTTTCGTTACAATCCAACACGTAGTTGTAAAATGAGAACGAAACTCCGTTTGCATGGGAAGGTTCAATTCGGCCGAGCTTGCTGGGGGACTCTTAACACTCGGATTTTAAATGATCGAAATATAATAACATTTTCTTTTTCTAGCCAATATAGGTCCTTTTTTCAATTTTTCAAGGGCCCATCTCGTCAGTAATATCCCAAGCAGCACATTAGTGAATTTTGCAGCTTATCTTATAGCTTTATGTTCAAAATGATTGGTATAACAGTGTTTGATAAAACTTATAGCTTTAAACATAACTCAAAATTGTATATGAGTTCATCCTGTCACTTCTAGTTGCTTAGGAACGTTTTTTGTTTCTACTTTATTATGGTTGGGTAAAGTCGATTTTGCTACTTAAAGTTGCATGCAGGATTTAATTGTCACTGAATAAGAAGCAATAGTGCTATATAAGGCCCTAAAGTCACTTATAAGCAACTTTTACAAATAAGTGGGAACATACCCTTATTTGGAACTTTTAATTCCAAATGACTAGTATAATGGAGCAGTATATCACCAATAGTGGCTAAAGAAATAATTTAACGGCCCTTTTGGAACCTAAAAATATTGCAACTTTTAAGGCCTAGAAGTACCTTGCCACTCCAACGCATAATTAAGTCTCAATAGGAGGTTATTGAAACCAAAAGCAGTTATTTTTACTTATTTCAAACCACTAACAGTACTAAAATTAGGACATTTAATATTCTATGTTCCTATTGCCCCTGTCAAAATATTATTCGTCGTGCGTCACTCTATAGATACAAATTTGTTGTGTACATTTGTTTCTGTTGATATAAGGTTCCAGACATTAGACTCATCACAAATTAATACAAAAGAGCAAATAATTAGTATTAGTTGGTATCAGTAAGCATAGCATTCACTGCTTTGCCACTCACAAGATACAAATAAGTTATTTTCAGACCTAATAGTTCCAAATAGAGAACAAATAAGTGAAAATAAACACTGTAAGATCTTTCTTGTTCCGCCATGTTTACAAAATGGAGTCCTTGAAAATGAATTATTTTAAACATCATTTTATCACACTTACGCATAATCACAGACTTTTGATAGTTGTGTCGATGTTATTTTAACATTGTACGTAACATACAATCATTAGGTCAGGTTTTCAACATATTTATTTCTTACGAGTATCAATTCCTTATTTGATTTAGCACTCTCTTTTTAAATATTCCTGATCAAATCAAAGGCGCATCAAAATTTACAAGGAAACCATACTATATTTTCACGGTAAAAAAACATTCGCAAGAATTTCGTCCTTATTTCAATGCTTAACGTGAGGTTTTAATCATTTACCAAACAGATGTCATCCAAAATTAAAATGGCAGATCACATTAAAAAACCCAACTTGTTGCCGCACCACTCAAAGGAACTTTGACGTTTGCGTTTATTCATTCGGTCAATGAGTGAATGAATCGTTTATAGCTCGTATCTTCCACCTATAGTTGAAATTACCACTTAAGGTACTTGTGAGATCTCTTGTGGATTCAATTTAGAACCAAAAATAGGCTGCAATTTTTCTCCTTTTAGTTCTATATTGGTTGCTTAAGGGTTCTTTCCACCTATATAGAACTTAGTAATGAATGGCTGTTTATTTCACTTAAGTATTTAAATAGATGTGATATACGAGCTATTTAACCTAAGTTGTGCTACTTGGGATAGGCCCGTCTCGTAACTAAATAGCCTAGATTATTAGCATTTTTCTAAGCAACTCTGCCAGTTTTGTCTACGGGACAGAATAACGATAAGGAAGCAGTTGATCCACCTAGTTTTCAATACCCCTCTTTCTTTAGTTGCTAGCAATTAATAATAAATAAATTAATTATAAATATTACAGGACAATTTTACACAAATTGAACTAGTCTCATGGTAAGTTAAAAAAGGCTTATGTTATGGTTACTGGACGACGATATGTTTAATAGATATATTTACTTATATACATACAAAAAATCCAAGATTCGGGAAGAAATATTTATGCTCATCTCACTAATTAACCAGCAAGAACACTTTCTATGAAGTTATCTTTCGAAGACAAAGAACTAAGTCAATTTCACGCCGTTCGTTCAAGAACTATAATGCCATAGACAGACACGCAGATACACATTTCAAACTTAAAACAATCTTCTTTCGTTGGAGTTTTAAACAGCATTGAAACGGTTGGTCGTCGAATCCAACTCGCATGGGCAGCTTTCGGAAAGCTACGTAATATCTTCTCGTCTCAAATACCGCAGTGTCTTAAGACGAAGGTTTTTAACCAGTGTGTGTTGTCGGTGATCACATACGGCACTGAGACGTGGTTACTCACAATGGGTCTCATAAGAAGGCTCATTGCCACTCAAAGGGCAATGGAGCGAGTTATACTCGGAGTCTCCTTGAGTGGTCGAATTAGTAACGAAGATATCCCCAGAAGAACCAAGGTCGTCGACATAGCTCAAAAAGTTGCTAGACTTAAGTGGCAGTGGGCGGGGCACATTGCTCGTAGAATCGATGGCCACTGGGGCAGACAGGTTCTTGAGTGGCAACCGCATACAAGATGACGCAGCGTGGGAAGGCTCCTAACAAGATGGATCAATGATCTGGTGAACATCACGGAAAACCGTTGGATGATAGTGGTGCACGACCGGAGCTCCTTGAGGAAGGCCTCAAACTAGCAGTCGCTGGTCTGATATAATGAATTCAAACGCCATCAGCGATCACCTTAATAGTACCTTATTTAAACGGAATCAACACGATTCGATTAACCTTTAAGAGTTTTTTATTAAATATCCAGCACCTGACAAAACCGATAAAAAACCGGTTTTAAAAAACAAACAACCAACAAATTGCAATTATCCCCGCCAAGCTGTGAACCGAGCAATAATTTCAATTGGTAGCTTTATTAAATTTTCCTTTTTTGTGGAGAAAAAACTGCATTTTAAATCCTCGGGCGCAAAATTGAAAGGCATTTATTGGATTTAGCTATAATAAAACCGTTTTATTATCGAGCGGAATAACCTGGTTTGCTGCATTAATGCAAGGCATTACGCACGTGTGTATTATCATATAATTTATACATATATCAATTGCTACGGTCTTGCATTTAAATATGTGTTACGTACTGGAACAGAATAAAGTTCGAAAAACCGATGGCCGTTGGGGCAAAAAGGTTCTTGAGTGGAGACCGCGTACATGAAGCGCAGCGCGGGAAGGCCACCCGCAAGGTGGTCGGATGACGATAATAAGTGAAAATCGTGTAAGTTTAAAATTTCAAATCAATATAAAGAAGATAGACAAACTAACACTATGTACAAAATATATAAAACACTAAACTGCATGCATACAATTACTGTGACCAGGGTAGACCGGGTAAGGTTGTATCACGTGTCGCTTATCACAGCGGTCATAATAGACCATGAACCGGTGTCGAAAGATCGCGAGCGCTATATCTCCCTCCCTGCTATATAAAGCTCTCGCGATCTTTGGACAGTGGTAGATGAACATATATATTCGTTTCGTTTTCTTTTATGGCCGTCGCGTGACAAATTACCCTTACCCGGTCTCCCCTATGCAGCAATGAATTGTAATTTGAACTTTCGATCTGTTCCGATAAAAATTAAAGAATTCCTAGTGGAAAACTCTAAGTAATCGTATTAGTAGCTTATCGATAGGTACCTTTAGATTCAAAGTACGTAACCGCCATTGATTTGGGCCAAGGGAAGAAAGCGGATTTCGAGACGACTCTGATAATATGAGTCGGGCGAAAAAGAAGTTTTCAATGATATATGTCCAGTAGTTATTGGTTTTAAGAACGGGTACTTATCATATGCTTTAAAGAAATGTGACGTCATAGAACTCTTGATTTGTTTTGAACTCTTGGGACAAAAAAATATTATTTCTGACCTATCCTATCATATGTCCTGTCTTATTAGAAATCATGATCGCAATGCTCAATTCCTCAATCCCATACTAATTCATCTATACCAATACTAATAATATGCGAAAGTAACTAAGTAAGGCCTATGTTCAGCTGTGGACATCTGTGGCTGATAGATAGATAGTTGAAAATCATCAATTTAGGAGCTATGTTTATACAGGCAGACAGAGTTTAAATTTACCTATTGCACCCCTCATTTTTCATCAGGAGTTAAAAATAAGAATCATATCCCAATTATTACTTTCATGACCAAGAACTGGCGAGGTGAGCACTTTGCTCGTAGTAAGTGTTTGGTGCATAAACATTGTTTTTTTTGTAATCGGGTAACGCTACAAAAATCTTGGTTGTGAAACTGGTGGTAACAGTTTAAATCATTATTTTTAGCAAAATATTCTGATCTTGATCGTGGATTACATTTCGGGTATTCTTGTTGTTTCGCCTGCCAATCCACCTGTCAAGTAGTCGTTGTTGAGCAGAAAAGTTAATTAACTCGGCTGAAAATGAACTTTTACATTCGAATAAGGAACTATGTTGTGAGTGAAACGAAATTAAATTCATAAAGTGAACTGGATATTATTAGACCCAGAGTTATCTCTGTCTAAAATTGTGTTATACTGGCGAGCTCCTACCCAAAAACTTTGATATCAATAACGCTACACTGTGTGTACAATGAACTATAGACAAGTCAGGTACTTTTCTATTGAGGGTGTGCCTAATTAGAGAGACGAAAGATGCTCCAAATTCCATGGACCCCATTCCGAACCAACGCGTCTATCCTAAGAGAACTTAACGTGAAAGCAAGCGTTTCCACCACCAGCCAGGAAGTCCGTTGCTGATAGATACATAGATATACACAAAAACTATAGTTTTTGGCACCATCAAAGATTTCGCTTTCCAAGTGTTTCGTCGTCAAAAAAAATTGAGGAGCGCTGATATAAATTATAAACATCATGATATAAAAATAAGGTAAAATATTAATTAATGTTTC
Organism: Hedya salicella; assembly: GCA_905404275.2. NCBI lineage: Eukaryota > Metazoa > Arthropoda > Insecta > Lepidoptera > Tortricidae > Hedya > Hedya salicella. The sequence goes on from FR990112.1 coordinate 18,545,659, forward strand.
AATCTCATGTGACGTTCAGTTCCCCCAGGATGTGGTACTAAAGTAAAACAACTGACGTCAACAACAAAAATTAAATATTTATTTAAAAAAAATAGGGTCGTAGGGTGAAGCCCGTCTGGTTTAACTCGCGTATTTTGTTCGGTACTCTCCTGGATGGCGAATGGAGTCGGCGAAGGCGGCTGCGAGGAGTGGACCGGTCGTGGAGCTGGTGGTAGACCGGGGCGCAAAGGGGTAGCTGGTGTGGTGTCCTTTTACTGCGCCGTGGAACGGCGGCGAATAAGGCGCTGCTAGAATCCCTGGACCTTATCCCTTAGGCCGTAAGGTCGGATTCCCAAGCGTAACTACGCACCCTGGAATTTTATAACGTCCGGGTTAAAACTTGCTCGATTTCCTCCGCTGATAGTGAAAGCCCTTTTTGCCTAAGAAGCAGGAGAGGCCGAAAGCAGTTGGTGTGGGTGTTCACTATCAGAACGGAGTCTTAAAAACATGAGAAAGAACAAAGGAAATTGGCTAACATTTAATAAAATTTGGAAAAAAAGGGTATGCCGATAATTAATCATAATATTATAAAATTGCACTAATGATAGTGTTAATGTTTGTTAAATTAAATTTTGACTAGTTGAGGCACAGCACGAAAATTATTATAAATATTTTAAATAACAAGTTGTAATTTCGTTATTCCACCTTGCTGGAACAAAAGGTCGTAACTTCATAGGAAATGTATGGCGGTTACGTCCTTTTGACGCAAGGTGGACAACTATCGGTACAAAACAGCGTAGGAAGTAGATGTTGTTTTGATATTATAGGAGGAATTGAAAACTGTGTGCACTAGGGTTTATCATAAGCACTAACTCAAGGCTAAGCACTACTTAAAATAACACTTGTTCAACACTTACCCTTATCGGGGTGCGGTCACAAACACTTGAATTATTTAACTTTCGAATTTATAACTTCCAAATATGTTGGAATGGTATTTGAATAAGTTAATTCTTATATTAGTCAGCGCGTATGAGGACACTTAGTGAAGACTAGTGAACGCGACCGACTACAAATCTCCAAAAGTAAGTAATGCGCCGGGCGCATCTCGTCTCGAATGTTCTCGAAAGACGAAACAATGCGCGCGCTTTAGCCAATCGGCGCGGGCTACGATAAAATGATTTGTGCTGAATTGCGTTCCGTGTAACGTCGCGCACACAAGTGTTAAACGTTCTGTATATTATTTTGTTTATTTTTTAGATTTTTGTTATTTAATTAAGTTGATTATGTTTAGTTTAAGTTAGTGTATGCAGTTATTTATTTTTCCTTTTAAATTAGTAATTATTGTAATTTTAAGAGGTAATTTATGTTTATAGAATTAGTACACTGTTTTTTTTAATAATAATAATAATAAGACATGTACGTGCAACGTTACACTCAAACACATAAATAAATAATGAACGTAATAAACAAAGGGAGGACAGTGGATGCGATATGAGTATACGTCAAAATCATGTCAAACGATATACGTATACGATATACGTAATATTGATATATCTACAAACCCTGCATACATAAATGTTACTTGAAATGTAATAAAAGCTTTATGCATCTCATGGTTTCGTCACCATATTGCATCCACTGTTACCACCGTTATTAATAAATAATATCATCTCCTAAACTTGATTGATTTTCGATGAGAAGACAAATGACGAAAGTAACCAAGATAGCTCGCAAGGTTGTATAGTTGAAATGGCAAAAGGTGGGCCATGCGCGCGTAGGACGGATGTTCTCCTTGCGTTTTTCTTACTATACTGAACGCAAAACGAACTGGCGACCGAGATCATACTGCTATCTCTTTCACACCTGTTCAGAGCATGCAAGTATAAAAGAGATAGTATTATGATCTCGGTCGCCAGTTCTTTTTGCGTTTAGTATAGTCGGGTGGATGACCTCTGATGAGAATTGCGGGGTGGAAGCGGTCTGCGTAGGATCGCACTCTATGGCGGTCTACAGGAGAGGCCTATGTTCAGCAGTGAACGTCCATAGATGATAGATAGATTCTCGTAATTAATTACAGCCCTCAAAAACCCTTTTCCAACAACGCTAAACTAAATGTAACCTTAATAAAGATTGGAGCGAAAATAATTTCACATTTTTAAAGAAACTACGTCTAGGCTTACATTTGATCCCTGGCCGCCCACCAATCCCTTCGATTTGTTGCGAGTGTGAAGGCTCAAGATATCTTGGTGGTATCAAGAACGAATAGAAGGCTTGGAATTTAATTAATGTAACAGTCTTTTACACTGTAGCGTCTAGTAACATTCATTTTATGTAATTTTGGCATAAAATTGGTAAGAATTTTAAGCATCTACTGTAAGTCACTGAAAGGGGTAAGTTTAAGGGTTGTTAATGTTTTTATTTTTCCTTGTATCAAAAAAGTTGAACATAGCGGAAAGTAAGGTATATTTTATTTAAAACTACTTTGTCCTACCTGGCTGACTTCACCTACTAAGTTTTGGTTATTTTTTCTTTGGTAACCTTTGAACACATTTTCTGGGGTTAGTCGTAAAAAATCATCGTCGATTAGATATCCAAGGAAATACATTCCCACGTACGCAATTCATACAGCGAGGGATCACTTGGCACTTTTGGTAAATTTATTTAATTGATATGCAGAAATACTTACTCAAAGCAAAATGAAGTTACATGCATATTTTTGAATGCATTCATAATTTTTCTAAATATGCTAGAGTAAACATGTTGATGACGACATAAACGTGACGAGTAAAGCGAAAGACATCCTAAAAATATACAATCAAATAGTGGAAAAGATTTTTCAAAACACCCATGATGCGGTATAATATTAATCACTAGGTACTCTACTTATTACCTATAGTGTCATGAAAGATGCAATAGTGGAGAGACTAATTGGAACCCTAAATACATGAAAAGCATTGGATGTGGCAACAATTTAGCTTGGACGGCTGGACACACGTAGCTGGACACGAATGGTAAACACAACTGGACACGACTGATAAACACAACAGGATACAGGACACGACTGATAAACGACGTGATCCAGCGGGGTCTCCATCGCAATCCCTAATAACGTTTGTTCTACAATCAAATCTTTTTATCAAATCAAATGTTTTTATTGTTATATTTCATATATTTATATAATTGCATTAATAGGCAATAAGTAGGAAATTAACATTTTAACAACTGAAATAGACCCTCAGGCCAAGAAAAAAAGATAGACATGACATTACAAACAATCTTGTGAAGCCGTTTTTTTGGCATGGTTTTGACAAATCAGAAAATGTCACACACATGGTTTGTTTGTATTTGTATCGCGTGAATTTGGCTTTGGCATGTTTTTTTGTGGCCTCACTAGATTGTTTGTAATGTCATGTCTATCTTTTTTTCTTGGTCTGAGAATAGACCACTCTTAGTTCCAAGGGGTTAGAACTTGAAGTGAATGTTATTTTAAACAAGATTAACAATGAGACCTAGGTCCATCACCACACTTACGCTAAGAATAGTGTGTCCTTATTGCAGAAGATTTATAAATATCGGTTTCGAGCTCTGAATAAAACACATAAGAGGTGTTTTAAAATATTCGTTGATGCATCTGATACATAATGAGAGGACTTAAAACCCGGCTTAATTATGTACAGTTGCAGACACTAGTTTATCTAATATATGGATATTAAATTGGTTTAATTTGTTTCACGTGCAACCATTGAACCAGGAACCATGTTTATAGGTCAGTGTAATGATCTCATAACTACGTCGTATACGATATAATTATGACCGCAACGCGGCCTACACCCGGGTTATCTCGGAAATCATTACAGTTATGCGAATGTGCTCATTTAGTATTGAAAAGCTGGTCGTTGCCTAAGAATTTAGAAATTATTAAAGAAGATTTACAATATGGGTGTAGATAAAATAATTAAACCAAGCATTTCCTAAACGCAGCGATAAAATAAAAGAAGAAGTAACGACTAAGTTAGCGGTGCAAACCAGCCAAACCGTTTTCAGCTAAATTCCTTTGTTTTCAAATCGAACGGAACGGACGTTCCTTTTCATTTAATTCCTGCACTAGTGCCGGGTGTCGTGTTTTCTTTGTAATTGTATTGTAACAGATATATTAGGTCTGCCGATTAGAACGAACACTTTTCGTGACGTCGAGGCAAACTCACATGAGAGTGCCATATACATTTGACCACTGGAGATGGGGTGCTATCTATTTCACAATATTTTTTCTATGTCCGAAACTGATTTCGCATTATTTGATTTCGCCGAATGTTCATCTTGTCGAATCATTATTTGTCCGAATCTAAATTTTTGGCATTAAAAAGTTATGCGCAAAGATCATTCGCTGAAAATAGATACGGCGAAAACAGAATTCGGTGTAATGAAATTATGCTTATAGGTCATTATGCCTATTGTAATTATGCGATACAGAATTATGACAAAAAAAATATGAGTAAAATAGCCGACCCCTGGAGATGCCATACAAATACATTCCCCTCTGCCAAAGTAATCGCGAAATCCCCGGTTAGTTTATGCGATAAATTGCCATTGTGTGGATTTAGGTGATTTTTTTTAATTGTGTGCATTTGTAGAAATAGGGAAATTTCCGTAGTGTGCTGTACGTGTTTACCTCACCCCCGCTAAAATTGCATAAAAAAATTGTTCGGTATAAAGACACAGCTTGTCATCTTCATTAGTTAAATGCTCTATGTATATAATATATCATCATCGTTTTCGTCGTTTCACTCTTGATAGAGTGGTCGTGGTTACTGATGTGCAAATTGCGGAAACTTGCCAAAATGCTTAAAAAAGGTCTTAAGTCTTGTGTTAACTTACATGTTTATAAGACCTTTTTTAAGCATTTTTATTATATAAAAGGTCTTAAGTCTTGTGTTACGTTACATGTTTATAAGACCTTTTTTAAGCATTTTTATTATATAAAAGGTCTTAAGTCTTGTGTTACGTTACATGTTTATAAGACCTTTTTTAAGTTTTTTTAGAATATAAAAGGTCATAAGTCTAGTGTTAGCTTACGTGTTTAAAAGACCTTTTTTAAGCATTTTTAGGAAAATTTCCTCAATTTGCACATCAGTAGTCGTGGTCATCACTTCAGGTGCTAGTAGCAAGCGTAACAGAGATCTATTCAGATTTTTATAAAAAGCTTTGTAATTAAGGCTTACAATAATGTGGAGAAGTATCTAACAGACAAAAATACATGGCCCATGCCAGAAACCAAATAACTTACTTTTACCGGGACACGATTCTTATAAGAAGGCGTAAGTTCTTACTTACGTATATTTATATATAAATAAAAAAACAAAGTATGATTTTTCGAGACACGAAACCTCAATCGGTTCCGTAGTTTCGGAGTAAATTGGCTGCGACAGACGAGTGATCCTATAAGGGTAGATATTTCTTCTTTTTCAGGTACGGAACCCTAAAAACGTATATAAGTTGCCGATAAAACCCCTTGCCATACAAGTTTGTATTTTATTGCAAACGCGACACCGCTTAGCTAAACTCATAAACGAGGATTACTAATGCAAGTGGGAAACGAGCACACCGGAACTAAGAGACACTAAAACGTTTATTACATACGTACATACAAAACTTTTTCTGCATACGGAATTATCCAACGACATCTAATATATGGACTACCACCAGGGAGTTAGTCAAAATCTACCGCTAGAATCAAGAATGAGTAAAATATGCTAACGTCGTCAGTACACCCCGTTATCATGTCGCACTGACGTTGCTTTTCCGTAAGGGTTGAATGTTTTTTTTATCGACTTTCTAAATGTCGATGGTGTAGTAATTAGAGTTATATGTCACTGACTATTAGTCAAAGATAATCAAAAGGTACGAACGGATATAAAAAAATAAAAAAGTCTATAAATGAAAGTCTCGAGTGTTTGTTAGTTAAGACTGTGTTTATCATAGTTTTTCCACAATAATAATAAAAAACTTCCATTGTAACATTTGCTTTATAATAGTATAGATTTGAAAGTGTGTTTATTGGTTTGGATTTCTTTCACGCGATGACGAGGCAGCAGATTGACGTGATTTTGCATGTAAATAGAAAAGAGGCTGAGTAGAACTGGTTATTTATTTCCCCGAAAATGTACAGCCGAAGCCGTGTGAAAATCCTAGTTAAAAAAAACACTCGCAAATGGAAGTCTGGTTAATGCATGCCTCTGGGATGCTCGGTTATTTCAGCGTGCGCTTTGTTTTTCAGCGGTTCTCAAACAGTGGCTCCGAGCGAGTTCAGCAATAAGTACTGAAAAAAAGAGAGTAATAAAAACCAACGGTATTTGCTCTTTAAGATTTGAATGCGTTTGGATAGTATTTTAAATGGGAATTTATTTTAAATTGCTTTTTTCGTACTTTGCCTTCTTCTATTTTAATTCAGGACATTTTTGAATGTGCTCTGAATAAAACATTTTCACTTTTTTAGTAAAGACGACCTCAATATTAATGTAATTATTTGGAAGAGATCACTGTTTAGCCTGTTGTTTATCTCTCCTTGAATGTAATGTTTTCTGTACTCTATTTTGTGAGGTGTGCAATAATAGTTATATATTGTGTGTGGAATTGAAACAAGAGCAAACGAAAGGATTCTATAGTTAAAAAAGAAAGATTCTAAAATAGAATCCTCAGTGTAGCGAGTGTTGCAACACACGAGAAGTAAAATACAACTTTGCATGAGTGTAACACAAAATTTTCAGCTCACTATAGTGAGGGAAGTGCAACAACATGCAAAAAAACAGCTCTTAAAAAATAAGTATTTATTCACGTTCCGCGTGCAAGCGAGAGCGCGGAACAAACGATAGAGAGGCACGATCCGATCGACCTAAGCTTTCGCCGTCTCTTCCATGTTATCACGTAAAATTATCGTCCGTAAACCGACTTTATTGACAACCATTTTTTTTGTTTTCTTGTTAAACAGGGTTCATTTTGAATCCTCCGCCAAAAGTTAACACTTTCATAACCACGAACCCGCTAGGTGAGCGCTTTGCTCGTAGTAAGTTTTCGCTACATTTTCATATTACCATGCTATCGGGTGCATGTAGTGTTACGAAATTTGTGGTTTCTAAATTGTTAATATAGCATAGTAATGAAAACGAAACATATCCCTGTATATTTACCGAATTTAATCAGCCGCTTTAATCAAATCATCCGCCCGTCCATCTGCATGTCCATCGATACCTAACAGTGATGTTTTTAAGTAGCTATCTACCTAAAAAAATCACTGTTAGGTATGATATGAACTTTTTGTAATTTATTTTAATTTCATTGTTATGTAGTTTAATTTTATTGTAATTGCCAAATTGGAATTGATATCAATTAGCATTAAGATGTTAATTAAGTTATTCCAATAATAAGTCAAATCCATGAACCATGATTTCAAACACAATTTATATTGTTATTTTGAATAAAATGAAATTAAATATTTAAAAACCGGCCAAGTACAAGTCGGAATCGCGCACGTAGGGTTCCTTACATAATATACGCTTGAAACAGCCGTATCGAGGAAATCCAGTGTTAGCAGAGCCCTGTTCCTAAGTAAAATGTACTCGGTGTTCGATAATTTTATATCGCTTAATGACTTAGACAGACAGACATAAAATTATGCTAAATTTTAGTACTTATATGTTGTTATAGCGTGAACAGAAATACTACGTTTGTGAAAATTTCTACTCTCTAGCTATCACGGTTCATGAGATAAAGCCTGGTGACAGACGGACAGACAGACAGACACTCAGACAGACGGACACCGGAGTCTTAGTAATAGGGTCCCGTTTTACCCTTTGTGTACCGAACCCTAAAAAGATCTTGTCATAAAAATATTTTCTCAAAAAAATCGACGTTCCACAGAGCTTTATAATTCCAATTACTCGTATGTCTTTGTATCATGACCTGGCGTGCTTTGTTTTATCAGCATGGATAAAATGACGTAACTGCCATGAGAATTTTAATAAGAGACATTACACACTGCGCTTCTGCCCGCGACTTCGTCCGCCTTAAATTCGTTAGTCACGGATAAGGGTATTTTTCCGGGATAAAAAGTAGCCTATGTCCTTCCCCGGGACTCAAACTATCTCCATACCCAATTTCACCCAAATCGATTTAGCGGGTGAAGTGTGAAGAGGTAACAGACAGACAGACAGACATTTATAATATTAGACTGGATTAACGCAACAGCGGCTCCTAGGGCCAAACTCAACATGACAAATGTTATACCGAGATACTATACATTAACGATAGGACCTTTTACACCTAGATACTCTTTTGACCTCTGAAAGTATAGGTTAAGTTATGTAATCTAATAGACCCGGAAACAATATACCGACATTTCCCTGTAGTTTACCCTGTAAGTCGCATTGATAATCTTGTTAACTATGATAGCATTATGTAGTATGTAAAACTTTATTTGTAAATCGGACGACCGGTTTAGCTCAGTGGGAGTAACGTTGCCTGCGAAGCTGAGGTCCTGGGTTCAAATCCTGGTAAGGGCAAATATTTGTGTGATGAGCATGAATATTTGTTCCTGAGTCTTGGGTGTTTTATATGTATATTAGTAATATATCTATTAAATATATCGTCGTCTAGTACCCATAACACAAGCCTTATTGAGCTTACCATGGGACTAGTTCGATTTATTATTATTATAATTGTAAAATAAGAAATTTAAAAGTGCCCTTAAGGCCTACTTGTGGAACAAAGTTTTTAATTTGAATACGATATTCGAACAAACTATTTGACAATTCTAAAAGTGTTTTTATAGCACTCTGAATCGGATTTGATCCCATGTACAAACATTGACGAGACGTTTGACTCGGTGGGTTGTACAACGGCCTACGAAGCTGGCGGTCCCGGGTTCGAATCCCGGCCAGGGCAGTGTTTGTGTGATGAGCACGAATGATTGTTCCTAGGTCGTGGATGTTTTCTATTTATTTAAGTATAATTAACTACCTATATGTTATGCATATCGTCGCCTAGTACCCATAATACAAGCTTTGCTTAGTTTGGAATTAGGTCAATTTGTGTAAGATTGTCCCTGATATTTATATCTATTTATTTATATTTCTGTCGAATCATATCAAAGTCACTGGAATTTGAGTGTTTTTTAGACAAGAAATACACTTCTTATTGACACACCAAATTTTAAGGATCTAGTCGATTTTGATACGCATTAAATAATTCGAACCCTACAATAAATGAGATCGATTGATATTTAAAATATAGGCTAAGTACGAGACAGAATCGATCACGACTCAATCAGCAAATGTAGTATCCAATTGGGATGAGCCAATATCAATTGCCATTTCGATGAATAGATTTAATAAATTTATGATTTCTGGGATAAGTTATTCGTGTTTTTTATTTCGATTTTTTTCATTCTCTAGCATTTGTGCTCAGGAAAGAAGCTCAATTAAAGACTATATAATGCGCGTTTTAAAAAGTACTCCAAATTTGAATGCTAGAATGTCCGTCGGCGAACATATTTAGTCTGCACATGGTGTCTATGGCGTTATACAAATCAGCGCGGAATCGGTGCGTTTTAATAAACGCGCATTACGTGCTCAAAACGCATTGTGCAGAGGCTCTTACATACGCTTTTACAAGCTCATTGCTCTTGACAGTCTACAAGGTTAAATAAGGTTTTATCTGAATAAATTGCACCCCGAGGCTGTTGGAAAGACTCATATAAACAACGTTGTATCTCACTTCGGTATAATTTGCCGTTGATACATTGGACGATAAATGAGAATGGGCGGCGCAATTGTGATGCAAATTCGTTTAATTAATGCTACAAGCAGCGTCTACGCTCGATTTTATTCACGAAGACAAAACCATAACCTTCTTCAGCGTAGTCACGTAACAAATATCCTGTAACAATCCTTAGGTGTCTCTTGGGACATCATCGTCGAACGTTCGCGACCCCATGGCGCCCCCATACAGCCGAAAAATAAAACAATTTTTTTTTGGTGTGACAAGGACTCAACGATATTCTGAGCGTAAGATAAATTTATGTTATAGGGGGTAAACGAGCAGACAGATCGCTTGATGGTAAGTGATCACCATCTCCAACACCAGAGGGCATAAGCTCGTTGCCGGCCGATTGTCACAATTTTAGATGTGAGTACGCTCTTATATATATATATATATATATATATCAGATCTACAGAATATATCGCTTCACTTTTATATTCCGCGCAAATGGAACGATTGGACTCTTAAGAATAAAGCAAAGATTCTCATTTCTCTTCAACGGTTCCTTCATTGCTGAGGATTTTGATCACTGGTCGATATCGTAGGCGTTAATGATCCAGGAGGCAACGTTGGACTGAGATTGATGGAATCTCAGTCCAACGTTGTCTCCACTGCTTGACAAAACTGCCTTCAAGAGGTTGACAAATTGTGCAAAATTTCATACCTTCGCAAATATCACAGACTTTTTTGTAGATAGAACCACTTAATAACTGCTCTAGGAATAGCTAGGAATTTATTTAGCTTCAGCCCCTTCCTAACAAGTCACAGTATGCTCATATTCCCACAATTGTATGATTCTACGAACGTGGCCCCGATCAGCGGAACAATTCGATGTAATCAGTGGTCGGTTATAAAACTCGTTAGAGGCTCGTCTTGCGATAGCACAGCTGTGGATCGAGTCACAAGCGATTGTTCAAAAGCAATCAACAAGCGAGATGCCAACTTAATTAATATCAGATCTACAGAATATGTCGCTGCACTTCTATGTTTCGCGCAAATCGAACGGTCGGACTTTTAACGATAAAGTAAAGATTCTCATTTCTCTTCAACGGTTCCTTCATTGCTGAGGATTTTGATCGCTGGTTGGTTTCATGGGCGTTAATGATCCACCTTCGTCCATATCGATCCAACGTTGCCTCCATTGCTTGACAAAATTGGCTTCAAGAGGTTGACAAATTGTGCACAATTTCATACGTTCGCAAATATGACAGATTTCTTCGTAGATAGTACCACATAATAACTGCTCTAGGAATCGCTAGGAATTTATTTAGCTTCAGTCCCTTTCTAACAAGACACAGTATGCTCATATTCCCACAATTGTATGATTCTACGTACGTGGCCTCGACCAGCGAAGCAATTCGATGTAATCACTGGTCGGTTATAAAACTCGTTAGAGGCTCGTCTTGCGATAGCACAGCTGTGGAACAAGCCACAAGTGATTGTATACGAAATATTTCGTGTTGATTACACTCATCTGTTCATAGACTTTTGTTTTGATGTACCGTGGAATACGCGAAAAGGTTTTGCGCAGTCCAATCACTACCCAGCCGAGTAAACTCTCCCTCAAAGTTTGACCTTCACCTTGCTGAACAAGAAAACTATCGTGAGTCTCAGGTATATTTAGATTTTAGTAGCCAGCCGAGTGCTGCTCGACATGTTTCGGTGTATACCGAGGACCTTGGTCTTGAAACACCAGCAGACTCGAACGCTGCTCTTCTCCACGTCATATGTGATCGTGTCTTATCTTTTGTAAGGTTTTATGGATGTAACTCGTTCGTATGACGTGTCATTGCCGCGTTATCACATCAAAATAATTTTGATACAAGGATAGCTGAACCAAGGATGGTTACAGAAAACTTTTTATCCGACTATACTCAAGCCAAAACAGGGTTATGACTTTTCTCTCCTCTGCGAACGAAGTTGCCCTTCTAGTGTGACATATTTTTTGTTTTATCCTTTTCTATTTTTTTCATCATCTCGCAGAATGAGGTCCACTGCAACAAAGCCTTTCCTAAGGACCTCCTCTCATCCTCCCCTCGCTGACAATTCTTTCATTTCTTTATTTGTTTATTAATAAAAAAACAAGGGTACCTTATCATTGTACTTGGACCCCTGTTGCGTTAATGGGCCAACTCGTTAGCCGCCCGAAGATTATCGAGAAATCTGTAATGTATTTACAACTATATACACTTTATAACCGACTGATATTGTTTACGATATTTTTTATGTTTTTTCAAGTTAATTGAATTTACATTACCATAATCTGGAGCCCTTGATTCTTTAAACAAACTAAACAAGGTTGTTAATGACTTTGAAAATTGTTTACAGTTGTAAAGTTTCGAGGTCATGCTTTTAAATTTTAGAATAGTTATTTCCCGTCCAGTTTTTTTTAATGTTATACGAGGAAAACGAGCAGATGGATCGTCTCATGGTAAGTGATCACCGTTACCCATAAACACCTGCTACACCAGAGGAGTCCCAAGTGCTTTGCCGGCTTTTTAGGTGGGGGTACGCTATTTTCTTTGAAGGACGCATCGGTTCGGAAATATTGCCGGCAACAATTTATTTCGCAGCAAATTGAAAACATGCTTCAATTAATCTCTTCGACTTCTTCCTGGATAATAATTCTCTCTTCCATTTCATTACGGCACAATTGATACGATGTCATCGGATGGATGACTTTGAAAGTCATAATTCATAACTCCTAAAATCATTTGTCATAATTCTGAAACTGTAATCTTCAGGATCTAAGTTAGAATCCTGAGCGTAGCGAGTGATTCAACGGCACAAGATGCAAATAACTTTGGTCTCCTGTGACACATGCAACTTTTCACCTCAGCAGTGAGAACATAAAAATTTGAAAGGATCGTCCTATAGAATCCAACAAACTTAACCTAACCTAGGGTAGGTTAGTTTTGAAATTATTAGAGATGCAGCGAATATTCGGCCACTATTCGGTATTCGGCCTATTTAATCGTATGGCGTTACACGATGATTACAGGTCGAATACATTAATATTATCAATCCAGTTTAAGATCCTTTAGCCATTCAATGGCTTCGTCACTGAGGGAGATCAGGTCTTCAGGAGGGCCGCCGGCCTAGCGCGTTATGGGGCAGTCGTGGATGATGTGCTGGATGGTTTGCTCCTCCTGAATTATTATTAAAATAGCGTATTATTCGGCCGGACACCGTATAGTAAATTAACAAGTGCTCAAAGAAGAAAAGAAGGATTAATAAATAAATTGCGAGGCTCTCTTACTAGAAGCAACACAAAAAGCACTAGAAACTCACGCATTCGTTAATATTTCTTTTGCGAGGTGCCGCTTTTCACTCATCGCGAGCAAAATTTCGACCGCACTGATGTCAATGAGCGCGTTTTTGAATCATGGTTTGCCTACGGGGAATATGCATGAAGTTTTTTTTTTTTAATTCTTTATTAAAAGCTCAGTCATGTAACAAACAATAGACAAAATATATTTTTTCGAATAACTATAAAAATAACCAAGATATAAGCCATCAAATATTTCATTCTATCTGCTCCTAGCAAAACAGAATTTAATATGGAGTTTATATGGCCGGAGTACACTATGATGTAACATTGCACATCGGACATCTCTGTCTAATTAGTAGTTTAAAATGCCTATATCTTGCGTATTTCTTGGCTGATATAAATTTTTATTTCACATTTTGAAATAGTTTTTACGGTATTTTGATATTTAGTAAAGAAAAACGATAATATAAAATCATGCATGTACCGTATTAGTGACAAGTTATAACCTACACGCGCGCAGCGTACGTGCGTTCCGTTTTTACGCCACTGTACGTAAAATGAACGGCCGACGGCGACGCCGAACATTCGGTATTCGGTATCCGGCCAAACGACTATTCGCTGCACCTCTAGGAATAATCTTGAAAAGTTTAAATTAATTTATGAATTATTAATTTAATTTATGACTAACGAAAATTCGGACAAACATTATACATTAGCTATGACTTCCGATTTAAGGGAGTCAATATAGTCCCGTCATCAGACCATTGAGCTGTGGTCCAAGGAAATTAGTTATTTAGAGTTTTGACGACGCCCACCGAGAAACATGATGTTAAATCTTATAAAAGTATTTCTATCCGGTATTGAAAATCCGGTAGTGGGCCGGTCACATTTGTCGTAGAACTGACAGCCAGTGAGGCAACGGTGTTCTGGACTGGGTATCGCGTCTTGGCAAACGGGGAGCCTCCAGCTAGGTGAAGCGACGATATAAGCAAAGTGGCAGGCAGCGATTAGAAACAAAAATCTCAGGACCGAGCTCAGTAGCGTACCATGGGGGAGGCCTATGTCCAGCAGTGGACAGAGATGGGCTGATGATGGTGATGATTGTAAATACGCCTCACATTATATTTTCCGTTCTTTAGGTTGCTTCTTGGATGTTTCTATCCTCCACTTCTTTCTTTCCGGCTATTGCTACAATCTCAGCTATTACTTTCTCACAAGTATGTGAGTGTGAGAGTGGCAGAAGCTTTATCATCTATTTAATGTTTGATAAACGGGTAGGGATCAAACTTGTAGCAATCGTTAAAAGTAAAGTCATTTCGTTTGCCTAATTTTAATTGATTCCGTTGTGACATGACGAACTTTTGTGTCACAACGGAATCAATAAGGATCTGGAATATTTATTGGACTTTTATTTGATATGAAAAACATCCCAATTCAATAAAAACACACATTCATACAAACATCCGTACATATTCATATCAAATTTCAAAGAATACAAAAAAGAATATGTTTTATGTCAGGGATCTCAAATAGCTTACTTTATGTGAAATATCTTCAATGTCTTTTTTACTATTTTTTATCAGTATAAAAAAAGGCTATTAAGGCTATCTACTATGTCACTAGCTCTTTATTCTATTAAAATTAGAAACATCCACGAAATGCGGGTTTAATCCCGTTTCACGTCGAACTGACATAGTGAACGAAATCTGGAACAAATTTACAAACTAGTATTTTTACGTCGAACGCTAAAACAATTACAGCGTGAAAGCTTCCACGCATTCATTCACAGTTCTGATCACAGTTTCGCTATAGAGAATTCTGGGTGTGGTTAAAGTGTAGCAAACCATCTCTATAAATGAACGTTATTGATTACTAGTCCTTACTAGTTGCGAGCCCTTGCTCGCAAAATCAGAAATGAGGATATCCACAGAAGAACTAAAGTAACCAACAGGCCATGTAGCTCGGAGAACGGAAGGCCATTGGGGCAGAGTAAAGTCCTGGAGTCGCGACTACTTATAGAAAAGCACAGCGTGGGACAAACCCTGACTGGGTGGACGGATGGTCTCGTGAGGGTCGTGGGTGGATGCTGTCTGCACGTGATCCCACTCTGTGGCGAGGACTATGTTCAGTAGTGGACAGTCCGTGGATGATACATAGATAAGGGTTCGTATAGGCATATTCCTCTTTCTTACCTTTATTATTTTCGAAAAACAATTTGATGATGAAAACATTTTTGGTACACGGGTAGCTGGGTATCCACAGATGGTTAAAGGATACTTTTTACTAGAGTACACTAAAGAATAAAAGAGAGAGAAAATGGATCAAGTTTTTTTTCCTTCGCCGTAGAAGGTACCTTCTAGTACATTCATACGAACCCAGAAGTCCCATTAAGACTATGGTTGAGAATACATTTATAAATACAACTTTAATGATAAATCTGCGTGTCGTGTCATAAATATAGAAAATAAACCCATGTTCAGGATTGACATATTTTCGTTCTGTTTTTATGTTCAAGCCTCCGTAACATTCAAACTACTAAGGTTACATACATGATTTTGACTAATTTGAAATCCTTAAAGTATGCCAATTCATTCGATTCTAACTACTCCATAATTTCAAAGTATAACTGTGTTTTTTGCCGTCCCAAACTTTAACCAACGTTTTCTCAATTGTCGCTTTTTCACTTTTGCAACTTTGAAGAATTAAAAAAAATGACTATAGTACCTAGAGACATATATCTTTCACCAAAAGATAGCATATGATCTGTTGTATTAGGAACTTTTCATAACTCCATATCGACAAAGTGGGACCTTTTCCCAAAAACAGTCACATGTATATGAAAAAATCCCTATACATTCTCAACCTCATTTCTGATGGAACAATAATTAAATATGAAATAATGTAATAATGAAAAATGTAATAATGATGAAATAATTACTTGTGAAATAATAATATAATATGAAATAATCAACTTTATTCTATAAGTACGCCACAAGGGCACTTTTACAAGTTTAAGTATACCGGCTTTCCCAAGAGGAGACCACTGTTGAGAAAAAAGCCGATTTTTTTTTTAGTTTGACAGGGAAGTAGTTTTCATTATATTGAGAACATGAGTGCTTTTCCTATGTGACTATTCGATCTCATGCGCGGTTGAAAAAGTAAAGGGACTACATCCTTCGATCGAGGAATCTGTTACAGTTTACAACCTAAGGTGTAAGATGTAATCTAGGTGGAATAAAATGTTACGATCATCCTAGTTTAACAAGTTATCTATAAAATATGAGACAGGTAAAAAAAAATCAAAACTACTTGGCTTAGTCACCTTTCAAGCAAAACAAAACTAAATCAAATCGTGGTTTATTTAAAAGCTATGTTGCCATAGACAGACAAAACACACAGGTACCCAGATACCCACGTTAAACTTTATTTGAAACACCCTTCTTTTTACAAGAATTCTTATTGCGCGAGTGGTTAAAATGGGGTGAAAGAATTTAATTTCCACATTTACGAGTATTCACCTTAAACAAACTTAATTGGTAATTTACTTCAACGCAACCCTTTTCAAACGAATCACCAAGCGACACTCTTTAGTTACAGTCCCGGCATCAGCCTGTACACAGTCCTTACGTATTTCCGCGGGTAAACACCCCCTGTATATTAGGCAAACACGGCTGCGCGATAAAATGGGGTGTTATATAAATTATTCATAAAAAATCTTGACGCAGCGCCGTGATGTAATAAATATACATAAAAACGTGTATTACGCAGAACGGGTAGTGTTCCGTGCACTTCGACGATTATAGTGAATGGGTTGGTAGGGAATCAAAATAAAAAAGACATATAGGGCGCTCGGCTGGCCGTCTCTAGCCAGTATATTTACAGAATTATTATGTAACACACCCACACACAAAAACACACACACACGCACACACACTGCTAATCAGCTAGCTCTATCTACTTCTATCTTTACTATTATAAAGTTGTAAAAATTAAATGTATGTACATTGAAGATAATTTCAAAAAAATATTGTTATGGACTATTTGAAGGTCACTAAAACAAATAATATTTATTTTTTATTTTTTGTATGTTTGTATGTGTCGTTGTGGCTTCATCGCGCAACATCGGCTAAACAGATTTCAACTATTTTTGGTACACGGGTAGCTGGGTATCTCCAGATGGTTATAGGATACT
Organism: Hedya salicella; assembly: GCA_905404275.2. Taxonomy (NCBI): domain Eukaryota; kingdom Metazoa; phylum Arthropoda; class Insecta; order Lepidoptera; family Tortricidae; genus Hedya; species Hedya salicella. The sequence continues at coordinate 18,562,914 of FR990112.1, forward strand.
TTTTACCCGACTATGCTGAAGGAAAAAAGAAGGGGTTATGACTCTTTCTCCTCCGCGAACGAAGTTGCGAGCGCCATCTAGTATTTAAATTAATATAAGTCTAATATTGTAACTTTTATATACTTAAATTGGGAAGGAACTGGCTTTCAAGGCACAGGGAAACCTATTTTGAGAGTCAGGGTATTGTAAAAAAGTATGTACAATAAAGATTTTTTATTATTATACACTTATTTATTATTATTATTATACTTAAGGAAGAATATTAAGCCATTTCGCAGGACTTGTGACATACATTACGTGAATACTGGACATAAACAAACGCTAATAGGAAAAATACAAGACTAAGTAAGATTTAAAAGTCATTTGTGGGCACACGCTACTTATTATAATAAATTATTTATTTATTTATTTATTGCAGTCATGTACATTTTACAGCACCTTCTTAAGGTCTCAACTTATTACTAAGTACATGAACCCCGATAGGGCATGGCGACATAAAAACTATCAAAATTATGCTAAATTTGCTAAGTACAAACATGCATTATAATATATTTGTACACTTTAAAATAATCAAATGAATAAATTAACCATTCCATCGGAATGAGGAGATCCGTAGACGAACCAAGGCCACCGACATGGCATACAGGGTAAGCAAACTGAAGTGGCAATGGGCAGGGCACATAGTTCGAAGAACCGACGGCCGTTGGGGCAGAAAGGTTCTAGAGTGGAGACCACGTACCGGCAAGCGCAGCGTGGGAAGGCCACCCGCATGGTGGTAAGGCCACCCGCATGGTGGTCTGACGACCTGATTAGGGTTGCGGGGGCTCGCTGGATACGGGTCGCCTCTATCCGGCCCATGTGGAAATCAATTGAGGAGGCCTGTGTCCAGCAGTGGACGTCCTACGGCTGACATGATGATGATGATGATGAACCATTCCAGTGAAATTCTAAATAATAATGATAATTAAAGGTAATAAAAAATGTGTAAAAATGACAAATTCATAACATACATTTTTAATTTCATCAGAGATACAAATTTATACAATAATAATATAAAATAACAATAGAATATAAATTTATATGTTTAATAATGTCAAGTAAGTGTGAATTCATTTGATCATTTGTGACAGTTTTAGGGAAAAGGTCCCACTTTGTCGATATGGAGTTATGAGCAGTGATCGTTATCAACGTGCTGAATTGGTGGCAAAGTATGGTTGACAAAAAAAACAAATACTAGAGTATTTCAAATATTATTATATATCACAAATTATAACATTTATATACATATTTACTATCACTTCTGCAATTATGCTGAATAAACTACTAAAATTTGTTCAACAGATTTTGCCGTCAGTCGTTCACGACGATTGGAAAAAATCCATTTTAAATAACTAAATGACCTTTTGACGTTGACAGAAGTCACGGGAAGGTAATTTAAGCTGTTAAAATATTGCACGCAACTTTTATTGACGCCCGATGTCATTTTGACGTATATTGTTTTAAAAATATTTAGGGCAGAAAAGGTTTTGTACAGTGTAGATTTATTATCTAGATATGTAATCCTATGTAGGCAAGTATTTGTTTTATAGTGATTGGTTAATACTTGAAAATAAATAAGTGAATATTCGCTTTTTCTGTCAACCATACACTTTGCCACGAAAATTGCACGTTGATAACGATCACTGGTTATGAGTAGTTCCTAATACTACAGATCATACGCTATCTTTTGGTGAAAGATATATGTCTCTAGGTGCTATAGTTATTTTTATTAAATTCTTCAAATTAGCAAAAGTGAATTAGTGACAATTGAGAAAACGTTGGTTAAAGTTTGGGACGGCAAAAAACACACTCGTACTTACGTAAAAAAAGATCAAACAAACGCCATTAGTATCAATGACTATTAGATTAACAATAACAAACCTTTATCTCATACATAAAATGGGATAAATATACCAAACACATACATTTCACTGAACGAGCACTAAAGTTTAGTAAATCGACAAAGTGGGACACTCCCTATAGAAAATCACTAAACTTTATAATGCATAACCAAGTACTTAGAATTTGATATTAATACTTTTTATGCATGATAAGTGTGTTTTTTAAGTAATCTTATGTTATATATTAAAATACACCTGTCCTTTGTATTTTTTTATGATGTACTATTCAATTAATTTTTTATTAACTTTTTGATATAATAACTAACTAAAGGGATCCATAGAATTATTTCCGTCTTTTTTAGTATGAGAATTCATTTTTAAATACAACTTTAATGATAAATCTGCGTGACGTGTTATAAATATAGAAAATAAACCCATATTCAGGATTGACATATTTTCGTTCTGTTATTATGTTCAAGCCTCCGTAACATTCAAACTACTAAGGTAACATACATAATTTTGACTTATTTGAAATCCTTAAAGTATGCCAATTCATTTGATACAAACCACTTCATAACTTCAAAGTACAAGTGTGTTTTTTGCCGTCTCAAACTTTAACCCACGTTTTCTCAATTGTCGCTTTTACACTTTTGCAAGTTAAAAGAATAAAAAAAAAATAACTATAGCACTTAGAGACATAATTTTTAAAAGAAAGAATATATAACAGGCATAAATATGATATCGACGATTCTTTTAGTTATTCGACAAAGTCGGGCGCTGGGCACTAAACTTTGAGGCCTTAAAAAGGTGCTTAAATTAGACATTTATGGGTCGACATCAAAATCATAGGTTTGTTACAGTATGTTCTATCAGTTTTCATTGAAAGTCGATTTTCGGTAGGTTTTGCAATATTTCTCCAAACTGCCCGTAACTCCGTAACTAGAATCGACAAAGTGGGACGTTTTACTAAACTCTCTCACATTTAAACATGTTTAACGTAAGGCTAAGAGTAGGTAACAATAATTATTGATTATATTACAAAGTGTAGTCATTTAAGAATTCGTCAACAGCAGAATAAAATGTATCGATTAACTGTGTTTTTAGTTGGTGTTTAAATGTGTTAAGTTTAGTTTCTGATTTAATTTGTTCCGGAATCTGATTAAAAAATTCTGTACTGGTAATTTATTATAATAGACTTTCATTAATGAAAATATATTTAAGACCACGGTAAAGCAAACTTTGAAAAAGAGAGCATACTATCTATATATTAGATGAATATTTATCTGACCAACACGTGTGGTCAGACGCGGTAACCACTTGCTTGACTGGAAATACTTAAAAATATTTAGTGTAAAATGTTTAGAATACGAATATTTTATTGACTTTCAAAAAGTCTTCTGTAAGAATCTACTTTAAATAAAAATTTTGTAGCTTCATCTCTTGTATGGTTTGAATGTAAGAAACATTTTCTAGCGCAGCAGAAGCTATAAATAATAAAAAACTATGAAACAGGTCAAGCTAAAATTTATATTTACAAGTATGATAAAATTCGTTTTATTATTTATGTTAAAAAGGAAATGATTAAATACAAAAAAATATACCTTATTCGACTCAAAAACAAATAGCCTCCATTAAAACAGCCAAGCATTAAAGCAGATGTTTTGAAATTCTCATCTATTCTGTACTAACTAATAATAATAAATAATCAATATTACGGGACAATTTTACACAAATCGAACTAGCCTCATGGTAAGCTCAATAAGGCTTGTGTTATGGGTACTACACGATGATATATTTAATAGATATATTACTTATATACATAGAAAACATCCAAGACTCAGGAACAAATATTTATGCTCATCACACAAATATTTGCCCTTACCGGGATTTAAACCCAGCTTCGCAGGCAACGTTACTCCCACTGAGCCAAACCGATCGTCACGTGTACATAAAGTTGTAAAAATGAAACGTTTGTATGTTTGTAATTTTACTGTAATTAGTAAAATTATAATAGAAGCAATGAAAAAGTGAAATGTGATGGTTTAAAACGACTTACGCATCTTTGATATGTTTTTTGATAAAAACCGTGTCCCGGTAAAAGAATACGTTATTTTTTGGTATTTTGCCTTTGTGTCTGTTAAATAGTCCCCTACTCTTGAATATGCTTTTGACATTAGAGACTTTTTCGAGGTGTTTTTGAGAGCTGGAAATGGTAAATTGAAACGATTATCTGGTAACTTATTATGAAAATAAATATTACATTGGCCTACGAATTATTTGAATACTATACGAACAATATCTTTCGAGATCGAAATGTTCATCTTGCTTACTATTGAATTGAACTTTCAGTAACAATTGAATTCCCGACAGTTATTCGGCTTCCAGTTTAATTTACTTCGTCGCCTCTTACGAAAATTACAATTCAATGCTGGTGTCAATACCTTGCCACAGCTACCAAAATGATGTAAGTGCTACGAATGTCCTACTAGAATAGGTTATTTTTGGAAGAAGCTGTCCAACATTACAAGCAAGCTTCTCACCAAGCTGTAAATCGTATAAATTCATCCTTTTCACTCAAAACGTACCTACATAACGTATGAGCGAAAGGGATTTTGCTAACAATGCATCGGATTTGTAGCTCAGAAGTTACCGGAGGCATGCAATCTCTTAGACAGGTTTAGAAATTCTCGAGAGGCGAAATCTGCATCTATTCTCACTTGTTTCCTGGGAATAAAATGTCGTATGTCTTATTAACGTGTCTATGAGCTAACGTCATTTTAACACGGTAGCAGTGAACTGGTGTTGGAGTTTGGAACATCGTCACGTGTGGTTGTGCAAGTGAAATGAAGACACGGCAGAAAAGATGGGATGTATATCAATAGCGGTAATAAAGAATGAGATCGCCGGTTTATTGCACTCGCTTTTAGCTCGTGCAACAATTACCTCAGGTCCGACATTATTTATTTATTTTACCGCCCTAGAAGTTTGATGTAATAATCAGTATATAATATTTTCTTCTGTTTCCGCGATTATTACTCATTGAAATAAAACAATTTAACGGATTATATCGCGTATATTATCTCATTTTAGTTCCCGACGTTTCGGAAGCTTTCCAGCTTTCCATGGTCATGGGAGGACTGAGAAAAGATGTATTTTCCTCTGTCAAAGTTACAATTTGTGCAAACTACCCATTTTTTGAAAAAACACAAATAAAGGTGTACATACATGCCAGATGGGCCTAAGCTGTAAAGACAGTTACACATGTGCCAGAAGGGCTTAATTATTTTATTCTAATAATTTACCAAGCAGCATTTCACAAATGAGGCGTACTGAGGAGAAAAGAAACGCTGCAAAGAAAAACTCCCAGGCTACCTCATTACTAATTATAATATTTAAAAACAGAGACTATTAAACTACTTTAAACAGGTAAGATATTTTACACCGTTCGGAAATTAAGGTTTTGCAGTCCTGTGTCTCGCTTGTTCCTTGATGAGATGTATTACAGGATCCCAAGCTGGTGGTAGTGACAATCCATCTTCTATATAGGAACAAGCGAGACACAGGACTGCAAAACCTTAATTTCCGAACGGTGTAAAATATCTTACCTGTTTAAAGTAGTTTAATAGTCTCTGTTTTTAAATATTATAATTAGTAATGAGGTAGCCTGGGAGTTTTTCTTTGCAGCGTTTCTTTTCTCCTCAGTACGCCTCATTTGTGAAATGCTGCTTGGTAAATTATTAGAATAAAATAATTAAGCCCTTCTGGCACATGTGTAACTGTCTTTACAGCTTAGGCCCATCTGGCATGTATGTACACCTTTATTTGTGTTTTTTCAAAAAATGGGTAGTTTGCACAAATTGTAACTTTGACAGAGGAAAATACATCTTTTCTCAGTCCTCCCGTGACCATGGAAAGCTGGAAAGCTTCCGAAACGTCGGGAACTAAAATGAGATAATATACGCGATATAATCCGTTAAATTGTTTTATTTCAATGAATAATCAGTATAATTGTAATTCCTAAACTGCTTCACTTTCCAACTGTTTCTCTCTGAAACCGTAAACAATTCACAACTTTCATAGAAGAAATCTAACTTCTAATCTTGGACCCAGTGTTTTGGAACACTGGGTCCAAGATTAGAAGATTAAAAAATATCTGAATATTTGCAAAGTTATAAATGAAATTTTTGTACTAGGTACTGTACATTTAATATATTGTGATATAGATACTTACAAACATCAAAGCACAAAGAAAAACACGATCGCTCTCGCAGGAGGTCACACCAGGAATCGAACCTGGTACCTATGGATTGCACGTCCAACGTGTCAACCTCTCTACCAGCGAGCACTGTGATGTACGCCTTGAATCCATCCATCCGCTTGCATCCACCCTTGTACCTACTTTATTTTTTTAAAAGGTAACTGTTAAATCTTACATATTGGATGAGTACTCCAAAGGTACCAGGTTCGATTCCTGATTTAACCAAAGTGCGCGAGCAAGCGTGTTTTTCTTTGCGCTTTGAACTTTTTATCTATATGCCAATCCATACTTAATATTATAAATGCGAAAGTGTGTCTGTCTGTCTGTCTGTTACGTCTTCACGCTTAAACCGCTGAACCGATTTGGATGAAATTTGGTATGAAAATAGTTTGAGTCCCGGAGAAGGACATATACTACTTTTTATCCCGGAAAAATATCCTTATCCACGATAAACGAATTTAAGGCGGACGAAGTCGCAGGCAGAAGCTAGTAGATAATAACGTGGTTGTTAATTTTTCCACATTAAAATACAGAAACACAAATCTTGTGTTTCATATAAAATATTGAAGATATTTTTAAAAGAATAAATGAAACAGACTATTTGAAGGTTACTGGATTGTTTTTTTAGTTAGGCAACAGCACGAGTAGATGATCGTTTTAGTTCGTTGCCACTTTCACTACTTTATCCTTATTGCTACGTTAGTGCGACATAGTACTAAAATTATCATCTATGCACTCTTGCAGTTGATTGCATGTTCGTACCTGTGTCTTTGCGGCTTCTTCACGCAAAACGGCTAAACGGACATCAACTAAAAAAGAGCTTAATGACTTTTTTCCCCCCGTGAACGAAGTATCAGTACATGCATGCACTCGAGAATTACCCCTGTTCTGACGCAAAAGTAAAAACCATAACCACTCCTTTCGCTCACTTTTTATGAACTTCCCAGATTTTTATTTTTATCCACGCCTCCATAAATGTTTGATCTCCCGACACCAACAATTTAAAAACACATAACCACACGTTGCTCGTAAATTAAATCAGGCCCAGGGGAGCATGCTTTATGACTCCGAGCATTTGATTAAAGATTTTTTTGGGGTTAAAATGGTTTCCAGTTGACCTGGTTTTGTAGGAAATGTATTTTTAGAAAACACAAAGTTTCAAAAACTCCGCCAGGCTGGAGTCCGACTTGCGCACCGAGGGTTCCGTACTAGTGATGAAAGAGAGTCGTTTTCAGTATCAGGGGGCAAAAGAGCAGATGGATTGCCTATCATCGCTGATCGCTTATCATAATAAGCGATCAGCGTCGCCCATATACATCTGCAATACCAGAGGAGTCACAGGCGCGTTGCCGGCCTTTCAGGTCAATCTTGGCAGTGCACATCTGTGCATTTTCCAAGAAACTTCCCGCCTCGCACGACTGAGTTGTGGAATAAATTGCCGACAGCAGTATTTCCGGACCGAAAATTGACTGACTGTTGAGTTTGTTTCGGCTTTCTTCTCAACAGTGGTGTCCTCTTGGGAAATGCCGTAGAGTCAGACTTGGAAAAGTGCCCTTGTGGCCTACTTACAGAATAAACTATTTGAATTTGATGCGACCTTTCAAGAAAAGAGCGTACTCCAACTTGAAAGGCCGGCAACGCACTTGTGAGGAGTGACAAGTGCGGTTGGTATTGCAGGTGTCTATGGGCGACGGTGAGCACTTACCATTAGGCGATTCGTCTGCTCGTTTGCCCCCTATAACATTAAAATAATAATAGTAACAATAAACGGGGTTAAAAAGGCCGGCAACGCACTTGTGAGGAGTGACAAGTGCGGTTGGTATTGCAGGTGTCTATGGGCGACGGTGAGCACTTACCATTAGGCGATTCGTCTGCTCGTTTGCTCCCTATAACATTAAAATAATAATAGTAACAATAAACGGGGTTAAAAAGGCCGGCAACGCACTTGTGAGGAGTGACAAGTGCGGTTGGTATTGCAGGTGTCTTTGGGCGACGGTGAGCACTTACCATTAGGCGATTCGTCTGCTCGTTTGCCCCCTATAACATTAAAATAATAATAGTAACAATAAACGGGGTTAAAAAGGCCGGCAACGCACTTGTGAGGAGTGACAAGTGCGGTTGGTATTGCAGGTGTCTATGGGCGACGGTGAGCACTTACCATTAGGCGATTCGTCTGCTCGTTTGCCCCCTATAACATTAAAATAATAATAGTAACAATAAACGGGGTGAAAAAAAAATTGAAACCTGCCACACCCTTTTCCCATTCAAAGTGTCTTATTGTGTGCGTTTGTAGAACAAGGAAAAGGTATCTGTATTAGGCTGTTAGCTTACCTCGCCTTTCGCTAAAAATGCTTCTTTACGGGTAACGCGGGACGGTAAACCGAGAGTGTCATATCAAAAAAACAGCCTTGCAAATAAAATGTCCTGAATATTCATGGTCTTCCCGCAAATGAGGTTGTAAACCGTTAGATGTTATCGTTGCTGAAAAACGTAAGTCTGCCGTAACATCTTCATATTTAAGGTCAGGTCTGGGTAATTCTGCGGATTTACGTAAGACTGATTTAAGTACCTAACATTTATACCCAAAGGGTAAAACTGGATCCTATTACTAAGACTCCGCTGTCCTTTTATCTGTCCGTCATTACCAAGGTTCTATCTGATGAACCGTGATAGCTCAACAGTTGTTTTATTTTTTAGTGATGATGTATTTCTGTTGCCGCTTTAACAACAAATACTAAAAACAATATAAAATAAACATATTTTTTTTCTAATTTTGAAGAATCAGTTTTGAACATTCCGGTTGCGTTAAGTTTGCACCTCATTTGTATACAACGATATATACCAAGTGCAAACTTAACTTAATCGGCCAGATAGGTCAAGATAAAGTATGTACGGAACTCTCGGTGCGCGAGTCCGATTAGCCCTTGTCAGGTTTTTCGTTGTTTTTTGCGCCTTCTTTTTCTGGAATCACTTGGTTCGTGTAGTAGTTTACTTCAGTCTATTGAATTCTTCTCGTTTCACATTTTGGAGTGAACAGAAAGATAATTTAAAAGCACATGTTCATAATAAAACACGTTTGGCGCGGGCAAAGATCTACAGAGCCATTACGTTATGCCAGCCGAAATGAAATTTTGATCACAAACGTTATGTCACTGGAACATAAACAAAAATCACGCAAGCGTGTCACCGGTATAGGACTAAGAATTTTCGATGATAAACGTTATATGTTGTTTCAATTATTGTGTAAAATAAGTAATAAGTTGATTACTTATATTTAATACTAAGAGGGCGCCTGCAACTTCGTTTGAGGAGAAGAAAAAGTTATAACCCCTCTTTTTTTCTTTTGCATAATCGGGTAAAAAGTATCCTATAACCATCTGGAGATACCCAGCTACCCGTGTACCAAAAATAGTTGAAATCCGTTAAGCCGATTTTACGTGATGAAGCCACAACGATACATACAAACATACATAATCCAAAACAATTTTTTTTCGTTTTAGTGACCTCCAAATAGCCCGTAACAAAAGTAAAAATGAAATGTCTGTACATTGAAAATATCTTCAATGTACAGACATTTCATTTTTACAACTTTATAATAGTATAGATGTTAATTGGTAAAAATAGTCTATAGGCCATAGAAGCCTGTAATAAATGAATTTAAATTTGAATTAAAAAAAAACAAACTGATAATACTTATGTACTGATCCTATTTTAGTTGGGGGCTAAAAATTTGCAGAACTACCCATGTCGTTTGTGAAAATAAAGAGCCTTAAAAGGCACCGTTATGAATAATATTACGAATAAGTATGAGTAACTACTAAGACTGTTTTAAGATAAATCTCAAGTATAACTTTTACATACAAAATGGTTTTTTGTCACAAAATAGTTTTATAACCAGCTTTTATTGCCGACTGTTATTTTTCTCTCAGTTTGTACATCATTATCTATACGATAATAAAGTGGTAAAAATGATATATTGAATAAATAAGAGATACGGCCTATTTGAAGGTCACTGAATGGATTTTTTTTTTTGGATTGTTTGTATGTTTGTTTATATAGTTGTGATTACATTACGCCAAAACGGCTAATCGGATTTCAACTGTTTTTAGTACATTAGTCGCTAGGCATCCACATATCGTTACAGGATACTTTTTACCCGACTACGCTGAAGTATAAAACAGGGTTATGACTTTTTTCTCTTCAGCGTACGAAGTTGGGGCACCTTCTAGTTAAACGCCGATTTGGCGTAATGAAGCCACAACGACACATACAAACATACAAAAATTAAAAAAAAACGATACAGTGATCTTGAAATAGTTCGTTCAATATTTTTTTAAATATCTTCAATGTACCAACATTTCATTTTTACAACTTTGTAATAGTACAGTACAGATTTACCGCGTCCGCATACATTTCCTGACTTAATAACGCTCATTAAACCTTATTAATAATTAAATTTAATCATTCCAGGTCAGAGGTCATTCATATGTCGTAGGGAACTTGATTACTCGGCAGTTAATTGTTTAATTAAATATTCTCAGTACACGCATAACATAAAAGGGGAAACGACGTAATCTCGTCAACTCCTGAACAGATTTACATACTAGCTTGTTCCGTGGCGGTCGGTGTGTGGAATTACCAAGTCAGAGTCGTAAAAACGTCCAGATGCCAAGCTATTGTGTTCACAGACGTGTCAAAAGTGACACCGCACTGCTGTAACTAAGTGTAAATGTAGGGTAAGTGTAACTGTAAGATAACCGCAGCAATTGTTATAGTCGAACCCCTAGACTCGCACCAATAGGGATGCTTGATTTATAAAATCTTATATATTAGTAGAAGGTATCCGCAACTTCGTTCGTGGAGGAGCAAAAGTCATAAACCCTCGTATTTTCTTCAGCGTAATCAAGTAAAAAGTATCCTATAACCACCTGGAGATACCCATTTACTCGTGTACCAAAAATTATTAAAATCTGTTTAGTCGATTTAGCGTGATGAAGCCACAACGACACATACAAGAAAACAAAAAAAAACGATTCAGTGTCTTCCACATAGTCTGTTTCAATATATATTTTTTAAATATCTTGAATGTACAGACATTTCATTTTTACAACTTTGTAGCTACTCGTGTACCAAAAATAAAAGAAATCCGTTTAGCCGAATTGGCATGATAAAGCCACAACGACACATAAAAAAAGCGAATCTATTATAGTCCGTTACTATATATTTTTTTAATATCTTGAATGTACAGAAATTTCATTTCTACAATGCTATAATAGTACTTATAGATTATTTATCGACACGTTTGGCACAGGTGGTAAAAAGTAAAAAATTGTTACTCAAATTGCAAATATATCGGAAACTACCAAAAATCGCAGAAAATACAATAGCGTTACATCGATAGCTTTTGAGCTACTCCATCAGTGCTATTAGAATTATCGTCCACTCACTACAGTAACTTTAAAATAGCCTCACAGGCCAAGAGATCACAGAGGACAAACAAAAAAAAAAGGAATTATCGTCGGTCTCTGTGAAACCCAGTATAATAAAGATTAAATAAAAATTGTTTATTTTAGACCAGTTTGATTAATAGGGTTAGTAACTTTAGCCTTATATTAGGGTTAGTAACACATTTAATCTTAGTTGCCCAGAATAATAATAGTTATGAATTTTAATCGTAAAAAAGGCACTGACACGTGTTTGCCTGTGCAAAGGGCTCTCGTTTACAGGAAATAAATGGTCGTGTGGAAACTATAGTTTATTCTTAACTAGCTTCTGCCCGCGACTTTTTCCGCCTTAAATTCGTTTATCGCGCATAGGAGTATTATTCCGGGATAAAAGTAGCCATGTCCTTCCCCGGGACTCAACAATCTCCATACCAAATTTCATCCAAATCAGCGGTTTAAGCGTGAAGAGGTAACAGACAGACAGACAGACAGACAGACAGACACAGAGACAGACAGACACACTTTAGCATTTATAATATTAGTATGGAGTATGGATTACAAATAAATGAATAGTTTAAAAACACTAGAAAAACACGCTTTACAAGACTTTTCTAACAAATCCAAACACAGCACTGATACGATGTTCCTTCATGAAGTTCCAGTTCATGTCTTCCGGCTCCATCATCAGATCAGTTCGACAGTACCATAATTATTGTATTGTCATCAGAACTTCATACGAGAGAGTGCGCGCTAATGCGCCAAGCGACGTAGACGCATGAATTCTTAACTCACAATTAATAAATATTAATAAATATTAATTGTGAGTTAAGCGCGGCCCAGCCGCTGCTAGTGAATCGACGCGATGAGTGCCTCCAACCAGAGTCAAACTCTCCTTTCTGCAAAAGAAGGAGAAGGTGCTGCTGGAAGGCAAGATGGATGCGGAAACCGCTGTCCAGTTCAGTTCGCGGGCATCGGGTTTCACCGTCGAAAACATCTGTGAAGCTTAGCAGGTTTTGTGTCAGTCCCTTGTGATCGTCGGTACATATATACCTCACCGGAAAGGGGATGAAATTGGAAATAAGACCATTGCAGATATTAAGCAGATCTTGAGAGAGAACCAGGTCCGGATTCCGGAGTTTGTGGCGACGGATGCCACTATCCTGCCGTCTCAGGTTTCGGACAATGTAGTTTGCGAAATAGTGCTCCAACACGGTCGGTGGCATCAAATTTCAAAAGCGATGACCGGCCTGCTACTATAAGCATCGAGTCTGCTTGTTCGCGTGTTGCTGACACTGTAAAAGGTGCCGCACCCGCCGCTTCACCGCCCGCGTGCCCCCGCGCATGCGGCCGCCTGTTTCGAAGTCACGTCAGCGTGCTTATGACGACGCAACGGTGTCACGGAGTTACATCGCCTAAATCAAACTAGTTTATAAGTTTTTCTATTTGTTTTTATTTTTTGTAGTTCACAGTGCCTTGTTTTTACTGTAATGCTGTATAACTTTTTTTTGAATAATAAATAAATTAAATAAAATACAGCTGCCAATTTTCATGACACTACGATCCTAGGAAGATGGTTAAATTAGTTACCTTAGATTCCATTACATAGTTAGTTACATACAGGTTGACCTAATAAAAGCGTGTTCAAAACGGCCAAGAGCATGTCGGACCATGCACTGTGGCCGTTCCGCAGCCGTTCATACAAAAAAATGCACACTACAGATGAAAAAAATATCTTATGAATAAGCGCACTAGCAAAAGAGCGTATCTTCACGGCACTTACGTCCTTTTGTTGAGAAATATCGTTTTTCCGCAACAACTCAAAAACTGCATATCTGATCATGTTGAAAACATATTTTGTTGAAAATATTTATTAAGCTTTATCTTTGTAATATTTTTCATATTTTTTGGACATACCGCTTAAAAAATAGAGGGGGGGACACAATTTATGCTACTTTCGGATCGATTATTTCCGAAAATATTCACTAAATCAAAACAAAAATTAAACCACTAAATGATTTTCAAATATATGTCAAAGCATGTGCAACACACATTTAGCTGATTTTTTTTTTCAGTTTCGGTTACATGTTTGGAGTGCCCCCTGGATTTATTTTATGTTATTATTTAACCATTAAAGTAATTAGCGGCCTACACAAAACACCTATATTTCAAATTTCATCAATGTACATTTTGTAATTTTTGAGTAAAATGCCTGTGACATACGGACGGACAGACGGACACGACGAAAGTATAAGGGTTCTGTTTTTGCCCGTGTTAGGTCCAATTTGTTTATTCTTAAAAGAAATGGTATAAATTTTAAAACTAGATTTAGTAAAGCCTGGAACATTGTATGGTCGCCGCCGGTTTAATGTGGCTAGCACAGTTTGGGAACTAAGATCTATGTAGGTCTCTTTTATAACCTAATTCCAGTCTATACTCCTAGACTGAAGTTTTCAATACGAAGTTTACTAAATAAGGTTGGACACCAATAATTTGTCTGTAATTAATCTATGATGATAATGAAATAATGGAATACTGATATTTATTCTGTAAGTAGGACTCAAGCACTTCTACAAGTCTGACTCTACGGCATTTCCCAAGAGGAGGCCACTGCGGAGAAGAAAGCCGAAACAAACTCAATATAGCCAGTATTTTTTTTAAGTAACTCTTATATATCTATTACAATATTTGTACTTAGCCTATCCTAAATATATGTTTTAAGTATAAACTCAATGCTTAGTTCTCCAAGAAAACATATCAAAACTTATAAACGTAAAAAAACAATAATAATAGAAGATAAAAAATCAAAATATGATTTTTTATTTAAAACAACTTAAGTACGTTTGATATGCCACCTTATACCGTGTCCCGGTAAAAGTAAATTATTTGGTGTCTGTTTTGGGCCATGCATATATTCAAATATCATCATCATTTCAGCCATAGGAAGTCCACTGCTGGACACAGGCCTCCTAAATAGATTTCCACATGGGCTGAATAAAGGCGACCCACATCCAGCGAGTCCCGGCAACCCTAACCAGGTCGTCCGAACACCTTGCGGGTGGCCTTACCACGCGAAATAAATTGCAACGCCTTTGAAGTTGTGCGTTTTGAGTACTTGTAGTGTTTGTGTATCCCGTATACATTGTCTCATGTACACCGGTGCAGACGTGGTTACTGTCACCAGTCAATGAGTTGTAGCGGCAGAGGGTGGACGTGCGCTTGCGTGCCGGGTGTAACGATGAGCCAGTGATGCATTACTTTAAGTAGTTTATCGTACAGGCACGAGTAGTATTCGTGCCTGTACGATATACTACTAAAAGTAAGTACTGATATATATTATATCAAGTTAAGTACATGTTCCACCACAAGAGAGTAGGTAGTCCGAACGCTCCCTGAATATTAAAACACATTCAAGGAGTGATCATAGACTTTTTGTACAATAAACACGAGTATATTATATAAAAAGCAACACTTTATAGCGTCCAATACGTGAAACTTAATGTTCGACGTCATTTAACGTCTGCCCAAAGCGCGTCAAAATGGTTGCAACTAACCCATACTCAATATTATAAATGCGAAAGTGTGTTTGTCTGTCTGTCTGTTACCTCTTCACGCTTAAACTGCTGAACCGAATTGGATGTAACTTGGTATAGAGATAGTTTGAGTCCCGGGAAAGGACATAGGCTACTCTTTTTTCCGGAAAAATACTTCAACGGACTTCGTCCACCTTAAATTCATTCATCGCTGAAAAGGCAACCGGGTTAAAAAGTAACCTATGTCCTTCCCCGGGACTCAAACTATCTCCATACCAAATTTCATACAAATCGATTCAGCGGTTTAAGCGTGAAGAGGTAACAGACAGACACACAGACACACATACAGGCACACTTTCGCATTTATAATATTAGTATGGATTGTAACGAACTATTGGAGGTTACTAAATAGAAAAATATTTTTTTGGATAGTTTTTATGTTTGCATATGTCGTTGTGGTTTCATTACGCCAAATAGGCTCGAAGGCGCCCGCTACTTCGTTCACGGAGAAGAAAAAGTCATAACATAACCCCTCTCTTTTTTCAACAGCGCAATCGGGTAAAAATAAAAATCGGGTATAACCATCTGTGGATACCCTACCCGTGTACCAAAAATAGTTGAGATCTGTTTTGCTGATTTAGCGTGATGAAGCCACAACGACACATACGAACATACAAACGTACACAACCATTAAAAATATATTTTTCGATTTAGTGACCTCAAAATAGCCTGTTAAAATCATTTTTAAATATCTTCAAAAAACAGATATATAGTTTTTACAACTTTATAATAGTATAGATATTATGTATGTGATAATAGTATGGTTAAAAATAATACAATCCCAGAAATAATCCATTTCAATCGTGTACGGACTCGTATGGACACCACGAACTGCATCCCCTGGGTCATACGTGACTTTCTCAGGATAAAATAACGTACCCGTTATTACTGTCTGCACTACACAGCGTGGCTTTATACCTCCAAAAATACATTAGAAGCGTACGAACAATGCCTATTTTTTATTCGACCTTTGTGTGAGTTTTATACCTACTGGTTGTATCGTCAGTAATTTTGAAAGACAGTTGGCATCGACATTAATGACTTCATTGCTGGAATCTTTAATTTTTCAGTTCTAAACCCTTTTGAGCGTAATACCTGTTAGAGGTTGTATCTAATCCCGGCCGACTACCAAACTGACATGTTCAAATTTTGACTTTTGATAGATAAAACATTATTTTTATGACCTTTTTCATTCTCTGCATTCTCTGCTATTGTATATTTTATGTAATTTATATAAAATTTGGTTTGCTTTTTAAACCTACTATAGGTTATGGGCCCAGCACGCTTCCACTGCGCAACACTTGAACTTTTTAATTTCGTGTTTTGAACACACAATTAAACTTTCATAGGACGGCTCTAACTCATATGAATAGCATGAAATGCACTGAAATGTTTGATAATAATCATGTACGATCACACCCTCGCACAGAGTCTGCCTTCAAAAGTCACGTCCTTCAGACTATTTTTCCCAGTTATTCAGTTCCATTTCAAAAGACAGCATGTCATGTTTTGCGCTCTCTTTAAAGCGCCCGGTTGTTAGCATGGTAGAATAAAAAATAATAATTAAAAAACAAAAAACCCGGCTGCGTAAAAAACTAAAAAGAAAAAAAACAAGTCCAGTGCTCTAGAAATTTGTTAAGTTATAATGGAAATCTTTCATGACCCATAAGAAATCTAGATCGACGCAAATCTTCCCAACAATGGGTCCCGACTGTTTAAAATCGCTATGTTCCATATAAGAATTTATTATTTGTTATATTGTGAGTATCGATCATGAATCATGAAAGATTTCCATTATAACTTAACAAATTTCTAGGGCACTGGACTTGTTTTCTTTTTAGTTTTTTACGCAGTCGGGTTGTTTGATTTTTAATTATTATTTTTTATTTTATACTTTTTAGTTAAAACTATAAAAGTCACTTTTTGTTTTACAAATATCATGATAATAATCACAATTTTTGCAATTTATTAGTGGATCACTCCACTAGCGTTATTATTATAAACAAAGATCAGAAACAAATGAAAAAATTTTTCGACGATACTGGACTTGAACCAGTGCCTTGAGCCAGACCGGGGCAGCACGCTCTACCATCTGAGCTAATCGTCCACACCAGCAGTCGACGAATTTTGTCATCTGTTCTTGCTTATGGATCTCTGTATGGTGCATCCGACTCTTTAGCCGTTAGCGCCGCCTCGTGCAGAACTATGAAGTTACTTTCACTGGTTCAAGTCCAGTATCGTCGAAATTTTTTTTCATTTGTTTCTGATCTTTGTTTATAACTATAAAAGTCAGTCAATTTCGCAATCTTTATCGTGGGGGTTATTGAGAAGCTTGCACAGATTTATTACAATGCAATTAAATGAAAATTTACTGAGAACGGCTTGCTAACTAACTTTAAATCGTTATAGTTCCTAACAGGTTATTCCAAATTAAAAATAATAAAAGAAACTTAATAATGATTTTTAAATCCCTATTCATTGATACCCCACTCGATATAGTACGTCAATTTTAATTTTTTTCTTTTTCTCATTATCGCCATTTTGAGTTTTCATCATTTTCATGTCTTTAGTGACATTTGGACAGTTAAGACAAATCGATTGACGTAAGAATCATCAAAATCGGTCCACGCGTTTGGTCTCTAGAGTGCCAGATAGGAACAAACATACATACATACATACATACAAACATACATACTTACATACATACATACATAGACTGATAAACACATTACTACTCCTTTGCGTCGCGCAGTCGGGTAAAAATGCTCTCAACTCACTCATTGAGACACAAAAACAATTGGTTTTAGCATTCTTTTCCAGACCATAGACGTAGAGACGTTCAAATCTAATGAAATTAGCAAGGCAAGATTCCTTTGAAAACATGGACCTGACGAAACGTCCAAATCGTCAAAAAATAATCAAGGTAAGGTAATAAAATAAATTCATACGCAATTAAGTCCCGTTTTTTAGTAATAATGTCTGGAAACTGCTGTGCAAGTATTTGAAGCAAAATCTCTGAAAATCCCTGATCTGACCATCATTAGCCGTCGCATGGTGATTAGAATGATGGAATAATGCTCTCAACCCGCTCGCCGAGACTCTGAGACAATTTCATCCACACGCGCAGCACATCATTAATTCACACGAAAAGATTCGTGCAATCTCAGCCCTCGAACGGGGGCAGAGGGAGCCAACTGTTCACATCATTTCCATCCGACATACAGCTAAGAGTGCGTCCATATTTGTATCATTTGCCCGATCAGATCTTCGTCCCGTGGCATGATCGCGTGTCACGATCACGCGTTTGGACGTTGCGCCGATCCGATCGCTCGAAATTCATGTTGATACGCGTATCACACACTTAGATCGGAGAAGCGTGGCGTAATCGCCGCGCCGACATTAAGCTTCCAAGCATCGCGATACGCAGTCGTGCCACGCCAGGGTGATCGGATACGAGCAAATGATACAAGTGTGGACGCACCTTTACGCAGTGTTCCGCTGGAGCGCGTCATGGAGATCCGTTACTTTGGACTGACACTTGATAGCCACTCACTTGCTTCAGATTTATGATTGAACTCTATTTATACTTAAAATAAGACAGGTGAACCAGAGTTACCGAAAGTAAGTGACTGGACAGACAACTTAATTTCAGACAGCATGTGGCGACCATATACAAAAGCGCGAATTAGATTCTTGGATTTATCATAAGTTAGCGAATCAGTTCTCAGGTGTGAAATGTGTCGTTATGCTCTACAATGCTTTCTTTTGCAGTAAGCTGGAGCTTGGTGCCATAGTTTGGGATACGCATAAGGTATAGTATAGCCTAATAGTTGATCGACTCCAAAGTCAATTTGCCATATCCTTTATTATTAAGTTGGTCTTTTATCCGTGTATAGGCTGATATCTCTGACCCACGACAACACGCTGTCAAAAACCCAAGTAATTAACATTAAGTCTATTCCTTCCTCTATAAGGTGCATAATCGCATACCTTGCGGTTTTTAAGTGATTTAGTAAATTAGCCTGTCCCAAGTGAAATATTACGTATATTTTACAGGTAAAATAAGTACAGCTTTGTCTTAGTAATGGTGCTGTTTCTCGGGCCATTAGCTGAATATTTAATGGCTATTTATTACATTAACTCGGTGTTTATGTTTACCTTGAAATAATGGAGAGTACTTGCGAACACATGCCTAAGATTAGCCGTACAATTTCCGTCACATAAGTTTGTATCTCTGAATTAAACTCCAAATCCCCCCCAATGCGTCTATCCTGCTGTGACTTTGGCACTTAAAATTCACGTTCGCGGACACGACTGTACAGCAGTCGTGTCCGATAGCGTGATTTTTTAGTGCGAACGTCTATACGTCGCGTAGTTTTTTGCTTCTGTGGGCTTGTATCACACGCTGTCACTTTCTGTCCGCAAACGTGTTAAACTCAATTGCTGTGACGATATTACTAGCTTAAATTAGAGACACACATACGTATTACAAATGGTCATTTGTCAGGCAGACGGTCAGTCCATTTTACAACTAGAAACATAACTTAAACTTAAACTTACATGTAATTTAAATCATCAGCCGAAAAAAAATTAACCGCCCGGCCACGACATCGAGCGGCGGCGGCAGCGGCAGCGGTTTTTCTAATTTATTGCATGTGATTTCAACTAACCACAGTTCGTTGCGCGTGTCGTCCGCGCAATGAACAGATAAAACGCTTGCCGCGCCGCAATTTGCGCAATGTCGGGGCCGGTTCGTAATGCTGGATAAGCACGCCGGGCTACCGGTCAACGCAAAGGACGCGTTGACCTGTAGCCCGGCGCGCTCCACGTGCGTTTTCTGTATATCGGAGTGCGGCAGGCAATTCGCCAGACGCAGCGCTGCTCTACAAATACACAGGAAAGCGGACGCCCCGCGCCGGTCTCTCGGTCAACCCAGAGGACGCCGTAAAGGTCTCCCCCATAGAACACCACCAGATATTTTAAAACCGTTTCATCACCAAAACAGATTGAGAACTATTGACCATCAGAAAATCAGGAGTCAAACTTTACAAAGCATCGCGATGTCTTTTATCCGAATTATTTTTGTGTTTCACACTCTCATACGGCTGTAGGGGTATAACATTTGTCAATGCAAGAGGTCTTGAAGAAAGAAAGAAAGAAAGGTCGACCAAAGTCTACTCGGAGGAGAACCATGGCACGGGAAGCCTCCTCTATTAGGATGAACTAGCAGGAGATTGTTGCTAACGCCGTAGATTAGAAGCAGTGCCAGCTATGCTCCTTGAGGAGTTAGAGGATCCAATAATAAGTAGAATAAAGGGGGTAACACCTAAGGAAGTTCATACGAGTAGCATACTTTTTACCGGTCGGGTCGGGTCGTTGAATTAAACAATAAGGTTATGACTATCAGTACACGATCCAGTTGCAAGCGACATCAAGTCTTCAATAATGTAAATACTACACCTATTATTAGCAATCATGTGCCTTATCATTAACCTGTCGGTGCTGCTAGCGGTCACTAAGTAAATTAGATCCAAACTATAATTAAACGTAGAATATGCATATATCATGTAACTATATGAGCACGTAGGAACCACTGATTAGCGATTTGTGGTATGCAATATAAGCACTATTCAATCTAGTTAACTCCGTCATAGTGAGAATGAAACAGTAGCCAGTAGATTTAAACTTACACGATTTTGACGACGCACCGAATTTTACCTGATTGTTGCAGGGGCCCATCTAACGGGGAGCAAGCCATCGTCTACCAGTGCCTTAAGCCATGAGATACTTTTCCCTGGTAGACGTCCAATTGTCTCAAGCAATAGCCTAGTATTAAATCCATCATTTTAATCCTATAGCTCAGGTATTTAGATCGCAACAATCTCCAGTCCTGCTTGCATCTAGCGAGTGCTGTATGTGCGCGACCCATGATACGAGCAGGAACAGCATCCGCGTGGTGTACCCCTTACATTTGATTAAATAGTCGCAAAGGCCTTTACACGTTGGTTTTGGCTGCGCGACACTATTTTCCTAAGCAATGCTTGTAGTATGGGTACTAGGCGACGACATACATAATATGTAAATAAATCATAATACTTAAATACATAGAAAACATCCAAGATCCTCGAACAAATATTCGTTCGTACATAGAGTATAAATAATTGCCATCGAGATTAATACTACCGTTTAATACCGATGTTATTAATAACTAGCTTCTGCCGGCGACTTCGTCCGCTTTAAATTTGTTTATCGCGCATAAGGGTATTTTTCCGGGATAAAAAGTAGCCTATGTCCTTCCTCGGGACTCCAACTATCTCCATACCAAATTTCATCCTAATCGGTTCAGCGATTTAAGCGTGAAGAGATAACAGACAGACAGACAGACAGACAGACACACTTTCGTATTTATAATATTAGTATGGAGTATGGATTGACATACATAGAGTATATAAATAATTGCCATCGGGAAACTTCCGAAATGCGACAAAATCCGAAGTATCATTCAATTATCGTAAATGGTTGACGTGTATGTCCATTAATACGAAACTTTATTACGTAATAATTAATACTCCGGGTTATTTCGCATTTCCAAATTGTCCCAATAGCAAAACATTATTCACTACATCAGTACAAAGATGAAAGCGCAAAAAAAAAACTATTGCGGTCGCACGTGGTCACATCAAGAATCGAACCTGGTACCGTTGGATTATGGGACAAACGTGTCAGCCACTCCACCAGCGAGCATTGTACGCCTTGAATTTATCCCTTAGCGCCATCTATGATGACATGCTTTACGCATGATCTTACGGTCTTTGACTATCGCTGCTCCGCGTTCTCGTACGCGGCAGCTCCCACACATTAGGCGCCGTGGATAGCGTGCCCCCTACCGCCTAGCACATTGACAACGGTAACTACAGACATGCTACCTTCCAAGTACAAAATTTACACTACCTACTGCCTTTGTTCACACTGTGCCAGCTGCCTGATTATAGACCAGTCGGTTTACTGCATATTCGGGAGAATATCAAACGGGAACATTCATCATAAACTGTTTCAAATGATTATTTGAATATGTGGGTGCAGCGTAGATTTGAAACCGACGTCAAATCCATATATTGCTCTTATTTCTTTATTTTATTCCAAGCTTTTTATTTTGATGCACCTGTAGCTATGTAGGATGTAGGTAACTATGTAAGCAAATCTTGCAAGTTGAATTTCACTCACTTCCCGGTTTCCGATTGACCTCAAATTTGGCATACTTATGTTATAATAATAATAAATTACTTTTTGGTTTACAAATATCATGATAATAATCACAATTTTTGCAATTTATTAGTGGATCACTCCACTAGCGTTATTATTATAAACAAAGATCAGAAACAAATGAAAAATTTTTTCGACGATACTGGACTTGAACCAGTGCCTTGAGCTCAAGTCACACTGGTCTGGCTCAAGGCACTGGTTCAAGTCCAGTATCGTCGAAAAAATTTTTCATTTGTTTCTGATCTTTGTTTATAATAATAAATTATTTTAATAATAAGAATAAATAGCAGAGCAACTTGTGACTAGCTGTTGGGGCGTGACGTGGCGAGGCGTGACGACCCTACTGACCCGAGATATCCAGAGAGTCGGTCTGGGCCCTCACCTCCAGTGTGTCTTCATCTGTCGGAGTGGATACTCAAGAGGACTCGTAAGACTCTCAGCTTTGGGTTGCCTTTGGTGGCTGTCTAGAGAGGAGCGTTAGAGTTATGAGTATATGCTCCAGGGAAAGAAATATGAAAGTGCATAACGCCGCAAGTACCCTCGGAGAAAGCACAGCATACGTCTCGACACCCCTGAGCCCTCACGTCCGTGTTGCTTACGGCAGTCTTAATAATGGTAATAACGGGGGCCCAAGAAGTGAGTGGCGAGTCACCACCCGTTACAGATAAAGATCGATATGGTGGTTATGGCGGGTGAAGTACTTCTATTGCAATAGCCAAATCCACACTACAATCTCATACGCCGATTCTCTTTTCACAAAATGCAATAGTTCTAAAATCTACTGAGAGCTGCTCATAGACTTATTCTCTCATGAATATGATAAGGAGCGGATTCCAGCAGCGAAAAAGAAGAGCCTCTACGTGTTGCATCCATAATCCCACGTAAGCCTGCCAAAAATCTGAAATCATTTACAATTTTCTTACAACTGGTTCCTCTTTAACTGACTGTAATCAATACAACATTATAACACCGGCGAGCTAATCATGGAGTCGGAAAATGGTCAATTCAGTTCAGTAAAAATGGTCATAAGAACTCTATAATACAATACGCAACCCTGCCGAGTTTGGGCTCTTTAAAAGTCTTTTACGATTTTAAATTAGGTGACATAAGACCGGAACTTGTTCTTTTGATAATGGACAGAGATGCACGCGAGATGTCGTGCTTCCTAACTTCCGTGCTTCGGAATGACAACCGGATTGGAGTCATAAGAATTTGTAACAAAAAATATGAAATTATACATGACCAGAAGATGTCCGCAATGACGTTCGCGGTGGATATAAAAGTCGCGACCTTTTCTTTTATATTCTTTCAATACAAATATCTAAATAATAAAAAAAATCAAGACTCCGACTGGATTTAAACCAGAGCCTTGTGCCTTGCCGGAGCGCACGTTCTGCCAATTTATGCAAAATTGCAAAAATCAACCTGAGGATGGTCAGCTACCCTTATATCAAAATAATTGTAATCCGTCCAGCCGTTTTGACGTGATAGAGCGCAATTATACTACGACCTCTTGGTCGATAGCGCTGTTATCAAAGTCCATACTTTGTAAACGGTTAAGATAAATTTGTAATCAAATAAATTTGTTATAAATTAATTATAGTACCTATAGATGACCTTATCGTGCCACTGTGTGGACTACTTGACAAGAGATAACAGAATAGCTATTTATTACCTACCTCAAAAAAAGTAGAAAAATATATTCATTAAGCGGTGAACAACAGGTCTCTAAACAGCAATTTCTTCTAGACAACCTTTGAAAGATTAAAGGTTATCGGCTGTCGCATATTGCAATGGCTTTGAACCGACACCATTCAAAAGAATTAACGTTTTGTTATGTTGTTATATTGAAGTCCTAAAACAGAACAATAAAAGTATTTTAATTGCATTTTCCTGCAGTCTTTTAAAATATTAAATTAACTCTGGTCCCGTAAAGCCCTTTACAGCAAACTATTGCAAATCGGATCAGTAGGATAACCATGTCATTTTCATTCAAGCGACTATCAACCAGGTGCAAATGCGTTTGTTAACGCTAGTCTTAGTCAAAATAGCCGCGAATGGCATTCTTGAGTATGAGTTTGCTGTCCCCCCTCTCAAGGCGATACTGGTAAGAAAGCTAATTTATTTATTACTGGTAAAAATGCTAAGTTAATTACAGTCACGTCTAAAATAACGGGCACGGGAACACGTTTCGTGTTCTAAAGTGTTAAAATGGTTTTCCAGGGTTTAAGTCCAGGCTACTGCTGCTCTGCCGCCTGACTGGAACTGCATTATCTGTTGATTGCTCGCAAGCCCGTTCAAGGTCCAGCGGATACCCCAGTGATCCAAAACCGACGCTTCAGTGTAGAGCAGAAATGCCTAAGGCAAAAGTGACCCATGGACCTGTAAACTTCTGAACTTATTATAAAGTAAATTGTGTAGTTGTTGTTTTAAAATAGTGTTCACTCATTTACCACTGCCCTATACACAACAACGTAACAAGTGGCGCCCAACGTGGGGCGTTTGCTTTTTATAAATTTAGCTAGCCTGATGCGTTTTTCGTCTAGCCAGACCAGTTTTTTAGTTTCGTTTAATACTGTTGGTATAATAGTTCCATCTTGCATGAAAATATTCCGCACTAACAAAATTAAAATATAAGGACACCACTTTAAAGAGCATGAGAAATAATTTGATGTTTATTGTAACTATTTCGGTTACGAATTCAACAGGCGTAAAAGGGGCCTTTACTATAGAAAGCTACACGGCACAGCTATATGCTGACAGTACTGTTTCGAGCCCATGAATTAAAAAGTACAGTTGGAGACCGCAATTTGACTTGGACAATAGTTTTTAAGAGCCCTATTTTTCTACATTTAAATCCAAAAACAAACTTTACTATTATTGCCCTATTACTTAGGCGCTTGATCTAAGTATAATTATCAAAATAAAGGTGATACTAAGATTGTTTAATATTGTACGAACTTTTTTGCATCGAGGCCAGTATACTTCTTTGAACCTGTATTTAGATGGCAAGGGTTAAAATTGTGTAGGTACTTATTTTCAGACTTGACCAACTCTATTTTCTGATTGTTATCTACTATTTTGGATATAGTGTATTATAATATGTAGTTAGACTAAGAATAAGTAATAAAATGTAATAAAAAAGAATTGATATGTAGTTTTGAAATGATGAATCCTTATTGCTTATATACAAGGTATAATTCAGCTAAACCCTTACTAAACGTACGTAACCGATAGACACGTGAGGTCTGGTACAAAATCAAAAACATACAGCAAAATATAGTAAGTCACCTATTACATAATAAAATCCATGCACGTTATCACATAGAATCAGTATATTTTGCATCAAAGCCAAAATCATAACAAAACGATACTAGGTAACGCGGTCACAAATATGATGTCCTAAAAATGTCCTAATTCTTTTTCGTATTATTATTTACGTACTAACAGAAGTTTTGCTGAAGTAAAACCGTTTAAAGTCACAAATGATAGTGTTAACAATCTAATTCTAGCCCTTTCAAACGTTAAATTTCTACAATTTTCCTTTGCATTATTAAACGCCACAAACAAGTATTTAGTGTCCAAATCGAAGTTCAAAAATAGTTCGATGACTAGCGTTTCTGAACTGCCATTATCTTGGTCACACTATTTTGTTCGACCAGTATTTCGCTGGTACTGAAGTATGAGCTTTGTAGCTATAGTTTGTACGGTACAGTTCAGACGTAACAATTCTCCTAGTTGGAAATAGCTATAGCAAGCGGCTATCTCATATGAACCTTCTATGTGAAAAGCAGTATTATTAATTGGAGTTATGGTTGAGATATAAGAGTAGATGATTAAATACTGATGAGGTTTGGAGGGATAGAAGCATAAATCGCTGAATGTTGGATCGGGATTATCCTGTAAAAGCATCCATGACTAATGATGGGATTTAATGTCGCTGCGGACGCGTTTCCGATGCAGTGTGAGCGGTAATCAGGTATGTTACGTATGTTGCATACGATCGGTATGTCAGTAGAAGCTTAAGCGGTCAATGCTCTTCATCTGAGCACTTTTTACATCTGAACATTGTGATTTAAATTCGCATAAAAATAAATAAAAAACTGGCCAAGTGCGAGTCGGGCTCACGCACCGAGGGCTCCGTACAAAATATACGCTACAAATGGCCGTATGTATCAAAATCCAGTGTTAGTAGAGCTCTACTCCTAAGTAAAATGTACTCGGCTCTCGATCATTTTATATTGGTTACTTATATAGACAGACAGATGTAAAATTATACTGTTCTTAGTATTTGTTGTTATAGCGGCAACAGAAATAAATCATTAGTGAAAATTTCAACCGTCTAGCTATCACGGTTAGTGAGATACAGCCTGGTGACAGACAGACAGGCAGACGGACAGCGAAGTCATAGTAATAAGGTCCCGTTTTACCCTTTGGGTAAGGAACCCAAAAAAATAATTCGACTTCATAAAAAATACTAAAAACTGTACCTCCGCAAGAAATGTAGTGTTAGAATTTAAAGCGGGGTCTAAACAGGCATCAGCAAGTAGGTGTGATAATCTCCTTTTTTAAGAGTCGATTAAAAAACGGTACCTATCAAAAGGAAACAGGGCTTCATCTATCTTCTATATTATAAGCGTGAAACTATGTATGTACGTTCCACTTAATCTCAAAAACTACAGGACGATTTTTTATGAAACTTTCCAGTTATGTACCTTTTAAATAAGAATAGGACATAGGCTATAATTTATGTCAAATTTCATCCCTTGTAGGGACGAAAAATGGGGTGAAACTTTCTAAGACATATCTTACACAGCACTTAGGCAACAGCTAATACTATTATAAAGTTGAAAAAATAAAATGTTTGTATGTGTCGTTGTGGCTTCATCACGCTAAATCGCCTACACGGATTTCAATTATATTTGGTACACGGGTATCTGGGTATCTCTAGATGGTTATAGGATACTTTTTACCCGGCTTCGTTTAAGAAAATAAGAGGGGTTACGACTTTTTCTCCTGCACGAGTGAAGTTGCGGTCACCTTCTATTTCTCATATTTTTTTGTAAAGCAGAATATTAACGTGGTATTATTTTTCTAAGAATAATATTCACATAGAATATTTATTACGCAGTAAATATATTTTTCTCATATCTAGTCTAAGATTTGTGGAAGATTGGCTTTGATATTTAATAATTTATAAAAAAAATAAGTTTTTAATGGAATAATGATCTTTATTCTGTAAGTAGGCCACATGGGCACTTTTACAAGTCTGACTCTACGGCATTTACCAAGAGGAGACCACCACTGTTGACAAGAAAGCCGAAACAAACTCAACAGTCAGTAATTTTAATTTTTTTTAATTTTCTATTACAATATGTGTACTTAGCTTTAGTTTGCATAAGGATATAAAACAGAATAAATATACTATTCATCATCATATATTTAAGAGCTAGGCTCTTGTCGGTGGAGTAATTTCCAGCTTATTCAACATTCCGCTTTTTCTTTTACTTTTTATATGATGAAACTTTATTTTTTTCTTTTATTTACTCCATATATGTCCTTCTTGGTCTTCCCCTTTTCCTTTTCCCTTCTATTATAGTCCTAATGTAATTATCGTGACGTAAGAGATGACCTAACATGTTTCCTCTCCTGGTATACTATTAAGGTTGTAAAAGTAAAATGTCAGTACATTGAAGATATGTATATTCAAAAAGATATGGAAAAAGGTCACTGAGTATTTTTTTTTTTTCTAGTTATGTTTATAGGAATGTTTTTACGGCCACATCGCGTCAAAACCATTTTTGTTAACTATACCGGTGACTGTGCTACCACAGATAGTTATAGAATAGAGGAAATACGGACAAAATATCACATATACACAAAAATGACAGTGGTTTATTCCAAATTTGGTTAGTTGTAGCGAGCCGTTTGTCACTCCAAAACCTAAAAGTGCGTCCACACTTGTATCATTTGCTCGTATCCGATCACTGTGCCGTGCCATGACTGCGTATCGCGCTGCTTGGACGCTTACTGTCGGCACGGCGATTATGCCGCGCGTCTCCGATCTAAGTGTGTGATACGCGTATTAACATGGATTTCGAGCGATGGGATCGGCGCCACGTCCCAACGCGTGATCGTGATACGCGATCATGCCACGGGACGACGATCTGATCGGGCAAATGATACAAATGTGGACGCACCCTTTATGATGACCATAATTACAAAACTGTGAAGCGCCGAGCATCGTTGGCATGGCTGCGCTGACACAACGAGGGTGAACATGTATGGCGCCCACAAAAGTTTATTTTCGACATGAGTATCTTCTGTCTTTTGATGAGTTATGTGGATATATGTGATGATTTTTATTTAATTCAAAGAACTATGAGACGACCTAATTGATTGAATGTAAATTTATTGCAATCGTCAGCTGGCTTAACACAATATGATCTTTTAATTATTTTGTTCACATTTGTACAAAATGACATACCTCTACTCTGGACAAAACGACAAAGTGATATTTAAGAACTTGTATTCTTAAACTTAATAACTAAATCGTTTGGTCGTCTTTTTTCTTGTCGTTACGAATAGGAACTGTATCAAAATATATGATGTTACGTATCATAAAAACCACTTTCATCATGACAAAATGACATATATAATACAATATTAATATGTTGTATGTCATTTTGTCCATGCTATATGGGCAAAATGGTTTTTGCGATAGGTTACAGTTTATATAAATATAAATTTTAATTTAATGGGAACCATCCATTAAATTAAAAGATTAAGTTACTGGTAGTCAATGAACCTAAGATAGTTTTGGATAAATGAGACTGATTATAATTTGGTTAAATAAAAATATATGACCCAAAATTACTAGGCCATTTTGTCCGTACTTCCCCTACTTCTTAACGGTCTGCGCTGAAGAAAAAAGAGGGCTATGATTTTTTCCTCCTCCGCGATTAAGTTCAACATTTTAGCCTTTACATAGGAAAATGATAACGTAAAATTTTATTGTAATAATAATTACGTTTGTAGGTTATTAGGTATTCCGACAAAACAAGGCTAGAAAGGCTTTTGATGTTGAAAACAGAAGTTGGCTTCAATATAGTACCGTATAAACAAATCTTATTATTAGTTTCAACCGTAACCTGTATGTCTGTAGGATTTACTTTCGATTGTTGTTTGAAGTGACTTGAATCCTTGTTATTTAATCAAGTAACTTGATGATTAAACTACTTGTAAGTAAATTTAATACTACATCTCTGTGTAGTTGGCAAAGCATTTAATTAAAATTAATAATTATTAGTTGTATTGTACAGTAGATTATTATTTCTATTCAGTTAAGTGTAAAGTAAGATGCCAATTATTTCTTTAAGTCGGCTACTTTGACTAAAGGTGCGTCGCCTTTGTATAATTTGCCCGATCAGATCTTCGTCCCGTGGCATGATAGCGTGTCACGATAACGCTATTGGACGTTGCGCCGATCCGATCGCTCGAAATCTATGTTGCTACGCGTATCACACACTTAGATCGGACAACCGCGGCGTGATCGCCGCGCCGACAGTGAGCGTCCAAGCAGCGCGATACGCAGTTATGCCACGCCACGGTGATTGGATACGAGCAAATAATACAAGTGTGGACGCACCTTAATATATATCAAAACAGCTCCATTTTATGAACTGTCGGAACGATCATACTATATGAAGTGATAGAGATACAAAAAAATATCAATGACGTCATACTATCACCATAATCATGCTATCATCATCATCATATCAGCCCAAGGACATCTACTACTCGACAAATGTCTCCGACAAGTATTTCCATAACGGCTGGTCGTGCGCCACCCTCATCCAACATTTTCTGCGATCTTCAGCAGATCATCGGTCCACCTTATTGAGGACGCGCGACGCCACGCGAAAACCTTTCTGCCAAAGCGACCATCGGTTCAACGAGCAATGTGCCCCGCCCACTGCCACTCCTTATTCTCCACTTAAGTCTACTAACTCCTTGAGCTATGTCGACAACCTCGGTTCTTGGGCGGATCTCCTCATTTCTGATTCGATCAAGCAAGGAGACTCCGAGCAAAGGTCAATCCATTATTCCTTGACTGATTCGGAGGTTTCTTTTGAGGCCCATTGTGACCCGACCTCATCTCAGTGATGCCGCATGTCATAATTATAACTGGCAACACACACTGGTTAAAACCTTCATCTTAAGACACTGGCGACACTGCGGTATTTGGGACGAGAAGATATTATGTAAGCTTCCTGAATGCTGCCCATCTGGGTTGGATTCGACCAGTGACCTCTTTCTCGAAGGTGGATCTACCCAACTGCACTGTTTGTACCAGATCCCAAATATATTTAGTCATTTGCAACATTAGGGTCATATTGCCTTATTATTGTTTTCTGTCAATTTTAACGCAGCACAATTAATATTGTCCACAGGAAAGTATTAAATTCGTAGAATGGTATTGATAAACTGTTTATTTTTATTTTATTTGTTTGTAACTTCAATAGCAATCCAATACAAATCGAAATAATATGGGAAGTCAATACGTAGTGCTTTTCTTTATGCTTTGGATTCAAACCGTTTATCTGAGCGTCTACGTTCAGTGATCCACTTCTAGATATTATCATAAGTGCCTGGGCGACCTAGCTTTGCTCGGTGTTTTCTGAATTGGTCCTTGTCATTTAAAAACTTTTCATAGGAAAATTAAATCTCAATTTTTTTCAACTAAAGATTCGAATATTTTAAATATATTTTCAATTTTTGAATTTAAGAAACTTCTGTCGGAATGCCCTTTATTATCGGTTTTGCGCCACCAGCCACCAGCCCACCACCCACCAATAGGGTTTTTCAAGGGCACACAGAACCTTTCGCACTTGACAAGCAGCAGTATCTTGAACGGCCAACTAGACGTTTTCCTCTCGTTACGGCTGCTTATTCCTATGAAATGATCGACATTTGTGTATCATACTCATTATCATGTTTTTGGCATCATCTCATCATATTTTTTTACCAGTTTTTATTTTAATTGCAATGTTTGTTTGTACGAGTATGCACGTTCGGGTTAAATCGTGCAGGGTGAATTAAGTTAAAAATACTAAATTAGGTGAAAATACAATATTATGATACCATCGAGCTGATTCCTAATGAAGCTGGATGGTGATCATAGGAACGTTGTAATAAAATAACTCAATCCTGCCGAAGTTGAGCTCTTTAGAATCGTTTCGATGAGTAGTTAGCGGATGCTTAAAGAAAAGTGCAGTCGGCAATACAAGCTTGTCGCATAAATGTTATTTTTGACAGAAACTTCTTTTTACCTTCCCTTTTTATCATCCGTCATCTCTTCGTTTATGTCCCTCTTCTCCATACTTATCATCCTTGACACATTTTTTTTTCTATGAACTTCTTCTTTTCCACGACCTTCCACATTAATACTCAAGGTTTTTCTCGTTAACCTTCATCCCTCTTCATCACATGCCCATACAGAGTGCGGCAGGTAGCCTGTTTTTTTTTAATTCGTTCAGAATTTAGACCGAAACAGAGTCTCTACTCAAACCAAAACTTTAAGCTCTCACTATTGTAAAGTCTGCAAACACAACAAAGCTATGTCCCCACTAGTTCAGTAACTAGCCTGCTACGATACTCGTCGAGTTTGCTTTTAATCCCAATTAAGAGCAAGTCCCTTGTTTAAATCAGATCTTTTCAAACTGTGGGGCACGCTCTCATAGCTAGCTACCAATATTTTTTGCGCGCCTCCTTGAATATCATTCTGCTCCCGAGGGGCGACATAGCTTAAAAACTGCTGTTTTAAACAAAGGAATTGCTCTTAAATCGGTTCAAAAGTAGTTTGCTGCTACTGCTTTGTGCAAAAGCTAGACTTAAGTGTAATAATCATAAAATACTGTTTGAAATATAATGAAAATGCCTCACAGAAAAATAATGCTTATCATCAATTTCTTCTGCAATCACTCACTCGGTTTTATATTTGAATCCTTAACATGATAGTCCTATATTTTTGTTCCCTAATAACGATTTTCCAAACTAAAATTTACTAACGTAAATATATCTCCAACTAATGCAAGTGCTCTAATATTTTTTATCCTAATAATTAATGCCTTAATAGTTATTTACACTAAGATTATATATAAGTCTTAAAAGTCCTTTGTCATATCATAATATTGTATCACATAATAATAAACGGAGAGAGGTTGTCCACCTTCCGCGCCTTTGGCTTTTGGCTATACACTCCTGTTGTAAGATTATCGTACAAAAGGCAGACTTAATGCCACAAGGCATTATCTACAAGTCAATCTTTAGGCTAATCATAAAAAGTGTATGCGGTACTGGAACTTAGGACTCCAAAGTTTTTAAGATAAAATTGATTATAAATTTTATTTATATTATGGATTACGACTTTTAGTACAAACAAGCACTACAGCATACAGTCGTTAAGGAAAATCAATAATATGTCAAATCGGTTCACGGAAACGGATAGAGAATTGTAGTCACTGGAACCCCCAAGACGCACAATCTTACAAAAGTAAAAACATGATAGGTATTTTTTTCGTTATTATATTTACGTTATGGATTATAATCGACTATTTTTCGTGAGGCGAAGTCTGATAGCTAGGTGTTTTATTTGAGTGTGATACTTTATTACTGTACACAGAGCATTTACTGTTAATTCAATGTATTGAATGTAATTCGACATAATCCAAGTGTCTTCGTACTAGTTTAATAATGTCTTGTCTACACGGGTTGTTGTGTCGAGTGTAGCACTTAGTTTTAGTTAAGTTATACTGCTTCTATCCGTGAGTTCCTGTAATTGGCTTTTCTTTTGCTATCGTTATTCTATTTAAGTTATGTAAAGCTGTTGGTTCTCCAAATAAATATAAAAATATAAAAAATATAAAATATTTGAATGAGAATGCTGGCACTTGATTTCTGTGCTGTAATAATCTGTAATATCTGTGAATGTATTATGTAATTGATTTTAATTTAATAATTGAATTGTAATTTATTGTTGCTATCTGTTTTATTTTCTAATAATAATTCTTACATATATTAAATTATAATTAATATTTAATGTAACATAAATTCAACTAACATAATTATTAAATTAATCTAAGAATTTGCTGTGCCCTAGCAAGGTTCCAGTATAGCTAGCATTAGGTTGCACATGTTAATGTACATGATAGCAAATAAAAAACTACAAACTTTCGTTTAGATGCGTGAAAAAGAAAAGTTTGGGAACCCCTGGCTTAAAATATACATTGTTACTAGTAAAAAAAAAAAAAAAAACGAAAAAAAAACTTACACGAATACATATAATATGCAACGGCAAAAATAAAACCTCATACGAACAAAACACACACACACACAAACACATATCTGTCGAATATTTATTTATTTTATTTCTTATAGCTTAGGACAAGGTTCCACCATTACATGCGCATTTAGGATGTACAATATTCGCCCGTCAATTAGACAGCCAAATTTTTTATAAAGAAGCAAACCATTTTTTTTTTAATGTAATTTTTTGTATTTTTTTTATTTAGTACGTAGTGTTACGACCAACCCTGTCAAAGGGACCAATCTGAAAAACCAGCGCTGGGCCACTAGCCCAGCATACGCTGAGACTGGTACCCATTACCAAAACCTACTGTTAGTTTAAGAGTATTTTAAGATATTTTATTGTGTGTTATTGTCTAAGATAAGTTGTGTTTTTGGTATTAAACAGATTTTTATTTTTATTTTTTTATTTTTTAAAAGAGCCTATTTTATTACAACATTTTTGTTAGTGGTGTCCTTTTAAGATGAGCGATCGTGTCATAGTTCGCGTGATGAATAAATGATACAAGCTAACTACCAGTCAAAGAAACTTGCTAATGTTATAAATATGAAAGTGGACTCAGTTTCTTCGCTAAGATGGATTTATAGACTGACAATATTTCTTCTACCAATGGGGAATTTCTAATAAGAAGAAACATAATTTAAGTAAATACCGGGTAATAGTGCTACTTTGCTCCAAAATTTGTCCCAATTTAGAAAACAAGAAACTATTCTGTCATATTTAATTTTCGAAAATGCTAGTCTTACAAATAACGAAAAATAGTATATTTCTTAACGCATTGTTAATTTAAAAAACACGCCACAATCTGTTTTGTTAAAGAGAAGAATTTTTAAAATCGGTCCACAATTGGCGGAGTAATCGGTGAACATACATTAAAAAAATACAAACTATCGAACATATAACCTCCTCCTTTTTTGGAAGTCGGTTAAAAATATGAAAACAATAAATTAAGAGCAATGTTATACATTGACTAGGCAAGACCCGTATGTAGAGGACAGTGTGTAGCGCTACGAAAAGTTTGGCACCGAAAGTGTTAAAATAAATCTTCATTAAAGAAAAACTCGTATTTCTTATTAATTAACATCAACGTTCAAATTACATAGACGTTTATACGATTTGCAGCGTCACTGACGCAGTTCCGATTCCAATTGGAAATATGATCTATTATAAAGCTGTAAAAATAAAATGTCTGTACATTAAAGATGTTAAAAAAAATGTTTTTTTACGGACTAATCTCTCGGGTCACGGAAACGAAAACTTTTTTTTCGGATTTTTTGATGTTTGTTCGTGTCGTTGTGGCTTCATCACGCCAAATCGGCAATTTTTTTTTATGCAGTTCATGTTTTACAATAAAAAAATGAGTAAAGTAAGAGTATATTCACGAGAACCACAACCACACCACAACGCGGCAGCAAAAAGTGGTGAAGCAGTGGTTACGTGTGAATAGTTGCGCTGCAGCTTTTTGTGTTGAAGTTTCGGAATTCAAATTTGCTGCTTTGATTTGTCGGCTTTGATGCTTACCGTTCCCGCGTAAACTAGTGGCTGCGCTAGCGGCAAAAGCAAAATGAGCTTAAGTTGTGTAAATAATATAAGGTATTAGCGGACAGCCGCACAAGAACGATTTCCACGTAAGGTGCGTTGGGTTAAGACGGAGTATGGGAAAGACTAAAACTTTAACGAAAATGCCCTTGGCGTTGAAATAAAGTTAACCTTTCGAACTTCCCCGTTCTTCTATCTTACCCCAAAGCCCCCCCCCCCCCCCCCCCTAACATATTGTGTGTACCTCTTTAATCATTAGAAGTAGCGGTTGTATTTTGGCGTGGCCGGTGAAACTACAAGCATACAGGTCTGGTTCATCCTCAAATCCAGCAGTTCATAATACTACTAAAGACTTCACTGTCAACATTCGGAATCTTATGATTGATTCTGTGCTTGTAACTGTCCGTTACCAAGACAGCATCTTGTACCGTGTAACCCACTCTTTACGTTTTACGCTTAAAATTATAATTATAACTAGAAGGCGCCTGCAACTTCGTTCGTGGAGGAGAAAAAGTCATAAACCCTCTTTTTTTATTTCGCATAGTTGGGTAAAAAGTATTTTATAACCATCTGGAGCTACCCAGCTACTCGTATACCAAAAATAGTTGAAATCTGTTAAGCCGATTTAGCGTGATGAAGCCACAACGACACATACAAACATTTTATTTTTACAACTTTATAATAGTATAGATTAAGTTGTCTAGTAAGT
Organism: Hedya salicella; assembly: GCA_905404275.2. Taxonomy (NCBI): domain Eukaryota; kingdom Metazoa; phylum Arthropoda; class Insecta; order Lepidoptera; family Tortricidae; genus Hedya; species Hedya salicella. Next base: position 18,598,965 of record FR990112.1, read on the forward strand.
AGATAGCAACACTCGCGAGGGTCGCCTCTGGATATTGTTACATGTGACATGTGAGGGCACAGCCACCTTTAACCTCTGACCATGTTGCGTGGAACGAAGGTGAATCTTAGACAATCTCAGGGTTGTCGTTAGAGGATATCGATGGACATGGATGTTCAAATTCAGTCCTAGCAACAGAGAAATTAGCTATAATTATTTGCATAATTAGTGTTTGTAGCTGTCCACTAGAAAGGCAGTAGCTCTATGGAACCCGACCTTTATGTTTTACGCTGTAAATTGGATTAATATAGCGTATATTGGTGTGCATTAGATAACAACCCTTACGAGGGTCGCCTCTGGGTATTGTAACGTGTTAGGGCGCACCAACCCTTAACCTCCGGCCATGTTGCGTGGAGCGAAGGTGAATCTTAGGCTAATGAATAATCAATATACGTAATTAAAAATGATCGCAGCAAATAGTATAGATACTAGCAATCCATCCCGCGTTTTGCGCAGTTAGTACGAGTGATTAATTGAAATGGATATCATCATATCAGAGGAATGACGTCTGCTGCTGCTCAAAGGTCCTCTCAAGGATCTTCACAATGACTGGCTGTACGAAGTGAAGATCCTTGACCTTCGTCCGTCGGTTTCCTGCAACTTTGACCTTGACTTTTGTTAGGAAATAACGCTCCGTCTTCCTATACAGTCACCAGCATATCTGCCACAACAAAGCACGCGTAAATATCAGACACAATTTTATATCTAGGGCTGATGGGAAGCGTCAGATATTTTCGCCCACTTTGTTATGGCAGACATTTTATTAATGCTGGTGACTGTATCTGGTCACGACTCCAGAACATGTTCATGTTTTTGATTAAAACTATTTTCGAATTTTCATTTTCCATAATACGAATTGCATAATTTTCACCGGCAGAAATGATTACATAGTTTAAAGACGAAATGAATGTAAACGGATTGCATAATTTCGATATCAATAATAGTTTAGTTGCATATTAATGTATTTGTATAAATCAATAATATTACGGGACAATTATACACAAATCGAACTAGACCCATCGTAAGCTCAGTAAGGCTTATGTTATGGGTACTGGATAACGATATATGAGTGAGTTTAGTAAAACGTCCCACTTTGTCGATTCTAGTTACGGATTTACGGGCAGTTTAGTGAAATATGGCAAAATCTACCGAAAATCGATTTTCAATGAAAACTGATAGAACATACCGTAATAAACCTATGATTTTTATGTCGACCCATAAATGTCCAATTTAAGCACCTTTTTAAGGCCTCAAAGTTTAGTGCCCAGCGTCCCACTTTGTCGAATACCTAAAAAAATCGTCGATATCCTATTTGAGCCTGTTTTAGGAAAAAAATATACTTTGTCGCTATGGAGTTATGAGTAGTTTGTAATATAACAAAGCATAAGCTATCTTTCGGTGAAAAAGTTACGTCTCTAAGTGCTACAGTTATTTTTTTTTAATTCTTCAAGCTTGCAAAAGTGTAAAAGCGACAATTAAGAAAACGTTGGTCGTTTGGGATGGCAAAAAACACACTTGTACTTTGAAGTTATGGAGTGGTTAGTATTAAATGAATTGGCATACTTTAAGTATGGAGTGGTTAGTATTAAATGAATTGGCATACTTTAAGTAATAGAAAATCACTGAACTGCATAATGCATAAAAAAGTACTTAAAATTTGATATTAATTCTTTTTATGCTTGATAAGTGTGTTTTTTAAGTAATCTTATGTTATATATTAAAATACACATGTCATTTGTATTTTTTTATGCTGTAATTTTTAATTCATTTTTTAATAACTTTTTGACATAATAACTAACAAAAGGGATCCATAGAATTATTTCTGTCTTTTTTAGTATAAGAATACATTTATAAATACAACTTTAATAATAAATCTGCGTGTCGTGTTATAAATATAGAATTAACCCATATTCAGGATTGACATAATTTCGTTCTGTTATTATGTTCAAGCCTCCGTAACATTCAAACTACTAAGGTTACATACATGATTTTGACTAATTTGAATCATAATCCTTAAAGTATGCCAATTCATTTGATACTAACCACACCATAACTTCAAAGTACAAGTGTGTTTTTTGCCGTCCCAAACTTTAAACAACGTTTTCTCAAGTGTCGCTTTTTCACTTTTGCAAATTTGAAGAATTTAAAAAAATAACTATAGCACCTAGAGACATATATCTTGCACCAAAAGATAGCGTATGATTTGTAGTATTAGGAACTACTCATAACTCCATATCGACAAAGTGGGACCCTTTCCCTAAAACAGTCACATATATTTAATTAAATAGTATAGATACAAAATATATAAAACTTAAGAACAAATATAAATATTGATTGTTGCTCATCACACAAATATTTGCCCTTACCAGGATTTGAACCCAGGACCTCAGCTTCGCAGGCAACGTTACTCCCACTGAGGTAAACCGGTCGTTAGCTAGTCCGGTCTGTGTAGGGTTATCAGTAGTATTCCGTGTTTTCTATGTACCCTTTGGGTGCTGAACCAAAAAACACGCTTTGGTAGAAAAAAAATTCAATAAAGTGACAACAAAAAGCCGTCTAAATTTCTCGCAAAAAATATCAGATAAAAACCTCAAAAGCTATCATAAGAAAAATCACGTTTCCTCTTTTGTTATTCATTGCAGTGTTTGCCTTCAAACGCTGGAAATAACAGGGACTTTAATCCAACGTGGCATCCTTTTAGCGGCCCCGGTAAACAAGCCTTTGTTGGGATTAAAATTATCTCCCAGATGTATAATGACCATGATAAGAACACGCGAGGAACGTGCGAAAATAAGTGTTTTAATTTCAGTCTTTGTTGATAATATATACATATGTGAGATTCCATCTCAAAGTAAACCACCTTATTATTATTATTCACTTATTTATTTTTGTTCTCAGGGTAGTTTTTCTACCATATATATATATATATGTATATGGTATGTCGTGTATGTAAATTAAACACCAAGTTCGGGTGCAAGTACAAATGCAAACTACCTACAACTTCCCTTTTTGTATAATTAATTTCTATTACGTATATTCATTTACAAACAAACAGAAATATTGGTATATTGTACTAAATCATATATTAATTGAAAACAAAATAATTATAAGAATAACAGTGCTCGGTATCAATTCTTTACTACAAATAAAAATTGATATTTATTTAAAAACATTAATTCTGTAATGAACACGATGATATCATAATTATTTATATCCGAATTTCATTTGAACACCTACCTAATAAAATCTTTAATAAATAAAATAACATTTCATTACTTTTATATTTCATTACTAAACTAAAGATAAACATTTCATTACTAAAATTGTGGATAAATACATTTATTCAGCAATCACATTCAATAAAACTTCTTTTTTTTATGTATTCAGCATGCCTTAACTAATAAAATTTTAATACAAATATACATTTATTACATTTATATTAAACAATAGTTATCACGGAACCTACAAAACCTGTAACATAAATTACCAGGCAATACATATATTTTCTAAAAACATACCTTAAAAAGGAAGGATACATTTTTTATATTTTTATTTTTATTTTATTTATTAAGGTCTACCAACAGTTATAGTTGAATTATCGAGAAGATGGAATTGCATTTGTAGTGGTTGTACCGTTTGCAACAAAAGGAGAATAATTTTCTCTTAACTTAATAAAATGACATACCCAAGAAGTGGAATAAGTAGTAGTCCTCTGTTTTTTTCTTTTATTTGCTATCATGTTCTTCATCTGAGCTGTCACAAGTATTGATAATAAAATTGTCTGTTATTTGATCCATTTCTCCTTCCTCACATCGATATTTATTTTCTTCACTTTCGACGTGGTGACAAATATTTTCCCAGTCCTCAGCAGTGATGGTATTCATTCGTTCAGTTGCTAAACTCATAATGCCTTGCATGTTTAATGAAACGTTTCTTTTTGCTACATATCCTTTTACCATGGACCAAATATTTTCGATCGGATTGAATGTCGGGTGATACGGTGGCAATCGTAATACGGAGTGGCCATGTTCTTTTAAAATTGCATCTATGTGGTACTCGCGAAACCGCTCTTTATTTTGTTTAATTAATTCATACAAACTGGTTTTGTACATCAACCGGTTATACGAAATGTTGTGTTCTGTCAACCAATCCATCATTTCTTGTTTATTAGAATTTGACGTTGGAGCACGATTCAAAAGTTTGTTGTGATAGGACGCATTATCCACGATAAGTACGCTATTCGGTTTGAGGTTCGGTATTAATTTTTCTTTTAACCATTTTTCGTTGTTGACAAAGTTCATCTGGTCATGGTAATCTCCCGTTTTTTGGTTTGCCTTAAACATTAACAAAGCGTTGGGAATAAAACCATCTTTTCCTCCTGCGTGCACTATTATTAACCGCTGGCCTGTACTGATTTGTTTTTTTACACCAAATTCTGTTCCATCGGTCCAAGCTTCTCCGGACACATGTGAAGTGTGGATGCAGGTTTCATCAGTATAAACTAGTGGTCTATCTTGAGATCGATATTCCGCAATTTTGATAAGGTAATTTATTCTTAGCAGTCGCATGTTGTGTTTTTCCATTAATATTTTTCGGTTGTCCTCGGTCTTCTTCCATTTAAATCCTAATTTTTGTATTTGTTTTCGTAAGGTGGAAATGCCAAATTTGTAATCTATATCGGATTTTAACACAGAGTGGAGTCCCTTTAAGGTTGGAAATTGCTTATGGGACAGATGAAAATTGTATATAGTTCTCCGGATGACTTCCTGATCAAAATCGTCTACTGCTGATGACGGACAAGGACGCAACTTTTTATTCTTCGGGGAGGTGAATTTCTTTGTTGTTGCGAATTTCTCGCTGTTGCTCTCAGTCACAATGTTATAAACAGTAGAGAGACAAACACCTGTAGCTTTTTCAACTAACTGGGCAGCGGTGTAAGGCAAGTTTAAATTTTTCGTCAGTTCATTTTCAAAATATTTATAACAGTTGAAAATTATTTGCTTACTTTGACACTCAATAGGACCAAAATTACTTACAGCCATATTTTTTTAAAATATAGAAATTATTCGTAGTCGTACGGGCGGACACAATAATTAATTGAGAATACAATCAAATCAGATGTAAAAAATATACGCACAACGTAAATAATATTGACAATTTCACACTGACATTATTTTTGTTTTTAGTTCTTCGATATATATATATATATAACAACCTCTTTGTATGCTGATAGTACAAGAAAATAGAAAATTCAAATATAGAATGCCTGTAAACAAACAATACTACTACATATGCAATTCCACGCTCTCGATGATTCAACTATAATACATCTATTGAATGTACAAAATATATACAAGAGTTACATAAAGTGATGCTTAACTAATTACAGGTAAACACAACATGTTACATAACGAGTATTAATCGAAGTGCTTACTTAGTGCTTAAAACTAGAAACACAGGCATACAAGTACTATGCTAATAATTGGAAGATTAATTATTATTAATTACTAATATCTATTGATTTACGAAACCTAGGCAGCGAATTAAAATGAATATCACAGGAGTGACTGTGCTTATTCAGAAGTCTACATAGCCGAGGAATGGGGGAATTGGCGCCAAGAACGGGTCTCCGGAATACAGGGGCAAGGGGGTCTATTATTTTGCGAGGGTATCTAAATGAAACTCTAAAACGAATATTGCGTAAAAGTTGCGTACAGTTTATATGGTTGTTCAAGAGTTTATACAGAAACACAAGATCGAGCGAGTCTCTTCGCTTAGTGAGCGGGCTTAGTGTTATATGATGATATTTATATCGCCAATTGCACGACCTGGTGACTCGGCGTGTTTAGTAGCCCCATCGATCAGGTGGTATGACCGTCCTGCCGAAACGAGTAACATAACGATTAGTGTTTGCTTCAATGTTTGACACTGGGGCCGAACGGGAATCAAACGCAGTAGGGTCGCAGAGCATGTGCTGCGCGGGTGGCGCGCTCGGGAGTGACGTCATCGCGTTATAACTGGGAACATCTACATCGTCGTAAGGCAGGGGGCACACCGCGCTTCTAGCCTTGTACTCCGGACGATGATTAGAGTCACGTAACAAATGACGCCTGTTTCTGATTAGAACGCCCCCGCCAAGTATGTGTATTAAGTATGATCGTATTCCACGCAATGATTTAACAGTACCACTAACCCAACGTTTGTTTACTCTCACCTTTACTTTTTGGCCAGGTACCAGAGGAGATAAATCACGTGTTTTTTTATCGTAATACTCCTTTTGCTTAGCCTGACGCATTTGTAGCTCTGATTTAACCCGTTTCGGAATTTTAGGCTTAAGTAGTTTGGGAAACACGGCAGAATACTTCTCAATTTACGATTATTAAGTAATTCCGATGGAGATGCCAGCTTATTACATATAGGAGTATTTAAATATTCCAGCATAGCCAACCTAAAGTCTGTGCCTTCGATCTGTGTTTTCTTCATCATATTTTTGATCGTTTGGACAGTTCGCTCAGTTTGGCCATTGGATTGAGCATAATTGGGAGAGGTGACATGTTGAAATCCCGACGACTGAGCAAATGTCTGAAAAATTTGAGAACTAAATTCAGGGCCATTATCTGACATAACAACATCGGGTATGCCTTGCCGACTAAAAACTACTTTTAAATGTTTTATAATATGATCAGACGTTAATGAACTTAACTCTACAACTTCTACGTATTTACTAAAATAATCCACTATGATCAAATACTTTTTACTATCCCAGTGAAAAATATCAACACCCACCTTTGACCACGCCCTATAAGGAACCTCGTGTGGTATTAGTGTTTCTTTTCTATTTTCATTTTTAAATGTTAAACAAGCCTGACAATTATTTATTAAGTCTGCTAACTGCGAATTCATATTAGGCCAAAACATAATTTCACGAGATCTCAATTTACATTTTTCGAGACCCAAGTGACCAATATACCCGCCTTAACATTTCACTACGCATAGCTGTAGGAATTATAATCCTATTTCCCTTCCATAGCATACCGTAAGCTGCGGTTATTTCGTCCCGATGCCCCCAGTATGGCCTAGCCTCAACACTAACTTCTTGTTTATGGCTTGGCCACCCATTCTTGATATATTTTTCTAATGACCGTAGTTCTAAGTCATCTTGAGTTAATTTCTGGATATGAACGAAGTGTTCTACAAGCGGGTTGCTGACTGCAACTGCACATACTTGCGCTCTCGCGTCTAGGTGATCGCGCGGTTCTGTTATCGGCCCGCTGACCGGTTCCACGGCGCGCGACAGGGTATCGGCAATAAACAAATATTTCCCTGGCTTGTATACTAATTGGAAACTATACGGTTGCAGACGCAGTAACATCCTTTGTAGACGTGCCGGGGCGGAAGCTATTGGTATGCGAATAATACTTACCAGCGGTTTATGATCAGTTTCTACAGTGATATCGTTTCGGCTGTATATGTATGTATAAAACTTCTCGCATGCGTAGACGCAGGCTAACAATTCTTTTTCAATTTGAGCGTACGATTGTTCAGCTTTTGTTAAGGATCGTGACGCGTAACAAACAGGCAAATTGCCTTGCATAAGGCACGCACCGAGGCCATTTTTTGAAGAATCTACAGATATAACTACAGGTTTGTCTATACTGTAATATTGTAAAATAGGCACACTCAACAAATACGCCTTAAGTTTATTGAAAGATTTATCATGTTCTTCACTCCAATGCCATTCAATTTCTTTTTTAAGAAGCTCTCTCAATAAATGAGTCTTATGGATAAATTAGGTGTGAAATTACCGACGTAATTAACCATGCCAAGGATTTAGAGCGATTCCTCTCTAAATCCTTGGCGTTCGAGGGCCGCGGCATGTTTTTTATGGCTGATGTGTGCGAATCCTCAGGATATATGCCGTGCGATGTGATTTTATGACCTAGATATTTAATTTCTTACAAACCAATTTTACATTTACTCTTATACAATTTTAAATTAATCTCTCTGCATCTACTCAGCACCATTTTTAGTCTACGGTCATGTTCATCTTTGGTACGCCCGTAAATAAGTAAATCGTCTACAAACAGACACACACCAGGAATGTCATCAAAATGTTCATACATTCTTTTATGAAAAACCTCACTGGCACTGGTTATCCCAAACGGTAGCCGCAAAAATTTGTAGCGCCCAAAACTTGTATTAAAAGTACAAAGGTACTGTCAACATGAAGTTTTAGTTGCCAAAAGCCCTGTTTCGCATCCAGCGTGCTGAAATACTTGGACCCGCCTAGATTAGCCGTAATCTCATCTAAACTCGACAACCTAAAGTGATCGCGTCTTATTGCTTGGTTTAAGTCACGTGGATCCAGGCAAATTCTGATATCTCCATTGGCCTTCCTGGCAACAGTCATGCTGTTGACCCAGTCTGTCGGACCCTCAACTTTTGCAATAATTCCGTCTTTGACCATTTCATCCAATTCACATTTAACGGAATCTTTTAAAGCCATCGGCAGCTTCCTTGATGCATGTACCACAGGCCTGATATTTTCATTAACCTCAATTTTGTATTCCCCTGGCATGCAACCTACGCCCTCGAACACATATGAATATTCCTTAAAAATCCCGTTTTTTATATCACTCCCTGCGTCGTCGCCGTTTACCGCTAAAACTAAACGTACCACATTCAACTCAGTGCACGAATCTCGACCTAATATCGGTGGTGAATCTACATCCGCCACCAAGAAATGTAAAATATATTCGCGGTTCCTATGTTCAATTTTTAAATTACATTGACCAATAACTTCGATATCTTTACCGGAATACCCCCGTAATCGAACTGATGACAGCCTTAACTCCTGTTCATATACACCAATAACTTGCAAAAAGGTACGCGGCAAAACATTCACGTCGGCCCCGTGTCCAACTTAAATTTGATTTTACAATTATTAATCATAAGATCTACAGACCAATCACTAGGGGAATTGGAAAAATAATATATTATCTGGTCGGTTGACTCATCAACAGCTTCAATCTCGTGAACCGAGCACATCCGTGAAAAATGGTCATAGCGATTACACGTCAAACATCTTTTGCCTATAGCAGGGCATCTGCTCCCGTGCTCATAAACACAATCTATAAACACTTTCACGGCGTTGTCGATGTGCTGATTGATACGTCTGTAACGGCGGGATAACCCATTTCTCGCGACACTTCATGATGTTCCAATGAATAATCCCTCTGGACTGCATGGGCGTAGTGTTCCACAGACTCTTTTTTTATAGCCCCAGCATGCAACTTGGAAATTTGAGCGACATTACAAATATCCAATGATTTTTTCAACGTTAAATCCGGTTCGCGTAGTAGTCTTTCTCGAAGCGCATGATCCTTTATTCCACAAATGAGTCGGTCTCTTATTAAAGTCTCCATTAAGTCTTTGAACTCACATGAACTCGCTAACCTTTTCAATTCAAACGAGTACTGCTCGATCGACTCGCCCTCATGTTGATCACGGGTAAAAAATTTGTGGCTTTCAATCGTTAGATTCTTTTTAGGTAAGAAAAACGAGTCAAACTTATCTAACAAGTCGGACGCGGTTGTGATCAATGTTTTATCGAACTGTTCATATAACTCACGGCACTGCTCACCGATAATGTGAAGTAGAATGCTTATTTGCACTTTTTTATCCTTCTTTGATATTTCACACGCCTCATAGTAGATAACAAATGCACTTTTCCATTTTTTCCATTCTTTAGATAGATTTCCAGATGTAACATTTTCTAAGTTGTTAACGAACGAAAATGGCGGCGGTGGTGGCAAAATAGTGTCCATTGTGAAATAAGTCCAAAATTGCACAAATCCAAACAAGTCTGCAGTACGTACGACCACACTTCTAACTACGTAAACTGTAAAATGCTTTTAGAACGATATAACTCTGAAACGGTTCTTTTATTTCGGCTGCGCCATGTCGTGTATGTAAATTAAACACCAAGTTCGGGTTAAGCGGCCGCCCGCGACTTCATCCGCCTTAACTTCGTTTATCGCGAATAAAATGTATTTTTCCGGGATAAAAAGTAGCTTATGTTTTTCCCCAAAACTCGATATTATACTAATTTAAATATGAAGCATATTATCAAGATTTCAAGTTCCTAGCGTAAAAAAATAGTTATTGCTCATACAAGTTTTCATGCTATAATATAGCCTATGTCCTATTCTGATATAAAAGGTACATAACTGGAAAGTTTCATAAAAAATCGTCCAATAGTTTTTGAGATTAAGTGGAACGTACATACATACTTTCATGTTTATAATATAGTAAGGATAAGGATAAGCAAAGTAAGGATCTACAAAAAGCAAATAAAAAGCTACCGGTGGTTTAGGCTGCACAGAGAGGAACCTCCTGACAATGCGGGCCGTGGCCAGGATTACTGCTTTCTGTATCTGACGCTTGATCCAGCCATCTAGCGAGAGTTTTTTAAGATGTTGGTCGAGCCTCTTCACTATGGGACCGTTTACCGAAATTTGAAATATATTAGTATTATCTAAGAACCTAGAGTGTCTCACTACTGAGCAAAGGCCTCTCTCTCATTCTTCCACGTATCCCAGATTAGAAACACTGTTTTAGAGATGTGAACGAAGAAAAGTTTTATTGAAATCCGAATTGCACGCGATTCAACCGATACACTCTAAAAAGTAAGGACGGACAGACGGACCATGTAGACTTATTAACACTTTTTCCGTAGTGCTTTTGGGTTGTGGGGCCTTAAAAATATGGTATCTAAGCACAAAAACAATGTATAAAAGCAAGTACATATTATGAATAACAACAAAAACCATCTTCAATACACGCAATAATATTAGATCTCGCAAAAATCTTAAATGCCAATTCCATCTCGACTACTATTGGTTGTTGAACCAAATAATAAACTAAATTCCACTCGGCAAATGAGATTTATCAAAATATATCATCTATGTCCGCTTTAGCCATGCGCTCCATTCGAAGATTTCGAAGTAACCGCCACGACACTTCTTTCTCATTGCTATGAAATATTTATTATAGATATCATAAATATTTCAATAGCTATATATTCAAAATCGCTAAAATATAAATTATACGCGTGAGTAATAGGTAAACTTTTGCTATAAACTCATTAAAATGTGATTCAATGCATTTCGAATAGCAAAAATCGATAAACATTTCGGTCGAGTTATTGCTGATATCGCAGTGCCTTGTCGACTTCGGCTTCTGTAGATAAGACTATACAACTATGATTTAAGAATTATCTTTCTCAGTGGATCCTTTCTACGAATACTCGTACTTACTTATGACGGATTACATTCATTTTCAAAGAACTCAAGATAGAAACTTGATATCAGAAAAGTCCTTAAACTAAGCAAGTAGGCACTTAGACGGTTCTTGATCGCGTTATTTAACGATTCACATGTTTAGTAATTCGAGATTTTGTTGATAACATTAGTAGACTGTAATCCAATTACACAAAATTGAAAAGAGGAGATGAAGACTAAGAGAATAAGCTTAAACTAGTAGAAATTATATTCAACACATATTTGGGCATTTTCATAAAAACGTACATATCTAGAATCAAGAATGCTATCGATTTTGATAGGTACGTTAAAAAATGCGCCCGAAAAGAGAAGTCAGTTTTGTGTCAAATTTTCGGTACATTTTGTAGGAGTGTAACAAAACTGACGATCTGATTTTACATACAAATTATTGGGACCATTTTTATTTGTAAATATCGATAGTGCTCTTGATTCTGAATAAAACGAGCCCAAAAGTTTATAATCTGAGACAACAAGTGGGGGTACACTTTTTCTTAATAACCCTTTACTCATCCTTGTCTTCACCAAACCTGACTTAATATATACTTGACTTATGTAAGAGGTCCGAAACGTCAGAAAATTACCAATACAATTCAACTAGGATTTTCCAAGAGAACAAGCAATTTTCCGAGATAAGAAGAAGTATATTGTCATTCACGAGCCTCTATTTTATCTATAGGTATACAAAAAAATCACGTCAATCCTTTGTTTCGTTATCGCGTGAAAACCAACAAACACTCTTTTGCAGTTATATTAATAATAGGATCCCGTTTTTTTTTAATTTTGTTTTTTTTTTATGTAACGAGTGGCAAAAGGGCAGACGAGCCACCTGATGGAAAGTAGTCATCGTCGCCCATGGATATGTGCAACACCGGAGGAATCGCCCATATTTTGCCAACCTTTGAGAGCCCTGTTAACTCGCTTCTTGAAGAATCCCATGTTATAGCGCTCTGGAAATACCTCAGGGGGAATGTTATTCCACAACTTGCAAGTGCGTGGTAAAAATGAGCGTGATGCCCGTTTATTTTTTGGATGTCAAGCATCCAGATAGTGGGGAAGTACTTTGTTTCTGAGGCGGGATTTTTTATTGTGATAATGAGTGAAAATCGTTTTTTTTTTAATCCATCACGCTTTCGGGATTAACCCCGTTTTGTTTTGTTGTGATAAAATCACAGTTCCTCCAAACCTATTATTCCATAACGTGACGTTCGAAACGTCGAAGAATTACCGACGCACGCGGTAATTCAATAAATCATATTAATACGCGATGAAGCTACATTTAAATTGGTAGTAATAATGTTTGAAAGTTGTGTTTAAAAATTTTAACTTTATTTGTTTCAATGATTTACTCCGGTATTAAGCCCTGTGTTTGTGTGAACTGTGAAAATTAATATGTATTCCTGTAAGAGAGGATCCCATTCAATTCAAAAGCAAATCAACAGATAGAGGGAGAGATCACACAAAGAACTCACACGCCCTCGTGTAACACACCCTTAATAATTCATGATGGTGTAGCGGGTACTTTATAATGGTTGAAACATGCTCCCCATAACAATAAAAATATCAAAGACATAAATAAAGAGATGCGCACAATTTCATTTGTGAAATCAAAATGGCAGGTGTTCTTGTTTCTTTGGTTTCCTTTTTCGGTATGACACATTTCATTTATGTATGGAAATGAAATCATATTTGCCAACAAAAAGTGAATAGGTACTTTTGCTTATTATTATGTACAATTAACTTTGAACCCTGCGTCAACATTATAATGAGTAAGCAATAATGAACTTAAACAAGCCACAAAGGAGCTTTAACAAGCCTGAGTCTACCGCCATTTTTCAAGAGGACACCACTGTTAAGAAGTAAGCCGATAAAAAGTCAACAGTCAGTCATTTTTAGGGTTCCGTAGCCAAAATGGCAAAGACGGAACCCTTACAGTTTCGACATGCCGGTCCGTCCGTCCGTATGTCACACACAGGCATTTTACTCAAAAATTACAAGATGTATATTGATGAAACTTGGAGTATGGGTGTCTTGTGAAGGCCGCTACTTAGTATGATAGTTAAATTTCGTTACATTTATAAAAATAAAAATAATATATTCATAGTAAAATGTAACGAAACGAAACTGATATGGAGATTTTCTACACTTATTTTTGTCTGAGTGAGATATTCAGAAGAAAAACCTTTTTTCTCATGTAGACTTTTTTTTATTCACCCTGTAAGTACTCGACATTTTTATCCACACATTTTGTCTTACCCTGACAGACGTACTGCAGATGACTATCACTACCAAAATGTCGCATTCCGTTAAATCAACTTTGTTTCAGACCCGCAATACTCGCTTTCTGACCTTGTCTGGAACAAAATGAGAGACCCATGTCACCAGAACTTAATTCTGCGTTGCAAAACAGCATAACCTGGCCCCCCACGCTTCCCCCCTCTCGTTTCATTCTATAGTATTCAGGGGTGAGTAAAGAGTGGACATAAGTCTTAGTAAACTGGGGACTAGGCTAGCATTTCCCGTAGTGACACTTTATTAAAGCTGAATAGTTGCATGTGGGTAGTGAGTAATTTGTAATATTATATCTTCGCTACCTTTGACGATAGGGTTAGTAACTTGTTTAATTAAGATGAAAATATGATGTTAACGTTCATCTGTGGTGCTGTGTATGATACGTTTCTCTATGCTTATGACTAATTATGCTGTCTAAGTGTATGAAGGTTTTATTTAGCTAGTTAATTAATGATAAACTAGATACATTCCTAGAAGACTGGCCGTAGGCAGCTATGGGAAGTTTTGGAGATCTAAACGCGCCTTTGCCCAGAAGTATCTTTTATAGGCAAATAAAACATAATAACATTATATTTGCCCTATCATGATATAGTATTGGTTAATGGTAATACTGGTTCGATGTATTGAAATCATGTTATACTCTATTTAAGGACTATTTTGAACTATTTGTCCAAGCTAACAGTACCTTAATACTTGACTAAGGACCGATTTCACCAACAATCAATTTACACGAGAGTGGCTAACCCAGTATAATTTTAATCTAACGGTTTACTTGATGGTTAACTTCATTTTCATTATACCACGCTAGTCTACGGACACGGATTACGGAATAAAGGGGATATGTCAAGGCGGCGTGGTTCGTGTCTTCCCGATATGGTCAAAATTGACATACCGGCGCGGAACGCAGCAAACGCTGACTCAGTCGCTTTCCGATTGCTTACATTGAAAGAGCTCGCGTGAAAAATAAAAATGACAGTTTGTTCGGTAAAAGTATGCAAAAACCGAAGTAGAAACGTTAATTTAAAATCAAAAGGCATAACATACCACCGGTAAATCTATTTCCAAGCATTGCGTCTATTTATTTTTGATTTTCAAAGTCGAAGCTTCATTTCCGAGTACACACTAAGCGTAGTGCAGTAGAAATCGATTATCGATACCTAATTTATCAAACCTTATGAATGGGTTATAATGATTAAAGATAAAAAAAAATATAGTTATAGAGAAGCACTTTATACATACCTATATACTTACTCAAGAATAGTTCACTTACGGGCAGGCAAACTATCTAATTTATTGAAGTACGAACATCTAATCTGAATTAATGCAGTTTAACGTTCGTTTTGAGACCTGTAAACAAACTATATATGTACTAGCTTCTGCCCGTAACTATATCCACAGACTATAATAAGATATACTACGTATCAGACTACCAACTCTAAAACAAATATTATTTGCACTAGGCAACTATATTTAATCTGTACGATTAGTGTTGACTGACTTTTATTTTATTTTTCTATTCGGGATTGCTATATGGCAAGGGATCGTAACGGATTCAGCCAAAACGGTCTTGGTTCATTGAATGAGGTCTACTATTTAGAATGAATAGTTCCCGGCACGTAAATTGAACACGTAACTTCAGTAATTGTATATATTGTGATCAAATTATATCCTGAGAATTATACCTCAGTGGCGAAAAAAATTAAAAACACATTATTTGTTAAAAGATTTATTTTTCATATTTTTTTAAATTTGTCGTAAGCTTTCTTCTGCATTGCAAGTAATACGCGGTTTTTTAATCGGACTACATCTGTCCCCTATAATATTTTGTTGGGTGTGTTGCACCAATTCATAATAGTAAATCAGACAGTCAGAGCAATGAAATTTAATGACTGAGAATAGTTTTGTGCTCGGCGCAGGCAAGGAAACAAAATGAATTCTTGGACATAATGTTTGCTAGTTCTGCGGGCGATAATTTTGCAAGATCATCACATTTAAACACTTCAACCACATAATACGTATTTTCTCAGAGCACGGGAAATGGTGTAAAATTGCGTCCTTTCGCAAAGTTCTACAAACACGGCACTCATAAAACATTTTGTAAAAAGCAAGACAGGATAAACACAAGGACATCACTCGATAACACTTTACTGTGGCGGTGACAGAATGAATTTCGACAAATAATATATAGATGCCAAGACGAGTGTATTGACAAAGCAACAGCCAATCACAGCAGAGAAAAACGTCAGTGAACATTAAAAACAACATGGCGCTAACGTACGCGTTTTGTTGTTCGAACATTACCAGCTGTGACTATATCTGTATAAAATTAGTAATTTGGGTACTTTAATTTTTATCTTATCTGCTTTTTACACCTTTTAAGGGATGAATTCGGGGATAAAAACTACTCTTTATATCTTTTCCCACAACTCAAACTATCTCCATACTAAACGTCATCTTAATCGGTTCAGCGATGATTGATTCCTCATACAAACTTGAACCCCCTTGTCCACCCCCTTAAAGGATGATTTCTGGGATAAAAACTCAAAAATCTGTACCAAATTTCATCTAAATCAATTGAGCAGTTTAATTATGAAGAGGTAACACACAGACAGATTGACACACTTTCGCATTTATAATATTTTACTAATTTAAATGTTAAGCATATTACCAAGATTTCAAGATCCTGGCTCAAAAAAATATATGCTGTCCATACAAAGTTTCATCCCCTTTTTCGTCCCTAAAAAGGATTAAATTTGACAGAAATAGGCTTGCGTCCTCAAAAATATAATTAGTCAGTTAGTTAGATTATCGGAAATATTGGATAAGTATATTTTCTTTTCTCAATTAAACAAAACATGATGAAGATATAGCTCGTCAAAATTTCCCGTGACGTCACGCCGTGCGACCGTTTTTCATACGGCGTAACGTCATGCGTTCCACTCCCATACTTTGACGCGCTTTATCTTTGTCTTTTTTTGTTTGATTGACAAAAGAAAAAATACGTGTTCAACATTTATTCGTCTGTATCAGTGTATTTGTTTGTTCGTCTCCGTCCCTATGCACACTGTTGCAGTGTTTATTCAAAGGCTTTCACGATTATGGTGTAGAAACTTGGTTCAGGTAGGTACAGTATTATTTAAGGAAGTTCATTTTCTTATTATGTATCTAATAATAAACTCGTTGTGAGAAATGTCATTATTTGTATAAAGATTATATTTTTAGTTTCAGTCCTATTGCCAAAATAAAAAAAACAACGGACAGCAGCTACAAAAAAGTCGAATGATTGTTTTCCAACCAAAACTAGTACGATTTGTTCGGAGGACTTCAAAGAAACCAAGTCTCAAACGACAAAGAAATCTGGAATGTTTCAGTTTTTCAGGGGGTTTTCGAATTAATAAATACACTCTGAATCTAAGCGAAGACAGTTGCGGGTAAAAGCTAGTAATATAATATATAAAACTACAATTTTCAGTCATCGCGATTTTACTTTCGGGCCTCTTACACCTTTTTAGTCACGCAAGCTTCTAGTGTTATCGATATTTCTTGAAACAGTAATGGTCACATCCCTAAGCGAGTAGCTCTAGAAGATTCGACATGCTTAAAAAGTAATGTTAATGGAATTGAAACCTTAAACACATTCGCATAAGGTTCTATAATACTATTGATTTAAGTGTCATCGAGCGTTGAGTGGTAAACGTCCAAATAGCACCATCTGGCGGCGAGTTGCTGAATTACAACGTAAAAAAATAATCTTCAAGCATATAAAAACCTTATTAAACAATGTCAAAGTTTAATATTGTACAAATGTTAAACTACGTTATGTTCTTTTGAAATTGGGAATTGTGACCAATTACGATCAACTTGTCTTTGTAGACGTGTATAAAGTGTCAGTGTAAAAGTCACACATTATTAAAATAGGCGACAAGCGGACCCATACTATTTCGCAGTTATAACATTTCCGTTTTATTCTGTAATCCGTGTCTACGGATAACAATCTCTCGTATAGTTACTTAGTAACGTTGAACGAATGAATTGAATGAAATTGTAATGCACCCAAGTAACATAAGACAATTTGTCCCATGCCTGAGCAATGGTGCTGCGTATTTTTAAATTGGTTCGGGTAGTACATCAATTGTGACGTAAATATGGAATTCACTTGATAGTGGCAATGACAATACTAATCTACGTCTAACAGTTTACTCGGTCGAAATTGGCAGCGTAAGATTATTCTCTAGTTTAGACATTTTATCTTTAGTTTAATTATTGGTGAAACGTAAAATGAGTTTATTCACGTGTAATTAATGATTTATTATTGGAATAAGGCTTATACTACGTTGGTGAAATCGACCCTAACTAATTTAATTTATCTCGGACAACCCGTCGGACGCGGCTAGGAAAATATTTTATAAATTTAAAAACGCGGAGGAACGTTTTCTTGTTTTTATGTGTGTTCGGTCCTTTTTAGGGTTCCGTAGCCAAATTGGCAAAAACGGAACCCTTATAGATTCGTCATGTCTGTCTGTCTGTCCGTCCGTATGTGACAGGCATTTTATTAAAAAAGTATAAGATGTACATTGATGAAATTTGGAGAAAAGGTGTCGTGTGTAAACCGCTACGTAGTTTGATAGTTAAATAAAAAATATATATATTTCTAGGGGGGCACTCCAAACATGTAACGGAAACCGAAAAAAAAAAATTTCAGCAAATATCTATGTGTGGTACATCATTCGACAGCTCTTCGGAAAACACTTTAAGGTTTTTAAAAACAATTTATGATTTAGTGAATTTTTTCCGAAATATTCGCTACGAAAGTATCAAAAATTATATCCTCTATTTTCTAAACGGTATGTTCAAAAAATATGAAACTATTTACAAATATAAAGCTTAATAAACTTTCAACGAAAATTGTTTTCAACTATTATTGCCAAAAAACTGCACTTGTCAGCAAAAGGACGTAAGTGCCGCTTTTTTTAATTTCAAACAGTGCTAGATTGTCTCGTTTTTTATAATATTAGTTTCGGATAGATATCGGATGAAAAATGATATATCAAGAACAATCCAAGCGAGCGGAGTCACGAGAAAGTCCAGTAGGTACAATTAGTAAAATGTGACTCTGAGTCTTGTTAAGAACCTACTTCGTCGTTTGTAAATCACGCCCCAAACGCGGAGCCAGCCAATAAGCGTGATTTGTAATAAGGGACGCATTTATTGCTCGCGCGCATCAAAGAAAGAGAAAGCTAATACATATGCTTGGGTTTTTTGGCGTAAGCGCCAGATGTAAAAATACCATGAAATCAAAGATATTATTATGTTTTGTTAACATTTAAGTTAATCACTTAAAAGATAAAGGGAAGAACGACAGTTTAACATAATCTAGCCGTTTATTAATCTGTCGTTTGTACAAACTAGACGAAAAACGGGAAATGAAGATGCGTTTTCGGATAACTTTTCTATCGACGAAATTTTCATTAAACATGTTTCCGCGTTAGTCACTGAATAGGTTATATAGTCAAGAAACACATGTCTGAAACCAGCCTGTTTTATATAGATTTGACAAAAATGCGCTACAAAATAGCTTTAATTATCGATGCATCCCCTTAAGTTACAGTTTTGCAAAGAGAAATGCATTTTCATCGAGACGAATGATAGATAAGCAAAATAACGTTGCGTCTGCGAAGCCACATGAAAAACTTAGCAGCCTATAAAACACTTCAAACACATTAATAACTCAGGTCACTCACCCCGCCCCGGTGCTCAGTAGGTAACTTTTATCAGCATAATGACGAGCAGAAAATGTCCCCGTCTACGGAGGCTGCTCAGCGTATTCATAAGGCCCGCGCCGTCGTTTGTTTCAGAATCAAGCTACACGCTAGTGAAAACCTCGTCGAAATTAATCCAGTGGCATTCGAATTTATTCGGATAGACTAACACTTGTGGCTACCGTGGACAGGGTAGGATAAGGGATGTGGAAGAAAGTTTGTTCTTATTATTACAAAACAACAAAACGGGGCGTAATCGCGTATATACATGATTTAAATAATTACCTTTAGCTTGCAATTATTCCACTATCTTGAAGGAACTGGAGAGGCGGGTATCAACATCTTCTTGTCAGTTTCGTTGTATTGTGATGGCATCATGCAATCATGGTTCCTTCTTTAAAAAAAAAACATGCTCTTTGTGTATTCATGAGGCCTTGTGCCATCGTCTGTTCCAAATTGACAGTCGACGTATTATGACGATGGGTTTAATCTTGAATTTCGCGTCATTTACGGTAACAGCCCCGTGATCAGTAAACACCGTAAGAGTCAAAGGCGGGGTTTAGAATATTAATATTATCGTGATACTATTATTGACAAGCAGTATCGCAGGTTTCATTTCATTCACTGCGATGCGTATCAATATTTCGTGATATAGAATCTAATCCGTGCCATACAAACCAAAGATATGAATGTCCGTATAAAGGCAAAAGAGAATTGGCTAGTTTATTATGTCTTACTTTGACCCAACGAAACAATAAATTCATGTTATTTTTCCTCAAAATCGGCTATCTATTGTTTGCCCGAAATGAATGTGCAATAATTTTCATTTGTCCGATGTTTCATTTACTACAAAAGTTATTAGACTTACTCTTGTATTCCCGAGAATTAGATGTACATACGAATGCCATACGTATTGTTTTCCATATTATTAAATCAATAATATTATTTAATACAATATTGAAATGCCATACTTAATGCTGTTTATTTCCGAATTCATCCTGGCTATGCATTTCCTTATTGAATTCCTGTAGGCACTCGAACATGTCTAATACTTGCAAACATTTTGATGTAATATTAGACTATTTACGAGTGTACATGCAGGGAAGCATGCAACCCTGATAGGTTAATACATTTGCCATATTAAACTTCCTAAGATATTTTCTATTATATTTTTACTTTTATAAGTTTTCTTCGAGAACTACGCATTAAATGTATACTTTAAAACATATATTTAGGATAGGCTAATAGTACTGACCGTTGAGTTTGTTTCGGCTTTCTTCTCCACAGTCGCCTCTTGGGCAATGCCTTGTAAAAGTGCCCTTGCGGCCTACTTAGGTACAGAATAAAGATCATTATTTCATTATCGCATTATTTTATTATTTAATATTATTTTCTACATAATGATGAGTAGAAATTGTAACCGTGCAAAGAGGTAGCTCAGCGTATTTATGAGACCAAGCGTTCGTCGTTTGTTCAAACTTGACAGGAGACGTGTTATAGCGACAGATATAATCGTGGATTACGCGTTTTATTTACGGTGACAGCCCTGTGTTGCAAATCTTAAAATCGCGTTTACTGAAGACGTTTATAATATAAGATAAATCACGTCGTTTATCTTGTTCATTGAATAAATTTTAAAGGTCTAGATTATTTCGAAATGAGAGCAAGATGTTATGTACCTACACAATTTTATAATGAAACACTCAAACGAATGCGTCAATTTAAACGCGATTTTAGGGTCCTGTACCTATAAAGTACTAACAGAACCCTATTACTAAGCCTGATCAATAAAACATAAATTCATTCATTCATTCCGCTGTATGAATATGAATCTGGCACAGAACTCGATCTCTCAAACCGTAATTTAATAGTAAATTTAATAGCAGTAGTATAAATTGTGTTTCACATAATCATACAATGTATTTTTTATGGCATCTATTTATTTGTTTTTGTAATCTTTTCAGTAAACATTAATTCTTCTATTATATAATCTAAGACTCTTTAGAATGACATTTTAATTCATTAGGTATTGTTATTTTATGTGGTATTGTTATTCATCCTGTTTTTTTCTCAACACAATGTACATTGAAATAAAACAATTTAACGGATTATATCGCGTATATTAATTATCTCATTTTAGTTCCCGACGTACGTCGGCGAATAAGCGTAAGTGGCGATATAATCCGTTAAATTGTTTTATTTCAATGAGTAATAATCGCGGAAACAGAAGAAAATACAATGTACATTGTTAAGGAATGATTTAATGAATGAACAAGAAAAATAAAATAAAGCTCAAAACAATGAGAGGTCATACAAACAAAACAAGAGTTTTTCACCAATTTTCCTGCTCACACTTGGCTGGTTTTATGAAATTCTTATTTTCTTAGGTATACAAAATGTAACTTTGCCAATTCTGAAATAACGGTCTTCCTCTTAAAATCAAACAGGCCCCGAATAAGTTTGCATTAAAAAAATCCGTGAGCAACTTCTTTGCTGGCAGAATCGAATACTCTTAGTTTATTTGCTTAATTCGTTTCATCGCTATATATATATATATATATGTATATATTTATTAATTTTATATAGATTTGTATATGTATTATATATATTTTGTTATTCATGTATGTAAAGTAGAGTGTTTTTGTAATTACACAAGCCTCGGCACCGCCCACAATTTGTCTGCTGTGCCCTAAGGTTGACTGGTAGAGGATGCCTTATGACATTAAGTTCGCCTTTTGTACAATAAGTTTTCTTTTGTGCAATAAAGATCAAATAAATAAATAAAATAACAGAAGTGTACTTGTGAAACGTCATCATCATCATAATTATGATGATATTGATGATGATGATGACGATAGGGATGATGACTAAATTTTAATAATTAGTAAAAGTCCGTCATGTAGATTAATAAAAATAATGAAGACGTATTTTTTCTTGTTTTACATAATCAAAAAATAAAGGCGATACTTTAAGTGAAAATTTCGCGCGACGTCACTTCTAGGTACAAATTGTACTTAAGAGTGACGTCACGACCCCCACTCCTAAACTTTAATGCCATTTATGTGAATCTGAGTTTTTTTTTATATTTTGAAAAAGCAAAAAATATGTGTTCAATATTTTTAAGTATCTAACTGATGGACTTTTGATGTTCATACCACATCATCATGCCTATTACACTGAGATGCCTACTGCTGGACAAAGGCCTCCCTAACGATCTACACAACCGCCGACCGTGCGCCGCCCTCATCTAACGGTTTTCCGGATCTTAACCAGACTTTTGTTACACTCGTATTTTCCCTTAAAATCAAACTTTAAAAATAAGCTACTCTTATGGCCCAAAAGCTAAATAAAATAAAGAAATGCTATCGACGTTTTTATTTGAAATAAACTAGCAAAGAAATAAGACTAACGCTTCCCGACCTAACGTGCCCTAGCTACGAAAATCGCTATAAAACCTATCTAGAAAGTGTACGGAGACGGAACCAACTAAGTGCCCCATCCCTAGCTAGTCTGGAGCCAAAGTCAAGTCCATCCGACCAAGCTGCTTGCCTGGAGGGGCGAGTTAGTCCGGAGTCAAAATGAAGTCCACCCGATCAAGCTGCTCGTCTGAAGGGATGAGGTAGTCCGGAGTCAAAGTGAAGTCCACCCGACCAAGCTGCTCGCCTGGAGGGGCGAGTTAGTCCGGAGCCAAAGTGAAGTCCACCCGACCAAGCTGCTTGCCTAGAGGGGCGAATTAGTCCGGAGCCAAAGTGAAGTCCATCCGACCAAGTTGGTTGGTGGACACTGGACACCACCACGGCGCTCGGTGATGTAGCTCTGTTGTAACGTTGCAAACAGGCTGATCGCGGCATCTAGCTCTTATTTCCTCGTCCATTCGGTAATACTACAAATATACAAATTTGTAATAAAACTGAGTATCTCGAGCGTTGGACCGTGTAGGTTGGGGTTTGCAACGTTAAAACCGGTTTTATGTCGACGGACGAAAAAGTTTTATCGGCCCGCTATAAACTACAATCGTTAGTGCCTCTTGAGAAAGGGAATTTTTGGGTTCTGCAAAAATTTGATTAGATTACTTCTCAGATTCTAATGATATTTTGTAAAAAATTAAAATTTGTATCAACACTCTATTCTGAATGTATAGAAGACATGCTCTGAAATCTAAAAAACAAAACCCTCATTCTGCAGTCGGATAGAAACACATGCGATTGATCTGTTTCTTTCAAATAGGTTTTTTGAGGAGTACGAGTACATACCCCTATTTATTTTACTACCTTTTGACTTTCATTTTTGACTGAATATATTTCATTTCAGTCATATCACACACACACTTAATGGCTCAGCAACCCAACGCGAGTCTAGGCCTCAGACGTGAGTCTAGGCCTCAGACGTGAGTCTAGGCCTCAGACGTGAGTCTGCGCCACTTGTCCCAATCTGGCACCGTTTCCCGCCAGTTACCAGCTTGGAGTTTACGCAGATCTGCCTTCTCAACATGGATCCAGCGATATCTGGACGGCCGACCGGCTTCCGGCAAATAGGTCGTCCCAAATATGAGCTTTTAGCCTTGCGATCTTCTTGCATTCTTTCCTCGTGGCCAAGCCAAAAGAGATGGTGGGCCTTTGTTTCCCCTATGATATTAGGAATGGCTATTAGCTCCTTAATTTCAATATTTTTACGGATTCGGAAGCTGCCGTAGTCATATCATATCTATAGTTTTATCTAAAAATCGAATGAACAATGTAATGTATGCCGTATACAATTAAAAAGGATGCAACTTCCACAGCGGTGTTTAAATCAAGGTTACGTAAGTGGCTCCTGGACCATACATTTTACTCAATAGATGAGTTTTATGAGCTCCCAAATCAATAATTCCTTACCCTAAATACTAAGTAATCTAGTCAAACTTAATAGAATAAAAAATATTAATCCATTAAAACATGAATAATTTGTAACTTGATACGTATTGTTATTGTACCCCGTTGTGCAATCAAATGACATGTAACTTGGCGTTATCAATAAAGTATTGGTATTTGTATTTGTAACACAATTTAGGATGACAATTCAAACATACGTTTACTTCTAATTTATCGTAATATTAAACTCAGTTCGTATTCGTATGAGAATACTTTTAAACTAGGAACACTAATCGGTAATTGACCACCGCTAGGGGAGATCACGTATTGTTGTCTCACGGGTCGGTAGTCACAGTGGCATATGAACCGGTGTCGAAAGATCACGAGAGCTATATCTCTCTCTAAATGCAACTCTCCTGATTTTTCGACACCGGTCGATGAACTTATTCGTTCGTTCAGTTTTCTGTTATTGCCGTTATATGACAACCAATCCCTGAGACAACCTTACCTGGTCTCCCCTATAAGTAGGGGTGGCTTAAGAGCCACCAATGATTGACAACCCCTGTTTCTGTAGTAGACAATGTTTGGCTGTCTATGGCTCGTATATCAGTGTGTATTTCCCACCTAAAACCCCAAAAAACATTTGTTGCAAATTCAACGGAACTCTCCAAAACCTAACGCGCATCGTCCTTTTTTTATTACATTCAAATTTAGTCGATCTCGTAAACGGGATCAAGGGGTGTGGCTTCTTATAAACTTACTAAAGGTTGTAATTTTGTATGAACCTTCTGTTACTTACTACATTTTACCACTGCGCAATATAGCAGTAAACACTACAAGTTATTGTTTGAGCTAGAATTCAATAAGAAAAGGGACTATTGTCTGAAACTATTTTATTGTTAAGGAATGGTGTCTTGGCTTTTGAATGAGTTTTATAGTTACATGTTTTCATGTAAGAAACAAACATAGAAACGGAATCAAATTCTTCTAAGGGTTGAGGAAGAGCTAAATGGTATGATATAAAGACATGGTACATCGCCTATCGCATCAGGAATAAATGGCCGAGCCACGCCGGATGCGTGTCCTTGACGTGCGCGTTGTAAAGTAATTCTTCAGCCGTCAGTGTATATGTAAATGACTCGTACCTCATTCTCAGAATGGGAGGCCTATGGACTATTATTGACTTACTTCTAGGTAGGAGGTTGGTAGGCTTCGGCACGCTAATTCTCTCACACTTGCCCACACAGCTAGTAATTGCGACAGGAGCCACAATTTGCTGTAGCATTCGAATGATTTCCATTGGGGATGGAGTAAACTTTTTTTTGTGAACGATCGTTCTTCGTCCATTGGATGGGAGGCCTGAGTAACTAGTTTACTAGTTAGTTTTTACATTCTAATTCTACAGAATGATTGTGTTCTTTAATTGTAACTGGTTGGAACAGTGAACAAAGGAACATGAGGTATCTTTGGGGGTCATTTGGTAAGCACAAGGCACGCCAAGTTCTTGACACTTACTATTCGGGATCAAGGCTAAAATGCTTCACCTGTAGAAGTTGTATTTATTTTTGTATGAGATATTTCATTCATTGTAATAGTTCTACTGGACTTCAAGTGAAAGTTACACAAATGTTTTATGCTTATATGAGTCTGCATTTGTAGAACCCACAGCCTATTTCATTTGTTCCAAGAATAGAGAAGAGAATATTTCATTCATTTGATTTTGGATTTAGTTATACTTCTAACTTTAAGACATTTAATGTGTATTTCTCACATACTTATTTCACTAAAAAAAACACAAATTTCTCAACCTTCATAGAAAAGTATGAAGTATAGTAATACGGATTAAAGTTGCTTGTAATAACAGTAGTGTGTAACTTGTAACTTGGGAGGGAGTCTAGTTAGCGTCAGGCATTTAATATCTTATCTTATTTTAGCTATCTATACTAATATAAAGTTGTAAAAATGAAATTTCAAGAAGGTCATTAAAACGAGATTTTTTTTTTGGATTTTATGTATGTATGTATGTATGTATGTAAACACTTTATTGTACATAGTAACCAGTTATAAAAGCAATAAACTTAAAGTTAAGTTTGTATGTGTCGTTGTGGCTTTATCACGCAAAATCGGCTAAACGGATTTCAACTATTTTTGGTACACGGGTAGCTGGGTATCTCCAGATGGTTATAGGATATTTTTTACCCGACTATGCTAAAGAAAACGGATTATGACTGATGAAAAGACGGATTATAACTTTTTCTCCTCCGTGAACGAAGTTGCGGGTGCCTTCTAGTATATTTATATATCCAGGACCGTAGGGGTGGGTAGTCCTTGTTGTGTGGTAGGATATGACGATCATTTCTCATCCAGCCCGGTTGGAGTCCGAGGTGATAGACCTATACTGTAGCAAAATAAATAATCTAACTAGTTACATTATTTATTTTCGGCTTCGCCCGCGTACTAAACGTAATTTTTAACCGTCTACAAAAAAGGAGGTTCTCAGTTTGACCCTTATGTAGGTATGTATGTTTGTCCGCGATTATCTTGCGTTTGGCTGAACCGATTTATATGCGGTTTTCAAAGAAGTATTAATTACTTTCCGGAGGTCTCAGTATACGACGTTTTGGTGAAGGCAGTTCCCTTATTTTTCTTTAAAGAAATGATTGCAATAATTGTTGAATTGTTACGCCGGCAATGACTTACTACTAATAAGAGATTTAGATAATGGTTCAAAGTTCAGGGGTACAGGAGTAGAGTATAGGTGGGGATAGAGGTAGAGATAGCTTAGAGTAGAGGCGAGTGGCCTAGAGAGGGCAATCGTGACAGTGTACAAGAAGAATATCCTTATTATATAGGAAATGTTTGTGAAGATATTTGGGTGTTTATTAAAATATATAATATATAATATTTTCCTCTGTTCCCGCGATTATTACTCATTGAAATAAAACAATTTAACGGATTATATCGCGTATATTATCTCATTTTAGTTCCCGACGTTTCGGAAGCTTTCCAGCTTTCCATGGTCACGGGTGGACTGTACAATTTGTGCAAACTACCCATTTTTGAAAAAAATAAATAAATAACGGTGTACATACATGCCAGATGGGCCTAAGCTATAAAGACAGTTACACATGTGCCATAAGAGCTTAATTATTTTATTTTAATAATTTACCAAACAGCATTTCACAAATGAGGCGTACTGAGGAGAAAAGAAGCGCTGCAAAGAAAAACTCCCAGGCTACCTCATTACTAATAATATAATATAATATTTAAAAAACAGAGACTATTAAACTACTTTTTAAATAGACAAGATATTTTACACCATTCGTAAATTAAGGTTTTGCAGTCCTGTGCCTCGCTTGTTCCTTGATGAGATGTATTACAGGATCCCATTGTGGTAGTGACAATCCATCATCCCTATTGAAATTAGGATGCTTTTTAATCTTAATAGCCTCGTGTAGCATTCTGGGAAAATATTTTTTTTCTTTGGCAAGGATAGAAGGTTTATCAAACTTAATTGAGTGGCTTGGTTTGTCAATGACATGTTCACAAAAAAATATGTAATATACAATGCTAGTGAGTTATGGAAAATGCAACGGAATTCAAATAAGAAAGAATTCTGAACATTTTAGGACTTATTAGCCCGACATTGATATCATAAAATCTAAGAATCACGCCTACTTATTCAACTTACCATCAAGAATCAGACAATGTCCCCAGAGATATTAAACCGGCCGACTGTACAACTCCGTAATGCTATGCTGTAGTATTTAATTAGTGTACTTTGAGAGATTCTTGTATCTCGTCGTGTCTCCTGGGGCTATGTTCTTGTTACGTGTCTAAAACTTGTTAGTTTCATTGGACATACGTAGAACCTCCTGAGGCTAAAATACGGCATTTTTAGAACATTTCCGCTGAAGAATTCTGTTTAATTTGTTTAACATTTTTAATGCTTTTCCATATGTAAACTCTATATCTATAAAGTTGTTATAAAGTTGTAAAAATGAAACGCCGGTACATTGAAGCTATTTACAAAAAAAAATGATTGTTACGGACTTTTTGGAGTTTACTCAAACGTAATTTTTTTTTTTAGTACCCGTTTGTATTTGTCGTTGCGGCTTCATCACGCAAAATCGGCTAAACCAATTTCAACTATTTTTGGCACACGGGTAGCCGGGTATCTCCAGATGGGTATAGGATACTTTTTACCCGACGGTCATCGCAATTTAGGCACACAGGAGTGTGTCAGCCAAATTTGCAAAGGGTACGTGACCAATTTCGGCTACTTTCAATAGATTAATTTATCATTAGCATCAACCCAATGATATAGACTTTCTACCAGAACGTTAGTTATATAAACCTGTAAAAAAATCTAGCTTCAAAATGCTTGACTGGACTCGGTTTTTTTTACGACATAGGAGGCAAACGAGCAGATGGATCGCCTGATGGTAAGAAATCACCGTTGCCCATAGACACTTGCATCACCAGAGGATTTACGAGTACGTTGCCGGCCTTTCAGGTGGGAGTACGCTCTTGAAGGCTTGAAGGTAGGTCGTTATACGTTTTAAGTGGTTTGTTAGTCTCCAATATGAGTTCCACTGATTATGACTGAAAAGGATATGCTTCAGTTAGCCCTAGTTTAATAACAAGTTATAAAAATACCGTACCTAACAAGGTGCTTAGAAAAAATCGATTAAAACATTTTATAAAGCGTTTTCTTGATAATTATACAGTCTTTTATTTTTAACGATGCTGTAGCGTCGAGCGCTCTCCGTAATTGCAGGAAAAACCGCATGGATTTTGTAGCAATTTCTGGAAAATAAGTGTACACTTTTTATAATATTTACTTACTTTTGTTTAAGTATCTCGTACGCTGCATAGCTTTGTGAGTAGAAGGTGATGAAATAATTCGTTATGGGATTAGATGTGAGATAAAACAGGACGAGATGATTTAAAATGAAATAAAAAAACCGGCCAAGTGCTAGTCGAACTTGCGCACCGAAGCTTCCGTACAAAATACGCTACATACTAAATAACATCTATACATACCACATAATGTAATAAATAATATGGCTATGACTACAAACGGCCGTATCTATGAAAATCCACTGTTAGCAGAGCCCTACTCCTAAGCAAAATGTACGCGGTGTTCGATCATTTTATATTGGTAACTGGCATAGACAAACAGACATAAAATTATACTGCTTTTAGTATCTGTTGTTATAGCCGCAACAGAAATACATTATCCCTGAAAATTTTAACTGTCTAGCTATCACGGTTCATGAGATATAGCCTGGAGACAGACAGACAGACGCACAGCGGAGTCTTAGTAATAGAGTCCCGCTTTACCCTTTGAGTACGGAACCCTAAAAAAGGATGGGATGGCAAAAATGGCCTTGGATCTTGAAGCACTGTACGAAGCGTTTGATTTAGAAGGATTACTTACTATTTTCATTTCAGAGATTTATTATTTCAGAAGGATTAATCCACGCATTGAATACATTAATGAATCGTTTATTTAAGGCAAAGTAGCACCTATACACGGTGCCCGCGAGGAAAGGGAAAGATTTTAACCATGCATTCCTTAAGTCATTAGGAGCAAAACATGTTACATGAACCCCAGGCAAATCCGGCTTAGTTTTGAAGATATTAGCAGTTTTCATGTACACAATTTATTGTGATTACTAAAGTACATTGATCTCTTTTGATCGCGACATTGCCACATATGTGGCCAAGTTTCGCGTTGCTATTGACAGAAATCAAAGCAGAAAACAATTACTCACTAAAATCATATTTTATTAAATGGGTACATTTTCATAAAGAAGCGAAATAAATCTACCAAATAAAAACGTTATCATACAGATAATTGCCAGTAGTTAGTTGTCAAAGTAGTTAGCAAATTAAATTCGGACAATAAAGTTCGGAGAAAAAGCAGAAGAACCGCAGCCGACTGGTTGAAGTAGCTGTTTTATTGCACGGCTAGCCCTTTCATTGATTAACGCTATTCAACCACAAGCCTAAATTTCGATTAGCCGAGTGCCTGAACACAACGTTCAACATAACAGCTAGACGACACCCGGCTAAGCTTAAACTAATTGACTTCGTCAACTTTAAAGCAGAGTCAAAAATAGTCATACAACGCGTTTGTGCGCGATAAAGATAACGACGAACGACAGTCAGCATCTAATGGTGGTGAGTGTTTATATGCCTACAGACAGCGCAGACAATTTAGCCGAGTTCACGGATTGTTTAGAGGCGGAGAGTGCGTTAATTGACAATCATAGCATTGAATCTATTTATTTGACGGGGGATTTCAATGCTCATCCGAATGAATGTTTTTTCACTGAGCTGATAAGTTATTGTGACGAACAAAAGCGGTGTTGTGCCGACGTAGATAAGTTGGGGATTAGTTCGAATACCTATACTTTTATTAGCGATGCGCATCTGTGTAAACGTTGGCTGGATCACATTGTAGTGACGCAGTCTGCGGTATATTCCGTGCGTAAGGTGTATGTCGAAAATTGTGTAACGTGGTCTGACCATTTTCCGATATTTCTTGAATGTGACCTAAATGTATTAGTTCGTAAAATACGTAGCCAAAGGCCGGGAAATGGCAATAATAATGTAATTTGGGGAGAAAGATCGGCAAAGCAAATTGCGTTGTTTAATAGGTATTGTCATCAACTCCTAAAACCTATCGACTTTCCTGTGGAGCTGAGGGCATGTGCTGATAAATACTGTCAGGATTCTGGGCATAAAAAAATACTGGATGAACTCTATAAGAAAATCACACATGCAATCAGGACAGCAGCGACTGTAGGTAGAGGTGAGAAGAGAAATAGGACTAAAAAGCAGGTTGCAGGATGGAACGAGTTAGTCAGTGAGGCTCACGGGGTGGCCAGGCAGAGGTTTAATCAATGGTGTATGGGTGGGAAACCAAAAACGGGTATTCTTTTTGAAGAGATGCGTGAGAGTCGCAAGATCTTTAAATCACGTTTGAAATGGTGTCAAGACCATCAAAACCAAATCAAACTGGACACTATCACCACTCAGCACTCCAAGAAGGATTTCCGTGGTTTCTGGAAATCCACAAACAAAATGAAGCCTATGGGTGGCCACCCAGTTGGTGTCGACGGTGTGAGCGACCACAAAGGTATTGCCAATCTGTTTAAAGACCATTTTTTTATAAGGTCTCCCTTAGGTCCATCGCCGATGGGGGAGCTCGGGGGTGAGATCCGTGGTGATAAGCTCGATCCTGGGTTTACTGCTAAGGAGATTCGTAAAGCCATCCAATATATGAAAAAGGGTAAATCTCCGGGTCATGACGGGCTCAGCGTCGAGCACCTCCAAAATGCAGGGACCTCATATATATAGATTGTTGGCAATGTTTTTCACGCTATGTGTAAAGCATTCATATTTGCCAGATCGTACGCATCATTACGATAGTTGTGCCTGTAGTTAAAAATAAAACGGGGGATTTGTCAGATAAAAATAACTACAAGCCGATATCATTGGCAACAATTTGTAGCCAAAATATTTGACAGTGTGCTTAATTCACAGATAAGTGAACATGTGAAATTGCATGACAACCAATTTGGCTTCCGACCGCGTCTGTCTACAGAAACAGCAATACTGGGTCTTAAGCATACTGTCAAATATT
The DNA here is from genome assembly GCA_905404275.2 of Hedya salicella. Lineage (NCBI taxonomy): Eukaryota > Metazoa > Arthropoda > Insecta > Lepidoptera > Tortricidae > Hedya > Hedya salicella. The sequence goes on from FR990112.1 coordinate 18,630,901, forward strand.
ACACAAAAAATGTGATTGCCGGCTTTCTGGACCTGTCTAGGGCTTTTGACCTGGTTTCCTACGATATATTATGGAAAAAGCTTGAGAAAACCAGTATACCGCCAGAAATGGTTCGTATATTTAGGTACTGGTATGGAAACCAGGTGAACAGTGTTAGATGGGCTAACGCGCTGTCTGATGATTACAGGTTGGAGTGTGGGGTGAGACAGGGAGGGTTGAGTTCACCTACACTCTTCAACCTGTATATGAACGAACTAATTGAGGTGCTCAGTAGCATCCATGTCGGCTGTCATATAGACGGTGTTTGTGTCAACAACATAAACTATGCTGACGATATGGTGCTACTGAGCGCGTCGGTCTGTGGTATGCGTAGGTTGCTCAACGTGTGTGAGACATATGCGCTAAATCACGGGCTTAAATGTAATGAAAAGAAGAGCCAGTATGTGGTCTTTGAGAGCGATCGCAACAAACCATCGGATTTTCCTGGAATTTACCTTAATGGCAGTCCCGTGGATAGAGTAGACCATTTTAAATATCTGGGTCATGTCGTTGCGGCCGATCTCAAGGATGACCTGGACATCGAACGGGAGCGGAGGGCCCTGTCGGTGCGGGCGAATATGATAGCGCGGAGATTTGCAGGGTGCTCCAGGGAGGTCAAGGTTACCCTGTTTAGAGCCTTTTGTACATCCCTGTATACCTGCAGTCTCTGGGTGAAGTATTCGCAACGGGCCTATAGGGCCCTCCGAATCCAGTATAACAACGCGTTCCGGGTGATAGTGGGACTGCCTCGTTTCTGTAGTGCATCGGGGATGTTTGCGGAGGCGCGTGTCGACTGTTTTTATGCAACCATGCGCGGGCGGGCCGCATCCCTGGTGCGCCGAGTGCGGGACAGTCCCAATACAATTCTGAGAATGATAGCTGATAAGCCTGATTGTGCTATTATGTCACACTGTGCGGGACTGCATGCTCCTACTAATGTAATTTTATGGTAGAGCTATAAATAATAATGGTAATGTAATGTAATATGTATATGTGTCGTGTAACACGAAATAAATAAATGATTTGATTTGATTTTGATTTGAAATACATATTACGGCTTTTCAGTCAGAAATGATGTTGAGTGTTTTATTTAAATGCTGGGTATAATGAGTCAACTATAAAACTAGGCGTGTGATTGAATGGCCGTGTTCAATGAAAGGGCTAGCCGTACAATTAAACGGCTATTTAAACCGGTTGGCTGCAAAATCAGACAAAACATCTTTATAGGTACGTGTATGTATACGTACCTATAAAGATTTGGGTGATTGAAAGTTATACACAAAAAGCCGTTTTGCAGGCCGCCAATATTAATGAAATCAGTCATGAATAAACCAACGCTCTCATTTTAGTATTGTTACAAACAACATAGAGAAAGTAGAAAAACGTTTTTCTCGGTAAAAATATGTTAAATAAAATAATAAAAATATTTTTTCTTATCACAAAACCATCAATCACAAATACACTGAACGTTTAACAAAAGCCATTGTACCATTCAAAACGCTGGGGTACTGAATTTGTTTTTTCTATTAAGATATCTCCGAATGCTAACCACTTCTTTAAAATAACTGAACACGAAAACGTCTCGGCAATTTACGTTACGTTCCTCCCTTTTCTTGAAAATATGAATTGGCGTGGCGTTGGGCTGAATGAGCAAATTTTCTTCTCACTTTGGCTGCCTTTGTTGTGGCCTACGAATATATTTTTTAAGTGGCAACACCGGAGCCCGGTTGCGTTTATAATGGTAAAACGCACCCCCAATATTTTGACGATTGTCGAGTAGTAAAAGATCCCGTCTAACACCAATCTTTCCTTATCCTTTTTCTTGATAATACAAATTTTATACTGATTTAAGCTTAAACAATGTTTAGACAATATCACAACGAAACGGGACTTTATCGTCCTCTTTTGTTTTAAGATCCTTTTTAAATTATATAATTGAGTCCAGTATTGATGCTCATCACACAAATATCTGCCCTTACTAGGATTTGAACCCAGGACTGTCAACTTCGCAGGCACCGCTGAGCTAACGGCCGTCAAAAACCTTTGAAACTATGGTCGGAACGTGACGTCATAAACGTCGGAGATTTACCAACGCGTATTAACAACAGTCATTATATAAAACTTCTAATCATATATAATTAATTGTTAGCCAAGAGATGTCGCTGTCAATTATAGAGTAAGCGATGTTGATGGTTGTGCAAGATATGGCACCAGATGCACTGTAGGGTTGAAATTATCAGTATGTCTGCCTGTTGTATCGTGGCTCCTTAATAGACAGATGAGCTGATTTAGGTTGGACTTTCTTTTATTATCAACATTAATTCAACGCGCAATTGCAACTGTAATCTTACCCTTTGTTTCAAGATTGGAACATTGCATATAACTCGCACATTCCCAATTTCACACAGATTTACATATATTCTTCGTGTGTTCTGTATAGATATCACTGTGTCTATGTAATTAATAGACGACTATTATTGGCCTTCTTTTAAGTTAGTCATATTATGTAAAACCTGTATATTTACGGCTGTTGTTGAAACAATTTGATAAAGTGTGTTCTTAACTTTGATTCAAGAAAATGTAATTAGTCATTTAAAGAACACCAGTGTTTTCTTCGGATTTTGTCAGTGTAACGATTATTTTACTTTTTTTTAACACAGTATTATGGAGGAGCTTTTGGAGCAGAACAACTTTAACAGTTCTATGAGGTTACAGTCTTGTAGGTATCATTTTGATTTGCGACCCATTTGGAAATTTCTGAGCGTTGCGTTCAATTAGGGAGATGCTGCATTTTGGATGAGAATTGGGACAGTCCGCAAACAATGTTACGAGCTTTGAAAGCGTGCTCACATGCTCACTACACGCGTACAGACGGAATACCGTTTGACGTCATCTGTACAGGTAAACGCAACGTACCATTTGAATTTTGAACGTACATTGCTCGCCAATTTCCTTAACTACGTCAATTTATAGCCTATATTGTAGACATGGATATCATTTAGCTTTAGCGCAGTGATCAGGTTTTTATTTAATTGATACTTCGTTGTCTTTGATGTTCAACTTTTTTGTTACCACCTTTTGCTCCTGTAAGAGTTCATTTTCGCAAAATCATTCCTTATACTCCGTCCCTTTAGGTAATAAAAAAAAGATTCTGACACAGTTTTCATTTTTGTGGGAAGCTGCCTTTATGGCCGACTGTATTTTTTTAACCGCCAGCATAGTTGCTCGTATCTTTTCTCACGGAGACAATTCTAAAAAGAGCCTAAATTCAAATCTTTATTCTAAAAGTAGGCCTCAAGGGCACTTTTACATGTCTGATTTTACAATAAACGGAAAAAAAATCGTAGGATTGCGTTATTTTATTACAAAGTTCGTTATGACCACCTACTGGCTCCATCATCAGACCAGCTCCATAGTGCACTATTATTGCATTTTCATGGAAGTTACGAAGGTATACAAAATTGTAGCTCAATCGGAAACCGGAAAGTGGGTCAAATTTTACTCGCAAGATTTGACACACACTGATATGTATGTTAATACATGTGTATGTTAGCACATAATAATTAACACGACAAGCTACAAAATAAAATAAAAGCTTTTACAAATAAACAAAAGACAACACGTGGACGTGACTCGGTTCATTCAGGCAATCAAGGTCATCTTTAGTATATCAATAATATCTATACTAATATAAAGTTGTAAAAATGAAATATCTGTACATTGAAGATAGTTTCAAAAAGTCGATTGTTACGGACTATTTGGAGGTCACTAAAACGAAAAATATTCTTTTTTGTATGTTTGTATGTGTCGTTGTGGCTTCATCACGCTAAATCAGCTAAACGGATTTAAACTATTTTTCGTACACGGGTAGCTGGGTATCTCCAGATGGTTATAGGATACTTTTTACCCGACTACGCTGAAGAAAAAACGACGGGTTATGACTTTTTCTCCTCCGCGAACGAAGTTGTGGGCACTATCTTGTAAGTTATATAATACCACTGGCTGATTGATCAAATTCACACGTTTTTTTTTTCGTTAGCCTTTTTTATCTACTTAAAAGTTACCTCTCTACCGATTGAGTGCCACGAATTTAACACAATTTCATCCATTGAAACATCAGGTATGGTTATTTATTATTAATTGTAACGTCAGTCAGTCAGCAAATCCCAAAGGTTAAAAGGAAACGGATGATTCCGTAACCACGTTACCAAAACATAAAGAAATAATATTTTCTTCTGTTTCCGCGATTATTACTCATTGAAATAAAACAATTTAACGGATTATATCGCGTATATTATCTCATTTTAGTTCCATATAATCCGTTAAATTGTTTTATTTCAAAACATAAAGAAGTGAAAATATCGCCTCATTTTCGCTTCCAATTTATTCCGTAAACATATGCAAATTAACAACAAACTCCAAAACATTTGCACACGAAAACATAAGAAAATACAAAGAACAAAGTTAAATATAAACAAAGCAGACAATAACAAAACAATAATAAGAATGAAAAAAAAAGATAAGTGGAACAAAAATAACTAAACATTTAATTTACATTGCTTTTACCGAAAAAAGGTGCTCTTATAATTCACATTTGTACAATTTAGGTACTTATTCAAAGAATCTCCTATAAAATACACCAAAACTGTCGGCAAACACATCCACCTCGCTTAAAATCACTTCAGTAAATGTCGAATAGTTGCCCCACATTTCGCTGCAGTATTTCACAGCCGTGATAGCACCCCAAATTTTGTCAATTATAAAAAGCAGTAAACGCCACCGGCTGCCTATACACTTTTTCCCTTGTATTCTAGCACAGTATAAAATTTAATAGGTTTTTTGTAGATAGCGAGGGCGAGCCGGAAGCGTATTGTTTGAGCTAGTCGCGGGCCGTGGGAAAACACGGGCTGTGTGATTGATTGAGCTTAGCTATATCTAAACTACGATAATATAAAAATGTATGTTGGTATTTTTTTCCACATTTTCCTGAAGTAATATATTTTCAAAAGGTGCAAGTCGAGCCAATACCCTACTTGATCTAGCAGCTAAGCTAGAATTTTTAATTGGTAATTTTAATTTTCATTTGGAATACACTTAAGTATTTAGGCAGCAAAAGTAGTTCTTGAGATATAGCGCTATGACAGACGGACATACATTAAGACTAACAAAATTGCAGTATTAAAGGTTTTTTTACCTTTTTAGTTCGGATCCCTAAAAACAACGATGAAGATACACAACACAATGGCCCATACAAATATACAAAAAATCCAGAAAAACTATTTTTCGATTCAGTGACCTTCATATAGTTTAGTTCAATATTTTTTAGGGTTCCATACCAAAAAGGTAAAAAAGGAACCCTTATGGTGCGACTCTGTCTGTCTGTCGGTCTGAATATTAGAGCGCCATATCTCAAAAACTACGTATGCAATCTATTTGAAATTTGAAATATTTATAAACATGGTCAGCCCATATGTATTGCAAAGGATTTTTTTGCACCAGCGCCGTCCGTCGCGTTGTCGGGCGTTTCACTTTAAAAATCATTAAGATCGTGATGGTGAAACATCAAGATTTTCGTAAAAAACAATCATCATCGTCATCATTTCTGCCATATGACGTCCACTGCTGGACACAGGCCTCCTCAATATATTTCCACATGGGCCGGACAGAGGCGACCCGCATCCAGCGAGTCCCCACAACCCTAACCAGGTGACCAACTCGTGGGTAGCCTTTCTACGCTGCGCTTACTGGTACGCGGTTTCCACTCGAGAACCATTCTGCCCTTCAGTTCTTCGAACTATGTGCTTTAAGAACTTTAATTCTAACAGGTTTTTTTTTTAATTAATAAACGAGAGTGAGCGAACAGCGTATTGTTTGAGCTTGTCGCGAGCCGTGGGAAAACACGGGCTGTGTGATTGATTGAGCTCCGCTATAACTAACTTACGCTCATATAGGTAGCACTAGAATAATACAGCCCTGTAGCGCAGTGCCTTAACACATTCACGACCGCGAACCCACTCGGCGGGCGCTCTGCTCGAAGCAAGTTTTCGATACATACGGTTTTTCCCACGTTATTGGCTGCGAGCGTAGCGCTACGATAATGTTGGTAGCGAAAGTGTTAAAATGGCGCAACTATGGCTAAATGGAAAAATTTGGGCCTCTTCAAGGCAAGAGTGAATAGGCTGTAGCTGAACCAGCGAGGTACAACCTCCACCCCATTGTCACTTTACCATCAGGTGATACTGTGTTACTGGGGTCAAACAGTGGGAACGAACAAACATAAACTGAAAAAAAATCAATTTTCAGCAAACATCAACAGCAGCTAAATAAACTTGAGCGCCTTCAGAATGTATGTATCCGGTTCATTTTCGGCTTGCGTAAATATGACCATATTTCCCATTTCTGTTCGCAACTTAAGTGGCTTCTAATTCGGCTTCGCCGTAAGTCCCACGTTCTTGCCCTCCTCTATAGCATTTTTTTCAACCTTGCTACCCCTTGGTATCTTAAGGAGCGATTTAAATATTTGTCATCTTTACGATCTTCGCAAAATCATCTCCTTGCACCTGTTGCTTCTTCTTCCAAATTTTATAACACTTCTTTCACTTTTCAAGCGATCCGGATGTGGAATACTTTGCCGTTGGACGTTAGGTGTGCTAAATCTATTTCTGTTTTTAAGAGTCATCTTAAGCAGCACTATTTATCGCTCCCTTAAACTGAGAAGTCGATGTGTAGTTCAGTAAAGTTTTGGTTATATGTATGTATTTGTGTAGGTATATGTATATTTGTGTATATGTTTATTTGTATTTCATATTTATTTATTAGTATCAAGTATCTTTGTATGTATATGAAATGTTCATTCCTCTTTTGTTTTTCTTTCTGGCTTTAATTTATGATTTGTCTCATCTTCATGTGCACCACTTACTTACTCATTGGTTGTTTACTTTGAGCCATCTCTACTACCTTAAGGTTGTCTGGAAGAGATCGCTTTTTAGCGATAAGACCGCCTGTTGTTTACCATTTCTCATACTGGTTTAGATTTAAGTGTCTGATGTTTTCTTTTGGTGTGCAATAAAGAGTACTTATTATTATTATTATTATTATCAACGTGTGACACACATTTCGACATTTCTTCTAAAAACACTTTAAGGTTTCTCTAAAAAACGAATTGTTTAAGTACATATTTTTGGAAATAGTCGCTCCGAAAGTTGCCTTTGCCCTTCTGCCAAAACGGAAAAAAAACCCCCCCCCCCCCCCCTTTTATATGAAGATAATTACAAAGGTAAAGGTAAAGCTTAATAAATAATTTCAACGAAAATTATTTTATTAAAGTGCAAACTGTGCTTCGCCGTTCACCCACAATATTTTCGATCCCAACTACAGATATATTTCCTGTCAACTGTACGTCTGCTGCGAACGTGATGGGATATGTTCCAGTTAGTAGTTTTGTAGAAAAGATTAGCTTTAAGTCCCCAACGCGGGCATGGAGCGTTGTGAGGAATCTCAATGTGTTAACTGAAGACTCTGAGGAGAATACTGAACGCTAGATGTTTTAAAATTCTTATTGATATTATAATAAAACCAAAATATTATCACCTTCAAAAACTAGATTAAATTCAAATCAAAATATAGTAATAGGATAATTCTGCTTCAAAATGTAACTAATTTTAAAATATTTGGTTAGCGTAATTACAGAAGATTCATCGTTCATCTCTTTCTTATTTGGAGCAGTGGCGTATGATATGATCCATATAGGCACAAAAGCACTGCCTACCCTGAACGACTATGAATCCATATAGGCACAGAGAAAAACTGCCTACCCTGAAGCCCTGACCCTGTGCAGCGCACTGATTTGGAGTATAGCATTATATGGGTGTGAGGCGTGGACTATGACACAAGGGGACTTACTGAAGGCTTTTGAAATGTGGTGCTTAAGTTTAGTTGGACAGAAAAAGTCACAAATGAAGAAGTATTCGGAAAGGTGGGCAAAAGGACGGGCTTAATAAAAACGCGGCATTCACTAAGTTCACCTGACCTGATCTCCCAAGTGATCGTATTGGACGAATATGTCTTCAAAGATCACCCAGGTGATCTTGTTTGACGCTATATCCTGCACGATCCCCTGGGAGATCTTAGTGGACAGAATTTCATCCACTAGGATACCCCTGAAGGTAATATTTATCTGCAAGTGATTCTAGTGGACGAACTTATCTAGTACGATCACCCAGGTGATCGTGCAGGATAAAGCGTCCAATAAGATCACCTCGGTGATCTCAGAAGACATATTCGTCCAAGCTACATAATAATATATAAACGTAATTATTATTTACTCTGCTTTCAAAATCGATTTTATCTAGTAAATCGCAGTCTACAGCACTGTGGTACAGCACTATTCTTACTTTAGACATAAAAAATTAGAAATCGACCTTGAACGTGACTCGACAATTTGAATAGCATATTTTTACATCGCTGGTTTTGAACGCACGCCAAATCTGGCTTGTCAAATTAAAGCCGCAATGGAAAACTAGCGTTGGACACACAATAGCCCGCTACTGTTTTAACGAAAATAATAAAATAAATTGTTTTTTAATTAAAACAGATATTTTAGGACAAGTAGTACTTACCGATGAAAGGAAAGCCTCAATTAACAGCTCCAACTTTATTGGTAGTAATTGAAGAATTAGTTAATGAACAACGAGTCATTATGTTTCTAAAAACCTGACGTCGCACGCAGACCGCGGTCGGGAACAGACTGATGTTCGTGGCGAGCAAGTCAGCCGTCGAGGCGACTTTTCGCCACGCGAGGTACATACACTGTTTCCTTCTATCTTGATATAGTTCTGTGTTTATAATAAAAAAAAAACACATCATGTAAGGTTCGAAATATGCCTCATCAGAGGAAGGATGAGGCCGAATCGTAATGAGTAATCGTATATTATGTGTTCATTACGATTTGGCCTCGCAAGACGGCAACAGCTGACGGTCCCGGGTTCGAATCCCGGCGAGGCCAAGTGATGATGAGCACAAATGTTTGTCCTTGGGTATCCATTTTCTATGTATTTAAGTACCTATTTTAATGTATCTATATATTATGCTTAGTTTGGAACTATGTTGATTTGTGCAAGATTTTGGCAGATATTTATTTATTACTAGAAGGTGCCAGCAAACTTCGTCCGCGGAGGAGGTAAAATCATAACCCTCTTTTTTTCTTAATTGTAGTCGGGTAAAAAGTATCCTATAACCATCTGGAGATACCTAAGTTATCCGTGTATATATATATTTCCATCCAGTGACCTCCAAATAGTCCATTACCATTTTTTTTATATATCTTCAATGCACAGACATTTCATTTTAACAACTTTATAATACTCGTAGTGTAGGATATGTGGAGATTGAAGCCTTAGTATTGTACATAAATGCCCTGTTAGGGCCACCCCAATGCATTGGGGTACGGAACCATTAATTACAACATTTTTAAAACGTCTAATGTATCATCTAAATATTTTTCCATCGTCTTTTACAATTCAAATTCCCGAGTTCGGTAATTGTCGTCATCCTCATCTTACATGTAAACATGAGATTGCGTTTCTTGAAAAGACGGAGACCGCGATGGAATTTAATAAACCGCGTTATTGGTTACATTTTTAAAGCGGAGTTATTTTGCGGTGTAATACAAAATGGGAGACAGTAATGCCGTTTTGTTTCATTTACGGAGATTTAAATAAAGTTATTTATTGACAGTTTATTTTTATGTACTGTCTGTTACTATGATATGTAGGTACCTACATATGTAAGTGCAAGCTGCCACATGCAAACGTTGACACTTTCGCTTGTACCGTCAACCGGGGTGAATATGTAAGTGCAAACTGCCACATGCAAACGTTATCACTTTCGCTTGTACCGTCAACCGGGCTGAATATGTAAGTGCAAACTGCCACATGCAAACGTTATCACTTTCGCTTGTACCGTCAACCGGGGTGAATATGTAAGTGCAAACTGCCACATGCAAACGTTATCACTTTCGCTTGTACCGTCAACCGGGGTGAATATGTAAGTGCAAACTGCCACATGCAAACGTTATCACTTTCGCTTGTACCATCAACCGGGGTGAATATGTAAGTGCAAACTGCCACATGCAAACGTTATCACTTTCGCTTGTACCGTCAACCGGGGTGAACATGTAAGTGCAAACTGCCACATGCAAACGTTAACACTTTCACTTGTACCGTCAACCGGGGTGAATATGTAAGTGCAAACTGCCACATGCAAACGTTGACACTTTCGCTTGTACCGTCAACCGAGGTGAATAGGCAGGATTTCGAGCTTTGAATGAGATTTTGACGGAATATTTCGATGAATGCCTTCAAACCTTCAAGAAAAGAGCGTACTTCCACCTGAAAGGTCGGCAACGCACTTGTGACTCCTCTGGTGATGCAAGTGTCTATGGGCGACGGTGATCGCTGACCATCAGGTGACCTGTCTGCTCGTTTGCCTCCTGTCATGAAAATAAATAAATAATAATAATGCTAACAAAGTTAAGATTTTAACTTTAGTCTTGTGTAGAGATTCCATTTATAATAGTATATTTCGTTATTAATAAATTAATATACTTATATACATAAGGAAGGTCTGTATTTTTAAAAGGATTTACCTTTTTAGAAAAACTTATTCAAACTGTATACGGGGTCATTAAAAAATAATAAAGCTAGGAGTAGGGAAAAGGGTTGTCACTGATTTAGTAAGGTCACTGGTAAGTAGGCATGTAGATGAGCTAAACACCTAAGTACTGAAGTATTTACTTACACTGAATGTAATAAAATATTAAATTAAAATGAAGTTGGAAAATCTTTTATTTATTGGTTTTCAACAAGTGTTGTCATACAAAAATAAATAAATACGCTTGTTTTATTTACATCTCACTTGAGGTCTATGACCCTAACCAGTATTTTATAAACAGGGTTTGCAACATCCTATTTATTATCCACCAAAGAAGGAAACAAATAAAATCAGATGGGGATATCCGAATTCAACAACTCCTCATTAATTTGTAGTCTGTTGAACAAGTCGGTTTACCGACTTATCTACAAAAAACATTCAACTAAAAAACATCTATTGCAAAAAAAATGCCAGTTCTATCCCAATGCACCAGTTAGCGTTCCGATTTTAACATATTACGTTCCTATTAACTATTAACGGCTTGCTTTTTAAACCGAATTTAAAAAAGAGGAAGTTTTCAATTAATTGGCATAGAGAAAACCTCGTTGTGTCCCAATAAACTTCGGATTGTATGATAAGTTTATGAGTAAAAATTTTTTTTTAATAACACAAACATAAATATGACTTGTCGTGTAAAAATCGGGGTTTGGATGAAATAAGAAATACTTTTATACTATGCAAATTTTGAAATTTAAGTTAAACTATTACATTTTGACAAAGTTTTGAGAGACACAAAAACTGTCAAAGTTTTGAAAGACACAAAAAGAGGCCCAACTTCAAACTATTAGTTTGACAATCTAACACCACCTTCGTGCCTGTCCAGTGTTGACATTACCAAAAGCAACTATTCTACTATTATTCTCAATTACACAATATCGTTTAGAATAGGTAGTTTTTAACAAATTATCAGGTAAATTTCATTCCCGATTTTCGTCCCTATTCACCTATGCCATCCTAAATCCTCCTTCTCCGGTTGATACAGGTGTAGATTTAAATCTATATCAATAAAATAGTGCGAGTCGGACTCGCGCATCGCGGGTTCCGTACTTTGTTTATCAAATACTCTAGTCTGCAATTATCAAGGGAATCCACGTGTCAAATGCAATATATTAACATCGTCTTCAGGAGCAGCACTAATCGTTTGCGCAGCAAATATTTAATTTTTCAAGGATGCACGCAGACAAAATATACGCTATAAGCGGCCATATGTGTTTCAGTTGTGCCTTGTGCCACACATTGATTTTTGCTAAAAAAACATTTTTTTCATTTTCGGTTACATGTATGCAGTGCCTCCCTAGAAATATAATTTTATCATTATTTAACTATCAAACTAAGTAGCGGCTTATACAAGACATCTATCTTCCAAATTTCATCAATATACATTCAGTAGTTTATGAGTAAAATGCCTGTGACATACGGACGGATGGACTGACGGACGAACATGACGAAACTATAAGGGTTCCCTTTTTGCCATTTTGGCTACGGAACCCTAAAAACGATTAAACAGAATGAAAAGCATTATAAAAAGTTCCAGATGTGGATGAAATTAATCAAGGGCATAATTGCAAAGGTGCCCAAAGTAACACACAAGCTGTATAGAGCTTATACAGCGAGCGCTTACAACCTGGCTGTATAATGGTCTTATAAGCTCTTATACAGCTTGTGTGCTACTTGTGTGGTTAATTATGGCTAACATTTTATTTTTACAAGTTAATACTTAATCTATCCTTGCACGGTACGGTCGTCACTTGTCGGGCAGGCCTCCATACCTGGGAGTCACTCAGCTATATCATCTGCGCATGTTCTCATCTTGCTGACGGCGAGTACATACACAAATATAAGCAAGTAGCCAGGATTATTTATAATAAGCTTGCTATTAAATACGGTCTTGTGGTGTCTGAGATGCGGTACTATAAGTACGCGCTGATGCCAGTTCTCGAAGACGCTCATGACCGTGATCTTTCATCACGTTTGAGACCATTGTAGACAATAAGCCTGATAACGTTTTGGTAGATCAATCTGAGGGCCGAGCAAAGCTCGTTGACATCACCATCCCACATGACGAGAACTTCCTAAAGGCCGAGAAGCACAAATTCAAGTAAAGTACCTTGATTCGGCTCATGAGGTGAACGCCATTTGGGATGTTGATTCGACGATCATTTTCGCGATAGTCGTTTTAGTAAACGATCTTGCAGCGAAGAGTTTCGGCCGCCATCGTAAGGAACTCTCGCTAAATGGCGGAATCAAGGGTCATATACAAAAGACAGTAATCCTGTTAATGTGTAGTCGGGTTTTAGATGTTTATTTTATTGAAATCTAAACATTATTGCGTTAAATAAAAAGCTGCCCTCTGTGTGATATAAGTGTTTGCAGTAAGTTGCATCCAATTTAAAGTCAACAATCATGGTTTTAGTATACGACTTCGCTTAGAGTCGAAGTGGCGATTTTGCGGTTACCCTAATAGCAATATGTCTGGAATGTGCTCATTCTTTCACAGGCCCTACACTTATGCAAATACCATGGCAATTGATCTTTCCTGTCTGCGGGATGAGAAAATACGTCGGCTGGTTGAGAGTGCGCTCTTAAATATAAAGTAAACAATAAAACCTAGTGAGATGAACATAGCACACAGCATCGCCGCAAAAATGGCCGCTAAGTATCGATTAGTGTTAATATTCACGTTGGTGAGGTTTCCTAGATAATTGTTTCCGGTAAGTGCATGTCCATGTATTTTAGTGAAACTTTCGAGTTCTGTCTGACTTTTACATGGTATTCCGTCTACGTTTTCTATGTCGAAATCAAGACTCTTAGCTGATATTATAAATTGATTTGGATTCGGAAAATCGTGTCTTAATTTCAGCGCCATATTGCAACTTATAAAGTTACCTCCTATAGACAAGACGGTAAAATAAAAGTCAGTGAAATTTATATTTTTCATAAAATTGTTGTCAAGATAGATGTCCTTTATTGCCCAAGTATTTTTAGAATAATAATCGTATAATATTTTTGGATTGAAGCTTTGAAACTTGTTATTCGACAAGTCAATCGTTTTTATTCGCTTCAAACCTTCAAACACGCCGAATTCAAGAAATGACAGCATATTATTGCTTAAATTTAAATTTTGGAGCATTTCGCAATCGCGAAATGATCCTGGTTGAATCTTAGATATTTTGTTGTTACTGAAATCGATGAACAAAACTTGCCATAAATTTTGTAAAAACATCTTGTTAATCGAGCTGATATTATTTGAAGAAAGAAGTAATTTTTGCAGTTTGAAATTTGTATTATTTATAGACAATGATTCTATCTGGTTATGCGATAGATCTATAAATTCTATTGATCCAGTGCCGTTAAATGCGTTAAATTCTAGAACCCTTAGTTGGCTGTTTGACAGGTTCAGTTTATTTAATGAGTACAATCCATTAAAGGTATTGTCCGTAAGTCGTTTGATGTTAGTGCCCGAGATATCTAAGCTGTAACATGAAGTCAACCCTATAAACGTATGAGGACGGATAGCAGTGATTGGATTATTTTTCAAATTCAATGTTTGCAATTGTTTTAAGTTTTCAAAGGACATAATTTCTATATTTTGTATAGCGTTATTGGATAAGTCAACTATTTCCACCGAAGTAAACGATTTAAACATGTTTTTTCTGATATTTTGGATGGAATTGTTGTTGATGTAGAAATAAATTAAGTTCGTCAGATCTGTTAAATCGAACGCGATGTTTTGTAATTTGTTATACGAGAGATCTAGATCAACTAAGAGGTGAAGATTTCTAAATGTCGTGTTACTAATTTTAGATATAATATTTTTGCTGAAATTCAACGATTGGAAAGATGGATTTATTCTAAAAAGATCTGGTCCCAGCTCTGCGATGTTGCCATCGCTTAGATTAATTTTTTCACAATATAGTCCATTGAAGGCATCAGTGTCTAGGCAACCATTTAATGCATTGCTATGGAGTTTTAAATCTTCAATATGAGTAACTGCAAATGCACCTGACTCTATTTTCAAAATGTTATTGAAGGACACGTCTAGTGAACTAAGAAATTTGTTATTCAGAAACATCGATTTTGAAAGGACTTTAATTTTGTTGTTTCCTATATCCAGTTGCTTTAGGGCAACTAAGGAGCCGAAAGAGGAATTTTCAATATTTATTAAACTATTAGAACGAATATTAAGATATTTTAACAAGGTCATGCCAGAGAAGTTATTCTTATATATAGCTGTCAAGTTGTTGTTATTCAAAAACAGTTCCCCTAATCTTACAAGACCGGTTAAAGCAGAGCCTAGTTCAATAATTCTGTTGTTAGAAACGTCTAAAGTTAGCAGAGCTGTCATGTTGCGTATTGCAGTTTCATGGAAACTTTCAATGTAATTGAAAGATAGATTTAAATGGCGCAGGGTGGCATACGGTGGGATGCAGGCTTGAAAAATACCGTGGATGTTATTATGGCTTAAATCAATCGAAATTAGCGGTACAAATGAGTACCTTTCAGAATTCTCGAGGACATCCAAATGTGCTATTTTGTTGTAGGACACATTCAGCAAATTCAGTTTGCTTGGTGCCGCAAACGCTGCCAAATTAAGAGACTCGATACTGTTAGAAGATAGATCCACGGCAGTGGCTTGCCGTAACTTCAAAACAGCTTCTGGAATTTTCTTGATTCTTCCATTTGTAATGGAAATGTCTGTAATGTGGTAATTTAGTTCATTTAATATCACCGTGTCGTTGTCGCTGAAGAAGTCAAAACCTGTTGCTTTTATGGAGGCACTGAAGTTTTCATGGCCGAGATATGAATCCGATATCTCTGTATAATAATCATCCTCGTAGATATGTAAGCACCGCATTTGTAGTAAGCTATTCTTGGAATCATTGAAATCTCCATCACAGTACAGTTCTACCCCGCAATTGTTCTGGTCCAGAATTTGATTGATGCTGCAGTCGCTGTGCACTGCAGGACTGCACAGAAGTGTGAGCAATAGAATCGCTTTTGCCGTGTTACCTGAAATGTAAATGATATCTATCATCTTCAAAGGAAGTTATCTGCAACGGAGTCAGGTTTATCGCAGAAATCAAACGTTCTATTTCAGAATGTATTACATCTAAAATTTCTCACGGGATACCTTAAATGATATGTGGGTGACTCCATGGGCGTTTCAGTCCGTAATCCTAAGTATTAAAGACATGGGCCATAATATGCGTTAATTAATTATGACAAGAACTATAATGACAGTACGTATATCGATGTATGAAAGTCTGTTTCTTGACGTAGCTCATTCTTTCAATATTTATGAAGACATCGGAATCCAGGGAGCAAAATTTTATGACAGGTAGGGGACTCCTATATCGAAAAATCAACTATCGATGTTTTTTCCATAGACTAGTGATAACCCCCAGCATTGTGTTTTTTTATAAGTATTGTTCTGAAGACGAGTATGAAGTTCACATATAGCATATTTTAAATGATCGCTACATTATAGCTAGGGTGTAACATTGCACTATGAAACATTATTTAGATAATTTAGATCGAAGTAGCTTAAGTACTTAGGCACTCACTATGAAACAATAATTGTGAATGTGGTTCGACAGTGTCATTTGTAAAGATGTGCTATTAATTTTATAAATAAGTACAAAGAATGCGGTTAACTTTAAATGGTCGAATAAGATTTTATCCCCTTACAAATAATATTCACCAAATGTGTTTTGTTATACATTAACATGTTCATTAATCTTTCTTTCATTTCACCTTTTAACATTACTAAAGATTTCAAAATATTCGGAAGTTTAAGTATAGCTACTTAAGGCCGTTTAATGTTTTCCGAGCATTTAAAGTAATTCGCATCAACAGTATAAATAAAATAATAAAAATCCCGCAAAAGCTCCTTTTTGCATAACTTTTGATAATGCAAGTAATTGTCAACCTTATTTATTTACTTGGGTGATTGATTCCACGGGCGTTTCAACCGCCGCGCCGTCAGTCATACACATAGGAATCCAGTGGTAAAATTTTATGACAGGTAGGGGACTCCTACATCGATAAACTCATTTATCAATGTTCGTTCTATATACAAGTTTTGTCAGTAAAAATATGTTTTCTATTGCTCTTAAATATAAATTAAATAAATTAAGTAATTACATGTTGCAACCAAAATCTCTGGCTGCGTTCTGACAGCCTGTTTTCATTATAGTACTAATTTTATATCATTGATTCTTAAGGACTGACCTATGGTAAATTGCCTATTAGGTAATTACTACGATACATAGCCAGGTTGCAGACGAAGGAAACGAGAATAAGACTTTTCTAATAATAACTACATATTACTATAAATAGTTACCCGAAATTATAAATCGCGATCTACAAGTTGTTGCCAGTAATCAGCAAATTACCCTTTATAAAAAAAACACGTCAAACCTTTGTTCCGTTACCAGGGAAAGAAGGACAAATCAAAAAATATATTTTGGCATTTATAATATTAAAGCGTATTAATATAATATAACCATGGGTACAAACCCCGGTATGAGTAAAAAAAAATCAGCATAAATATTTGTTCCTGAGTTCTGGATGTTTTCTATTTATATAAGTAAATTTATCTATGAAATATGTTGTTGTCTAGTACTCATAACGCAAGCCTTATTGAGCTTACCATGGGACTAGTTCGATGTGTAAAAATTGTCCTGTAATATTTATTTATTATCATAACATATTAAAATCGTTGTATGATACAACTTGCTTACCCATTATCGTCAAGTCTTCATATAGCCGCAAATAGTCAAGAAACACACAACTGTTTCAACGAATAATACCAGTCGATGTCCAAGTAAAGAATGAATGCATTGGAATCAGAAGTCCGAATGACACCGGCACGATGTACAAAGCCTTTGGCTCTGTCAGAGACTACAGAATGAGTAGAGTACCTATTACCGTCTATAGTCTGTTCTTTAGGTACTTAAAAAACCAAAGCATGTCGGACCATGCTCAGTGCAGGGTTCCGCAGCCTTTCATACAAAAAAATGCACTACAGATGATAAAAATGGGATATGAAAAAAGGCACAAGCAAAAGAGCGTCACTTACTTACGGCACTTACGTCCTTTTGCTGAGAAACGCAGTTTTTTCAAAAATGGTATATCCGATCATATTGTAAACAATTTTCGTTGAAAGTATTTACAAAATTATATCTTTGTAATTTTTTTCATATTTTTTGGACATACCGTTTAGAAAGTAGAGGAACGCGATTAATGCTATTTTGGGAGCTATTGCCAAAACTATTCACTAAATCAAAAAAAAAATAGAAATCTCAAGTTTATTTTAAAAGAACTGTCGAAATATGTGACACACATTGACATTAGCTGATTTTTTTTCAGTTTCGGTTACATGTATGGAGTGCCCCTCCTAGAATTTTTTTTTGCTTTTTAACTATCAAACTAAGTAGCGGCTTATACAACACACCTATACTCCAAATTTCATCAATATACATCAAGCAATTTTTGAGTAAAATGCCTGTGACATACGGACGGACGGACGGACCGGACATGACGAAACTATAAGGGTGCCATTTTGGCTACGGAAGCCTAAAAAGTTAAACAAAGAACCCACGTGACTCGTGTCATTCAGCCAGTGACCTCATACCACTGATATAAAAGATTACTTTGATTGGCGGCATGACACGAGTCACGTGTTTTTTTGTTTCATCATCATCATCATCATGATTTCAGCCGTAGGACGTGTGGACGTCCTGCAGTGGTGCTGGACACAGGCCTCCTCAATAGATTTCCACATAGGCCGGATAGAGGCGACCCGCATCCAGCGCGCCCCCACAACCCTAATCAGGTCGGACCACCTTGCGGGTGGCTGCGCTTGCCGGTACGCGGTCTCCACTCTAGAACCTTTCTGCCCTAACGGCCGTCGGTTCTTCGAACTATGTGCCCTGCCCATTGCCACTTCAGTTTGCTTACCCTGTATGCTATGTCGGTGGCCTTGGTTCGTCTACGGATTTTTTGTTTACCTTCTTTGAAATAGAACAAACCAAGAGGAAGATGGCGATTTTTAAACATGGCGGACGTTTTTCAGCGGGTCACCAATTACTTATTTGAACATTATCGCTCTTCGCATTCCATACTCTCGGAGTCTCCTCTGTAGGCATTATCCTACGTTATCATTATCACAGTAGCCGACGTATTTACCTAAGGGTCACGGGGACAACAGACTGACGGATGATACGAGTGCAAGAAATTACTGCACAAATCAGAGCAAAACAAAGTTACTTGTAAGTAAATTGAGGTAATTATATTACACACTTATTTTATAACTTTTTTTTAGTCTGTTTTATTAGGGTTCCGTACCCAAAGGGTAACACGGGACCCTAATTATAAGACTTCGCTGTCCGTCTGTCTGTCTGTCACCGGACTGTATCTCATGCACCGTGATAGACATTTGAAATTTTCACAGATGATGTATTTCTGTTGCCGCTTGTGGGGTCCGGTCTGTTCATGCTAGCAAGGGCTAAATTAATTGTATACCTAGTAACTGCCTACAAGTGTTTAATGATCCTGTACTCGATTGAAGTTATTCATTGTTTATTTCATTTAGAGACTACATCTCTAAGAAACTTTAAATATTTGTTTTGTTTTGTTTATAGAGTTATATCCTTAAATCCTACTGTCCCTAGGCTGAACATAATTAAACACGCGGCATATTTCCAATCGGTACACCTCTATAATAAATTGCCAACTGACCTAAAAACTGTGGCAAATAGTAAAATTTTCAATGCAAGGCTTAAGAAGTTCCTGTTAGAAAAGTCGTATCGCATTACTCAGTAGATGACTTCATCAAACAATTATAATTAAGTTTAGCACATTGTATTGACATTGTTTTGGAATTAAATTATTACAACTTACCCATAATACATGTTTATGTTTATGACACTTAAAATCAAAATTTGAATGAATTATTATTATTATTACTATTAATTATTTTTCTTTAATTTAAGACTATGTGACGGGTGAAATTTTGTTGTTTAAATTAAACTATGTAATTTTTGTATATTATTTACAGATTTCAAACACAATGTAAATTGTTTATGAATAAATGATATGATATGATATGATATGAAACATTTCTGAGGATTTTAATTAAAACATTTTATCTTCGTGCATGTTATGACGCCTAGAGACCATATATACATCTCTAAGAAATTTAGATTTAATAATTATAATTTTTAATGTATTATTTTAGGTCTTTTGTCTATATAAGTAACCAATATAAAATGATCGAGCACCGCGTACATTTCGCTAGGACTAGGGCTCTGCTATAACAATGGATTATCATAGATGCGGCCATTTGTAGGGTATATTTTGTACTTGACCCTCTGAGCGAGCGTCCGACACGCACTTGGCAAGTTTTTATTGTTGAAACTTTTAGCGACATAATGATTATACAATCTCGTTATTGCACATCGAAAAGAAAATAGCATGACACACTTAAATGTTTAATACTATGAGAAATGGTATGTAAACAACAGTCAGTCTTACCGTTAAGAAGCGATCTCTTCCAGTTAACCTTAAGGTAGCAGAGATGGCGCAAAACAAACCAATGAGTAAGAAGTTGAGACAAATTGCAAATCAAAGCCACAAAAAAGCTGGCCAAGAGCAAGTCCAACCATGCTCAGTGTACACTTCCGCAGCCGTTCATACAAAACAATGCACTACAGATGAAAAAAATACGATATGAAAAAGAGGACTAGCAAAACAGCGTATCTCCACGGGCCTTACGTCATCTTGGTGAGAAACGCAGTTCTAAATTTTTTGGTTTTAAGGTTTCGAAAATAGAGGGGGGAGGGACGCAGTTTATGCTACTCTCGTAGCGATTATTTCGAAATCGAATCACAAATGAGGAGATTGTAGACAAACGAAGGTCACCGACATAGCAAACTGGGTAAGCAAACTGAAGAGGCAATGGCCAGGAGTCATAGCTCGAAGAACCGATGGCTATTGGAGCATAATGTTTCTGGAGTGGAAACAAACGCAGCGTAGGAAGGCCAAGGTGGTTTGACGACCTGGTTAGGGTTGCGGGGACCCACTGGATGCAGGTCGTCTCTATATGTGGCCCATATGGAAATCTATTGACGAGGGTCGTGTCCAGCAGTGGACATCCTATGGCTGAAATGATGATGATGATGACTGCAATAAACAAATATCATTCTGGGAATCCCCTGTGTACCGGATGACCCCATAATTATAGGATTATATAGATTTAATATAGGAAATGAAATATCTAAATAACTTATAAGCTAATAAAAATATAAATTATTCGATAACTTCATTTCATACCTTTCCATCTAACCCCGATGGAAAGCTATGAAATCATTACTTTGACTTAACAGTCAAAGGAATAACTCTTATCTAATCAAATATCAATTGTATAAAGCCCATAAGGCAACAAATTGCAAAGAAAACTGATGTATGTAAACTTTCCATACGAACTACGCAACATTTTGCAACTATTCCCTAACGTCGCATAAAGACTCATAAACTTTCCATGGAAATCTGAAAAGTTGCATAACAATTGATAAATTAATAATAAAATTACCCCCTCCCTAACCAATACACGGCTCGACTATAAAAGCCAAAGCTAATTCAATTGATAATAACCCCACTATATGTGGCATACGAATAAACACATAAATATAGAAACAGCCCCCATACTATTCATGTCCGCTGTTTCTGTGAGCACGACGTGCGCTCGTCTCGTAGTTTAATTTACGAAAATTCACACTGCCATCGCCGTAAGGCTTAACTATCCGACCTGCGCTCTCCTGCGCAATGCGCCGCCGCCCTGGGCGCGGTAACCCCGGACAAGTGAGCTGTTCTCCCACCACAATCTCCGACCAAGAAGGCAAATACATCAAGATTAACGGGAAGAGTTTATATAGCCCTACCCTTGCCCTCCTGTCCGCATAGTGCCCCCTCTGGGAAAAATGTGCTGTGTATTGAAGTGTAGTGCAACGACTCGCCCGCATTTTGGATTTTGTAAACTGTAAGTACACACCTCGGCCCCCACGGCCCGAGTTCACATATTTTCCCCCCCGGGGCATCATGCCCACCCCCCCCTGCGCCCCCGGGCGCGTCTTGGAAGGGTCCCAATCCGGACTTCTCCGCGCCAGAGCTTTTCCAGCTCTTCACCGCTTTCCTCGCGGAAATCGATGGAGGGCTGGTGGAGCGTTTCTGCGCGTTTGCCCGGGTCGGGCCCTCCAGGTCGTCTTCGGTGGCCGGCCCTTCAGGCCCTCCCCCGCCACACACGGAGAAGCAGGAGTCCCGCTCCTCCCTTCCGGGTGCGGCCCTTCCGGCAAAGGTCACTTCGGTGCCCCTAGGGTCCCCTGCCTCCCCGTGTGCGCCCTCCCCCTCCCACTTGGGAGATAAAAAATCGGGACCTTCAGAGTCCCATGTCATGACCCCACCGCCCCCCCATAGCTCCGGCCGCGAGGGGAAGCTGACCAGATCTTGCGGCGCCGCCGCCGACAATAATGTCAAAAATAACTCTAAGGCCCCTGAGGCCCCCGCCGCCCGCGATCGGTCGGCCTCCCTCTCTAAGCCCACTGCGGTTAACTCAGCCAGACGACGTAACTCGGAGCGTGGCAGTGTCCGCTCCAGGACACGGTCACGTTCCTCACGACGGCCCTCTATCATAGGGACCTCACTCGCCCCCACCCCTAGAATCATCCCTCTGGAGGGTGAGGGACGTGTCATTGACCTGACCTCTCAGCAGGGTCCCTCCGACCCACAACCCGAACCCGATCTAGACGTTCCTTTGGACCAGGACATGAACTGGACCGTGGTCTCCCGCCCTAAGCGCCATCGCGGCCAAGATTCTCCCCCCCCCTCAGGGGCAGCCCCCCTCCCGCTCGCGGGGCTCCTCGGCATCGCCGGTGGCTAAAACCCCCCGTGCTCCCGTGGGAACTCACGGTCCATCCGACCCCTCTGACCCTACCCAAATAAGTGTAGCCCACGCTAATGACAGGATTGTCCTCGATATGGACACATCACAGGTAACCCTCCCTCCCTCGGGTACCCCTAAAACTTCCCACTCTAACCCCATCCCACCATTCCTTACTATCCCAGACACCCAAGGCCCTCCCCTGGAGGACATTCTTTATTCAGACCCTCAAGCCCAGAAACCCAAAATCCTCGGCCACATTGTCCTCCTGGACAAGTCAAGGTGGAATACCGCCAAAACCCTCATTCACCAACGAGGCATAAAAATCGCTCAAGCGATAAACCAAACCAAGGGGCAACGTGGCGCCAGAGAAGATGGGATTAAAGTCACTTTTTACTCCATTGACGACTTCCGAGCCCTGGCCCGACTTATGGCAGAGATCTCCCTTCCCTTCCACAGAAGCCTTTTTGAGGAGGAAAAGGGCTTCACAGTGGTGGTAAAGGGAGTTCCTAAAGAACTCACTCAAGATGAAATCTTAGACGACCTTACTGAAAAAAATATAAAGGTAGCTAGTGTTCACAGATTCTGGAACCGGCATAGGGGCAAACTCGACATTGTCATGTTGAGAATTGTACCGGATCCGGAAACTAAAAACGACATTTTTCGCATAAAAGACATATGCCTAATATCCGGTCTCAGAATCGAGAAGCCTAGGCCTTCCCTCTACATTGGCCAATGTCATAATTGCCAGAGATACGGCCAAGGCTCAAAGGGCTGTAACGCCCCAGCCCGATGTGTAAAGTGTGACAAACCTCACCACACAAGCGAATGCCAAAGGGTGAAGGGCGACCCCTCCCCCCCCTACTGTGTCCTTTGCGAAAAGCCGGGCCACACGGCCAATTACCTAGGTTGCCCAAACGCCCCCAAAAGACGTACAAGGCCGAACCCTCCCAGGGCACCAAACAATAGTGCCTCCCGCCATCACCCCACCCAGGGCTCCCGCCCCTACTTTCCTCAACAGTCTGACTTCCCGACCTATTCCGGTTTCAACTCCTCCAGACCCTCCCATGGCAAATACCTCCCTGACCATCTCTCTTCTTCCATCCCCCCAGGCCACCACCTGCCTTTCTCGTCCAACTCTCCTCATCCTCCGGGACCCCAGCACGCATATCCTAACAGCACCCTCCATCCCGTCCCTCTCATGCCCCCCCCCCCATGGAGGCCGGCCTCCTACCTTTGCGGAAGCCCTAAAGCCAAAGCAAAAGAGCCCACTCTATCAACAGTCACACCCCCCCTCCCACCTCCAGACTCACCAAACCAGCCAGCCCCAAGCGCACGCGCCTCCCCAACAAAGGAGCCTCGGCCAGTCAAATCACTCATCCCTTCTAACCGTCAGCCCCGATGAGTTCCCTGAATTGTACGAGGCGTACGCCCTGCGCGTGCGCCTTGAGGCAATTGAGTCGGAGCTCAAGGGAGCTGATGGTAGTCAAAAATTACGCATTCTTAAAGATCACCAGGCCTTGCTGGCCGGGGTCAACTTTGCCCAACTCCCCATTTATGAAAACAGATATCAAGACCACGATGCTCTGGCTGAGCGAGATCGCCTAAGGGCCGGGCTCCCACAACATTAATCCCCCCCTCCCCTTAACATCATCCCACTAAGTATCCCATATGGATACCCAAACATATACATATACAAGTATATTATTCACACACACACACACACATTCACCTTCATATCTATTTATACCACTATTATCATTATTATTATATTTCCCTGCTGGTCATGGGCGTCTAGCCACAGCAAAACATTATTTTTACGGCGGTATCTGGTGGTTCTCTTAGAGTAACCCCATTCCGCCTGTCCGATCGCCGGTACAGCCGAAAGGCTCCGGCCCTATGCCACTCTCGTCAAAAAAAAAAAAAAAAAATACTATTCATGTCGTTACTACAAGTTATCGGTACTACTTACTAGCCTTTGAAAATACTTACAAGAAATAATCGTCAAGTGAATTAGCTTCAGTCAGATAGATATCATAGTTAAAATAGGAAGCCTAAGTATTGGTTTAGGAACGGGATTTCGATATAAACTGTGACTTTTTATTCTCTACTTCACCTACACTGCTCTTAAAGCTATCGAAAGGGGTTCAGACTGCTTTTACAGTCCTCAGTCTGCACACCCTGATGCGAGACGATTGGAATACCCAAGTGTAAAGTTCCAACATTCAACATTCTAGGTATTTAGCGATATGAAGCTAAAAATACATGAGCATATCAAATCAAGAGTAAAGGCATTCGTATAAATTACAAGCATTTACCCGCGGCGTTGCCTGCGTTACCGAGAACTGAGTAGCATGTTTTAATTATTAATTTCACAATCCCATACAATCTACCCCCATGCTAATTATCCTTCGTCCTTCCCAGAGTCTCAAACTATCCCCACACCAAATTTAATTATAATCTGCGCAGCGATTTTAGCGTGAAAAGGACAGACAGACTTACTTAGACATTTTAACATGGTTTAAAGTTTTTTGATAAAAAATAAATTATTTCACACTTTTTAGGTAATCGTTACTTAAAAGTATGTCTCGTGATAATTCAAACAATCCCAAACACGGCTAGGATACATTATTTAATTAAGGAGATCCGGTGCCTACCTTCCGGCTACATCAATAAATCATTTCGATGGTACCATTCTCATCAGGACCGTTTCAATTTGCGACTATGAATATAATCGAGATGTATCTTGTCGCCACCCGTAAATCACTTATCGTTGAAGTGTTCCAGTGACCTTATGTGGTCTTCGTCATCAGTTTCACTTCACCAATTTACACTTTCTGAATGCAAAAGCTTAATTTGTTTCTTTAAATACTACGATTGCCATAATGTATGCCTATAATAGGTATTTAAGGAGCTCATTCAATTCCCCATGGATCCCATTATCAGATTTTTACTAAAATTATGTGGGACCAATTGGATGCACCTCCTTTCAAACAAGAAATAATTTTCAAATTCAGTTCATAAACGACAGAATTCCTATTTTTGGGAGTCAGTTAAAAAAGAGCGGCACGTGTGACGACACTCAAGTCACAAGTCTATGGAGGAGAGAGAAGTGTAAGACCCTTTTCTGATTTTGTCCGTTAAAAAGTGCATTCAAGTGTACCTAATTGTCATGCATTTGTTAATTTTTTTTTAAAGAATCACCAGGTAACGATTAATTTTCTTTTGGATATAAAAAAGTACCGTAATTTCGCGTCGCAATCGCAATATTATTAGGCTCAATTTGACATCTGTACGTTTGTTTTTATATAGTAAACAGATTTCAATATTTTTATTTTGGTACACGGGTAGCTGGTCATGCACATATTTATCCGACTACGGTCAAGGAAAAAAAGGATTTTAATTTAGTTCTCCACCGCTGACGAAGCTGCGGCACCTTCTATGAAAAATAAACGCGTTGCATCTTCTCTATTTTATGACAAAGATTATCTTTTATCCTTATCATTAAAGTATATTTAAGGAAAGAGCTATGATAACAATCATCCACACGTTTTCAGCACTAGAGCATAAAATATGAACAAAGCGATACTTAGACACTCTTTCAACAATACAGGCCTGTCTCAAAACGGCCTCATTTAGCGAAATGGTGACAATATCTTTAAGAGTTTTTCACAGTATCCTCCTTTAAAATTAGCAACACTTAGGGCTGAGCAAACCTTTTCGTGAAACAAAGACCTATCTCAATCTGACGGACATAGTATGATGAGTCTTTAGTCTACCAAGAACGGTACTAATTTACCCACAAAAGGACGTATCGTATTTAGAAAATCAAGGCGTTTATGCTATTCTAAAATCGAAGTATAATATGTGCCTAAGGAGGTTCTAACGGTCCTTTGTGACTGGGGAAACAAAATTTAAAACCCTTTAAATAAACAAAAGACAAGCTGGATGTAAACTGATGCTCTATGACTAGACTTTAGATAGGCAGCGGTCGCGTATAATCAAGATACGAGTATTTTTATTGCATAGACCTTACTAAAGATAGGCAATACTTTGAAAACTCCGTATGTATATTAGTATGTATGTATGTATGTATTATGGAGATTGTAGAGTACATTGAGGGTATTACAAGGTAAGTAGGTACCTAGTAAAAAGTAGATGATGTATTTAAATTAAAAACGTTGCCTGTCTCCGTCATAATTTTTTTATAATAGGTTTAATCTAAAATGAACTCTTCCCTTGAGCTCATCCCCCACAGTATATATGGAAACACTTTATTGTATATAATTACCGGTTACAAGTGCAATCAACTTGAAATATATAAGTACAAAGGCGAACTTATCCCTATTAGGGATCTCTTCTAGTTAACCTTTGAGCATGTGAGTAGATAAAAAGAAAATACAGAGAAGACAAACTAACACAATGTACAAAAAGTATAAAACACTGAACTGAACTTAAACTTACTTTTGGTGATCAAGTAACAACAAGGCAGCTTATTAGCTACTAGCTTCTGGCCGCGACTTCGTCCGCCTTAAATTCGTTTATTGCGGATAAGGGTATTTTTCCGGGATAAAAAGAAGGCTCAAACCCGGGACTCAAACTATCTACATACCAAGTTTAAGCGTGAAGAGGTATCAGACAGACAGACAGACACACTTTTGCATTTATAATATGAGAATGGATTTGGCAAAAAGGTATTAATTTTAGCGCCACCTGTTATTTTCGCAAGGTACTCGATACTCGTGGGCTCGTAATACATGTTTGAGAGAAGTTTGCACCCCCTTCCTAAGTAGCGCGATAAGATTCAGGTGCAAACTTAACTCAATCAAATGTAGTGGCTACCCCCCATTTAAGGGTTGAATTTTTATAACTTGGCCGGGGATTTCATCGACCGATTAATAAAGTTTGCATCAAAATCTGATCAGCCGTTTTCACATGATGCGCGCACAAATAAACAGACAAACAGATAAACAGACAAAAAGACAAACAGACAAAAATTCTAAAAACTGTTGGAACGTGTTCTGTTATCGATTTTAAATATCCCCGGCCAATTTTTTTTTTTTTTTTTATATCTTCCATGTACAGACTTTCGACCCTCTTCAGCTTTATTATATATAACTTAACAAGTTCTTTCGTGGCACTCCGTTGGTCTGCGGGCGACGGGAGGGGAAAGACAGCGGGGACAGCCGGGTATGAAGTGTGCGGAGCACTCTGCCGCGCGCACACTTCTTGCTCGCCCCCGCTCCCCCGCCTCCCGCGCACTGAGACTATGATATCAGATTTCTAGGAATTACGATATCTTATACTTTGTTTGATTCCGACTCCCCGCCCTCAATTTACAGCTGAAATCATTTATAAACAGACAAATCTTAATGAGGCGAGACGAATATCCCAAAAGAAACGACCAAATACTTCACAGCTTTGTTTTAATAGGTAATTGTCCTAATTTTTATTTTGTTCCTTTTTCAGGTCAGTGCAGCAGTTTTTTCTTCCATCCCTCTCTAACCTTTTTCAAATCATATTTCTTTCATTCATGCGTTACTTTGCGGAATTCCATATTAGCGTAGCCTAAGATTTAATTTGTACGGCAGCATCTATGCTTTGACCATTGTCGGTGTGCTAGGCGGTAGGACGCCACAGTGTCCTCGGTACCTAGCGCCTCGCGTGTGGGTGCTACGGCGCGCGGGCGCACGGAGCAGCGATAGTGTACAGTGGGAGTGTACCTAGACAGATATCAAATCAAATCAAATCAAAATATTCTTTATTCAAGTAGGCCTAGTTACAAGCACTTTCGAAATGTCAGTTACATGAGAGTGAATGTTTACTGGGAGAAATACAATATGATCCAACATCTGCTGCAAGGATTAGGGAAACCCAGAAAAACCTAATCAGATCATTTAACTTAAGTGTAATATTATTGATAAAATCATCATTTTTAAAATTAAAATAATCAATAAGATAAATCCCAAAAGGATTGTCAATAAAAAATAAATAATCTAGAATGTGTCTAGAATAAAATTCTAAATGTCAGAGTATATAAAACAATTAAGATTAAAATAATAATAATACCTTAGGTATTCGTTAAAATAATTATTCATATACCTACATGACGCTATAATTTACATTAATCCCACGCGGCTTCATCATTCATGTAGTCTTGTGTGCTATAATAAGCTTCCGAAAATAATTTTCGTTTCACAATATTTTTGAATTTACCAATAGACAACTCAGTTATGCTGCTAGGAAGTTTATTATAAAATCTCACACAGTTACCCATGAATGATCTCCTTATTTTATGGAGCCTAGTAGCAGGCACTGCGAGCTTATGCTTATTTCTAGTATTAATATTATGTATATCACAGTTCTTCTTAAAGCCGGTAATATTTTTATGTACATACATAATATTCTCATAAATGTATTGACAATGCACTGTCATTATATTAATGTCCTTAAACTTATCTCTAAGCGACTCTCTATAGTTCATTTTATATATCGCACGAACAGCCCGCTTCTGCAGAACAAATATAGTATTAATGTCGGAAGCACTGCCCCATAGTAAGATGCCATACGACATAATACTGTGGAAATAACTGAAATACACTAATCGAGCCGTTATCACTTCTGTTAATTGACGAATCTTACTTACTGCAAAAGCTGCAGAACTCAGTCTATTCGAGAGATTAGCAATATGGGGACCCCATTGGAGCTTAGAATCTAATGTTATACCGAGAAAGACTGTACTATTAACTAGTTCCAGTTCCTCACCTTTAACCATAACGCTTGCTTGCTCGTGTTTTACGTTACTCGTGACAAACTTAACACATTTAGTCTTTTTCTCATTCAACAATAAATTATTTATATTAAACCAATTTACTACTTCACAGATAGCATTGTTTACGTCATTGTAGGATCGTTGATTTCGTACGACTTTGAAAATTAGAGACGTATCATCTGCAAACAAAACTATCTCATGGTGGGTCTTTACGAGGTGTGGCAAGTCGTTTATATAGATAAGGAACAGGAAAGGTCCCAATATTGATCCCTGCGGTACACCCATAGAAACTAATGACCCCGGTGAACGCTTTCCATTCACGTCAACCCTTTGTATTCTACCATTTAAATAAGACTCTAATAAATTTAGTGCTAATCCTTTAACTCCGTAGTGGTGTAGCTTCCTGATCAGTGTCTCATGATTAACGCAATCGAAGGCCTTAGATAAATCACAGAAGATGCCTAAAGGATCTCGCGATTCCTCCCAGGCATCGAAAATGTGTTTTACGAGCTCAACTCCGGCGTTGGATGTCGAGCGACCCCGCGTAAAACCGAATTGCTTACTATGCATCAAATTATTCAAATTAAAATGTTTTAACAATTGATATAGAATTAGCTTTTCAAAAATTTTACTAAATGTAGGTAGTACAGATATTGGTCTAAAGTTAGTGGGGTCAGAGGTACTACCTGTTTTAAATAAAGGAGTTATTTTGCTATGTTTCATCAGATCAGGAAACTTACCGCAGTCAACACTGTTATTGAATATATCTTCCAAGTCAGGCGCTATTACTTCGATTAGGGATTTGACAGCATGGACTGAGACCCCCCATAGGTCATTGGTGTCATTAATTGATTTAAATGCCTTTACTACATCTGAAGGACTGACATGTTCAAAATAGAAGTCCTTACTACATTCTGGTACGTTTTCTTTTAACAACAAAACGACAGACGAAGGTGATGAATTTAAACACTTTGTTGTGGATACTGGTATATCGGTGAAGAAATTTTCAAATTCTGTTGCTACATCTAAACTAGAATCTATAATTTTGCCATCAATTTTTAATTTTAGATCTTTAATTGCATACCTTGATCTACCAGTCTCCACATTAAGCACTTTCCAGGTGGTTTTGATAATATTAGAACTATTTTTGATTTTCTGGGATAAATAATTACGTTTGGCAATATGACAATCAATTTTGAATTGTTTTGAATATTGCTTTACATGTTCTTTAAATTCATCACTCGTATTAAACCGCCGTTCCTCATACATGGCATACAGTGCTTGTCTACGTTTATGTAAGTCCGCAGTAGCCCAT
Organism: Hedya salicella; assembly: GCA_905404275.2. NCBI lineage: Eukaryota > Metazoa > Arthropoda > Insecta > Lepidoptera > Tortricidae > Hedya > Hedya salicella. Next base: position 18,661,675 of record FR990112.1, read on the forward strand.
TCGCTAAATACTGGTGCACCGCCAGCCACAACCGATTTGGAAGTAAATATTGTATTATAATGTTTCATAAAAGTTGTAAAGAATGAATCATACATGTGATTAGGACTCATTTCAGAAGACAGAACGGGTAGCGCCTGAAACAAATGTTGCTTCATTCTTTCCACACGGTCTGTGGTTACCGGTACAAAAGTAATTTGTTTTTTCACTATATTTTCCCTTAATATCTCAAATTCCATTAATTGGCCTAAATGATCTGATTCTAATTTACTGATTATACTTTGTTTAGAAGGAGAAATATCAGTGAAAATGTTATCAATACAGGTGGCGCTGGTATCGGTCACCCTAGTAGGTTCCATAAATACGTGGCTTAAACGAAAAGATTTGAATAGATTCAACAATCTAATACTTAGTGTTGAATCTTCCAAAAGATTTACATTGAAATCGCCGCAAATAAGTAACAAGATACGAGTGAAAACAACAGTGGTAGAGACTTTACGTATTTATTCTTCGAGATCAAAATCAGTAATGAATATTTTAACATTATGACATTACAAAAAAAGAGACAGAAGATATTCCTTATTCGAATCTATTATTTAAAATAACGGCCAGTCTATGAAAAAGGTGTCTATACATGAGCCACCTTACACTACCTACCTAGACAACACTATTTGATTATTATGTCAGTCAGTTTGTAAGTCATATGTCGTCATTGATTCTATCTGTAGTAAAGATGAATGGATTGCTTTTCCTTGAAATAGTGTCTTGGTTAGATGTGACAATAAATTGTGCTCACATGCGCATATTTTCATGCAGTTCCCAAAAAAAAATACACGCATGCAAATACAACAAACCACCACCAGACAGTATAATCTTCGCAACAACTGAAAACCTCTCTTGAGCTAGCTCTGACCATGATACCTAAAATAAATCCCGAAGAGACATGATTAGAATTATCAAAAAAAAATTTTGTCCCTTGCATGCAAAATGAACATCAGCTGATCGACATTTTGTATGGAAAGTCAAAATATTATTTTGATAATTCGACACATGTCTCTTGGGGAAAGTTGTTCAATATTATGAGCTACTAAGTAAGATGTTTTCAGTTTTTATAACACGTCATATATTATACACCTTGTTGTTTTTAACTTCCTTTAATTATCCCGTCAATACGCACAGCGACGTCATTTTTTCCACGGATCTCCCCATTTCGGAAACGAAAAAAAAATCTGTCATTTCATATTATGTGTTAGAAGTAAACTCAACCAAAATGTAGCATATGCCCTAGCTAATTGTCCAAAATGTATGGAACAATTGATTTTTTTTGGCGATGTAATAGTGGGCCCCATAGTAAAAGTTGCTCTCCCCATCACCCCTGTAACTCCTGCTCATGTCTCATGAATCGCAAAGTATATATATATATATATAAATATGTATATGTGTGTATTCGCAACAATATCCAATCAAAATCTGTATGTTCTTATAAAGGCCTTTCTCGTATCGCGTTAAAACAAATTGTTCCGTTAATACAACAAGCCTCCAGCAACGTCTATTTTTAGTCAATCATGTCTTCCTTAATGTAAAATAACACTACCCGTAAACCTATTACAAACTTCCCTCCCCCTCGTAATGGACCCTCTTAGGAGCACGCTCATCGCGTCTTATTTAATTAAAGAAAAATATACATTAGAATAAATTTTAACAGCGTCCTATGAGTCAGGTTGCGATAAAAGATTAGGAATTTGCTAGAGGTGAAGTTTTTTGATAATTTATTGGAGAAGAAAATTGAATTAAAGCTTAGAGTAAAATTACGTTAGATAACTAAAGCTTAACCAGTCTGATACAATCATACATTTTGTGACGTCATGTGTTCATAATTTGAGCAATCTGATACTTGTGGCTGTGCTCTACATAATAAAACTTGACCAGAAGACATTTGATGGCTCAGTTTATCACTCGATAAGTAAATGATGATGCATCCATCTGTCTCGCTCATATACTTATCAGAAAAATATTTGACAGAATATGGTAAAAACTATCGTACAGTAAAGACGGTTCACGAAATTCTTAATTCTACGCTGAACAAATTCAAGAATCATTTCCCATTGAACATAATTGGATAAGTGCTCAAGGTCAATTTGAGATATTACATTATTTAAATTTATATTAATCGATGTTTGCAGGTGGTCAATTTGTTCATTGCGATTTGAACTTAAAGTTTTTAAGTCTAATTAACAAAAATATTATGAAAACATTCTCAAGAATTTGCCCTTACACACACATTTGTATAAACATTATTGAGTTCAAGGGTAAATTTTAATGAAATTCGTTCAAGTTCAAATAGAAAAGTTCCTCAGATTGCTACGATTCGACGCTGTTACTGTCTGGAATTGTTTAGCGACCGCAATTTGCATTTTTCTTGCTGTCCGCTATTGTTCTGAGATATACCGTAATTAATTTTGATCTTTTTTTTCTAATAAATAGCCTTGAAATAGCTTCCAAAAGCATATCGCTTATACGATTCGTTATAGATTGTTAGTCCATTAGAAATATCTGTGATCTTCCTCTCTTACTTCAATCTTCAATCATGTGATGCTATGGTTATGAAAGCCCAATTTGGATATGTGACCTTGATATGAGGCTTGTAAAAGAATGAATTTGGTACGAGTGTGCTACTTAATGTATTCAAGGTACAATTTCTTATGCTGTTGAAAATTATCTAATGAGTGTTTCTTATTTATTGAGACGTAAATATATTACGTTGAATAATAATATTCAAGGTCAGATTCAAATGTATTTACTACGCTGCCCTTCTCCGCTGTTATACTGTTGGAAATTATGTAGTCAGTGTTTCTTATTTATAGATAGATAAACACATATATTACGTTCACTAATAATGTTCAAGGTTAAATTAAAATGTAGTAAATACATGTTGCCGTTGCCCTTCTGCGCTGTTATTCTACTGTTGGAATTATGTAGTGAGTGTTTTTTATTTATTGATACAATACACATCTATATTACATTCACTAATAATGTTCAAGGTCAAATTAAAATGTAGTAAATACATGTTGCCGTTGCCCTTCTCCGCTGTTATTCTACTGTTGGAAATTATTTAGCGAGCACAATTTGCGCTTTCTCGTCGTCCGCCGTTTTTGCGGGACGTGCCGTAATGAATTTTGTTGATATTAGATTTTTTCTAATGGATAGCTCCATCCCGGGCCTTAGGGGCGAAGTGTGCTTGAAATATACCGATAAAATAATGGACGTGTATTTATGTATTCATATTTTATTGAACAAAAGCCAATTAAGTACAAATGACCGATTGAATACCAAAGTTACATAAAGTTAATCTATACTATTACAATAATATTAGCTGTCTGAGACTATCTAAATGTTTATTTTATTCGTCAAAGTTTTCCAAATACATGTCATCTTTTAGTGGACAACATCAATATATTTGCTTTGCTCTATTGTTCTACTGTTGAGAGTATTTACCGAGCCCGATTTGGTTTTCTAACTCAAAATAACTTCGCAATATCTTCAACGTCAAATTCAACCGCATTATACTACGCTGCCTTTCTACGCTATAAGTTCCACGACTGCGTCATAAAGAGGGTCGTATTTAGAGTGTACGTATGTATTTAGGTCTTTCTGTACGTAATTGGCGTTTTGCGTCGATCGCTCCTCCTCAAACGGCCTTTAGAAATAGATAGCCAAGATGTTTTTTTTATAATAAGCTCCTCTCAACACGGTTCGATAGCGCAGGCGTTTACATGTCGGTTGAGCGAGTCCTTAAAGCGCAGGTGTTGACCGCCACGTTTCAGCTCACCTTCCGCCAACTCAGAGTAGAGTACAGCCTTACGGCCTGGCCGCGAGCGGCAGCGGCAGCGGCTGCGGTTTTTCTAATTCATTGCGTGTGATCCCAACTAACCACAGTGCGTTATCTGTTCAATGCGCGGTCGAGACGTGCGACCGCGCATTGAACAGATACAACGCTTCCCGCCCCGCAATTCACGCAATGTCGTGGTCGGGTCGTTAGGCAGACAGCGGTCATTCGAAGGACGTGCCCAGTGCCCACTCCACCTGAGCTGCCACTGACATATGGCCTTACCCCGATGCCCAGTGTGGTGGTCATTTGTCAACAACAAGGTTCAGGCTGAAAATTAGCGTTGCGGCCTCCCGGCTGTAGCAGCTGAGCTTGAACCTTTTTGCTTGCACACTGCCGCAATTATTTTACACCTTATGTTTTATTTTATGTATGTGTGTATGCGAATAAATTATTTCTTTCTTTCTTTTCTTTCTTTCTATATATTCCGATAAAACCTGGGCATGCCTGAACTGGTATATTTTTCTACCAACTACTTATTTAAAAACAGCACTTTTTTTAATAATCTATAGATATAATACTATAAAAGAAACATACAAGTAGAGAAATAAAAATGTATGAGTCGTGTTTTTGCGGTATACATTTCATCATACTTTTTTTATTTTTCATTGTGCAAACTTAAAATGCATGAAAAATAGTAACAATCCATATGGTAACAATCAAACATTAGTCAGATTACCAAATTTGAAAACCCAAGCCATATCTTTAAAGTTATGTTTTCCCGTAATATATTTTCACTATTCTAAAACGTAACAATAACCTCACAAACTCATAGACACATATGCCACTTTTTAGTATGACGCAGAACAATAGCAATCCCTATAACGACGCAATGGGGGTTAGGATAGCGCTGTTACACTTTACATCGGTGAAACGAGCAATTCGAGAGTACTGCGATTGATTCTTGCGTATTCGTAGTGTAGTTATCTCTCTCACTCTCTCTCTCTTTCTCAATTTGCAACTATGAAGTGGTTTAGCTATTTTTATCGCGATATATCTCGTTTGCACCCGTAAATCACTTATTGTTGAGGAGTTCCAGTGATCTCCATTTTATCAGTTCCACTTCACCAACAATTTCTGAATGCAAATGATTATTATGTTTCTTAAAAAACCATTTCTTCAATTCCGCATGAATTCCATCATCAGATCTTCATTAAAATTAATTAAGACTGATTTTGAATTTTGATGCACCTTCTTTCAAACAAGAAAAGAATTTTCTAAATCGGTTTCTAAATGATGGAGTTCTGAGGTAAAGAGCATAAAAAAAATACTGAATTGAAGCCCACCTCCTTTTTTGGGAGTCGGTTAAAAAGTGAATAATATTAAAACGACTGAACCGATTTCCTTGCACATCCTTGAAAATGCAATGATTTAATCATACTTTATAAAATTGTACACTCACATATTGACTGTCCTTCCCTTCTTTCTCTTCTGAACTTCATTACCCGATATAAATCACGTAACCCCTCGCATAAATTATTCCTGCTTCAAATTTATAAAAATAACACCTCATTCTATAACCCTATTATACGAATGTGCCGATTGTATAATGAAACGGTGTCTGAACATCCTTCTTTGGACATTTTTAAAAACAGCTTACTCTCATTTAAAAACACTGTAACAAAAATATTTTAGGTCATTTAGTTTTAAGCAAATGTATAAGAGGTAAAGTTTAATTAGTTAATACTGTAAACACAATGTTAAATTGTTGTTATCCCTAAATATTAAGAAATTTTATATAATTTGTCTCTAGCGATTAATTTTTCACTAAATTTTATTAGTCTTTCTGTGCACACATTGTTTAGAGTTATAGTCCAGACCTTAACTTTAAGCTTTTTATGTTGATTTTTATGCGACTGTAACTTGTTGTGTGAGCCTAATAAATAAATAAATAAATAAACATCTACTCCAAATGGAGTCACTAAACTTTTCACATACAAAAACCCATTCACGGTCCACCCAATCAAGATCTAAGATACAGACATACTCGTACAGATTCACTGACACTCGTCAACACCCCTCTTTTTCTTGGGGGTTTGGGGGGTTGGGGGCCCCAAGAAGGGCAGCACGATGATGATGACATCATCGTAGCGTTTTCCCGGTTGCGTCCTCAGCTGCTGCTTCGGAGCTCGGAGTCCGCTTTCCGGTATTTTCTTCTCAACATCGCACAGTCTTCAGCATCCTTAGATGTAAGGCCGTTGGCACGCATATCATCCTTGGCGACGTCAAGCCAGCATTTCTCGGGTCTACCCCTTTACTCGGACCCGGCGGAGGCGGCATGGCTAGACATTTGTTTCCGATGTAACTTGCCGGTTTCCGTAAAACGTAAAATTAATAACTAACTAGGGCAAACGTATATAAATTTAACATGTCAATGTGCGCTAAAAATCTGCACCCAACAAAACCTCCATACAAATTTTTAACCTTTAACCAGAAATGTGAACAAAATGCCGCAGGAATTCACTAATTAAATTCATAACTTAACAGTTTTATATTTCTTGTGCAAAGCTACTAATTACTTACTAAACCTACTATTTGACTAAATATCATAATCATAATTTCAACCAAAACCCAGCAAGATAAAGTATAATTTCAAAAAAATGTGAAAAGGAGATACGGGGTTGAGAAGAATATTGAATGAAATGCTGCCCAGAGTACGAAAGTATGTAAATGTCGAGTGTTTTAAGAAACTGCTTCTTACTTTACGTTTAAAATGTAAGTTGAAGCAGTTCTGCTATTTCAACCTTCGCAGAACAAAAATAACAATAAATAGTTCTTATTTGGCTATTTATAATACACGATAGGAACGAGTAAACCAACAGTTTTTAACCATCGACTGTAGTGTCTCGTCGGATTACATTGACGTTCAGATTTTCTATTTCTTGTGTTTTTTTTTTAAATTTGGGCAAAAATTAAACATTATAGTCATAAAAACTGAGTCTCATCACTGGCTTGCACTTGCTGTATCTTTTAAAGTTCGAGCGAGAAGGCCGACATAATGTTTATGACTCTAACTTTGAGTTGATTTTGGCCCTGATACAGCGAATCTATTTGGATCGAGAAGAGAAGGACAACAACCAGATCACGGGTCTCATGTTCAAATCTCGGTGTGGACCCACACATGTCGAACAGTAAGCGGCTTTTAAAGCGTGACTCAGCGCTATTATAGGCTTGTGTCCTACAAAAATATAATTAGTCCGTCAGTAAGATTATCAGAAAATATTGGAACAAAAAATTATGAAGTTATAGCCGTCAAAGTTCCCCGTGTCGTCACGCCGTGCGACCGTTTTCGAACGGCGTGACGTCATGCGCCCCAACTCCCTAACTTTGACGTGCTTGCGTGACTAATTGGAATAATAATATTGTTTTTACCAAGAATACTACCTTATTGTCATCTAAATGAATATCCTCAACGCAAAACGTACACTATTTATAAGTTCCAAAAGAACATCGATACCTACTATCATAAAATTTTGCAGATTAAATGTCTGTACATTGAAGATATTTTCAAAAAAAAATTGTATCGGACATTTGCAGGACACTGAAATGAAATATTTTTTTGGATTTTTCGTATGTTTGTATGTGATGTTGCAGCTTCATCACGCCAAATCGGCATTCAACTATTTCTGGTACACGGGTACAGGGTATCCACAGAGGGTTATAGGATTTTTTCACCCGACTACGCTGAAGAAAAACGAGGGGTTATGACTTTTTCTCCCCCACGAACGAAGTTGCGGGCATCTTTAATTATGTCATAAAACATTAAATATGTAAGGATAAACAGCAGCCACCGGCCGAAATAAGTCCAATATAAAGCCAAACACTATCTGTAGAGACAACGGTCGGAAAATATGGCGACGTTAACAATATTTTTGAATTTAACGTCAACGTCGAAAAGCCGAATGGGAACCGGGCAAGTGGGATTCTTTGTTGCAAGAGGGTCCCGCTGTATTTCATGAAAAAAGTCTTTTGCGTGTTTTAAATCCATATTATTTGTGTAAATGCGTCACTTAAGTTTTTTTGTACCTGGTTACCAGAGCCCGGAAAATCCATAGCAAAACAAAAGACTGTCGCGATCAACCTAGTGTTAGAAACATTTTTTTATCGATATCGATAGTTGTGTAATATGAGAAAAAACGGCCTACCAAATGAAAAAAATAATAATACAAAATTGCACATAGGTTTGTTTAATTATACAGATACAGATGCAATTTCTTCCTCGAAATCCACGTCAGTATAGTTGAATTATCGAGAAGATGGAATTGCATTTGTAGTGGTTGTACCGTTTGCAACAAAAGGAGAATAATTTTCTCTTAACTTAATAAAATGACATACCCAAGAAGTGGAATAAGTAGTAGTCCTCTGTTTTTCTCTTTTATTCGCTATCATGTTCTTCATCTGAGCTGTCACAAGTATTGATAATAAAATTGTCTGTTATTTGATCCATTTCTCCTTCCTGACATCGATATTTATTTTCTTCACTTTCGACGTGGTGACAAATATTTTCCCAGTCCTCAGCAGTGATGGTATTCATTCGTTCAGTTGCTAAACTCATAATGCCTTGCATGTTTAATGAAACGTTTCTTTTTGCTACATATCCTTTTACCAGGGACCAAATATTTTCGATCGGATTGAATGTCGGGTGATACGGTGGCAATCGTAATACGGAGTGGCCATGTTCTTTTAAAATTGCATCTATGTGGTACTCGCGAAACCGCTCTTTATTTTGTTTAATTAATTGATACAAACTGGTTTTGTACATCAACCGGTTATACGAAATGTTGTGTTCTGTCAACCAATCCATCATTTCTTGTTTATTAGAATTTGACGTTGGAGCACGATTCAAAAGTTTGTTGTGATAGGACGCATTATCCACGATAAGTACGCTATTCGGTTTGAGGTTCGGTATTAATTTTTCTTTTAACCATTTTTCGTAGTTGACAAAGTTCATCTGGTCATGGTAATCTCCCGTTTTTTGGTTTGCCTTAAACATTAACAAAGCGTTGGTAATAAAACCATATTTTCCTCCTGCGTGCACTATTATTAACCGCTGGCCTGTACTGATTTGTTTTTTTACACCAAATTCTGTTCCATCGGTCCAAGCTTCTCCGGACACATGTGAAGTGTGGATGTAGGTTTCATCAGTATAAACTAGTGGTCTATCTTGAGATCGATATTCCGCAATTTTGATAAGGTAATTTATTCTTAGCAGTCGTATGTTGTGTTTTTCCATTAATATTTTTCGGTTGTCCTCGGTCTTTTTCCATTTAAATCCTAATTTTTGTATTTGTTTTCGTAAGGTGGAAATGCCAAATTTGTAATCTATATCGGATTTTAACACAGAGTGGAGTCCCTTTAAGGTTGGAAATTGCTTATGGGACAGATGAAAATTGTATATAGTTCTCCGGATGACTTCCTGATCAAAATCGTCTACTCCTGATGACGGACAAGGACGCAACTTTTTATTCTTCGGGGAGGTGAATTTCTTTGTTGTTGCGAATTTCTCGCTGTTGCTCTCAGTCACAATGTTATAAACAGTAGAGAGACAAACACCTGTAGCTTTTTCAACTATCTGGGCAGCGGTGTAAGGCAAGTTTAAATTTTTCGTCAGTTCATTTTCAAAATATTTATAACAGTTGAAAATTATTTGCTTACTTTGACTCTCAATAGGACCAAAATTACTTACAGCCATATTTTTTTAAAATATAGAAATTATTCGTAGTCGTAACGGGCGGACACAATAATTAATTGAGAATACAATCAAATCAGATGTAAAAATATACGCACAACGTAAATAATATTGACAATTTCACACTGACATTATTTTTGTTTTTAGTTCTTCGATATATATATATATATATAACAACCTCTTTGTATGCTGATAGTACAAGAAAATAGAAAATTCAAATATAGAATGCCTGTAAACAAACAATACTACTACATATGCAATTCCACGCTCTCAATGATTCAACCATACACACAGCAGCACATGACATCTTATTGGGTTTGTTATAGTGATAGGAGTAGATAATCATTAATTTTTCAACTTCCTCTGGGAGAAAACTGTTTCGTTTATCACTATAAAGCCATTTATGTATACAAAATGAACGTTCGACTTCACTCGACGTCAAGGGAGCAAATTTATAAAACTCATTGTAATTGGTATAATATAAGTTACGTTGCGTTTTAGACGGAATAACACATATAAAACAAACCCTTAATGTACCACTTCTTTTGCGTTTGGCGTGAACGATTATAACAGAATGTACCTAAACATTTTTTTTAGACAAAACTTACTCGATATCGATAAAAAAATGTTTCTAACACTAGTTTGATTGCGACAGTCTTTTGTTTTGCTATGGATTTTCCGGGCTCTGCTGGTTACTATGGTTACATCTCCTTACTCGCTCCTCAAAGCGATAATTTTAAGCAATATAAAGGCTACTATGAAATAGAATGGGACGACACGTTTGGCTCAGTAGGTTGCACAACAGCCTACGAAGATGGCGGTTTCCGGTTCGAATCCCGGTCAGGGCAAGTTTTTGTGTGATGAGCACGAATCTTTGTTCCTGGGGGTATACTCTTACTTGCCAGAATTGAATTTGCCCGAATTATGTCTGCCATATAATATTGAACTGCCCGAATCTTGTTTCGTAGAATTACGTTTGCCGTAATCATTGTTTACCATATTAATCATATGCCTGTTTCCCATAATATCAATTCCAAGTATCATATTTTCCATAATCATTGTTATCATATGCCATAACTAAACAAACATAAACTAAAAGCGCCAGAACCGAACTTGTGCCAGTAAACTAGGTTAGGTTAGGTTTGAACTGCGACCCTACAGTGCCGCGGCAGCGGCCGGGAAGCGCCATAACCGAACTTGTGACAGTAAACTAGGTTAGGTTAGGTTTGAACTGCGACCCTATAGTGCACGAGCCGAGCGAGTGAAGCGAGCGTGCCGTGGCAGCGGCCAGCGCAGCACCAGAACCGAACTTGTGCCAGTAAACTAGGTTAGGTTAGGTTTGAACCGTGACCCAACAGCTACAGAGAGTGAAAATATTCGGACAGAATTAGTATTTAATACGATTAAATATTCTATTAAATAATATTATGGCGCTTAATAATATGGAAAACAGCACTTATGGCAATCGTATCATTATGGCATCTCATATTCGAGAAAACAAGAGTATGTCAAATGATTTTTCTAGTAAACGAAACAGTCGGGCAAATGAAATTTGGGCAAAAGAACTTCGAGGCAATCAATATTATTGCGCATAAATTTCGGGCAAACAATAGACAACCGCTCCTGGGTCTAGTATGTTTTCTATGTATTTAAGTATTGATGAAATAATGAAATAATGATCTTTATTCTGTAAGTAGGGCACAAAGGCACTTTTACAAGTCTGACTCTACGACGTTTCCCAAGAGGAGACCACTGAAGAGAAGAAAGCCGAAACAAACTCAACAGTCAGTATTTTTTTCGAAATAGCTCTTATATATATTACAATATTTGTACTTAGCCTATCCTAAATATATGTTTTGAGTATAAATAAATAAATAAATATTACGGGACAATTTTACACAAATCGAACTAGGCCCATGGTAAGCTCAAGAAGGCTTGTGTTATGGGTACTAGCCGACGATATATTTAATAGATATATTACTTATATACATAGAAAACATCCAAGACTCAGGAACAAATATTTATGCTCATCACACAAATATTTGCCCTTACCGGGATTTGAACCCAGGACCTCAGCTTTGCAGGCAACGTTACTCCCACTCAGCCAAACCGGTCGTCATATATAAACGTCAGTATATAAACTCAATGCGTAGTTCTTCAAGAAAACATATCAAAACTTATAAAGTAAAAAAAATAAATAAATATAGAATAAAAAAAGCAAAATAGTGATTTTTTATTTAAAACAACTTACATACGTTTGATATGCCACCTTATAAGAACCGTGTCCCGGTAAAAGTAAATTATTTGGTTTCTGTTTTAGGCCATGCATTTTTGTCTGTTAAATAGTCCTCTACCCTATAATAAGCCTTTGCCATTAGGAACTCTTTAAAGTACTTTTTGAGAGCTGGAAACGATAATTGAAAGCATCATCTGGTAGCTTATTATAAAAATGTATACATTGGCCTACGAATGATTTTGCTACTTTACGAACGCGGAACTTCCTTCGTCTTGTAAAACGCTAGGATGTGTTACAGGAGTGGGAGGGGGTGTGTGCTCACGCGTCTTTTAAAAACTTAATTTTCTCAAAATTTCAAATGGAAAAACCTCTTGAAAATTTAAGGTAAAATGTAATGTTTTACTAGGAGGAGACGGGAGGGGGGTCAAAAGTGGTTTAATACTTGAACGCTCCCTATCTATAGTACAAGGTTTGCTTAGTTTGGGACAGGTCGATTTGTGTAATTGTCCTTAATAAAGCGTATGATTTTCTAGGCCATATAGGGCAATTTTTCAAAGGCCCATCTCAATAGTATGTTAATAGCCTGGATTATTAGCTCTTTCTAGCTATGGTTTCCTAACGGAGGAAATTAATTAATTTACGAGTAAGAATTATTAGTTTTCTTAATATTAATACAATTGATATTTAGTACAATTAACGGTTGGAACATTTGAATTTAAATCTAGCAATCAAATAGAGCATACAACTTAAGTATGATATTGGGGCTTGTTTATTATAATGAATAATGTTAGCATTAGTTTACGACATTACTTAGGTCAACTTATGGAAAACCATAATTAACCGTACATGTATTAAATATTTTTGTCGCAGAACGGAACATTTCAATTTCTTAGGGTTTATAACTACGGCTAACCGTGCTTCAACTTTTAAGGCTTTACCCATATATAGGCACAAAGACACTGACCTATCCTGAGCGGCCTGGCCTCAAACTGTTTATGTCACTGATTAAAGTATTAATAACCTTACAAAAATCCCATTTTACAGCTCCCACAGACCCCTAAAACCCTGAAAGCCTCCCTGCGCCGCGCAAACACTTGAACAGGAAAATTGCTACGACGTCGAGGGACTAGCATAAATTCATAACTTTACATCATCATTTAAAAGAAAAAAAATCGCCCCAAGCATGGCTGACGGCACATCACCGGTTATTCCTACCGCCCTAGTGAAAAAAGCGTTAACTTTCTTCACACCGCCTCAGCACATATACCGTTTCCACGCTAGGTAAGTAAATTTAAGACCCCGCAAACAACAGTAGCCTTTGCACGACTCTACTTAAGATTTAATATCCAAATTTGGGCTAGACGAGAAAACAAACCTTGGCAAATAAAAAGTTTTTAAAATTCATATCAAAAAGGTCGCGTTTTGGCATAATTTTTGGGTAATTTCGGTCTGAATGGACTAGCCTGCTTGTTTAAGAAGTTTTGTAGAATACGAGTTTGAAATGGAATGTCAATAGTAGAAAGTTGGGGTACTTAATTTACTTTTTGGATCTTGTTTCTTATCTCATCTACCAGTATTAAATACGCAGTATGTAATTTGTTTGGAAAACTTTTCGAGGATGATGTATTGTATAGGTATTTGAAACATTCGTCATACGATATTCTAAAAGTTCATAATTGAGAGAACGTCACTAATTTATTTTGTTCTAAATAAAAAAAATACAAGCCTAAATAAAGTGTATTTGAATATGTAAGAAAAAAAATCGACTTTTTGATGCAACTTAGAGGTCAGTTAGGTCAATGTCTAATTTCTAAAAGAGTTTGTTAAAAATTTACGTAGACACGTAAGCAACTTTTCTTTAATATTATATTTTCTTTTTTCCGGGATACAATTGTATGCTTTCCGAACTATCTATACCTATAAAACAGTAACGTGACCAACAACACACACAGCTTAAACCACTAAAGTTAGGAACATGGAATTGAAAACACATTTTTCACCGTGGCGTGGCAACCAAGGGCCCTGGTGCAAGAGAAAAGATGGGACCCCAAGTCAGTTCGAGGGTCTGTTAGTCTTGGCTTCCAGTACTGGGTCCTGATATACGGCACGGTCTAGCCCTTGGGTAGGTATGCCATTGGGGGAACACCCAATGAATCCGAAATATTTTATTCCGAATCTGCTTTTCCCGAGTATCGAAATTCCGAATTTTGTATTTCCTTTGTATTTAAAATATGGATTATTGTAAAGCACGAAATTTAGTTTACCAAATATAAAAAATCCGAATTTTTTATATTCCGATATTTATAACCCCGAAGAATCAAAATCCCGATGTTTTTTTGCCCCGAAAAATAATAATTCGAATTTTAATTCGCCGTAATGCCACTGCTAATTCGGAAATATAAATTTCGTGATTTTTAACAGTCGTAATAAAAACCGAAAACTGTAGGTTAGGTTAGGTTTGTATTGTGACCATGTATAGCAGAACGAGCGAAGCGAAGCGCAGCGTCAAAATGCGTGTTTGCATGTACACAATTGACAAATTGGAACATGGGCCATTAGGTTATTCTGATATTTCGGACTTTTGTTTAGTCGGATTTATTATTGGTCGGTGAAATGTTATTCTGAATTTTGAAATTCGCATTTAAGTATTCGGAATTCGTAGTTTTGATATTTCTGATTATTATTCAGTCGGACTTCATATTGTTCGGTGTATTGAAATTCGGAAATGTGAACTTTAGACATTTTTAAATTTTGGAATTATAAAAATTAGATTTATGATATATCGGAATTGTCATATTCGGAATTTTGATCCATTCGGAATTATAAGAACACCGGTATCATGAAATTCGTGATTCTGAATGTCGGAATTAAATTTTTCGTATTTATGTAGTGTACCTATACCATTGGTTAGGGTCTGAGGGCGCCCTTAGTTTGGGGCCATGGTACTGTGTAGCGTTTCGATAGCTACACGACTGATTTTGCAGATGAAGAGCAGCAGGACGGGAACATAAACTGGGCACAGCTTCAAGAGTTTATTCTTTGAAAAACCAGCAAGAAAAGAGAGCAAGTCTACCAATCTGTTATACCTATTTACAGACATAGTGTTTCATTTAACATGCTACTTAACTACTACCTCAAATTATATACACACATTATCTTTTTATAAATGGATTACATGATTCATTATAATCATAACATTTATATTATCATTGAAATAAATTAATTTTACCCTACTTAAATACTTAATCGAACATTACATACAACATAGTTGCCAGCCGCAAAATAGATGTTCATTATTGGAAATTATTACTTTTGACTGGTGCTGGTGATGGTTTGTTGTAATTAACATGCGTATTTTTTGTAGAAACTGCAAATGTCCTGTGAAACGTGCGTATGTGAGCACAGTTTGTTCCGACATCTAAAGGTGCGTCCACACTTGTATCGCCGTAGCATGACTGCGTATCGCGCTGCTTGGACGCTTACTGTCGGCGCGCCGATAATGCCGCACTCTTCCGATACAAGTGCGTGATACGCGTAGCAAATGGATTTCGAGTGATCGGATCGGCGCAACGTCCAAACGCGTGATCGTGACACGCGATCATGCTACGCGACGATGATCTGATACGGGCAAATGATACAAATGTGGACGCACCTTAACCAAGACACTACTTCGCAGAAAAGGAAAGTAACTATAATCCATTAATATAGTATGGAATTCCGCAAAGTAACGCCTGCATCTATCATATATTTGCAATAATGTTGGTGTTCTAAAATGTATAGTTAGGTAGTCACCAGCGCGCATAAAAGATCTGACACGATTTAAATACATATAAAACATCTAAGACCAAGGAACAAACATTCGTGCTCATCACCCTTGGCTGGGATTCGAGCCCGGGACCACCAGCTTCGTAGGCCTTTGCGCAACCAGCCGGAGCGTACGTGGTCGAATGCTTAAAGCGATCCCGCGGCACTCCAAGTAAATTCCGAGTTGGCATCCTTGGTGGTTTTAGACGATAGTCCAACGCATCAGCCTTGGTTAGTCCGTCATACCCGCTTTAGTCCGGGCTTATGCGGGATGCATAAACGCATTTCCACGACGTTAAAAAAAAGGCCTTTGTGCAACCAACTGAGCCAAACGTGTCGTCAAATTTATACCTACTCCGCAACCGATCAAAAGCCCATTTAAAACTCAATTGCGGAAGAAGACATTTCCAAAACACAATCCTGCAGCCGGCGCCTAACCTCGCGAACCGAGTAATTTCATACACCTAGGCTGAAATATTCAAAAGGCTCTTTTGAAATTGGATTTTTCTTAGAAATATGTCTGGAGTGTTCAAAAATTGCCTATTAAGTGAACACCCGCGCCGACGCGCCGCGGAATACGCAACGAAGCCGACTTTAATTACTCGCTTAAGGCGCGCTATGGGAGCCCGGGTAAGACAATTAATAGGCAAGAGAAGTTCAATTATTAATTGTTGTAGGACTAAAAATGTTTTGTGATATTTTGATAATGAACCTGCTAATACAACAGCCCTAATTTTCTTGGCTACGGTGGCAATGTTTACTGCGAGGCGGAATGTGATAGAAATCGCCCGTAGATATCGTAGGTAATCATTATTAAGGTAAAAGTCCCAGTTCTTGACACTGCCCCAATAGTTGGTACCTTCAACTCTAATCCAACCAACAAATTTTATATCCAAAGCAATAAAGGTGAAAAAGTCATGTCAGTGTCAATGTATCGAACCAGAGATCTTGTCGCTAAAAAGAACTTCTACACACATAAAAAACGTGTGGCTTTTTGTTGAAGTCTACGTTTGAGAAAATATTGTTTACAATTTTTATTTTGTTTTAACGCTATGAGTAACACAACTTAAGCGCAACATCGTTGTTGTTCTGAGCCGAGGGCCTAAATAAGTAAATAATAATATGAACTCGATGAATTAAACATAAGTTTTCTTTTACCGTCTACCGTAAGTATCCTAAAAAAGCGAGTAGAAGAGAATCACAAACGGGTAGTAATACTCATCTGGATTACAAAACATCTTCACTCCTCAATTCTAATGGCAACTACGGTCAAGCGTTTTACATGTCAAAAACTAAAGTGCTCTCTAATATCTAGCTCAAAATGCTCTATGGTAGCGATCATTGTAACTGCTAAACTAATTATATCGCGTGCTAAATATCATCTGTAGATATGGATACTACATACGGATAGCTTGAGAACCATGTTTTGGGGATCCCAATGTTCAGCAAGGGATGTCTCCGGGTAAAATGATACTAAAAGTTTGTAAAATGCAGCGATTCCACAGCGCACCCTAAGCGGAACTCCGTTGTTGTTCCCAGCCGCGGCCCTAAATAAGTGCGCCCGTCATTCCGTAAGCTCGCTCGTCAGCTCCCGCAGTAAACTCCACTAATTAAACGCAAGCATTTTTCTACTGTTTCCTAATGAAAATATCGTATATGGTGGCTAAAAAATATTATGAATGGACAGCTTCTCACAGAACTTCAGCTTCACGTTTTTCTGGAGTACAAAACACATTTACTGTTATCAATCCGCATACCCAGAGTGGCAACTATAGCGAAGCCTCTCAAATGGCAATAAGTAGTTCCTTGCTGTATCTAATACCCAAATGTTCTTAGCTGTGGTAGAGGCAGACAAATAATGTTCAGCAGTGGGCGCCTCAGAGTAAAAATCATAATAAAGCTTGTCAAAATGAAGGCTTTCTATGGAAAACCTTCATTTTGACAAGTAATGCTAAGCAACTCAGTGGCGCACCCTAAGCGGAACATTGTTTTTGTTCCGAGCCGCGACGCTAAATAAGCGCCCGGCATTCCGTAAGCTCACTCGTCAGGTCTCGCAGTAAACTCCACTAATTAAACACAAGCATTATTCTCCCGTCTCCTGCCGAAACTACCCAAAATGGCTATTAAAAGTTACTTATGGATGGGCACCAACGTTTTTTTGAAGTACCTAACACTTTACTTAACGTTTTTTATTGACGACACGTTTGGCTCAGTGGGTTGTACAACGGCCACGAAGCTGGCGGTCCTGGGTTCGAATCCCGGCCAGGGCAAGTGTTTGTATGATGAGCACGATTGTTTGTTCCTGGGTCTTGGATGTTTTCTATGTAATTAAGTATTATAATTTATCTATATATTATGTAGGTAATTCGATCATAAAAGCTTATAAAATTAAGAGGAATTTCGTTGTTGTTCCAAGCCGCGGCCCTAAATAAGTGCGCCCGGCATTCCGTGAGCTCACTCATCAGCTCCCGCAGTAAACTCCACTAATTAAACACAAGCATTCTTCTACTTTCTTCGTAGTATCTGACACCAAAATGCTCTTAGCTATGGTAGAAATTCAAGAAAAATGTCCAAAACTGGGAGTCTCCGAATAGAAATCTAAAAATGAAGGTATTCCACAGCGCGGCCTAAGCGGAACATCGTTGTTGTTCCGAGCATTCTGTAAGCCCACCCGTCAGCCCCGCAGTTAATTCCACTAATTAAATATAATCATTCTTCTACAGTCTGCTGCCGAAACTATCCAAAAAGGCAATTAAAATTGGGTTTTGCATGGGCATCAACGTTTTTTCGAAGCACCTAACACTTTTACCGCGATCAATTCGCATGCTCAGTGTGGCAACTATGGCGAAGCCTCTCCAATAATAATACGAATTTCCATTCCGTGTATCTGGTACCCAAAAGTTCTTAGCTATGGTAGAGGTAGAAGTAAAAATGTTCAGCAGTGAGCGTCTCCGGGTACACATCATAATAAAAGCTTGTAAAATGAAGGCATTCCACAGCGCACCCTAAGCGGAACATCGTTGTTGTTCCGAGCATTCCGTAAGCTCGCCCGTCAGCCCCGCAGTAAACTCCACAAATTAAACACAAGCATTAGTCTGTAGTTAAAAACAGCTTCAGTCCTACGATGTGACCTCCCTGAGACGTCGAATGCCTAACGTAGGCTATCCCGATAGACTTTTACAACAAACGATCGCGCTCTTTCTATATCCATCAACTACGGCGTGAGTCCATCTTGAGGGAGGTAAATGTCCCAGCGCCAGACACTGTTCCATTTGTTGGCACCATCAACCTCAATTCGCAGCAATAGAGTAGAGGTCACAAAACCGAGTGACGATTATTGGAATAAGGCTGCGCATTCGATTGCCTTTAATATTTTCACTGTTTATGAAAGTGTCAACTTTTTTATTAAAATTTTCGTGTGTAAAACATCGCATTAGACTTTTGCAGATGACAGTTGGGGCTGGTTCTGGAGGGGTGACAACGCATAGGAAAGCGCAGCGTGGGACGGCCCTCGAAAGCAAAACCGGATGATGTGCTTCGCAGTGGCCAGTTGTACTGAAATGGGGCCTAGCAGTAATGAAACCTCTATGCGGAGCGTGACCAAGTGCGGTACCTGTACGTATATAACGTTGTGAATGTTGCATATAAAGATACAATTTTACAAAAAAAGAACAAACGATTTGATATTATGTTTAAAAAAACGTTGAAAATTGAATCCGTTAGCTCCAGCCAAGGACCATATACAATTAATACAATTGTTTATGGTCCTTGCTCCAGCGTACTGAAAACCTTAAAAGACACAATAAAATACGTGTTAGTCGAGCTAAAATGAATCTTTTTATCAGTGATATAAGAACAAACATTAACCTCGTTTGTGCCAAAATCGCACCTTAGGGAAGTCGGCTTTTTGTTGACTCTGTCTCATTAAAATTCCCATTTATTCATTAGAATTAATTTGAGTGGAACGTGTCAGCGCTCTTTGTAAGAGTTCGAAAAAGTATGTATATTTTGTAAGGGTCAAAACAGCTCTTTTCTCAAGGGAAAACAACACTTTTCAGTTGGATTTTGAGTAACTTTTATAGTATTTAATTATTTAGAAGGTGCCCGCAACTTCGTTCGCGGAGGAGAAAAAATCAAAACCCGTCTTTTTTTCGTCAGCGAAGTTAGTTAAAAAGTATCATATTACCATCTGTTAAAAAGTATCAAATCACAACGACACCTACAAATATACAAAAAAAAATCTTTCGTTTCAGTGACCTCCAAATGGTCCATTACAATTATTTTTATGAAAATTTCTTTAATGTACAGACATTCCATTCTAACAACTTTATGATGGTAATAGATGTGGCCCCGGTAGATATACGCGAAGACGGAAGAACAAAATAACAAAATATTGGATTTACAGCATGAACCAAGTCAGAATTGCCAAATATCGGTGGCGGTGGGCGGGGCATTGATCGCAGAATCGAAAACCCTTTATCCAGAAAAATTCTTGTGTGGCGACCACATACTGGAAGACGCAGCGTGACCTTCAGTGAGATGGACCGATGATCTGGTCAACATTGCATTGAACAGAAAATGAGGACAGCGCATGGTCCGTTGTTTTGGAGACTTTATTATTCGGATCATTCCTATAATCATTTAGATTTAATTTACATATATCTATACCTACTATTATAAAGTTGTAAAAATTAAACGACTGTACAAATATTTTTGGGGCTTTTTGTATGTTGGTTTTTTTTTTTATTGTCGGTGTGGCGCGATGTGGCGTTTAGCCTTTTGGCGTGATGAATCACGCCGAAACGGCTAAACGGATTTTAACTATTTTTAGTCCCCGGGTTTGGTCATCTACAGATGGTTAACGGATACTTTTTATCCGACTACGCTCAAGGAGCTTTATAATATGTAAAACGATGCAAGTGCCCTGACCTAAAAGCCTGCCTTGCCAGCCTCCCCAGCCAGCCAGCCAGCCAGCCAGCCAGCCAGCCAGCCAGCCAGCCAGCCAGCCAGCCAGCCAGCCAGCCAGCCAGCCAGCCAGCCAGCCAGCCA
Source organism: Hedya salicella (assembly GCA_905404275.2). Classification (NCBI taxonomy): domain Eukaryota; kingdom Metazoa; phylum Arthropoda; class Insecta; order Lepidoptera; family Tortricidae; genus Hedya; species Hedya salicella. The sequence continues at coordinate 18,682,336 of FR990112.1, forward strand.
GCCAGCCAGCCAGCCAGCCAGCCAGCCAGCCAGCCAGCCAGCCAGCCAGCCAGCCAGCCTCCTTACTACCAACCTCTATGGTTAACCTTACGCTCTGCCCTGGCAACAACAATTAAAAAGTAGAGAAAGAGAAAAAACAATTGAGAGTTGTCAGATGCAACGGCGGGAAAGTTAAACAAGGTTCTGATAGTTTTTCTGTTTGCCTGATCGATATTAAAAGAAGTAATCAAATAAAACATGAGTTTTAATAGACGCAGTTTATTTTTACCTTCTTTCTCAACTGATAATATACTTTCTCGTTTTAGAAGAAACAGCAAGTGCAAGCGAGTGGTCCGGCTTAGTTTTTAGACTAACGTTCAGTTGATTTTGATAATAGTGCATTGTAAAAGAGAGAGGGAAGGCCAATATGAGAAAATCCTAATATGAAAATGGCAATTACTCCATCAACAAGAATAAGTTATTTTATGATGATAAAAAAATGATAAATAAATAAATAAATATCAGGCACAATCTTACACAAATCAACCTAGTCCCGAACTAAGCAAAGCTTGTACTATGGGTACTAGGCGACGATATACATAAAATTTAGATAAATTATAATACTTACTTAAATACATAGACAACATATAAGACCCAGGAACAAACATTCGTGCTCATCACACAAACACTTGCCCTTGGTCGGGATTCGAACCCGGGACTGCCAGGAGGATGACACGGCACTTGCGATAAGAAAAGAAGGATAAATTAAGTGCTGAATAGCACCGAAGCCTTTCATAATGCATTGAAAGACGAATATTGCAAATAACTGCCAAATGTTCGAACGAAATGCCAAAACCCTCTCGAATCCCCCCAAATAAACCAAAAGGGGAGCCTACGAAGAAAATTAAGAACATTAGTCATACAATTAAACAACGACCCTAATAATCTTTACGTCCTTTCGTCGGGACCTCAATTCGTGGTCGGGATAAATATAAAATTTTAATAAATATCGACTCGACAATTATTTTCATACGGCAAACAATAATCGTAACACAAATTTTTATTAAAAGCCATATCTTTCGGGCCAGACACCGTGTTTCGACTGCGCAAGTCATAGGCGATCGTCGGACATTTCATTCTTTCCATATTTGCTAAATAACTATCTAATCATATTTGCTAAATTACAACGAAGATATTTTGAATTTATAAATTATTTCTAATTTTAGTCATTCTTTTTAATAAAACAAAACTACCTCATTCTATAAGGGCCTAAGCGCAATTTAAGGAAGAATAAATTTATAAAGTAAAACATATTCTGCATCTGTGGGCTCACTGTGATAAGAGTCATAACTAGAGATGGTGACAAGCGTTACAATTCAATTTCAATCACCGTGACTGTCGTACCAGTTGTAAAAAAAACACTGTGATTTTCTTACCCACGACTAACCCTGACTTACCACGTTAAAGTTACTTACTGTAATGTGTTCAGATCATTATAACAATTTTACCGTGATTTTATCACAATTGTTGCTCACGTAACCTACGTGATTTTGTTAACGTTCCATCGTGACCGTCACTGTTATACTTTTCTAGACGGCCGATCACTGGTTTTTTTTATCGTGTCGTTATTATTACCAGCCACTAGTTATGAGACAAAATTTAAACTACTAATATGACATATTAACACTTTTTTCATAATAGCCAAGAAAAAATAAAGTTAATGCCTTTGCATTAACTTTGTAGCGCCTACAGATCACCATTTACTAATAATATCCATATTATTTCAAAAAATTGTGATCCGAAAATTTCAAAAATAATACGTGTTCAGAGAGCCCAATATATCCGTGACATTTCAATTGTAGTCATTTTCAAACAATGTAATGTTGTCCATTGTACCCAATGTTACACACCTGATGGAATTCAGCATAATTATTATCCTTCTTTCTGGCGCCTTCCAAGGTTCTATGGTCATAAGACCATACACTTACGTTTATCAAGACAGAATTTGAAGCGACTGCAATCGTACCGTTTTAAAGTATTTGGTTACCAATTTTTTTTTATGATCAGAGGTTTTTTACAATCGTTTTATTTTTGTATGGAAATAACATTTGCAAATTGGTTGTTGCAAGCAATTTGCATTACATGTTCCACTCATATCGAGCGTTGATTACTGCCAACAATCACTAGGCTAACATAAGTTAAAAAAATACATTTTGTACAATGGATCCATGGATAGCCCTACGATAGTCTTGTATATCGCGTTTATCGTGTGATTCTCGTTAATAATAACATATACTATAGGGTGGATCTACCAGTATTACAACCACTTTCAGTCCGCTAGTGGTCCCTTAGATTCGGATTACCATTTTCAGAACTTTGTAGAAGTTCAGGAAGCCTTCTAGATTGTAGGTAACCGATTATTTTCATGGGATCTACAGGAATATTATTTAATGACAGCGCTTGTATACGCGTTGGAAAGTAACTGATGTTTATTATTTATCTATCGCACTATAAATAAATATGAAATATCCAGGCCAGAGTAACTGTTTGTGTGACGAGCACGAACCCTGTCTTAGGAAGTAATATATGTATTTAAGTATTGTAAATTATCTTTATATTATGTATAATCGCCGCCTAGTATAAACAAGCTTTGCTTAGTTCGAGGCTAGGTCAATTTTTGTTACTTATATTTAAAAATCGCGGCCGTCTGAGGCCTGGAGATTTTGTGATCTGCTCTTAATGATATCATTGCTCTTGTCGACTTGATCGTACCAAAGTCCCTATCTCTGGGAAAGGGATCGCCGTTAGGGCAGTAAAGTCGCATAGGAAAGCGCACCGTGGACGGCCCTCGACTAGGTTGACAGATGACCTTGTGAGAATTGTAGGAAGTCGCTAGATACGATCTGCGCAGTATCTGGATATGGCGAACTATACGCGAGGTCTATGTTTATTATATAGATAGATAATAAATAGGTATAATAAAATCGCTGTACCTTGCGGCTTGGCCCACGCCCTGGTGTAAGGCCAGTTATATACCTGGGAAGTTTTAATGTTATGAGCAGAGTCAATGGCTGCAAGCCTCCATATTTGGTTGTGCTATTGCTTACCTTTTTCCTAACAATGTAATTACGTTGTACTGAGTTTACTTTCGCAAAAAATCTAATTGGAACGGATATCCGGCGAAGTGCAGCAAATGGACTTTGGTAATTCCAACTCAGTCGTTCAATTATTAAGTTTTTGTTTTTTTGGACGGGATTCGCCTTTTAAAAGCACTGTTTGGGTTTTATTATTTGGTGTTGTAAGGTTTAGAATGAAGGGGAATCTACTTATTAGAACGTCCGTACTGAAAATCAGCACTCACTTTGTGATAGAAGCTGACATTTTGTAAAGTGTTGCCGGCTGAAATTAAAAAAAAAACGGCCAAATGCGAGTTGAACTAGCGCACCGAGGGTTCCGTACAATCTTCCACCTACATTACTATATCACTCAGTTCCGGTTGACTTAAGTTTGTACCTGATATCTATAGCATTGCATATAAATCAAGTTCTTTGAAGAAAAAAAAATAAGGTAGTTAGAGACATATGGTTATAATTTCCGTGTAATATTTATGTTTATTTATACAAACTGTGAAAATGTCAATATTTTTGTTCGGTAAACTTCAGAGATAAAGGTGTTTCTTTTTCACATTTTCCTTGAATAAAATCTAATAAAAAAAAATAAAAAATTGTTGAAAAATGTACAGATCAAGCCCTTTCATATGATACCCTAGTTGACCTAGTAGCTAGACTTTAAATTTCCCCCTCTATATGCCGTTTTTTTAGAAATAAAAATATATTTTTAAATATCTTTTTTGCAATACAAATCAAATCAAATCAAATCAAAATATTCTTTATTCAAGTAGGCCTAGTTACAAGCACTTTCGAAATGTCAGTTACATGAGAGTGAATGTTTGCTGGGAGAAATACAATATGATCCAACATTTGCTGCAAGGATTAGGGAAACCCAGAAAAACCTAATCAGATCATTTAACTTAAGTGTAATATTATTGATAAAATCATCATTTTTAAAATTAAAATAATCAATAAGATAAATCCCAAAATGATTGTCAATAAAAAATAAATAATCTAGAATGTGTCTAGAATAAAATTCTAAATGTCAGAGTATATAAAACAATTAAGATTAAAATAATAATAATACCTTAGGTATTCGTTAAAATAATTATTCATATACCTACATGACGCTATAATTTACATTAATCCCACGCGGCTTCATCATGTCTGTCGGAATATGAAAATGAAAATTATAATTATAGTTCGTCACTTAGATAGATATTATAAGCGTATTTTTGGCTTTTTCAAAATAATAAAGAAATACTCAGATAAATTGCATTAAAGTCTAGGACTGACACCACGCGACATTTTGACTCAATGTATCGCCTTTATTTTTTGATTATGTAAACAAAGAATAAATACGTCTCAATTATTTTCTATCTACATAACTAACTAATTATTGAAATTTCGTCATGATCTTTATTATAACTACGAATATTTCCTTACCATTGACATTTAGTTGTCTGTTATAATTTTTAATTCAGTGTGAAAGACAGAGAAGCAGATGTTTGTGACGAAAAAGAAAACAAATATGTAGTTTTATTTTTCAAAACAAAAAAAAATATTGTTTTCGCGATATACTTTGTTGTTTCTCAAAGAACATTTTAGGCGTTTTGCTCTATGACACAACATTTTCAACAATCACAAAACGTTACGGTTAACAACTGCATCAGACCCGTTGGTAGTCAACTGTATTCACCTTTTCTATACTCCTTAGGGCAAGTGTTATCAATTTTATTATAAAGTACAAAAACTAATTAAAGTTGCAAATTTTGCTCTAAATTGATTACAGAGCAGACGAGTCAATTACAATGAAAACGACTTTTATTGTGAAAATTACGTTTCAGAGAGGTGCGTGCATTTTTTTTCCTAATAGCTTACATTATGAGAACTCAGAATCTATTAATATCTTATTTAGATTTCGAATTGGTTTTTGAATAATGGAAACGTCATGTTTTTTTTACCAATCTCAGTAGACCAAAGTAATAATGTATTCATACGAGAGAACTGTACAAATGTCACGACGAGTGCTTAAACAAATATATCCTAAAAAACAATTCGATATAAAAATAAGATATTTGTAGATTTTGATTTCACATTAACGTATACTATCGGGAAGAATATAAAATTCGCATCCCTATAAGGTGTTATCCGGATATCCGACATGATAAATTGTTATTTTACTTAATTGTATTAATAATTAATAAAATGTATGATAGCTTTTGTCAATTTACATTATTAAGGCTACGTAATATTGTGTACTTAAATTCGAATATACTAATTAATTTATAATAAAGACTAGTTCATTATATTGATGGTAACCTAAAAATGATGTCATGGAAGTTGGTTTTGTTTTGCGATCTGACGTTGCGACTAGCTTTTTAATTAAATATTGTAAAAGAGAACAAGTTCAAACGGTTTAATATACATAGTATTGATAGAAAGTGCTACTGGTGTTACATTTTACGAGGCGTCCCTTTCTTTATACCTCTGAGCATAAAGTAATAACATATATATTCCTTAATCTATGCTCTGAGGCACTTAATAGTAGGAAAGTGGACCGCAAAATTTCGAACCAACTTGATACCGCGATGAAATGCACAATGGTCTTCCATAAAAGTGATGCTTAGTCCGAATTTGTTAGTCTGCTACGGCGGATCTTGCCAAAAGTAAGAAAAAGAGAGTCATTTCCGGTGCGAAAAAGGGGGTGTCACTTAACCCATCTGATACCGAAATAATAGTTATGGCATCAGTTAGAAATTTACTGGTAGATACAGCAAAGCGAAGTCTGCCAGTATTTTTTTTGCCGGAAGTGCTCGGCAGACGCTGTCAAAGATGACCATCGGGACCCCTAAATAAACCTATCTGATACCACCATGAAACCAATTCCGGTCGGTAGGTATGAACCCTCATTTCATGAATATATAAGTCTGCCAAGGCTTTTCCTGCCGAAACACCTTGGCAGACGAGATTATGTATGCAACACCCGTGGAACCCGTATTTTGAAATTATACCGATAACGGACATTTTTATTACTTTATGCTTATATTTGTATATTTATATGTCAATAATAAAATATTTTAATAGTTTATTATTATTTACAATACATATTGGGCTCGGCAGCGAAGGTATTTTAGTCGTAACGCATAACTGAACCTGTTCCTGTGGTATGGGAGCGGTACGGGAGGGCTGACAAGTGACGTATATGTGTATAGCGAGACAGTTCGGACACGTCATGGCACGTCACTTGTCACTCCTCCCGTGCCGCTCACATACCTCAAGAGCAGGGTCACTTATACGTCAGACCTATAATTACCGCTTTGTTGCACTCTGGTTTGCCTCATATAAAATAAATAATAAAATAATTTTAAATTACAATAGGTATCCTTTATTTACCTACACGAACAAAATATTTTTATTACACAATAAGAAAAGCCTTGGCAGACTTATATATTCATGAAATGAGGGTTCATATCTACTGACCGGAATTGGTTTCATGGTGGTATCAGATGGGTTTATTTAGGGGTCCCGATGGTCACCTTTGACAGCGTCTGCCGAGCACTTCCGGCAAAAAAAATACTGGCAGACTTCGCTGACACCCCCTTTTTCGCACCGGAAGTGACTCTCTTTTTCTTATTTTTGGCAAGATCCAAAAAAATCGGACTAAGCATCACTTTTATGGGAAACCATTGTGCGTTTCATCGCGGTATCAAGTCGGTTCGAAATTTAGCGGTCCGCTCTCCTACCAATTCTGTGACCACATCGTTATTGATAAAAATCCTACATTCCCGTATATTGCGAGTAACAAAGGCAAAGAATATACGTTCTTTCCGCTCATTCCAGCTGGAAACAGGGCCCGAAGGGGGTCAGAAATCTTTGGCTAAGTGAGAATGATCGTCCTCCACAGGCCCGTGCCTCGTTTAGCTTAGCCACCTGACGGTCAAGTAGATACATTATTTAGTATTGAAAACACTATTAATTAGGGCCGGATTTAGGGCAAGGCAACGGGGGCTGGAGCCCTGGGGCCTCCACAAGTGAGGAGCCGCCACAAATTAAATTTCTGAAAACAAAAAAATGCTTAATATATTTGGGAAATTACTGGGTGGAAATTACAAGTGACGGGCACCCACAAATGAATTTTCAAAAAAAAAAATGTCTTTGGCAAACATACACCATTTTTAGGCCATTTTTTTTTCCTTTTTAGGGTTCCGTAGCCAAAATGGCAAAAACGGAACCCCTATAGTTTCTTCATGTCTGTCCGTCCGTCCGTACGTCCATATGTCACAGGCATTTTACTTAAAAACTACTGAAGGTATACTAATGAAATTTGGAGTACAGGTGTCTTGTATAAGCCGCTACTTAGTTTGATTGTTAAATAACAAAAAAGTATATTTCTAGAGGGGGGCTCTCCATACATGTGACCGAAAACGAAAAAAAAAAATCAGCAAAGATTAAGGTTTCTAGATTTTTTTTTATTAAGAGAATATTTTCGGAAATAATCGCTCCGAAAGTTACATAAATTCTGTCCCCCCCCCCCCCCCCCCCCACCCTTTATTTTCTAAACGGTATTTTCAAAAAATGAGAAAAAAAATCAAATATAGAGCTTAATAAATACTTTGAATGAAAATTGTTTTCAACAAGATCGAATATATCGTTTTTGAGTTATTGACAAAAAACGGCGCTTATCAGCAAAAAGACGTAAGTGCCGTGAAGATACGCTCTTTTGCTAGTGCACTTTTTTCATATCGTAATTTTTCATTCTAAGTGCATTTTTTTTGGCCGAACGGTTGCGGAACCCTACACTGAGCATGGCCCGACATGCTCTTGGCCAGTTTTATTAAATTCACGCACGCACAGGTCGTAAACATAGACGCTACTAAACGAATTGCCTGCCGCGTGATCTTATATCTGACCAAAAACACATAAACGTGGTGAGCGCGAGTCACCTTACATGCTCCGTCTAGTGGAGATAGTATGTGGTAAAGAGCACATCCAAATGTAAAAAGTCTCCCTAATATTATCAAAAGCTAATGCAACCTTACATGCTACTTGAAGAACCACTTGCCACTCGCAGCCACTTACTTAACTCAGTGAGTAAACGTTGCTTTAAAATGTAAAAGGTTTCCCTGATACAATATTTAAAATCTCACTGGGGCCAGTTTTTACATGAAACATTAATTTATTCTACGTGGAGTGGTCAGAGGTTTTATCCTGGATGGCTAGAATTGAAGTAAAATGTATTATGTTACGTTTGTACGATATAAAATGCCATTTCTCTATTCCTGAGTGGATAATTGTTAAATGGAAACGCTTGCTCATTTCATGAATTTTAGTTAAAACTCTGTGCAGTTTAGCGAACATTTTAGCTTAGTAGCATTTTCGTTGTTCGAGCTAATGCGTCTATGAAAAATCAAAAGTGCTGGTCTCCTTTACATGATAATGGCGGTTTTATTATATGCTATAATTTATATCCGTAAAATTTATATGTTGCTTTCAAAACTTGACTCCGAGCAGTATCAAAACGTTAACAACCTACTCCCTAAAAACTGAACTGAATTCGGCAAAACTGACTTTGGCACAAGCTGCGAGCTGCAATATTTGAAAATCTATACTATTATGAAGTTGTAAAAATGAAATGTCTGTACATTGAAGATATTTTCAAAAAAATGATTGTTACGGACATTTTAGAGTTCACTAAAACGAAAAATACTTTTTTTGGATTTTTTGTATGTTTGTATGTGTCGTTATGGCATCACGCAAAATCAGCTAAACCGATTTCAACTATTTTTGGCACACGGGTAGCCGGATATCTCCAGATGGTTATAGAATACTTTTCACCCGACTGCGCTGAAGAAAAAAAGAGGGTTATGACTTTTTCCCCTCCGCGTACGAAGTTGCGAGCATCTTTTAGTAATAATTATAATAATGCATGATAATGCCAATTATGACAGAACTGGTTATCAGCAGTGGACGTCCGTGGCCGATAGATACAATATTTTGTCGGCTTTATTTTTTTCTTTCTGTACATTTCCTACCATGTATATATATATATATGGCTGATCCAAAATCATGTGTCTTTTATTCGGTGCACTTTGATAACCTTAAGCTATTTAGTATGCATATTTTTGTGTTGTGGTGGACAGAAGTAACTATGCTAAAAAACCGGAATAAAACGTTTTTTTTTATATAAACTGACCAGAGATTGACCTCAGGATCTCCACATGGCTTGGCGTGACTACAGGGTCGTGGGTTCAGTTCACTGGTTCAGGAACAACCTTTTCACTCTTGCCTTGAAGAGACCCAAATTATAATTTTCAGTAAATACACACGACGGGAGCGAGATCCATTCCTTAGCATTTCGCATCATTCTTTACTCAAGAAATCAAGTCGATCCATTGTTAAATAAACGAAGGACATACCAACAAACACACTTTGTCATTTATTATTGTTTAACAAACGGAAACAAATGGAAAGTTATTATACATACGTCGGGGACGGATTCATTCGGTAGACATGTCACTTTAAATACAATATTTAAAATAACACTCATCTTTGATATGGCACATTAAACTATCATATGAAAATAATACACTTTCGCGAAACTAATTTTCTTACTTAGAGTTAGCGTACAATTTTCACAGAAATGTTGATATTAAAATCGTGCTTCCAGTTTCATTCCAAACTCATATTCCCATCTTTCATATGAGCGGTTAAAGCGAATACACATCCAATCCGATCGCCAATCTAGTTGTAGACGAAATACCTCGCACGACTGAACTGTGGAATAAATTGCCACATGCAGTATTTCCGGACCGATGCGATCTTCAAACCTTCAAGAAAAGAGCGTACTCCCACCTGAAAGGCCGGCAACGCACTTGTGACTCCTCTAGTGATGCAATAGTCTATGGGCGACGGTGATCGCTTACCATCAGGCGACCCGTCTGCTCGTTTGCCCTCTATGCCATAAAAAATAAATAAAAAATATAAGATTTCGGATAGCACCCACCCGAGACTCCGGGTGCAGTGCAATTCGAATTTCAAAAAATCATTCTCCTATACGGCTTTATAGGAATACTAGAAGATGCCCGCAACTTCGTTCGCGGAGGAGAAAAAGTCATAACCCGTCGTTTTTTCTTCAGCATAGTCGGGTAAAAAGTATCTATCCTATAGCCATCTGGAGATACCCAGCTACCCGTATACCAAAAATTGTTGAAATCCGTTTAGCCGATTTTGCGTAATGAAGCCACAATTACACATACAAACATACATAAAATCCAAAAAATATTTTTCATTTTAGTGACCTCCAAATAGTCCATAACTATCATTTTTTTGTAAATATCTTCAATGTACAGACATTTAATTTTTACAACTTTATAATAGTATAGATGTGCTTCAAATTAAAATGATTTTGGCTAAGCGTTTTCTGTTGATAATTAATAAGTCGTGTTACCGTTATAAGTTAAAGTAACAAAGTAGAAAACAAATGTATGGAAACGAAAAGTCATAAGGCTACATACCTGCAATGCTGTGGAGTTACTACGACTGAAATTCAAAGATGTATCATGCCGACTTGTCCACTCAAATATTGATGAACAAATCCGGAGAGAGAGGTAATTTTCAAACTTAAAATTATGAACCTGATCACTCACTTAGCCTTCGTTTAAATGCGAGGTGATATAAATTCAACGCTACAAAACCTTTACTGATATAAAACACTTAAACCTAAAATCTTGATCACCTGAAAACGATGAAAGAAATATATGCTAAAAAATTTAGTTACAATTCTCCATGCATGTTCTATGATGTCGGTTTGCTGTTTCTATTATAATAAATTATGTGGTATTAACATGCGCTCTTTAACAATACAAGGTAAAAAATGTGAAGGTGCATTCCACCAGAATTTCGGGTACGTGACGTCATTCTTTTCATACTTCTAAGAAAGTTAGGAAGTAATTTTTTGGTATATCAATATTTTATGACTTGGTTTTTGTATCGGCAGTGAATTCTTAGACTTTTTATATGTTTTTAAGGTAGCTATCATAGCCGTCACGTACCCGACAAAGTGGAATGCACCTGAAACAGCTCACCAGTGCTTTGCATGACATGCAAAACACATTGTATTCATGAACGTAGCATAATTATTGCGGGTTCTTGAACAGCGATCAGAGGAACTGGAGGTTCTGGAACAGTTGTTATAGTATGATGTGAGTGGTGTATGCGTGGAACGGTTGGAGGGTGATTTTGGGGATGAGGGTACGGCTGTGATGAGAGGTTTCGACGATGACGTAGTCATGTGTGAGTCTATCTAGCTATGGCGTGGCATATAACATTATCCCTATGGATAATAAAACACTAACAACAGGATTTGAAGAAAAACAAACCAAATTAGCTCCGGCTTGTCCATATAAGCCGGAGCTAATTTGGCTCGTTTTCTCTACACATACTGTAGATAGCTGTCTGAAAATGGGTAGCTCGGTGGGAATCGAGTCCTATGCTGGACGCCACGCCACTGCCAAGTAGTGTCTTACCTTGACACCACTCCACACCATTCCACCACCCACGCACACAACTCAACAGCATACTACAACTGTTCCATAACACCCAATGCCTATGATCGCTGTTCCAGAACCCGCAATAAAATGCTACTCGTGTATCATCACGAAATTCGTAAAAATAATGAATGAAATAAAATAACACATTTAATTTCAGTATATATGTAGGTAGCTTCTATAGCGATTCAATCGGATACTTATTGTACGCAGTGGATCTGAGCTCTAATAAAATTGCTTCTAGCATCGTGTTTTTAATTATCTGCAAGAGGGATGATGAGTAAATATTAATAATTAGTCCGTCATGTAGTCCGCCTGTTGTTTACCTCTCCTTAAATGTATTGTTTTCTGTAGTACTCTGTTTTGTGAGGTGTGCAATAAAGAGTTATTGTATTGTAGATTAATAAAAAATATTGGTAACGTATTTTTGCTTTTTTTACGTAAATTAAAAATAATAGCGATACGTTGAGTCAAAATGTCGCACGTCACTCCTAGATACAAATTGTACTACTGTACATCAGAAGTGACGTCAGGAGCCCTGACACCTAAAATGTAATGCGATTTCTTATTATTTTAAAAAAGCAAAAAATACTTTTTTATTATCTAACTGATGGACTAATTAGAATTTAGATTTTCATAGCCTATCATCATGCCTATTTATAAATGTTGAGATTAGCTAAATATTTACAGAGTATAAGTACATACTAACTTAAATAATTATCTAGTTGTAGGTAATGCGGAAATTTCATGCCAAAATAATGTAATTTATTATTTTCTATCTAAATTCGTACCTACAGTCGGACAAGAAATTGGTGGTACCACCTTTTGTCTCTATTTCAATTATAGTAATGTTGAAAAGTGGTAGATCATTTTCTTGGCCGACCGTACAAAACAAACACATACAGCACAACTGACTTGGTAATTGTCAGAAATTGCATAACAATTGAAGATGGAATTAAGAATTCGGGATGAAATTAAGGAACACATTTTAAGAAATAATTTTCCGAAAGAAGTAATTTTGTGCGAAGAGAGAGATTTCCGAAAATCTGCTCCCTACTTGCCGAAACAGGATCGTAGAGCGGAAAACAGTATATCAATACGGCTAGGTTAGGTTATAACGAATAAGGCGACATAAAATCAACCTGAGAAAATGCGTTTTAATATTTTGATCTTAAAATCGCAGTTTCTGTAGTAACTTAGTGTCGTTTGATTCGTTCTTGCATAGCACCGTCCAGCTATATGACGTTCTCTGTAATACAACGATTATTCTTATACAATTATTCCCCTAGTCAAATCACCCCAATCCTCCGTGTGGCGAAAACAGGTAGCCAAGCCACTGGCATTAAAATAGCAGCGATTCACAGGCAAACTCGTTAGTCCTTCGAATTTTGCCGTCCAACATTATTCTTTTTGTATAACAAACACCGGATCACGAAATTGAGGAAAACTGGAGTTACCGAGGACTTTATCTCAGGAAACGAGTGGAAGAAAGGAAAATAATTGTTCAAAAGTACACAAAGTTACAAGTAATTTATACTTAGGTATACGAAGTTTGTTTAAAAAGAGAAACGTGAAAAGTTGGTTAAATGATTTCGGCTTAAGCATTTGGATGTTTCTTTGGGGTCACTAAGGGATTCGGCTGTTGTTGGAATACGGAATAATTAAAAAGATGACGTACTTAGCTGGCCATTGTGTCTGGCAGTTGACTTTATGAAAACAAAAGATTTACGTTCAAAAGTTTTGCTTCACAAACGTCCAATCGATAAACGGAATTTAACCTACAATAGTTGGGTATTAGCAGGCTTAGTTAGACTTTATAATTAAATTAGAAGGCATCCACAAATTCGTCAGCGGAGTAGAAAAAATCATAACCATCTTGTTTCTTAAGCGAAGTCGAGTAAAAAGTATCCTATAACCATCTGTGGATAACCAGCTACCCCTGTATCAAAAATGGTTGAAATCCATTCAACCGTTTAGATGTGGTGAATCCGTGCAGACGCACAAACATGGAAAAAATAAAATCGATTTAGTGACCTTCAAATAGTTCGCATCACTTATTTTTTGGAAATATATTCAATGTAGGGACTTGTTTTTACAACTCTATAATCTATACTATTATAAAGTTGTAAAAACTAAATGTCTGTCCATTGAAGATATTTTCAAAAAAAAGATTGAAACGGACTTTTGGAGGTCAAAATTAAAAATAAAAGTGTTTTAGATTTTTTGTATGTTTGTATGTGTCGTTGTGGCTTCATCACGTCAAATCGGCTAAACGGATTTCAACTATTTTTGGTACACGGATAGCTGCTGGGTATTTCCAGATGGTTATAGGATACTTTTTACACAACTACGCTGAATTCAAAAAAAGGAGTTATGACTTTTTATCCTCATTAAATATTAACTTTTATAGTTGCGGGCGCCTTCTAGTAGTATATATGACTTTATATTTATACTCCAACGCAAGCGCAACTTCGTTCGCGGAGGAGAAAAAGTCAAAACCTCCCTTTTTTTCAACAGAAAAGTCGAGTAAAAGGTATTCTATAACCATCTGTGGATACCCAGCTAACCGTGTACCAAAAATAGTTGTAATCCGCTCAGCCGATTTGGCGTGATGAAGCCACAACGACACATACAAACATACAAAAAATCCAAAACATATATTTTTCGATTCAGTGACCTCCAAATAGTTCCTTATGATCTTTTTTTAATATTATCAATGTATAAGACATTAAATGTTTACAACTTTATAAGAGTATAGATGTGAGCCATTAGCGAATTGAAAAACGCCAATGTATCTTGATCTCACCTTCGTACCCTCTCACGGCAATGTGTAAGTATAATGATAAACAATTTAACATATTATCCCCGAAAGCTTTTCTTTTTCTATTCTTACACGTCAATTTGAATACTTAAACGGATCAGCAGTAAAATACCTGAAGTTCCCATTCGTTTCCTCCCCCAGACCGGAAGCCACCTTCCCGTCAAACCAAATTCGGTCTCCCAACGACATCGTTACCGGGAAATACGGCGTCGTTACAGACAGACAATGCGACAAACCATAAGTATTCAACGCTGGCCTTATAAAAAATGGAACCCCAATAAACTACTAAAGCGGAGATTGTTTTTTAATTTGAATGATGGAAAGGGAGACGGTGGGATGATCAGGAAGCATTTCAAAAGACATAGGTACCTAAGATTGTTAAGATGGAGATCGGATGCTAGGCGTCATCATTACTGATAGTGATGCGCGACTTTGAATGATTTTAGAAATCGATAACTAGTTACTGTTTATTATACCATTCGAATAACAAAATAGTAGTGTACTAATAATTACGGTGGAATGAATGTTCGACTTTCGACTTCGACTGATGTACGAGTACGATGTGGCGATTACCGCTAAGTAGCTGTGCAGACTGAGGACTGTAAAAGCAGTCTGAACCCCTTTCGATAGCTGTAAGATCAGTATAGGTGAAGTGGAGAATAAGAAGTTACAGTTTGTATCGAAATTCCGTTCCCAAACCAATACTTCGGCTTTCTATTGTAACTATGATATCTATCTGATTGAAGCTAATTGACTTGACGATTATGATAACTTTCCTTTGACTTGTAAGTATTTCCGATGGCTGGTATGTAGTACCGATAACTGATTAGTATGAGGACTATTTCTATATTTGTGTGTTCATTCGTATGGCACACATAGTGGAGTTATCGTCAATAGAATTAGCTTCGGCTTTTATACTAGGCCGTATATTGGTTAGGGAGGGGGTAATTTTATTATTACAATTATCAATTGTTGTGCAACATTTTAGATTTCCATGGAAAATTACTAGTTGTTATGCGATGTTATGGAATAGTTGCGAAATGTTGCGCAGTTCCTATGGAAAGTTTACATACATCAGTTTACTATGTAATTTATCGCCTTATGGGCTTTGTATAAGTGATATTTGATTCGTACATATGAATCTTATCCCTTTGACTGTTTCGTCAAAGTAATGATTTCATATCTTTCTATCCGGATAGAAAGGTATGAAATGAATTTATCGAATAAATTAACTTTTTATTAGCTTATCAGCTATGTAGGCATTCTAGGTCTTATACTAAGTCTATATAATACTATAATTGTGGGGTCATCCGGTACAGTAGCGTTGGGCGACTTTGAATGATACTAGTAAAATTATTCGATTTTTAAGTTGTCTAACTGCCGGCGCTGACGATGGCTTGGCGCCGTGTGACTTCGACTTCGACTCGAGCCGTTTTGGGCGAGATGAACAATCTTCGGCCGATAGCGGCCACCGCCCGTTGAGCTCTCACTCTCTCTAAGTTCTCTGAGTTTCGTTTTGACTTCATTCGAATGAATCTCGACTATTCGAATAATTCGAATGAACTTAAAAGTCGAATGACTCGACTAGAATCATTCAAAGTCTACTGACAACAAAGATTACTGGCAAGAACATTGAAAGTACATTGACTGTAAGATTTGATAGAATGACGCCAAGAATGAAATCTCTGGTTATAGGATACTTTTAAACTGACTTCGCGTACGAAGTTGCGGGCACCTCCTAGTATCATAATATGACGCCCTTTTAAGAAGTAATGGGCTGTGTCAACACAAACTGTTTGCAATTCCCAAATTGAATTTTGCCTACTTTGAATGCTATTAAATTTCTAAGGTGCTCAAATCATATCACTGAATAATGTATCAGATTCTTTATTATTGGCTAAATCTTGTTTATTTTTGACAAAAACAAAGCACGCCTTTGGGGATAACTGCGAACAAAAGCAGTCCCAATTCATCTTTTGATATTTCGCGGTGAGACCTAGAGGTCTCTGCGACCTCTGGCGTGTTATCTAAAAGGTTGTTTGAAATTCAGCTATGCTCCCAGATTTATGTGAAGTGTGGAGATAAAACCAGAGATGGAATATCAGTTTTGAGCGAATCAGCCTAAAAATTGACGAGATAAAATCCCGCAAATAAAACAAGTGGTAGCCTAAATCTTTCTTTGCATACTGCGGTATAGTCAACAGCAAAAGTTTATGATCATTTTAGTTCCTTGTCAATAGCAGTATTGTTACGTCAGACTATACTTGTATACCTCAAATCACTAAGCGGTGTTCACTCACTTACTTATTCTTCAGGAACTTTGAGTATGTGAGATGAAAAATAGTTACAATGTAGTAGACATGCTTCAGTTCATTTCATTTCTATAGTCACAGGCTGTGGAGCTTCGGTACAAGACGTCAAGCATACGAGTACTCGTATCATCTGCGACTGCCCACTCTTCAAATACTACGGAAAGCCTGCAGATATTATATTCACCCTGGAAAATTACTCAATACATTGGATTAATGCAATCTATGTTAATTTATCTATACTATTATAAAGTTGTAAAAATTAAATTGGACGACACTGAATCGAAAAATATTTTTTTAATTTTTTTTGTACGTTTGTATGTTCGTATGCGCCATCGTGGCTTCATCAAGGGTAGCTGGGTATCTCCAGATAGTTATAGGATACTTTTTACCCGACTACACTAAAGAAAAAAAGACGGGTTATGACCTTTTTCTCCTTCGCGTACGAAGTTGCGGGCGCCCTCTAGTAAATATATATAAACGATTGTTTATTTATAAGCCATATGAATAAATAAATATAGTCACCTCATTGATATCATGATACGACCCAATAGATATCAAGTATATTTTACATAACTTATATTTGACATAATAGTATAGTATGTATCATGCGTTGCATAAAATAGTCTGTAAGTGATATGTACCCACATTTAATAATATATAAATAAAATAAAATAAAAATAAAGTCGCAATACCATGGTCTGTTATCTATTTATAGCTAATTATTTTGACAAGCGTATCTGCTGTGAATCAGTCGTTAGTTAGGGCTAACATACCAATGTGAAATCAAGCATATTTAAGTACCTAATGGATCAATCTATTAGTCCTAGAATTTCCCCTAATTTTTAAAAGCTTATTATTTTTTTGATACTGCCCACCGTAAGGATGAAAAAACACAGATTCGTAATATTAATTTATTATGTAACATCATCGACGCGAAAACCTTTTGTCCGGAAAGTGTGTCAATGTGTTTCGAGCAACATTTTAACATAAGTCATCAAGTGACCCTTCTCTGGACAGGGCCAGCCGAAAAACACTGGCCTATTGTGCCCGACATAATTAACTATGTCGGCTATTGTCTCGTAGACAGACGGACAAATGATAAATTGGTTAAAAAAATGTACGTAACGAAAATACATGCCTTTTTGCAGATGGTTTGGGAAATAATTATCTTTTTCCGGCGGTTCGTTGGTTTCGTTGATGAATAGTTCTGAAAATCTAATATTATTATGTAGTTAATGGTATTGAGCTAACGAGATGAGTTCAAATCGACCAAGGCTGACTTACTTATTTTTTTCGAGAAAGCAGCGAAGTAATACGACGTTACCCAGATGCCACAGCAATACAATAAAAAAAAACATTATTCAAAAATTCACGTATAGAACGAGGTATTGATATTATATTCGGAGGTTTTGAACTTTGCTCGGCATATGGCGACGCTAACGCTTCCTTTTCGATGACGTGATATGCCGTCTTTGGCTCTCAAAGGGTTAATACTACATTTTTATACCCTGCCAAAATCGGGTTTGATAAATTTGAAATATTTATCAATGTAAGGTCTGTTGTCTGTAGCAACGTGGCTTTACAACAGATGTACCGATTTTGACTTAATTTCTCTATGTGTTTAAGTTGATTTCATCAAGAATGTTCTTAGCTATAGTTAAATAAAATCGGCTTAACCGTGTCAAAATTACCACCTTCTTACTAGATCTTTCGGGTTTTTTATTAGTTCCTTTGTAGATAAAGTGGGCTATCCTCAGTGCCATGACGGCGGCGCACGATCTTCATTATCCAGCAGTAGACTTCCCTTTATTAACTTCTTTAGACTGATATGATAAGGACAATGATGGGAGTCAAAAATCTGTTCCAAGCTGGAAGCTGGCTCTTAAGTGCATTGTTTGGACACCATATCCAGGGAGTGTCTGGTTAAATTTCAAAGAATGAAACAAGGACTTTTTGTCAATAAATAAATATGCGTACATACTAAATCAAAAACTATGATAGCTGGGTCCCGGCCAAGGTATCATAAACACATCCCATAAAGCGGGAGTTATCGCGATGGGCGTCTCGGGCGCTCGAACCATTCGCGCGAGCTTTAAACGATCTTTGGGGCATTGGCGACACCCACAGTCGGAGAGGTTATCAAGCATGTATAAGCCTCACAAAGCGGCGCCACTAGCGACATCTAGTGGGATTTAGTAGAACTACGCAACTCTCCTTCCTCCTAGTGGCCAATAGATGGCGCATCGCACAACGCTCTTCCGAAGTACTGAATTTCCATTTAACTTCTATCGTTAAGCATGACTTCTGCCTTGGGAAACATATTTTTATTGCCCTCGCTACCTTCATATAAAAAAGTAAAGAAGAAGAAGCGAGATGAAGATAACTATATTGTAAACCATCTTAATGATACTCACTGAGTTATTGCTGAAGTTGTTGCACCATTGTTACAAGCTACGGTAAAAGAGGTTAACGCAGTACAGTCACCAGCATATATATCTGCCATAACAAAGGGGTCAAAAATATTTTACTCGTCCTAACCGCCATAGTAATGTAGGCGTGTCAGATATTTGTGCGCACTTTGTGGCAGATAGTAATGCTAGTGACTGTACACTGCCTACAAGTTAAAGAAATGCCTTGCTTTTATCGTTGCTTGTTCACCGTGTGTCTGGAAGTCTGAAGGTGGTTTAAAAATAAATAAATCGATTTCTGGTTTGAACATCCATTTAATCTGTTGCTTATGGCTATTGATTTAACACCCTAAAGTATTGGCTCACTAATCGTAGTATACGTTTTTTCTGAGCAAGACAGAAAACAAATCATACAGTTTTTGTATTTAACAACCTATATTCACCAACTTCTACTACAATTTGTGATACAATATTATAGGATATTAAATCAGTAGCAATAAGCAACTGATTAAATGGGTGTTCAAACTAGAAATCGAAAAAAAAAATTAATAGGGCCCACAGGACGGCCACCTGCAATATGACTAACTCGCCCCATTCGTAGCTCGCTATATTGCCAAGTCCGTATTTTTATGCTTTTTTCTTTAATAATAATTATTACGAGTATTACACAGGGACAAGCTTACACAAATCGACCTAGACCCAAACGAAACAAAGCTTGTACTATAGGTACTAGCCGGGGACGATGTACATAATAAATAGAAATATAATATTTAAACTTAAATACATAGAAAACATCCAAGACCCAGGAAGAAACATTCGTGCACATCAAACACTTACCATGGAAGGTACATGAACCCGGGACCGCCAGCTTCGTAGGCCGTTGTGCAACCCACTGATTGTGAGCCAAACGAGTCGTCGATTAACGGTGACCTAAGTTTTCTATCCTCATATATATATTTTTCGTTAAAAACGTTAAGTGATACTTGTTATAACATTCCAAATGAGGAGAGGGTGATTTTAAGTGACAGATACATTACATAATAACGACTGATTAGTCCTCTTTTATTATGTATTTTCGACCTTTTACATGTCTCACTCACCGCTTTAAGAGCTAGTGTGGCTGTAAGAAGAGGCTCCAAAAGACAAGCTTGCCCGCGGCAACCTGTAGTAAATCGCTCTATTTACGGGGGGTCTACCTGCTCTACGACTTTCCCGCTCCACTCTCTTTGACTCGTTGACTGTGGTCTATCTGTTAATTCAATCCTTATGTATACTCGGAGGTGTTTTAAGATTCTTTGATGGTCACTGTCTTGTCTGCGTCTTGTTCACCGCTTCAAGAGCCCGTGTGTTCATAAGAAAAGGGTCCAAAGGACAAGCTCGCCCGGCGGCCACCTGCACTAAACCGCACTATTTACGGGGGGGTCTACCTGCCCTATGACTAACTCGCCCCTCTCGTAAATTTGCTTGCTACATCGCTATGTGCGATCTCCACTTTTTAGGGCCCCGCAGCCAAAATGGCAAACATGGAACCCTTATATTCGTCATGACCGTCCGTCCAACCGTCTGTCCGTCCGTCCGTCTATCCGTCCGTATGTCACCGGCATTTTACTCAAAAATAACAAGATTTACATTGATGAAATTTGGAGTATAGGTTTCTTGTGCGCTAGTTATTTTGATAGTTAAATTATATAATAAAATACATCTTGGTAGGGAGGGAGGGGGGCACTCCATACATGCAACCGAAATTGGAAAAAAAGCAAATATCATTGCGTGGCACATATATCCATCGACAGATGTTTTAAAAACATTTTGAGGTTTCTAAAATTTTTTTTTCATATAGTGGATATTTTCGGAAATAAACGCTCCTAACGTAGCATAAATTGTGTCCCCTCCCCCCTCTATTTTCTAAACCGTATGTCCAAAAAATATGAAAATAATTACAAAGATGAAGCTTAATCAATACTTTCAACGAAAATTGTTTTCAATAAGATCGAATATACCGTTTTTTGAGTTATAACCAAAAACCAGCATTTCTCGACAAAAGAACGTAAGTGCCGTAGAGATACGCTCTTTGGCTAGAGCACTTTGTCATATAGCGTTTTTTTCACCTGTAGTGTGCATTTTTTCGTATGAACTGCTGCGGAACCCTACATTGAGCATGGTTCGACATGCTTCTTGCCGGTTTTTTATTTAACTGTATCAGTTTAATTTTCTGTTATCGGAACTTGACGAAAACTGCAGACGGAAACATTGTTTCTTTTACTTCATATCAAATACATATATGATATACTTAAAGCACAGTCAGGAAGCTGGTTAATACACAATGATTCTCAAACAGTAATTTGGATACAAGGCTTATGTTAACTAAGTATGATTTGATTGATTTGATATGCTTAGTGCCTAATGATATATACTGCCATCAAACTTACTTTAAATAGTTAAATCTCAATTCCCTAAGTGTATAATGTGACTAAATCACCCACCACGTGTTCTGAAGGACCCTGGAGGTACCTTCACTGAGATTGCCTTCTCCTTAGTTACAATATGCTCACGACGGGGACACAGTTAATATACTACAGTAGGTCGCTGCTGTGCCGCAAGTGAAGATCCCGAACGATTTTTGGCTCCTAAGAAGATGACTGACTTAGTTCACATGAAGATTCTAATTAGATGCTCTATCGCAAACTGTGCTGACGTATCCAAAATTAAAAGGTTCCCAAAATTTAATGATCTATAAACGATTTGTTCCTAAAAAAATGATTTTTACTCCTTAACGTGTAAACTTTAAGGTTTAAATATTTCATGTTTTAAATACCATGACTAGTGTTTGATATTTCCCTATTTTAATGTTTCAATGTTTCCCTATTTCCGGCTGAAATGGAAACTATTGCTTACAGTACAGGACTAATAAAAGGCATAATTCGTTTTCAGGTCGAGGATGATGCAACATCAGTTTTGCTTACCGAAGTCTGCACCAAAATTGGATTTTCAAAACACTGCTGAAGAACCCGCCTGCTACTTAATATGGGCTAAATTCAAATTAAAAAAATATTTATCAGATACGTAACATTGATCCAATTTGTTAGTAAACTGCATAGTATTGAAAATAAGAGTAAGTAAACAATGAACCACGTGGTTAGAATTCTGAGGCAATTCAATGTAGCAATTTTTTTTGCTATTTTACGAAAATCTTGGTGTTTTACCATCACGATCTTTACTTTATTTCTAAAGTGAATTTCTACACTAAGAATTTCTTAAAATACAAATAGCTTGTTTGCTTGCTCTACTTATTGATCATTGATGAATTATTGGGTACTATTATCATGTTTTAAATCATTATCGCTGTTATTATTAATTTTTTACGTCGTCGCAAAACATTTTTAGTGACGTGTATTAGTATTGTTGATCTTAATTTATTTAGATTATTAAGTACCTAGTTTAGAACTTAGTATAAGAATTTGAAACACCATTGTAATTGTTATTGAATAAATGTTATTATGACATGATATGACACAGATCCAAAAAATTAAAAAAAAATCCTTATTTTGTACCTTGCAAGGGCGCACGCTCTGCCAATTGAGCTACAGAGCCCAGTCAGCTTAGCTTATCCAGACAAGCTGACTGGGTTCTGAAAGGCTCGGAGTTTGTATTTCAAGTTTTTTTTTTGTTGTTAAAGGTGTATTGACGAGACACGAGAGTGTTCTTGGTGGGTTATTCAAGAATTTTTGTCCAGCCGTTTGTATATCATCAGCTATTTCCTAGATGTGTCGAAGATATAATATCGTTCAATAATACTTGTCTTATTTAATCTCAAGCAAATCCCAAACACAACTCTTTATCTCCCACTTAAACGGGTATTCTATAAATCGCTAAGTAGCTATTCGGCCATTGTGTTCGTAATAAGACAAAGGGAAACGAAATAATAAATTATTAAGCATCGCTTGACCCAGTTGCTTAATCCTTTTGTGTAGCCAAGATTAAGAACTCAAATCCTGGAGGCAATCTCTTTGAACGAACAATGTTGGTAAAAAGTTGCAGCTGGTTGCTAAGCAATTACGAATATCCGTGTTGAAACTACGCAGACGTATGATACATCAAGATAAAAAAAAATAGTATTCGTATTATAGGAATAAAAGATGATCGCAACGATATTCGCGGAGGAGAAAAACTCATAATCCTTCTTTTTCTTCAGCGTAGTCAGGTAAAAAGTATCCTATCACCATTTGCGGGTGACCAGGTCTGTGTGCCACAAATAAGTAGTTGAAATCCGCTTAGTCGTTTTGGTGTGATGAAGCCACGACACGCATACAGACATGCAAAAAAAAGATTCAGTGACCTTTAAATAGTCCATATAAGTTTTTTTTTATATTTTCAATGTACAGATATTTCATTTTTATAACTTTTTAATAGTATAGAAGTTCTGATTCTAAATCAGATTCATGGATCTGTAACAAAATTTTCCTGCTCCAGCTAAAAGAGATTTGGGCCAATGAAGTGAAAAAAAAGGCCATTACGGTACCTTAAATACTTGCGCGTGTTGAGAATTCCGCGTTTCAACTGAAGCTGCCGTTTTAATTTTTATTTTAAGAACATTTTTATCATTAAAAAAAAACAATTTAACGGATTATATCGCGTATATTATCTCATTTTTGTTCCCGACGTTTCGGAAGCTTTCCAGCTTTCCATGGTCACAGGTGGACTGAAAAAGGTGTATTTTCCTCTGTCAAAGTTACAATTTGTGCAAACTACCCATTTTTGAAAAAAACAAATAAATGTGTACATACATGCCAGATGGGCCTAAGCTGTAAAGACAGTTACACATGTGCCAGAAGGGCTTAATTATTTTATTCTAATAATTTACCAAGAAGCATTTCACAAATGAGGCGTACTGAGGAGAAAAGAAACGCTGCAAAGAAAAACTCCCAGGCTACCTCATTACTAATTATAATATTTAAAAAACAGAGACTATTAAACTACTTTTAAACAGATAAGATATTTTACACTGTTCGGAAATTAAGGTTTTGCAGTCCTGTGTCTCGCTTGTTCCTTGATGAGATGTATTACAGGATCCCAAGCTGGTGGTAGTGACAATCCATCTTCTCTATTGAAATTAGGATGCTTTTTAATCTCAATAGCCTCGTAGCATTCTGGGAACATATTTTTTTTCTTTGGCAAGGATAGAAGGTTTATCAAACTTAATTGAGTGGTTTGGTTTGTCAATGACATGTTCACAGACTGAAGACCTATTACACCGACGGTGCTTGACATCTGCTATGTGCTCCGTCACCCGGGTTGATACACTGCGTTTCGTTTGACCAATGTATGAAAGACCACACTCGCAGTCCAGCTTATAAATGCCTGCACTCTGCTAAGGGGTGCTACTCTTCACGGGTCTAAGGTATTGAGACACCTTCTTCAACGGCTTGAAATATGTTTTATAGAAGCGCGCTTCAAGATGTTTCCGATCTTGTCTGTGACCCCTTTCACATATGGTAATACGGCAGGTTTACGCTCGATTGTTGGTTTCTTTATACTGGGATTCTGCTTGGAACGTGATATCTGGAGCTCGTTGGCTCGAAGCGCACGTTTGACATTCTGCAACTCAGCAGTCAGATGTTGATTGTCGCAGATACCCCTGGCTCTCTGAAACAAAGATTTACCCACTGTAGCAAGTTGACAGGGATGGTGGTGAGATTTGCCATTCAAATACCTATCTGTATGCGTAGGTTTCCTATATACAGTATGACCTATGTCATTGTTAGGACCTCTAATTACTAGTACATATAAGAATACAAGTGAATTTTGATTTTCCAACTCCATAGTGAATTTAATTTTACTATGCATGGAGTTCAGATGGTCTAAGAAAGCTGAAACACTAGATCTAGGTAAAATAGTAAAGGTATCATCTACGTATCTTTTAAAGATCCTCGGCTTGACAGGTGCCAATGAAAGCGCTCTGTCCTCGAAGTGTTCCATGAAAATGTCGGCGACGACAGGAGACACCGGAGACCCCATTGCCACACCATCAACTTGCCCGTAGAATTCACCATTCCATAGCATATAGCCAGATTTAAGGCAGTGTTGTAATAACTCAGCATATTCTATTGCCATCTGTTGTTCACCCAATCTTCTTTTCACAATTTTGATACATTTTTGAACTGGTAGGCATGTGAAGAGAGACTGGACATCAAAACTGACCATAACTTCGTCATCAGTTAGTCTCAAATCCTTAATCTCACTGACAAAATGGTATGAGTCCCTTGTGTATGCTTCCGTCTTCCCTCGCAGTAAAGAAAGCACACCTGCTAAGTGCCGAGCTAATCGATAGGTAGGAGCATCGATTTGACTCACTATAGGGCGTAACGGAGCACCAGGTTTATGTAGCTTTGGTAACCCGTACAACTTTGGTGGCACCGGGCAAGAAGGCACTAAACTTTTCACATCCAGTTTAAGATGTTCAGAGTGCTTACGTATCAGCTCGGCTGTCATTTTTACTACTTTCGCCGTTGGATCTCGCTTAACAAGCTTGTATGTTGTAGCGTCTGACAAAAGTCTTTTCTCCTCAGTACGCCTCATTTGTGAAATGCTGCTTGGTAAATTATTAGAATTAAATAATTAAGCCCTTCTGGCACATGTCTTTACAGCTTAGGCCCATCTGGCATGTATGTACACCTTTATTTGTGTTTTTTCAAAAATGGGTAGTTTGCACAAATTGTAACTTAGACAGAGGAAAATACATCTTTTTTCAGTCCTCCCGTGACCATGGAAAGCTGGAAAGCTTCTGAAACGTTGGGAACTAAAATGAGATAATATACGCGATATAATCCGTTAAATTGTTTTATTTCAATGAGTAATAATCGCGGAAACAGAAGAAAACATTTTTATCTTTCGCACGGGTTGACAATGAACATTGTCATCTAGAAATGCCATTTAATATGATTTAACTTAAAATAGTCAACCACTGGAGATAGCATACGGTCGCCAGAGGCGTGTACAGGGCTTTTAGCCAGGTAAAGCAGTTTCTCTGTGCCTATATAGAGTCCTGGTCGTTCAGGGTAGGCAGTATCTCTGTGCCTATGTGGAACCCTTACAAAAAAGATAGGTTTCAACTTTGTATCCTCCGCGTACAAAGATGCCCCTTCCAATTACCTATTAATTAAATTTTCACTTTACACGTCATAGCAGTGGTGTGGCGGCCATATAAGCCGATTCCCACCGGGTTGCCCAATGACAGGCTTATAACCACGTTTTTCTTTAAGTATGAGTAAATGAATACGATTCGGCTTCCCTTGTAATTCTCCTAACGCCACGCCTCTTCGTTATAGAGATACAAATTAGTTTAGTTTCATATCAGTAGGTTAGTTTCATTTTACGATTGTGAACATGATGTCAACATAAAATTAATCGGCACAAACCAAGGCATAAGGTATAGGCATATTTTAACCCCTCGTATACCATGACCAAAATTTGGTCGATGGTATACCACAATCAAATTGTCGTTATGCTAAAAAAATTCCTGCTTCGCACGACTGAACTGTGGCATGAATTGTCGCTCGCAGTCTTTCCAGACAGATGCGACCTTCAAGCCTTCAAGAAAAGAGCGTGCTCCCACCTGAAAGGCCGGCAACGCACTTGTTTTCCTCTGGTGCTTCAGGCGTCTTTGGGAGACGGTGATCGCTTACCATCAGGCGATCCGACTGCTCGTTTGTCCCCTATAACATAAAAGAAACTTTATGACATTTTAACATAGTTTAAATTCGCAGCGTGGGAAGGCCAACCGCAAGGTGGTCGGTAGACTCGCTGGATGCGGGTTGCCTCTATCCGAGACCATGTGGAAATTGAGGAGGCCTGTGTTCAGCAGTGGACGTTATATGGCTGAAATGATGATGATGATGATGAAATGCTCTGCGGATCCGTGTCTACGCGTAGGTACGATAACCCCTGATAAAAAAGAGGTGGGTGTATAGAGGCGTGTGTATCTGTGTCTGACACCCTTTGTGAGAATTTTCAACCATTGCGGTAAACGAGTTCAGGAATGGAGACTGCGTCTTGGCAGATATAATGTGGGGCGCCGTCCTGCTAGGTGAAAAGGAAAAGTGGCTAGCAGCGATTGCAAACTAAAAGCCCAAGACCGAGTCCAGTGGCATGCCATGGCAGAAGCATATATCCAGCAATGGACGGAGATAAGCTGATGATGATGATGATCTGTGTATCTAGTTTATCAGTGGCATTAAGTTCCTAAACATACAATTATATTTTATTAGTTTTTGGATCTGAAAGAGGACTTGATCGAGAATGTTCGTAGCTTTGATTAAAGATAATCGGTTTAACAATAGAAAATGTGCATGAATTTGTATTTTTACTTTATTATAGCTCATTAATGTAACGAACAGTAAAGATTCTTTTTTTGAATAACTATAAAAATAACCGAAATATAAATAAACGACCAAACATTTGATCCTATTTCTTTCTAGCAAGAATTTAATATGGAGTATGGCCGTAGTGTCGTGTGACGTAATAGTACATGTCGGACCTCTCTGTCAAATCGCTATCTAATTAAATAGTAGTTTATAATGCCTATATATCATCCGCATTTCTTGGCCGATTTTAATTTTATTTTACTTTAGGTTTGTCATATTTTTTACGGTTTTTTTATATTTTGTAAAGACAAGTGATACATAAAATTCATGCATTTTTACTTGTCAAAGGTGTACAATTAATAACGAAAGTAAAATTGAATGAAGCAATGTGACCATAATAGGCCGCCTTTATATTGACGGGGTATGAAAATCAAAATTCTAATTAGTCCGTCAGTTAGACAACCAAAAAATATTAAATTTTTATTTTTCAAAATATTAAAAAAATACTATGATGAATCGAATTACAGTTCAGAAGACGGAGCTCGCGCTCGTAAGATCACTACTCCTAGGTAAAATTTGTAACTAGGAGTGACGTCACGCCACATTTTGACTCAATGTATTATCTCCTTTATTTTTTGATTACGTTAAAAAAAGAAAAAATACGTCTCTAAATTTTTTTTATTGAGCCATCATCCCTATTATTCAGCGATGTGTTGTGCTCTGAATTTCGTAACTGTTTATATTCATTACAAAACCATTCAATGGGCTTTGCCGTGCCGCTTTTGATTAGGGGAGACCGGGTAAGGTTATTGTCTCACGGCTCGCTTGTCACAGCGGCAATAATGGACTATGAACCGGCGTCAAAAGTTCGCGTCAGCTATATCTCCCTCCTATATAAAGCTCTCGCGATCTTTCGACAGTTGATGAATTTACACGTTCGTTCAGATTTCTGTTAAGGCCGACGTTCGACAATCAACCCGTGAGAGAACCTTACCCGGTCGCTCCTAGGTATTATGATATTCATATTCCGTTTGTGAAATATCAAAAGATATGCCGCGAAATTGTCCATTAGGATCATTGTCAACTATGACGAGTTAATTCTTAGTTGCGAGAACAGCGAGTCACGTGTCCATACACTCGCATCAGGTAACCATGCGCACTCATTAGCTAAAGCACACGGAAAGCTGTGACACATTACGGAGAGGAGCGAGAGCGCTAGCGTTTGAGCTGGAGAATTCTCGAACGGTTCTGGGTGAGTCAGAAAAAATTAGCTTTAAGTGACCCAAAATTTAGCAAAATTTTCAATATTTCTCAAGTGCTTTACATTCGTAGAAATGTAAAACAATAGGGAACATGCATGATTTTTTTTTATCGCTTTTTAACTAAATATCAAATTGGCCAATAAATACGCATAGTATAGGTATTTTAAACTAGTAATTAGACAGAGAGGTCCGATATGCACTGTTACGTCACAGTGCACTCCAGCCATATAAACTCCATATTAAATTCTGTTTGGCTTATATCTTGATTATTTTTATAGCTATTCGAAAAAATATTTTTTGTACTGTTTATTACATGATTGAGCTTTTAATAAAGCATAAATTAAAATTCATGCATATTATATATTAGATTATTATCAAAGGAACGTTATCAAAGTGCAAACAAGACATATAGTGAATCTATTATGTGTCCAAAATAAATAAATAAAATAATAAATAAATAAATAAATATCAGGGACAATCTTACACAAATCGACCTAGTCCCAAACTAAGCAATGCTTGTACTATGGGTACCAGGCGACGATATACATAATATATACAGATACATTATAATACGACCCAGGAACAAATATTCATGCTCATCACACAAACACTTGCCCTGGCCAGGAATCGAACCCGGGACCGCCAACTTCGTAGGCCAATATCCACTAATAATATCAATATCCACAATATATGTAGGCAAATATCCACTGCTCCCCCAGTAATCAACTATTCCTAAGCTCTTAAAGTTATATTTTTCCGCTAATCATCCTTCTTTATTAAAAAAGATAGTCGGACAGATTGTGATCCGTTTACAGTTTAATGGCTCAACACGGCTCGTTATAAACTTTTTTTTTCATGTGAGAAGAATGGTATAGTCCGCAGGTTATTGATAGAGTACAATTTTGCCGTATATGTCGTAAACTCAAAGAGGGTCTTGGCCTCTGACACGAGAGAACGCGACTCCTTTTCTTTTCTGCGCCACTTCACGCCAATCGAGTACTCCGAGGGTGGTCAAATATTTGTGGGCTTCATCGCTCCAGTGGTATCTGGAGCAGCCCACCGGACGTTTTCTACTGGGCTCGCCCTCATACGCTCCCCTCACTGCACGATCGTCTCCCACCCTCCACCGTCCAAATGAGCGAGCCGACGTGTTGCCATGACTTATGTTCGGCATCTTTATCGCCTTCCAGTTCCTTGTTCTTCCTCCGCCTCCAA
Organism: Hedya salicella; assembly: GCA_905404275.2. NCBI lineage: Eukaryota > Metazoa > Arthropoda > Insecta > Lepidoptera > Tortricidae > Hedya > Hedya salicella. The sequence continues at coordinate 18,712,352 of FR990112.1, forward strand.
CTCCCGTCCTCATTCTGGGTTGGTCCCAGAATCTTCCGCCAGATTTTCCTCTCTGCCACTAAGACCTTGCTCTCTTCTTCCTGGGTCAGTGTCCAGGCTTCACACCCATACATCCAGATTGACTTCATGACCCCCCCCTTCCCCCCCACTTACACTATGATAAAATTGTATAGGAACTCTGAGATGACCCCGGTAGTGTTGATAGTGTGAAGGGTCGGTAAGCTAGCTACGCCTAAGCGTAGCTAGCACGAAATCACGCCACTGACCTAAGTCAGTGGCGTGATTTCGTGTGTATCCTCCTCGTGTAAGCAAAAGGAGCTAAAACTGGCCATGCCACCGCTCCTCTAGACACTAAGCTCTGACTGCAAAACAGTGCGTCTCATCAACTTGAATAGTCTGCAAACATCAGACGGATCAGTCGCCAGACGGCGCACGTGACACATTACTCCTAATCCCTAAGAGTGCTTTTTGAACGGCAAAAAGAATAAAAATCCAGCCTGCTTTGAATCCAGACATAATCAGTATGTGATAGTTATAGCCGTATGTGGAGTACAAAAAAATTATGGGACAAGGAATAGATTTTCTTTGCAAAAGGAGAATACTCAGTCAGGTTACCCACGGAAAAACAAATCCGAACAAAAGGCTAAGATGAAGAGCAATATAGTTATGAAATTTAGAGCAAAAACGCGCCATTAAATAATATGGTCAAATTGATTAATTCGAATTCTTCGTAGTCGAAAAATTTGTGCCTGAGTTTGAGTCTTGGATGTTTTCTATATACTTATATATATACGGTGGAAATAAATTATTAGCCCTAGAGGCTTATAATCCTTAACATATTTTACTTAAAGGATTTATTTTATTTTCCTAGGATCTGCATTCACAGATTTGAACCGGAAATAAAACTAAAAGTGCTAAGCCGGTTCGACCGCCTAGGAGTTACGGTACCATCGCCGAATACATAAATATGTCCCACCTGCAAGGCCAGCAACAGACTTGTGACTCTTCTGGTGATGCTAGTGTCTATAGGCGCCGGTGATTGCTTACGTCCAGGTGACCCGTCTGCTCATGTATATATATATATAAAATATAAATATATATACAGCCAGGACTTCTTCTTTTAAATGTATAGATATATATATATATATATATGTATCTATATATATATACGTTAAACATAAAACACATCTCGATGCCGACTACGTAAGTGGCAACGGGCATAAGGAAATAGCTGTTATCCCTTTAAGAGTACCCACCCCATAACCCTCCTCCAACCTCCCCCCCGCACCGCTCCGCCCTAGCATTTAACCACTAGAGATGACAAGCCGTGTCATTAGCAAACAAATTTTGCATGCCCTTTTAGCGGGAGGCGCGGTAAACACGTACAGTCAGCATAATATCGACGACCGGTTTGGCTCGGGAGTAACGTTACCTGCGAAGCTGAAGGTCCTGGTTTCAAATCCAGGTAAGGGCAAATATTTGCGTGATGAACATAAATACTTGTTCCTGAGTCTTGGATGTTTCCTATGTATATAAGTTAAATATATCTATTAAATATATCGTCGTCTAGTACACATACCCAATAACACAAGCCTTATTGAGCATGGGACTAGTTCGGTTTGTGTAAAATTGTCCTGCAATATTTATTTATTTTGGAAAGGAACGAGTAGATTAGGTGAGTCTCGAGTATAATCGCGAAAATACATGAAAATATTATAGAAGTATTATACTTTGGTAGAGGCGTCTAGATACCTATTTCATCTCCATGAAAGTAGTTTTACACTCTAACTAGAGGGTGTTCGCAACTTCGTTCGCGGAAGAGAAAAGTCATATCCTTTTTTTTTTCTCCAGCATAGTCGGGTAAAAAGTATCCTATAACCATCTGTAAGTACCCAGCTACCCGTGTTCCAAAAATAGTTAAAATCTGTTTAGCCGATTTGGCGTGATGAAGCCACAACACATATAAACAATCCAAAAAAAAATGTTTCGTTTCAGTGACCTCCAAATAGTCCGTTAAAGTATTTTTTTTAATTGTCTTCAATGTACAGTCAACGTTTTTACAACTTTATAAAATAGATGAGTCACAGTGTAATTCACGGCATTAGCCGACTATCATGGCCCACTACTAAATGCCGATATAAGTGTATCTGTCTGTGTGATCTAGAGCAACGTAACCACTAAACAGAACAATGATGTTGATATAGTATTTTTCATATGAAAACTGATTTCTTAGTTATGATACAAGATAATATGTTCAGCCGTTTAAAGCTCATCAGCTTTTAGGGCCTCCGGTAACTTGCGCGGTTGCACGCCTGCGGGTACCAGCTCCCTGCACCTTAGGGGTTACTCCAAATCTCGATTTTCGAAGTTCGTAACGTGCCATCCCTCTCGCTCTCATGTTAAACTGTATTTCAGTGAGCGGGATAGCGCCATACGAACTTCGAATTTCGATTTTCCGAATAGCCCCTCTGCCGCGGGCCCGCGAGCCGCAAGGCTTCAGCAGCACTCTACGCCCGTGAGCGCACGCCTAACGCAGCATAGGTATTATAAAACTTTTGCTTCGCAGTGTGTATAGACGTGTCCGATAGATTGCCTGTAATGCAGTACCAATGTAATAATTTTTCATCACACTTGCTCGTAAAGGGTGTAATTACACGCAGACGTATAGAGCAGCTATAGCCAATTTACCTCCCACGGGAGTTATACATTTGTATAACTCCCAAGGGAGTTATGAGTTTAGTTTTAAACTATAGAACACAGCCGTAAATCATTTCAGACGAAGGAGGTTTCAAATCAGCCAAGGTTTATTTCCTTTCCTTAAAACTTGTCTTTAAAACAATTTGACTGTATATAAAACTTATTTGGTTCATTTATCTGAATTAGGTATATTTATATTTTACTATTATTTCAAAAAGTTTTACGATCTGTCAGTACGGCATGTCAAGATTGAAAACTAAACGCATTTCTTAGTATTATCTGTGGAAGAGTTATTGAAAAGGGTTTACTATCACTTATAGCGAGTGCTATTAATTTGTTTGAATTTAGTTTTTCAAAATATATATTTTTGTATATTTTGTTTTATTTCCTCTCAAATGTGATGAAAAACATTGTGTGTATGACGAGTAGTAAGGGGATTACAAACTCGAGTCATTAAAAGCCCTCCGCTTTTGGCGTCGCGTCGGGCTTCTAATAGACTCTCGTTCGTAATTCCCTTCTTATCATCCATGGTACACAATGTACTATCAAGGTATCGTCGTACGTTGTGTACATTGTCGTTGTCAAAGTTGCTCACTGTCGTTCGCGCGTGGCAGTGTGTAGCCGCTGAACCTTTTTTTATTTAAAAGTGAGTTGATGGAGAATGTTCTTAGCCATGATGACAGTCGCTGTCTCATTTGCACGCGATTGTACGACTTTCACTAAGATCAAAGGAGAGACCTTTCTATACTCATACTGTTGTTTATTCTGTGATTTCACCCTAATGAGTCACATTGTAATTCACGACAATAGCCGACTATTGCCCCACTGTTTGCCGGCTAAATACGTTCGTTATAGGTTTCGCCGTTAATGAATTTAATTCTGTATTCCACCGATGGCAATACACTGTGGTTTAATGATGAAAGGTTCTATTTAGCCCTCTTATATATATGTATGGGTCCGATACGGTGTGTTTCACACGCCGAGTACCTAATTGCCTACAAATTATGTATTTGGACTAGATCTCCAGCCCTTTTCTTTTACTTTACGCAAATCACTATTCAAATCAAATCAAATCAAAATATTCTTTATTCAAGTAGGCCTAGTTACAAGCACTTTCGAAATATCATTTACATGAGAGTGAATGTTTGCTGGAAGAAATACAATATGATCCAACATTTGCTGCAAGGATTCGGGAAACCCAGAAAAACCTAATCAGATCATTTAACTTAAGTATAATATTATTGATAAAATCATCATTTTAAAAATTAAAATAATCAATAAGATTAATCCCAAAAGGATTGTCAATAAAAAATAAATAATCTAGAATGTGTCTAGAATAAAATTCTAAATGTCAGAGTATATAAAACAATTAAGATTAAAATAATAATAATACTGTAGGTATTCGTTAAAATAATTATTCATATACCTACATGACGCTTTAATTTACATTAATCCCACGCGGCTTCATCATTCATGTAGTCTTGTGTGCTATAATAAGCTTTAGAAAATAATTTTCGTTTCACAATATTTTTGAATTTACCAATAGACAACTCACTTATGCTGCTAAGAAGTTTATTATAAAATCTCACACAGTTACCCATGAATGTTCTCCTTATTTTATGGAGCCTAGTAGCAGGCACTGCGAGCTTATGATTATTTCTAGTATTAATATTATGTATATCACAGTTCTTCTTAAAGTGGGTAATATTTTTATGTACATACATAATATTCTCATAAATGTATTGACAATGCACTGGCATTATATTAATGTCCTTAAACTTATCTATTTAATTTATATATTATTATCGCGTGAAAGATGGATATACCTAAATAAACATTGAAATGCTATGCTGTTATTTTGAGAAATGGTAACATTGCTCCTATTTTACCAACAGTGGTTAAATGGGAAGTGTTTCGTTCCAATTGACCACTGGTGGTGAAATTTTGCGGTGAGATGGTCCGGGTGGTTAATTCTGACGAAAAGTTCGCTTTTGTACATATCCGTGTTTGGAAATGATTTTGTTTATTTGTATGGTTGGCTATGCTGGGTTTGTGTAGTGATGTTAGTGATGATAACGGTGGTAAGTGATGTAAACGTTGATGATAACGATGGCGATAATGGTGGTGGTAATAATGATGATCAATAAAATAATGATAATTGTAATGGTGGCAATGAATAAATTTAAGAAGGGATTTTTATTATAAACAAAGATCAGAAACAAATAAAAAAAAATTCGACGATACTGGACTTGAACCAGTGCCTTGAGCCAGACCGGGGCAGCACGCTCTACCAACTGAGCTAATCGTCCATACCAGTAGTCGACGAATTTCGTCATCTGTTCTTGCTTATGGATCTCTGTATGGTACATCCGACTCTTTAGCCTAAGGAGTCGGATGCACCATACAGAAAAAAAGCAAATTAAGAAGGGCTTTGCTTATGGAAATTCCATTAACCGCAATTATTACTAATTTGCGTATGTGAGCTACAATCCGTATCGGAGCGTAAAGACTATTGTTACATAGCTTAATCAATAAAGCCTCTCGTTAGCGCCGGCCCGGCCCGCGGCTCTTCGCCTTCGTTATCCGGATATGACAGATACTTCAAAAGATGCGTTGGTAAGCGTTCCGGGGACACACACGTTCGACGTCTATATCGAGTCAACGCTGTCACTTATTATGTCTGTTAAAGATCCTCGAATAATAGACCACAGAAACCACGAACGAGTAGATACAGTGTGCACGCATGACATTATCTTCAGTTTTCGCCATTATCACTTATTATTTATATTCTCATTTGAGTACCCGACGTTTTGACTCAACTGAAATAATAAACGCGATAAAATCCATTCAAATTGTTTTATTTAAATAATGATGATAAAAAAGATGATGTAAGCGTTCCGGGGACACCCACGTTCAACGTTCATATGGAGTCAACGCACTTTTACTATATAAGTTAAAAATCCTCGAATAATGGACCACGGAAAGCACAAACGCGTAAACGCAGCGTGGGACCTCCTACAATATAGGCTGACAAACTGTTCTTAATTATCAGAAACTTATAGAAGGATTTCGTTGTAAAAGTATTTAAATGTCAAATGTTCAGCAGTGGAACTGGCAAAAAACAATGATGATGGATACAGTATCTTCGGTCTCCACGACCATTTATTTAATCTCTCTTATGGTTAAACACGGATTTCTTAAAGCTTTCATTTGATTGCCAAATTTTTTTGACACCGCATACGAGGGCCTTAATAAAACAAGTTAAACGGATTATATCGCGTATAGAATCAAAACGTCAGGAACTCAAATGAGATAACATGCGCGATGTATATGTCATATTTAACTTAAGATAATTATAAAAAAAGAACAAGATTATGATGCTGGTGAACTAAATAATAGAAATACTTCGGATATATATCTCCTTACAAATTTGCATATGTAAGCTAGAATCCTTTATCGGAGCATTAAAACCGTCAGTCGCATCGCTTAATCAATAAAGCTGCTCGTTAACGCCGGACGGACGCCGGCCAGGCCCGCGTCTGATCGCCTTCGTTATCCGGATATTCCGGATACGTCCCAAACTTGTATCGTGCCGCCCCTCTTAACTTCAATGAATGAACGAAATACATATATTATTCAAATATCTATTTACCCAAATATGGTACAAGAATTTGAAGGAAATATAGAAGAGAAGAACAACGTCTAACTCAAGTCTGCCATATCAATATTTCATTCAATAAATTAATTCTAGGTAGGTATATTGAATTCCTATAATTCCTATAAAATTAAAGCTCCCGAGTAATGAAATATTACAGGTCATTTTTTACACAAATCGAACTAGTCCCATGGTAAGCTCAATAAGGCTTGAGTAACGATATATTTAACACTCGTAGATATATTACTCATATAATATAAATACATAAGACCATCCAAGACTGAGGAACAAACATTTACGCTCATCACATAAATATTTGCCCGTACCGGGATTTGAACCCACGACCGTCAACTTCGCAGGCTGCGACTACGCCAAACCGGACGTCAAAAATGAAATTTCAATTTACTCAATTATTACATTTTATAACCACAATAAGTCAATGACCTAATAGGACAGTGCAAAAATCCCACGCCTTTGATACTTTCGGCCATCTTGTCATATGATTAGAAATTCCCCAGGGTTTTTACGCAGTCTCTTCCTTTTAGTATAAAAATTGTAACATATTTTAAGTACAATTTAACGGATTATATCGCGTATATTATCACATTTTAGTTCCCGACGTTTCCTAAGCTTTCCAGCTCTCCATGGTCACGGGTGGACTGAGTAATAATCGCGGAAACAGAAGAAAATATTATATTTTAAGTACGTTTCTTTTAAGGTTATTCAGGGTGAACATTTTACAAATCGCTGGCCCAATATTACAGGGTTCTATGTTCTATGTTTCACTCTTAGAGAACTGAAGTTTGAACATCATTATAGTGACATATAGTCTAATTTTAACTGCCCTGAAAATGTAACATTGAACCCTGTAATATTGGGCCAGCGAAAAGGGTCAATCGACTTCTTTTATACCTCGTTGCCATGGTTACATCACCGGAGTCACTCTTTAAAACTATTTTTTTTTAAATATAAAGCCTTAGAGCATTAAAAGAATGCAGATGACGAGCCGTGTTATGTGGGCAGTCCCTTGAAGCTGTAAAAAAATCAAGCTTCTAAGTGAACGAAATCCAAAGATCTAGCCATTAAAAAAGGTGTTTACATACAAATTGCCATTCATGGTAAACCTACGGTATACTACCAGTATACGTACGGGGTACTTCCAGTTGTTTTAGAAACTTGAAATTTGGTATGAAGGTAGTTCTTATGGCGCAACCGACGAAATAATTCTCAAAACCTCAATTTTTTATGTCTGTCGGTCTATGTCAGTAACTAATATAAAATGATCTCACACCACGTAGATTTTGCTGAGGAGTAGGGCTTTGCTAATACTGAATTTTCATACATAATATATTTGGTACGGGACACTTTGTGCGCAAGTCCAAATTTCCCACAAGGTAATACAAAATCATTTGTAAAATAATCAACTGGCAACAAAATTACAGATAAAGATTTAAATATAAGAAAGGCTGATAGTGCATGCTTTTGAATAGGGTTTCGTTGCCGCCATTTGTGTTCGGAGGTATGAAACCCTAAATAAAACGTACCATTCAGTTTTAGCTCAGGGTATTAGGGAAAAAATAACGTTAATTGGCTTAAAACAAACCCGTTAACTGAAAGGCCGATTGATTGTTAAGCTGGTATAAGCCGGTTGCGTTCCAAACGAAACCAAGTTTTTGTTTCTAAATATACATAGGTACATATTTTGTACAATAAATTGTCCAGTTTTTATAGGAAAATATCTTTTTTATTAATTTATTTATCTCAGGATACATTATTGGATAGGATACATTATTGTGGTACATTTGTTACTGATAATGCGCCAAAGATGCATTTATTGGTGATTATAGCTCTCACTTTCCCTTTATTTCTACATGTACCTAACCTTGCTTTTAGACCATCATTTAATTTCATCATAATTTTGTGATCACATCACACAGCGTACCGCCAAAATGGCCATAGGATAAAGAGCTATTGCCCGGTCCTACGATCAATCTCGACACCAAGCTGCTAAATACGATCACACATGAGTAAGTGATAGTGTTATACCGGGGCTATGAGTTATAAACTAAACAATGATATACATATTTACATTTTATACATAAAAAAACAATGATATACATATTTATATTTTATGCATAAAAAAAACGAATGGAACTTTAGTTAGGGTAAATACCGATATACTTTTTTCGAAGAATCTAATAGCACAATTTCGAGACGGAAGTAATGTTATATATAGATTGCCCAAAACTTCGAGGCAAATAAATCATTTTTAAGCACGAAGTCCCCATCTAATCTGTGACATTACAGGAGAGTAAGAATTTCGGGTCGATAAAGACCCTCATATTTCCTAAAATAGTCCAGAGTTGTAAAGTATTTTTCATCTTATCTTGATCTTTATTTCATTTTACATCTAAACTGCAAAAATAACAGTTTTTTTTTTTGTGGAACTGCACTAAAATATGCGCATGTGAGCACAATTTATTGTCACATCTAACTAAGGCACAATTTCACGGAAAACCAAAGGAAATATAATCCAAGAATATAAGATATACTTCTGCCCGCGACTTCGTCCACCTTAAATTCATTTATCGCGGATAAGGGTATTTTTCCGGGATAAAAAGTAGCCTATGTCCTTCCCCGGGACTCAAACTATCTCCATACCAAATTTCATCCAAATCGGTTCAGCGGTTTAAGCGTGAAAAAGTAATAGACAGACACACTTTCGCATTTATAATATTAGTATGGATTAGTATGGATTAGTGTGGATTTAATTTGACCGCGATTGAATAAACATGTATCTTAGAGTCTACTAGTCTTAAGTCAGCTAACAAATAGAAAACATATGCAAAACCTCTATATATTCTCTCTCTCTAACCCTCACATTAAGTCGAGGTACAACCCTTCACAGTACCTACATTTGATCTATATCACTAAACAAGTAATTAGTAAACCCATGAAAAACTCCACCAAACCAATTTAACCAAACGATAAGCGGTGATAATCTTCGGGTGAATCGATTTTCTTGAAGCTAAGAACTCCCTCAACGAAAGCATCTTTCAGATAAATAATTAATTCAAAATCGGGTTATCTGTTCAAGCGCTATAATGCCACAGATATCTCTTTTTTTGTAGGCGGTTAAGAATTAAGAAAAACAATTTGATTTGGTGATTCCACCCGAGAACTCACAAATTACCGTAAGTCACGAATCAGTCTTCTCGAATGCACGCCACAGGACCGTTACCATCTTTTGCATTTCCTGATGTTTATAATGTACTGTTTGGGAGTATATGCATGCGTATTTTTTGTGGAAACTGCATGAAAATATGCGCATGGGAGCACACATTATTGTCACATCTAACCAAGATACTATTTCGCAGAATAGCAAAGGAACTAATTTAGTAGGTTTTCCTCATTAAGAAATAATTTTGTTCCGGAAGCTGAACAAAATTACAAAAAGGTCTCGCATTAACTTTTTTGTTTTTTTTTTTATATATATATTTTACTGGCACCACCCAAACACGTCACACGACATCTGCTAGATGTACGTGAAATTTACAAACTCCAAACCGTTATAACCTCGATAACATCTCAAAATTACCTCTCAACGCCTTTAACATTGCATTTAAATTTATCAGTCCTCGTGAAAAACTCTTATCTCAATAATAAAAACCAGTTTACCCACCGTGAGCACTAAAAAAATACTTCTAAAACAATGACGAGAGATTAAAACGTAATAAAATATATACGCCCAAGGGAAGAAAGTAGCTATTAAACAACGTCATGGGGTATTTTATGGTGCCGTGACTCGGATCCTTTGGGTACAAATTTTGATTGAAGGAAGGATCAATGTTAAAGGACTGCCTTAAATGGAATTCGATTAAAGCTGGATTAAAATCGTAATTAAATGTTACGTTTAGCAGAAATAACTTTTCTATTCAGAAAATTTAGGCATTTTGTCGGCGTTGGTGAGTAGTCATTCTTCAAGTTACAAAACTTACTTTTAGATAAAGATATCTGTCTGAGAGTATTTCTATGCTGTTATAAAAACGAAATGTCTGTACATTGAAGATATTAAAAAAAAAGTAAGACGGACTATTTGCAGGTCACGGTATAAAAAAACATAGTTTTTGGATTTTTTTCGTTTTCAAAAATGAAGTTATGGGCACGGTCGTTTGTGTAAGAGAAAAAGTCCTAACCCTCTTTATTATTCTGCGTAATCGGATAAAAAGTATCCTATAACCATCTGTCGATGCCTAATAGCTAATACCCGTGTACCAAAAATAATTTAAATTTGTTAACTGTTTTGGCGTGATGAATCCACAACGATAAAATAAAAATAACCTTAAGGTTATTTTTACAAGGAAAATAATAATTACAGACATTATATTTTTACTTACATGTATACTTTTTACCCGACAATGCTGAAGAAAGAAAGAGAAGAAAGAGAACTATGATTATTTATCCTTGTCTGTCGAAGTAGCGGGCGCCTTCTACTATTAAGTAAAGACCGTTAGTCTTTGCTTTGCAACTACGTAATATAAAGAAAAATAACCAAATTTCAAAGATTCACTGACAAATTTGCTCAAACTCAAAACATATTTTTGTGTTCAATCGTTAAAAATGAATCATCGAAGTTTTTTCACAACTCAACAGAATAGACAAAACAATTTAAATTCGTTCTCAAAAAGTTCATTATTGCTTAGCGGGATTTGTGGTTCTTATATATTCTGGATTAGTATTATATTGTTTGTCCTTTTAAGTTCATTTTAAAGTTTGCAGACGTCTCATTTGATATCAGAATTAAGGTGACAGTAACCTAGCATGACATTGTTACTCGTATCGACTGCTCTTATTTAAGGTTTGAGTAACTTATTTCAAAATACAACTACTGCTTAACATTAAGTACTAGAAGATGCCGGCAACTTCGTTCGCGGAGGAGATGATTACATTTTTATTTACATGACTTTAAAAAAAACCGACTTCAAAAAAAAAGTAAAAACATAACTGAGATCACTTCTTCAATTTATTTACAAGTAACCGTTTGCCTACTCAATCTATACAGTATATACAATTAATCTTATTTTTCCGTCGGTGCCGTATGTGTAATATATTGTAAATTGACGAATTTAGCAAGTTGTGACACTATCACACACCGGTGACACCTTTTTTTTTTGTAGTCGGTTAAAAAGACATAACCCTTTTGTTTGCTTCAGCGTAATCGGGTTAAATGCCTCTAACCATGTATCGATGTCCACATTGTACTGTTTCAAGGTAATGCGGCCGCAAACTGCATACAAAAAGGCTAAGTGCGAATCGGACTCGCGCACCGAGGGTTCCGTACAAAATATACGCTACAAACGGCCGTATCTATAAAAATCCAGTGTTAGCAGATTCCTACTCCTAAGCTAAATGTTAGCAGAGCCCTACTCCTAAACAAAATGTACGCGGTGTTCGGTCATTTTATATTGATTACTAACGTTAAAGCGGCAACAGAAATAGAAATACATCATCTGTGAAGAATTCAACTGTCTAACTATCACGGTTCATGAGATACACCATGGTGAGAGACGAACTGACAGAAAGACAGACGGACGGACAGCGGAGTCTTAGTAATAGGGCCCCGTTTTACCCTTTGGGTACGGAACCCTAAAAAAAAATCAGTAATCTAAAAATAGTCCCTACCACTTCACTTATTCACCTAGCGAGCGTAGCGAGCGAAGCTTTTCCGTTTTAGCTTGACCAAAAGTATTTTCGAATGTCTCAGGGGTTACTCTGAATCTCGAAATTCGAAGTTCGTAACATGTCATTCCTCTCGCTCTCATTTTAAACTGTATGTGAGTGAGCGGGATGGCGTTATACGAACTTCGTATTTCGAATTTCAGAGTAGCCCCTCAGACATTCGAAAACACTTTTGGTCAAGCTAAAACGGAAAAGCCCGTGTCTTTCCGGCTGCTCTTCTACAGGTCAATTTTTGCAACCGATTCTCATCATATACATTGAAGATATTTTAAAAAAATATATTGTTACGGACTATTTGGAGGTCACCAAATCAAAAAATATTTTTTTTATGTTTGTATGTGTCGTTGTGGCTTCATCACGCCAAATTGGCTAAACAGATTTCAAAGATTTTTTGGTACACGGGTATCTTCAGATGGTTATAGGATACTTTTTGTCCGACTACGCTGTAATAAAAAAGAGGTGATATGAATATGACTTTTTCTCCTCCGCGAACGAAGTTGCGGGCGTCATCTAGAGTTCTATAATTATACGTTTTTTTTTAAATGACTCAGTTTATGGATTTTTTAAAATAATAACGGATGTATGGGGGTGGAAAGATTACGAGACCTATAGATAATTTTATGTAAGGGCGATTGTGCACTAGAAGGAATTTTACCGTCCGGCAGTTCACAATTTACTATGGGACCGTAAAAAATCGGACTACAGAACAGTAAAATTCCTTGTAGTGCATGATCGCCCTAAACCTAAAATTCTTACATTGATAACATGTGAAGTGATTTTCGCCCTCGCGAACAAAATAGCTAATTGCAATCACGATGACTTGCGCGCTGTCGAGTCACCACGAAAATTACTTCTCGTTCGACGTCATCATTTTCCCGGCTGTGATTGGCTCGCTTAAAATTAAAATAACTTTGACGTACTCAGTCTTTGCAAAATTAAACGTAAGTTAAAGCACATCGCCTACGTACTTACATTACATTAAAGAAATAAGGTGGAAATACGTATCCGCCATATAAGATCTCTGTAACACAAACGATTTCAATTTCATGCCTTCCAAATCTCTTACACCTACTTTCAACGCTTTAGGCTATGCGTTGTCTGTCAATAGTTAATTCTAGTACCTAGCTAATAATAGTGACACAAAAGTCTTCATTATTTTTTTTTCTTCTGTTTCTTTTGTGTATCTTGCGATGCTCACTGATTCTACTTTGTTTAACTATAGATTCTCATTAAGTGAAATGTATAATTTGGGAGTGTAATGATCGGTATAACAACTTTTGATATATTTTCACTGAATATAACAACATTTGATATAATTTCATAGAATATAATCACTTAAGGGGCATAATAAACTTTTGATATAACAACTATATTGATAATTTCATGGTGTATAATGTTCAATGGGTATAAAGATTTTTGGTATAACGCTTACCAAGTATAATGAATATATGCTATAAGCATCAGTGATATAATGTATTGAAAGATATAAAAATAATGTATGTACAAAAGGCAAAAGGCAAGACTCAATATAGACCTCCGCGGCTCGCTCGCTTCGCTCGCTCGTTAGGGTCGCAGTTCAACCTATCACTCCTCCTCGCTGCGCTCGTCGTCGTACCGAACCTAACCCAAGTCGGACCTGCCTTAATGTGAAATTGGCAATGTTTGGTTTATTTTTCACTTGATACAGACCTGCGCGGCTCGCTCGCTTCACTCACTCGTTAGGGTCGCAGTTCAACCTAACACTCCTCATCGCTTCGCTCGTTGTCGTACCTAACCTAACCCAAGTCGGATCTACCTTAAGGTGAAGTAGATAAGCTGAAATTCCTGTATTGTGTACGTACTATTGTATTCCTGCAATAGTGAAAATTATCGATTAATTATTTCCAGTTTTTACCAGTACTACATTATACCCACTAAGCGTTATATCGAACATAGTTATATCACATATACGTTATACCATGTAACTGTTAGTTTAATAGGTGTTATATTCTATCCTTGCCAAAGAAAAAAGATATTTTCCCAGGATGCTACGCGAGGCTATTGAGATTAAAAAGCATCATAATTTCAATAGAGAAGATGGATTGTCACTACCACCAGCTTGGGATCCTGTAATACATCTCATCAAGGAACAAGCGAGACACAGGACTGCAAAACCTTAATTTCCGAACGGTGTAAAATATCTTATCTGTTTAAAAGTAGTTTAATAGTCTCTGTTTTTTAAATATTATAATTAGTAATGACGTAGCCTGGGAGTTTTTCTTTGCAGCGTTTCTTTTCTCCTCAGTACGCCTCATTTGTGAAATGCTGCTTGGTAAATTATTAGAATAAAATAATTAAGCCCTTCTGGCACATGTGTAACTGTCTTTACAGCTTAGGCCCATCTGGCATGTATGTACACCTTTATTTGTGTTTTTTCAAAAAATGGGTAGTTTGCACAAATTGTAACTTTGACTCAGGTATAATGAACTTACTAGTTCATTATACCTGATACGAGTATAGTTCATTATATATGATAGTAAGATCATATCAGAATATACAAAATATTGTTATATCAAAAGTGCATTATATCCCTTACTCGTTATATTGACCAATAATATACCAAAAGTTATTATAGCGACCGTTATTGGGTACTTACTTTTAAATTAGTTCTGTAATAATTGTTTTTCTTTTCTAAATTATCTTCGTGTTCTGACTGAAATTGTCTGTGTGGCAGCGAAGAAAACAGCCGTCAAAAATTAATGTAATACTTATTGTTGTGTGAAATTATAATTATGCTCCTCATCCCGAAAATACACACATTAACGCATCGAAATCCCGTACGTAAAATTAATAGACACCTTAATCACATTATCATATTAAAGAACGGCCAATTAATTAGAAATTAAAAACACCTTCGCTATACATTATAAATTCTTATTAAAAATATCATCACACTCTAAAGCGCCGTTGTTAAAAGTAACGCACGGAGCGTATCAAATTGTTATTTAATTATTTTGGAGAATATTATGCTTATAAAAGAACCATTCTAAACTGATCCCCCGCAGTCCCCTGATCTTGTAACCAACGGACGATCGCGGAGGAAATACGCAAAATTTCAGAGACCAGCTTAGATTGGAGTTGGTTCTTAACCGACCAGCATGTATTGGTCTGCCTCGGCCCTTGCTTGTAGTAATGTAAAGTCTTGGAGAGGGGAGTGTGTTCGGTTTGAGGAAGACCTACGTATTTTGGTACCGTGTTATGTTTCCTTTTTACATTTCCGCGGCTCGGTGTTTAGATGGTGTAATGGGTGATAGAACTCCACGATAACCGCGTTTATACCGAAAGAGGTAGGAGTATTTTCCTTTGTAGTCTTCATTTACACGGTCTTTCGTGTAAATAACGCACGAGACGAAATTATTCATAATCACAGCAAAAGGTACGACGAGAGTATTTACTTAGTGTAAGTCTACTTTCAAGGTAAAAAAGCCGGCTAAATGCGTGTCGGACTCGCGAACCAAGGGTTCCGTTCATAATATACGCCAAAAACAGCTGTATCTATGAAAGCCCAGTGTTAGCAGACCTGTAGCTGTAGGTACTTCTAAGAAAAATGTACGCGGTGTGAGGTCATTTTATATTGGTTGTTGACATAGTTAGACACAAAATGTATAGAAACATCTTTTTTATGACTGTATCTTTGGATTGCGTTGACTTACAAGCTTGATTGTTTTACAGCTTCATCACATAAGTATTTGATGTTAGTTTCAACTTGATACCTCTACGCAATCCTGAGCAAAATGGTCTTGACAGACAGATAGACAGACGGAAAGACAGACAACAAAGTGATCGTATAAGGGCTTTTCCTTTAAGGGGTATTTATTGTGCCCTTAAGGACTAAAGGTTAAAAATGTAATTGGTGTTTTATTTAAATGAAACACCAATTACATTTTATACTTACATCTACTTTGACCATTAGTCTGGCCAGCGTAAGTTGCCGAAGGGTTTAATTAAAATTCTTTATATGGCAACAATTTTACATATTAAAAAAGCTGTCACTTTATAATACCCAGCCATGTTTCTTTGCATTCATTATTGCCAGCTGTTAATTTTTCAAATTTGCTGCTATTCTCCATTGCCAACTTATGTTGGCCAGACTCTATAATTACATGTCCCGAAAACGACTGCCTACGTGACGCGTCCTGCGTCCCGCTCTTCCCGCCGCCTCCCCTCTTATCCTATTGCGTTTGCACTAAGATATGAGCTGACGCGACATACTTGTCCCCATATCCTTTTGAGGTATAGAACTCTAAAAACGTCTCGGTCGCATTGTACAACAATTTCATTTATACGAGACTCATAAACGCGATAGAGACGATTTTTTTGTGAATCTTACACTCGATAAGAACAAATTCATCACTAAAATGATTATTCTTAATCAAGACTAAGAATAATCTCAATGAAACTTTTCAAACACAATAAAACGAATAAAATTGGATTGATCTATTAGTCAGTATCAGAGCTACGATGCCACAAACAGATACGCAGCAGAAAACGATCTTAACGTGTATAACATACACAGACACACAGATACACACGTCGAACTTATTACACCCCTCTTTTCCGAGTAATAAGTACTTCCAATGTGAGTAAAACAGTAATGTTCACTCCGGTGTAACAGGCGGCCGCTTCATAAGGCATTAGATATTTGAAGTGCTACTCGTTAGCGGAGCGAGCGATCTTTGTGTTCGTTACTGTGTCATTTACTCCACATCCTTTACGTATTGTTGGATGAGACCTTTTCGAAGGAGTATCTTCGTCTTCTTAAGTGGTCGTGGTCATCACGTAACCCCCGGCAGCTGACAAGACTCAACGCACCACTGCCCGCCACCTCTGCCTGCTTGCAGTCATCCGGGTGCATTCATGTAGCCTGTAAGAAAAAGGGGCGCCCGCAACTTCGTTCGCGGAGGAGGAAAGGTCATAACCCCCGTTTTTGACAGCGTAGTCAGGTAAAAAGTATCCTATAACCAAGTGGATACCCAGCTACCAATGTAACAAAAATAGGTCAAATCTGTTTAGCCGTTTTAGCGCGATGAGGCCACAACGACACATACAAACACACAAAACACACAAATATACAAAAAAACAAAAACCTCCAAAAAGTCCGTGACAATAGTTTTATTGAAAACTAGAAGGGCATCTTCTAACTTCGTTCGCGGAAGAGAATAACGGGTTATGACCGTCGAGAAAGAAAAATCTTCAGCGTAGTCGGGTAAAAAGTATCCTATAACCACCTGGAAAGCTTGTGGAAATCTGTGAAAAATTTGTTTAGTGTCCTGCAAATAGTCCGTAACAATATTTTTTGTCAAAATATCTTCAATGTACAGACATTTCATTTTTACAACTTTATAATCGTATGGATATCTACAATGTTTTTTTTACAAAAATGTTGATGTTTTACCATCAAATATGTTTTTGACAGCAAAAAGCCGGTTCGTTTTCAACATTGTCATGTATTTAGTGACATTCAGACAATTAAGACGAATTAACTGACGTAAGAATCATCAAAATCGGCCCATGCATCACAATATTGAAGACATATACTCATGTATTGTGACTTTAACTTCCTATCTGGTACTCTAGAGACCACTCTCCAGAGTGCTAGAGATAGGAAGTTAAAGTCAAAATACATCAGTATATGTCTTCAATATTTTGATAATATTATTAATTTGAATTCCTCTCTATGAAACGTACAGCCTATACTTTTGAAACCAAGGTGTAGGATTAGTAAAATCAGGGCTTAGGGGCTTCAAGCCAGTTGAAGCCATACTTTTTAAGATAAGGTATAGGCTCAGTAAAGCCTTCAGGCTTGGCTTTTCCTGGGATCTGGTAACTTTTTTACAGAGAAAGCGTTATGAGCTTGCGAGTCTTGGCTGCCAATTTTACATGAAATGTTTTTGGTGGGATTGCAAATTTTCTTTTTCGTCGTTTTACCTTTGACGAAATGCTCATGGTTATTTCAGATGCTTACTCTCTGACAGCCGCCTTACAAACTTGCGTATGTGTCCATCTACTGCAGCTTTAATCTGGTTTGTCCATCTCATTGGTGATCTGCCTCGTGGCCTGGTGCCTTCGACTCTTCCGTGGACCACAAGTCAGCCTAGGTCGACTTGTGTAAGATTGTCCCTAATATTTATTAACTGGGTCATTATTCGAGGGTTCAATTCAAACTGCCTCACTCTCTTGGGCACATTTCTGTCAAAGTGGATGTGTTATTTCAGGTTCTGGCATTTGAGCTATTTGGTGAAGAACCCGGACTTATAGGAAATTTTGAAGAAATTTAATACAGAGATATTAAGACAAAAAGTTCACGAAAACGATAAGGAACCATCGCTCAAATAATTTATCCCTGGGAAACGGAAACTTCGTGTATAGGTAGGTAGGTAGTCTATTTCAATCTCTAACCTATGTTCTATCTATATATGCAAACAATCACGTCAATCCGTCACCTCATTATCGCAAGAAAGAATTACAAACTATATCCTTGTTTTGTTGCAGCTGTACCTGTGCCATGAATGGTAGAATTGTAAAATAATAAATGAAGACGAAACGAAGCAACTTCGTCAACAGCTCTCTTTTTTCTTCAGCATAATTGAGTAAGAAGTATCCTATAACCATCTATAGATGCCCAACTGTGTACCAATAATAGCCGATTGGGTGTGATGAAGCCACAATGACACATGCAAACATACACGAAATTGGGTGCGGCTCATGAGCGTTTCAACAGCCGTTCCCGTGTGTTATGAAATTTAGCTTTTACATATAGCGTTTAGTGGTGAGCTCACAGATTTACGCTTTTTCCACTTATTTAGAAACTTATAATTGTCAAGATCCCGTAACACACGGGAATGGCGGCTGAAACGCTTCTGAGCCGCACACAATTAAAAAAAATCATTGACCTTGAAATGTCCGTCTGTATCACTTATTTTTTGTAAATATCTTCAATTAAATATAGATAGGTATTCAATGTACATTTTATGTCAAACATTTTATAATAGTACAATTTGTACTATTAAATTTTATATGCTTATCTAATGATAAGAAATTATGGTTTCCGAATTTTCTCGATGTCGACTTTTATTCAGTTTTCTTTTACCGATTTATCATGTACCGCATGAAATACTTTATTCTGTCACGTATGATTACACTGCATTTGCCACACTGATCACAAAGGCACCGGTTCTAACCGCTTCTAACCGGTTAACCCTTTACCTGCCGATGTGCAGCCGGGATTCCTCACTGCAATTACAGGACGTGCCTCCAGGGTCCTATTCTCTTTAACAATACCCTATATACACGGAATGTCGTATTTTCTCACGAATTCCATGCCACTTAAGCCGTTTGGTACACGGAGGGCTGAACAATGCCCATTTTTTTCTCTCAACGTTTCACAACGTGGGGTCAACCGCTCGGTATTTGCAGTTCCGTTTAACAGGCAGGGCTAGATAGAATATAGTTCCCAAAAAATTACGAAAATAATCCACTTTCTTCATGCCTCTTCCTATGCCACTTGGAATCGTCCTATTATAGAAATGTTTTATATTTCCTTGGTGAAACTCAAAAGACGTATATGAAAACGTTTTAAAAACAAACGGAATTTAAAAAGTTTCACAGTTTCAACATTCGTTTACAACGTAAATCATCAAGTAAATCATATAATATTATGTCAACCGATCATTCGTTAAAATTTAGTTCTCAATTTTAATCATTATACTGAATGTATATTATAACAAATATTTTTTTTATGATTAAATACAGTATTCTAATTATTATGACCAATAAAATTACCTACTTACTTAATGGCTCACTGACCCAAATCGAGTCTTGGCCTCCGACACGAGTTTGCGCCACTTGTCCCGCTCTCACACCGTTTCCCGCCAGTTATCAGCTTGAAGTTCACGCAGATCTGCCTTCACAACATAGATCCAGCGATATCTGGGCGGGCGACCGGCCTTCGGCCAATAGGTCGTCCCAAATAAGCCCTTTTATCCCTGTGATCTTCTTGCATTCTTTCCACGTGACCAAGCCAGCGGAGACTGTGGGTCTTTGTTTCCCCAATGATATTGGGAGTCGCTACTAGCTCCTTAATTTCAATATTTTTACGGATTCGGAAGCTGCCGTCTTCCCTCCGCACCGGTCCCAGGATCTTCCGGAGGATCTTTCTCTCAGTCACTTGCAGCTTGCGTGAGATTTGGACGCTAAACACTTAAAGAATTAAGTGTTAGCGTCCAAGTCTCACATGCATACATAAGTATGGGCCTTACGACCATTTTGTAGATACGGATCTTTGTGTTTCTGCTGAGCAGCTTGAACACTAACACTTGATACGGCGCAATAACATTATGTATTTTGTTTTTATACATCGTGTTTAAGTACTATGAGTTTTAATAGTAGTTAAAGGAAATTATGCTAGAAGTTTGTATAAAAATTTAACGGCACCCGTCCCGCTGAGCCAAGCCAACGCTTTGAAAAATAGTTTCCCATCGCCGGTCTGTCTATATGATTCCGTAAATACAAATTTCTTTTTTGTTCACCCAGAGGTCTACTGGGAGAGATCGCTCTTTTTTATAGAAAATGGCGATGAGATTAAAAAATTGTTCATTTAAATTAAAATCCTTGTTTTTGTTGCAATATTACTTCAGAGTAGCTGACTTTTTTAACGATGAATACTACGAGTATTAATTGAAATATAATCCGTTTTTTGTCTATAAAGTCCCGGGTCTAGTTTTGTCCCTATAATAATATTCTGACTCTTCCAATGTAAGTTGCCAACTTAACATAACGTCTCGATCATGTTTACGCTTCCCTTATAAATAACATTTACGTTTATTACAAACGCCTTTGAGCCGTTTTTTGCGTTAAAAGCAAACTAATTTTTGAGGCCCCGCTGAGCCAACGCACAAGTATTTACCTCCGGCCTTGTTTCAACTGCTGAGCTTTGGAAAATGAGTTTCCCACAGCGGCTGCCGGGCGGGGGTCTGTCTCTGTGGTTCCGTAAATACAAGATACCTTTAGATAAGATAAGATTACATTTATTTCACACATACCCTAGGGCAATACATTATAAATTACACGCAGTCAAATTTCGAATTCATACTGCTTGTCAAAGAAAAAAACAAGGCAGGTAGTCGCAATTAAATAATAATATAATAATAAAGTCAAAGAATATAAAGTACCTAAGAATATTAATGAATATAAATAAAAATAAAAACAATAAATAAACGGTTAATAATTAAGATTTCAACATTAAAAAAGGACGATAATCGACACGCGAAAAGTTTTATACATTAACATCAAAATGGCTAAACAGATTTTAACAAGTTTTGGGCATCCACTTCACAGATGGTTATAGGATACGTTTTGCGCGACTACACGAAAGTAAGAAAGAGGGTTATGACTTTTTTTCCTTCCGCGAACGAAGTTGCGGGCAACTTCTAGTTTATTATCAGTAATCGTAAATTTGGTAGTATCCTTGGTGCAGCGATCATTGGTAGAGTGCCAAAAAGTGTGGCTCAACAAAATGATGGATTAGGATTAATGTCGACACTATTAACTATGTTTAATCGAGTAAATTCGTATTTTTCACATCTATAGCGTAATACTATTAACGTTGCAGTAAAAATGCTACCTAACGATCACTAATTATTTAGAAGGATAAGCGGTGCTGAAATTCGATGCACGATTTTTCAGTCCGAAGCACAGCACAGTCTATAACAATGTCCATTTGATTGGACGAACCCCATTAAGACCCGAAGCCTTGTTTCTTGCAATTTATTTTACACCAAAGAACCCGTCCTTTCTCAGTCGAGTAATTAGGACCGCAAAATCGCCAACGAATGTAATTCCCACCCTAAGAGCGAAAATGAAATAAGAAATTTGAGCAAAACGGATTTACGGACTTGTTAGTGGAGGGCCGATAATGTGGTAACCACGTCTTGGCTTGTGTGACAGTTTTCCTATAACGAGTAATCGTTTAAATTATAGAAAAAAACCCAACACACCTGGAGAAAACTTGATGATCTTCAAAATCTCGATCGAGTCCTAAGATAATAATAATTGTTTTTTTTTCAATCCCATAACCCAGTATATTTAGATCCCATCAATCTCCAATAGTTCTTGCATCTAGCGGATCGCGCGTAAGACATTACGCGCGTCCCGTAATACGGGCAGGAACAGCAACCGCGCGGTGTATTCCTTACATTTCATTTAATTTTCGAAAATGCCTCTATGCGTTGGCTTTGGCTCGGCGCTCGCCTCCCAAAGGTGGGGGACACCATTGTAATTGATTTATTTAAAAACAACATAGTGGTCGAAACAATATTAGTTTTTACTTATAATAATTTGTTATTTCCTTAATAATTAATACACAAGAGTGATTTAGTCCTCTGAACCACTATCCACAACAGATGTTAAATGTATACATTCTAGAAAACATGGTTTTTTGTTTTTATTCAAACACTGGTGAACTCCCCTAAAGTATTTACGCCGTACTAAGGGTTAGGTAAGAGTTAGGGTAAAAACAATTTTGAGAGGGAGACCAAGAGGAGGATCCAGCTGGGCTGGGCAGCGTTCGGCAAACTACGACGGGTCTTCTCGTCATTCATACCGCAACGCTTGAAAACTAAAGTTTTCAATCAGTGCGTCCTACCCGTCATGACCTACGGAGCTGAGGCCTGGACACTCACGGTAGGGCTGGTCCACCAGTTCAAAGTCGCTCATCGAGCTATGGAAAGAGCTATGCTCGGAGTCTCTCTGAAGGACAGGATTCGTAACGAATACATCCAACAGAGAACCAAAGTTATCGACATAGCTCAAAGAATTAGTAAGCTGAAGTGGCAGTGGGCCGGCCATATCTCGCGAAGAACCGACAACCGCTGGGGTAAACGTGTTCTTGAGTGGAGACCGCGACTCGGCAAACTTAGAGTAGGACGCCCTCCGGCCAGGTGGGATGACGATTTGCGAAAGACTGTGGGCAGATGCTGGATGCGTCAAGCTGATGACAGGGCGCTATGGCGCTCATTAGGGGAGGCCTATGTCCAGCAGTGGACTAATATAGGCTGATGATGATGATGATGATGACTAAGGGTTTAGTTTGTTTTATAGAGGAACTTTAGATTATTTTCTATCATGTAGTATACAAGTTATCGTATTTTTAAAGTGTACGGTTTATGGAGTGAATACTTAAAGTATGAATTACATGATTAAAGTTCAGGTCAGTCATAAGTTCATAACGATACAGCAAGGTATCAAACAAACGCAAATATTTTGCAATTACCTATGGCTGTCTCAATGTGACTTTAAGAGCAACAGAGAAAAGAATCCGCCGTAGAAGAAAAAAGACTTTTCTTTTTCTCGATGTATATAAAATAAAAATAAAAAAAAAACAGGACAATTTCACACAAATCGAACCAGTTCCAAGGTAAGCTCAATAAGGCTTGTGGGGTACTAGACAACGATATATTTGATGAATATATTTTCTTATATACATAGAAAGCATCCATGACTCAGGAACAAATATGTATGCTCATCACTTAGATATTTGCCCTTACCGGGATTTGAACCCAGGACCTTCAGTTTCGCAGGCAACGTTACTCCCGCTAAGCCCAGCCGGTTTCTATGTCGAACTATCCTATATATATATACGTCTTTGTGTGCGTCTTTTTATTACACTGTTCTGACAAACCATATACAGTAAACGGCGAAAAAGAATGCACATCGATCTTTGGAAAGAGGCAATCGGCAAATTTCGACTTCGTATGGCGATATCTGTACAAGCACACGCTGAATAAGGGTCGCCTGATGGGAACAAAATACAAATCTGGTGATTTGTATTGGTATAGGTAAATTAGGTTATGTAGATTGGTATTGGTAAATTAGGTAAGTTGGTAAGTAAATTGTTCAGCGTGCGTCTGCACAGACTGCGTAGATTAAGGGTTGATTATGCCAAGGGAGCCTACTGCCCTAAGTCCCTAACCTAACCTTAACCTTAAACATTAACCGGGATATCTTTTACCAGGAGACCTAAGGTGGATGTGGTGGATGGATCCCTACGGGGAGGAATAGGGTCTTTGGAATGGTGATTTTCTCAATGCCAATCTTCCAGACTCAGAATGATTGATTAAGGCTTGAAGGTAGTCTTCGCCACAGTGAGAGGAACTTAGTCTAAATGTTGGGTGGGACTATACGCTCAGAGAGTAGCCCTGATCACGCATAGGTTCGGGTATGGGAAGGTATTGAAACACCAACGGACAATTGGTATTTGATTTATTTCTAATTCTTACGCTATATATACAAATAACACCTACAGCACACTACGACACATTCATCTTGTGTACTGTACGTGTAAACTGCAGACAATGCGTGAACCAGCTATTTTTCTGCATATTTCTCTTAATTTTGATTACTTGCATCTAGGTCGCTAGCCTTGCTTATTGGCGCTGATGCAAGTATGTTTTCTGTTCTCTGAACAATATCTGTGTTACACACACCATGACGTTTGTTTTGTCAGTCGTGGTTCAAATGCGAGAGAGTGCAGTCGCATATCCAAGTCAATATTGAGTTGCTAAAACTTTTACAAAATTAAATGTATACTATGGCATCTATAGGAAAAAAAGGTAAGCCGTTACTTTGCCAGTCACGCGAAATTATCTACAATGTTTATAAATATTGTGTAACTGAAGCCGACCAATTTAACATGAGTATGTTAATGTAAGTAATTATTTTAAGAAGGTTCAACAGAGAGTTGCAGATGCCACTGGAATTTCAAGAAGCACTTTGAACAAGTTATTAAACGAAGTCGGCACTGGCACTCATACACATTTTAGTCGAGCAAAGTTCAGCTCCGAAAAATGGGAGACCACAAAAAAACAATTTCGTTTAGATATGGACGATTTTGATTATGTTGTTCGAAGAATGGTGTACGAAATGGTGTGTGAATATATATATCTATATATATACATACATATATATATATATATATATATATGTATGTATATTATTTTTCCCCGACAAGAACATAGCAATAATTAAATATAATTACATCGTGTTTTACAGCTCTATATATTCCACGTGAAATCAAAACAAAACAACAATAAAGTACTTAGTTCTAAACTGTACCGTAAATAGGGCGGTGCCAGCGGTGCCCAGGCACAGGGCGCAGGACCTGAAGGGGCGCAGAGATTACCAGGACCACAAACAGAATGTTTTTCACGGACGCATTTATAGAAGTCTGCACAGGGCGCATAAAAGGCTGGTTACGGCACTGGTTCTAAATTCAAATTTTGTACATGGAAATTAGCATTCGTTTGTATTTGGAATTTCGATGATTGCCGATGTGCATTCTATATCGCCGTTTACTGTATGTTTACTTACGTAATGTGTTTATGGGACGATAATATTAATTTCTAAAAATCAAATTGATGCATGTATGTACATGCATTGCGATTGCTTATTATTTTTCCTAAATTTCAAAACTTAACTAATGTTCTTGCATATTGTGTGTATATAATTTATCTGGAGCCTATGTATTTTTTGTAATACTCGGTTTGAGATACGTTACTACTACATATATGTTTTAATAAGGTAGTTTACCTATGCCTTCTATTTGTGCTTGATTGGTATTTTTATTACAGCTAAACCAAAATCCTTTCCTATCTCTTGGTCATCCTACACATAGACCTTTATATCATTTCTCGGCGAGAAAAAATGACTCCCGTCATTTATTTCGCTCAAATCAAAGTGATATCCGATTAAGTTGGCATGTCCCCTTCGTCTATATTTTCCTGATGCTATTTCACTTCTTTCCCATTATTGAAAGCGAAATGGAAAATAAGACATAAGTGGAACGTACTGTCTTATTGATGTTATGTATATGATTCAATCTAAATGTAAGTATGTCTATAATAAGGCCAAAGCTGTCTACTGAAAGATAGAAACGTAAAGTTCTGAAGAATCAAAAAGTAGGTAAAACAGAGTGGTCAACCACATAGAAAAAAAAAAACTGGCCAAGAGCCCGTTAATACAAAAAAATACACTACACTACAGATAAAAATAAAAACCGGCCAAGAGCATGTCGGACCACGCTCAGTGTGGGTTCCGCGGCCGTTTATATAAAAAAATGCACTACAGGTGAAAAAAATACGATATGAAAGAAAAACACTAACAAAAGAGCGTATCTCCCCGGGACTTACGTCCTTTTGCTGAGAAGCCCAGCTTTTTGGTAAAAGTCAAAAACGGTATAACCGATCATACTGAAAACACTTCTTGTTGAAAGTATTTATGAAACTTTATATTTGTAATCTTTTTCCTATTTTTGAACATACCGTTTAGCTACTTTCGGACCAATAATTTCCGAAAATATTCACTAAATCATTTTTTTCTTAAACTTCAAAGTGTTTTTAGAAGAACTGTGGAAATATGTGCCACACATTGATATTTGCAGATTTTTTTTTCAGTTTCGGTGCATGTATGGAGTGCCTCCTCTAGAAATATATATTTTTGTTATTTAACTTTTAAATTAAGTACCATAGGTTCATACAAGACACCTATACTCCAAATTTCATGAATATACACCATGTAGTTTTTGATTTGATCGCGAGTTGTTTGATTATGGCTGTTTTAGTAGCTGGGTAGAAAACAGCGCACACCTCTCCAGACCCTGAGCTGTGAACGTCCGTGTTGCGCCCTTATCGCCCGGGTTGGCGGCCGTTTAGTGGGTCCACCAGTACACAGAGTCACCGCCTGCCAGTATCAATTTCTTGTGAGATATTGTTTTGGCAGGTGTCCGGTAATCTCATAGCCTATACAACCAACCGGTCCATTTAACATTTTGACCATAGAACCAGATTATAGTTTGTTTCTTTTATTTTCCATAGTCCTACGCAGTGCAGGAATTGTCCGTGTTTCCATTTACATACTGTAGAGAGGGATAAGTCCCGACTGGTGGTCTATCGCAAATTAGATGTAATGTCTCGAAAAGGCAGGTTCTTTGGCCCCAGACATGCTTTCCAAACGACCGGGCCCCATGTCTCGTGACTCACGGTAGTTGAAACATAATTATAATAAACATTTTTTTGGTATTTGAAACTGATTATTTGCAAAAAACATAACACATCGCAGTTAAAATGTGACCTAGCTAATTAGTTTCTTTTTATTATTATAATTAATATGTTTTTGGTCTATAATGTAACACATATATGGGCCATGCTGCCTAAAATTAAAGATTTAATTTTACTTACAAATTGCGTGGTAAACAAAAATTGTGTCCTGTCATTAAATTCTGGCTATTTACTCTATAAATTGTTATTCTGTACTATCGATTTACCGGAAATATGAATATTTTCACTTTTTTCTTAATGTATTCAGATTTGAAGTTTTCCTTTGGCTCACATTACTCGTACTTTCGAGTTCCTAAAGTCGGGTTACTCTAACGCGTGGTCCAAATACGGAGCATAAAACTGCTAGTTAATGTTTGGCTTGTAGAGAATGCCTTAAGGCATTTAGTCCGCCATTTGTACCATCTTCTATTGTGCAGTCAAGTTTAAATAAATAAATATGAGCCCCCACTCCTAAACTTTAATGCGATTTATCTGAGATCTCTTTTATCATTTTCAAAAAGCAAAAAATACGTGTGCAATATATTTTTATTATCTAACTGACCAAATAATTATAATTTTGAGTTTTATACCCCGTCATCCTACAATTATGTTTTTTTACCGAGAGGTCCACAAAAATAAAGATTGCGTATCTAGTCTCTCAATAAACCTTTAATAGACTCAAAACTTATACCTAATTGTTCATAATGAAAACATCGGACACTTTTCGACAAGCCTTCTCTTTAACGTGTATTTTTTTTAAGTAAAGACGGTCGTTTTCAAATGATGAGACATATGCAATATGAAAAAATGAAGAGCTACGGATTGAAGGTCAATTAGAGCTGGGAGTGGGATAAAATGACCTCTAGACACGTATAAACTGGTCGTTTTCATGGGTCTCGCCCTTGGCTTTATTTTCTGTCAGTTTTGAAAAACAAAATTGAAGACCTAGACAGTTTATTTTAGTCATTTCAAAATTGTGGGTAGTTAGTTACCTATACCTACCCACAATTTCAATCAAAAAACCAGCCATGAGCATGTCGGACCATGCTCAGTGTAAGGTTCCGCAGCGGTCCGTACGAAAAAATGCACTACAGATGGGAAAAAATATGATATGAAGAAAAGCACTAGAAAACGAGATCTCCGCGGCACTTATACGTCCTTTTGTTGATAATCGCTGTTTTTCGGCAATAACTGAAAAACGGTGTATCCGATCATATTGAAAATAATTTTCGTTGTAAGTATTTATTAAGCTTTATTTTTCAGTTTTTTTTTTCATTTTTTTTGGACATAAGGCTTAGAAAGTAGGGGGGGGGGCACAATTTAATTTTGCAGATTTTTCGGTTTCGGTTACATGTATAGAGTCCGTCCGTCCCCCCGTCCCCCCCCCCCCCCCCCCCCCCTACCCTATAAATATTATTTTTTATTACTTAACTATCAAACTAAGTAGCGGCTTCCACAAGACTCCTACATATACCTAAGTACTTTATACATCCGGTAGTTTTTGAGTAAAATGCCTGTGACATACCGACGGACGGACGGACGGTAAGATGATCATGACGAAACATAAAGCCGTTTTTGCCATTTTGGCTACAGAACCCTAAAAATCGACCAACCTCTGCACGAAAATTAAAATAACAAAAATAAAGATGATGTCTCTCTCTCTCTCTCGTATTAAACTGTATTTGAGTGAGTGGAACGGTACCTTACGACCTCCGAATTTCGGGTTTCTGGCATAGCCCCTCTATTTTTACTCATGAAATGCGGGTATCTTCTCCCTTGTACCAAGCGCTAAGCCAAAGTCGAAAATTGTTCGGTAAAAGCTCGCTCTAAAGGAGCTTTTCCTTTGCCCGTTGCCTCTCTGAACTTAATCCTTTCCTGAAATTTATTTCAGACTCAATTAGCGAACTTCCGCTGAAAACGAAAGAAAACTAATGTTTTGTTCTTAATTTTGAACTAGCCACGAACTTAACGCATCAAATTTAATTGGTGCAATTAAAAACTCAGCTTTGGTGCAGTTCGGCCATAGTTCAGCGTAATTAGTGTATAGGTATTTATAGTTTTTTAGGGTTCCATACCCAAAGGCTAAAACGGGACTCTATTACTAAGACTTCGATGTCCGTCTGTCTGTCACCAGGCTGTATTTCATGAACCGTGATAGTGTGTGTGCCTGTATAGACAGTTGAAATTTTCACAAATAATGTATTTCTGTTGCCGCTATAACAACAAATACTAAATCAATATAATCTTATGTCTGTCTGACTCTATAAAATGATCACTAATCAATATAAAATGATCTAACACCGCGTACATTTTGCTTAGGAATAGGGATCTGCTAACACTGGATTTTTTACAGATACGGCCGTTTGTAGGGTTAGGGTTCCATAGTGAATTATTCACGGTGACCGTTTCACTGAGACTGTTTTATTATTATTTTCTTACATTAAAAGAAACTGTGCGTGTGCGTTTTATTTTTCTTTTTTTAGAACTTTATTTTGAACTCAGGTCTATCTTGGCCTACTTATATATACCAGTCAACGGATTCTGTGGGGGAGCGCGAACCCACAAACAGGAATGCCATCCGCGCAGGACTCGCAAACTGGCATTCCCTTCATACAAATTAACCGGTTATTTTTTCGTTCTTTTCGTTCAATTTCCAGCTCTCAAAAAGTAGAGGACTATTTAACAGAGAAAAATGCATGGCCCGAAACAGAAACGAAATAATTTACTTTTACCGCGACACGGTTCTTATAAGGTAGCATATCAAACATACGTAAGTTGTTTTTAAAAAAAAATATACGTAAGTTGCTTTTTATCTTTTGAATACAGTCAATATCCCTATTGTTTAAATTTTCTGAATCATCATCATCATCATCATTTCAGCCATAAGATGTCCACTGCTGGACACAGGCCTCCTCAATAGATTTCCACATGGGCCGGATAGAGGCGACCCGCATCCAGCGAGTGCCCGCGACCCTAACCAAGTTGTCCGTCCACTCGAGAACCCATCTGGCCCAACGGCCATCGGTTCTTCGAACTATGTGCCCTGCCCATTGCCACTTCAGTTTCTTTAATATTATTTTTCTTAATATTGACCTTAAATATGTTTCATTTCATTACTGGATCAATGTCCATTACTGATGCCACTACGTTAATAACTTTACAAACAGGACTCTCACAACTTGATAGTGTACAAAATGTGTTCTCGCGTTAACTTCGTCTTTAGTCGAAGTTTCCAGCGGACAAAGTCGAGGGAAAAAGTTAGTCGCGCACGCCCGTGTGAGTTACGTACGATACTGTTACCAGTTTTAAAAGTCCGGGATCCGAGCTAAAAATGTTGCATGGCGTTGTAATGAATGTCGGTGGTACCTTTACGGTTACTAAGCCATCGGTTTGTCTGTCACAGGGCTCTAAGCTGGGGCGTATTTACCCTGGGGCCAAGGAGCCCATGGCCCGGAGCGGCAAACACCCAGGAACGGCGTAGCTACCCTCGGTGAGCGAGTCCAACTCGCACTTGGCCGGTTTTCTCCATACCTTCTGGGGCCCAGGGCGCCAATTACAAAATACGCCCCCGGCGTTAACTTAAACCGTATTAGGCACCTAGATCAGAAATGAGGATATCCGCAGAAGAATCAAAGTAACAGACATAGCTCGCAGGATTGCATCGTTGAAGTGGCAATGGGAGGGCAGGCCACGTAGTCCGAAGAACTACGTGGCCATTGGGGCAGTAAAGTCCTGGATAGCAAAGCGAAGCGTGGGAAACCCCGACTGGGTGGACGGATGACTTCGTAAGGGTAACGGGGAGTCTTCGGATGCAGTCTGCGCGGGATCGCACTGTGTGGCGAGGTAAAGGGGCGGCCTATGTTCAGCAGTGGATGTCTGTGGCTGATCGATAGATAGGTAGACAGTTGAAAATTCACACTGTAGCCGCTATAAGAAATTATTTTCTTTAAATCTTTATTTAAGGAACTTCGATTAATGGAAATAAACATACCGTCTCTAGTAGACCTAAACATAAAATCTTAATAACTTCTTACGAAATGACTACTTAGTATGAGAAATAAGTACAAATAGAAAAAGATACTAAGTAGGAAAAATAAAACAACCAAATTTATATACACTATATTTTTCAAAAAAGAACTGTATACAAATTCCACCGCTACTGACATGGGTTCTGTCAATATACACAAATAATGCAGGGCTGTAAAGTTTTTAAATCCTTAATCTTTACTTATTATAAAGTTGTAAAAATGAAATGTCTGTACATTGAAGATATTTTCAAAATAATGATTGTAACGGACTATTTGGAGGTCATTAAAACGAAGAAAAATATATTTTTTATTTTTTATATGTCTGAATGTGTCGTTGTGGCTTAATCGCGCAAAATCGGCTTAACAGATTTCAAACATTTTTAGCACACGGGTAGCTGGTTATCTCCAGATAGTTATAGGATACTTTTTACTGTACGCTGACAAAAAAATAAGGGTTGTGACTTTTTCTCCTCAGCGAACGAAGTCGCGGGCACCTTCTAGTATATAATAATAATAAACGCTTTAACAACAAACAATAAAAATAAAATATATTAATAGAATAAATGTTTCTGGAAACCATAAAATAAAGCTAAGTATTTAATATATTATTTTATTTTATTATACTTCGGTCACAATAAACACAATGGCATTCGTATAAGTAGTTACGACCTTAGTAATAGAATAAATTATTATTCTGTAAAATTTATTATTTAAAAGCAAAATAATAAATTGAAGTTAATGCCATCTATGCACCTACGCATACACTACAAGAACGTCAACGATGCAAAAATGGGGTTATACATTAAAAGCTACACGTTCAAGCCAAAGAAAGCTACCTCGAATTGGTTTTCGTTTCGAAAAACTGCAATAGATGGCGCTAGTGGGCGCACTGTTACTAGTAGTTTGCTAAGATTAATAAAACAATTTTACATATTTGCTTACTTGTTACTGGTCAGTCTACAGCCTGTTTCAATTCAACACCTTACAATATTCTTTGCAGCTTTTTATACAATCGTACATAACATTTGAACATATGGAAGTATGGAGTGACGCTGTCCATGATTTGTCCCTTTACAATCACTGCATCACTAGATGACGTTACTGTTCCCAACAGTTCTTATTACAGCGAATGCCTTCCGATTTATATTATACTAGAAGGCGCCCGCAACTTCGTTCGCGGTGGAAAAAAAGTCATAACCCCTCTCTTTTTCTTTAGCATAGTCGGGTAAAAAGTATCCTATAACTACCTGGAGACACCCAGCTACGCGTGTACCAAAAGAAGTTGAAATCCGTTTAGCTGATTTAGCGTGATGAAGCCACAACGACACATACAAACATACAAAAAAAATATTTTTACAACTTTATAATAGTATAGAAGTTATACATACAGCTAAGTTCGTATCAAAGAGTATGTATGTATGTAGGTCCTAGAAAAATACGGGTCTATGGGAAATGATCTGTCAATAGATGGCGTCACTGTCATCGTCATTGTAGATATCATTGAAGATATTTTCGAAAAAATAAGTGATCCGGACGTCACTGAATCTAAAAATATATATATATATATATATATTATTTATTTATATTTTGTATGTTTGCTTATTTGTGTCGTTGTGGCTAAATTTGCTACCTAGCTGGTAACAACTATTTTTGATACCTAGCTGGGCATCCACAGATGGTTATAGGATATTTTTTACCCGACTACGCTGAAGAAAAAAGAGGGGGTTGATGACTTTTTTACTCCGCGAACAAAGTACCTTCTAGTCTAAGAGTCTATACTATTATACAATTGTAAAAATGAAATATAAAAACATTGAAAAAAAACCAACAAAATAAGTGATACGGACTTTAAAGGTCGCTACTTTTTGTATGTTTGTATACTTTGCATGTGTCGTTGTGGCTTCATAACGTTAAAACTAGTGTTGCTACTTTCAACCATAGTTCTTAGCAATAGACGTGGGAGGTTGACAATTATTGAAATAAATGTGTCAAACATTAGGACGCTTACCTTAACTCTAGCGATGATTTTTACAGGTACTTGACATTAAATTTACAAAAACTGTGCCCTAGTTACATTTTGCAGTAATGTAATGAAAACACTAAATACAATTATTTTAGTCCTACTGGCATATTTTCCCTCCTTCCCTTCACACACAAAATTACTGCTGCTTTGAGAAATGCTTTTTATACGATAGATTCTTACGTAATTTAAAATACAGAAATACGAATGACAAGACTAACACACTCAAAAGTACCGTAAGACAGGTTGCTATGAAATATAATACAGATTTGAGATCTGTTGTGCCTCCAGCAGACACCGTTTGTGTCTCAAAATAATAAATTCCAACGTTTTGTGATTTCCATTCATCAAACATACTTTTCAATTTAGTTTTAAGCGACACTTTGTCTTTGGCTAACGCATCAATCACGAACTTCTCGATTTCAGCGTTATTCACTCTTGGTCCATTAGTTTTAAGAGTTCTGGGGACAATTGACACTGAATTGCGTACTTTGATATATTTTTGTATGTTTCCTAAGACTCGGTTAGTGCTATTGTTGATTGACATAATTTTTTCGAAGAAAGCGTTGTTTATAGTTTCATTTTTATAAAAAAAATCAAGATATTTATCAATTGAATGAGAAAGATTTTTGAAACAGACTGATTCAAGATCTATACTTGACTCTTTACGGTTCAAATATCTTTCTATTGTAACTCTAAACTCCTCGAGAATGCTAGCTAATGTTGCCGTGAGTGCTGTATCGTTACCATGATAATTACTCAAATCGTCAATTCTAGTATTACTTTTACATGATATTCCATCAACATTCTCTCAGTCTTAAGCTCCATTTTTTGCATTTACGGACATCGTCATATTGTTTTTTAATTTGTTCAAACTATCGCATGATATTTCCCCCTATGTAGAGGCTTTCGATATTTCCTTCTGAAAATTCATCGAAATCTAAGTTTTTTATTAGGTTATTATAAAGATAAACTGTTTGTACACGAGGTAAATTATGGAATATGCTAAACCGGTGGTACTAGAAAGTCTGTTATAACTAAGAGCGACCCATGAAAGATGCCGTAACTTTTGAAACGTCGTCTTGTCAATCGACGGAATTTGATTGGAAGCTAACCCCAATCTTTCAAATGTTTTTATCTGGTATACTTGGATTGAGTTAAGGTCAGTAATGTCGCAGAAAGATAAGTCTAGACCAAAAATTAAAGTATTAACAACATTCTCAAAGTTAAATCCTGAGGTGACGTCATTAAGTAAAACAACAGCAAGTGCTGGTAAGTCCGAAAATATTGATGAACACCATATCTTTATTAGCAGATCTACCTTTGAAAGGCTTTTTAAGGCATGGAAAGCTCCATTTTCAATTCTGTGAAGATTATTTGCTTTTAAAGCCAACACGCGTAAAGCTGTTAATCCCGAAAATGTATTATCTGTCACAAGCCGAAGTTCATTGTACACTAAATAAACTTTTTGATAAAATTGATACTTGTGTTGTTCAAAGAAATTTTTTCTATATGGTTGTGTGATACATCAAGAATTTCTAATAATTCAGTACGATGAATTGATTTTTTGCAATAACTCCATCCCATCAAAGGCATTATTCCGAATAGTGCTTATATTAGTGTAAGTTAAATCTAGATCAGTGAATAAAGCTACTCCGGTGAACAATTGTGGAGGAATTACAGGTATAAGGGGATCATAGGTATCGGTGACGACCAGTTTAGCTTAGTGGGAGTAACGTTACCTGCGAAACTGAGCTCCTGGGTTCAAATCCCGGTAAGAGCAAATATTTGTGTGATGAGCATAAATATTTGTTTCTGAGTCTTGGATGTTTTCTATGTATAAGTAATATATCTATTAAATATATCGTTGTCTAGTACCCATAACACAGGCCTTATTGAGCTTACCATGGGACTAGTTCGATTTGTGTAAAATTGTCTCTTAATATTTATTTATTTATTGTGGCTTAAAATCAATGAATTTAATTCGTTATGTATCTACGAACAAAACGACTTATGCAACTAAGCTGTGTATGACAGCTAAATCGAAAACTATACGATTCGCGCCGCAGTCATAGCGTAAAGTCGATTTTGCCCTCACAAGGTATTTAAGAACTAGGTACTCCGAGATTCTAATTATGATTCAACTTTATTACCGATCCATGAGTATAATTACTGTGTTACACTTAAAAAATGTTAATACTTGCATCATACTTTTGATCATAAGTGAATGGATTATACTTCCTTTGCTATTCCGCGATACGCATGCAAATTCAACAAACCAACATCAGAAGATGCAGGAGGTTGATGGTCCGGCGTACAACATAGGGGCTATTCATAAATTACGTCATTTCAAATTGGGGGGGGGGGGTCTGGACATTGGATGATGGTAGCATGACGAAGGAGGGGTGAAATGACATCATTTTATTTGGTAGGGGGGGGTCATTTGAATTATGATAGTTGGATGATTTTAGGAGGGGGGTGGGGTCAAAATCGTCAAAAATAGATGACGTAATTTATGAACAGCTCCATACAACATTTTGGCATTGTTACCTTTAAGTGGAAAGGACACAACGAAATCCGAGAGACTATAATAATGTGAGAGGTCTCTAAAAGCGAATAAAAAATAAAATAAATGCCATCTATTATGCACCTCATAAAATGCGATGTAAAAATTTAACTCTCAACTCAACCATCATAGTCTTGCCACAGGGCTCGTTTATTTATTACTTAAGACAATTTCTATCAAAGACCTACCTGGAGTTGATTATTGTTTCGTACAACTACAATAGATGAAAATAAATTGGAAACGACAAAGAGTATGAAAGAACAGCTGGTAAACGAAAAAAAACAGGAAATCAGAAAAACGGCAAGGAAATGAAAATTACTGTAGCTTTAAGACCAGATGTTTTGTTAAATTATGGAAGTTAACTTAATAAATGTATAAAATATGAATAGTGCGTAAAAAATAAGAAAACTATCATAACCCTGTTTCACCGCCAAGATCGTTGTTATATCTCTTTGTAAAAATATATGTTTCTTGTTAAAAATATAACAACAACTAATCAATAATCAACTGCGTTTTTCTCGTCGTTTTTTTTTTCATTAAACACTGTAGCGTATAATTCAGAATTAATCTTGTTATTCTGTATTTACTTTCATGTACTCGTATATCGGAAAGCTTTAATACATTTTCGCTGAACATTTTAATAAATTCGAAATAGGATTAAAATATTTTTTTTTCTACAGGTATGTATTTTTTATTAGAAGCCATCTTCTTCTTATATTTAACACTTGATGCCAAACTTTTCGTAGCGCTGCGCACTTTTCTCTACATACGAGGGAACGCATGGTATCGGCTACGAGTCTACCAGCAGAAGGCCCGCTAGGCGGGTTTCTGGCAGTGAATGTGTTAAGAGCTACTGTTTTCGGTCAAGAAATCACTGGCCACATCTCTTTCGCCACCTCTTTTATTTCCCTATACGACATGACTCTTGCCTTCTCCTTTACCTGCACAAAAGCTAAAAGTAGTCTTCTTCTGCCAGCCACTACCGGATAATTAAAAGCTAATTTTACATAAAAATACAAAGTAATGAAAATTATAGTAAATCACAGGCTTTAGTACAGAGCCAGGGAAATGATAAGTTTCTATAAATAAGGTAAATGTGCCAGTGCCTGACACTGTCCAAAGAAGTTCGTACTTTCAACCATAATCGATAGTGACAACTATGGGTATAAAGGTGTACATTAGAACTCTAGGAAACGATGCGATGCCAAAAAAACACGGTAGGTGCGCTCCTCGTACACGCGGCGTCGGCATGGTACTGTTATATTTATATATGCATATTAATAAACAATGTATATTAGTATATTCGCTGTTGCATCCAACATGTTTTGTGTAACATGTAGGTGCTTGCCCTCAATGCTCATTACTGGGTTTTTGCATATGTAGCAACTGGAATTGTTTTCTTTAGTAAATTTAATATAGATGTAAACAGTCAGATTTTATTCATGACCTACACTCAATTTCTGTTCAAAATTCCCAATAAAACTTTTCAGTGTCAATTGATTTTTTTTTAAAGACTTCCAAGACCCACCCTGTAATAGTACGGCACCCAGTGTTGGCAATTTATCATATTTCTTGCTGTCCTAGAGTGGCGGCCGCGTAAAGGCAAGCCCAGCGTGCGTCGGTGGATGCGACTAGGTGGACAGATGACCTCGTGAAGATTGCCGGGAGACGGTGGATGCGATCTGCGCAGGATCACACTCTGTAGCAAGCCATAAGGAGGCCTATGTTCAGCAGTGGATGTCCGTGGCTGATAGACATATAGATAAATTTGTTATATTTTTGCTTTGTATAGCATATTTTCTTGTCGTTCAGCATTTGGCATTTATAAAAAAAAGAAGTATTCATGACATATTTTGACTGTATATCATAGTTTCGAATATGTACTCTCGGAATATCATGCTATCGGAAGTTCATTAGCTCAATTGTTATTGTATCGAATATTCGCTGGATCAAAATACTTGTGGCCGAAATATGTACAATCGACAAAACGTAATCTAGAATTATATGGCTACGATCATCAAACTGCTGCTTACAATATTGGCAAACTATGACATTAATTGTTCCTGACGATATGATATTAAACAAATAAGCGAAAAAGATAGGTACATTGCCACTAAAGATATTGAAGATATTTCCCAATACTAAAATAATCGATAAGGATACAAAGCGAAAAATTAATATTACGATCGAGGTGAAATAGTGAATCAATCGAACCAAGTAAAAGTCTAAAAAATTTAAAACATGTGCATATTGTGCATACTCCCTATTTCGATTTGTCGATTTATTGTTTTTACGCTTTTGGACCCAGCGAATATTCGATCCAGTAACAGTCGCGCCAACAAACATTCGTGTCAGAGATCCTCTGTGGGATGACAATCGAAACCTCAATTTCGATTTGACAATTTATTCTATCTACGCTTTTCGACCCAGCGAATACTCGATCGAGTTTAAATAACGAACTAGAGGACGCCATGTCATGTGTGATGTGCCCAGACCCTTATATGTAACATATTGTGCCCTGTTTGCATTTTGTGATGTAATCAAAAAAATAGGGTCGGATATTTTAAACCTTAGGTTATTTGTTCCCTCCCGACATACATTATTTTATGAATCACACAAAATTATTCCAATTCCATAGAATTAGATATGGGTTGCCTGCTATTTGAGAAATGATTGTTATATATTAGATTATTACGTAACCTAAAATACACAAATACAAATGCCAAGACTAACACACACAAAAGAACCGCAAGACAGGTTGCTATGAAATATAATGCAGATTTGAGATCTGTTGCTTCTCCAAAAGCCACCGACTGCGCTTCATAATTATTAATTCTGACGTTTTTTGACTTCCAATCAGCAAACATACTTTTAAATTCTGTTTTAAGTAATGCTTTTTCTTTAGCTAACATATCTATTACGGACTTTTCGATTTCAGCGTTATTCACTCCTGGCCCATCAGGTTTAAGAGTGTTGGGGTCGATTGACACCGAATTGCGTACTTTGATATATTCTTGTATGTTTTCTAAAGCCCGGTTAGTGCTATTGTTGATATTCATCAGTTTGTCAAGAAAAACATTGTTTTTATATTCGCTTTTATTAAAACCTTCAAGAAATTTGTTGATTGATTTTGAAACATTTTTGAAACCGACTGATTCGAGATCTATTTTTGTTTCATTACGATTCAAAAATCTTTCCACTGTAACCCTGAATTCTTCGAGAGTGCTAGCTAATGTTCCCATAAGCGCTGTTTCGTTTCCATGATAATTACTCAAATCGTCAATTCTAGTATTACTTTTACATGATATTCCATGAACATTTTCCTTGTCATATACTCCATTTTTTGCTTTTACGGACATTGTATTATTACTATTCTTTTTAAATCTGGTCAAACTGTCACATGGTATAAAATTTCCTCCTATATAAAGATTTTCAATATTTTCTTCTGCAAACTCATCGATATCCAAGTTTTCTATTAGATTATTATCAAGATAAACTGTCTGCACACGTGGTGTATTATGGAATATGCTAACACTAAACCTGTGCAATGTGTTGGTCGATAAATCCAGGGTTTTTAAATTCACCAATCCGTCAAATACACCAAACTTTAGCGACGACAAAAAGTTATTGCTTAAATTTAAATTAGTAAGATCTTCACAATCACTGAAAGATCCAGGTTGAATACTGGAAAGCCTGTTATAACTTAGATCGACCCATGAAAGTTGCCGTAGCTTTTGAAACGTCGTCTGGTCAATCGCCCTAATTTGATTGAAAGCCACCTTCAACCTTTCAAGTGTTTTTATTTGGTATACTTGGACTGAGTTAAGGTTAGTGATGTCGCAGAATGATAAGTCTAGACCAGAAATTGAAGTATTTACTACAATCCCAAAGTTAAATCCTGAGGTGACGTTATTAAGTAAAACAACAGCAAGTGACGCTAAGTTAGAAAATATTGACGAATTGAACACCATATCTTTATTAGCAGATAAATCTACCTTTAAAAGGCTTTTTAAACCGTGGAATGCGTCATTTTCAATTCTGTGAAGATTATTTCCTTTTAAAGTTAAGACGCGTAAGTCTGTTAATCCCGAAAATGTTTTATCTGTCACATTTTGAAGCTTATTGTATTCTAAATATAAGTTTTTGATAAGTTTAATACTTGTGTTGTTTAAAGAAAATTGTTGTATTTGGTTGTGTGATAGATCTAGAATTTCTAACGATCCAGTACCATTGAATACATTAGTTTCAAGATCTTTTAAATTACTGTGTGATGAATTGAATGTTTTCAATGACTCCATCCCATTAAACGCGTTATTTTGAATAGTGCTTATATTAGTATTAGTAAAATCTAGGTCAGTGCATAAGGCAAGTCCGGTGAATAATTGAGGAGGAATTACAGGTAACAGGGGATTATTGTTTAAAATCAACGACTTAAGTTCGTTTAAATCTTCAAAAGAATGCATTTCAATATCTTTAATAGCGTTATTTGATAAATCGGCTGTTTTCAAGAATGGTAGGGGCTTAAATGTGTTTTTCGTAATTTTCTTAATAAAATTGTTATTGATGTAGAAATAAGAGAGATTCAGGTATGCCATGTCGAAGTCTATGCTTTGTAATTGGTTATAAGAGAGATCTAGATCAGTTAGCAGTGTGAGTTTGCTGAATGTTGTATTATGAATTTTACATATAGAATTCCTACTGAAATTCAAAGACTTAAACTGACCATCAAATAGATCAGATCCTAATTCAGTAATATTGGCAACACTCAAGTCAAGTTTTTCAACGGAAATTCCAAGAAATGTATTTTTGAGCAAAGGCCCAGCTACTGGATTATTATGAACAACAAAATGTTCAATGTTCTTTCCTTCGAAGGCTCCCGGTTCTATTTTAGAAATATTATTGGCCGATATGTCAAATGATTGAAGATTCGTATTATGGCGAAACATGGTTCTTGTAAGTGCATTAATTTTATTATTGCTGATGTCCAGTATCTTCAATGCTACTAAATTATCAAATGATTTGTTATCAATACTTGTTAAACGATTGGAACTAATATTAAGTTTTTCTAATTTAGACATAGTGTTAAAGTTGTTATCTTCTATAGACGTCAAATAGTTATGGTCTAGAAATAATTCTTGAAGAGAGACAAATCTTGCAAAATAAATGTCTAGCTTAGCTATTTCGTTATCAGAAACGTATAAAGTTTGGAGTTGAGTTATGCCTTCAAATGTTAATATATCAAAGCTTTTGATATAGTTGTGAGATAAATTCAGATGAAGTAGTTTTGGAAACTGCCTAAAGTAATTGTTAGGTATAGTTTTGATAGCGTTATGACTCAAATCAATTGTATCTACAGAACTGTAACCGCTATTCGCCGCTATCTTGCCTACTTCCAGATCCGTTATTTGATTATAAGATACGTTAAGCAACCGCAAGCTCGTATGGTTCAAGAACGATTCTAAATTTATCGTTTCTATTGTATTTCTGGAAAGATTGATTGTCCTTGCCTTTTTCAAATTGAAAATAGCAGACGGAACTGAATTAATTTTTCCGCTTGTAATAGAAAGGGTAAGTATATGATCGTTCAGTTCATTGATTACGCCGAAAGGGTCAAACATATCTGTTCCGTCGATGTCTTCTGCTTTGACGTGGAGAGTGTAGTCATCGACGACTTGTATCTTTCGGTAACCATAGTTGTAGTCATATATTTCACGGCGTCTGCAAGTCCAGTCCTTAATGATGCTGATGGCATTCCCAAAGTCATCGGTGCAGAATAGATACCCTTCGCAAGGATATTTGTCCCCATTGCGAATGTAGCAGGACCCGTCCACTTGACTTATTGCAGCAAGTAGAATGATCCATTTTGTTGCATAATCTGTAATAAAAATGATACCACTGTTTACTTTTTGCAGAAATAGATTATCTTTCACTCGTTTCATCACAAAGTGAGTATACTTTTTAAGATTTTGTACCCGAAAAGGAAAAACGGATTCCTTTATAGAATCATTCGTGTGTTTTTCTGTGTGACCATCAGTCACAGCCAATTTACTCCGAAAGTACTCAACCGATTGATTTGAAATTTGGTACAAATATGTAAGTCAGTGACCCAAAGACGGACGTTTAATGGACGTTTACATGAATATGTGTAATATGGGGGCCACGTTTTGAGATTATATTAAAAAAAAGCAAACTATATTGTGTGACATATCAAATGAAAGGACTTATTGTACATACATCAAATACTTTTTTTATATGAATAGTTTTAAAGTTATTGAACAAAATAGGCTAACGAAGAAAATTGACAATTCATCCATTTAATGCAAATCTGGGTAGACGAAGCGTGGGACCATTTGGATTTGTGAATCGGAATACACGGCGCCAGACGCTTAGGGACTTCATGGAGAAACACTTTATATGATAAACTTCTCCTTCAAAAAGCGCCTGCAAGTGAAACTGGATCAGCACCGACGGTGTTACGAAAAATCTGAGAGACTTCATAATGTTCACTAAGTGGCCAATAGGTCAATGATGTCTCTGTGATCAATTCGGTTAAAACCAGGAGTGATCACTGGATGGTAAGAGACACTATGAAACTTAACAACAGGCTTCAACGCTCTTGACTTATGAAGTCTACACTCCGCTCAACACTGATCCAAATCCAATCCAACACCCCGAAAGCTTTTAACTCGAATTACATAATCGCTTCGAATACCTGGGTGATTGCGAAGACGTGGACGAATATAATGACAGGGTTGTGGAAACTCTCAATATGGTGCGATTAAAGTTCTTTAAAACCCGCCGTTCGGAAGGAATCTACAAAATCTCTGACCGTACTCTGGGGCTCATGAAGGAATGGCGCAACATGGTTCGGCATTCCTATTAAAAATTATAGACACATGTCGCTTCTGAGCCATGTGTATAAGCTATTGTCGAAAGTCATCATAAACCGTCGCGCACGCAGGTTTGAAGTCTTCCAGCCTCCCGAACAAACCAGTTTTCGCAAAGCCTTCAGTACTATAGACCACATCCATATTACGCTACGATAGGTTATGCAGAAGGTCTAAGAGTATAACCAATCACTATACTTAAAGCGTTTGTGGCATAGAGTTGGATGACCAACCTTCAGGAAGCTATGCAATATATTTTCGTCCCAAATACCACAGTGTCTTAAGACAAAGGTTTTAACCAGTGTTGTCACTTGCCAGTGATGATATACGGCACTGAAACGTGGTCACTCACAAAGTGGCTCATATGAAGGCTCAAAGTCACTCAAAGGGCAATGGAGCGCGCTATGCTCGGAGTATCCTTGCGTTATTAAATGAGAAATGAGGAGACCTGCAGAAGAACCAGGGTCATTCACATAGCTCAGAGAGTTGCTAGATATAGGTGGCAGTGGGCGGGCCACATTGCTTGTATAACCGTTGGCCGCTGGGGCAGAAAGATCCTCGATTTACGACCCTATTAAGGGGCTGACAGCTCTGAATGACATTCGATCTGTAGCTCTTCGCTTTACCGTATTGTATATATCTCATTATGTTGACCGCGACCGTCTTTACCGATATACTGTTTCAGTTTATCTTCAAGAGTCACCGGAACCAAGATAAATGCCATCAAACCTTGTTTTTTTTTACGAAGAAAAACCAGTTTTTGCTACTTTTCTTAAAAAATGCACGCTTTTTAAAGAAAATGCTTACGTAGCAAGTTAGGTCTTTTCATAATGAACAATTAGGTATAACTTTTCAGTCTAACAAAGGTTTATTGAGAGACTAGATACGCAATCTTTATTCTTATAGACCTCTCTGTAAAAATCCATAGTCAATTACATAGAAATATATTCTAATTTTCGAATGCAAGAAAGTGTTAAATAGAAACTGAACTATCATATAAACCATTTTCCGAAAGTTAGTTTGGCCATTCCAGGGACTAGATACAGAACAAAAACCATGAAAAATTGAACATTTATGCTTGGAGCCCCTTATGCAGCGTAGAAATGCCCCCAAACAAGATCGACGATTAGTCAAAATCGCGGGAAACCGATGAATGAGAGCGGTGCACGACCGGTATTTTTTTAATTAATCGTATGGCTTCACTACACACTGGGTCAGTAAAAAGTCCAATAAATTAAAAGAAGGAAAAACTAGTTTAGAATTTTGCCCGTTTCGGGTAGGCAGCTGCTGCCTTGGAGAGGTCCTTGAAGTCATCTAAATGGCTTGTGTATTTAGTTAAGGGGCACTCCGTGACTATGTGATCGATGCTTT
The DNA here is from genome assembly GCA_905404275.2 of Hedya salicella. Classification (NCBI taxonomy): domain Eukaryota; kingdom Metazoa; phylum Arthropoda; class Insecta; order Lepidoptera; family Tortricidae; genus Hedya; species Hedya salicella. The sequence continues at coordinate 18,756,443 of FR990112.1, forward strand.
GATCTGGGTATCCGGTCATTATGGAAATCCTTAGGGGAGGCCTTCCAGAAGTGTACGTCCACGAGCTAATATGATGATAATGATGATAATGGTGAAGTGAAAGTTTTTATGGAACCCTGCGCAAATTAGACTCGCACTTGGCCGGTTTTTTTTTATACTAGAAATTACAGTTTATCATAAAGGACCTCATACAGGTATTTTAACTTTATACGACTTAGGTAGCTATCACTCATTTCGAAGAATGTAATCAATAGCTCGCTTCAAAAAGATTGTGTTGAGCGTGGGCAGCAATGCCAGCAACTTTATCACTACCTATCGCTCATTGTACTGTCAATGTGAACATATTAGTCATGTAAGTTGGTAAAATACCTAACTAATGTTTTAAACGCTACTATTTAAAGAACAAACCTATGATGAGGCTTTTCCTCTCCTTTATACCTATGGCGTGTAACAACATTTTGCGTGAAATGAAAGATAAGTAAAGATGTCGATTGAGAAACCTTTTATTGGAAACCCAACTGTATTCTGTTAAAGATTTTTTTCACACAACTGTGTGATTTAATTATTTTGTTTATCAATAAGTAAATGACGATCCCTTCGGGTAATGTATGATATTTTTTTTACATCGTTTTATTAACTTATTTCATTGGCGTTTGACATTTTTTATTTATTATAATTTTATATTTTTAGTTGACGATCATGTTCTAAAAACTTATAATTTTGACTAAGGCAAATTTATACTGTTATTTTAACATGAAATAAATGAACCTGAATCTGATTCCCTTGTCCCTCCCGGGTGGCAGCGTCCCCACGTGACTGGCAGCAGTGGCAGCATTGTCACGCTGGATGGCAATGGTGATTGTCTTTGCTAAGAAGATGCTCGCCCGCTGTCGTCCGATACTTCACGTAGCTTATCTTAAATTTGTTTAAAGAGTGCCGTCGCGATCGGCCCTCACGGCTTCTAAAGTCTGAACACTACCCCAAGCCACTCAAAGTTGTCTTTATTGACCCGTCACCGGCAAGTAGGTAGCCTTATTTTTTTATGCATGACGTGATTTCTTCGTGTGGCAAGTATCATTTAGTTAATTGCATTCGATAGTCAACGAGATCTTGAGGAATAACTTTCATCATTTCAGCCATAGAACGTCTGATGCTGAACCCAGGTCTCCCCATAGGCTTCCACATGGGCCGGATAGAGGCGACCCGCATCCAGCAACCCCGCAACCCTAATCAAGTCGTTCGGCAGCGAGTCCTTGCGGGTGGCCTTCCACGCTTGCCGGTACGCGGTCTACACTCGAGAACCTTTCTGCCCCAACCGCCATCGGTTCTTTGAACTATGTGCCCTGCCCATTGCGACTTAAGTTTACTTACCAACCCGTCCCTGGCCGGCCCCGCGCGGTTATCGTGAAATTAAAAAAAAGGTTAAATAAAGATAATATATTAGCTGGTATACGCAGAGCTCGCGGAATCACAACAACGGACATCGAACTACCAGGCGTTTCTACCTCCTTATACGTCAATGAACACCTGACCCCGTACAACAAAGCCTTGCTAAAGAAGACCAAGGAAGCCGCTGCTGACAAAGTGTACGAGTTTGTGTGGACAAAAAACTGTCAAATCCTTACGCGCAGAAATCAGGGTGCTACGGCCGTACATCTCCGTACGACAGAAGATCTTCGCAAAATCTGCTAATCAAAAAATACAGTAGTATCATGCCTTTGTTGTCAGTCATAATCATAACAGCATTTCTATGTTTTTTAGTGAGCGATTACCCTAGTATAATTAACTTACACACATACAATTTCACACACTCATTATATGCCATAAATATACACAATATACATCCGCAAACATACACATACAAAAATCAATCAGGGGTGCCCTGTTATAATACGTACTTCTGTGACACACTTTTTTATCGTTTAATTGGGGAAATATTGCATGTAAAACAGATAAATATACTGCCACCCTTTATCTACTACTATGTATTATTATTTTACCCAATAAACACTACTATCTTGAATACCTTTTATGTATACCTTACGCTATATACCCATATTTTAACATTAACGAATTATAAAGACTTTATAATAACGATAATGGATTGTATATATAAGATGAATACTGTTTTAAAACTGCACGAAAAAACTTCAACATCAAACATAACCGGTTTCATATTTCTGTATTATCCCTATAGTACTACATTAATGAATTATAAGTACTATATGGTAGTGGATGGGATAACATTTAATATGAGTAAGGTTTTAAAACGGCATGTATGTACTTTAAGTTTAACCAAAACCGGTTACATAATATACATATTTCCGAAATATCTCGACATTAATATTATTAGCCATACCTCTGCGAATTATTCAACAGTAAGTATCTTGCCCGGACTCAAGTACAATCAGTGTATCTACTACCACACAGTAAATAAGAGAGTAAATAACAAACCGAATAATACTTATTATTCTAATCCAAACCAGCCTAAGCGATTAAAAGTCTTGACTATACTGCAATTAAGTCCAATATTCTCTGCACGGAGTCAACGCGCGGGTCACTCGCAGCTTATCAGAATCATATTTTTCCTTGTATTGACGCAGCCACCTAAGTTAAGATGTACTATTTTAATGTACTGCACAGATGCGATCGTATTCCGTTTTTATTTACCTTCATAGAATCGTTGCAGGTTTACTATCAAAACGTAAGGGGTATACGCACTAAAAGTCACACACTGCTAAGTAATATTCTAAACAATGATTATGATATTATAATGCTCACAGAGACTTGGTTATATGACGGAATATTTAACTCTGAATACTGTGACGCGCGATACGATGTATTTCGCTGCGATCGTAACCTTACGCTTACAGGGAAAAAACTGGCGGTGGAGTGCTAATTTGTGTTAAGCGTATTTTTAACGCTTACATGCGTTCTGAACGAATTAATCCGTCATCTGAGATTATGTGGATAACAATACCCTCCGATAGTATCAATGCTAACGCAGACTTAGATATTGCATGTACGTACATACCGGGGCATTTCAATACGCAGATTCAAGATATCGATACTCTTATTTCCACTGTAGACAAGATATTTCATAACAATAACAAGCAACACTGCTTGATTCTCGGTGACTTCAACCTACCTAATATAAAATGGGGGAGTGATGGCCCTGTGGTGTTGAACCGGGGATCCGTGGAAATCCAAAACTGTTCTTTTCGGCTAATTAATAAAATGAATATGCTTGGATTTTCACAACACAATACGATGACCAACTCTCACGGCAACACTTTGGATCTGGTATTTAGTAATTTTTCTTTAAATGTAATAAAATCCGATTCACCTCTTCTACCCGAAGACTGTTTCCATCCCGCATTCTCTTTAGATGCCACAGACATTTCTGTAAAATCCATGCGTGCCAGTGCATCCACACGCATTTTATATAAGAAAGGTGATTACATCTCAATCAATAATTATTTTAATAACATTGACTGGCAGAAAGAGTTATCTAACGTAAACATCGACATCGATGGTGCCGTTAACAATTTTTATAAACATATTTTTTCATGTATTGAAAAACACGTACCCAAAATAACAGAAAGCTCTCGGTACACATACCCGGCATGGTACACTCGATCATTAATAAAAGTTATAAAAGAGAAGTCTGCTGCGCACTCCCGCTGGAAAAAATATAATAATCGACTAGACTACGACGAGTTTTCTTTACTAAGGTCGAGACAAAAAAAAATTGAAAAAGAGTGCTATGTCAATTACATTCAAAATATTCAAGAAGAAATTAAAAACGACCCTAAAAAGTTCTGGTCTTTCGTGAAGTCTAAACGTAATAGCCCAAACTGTCCTAAATATGTTACTTACCGCGAAAACAAACACACAAACCCCATGGAAATAACTTCAGCCTTCAATCACTTCTTCCATAGTGTCTTTGTTCCCCCTACTACAGAGTATCCTTCTATCACACTGCCCCCCCCCTCAATCGGGTACCACGACGCACACACATAGTATAAGGTTGACTATAGAAGAAGTAGGTGTAGCTTTAAAACATCTTGACACAAAAAAAGGAGCAGGCAGCGACAAGATCCCCTCCTCTTTTATTGCACATTGTCACGCCTCACTAGCTCCCCCACTCTGTATTATTTACAACAGGTCTTTATCTGAAGGTATATTCCCACATATCTGGAAACAAGCTCATATAGTACCGGTACACAAAAAATGCTCCAAACTTAAAGTTGAAAATTATAGGCCTATTTCAATACTTAACGTCTTCAGTAAAATATTTGAAAAACTAGTGTATAACACATTTTATTCTAGTGTAATAAACAGTATTCCAGTAGAACAGCACGGCTTTCTAAAAAACAGGTCTACTACCTCCAACTTGGCAATTTTCACTGACCACCTTCTTAATAAAATGGAGACTAGCGGACAGGTTGACGTGATTTACACTGATTTTGAAAAAGCCTTTGATCGGGTGGATCACGTCATCCTGTTGCGCAAACTAGAACATTTAGGCATACACGGCGACCTGCTACGATGGATAAAATCTTACCTTACAAACAGGTCGCAAGCAGTTGTAGTGGGAGGTTTTCGCTCGGATTTCGTCAGTATTACTTCTGGGGTACCTCAAGGGTCGCACTTAGGCCCACTTCTATATAATATATACCTATACGATATTTACACATGCTTTACCCACTCCAACTTTTTAATGTATGCTGATGACACGAAGATATTTCTTGATATCCGTAAACCCTTGCATTGTCTAAATCTCCAATCCGATCTAGACCGATTATCAGAATATTACATTAATAACAGAATTAAGGTAAACGTGCAGAAATGTCAGCTTTTGTCCTTCTCTCGTAAACGGAATATCATATCATTCCCCTATATTATTCAAGGGTCGCCTATAGAAAAAACACATTCTGTTCGTGATCTAGAACATGTCGATATCATAGTGAGTAAAGCTTACAAAAGTCTCGGATTTGTCATACGAGTATGTCGCCCAATTACAGACACGGCTTGCATTAAAACAATTTACTTTGCTTACGTACGCAGCATACTCGAATACGCTAGCTCAGTCTGGTCGCCCCAGTACATTACTTATATACAAAGGTTAGAACTCATCCAAGAAAAATTTATTAAATATTTGAATTTCCGCACGCGTAAAAGGTTTGACACATATGAGGACAGCTGCGCATATCATAACATTAGTCATCTTAACTCCCGCAGGTCCCTGTCAGACATGATGTTCCTATACGATGTGCTGAATGGTCGCTTGGATTGTCCAACGCTGCTACCGCAGCTCGGGCTCCGAGCTCCTCCTCGGCGTTTTCGTAATACACGACTATTTCACGTCCCCCTGCACCGTACAAATTACGGCCAAAACTCTATTCTAACTAGAATTGTACGCAGTTTTGTTTTTGTACACACACATTTTTCTTCGCCCACATTGAAATTGTAGTTTCTCTTACTAGATAGTGTCAGCTTATCATTATGTAATTTTCGTACCTTAGGGTGCGCTAGTCTCGTTTCCTTACTCAGATCCTGATTTGTATAATCTAGGGAGTTCTGTTATTGGCTATGTGTAATGTATAATTGTAATAAGTTTATAATCTTAATGTAAACGCTGTTGAACTTCTTCAATAAATAAATAAATAAATAAATAAATACTTACACTGTTTGCTATGTCGGTGACCTTGCTTTGTATACGATTTTCCTCATTTCCGATTCGATCTCGTAGAAAGATCCCGAGCATAGCCCATTCCATAGCTCGTTGAATTAATCTGAACTTTCTCAAGAGGCCCATAGTTAGAATCCACGTCTCGGCTCAATACTCAATACTCAATACTTTATTGCACATAATGGTTTTACAGGTGTTACATTATTTACATCAATGCGATCACATTATGTGCCCAGTTGATTGGGTGCAGCAATTGTAGGTAACTTAAATATTACAATTTAATATATAAAAAAAACTTAATTTAAGACACATGTCATACAAAACTGAGCAATATTGATACAAAAATTAATAAATTACAATAATTGATATAATAGAAAATATTACAATAGATTATCATTTAAATATTCCTGTACTGTGTAATATGATTTTGTGATAATAATTGTTTTAATTTATTTATAAATATGGAATCTTTTTTTTCGTCTTTTATATTATTAGGTAATTTGTTGTATATTTTGATAGACATTACAAGAGGGCCGGATGAGTGTAGCTTGAGTCGTGATGATGGCAATAATAATTTATTCTTATAACGCAACTTTTACATATTTCCCCTCTTTTGGTGTAGAGGTCGGGAAATTTTCGGACAAATTTACATAGTTCTAAAATATATATACATGGAATAGTAAGAATCTTGAGTTCCGTGAAATAGGGTTTACAGCTGTCAGTCTGTTTAATATTTACTAATATTCTGATAAGTTTTTTTTGTAGAGTAAGAAGACTTGGTGCATCTGTACTGTTTCCCCAGAATATGACCCCATAGTTAAAACAGTTGAAGGCGTATGCGTAATAGGTTGTTAATGCAGTTTTTAAATCAGTCGTTTTTTTTATTTCACGAAGTGCATAGACAAATTTTGAAATTTTGCTTTTAACATGTATAATATGTGATTTCCAACAAATATGCTTGTCTATTACTATGCCGAGTAGTTTGAATGTATCAACAACTTCTAATGGTATGTCATTATAGCTACAGGAGATATTTAATGAGTCTTTCTGGTATGGACGGAAGGACATGAGTTTTGTTTTTACAAAATTTATCTCAAGGTTGTGGTCGTTTAGCCAGTCAGATACAATATTTAATATGTCATGGATTTTCATATTTAGGTTGGTATTATTGTGGCATGATGTGAGTATGGAGATGTCGTCGGCAAACAACACACATGGTTCTTTGATTACTTTAGGTAAGTCGTTGACGTAAATGAGAAACAGGAGGCAGCCGATAACACTCCCTTGTGGGATTGATGCATTTGTATTTTTGACATCGGACTGTATATATTTTATTTCACCTGACCATTTATGAGCTAATCCACGAATCCCCGCGAATGCCGTGTAATTTATTTAAGAGTTTATTATATTGCACTTTATCATACGCCTTAGTCATATTTAGCAACAATCCAATGGCATATTGCTTATCATTAATTATATTGAGGATCTGTTAAATATACTTATATACTGCTAAGATAGTCGACCTTTTTTTACGGAAGCCATTTTGGGATTCATCAAATATTTTGTACTTTTCACAAAAGCTGAAAATGCGGTTACAAATGGTTTTCTCATATATTTTTGACGCTGTAGGCAGCGGAGCAATGGGTCTGTAATTATTTGGGTCCGTCTTTGCACCCTTTTTATGAATTGGCCTAACCACAGATTTTTTAAATAAGTCTGGAAATACTCCTTCATGAAATGATTGGTTTATTAAAGTGCAAAGTGGTAGAGTAAGTTGATCTGCGCATTGCCTTAGTAAGGAAGGAGGGAGTTCATCTACACCGTGGCTATTTTTATTTTTCAAGTTTTTAATAATGTTATGTACTTCTCGGTGGGTTACAGGAGCAAGAAACATGGTGTTTTCAGTAGGCTACATCACGGGTCGCCCGGGCGCTCCCGCTCTTCGTACGTTTTTACCAATAGAAGCAAAGCAGTCGTTGAATGTGTTAGCTACTTGTCTTGGTTCACATGTTAAGTTATTGATTTTCAGCGTTATATTGTTTTTATCCTTTTTAGGTTTTTTATTAGTTCGTTCATTTATGATACTCCACGTTGTTTTTATTTTATTATTTGACTTTTTTATTTTGTTGATGTATTCCAATTTTTTTGCTGTATTGATAATTGCTTTTAAAGCTTTTTCATATTCTTTGTAGTACCCATGTATAACTTTATTTCTAGTTTTTAAAGTGAGTATTTTCAACAATCTTTTGTTTTTACATGAAATTTTAATACCTTTTGTTAACCAATATTTTTTGTATTTTTTCTTCAATTTTATTCGTTGTTTAGGTATCGACTGGTTTAGAATATTTAATAGTGCCGTGCTAAATGCGTCATAATTTTCATTAGCATTATTGTTTGAAGTAATAATAGATGACCAATTAGTTGTATTTAGTAGTAACTTAAAACGCTCTATGTTGTCGTGGCTAAATATTCTTCTTTCTGTATACCAGTTTGGTTGTATGTGTAGTGGCTTAGTTAGTGGAATGGTCCGTCTAGGTCATCACTAGTAATATACGCACTGGTTGAAGACTTTCGTAGTTTCGAGTAAAAACCGTCAACTGTATGTAACTAAAGTCGGAGATCTAATTCGAGATCAAAAATGTAAACAAACAACTGTCAACGTCAAAGTAACGAGCCAGGGGTAAATCATCTTTTTTTTCTTATTTTTTTATATCCGAACTTTATTGACCACATGTTTATTTAAATGCAACAATAACAAAGTACAAACAACGAGAAGCATATTCGTTCGACAAATAGCTCAGTCAGCACGTATTTTTGCACTACAAAAGGTGGTGTAGAAAATGTATTAATTTGTATTGCTTAAGTATAGGCTAGTCATGAAAAATGTAAGTTTTCGACCTTGTGCCTGACCTTTCACAGCGTTAGCCGCCATCTTCAATTTAAGGGGCCAAATTGGGTTCTTTTTTACATGCATTATGTAAAAAAGAACTAAATTTTCAACAGTTGACTTTATGACAAAAATGTCTAGACTTGAGACTGTCTTGACTTGATAAATATAAAGACAATAAAATTTCAAATATGAAATTTTCTGCCCCTTGTAACTTTGTATCCCTATTTTGTAGCCTATACTCAAGCGATACAAATTAAAATATTTACTACACCACCTTTTGTAAGTCAAAGCCTCTTTTTTCTCCCCACTGATTGGAGTTCAGACAACGAATTACGAATGTCATGTGATGGAATGACGGAGAAACTAAAATGGCCCCTGGCTATGATATTAACCGATTTAAGCCTTATGGTCTAAAGTATGTCTTTGGGAGCGTTCAAGTATTACGTAACGCAATTCTCATTTTGACCCGCCACCCTAGTAAAACTTTACGTAACCACCGTAATAAAATTTTAGGTAAAATGGTCCCTACTCGGTGTAGGCTTACCTAAGAAAAGATGCGTGAGCAAAACACCCCTTCTCGCCCCTGTAACACACCCTAACGTTTTACAAAGACATAAATTCGTTACGTATACTTGAATGCTCCCTTTTCTGCATGTTGTCACTGACTATTTGAAAATTAAATTACAAATAAACTGGTTTTAATTTTTATTACTATACGAAATGTTCACAACTTCTGATCATCACCAGTGGTATACATTAAATCTCCGTATATTTTATTTGAACTACACAAATGTGTATCAGAAAAAAAGAATATTTGCTGTTTAACTTACAAAAATATTTTTAATTTCTCGTACGGTTCTATTTAAAACTCAGAATATGGTCATTTTTATGAGTATTTCAATGATTTTATTAACCACCCGCTTGCGTAATTTTTTTTATGGTGGCTACCCATTTGTTTACAATTTTGATCTCGAATTCGATCTCCGACTTCATATAAACATTTTGTAAAACACATGTTTTTATACAACTCAAGACTGCGTATTCATTTCCATGATATTTTGTAATAGGATAGCTGAAATATACTTTAGAATAGACAAAGTTGTTTTTTTTTTTTTTTATAGGGGGCAAACGAGCAGACGGATCGGATGGTAACCGATCACCGACGCCCAATAGACACCTCCAACACCAGAGGAATCACAATGCGTTGCCGACCTGTCAGGTGGGAGTACGCTCTTTTCTTAAAGTTTTGAAGGTCGCATCGGTCTGGAAATACTGCCGGCGACAATTTATTACACAATTCAGTCGTGTTGTTTAAAGTTGTTAATAAAAAACTTACCCATTTTTGATAGAGTTTTGCATAGGATGAAAGAAAATATTCACATAAGTTGACACTGGGTACGTAGTAAAACTCAAATCTTAAAACTTAACGCAACTCATTTTTTTATTTATTCGGTAGCGTTGTTTGAATTGTTTGTATTCGTAAATGTGCCACAATCAACAGTCGGAACGGGACTGATGAATATTGCCTTTATTTAGACATTATCCATGTTATCGTTATCAATTATTATATTGGCTGCCACAGGAACTCGATACGGACTTGTAAAGCTTACATTACACGATCCGGATCGTTATTCGACCGTTCCAACCTCACTTTTGAGGCAAAAGCTTGTGCCATTTTTAGCCATTTGGTGGAAAATGGAATTAAATATAGATGTACTAGATCTTTTATGTGCTGAACCAGATAGAAGCTGAAACAATTTGCCGCAAAATGCCACCCATTTATCTAGAGAACTAAGGCTGCACGTTACGAATAATGTCAATGTACATAGATACTAGCGCCACCGCTGACCGATTGACTGTTCAACCGTACGTACTAATGCGTGCTGCCTTTAGGAACCACATGAATTTCAGAACGCTCCTAAAAAGTATAATGTATTTTCACGAATTCGAATATAGAAGGTCTGATCCGTTAACGGAATCGACGTAACCTGTCATTCATATCCACCTCAATGAAAAGTAATTCTGAATGGCGATAAAAGGATGATTCTTACAATTGGATTTTTCACCTCATTCCTCTCCAGCGTCTTATAAATTATCAACAATTTAAAAAATTACATCGTAGTTACGATCAACTATGAAATAGGTAGATAATTAGGTACTATTTTATTATACTCGTGTAAATACGCATATTTCACTAATTTCAGCTGTCAAATGAATAAGAAAACGAGAAGACTTGAAAAAAAACGGGAATGATAATAATATAGGGTATGAGGAAAACGGCAAGGGAATGAAAATTATTGTAATTTTGAGATCAGATGTTCTAATTTAATAAAACATAAACAGTGCAGATAAAGAATAAATATCATACTCTTAGTTGCAAGAAAAAAAAAAGAAATTATCATAACGGTCATAGCACGGCTACCGCACTTGTCAAAATTACTGACGATATTCGGGCGGGTATGGATAAAAGGATGGTAATGATATTTTCTTCTGTTTCCGCGATTATTACTCATTGAAATAAAACAATTTAACGGATTATATCGCGTATATTTCATTTAATTCATTTTAGTTCCCGACGTTTCGGAAGCTATCCAGCTTTCCATGGTCACGGGAGGACCATGGTCACGGGAGGGTCATGGAAAGCTGGAAAGCTTCCGAAACGTCGGAAACTAAATTGAGATAATATACGCGATATAATCCGTTAAATTGTTTTATTTCAAGGATGGTAATGGTGATAACTTGCTGGATTTCAGTAATGTGTTTAATACTATCGATGTTGAGATCATGCTTGGAATATTATGTTCTCATAACATATCTCCGGCAGTAATTGATTGGTTTCGTAGCTACTTGGAAGGTCGACGGAAGTGAGTGGAAGCTTCTCGTTCTTCATGGTGTAACACGTTGGCTGGCGTTCCGCAAGGCGGCGTGCTATCACCTCTTCTTTTTTTCAATTTTCATTAATTCTATTACTAAGAATATTTTCTCACCTCGTCACCTTTATGCTGACGATCTTCTTTATTCACAAGGTGCCCTTGTTGATTTGCCTATGGTTATCAACTCTACTAATAATGACTTGGAGACCATATTGAATTGGAGTTGTCGATCTGGGTTAAAGGTCAATTCAGCTAAAACTCAAGCCATTATTATAGGAAGCTCAAAACTCATTTCTCGAATTGATTTCCCAAACTTGCCTAAGATGATAGTGTTTGACGGTGTGCAGGTACCTTATTCACATCAGTCAAAAATCTTGGTGTGATTCTTACTCTGTCTTGGGTTCCTCAGATCAGCGAGGTTAGTAGGCGGATGTTTGCTGCAACAGGATCATTACGACGATTACGCAACTTTTTTATTATTCTCTACTAAATCTGCGCTAGCTCAGTCTCTCATTCTCCCCATCTTGGATTGCGCAGATGTTTGCTACCCTGATCTTACTGAGGAGCAGCTAAATAAACTTGAGCGCCTTCAAAATTTATGTATCCGGTTCATTTTCGGCTTACGTATATGTCCATATTTTTCCCATTTCCGTTCGTAACTTAAGTGGCTTCTAATTCGGCTTCGCCGTAACTCCCACGTTCTTGCCCTCCTCTATAGCATTTTTTTCAACCCCGCTACCCCTTGGTATCTTAAGGAGCGATTTAAATATTTGTCATCTTTACGATCTTCCTAAAATCATCTCCTTGCACCTGTTGCTTCTTCTTGCAAATTTTAAAACACTTCTTTCACTTCTTCATCGATCCGGATGTGGAATACTTTGCCGTAAGGTGTGGAAAAATCTATTCCTGTTTTTAAGAGTCATCTTAAGCAGCACTATTTATCGCCCCCTTAAACTGAGATGTCGATGCCGTGTAGTTCAGTATTTTTTTGGTTATATGTATGTATTTCTGTATATATATATTTTCGTGTGTACGTTTATTTGAATTTTATATATTTATTTATTAGTATCTACTATCTTTTTTTGGCTTTAATTTATAATTTGTCTCATCTTCTTGTGCACCACATGCTTACTCATTGGTTTTTTACTTTGTGCCATGTCTACTACCTTACGGTTGTCTGGGAGAGATTAGCTTTTTAGCTATAAGACCGCCTGTTGTTTTTCTCATACTAGTTTAGATTTAAGTGTCTGAAGTTATTTTCTTTGGGTGTGCAAAAAAGAGTATTGTATTGTATTGTATAATATTGTTTCAAACTCCAAGAAAATTAACACTAATGAAATAAAATCCATACTTAATATTATAAATGCGAAAGTGTGTCTATCTGTTTGTCTGTCTGTCTGTCTGTCTGTTACCTCTTCACGCTTAAACCGCTGAACCGCTTTGGATGAAATTTAGTATGGATATAGTTTGAGTCCCGGGGAAGGAAATAGGCTACTTTTTATCCCGGAAAAATACCCTTATCCGCGATAAACAAATTTAAAGCGGACGAAGTCGCGGGTAGAAGCTAGTATATTATATTTCTTCTCAATGGTAAGACCGATATCAATATAATTTCATCATCCGCCGGGCCCTTGCCACCGTAAACGTGCCATCGATTCTTGAACCAAACGGAATCTCTAGAGATGATGGCAAGAGGCCCGACGGGATGTCCCTGGTCCCGTGGACGATGGGTCGAGTGCTGGTGTGGGACGCTACTTGCGTTGATACACTGGCACCGTCACATCTGCCACGGACCTCAGCAAAAAAACAAAATAACAGGGTCTCGGATCCCAATACCATTTTATGCCATTTGGCGTCGAGACCCTGGGCCCGTGGGGTCCATGCGCCTGGCTACTTTTCAAGGAGCTATCAAAACGGCTCGTTGACACTTCAGGCGACCAAAGGGCTGGCAGGTTCCTCGCTCAGCGTATCAGTATCGCCATACAGCGAGGAAATGCTGCCAGAATTTTTGGTACCATGCCGCGGGGGCCCTTTCTAGATATAATTTTATTTTTAGCTTTCGTTTTAGTTATCTATGTCATATACCAAGCTCCATATTTACATGTTCCAATAAATTTATTTATTTTACATTATTTTACTTAAACTTATTTCCAGTAATCGTGCCCCGGTAACATTTTCTGACGATGGAACAAAACTTAGTAAGTCCAATTATTTTAGTGCTACGGACACTTTATTTTACCTGACAGTATTTAAATAATCACACAAATTATTCCATTTCCATAGCATTAGATAACGGTTGCCTGCTATGCGAGAATTGGTCGTTATACGCATGATTATTACGAACCTTAAAATACAGAAATATGAATGCCAAGACTAAGACGCTTAAAAGTACCGCGAGACATGTTGCTATGAAATATAATGCAGATTTGAGATCTGTTGTGCCTCCAGAAGCCACCGATTGCGCTTCAGAATGATTCATTTCAACGTTTTTTGACTTCCAGTCATCAAACATACTTTTAAATTCTGTTTTAAGTAACGCTTTTTCGTTGGCTAACATATCTATTACGGACTTCTCGATTTCAGCGTAATTCACTCCTGACCCATCAGGTTTAAGAGTGTTGGGGTCGATTGACACAGAATTGCGTACTTTGACATAATCTTGTATGTTTTCTAAAACCCGGTTAGTGCTATTGTTGATATTCATCAGTTTTTCAAGGAAAACATTGTTTTTATGTTCGCTTCTATTAAAAACTTCAAGAAATTTGTCGATTGAATTGGAAACATCTTTGAAACCGGCTGATTCGAGATCTATTTTTGTTTCATTACGAGTCAAAAATCTTTCCACTGTAACCCTGAATTCTTCGAGAGTGCTAGCTAATGTTCCCATGAGTGCTGTATCGTTTCCATGATAATTACTCAAATCGTCAATTCTAGTATTACTTTTACATGATATTCCATGAACATTTTCCTTGTCATATACTCCATTTTTTGCTTTTACGGACATTGTATTATTACTATTCTTTTCAAATCTGGTCAAACTGTCACATGGTATAAAATTTCCTCCTATATAAAGATTTTCAATATTTTCTTCTGCAAACTCATCGATATCCAAGTTTTCTATTAGATTATTATCAAGATAAACTGTTTGCACACGTGGTGTATTATGGAATATGCTAACACTAAACCTGTGCAATGTGTTGGTCGATAAATCCAGGGTTTTCAAATTCACCAATCCGTCAAATACACCAAACTTTAGCGACGACAAAAAGTTATTGCTTAAATTTAAATTACTAAGATCTTCACAATCACTGAAAGATCCAGGTTGAATACTGGAAAGCCTGTTATAACTTAGATCGACCCATGAAAGTTGCCGTAGCTTTTGAAACGTCGTCTGGTCAATCGCCCTAATTTGATTGAAAGCCACCTTCAACCTTTCAAGTGTTTTTATTTGGTATACTTGGACTGAGTTAAGGTTAGTGATGTCGCAGAATGATAAGTCTAGACCAGAAATTGAAGTATTTACTACATTCCCAAAGTTAAATCCTGAGGTGACGTTATTAAGTAAAACAACAGCAAGTGACGCTAAGTTAGAAAATATTGACGAATTGAACACCATATCTTTATTAGCAGATAAATCTACCTTTAAAAGGCTTTTTAAACCGTGGAATGCGTCATTTTCAATTCTGTGAAGATTATTTCCTTTTAAAGTTAAGACGCGTAAGTCTGTTAATCCCGAAAATGTTTTATCTGTCACATTTTGAAGTTTATTGTATTCTAAATATATCTTTTTGATAAGTTTAATACTTGTGTTGTTTAAAGAAAATTGTTGTATTTGGTTGTGTGATAGATCTAGAATTTCTAACGATCCAGTACCATTGAATACATTAGTTTCAAGATCTTTTAAATTACTGTGTGATGAATTGAATGTTTTCAATGACTCCATCCCATTAAACGCGTTATTTTGAATAGTGCTTATATTAGTATTAGTAAAATCTAGGTCAGTGCATAAGGCAAGTCCGGTAAATAATTGTGGAGGAATTACAGGTAACAGGGGATTATTGTTTAAAATCAATGACTTAAGTTCGTTTAAATCTTCAAAAGAATGCATTTCAATATCTTTAATAGCGTTATTTGATAAATCGGCTGTTTTCATGTATGGTAGAGGCTTAAACGTGTTTTTCGTAATTTTCTTAATAAAATTGTTTTTGATGCAGAAATAAGACAGATTCAGGAATGGCATGTCGAAGTCTATGCTTTGTAATTGGTTATAAGAGAGATCTAGATCAGTTAGCAGTGTGACTTTGCTGAATGTTGTATTATGGATTTTACATATAGAATTCCTACTGAAATTCAAAGACTTAAACTGACCATCAAATAGATCAGATCCTAATTCAGTAATATTGGCACCACTCAAGTCAAGTTTTTCAACGTAAATTCCAAGAAATGTATTTTCGACCAAAGGCCCCGCTACTGGATTATTATGAATTACAAAATGTTCAATGTTCTTTCCTTCGAAGGCTCCCGGTTCTATTTTAGTTATATTATTGGCCGATATGTCAAGTGATTGAAGATTCGTATTATGGCGGAACATAGTTCTTGTAAGTGCATTAATTTTATTATTGCTGAAGTCCAGTACCTTCAATGCTACTAAATTATCAAATGCTTTATTATCAATACTTGTTAAACGATTGGAACTAATATTAAGTTTTTCTAATTTAGACATAGTGTTAAAGTTGTTACCTTCTATAGACGTCAAATAGTTATGGTCTAGAAATAATTCTTGAAGAGAGACAAATCTGGCAAAATAAATGTCTAGCTTAGTTATTTCGTTATCAGAAACATATAAAGTTTGGAGTTGAGTTATGCCTTCAAATGTTAATATATCAAAGCTTTTGATATAGTTGTGAGATAAATTCAGATGAAGTAGATTTGGAAACTGCCTGAAGTAATTGTTAGGTATTGTTTTGATAGCATTATGACTTAGATCAATTGTATCTACTGAACTGTAACCGCCATTTATCGTTCTCTCGCCCACTTCCAGATCCGTTATTTGATTGTAAGATACGTTAAGCAACCGCAAGCTCGTATGTGTCGAGAATGCTTCTAAATTAATTGATTCTATCGTATTTCTAGAAAGATCTATTGTACTTGCGTTTTTTAAATTGAAAAGTACCGACGGAACTGAATTCATTTTTCCGCCAGTAACAGAAAGGGTAAGTATGTGTTCGTTCAATTCATTGATTACACCAAGGGGGTCGAATATATTTGTTCCGTCGATGTCTTCTGCTTTGACGTATAGTCTGTAGTTTTCATCAACTTGGACCCGTCGGTTGTGGCGGTAGCGGTAGTACTCGTTTATTTCATGGCGTCTGCAGGACCAGTCCTTGATGATGCTGATGGCATTTCCAAAATCATCGGAGCAGATCAGCTCGCCTTCACAGGGATATCGGTCTAGATTGCATTTGGCAGGACCCATTTACTTGACTTATTGCGGCAAGTAAAATTAACAATTTTGTTGCATAATCTGAAACAAAAATGAAACCGTTGTTTACTATTTGCAGAAGTAGATTTCCTTTTATCATTTAAATACCTAATCATGAACAAGTCTTTGTTTCATTATTTCGTTAGCTTACTCTTAGTATAATAGGAGTTACGGTTTTTCATAATCACTTTGATGTCAACTGTATCATAGTTTTCTTTCTTGTTTTGTATATATATATATATATATATATATATATATCTAGCTAATTTGAGTCATTTCCGCTACCCAAATGCTGTCTGGAAGAGATCGCTCTTTAGCGATAAGACTGCCTATTATCTACCGTATTTTATGTTAAGGCTCTATTGTGCTGTTTCTGTTGTTGTTGTGCAACAAAGAATTGTTGTTTTATATTGTATAATGTAACTTTATAGCACTTAGGTACAGTCTTCACGCGAGCTCTGAAGAACCGTCATAAAGGAGGCATTAATAGTACATTGTGCACCGTGGGCGGTAAAGAAAGAAGGAATTACAAACGACAGTACATTGAAGCCAGAAGCCGCAGGCTGAGGGTTTTAATGACTCGAGTTTGTAATTCCGGTACCGCCCGAGTAAAACACAATGTTTTTCATCACACTTGTGAGGAAACTAATAAATTATTAAGTCAGAAAAAGCTTCTTACTTTCAAGTGTCACAAGTCGCAACATTGTGTCATAGTGTCATTTTGTGATTGGTAGAAATCTCATTCCGTAGATAACATAATACACAAAACTTTCGTTTGTTTTTAGGGTTCCGTAGCCAAATTGGTAAAAACGGAACCCTTATAATTTCGTCATGTCCGTCCGTCCGTCCGTCCGTCCGTATGTCACAGGCATTTTACTCAAAAACTATAAGATGTATATTGATGAAATTTGGAACATAGGTGTCTTGTGTAAACCGCTACTTAGTTTGATAGTTAAATTAAATATATATATATTTCTAGGGGGGCACTCGATACATGTAACCGAAACAGAAAAAAAATCTTTTCATCAAATATTAATGTGTGGCACATCGTTCGACAGATAACTAAAAAAAATTTTGATTTGGTGAATATTTTCGGAAATATTTGCTCCGAAAGTCGAAAAAATTGTGTCCCGCCCCTCTATTTTCTAAACGATATGTTCCAAAAATATGCAAAAAAATACAAATATAAAGCTTAATAAATACTTTCAACAAAAATTGTTTTCAGCATGATCAGACATACCGTTTTTAAGTTATTGCCAAAAAACTGTGCTTCTCAGCAAAAAAAACGTAAGTGCTGGGGAGATACGCTCTTTTGTTAGTGTTTTTTATTCATATCGTACTTTTTTTGCTTTTTTTGTATAAACGGCTGCGGTACCCTACATTGAGCATGGTCCGACATGCTCTTGGCCGGTTTTTTACTACCTTATAATAGTTTCCAACGTGTAAACTTCATACGATATCGATATCGAATATAGTTCCTTGAAACGTCGAGGATCACACCGTGTGGCGAGCAATAGGGCAGGCCTATGTGCAGAGGTGGACGTCCGTAGCTGACAGATAGAAACTTATTTTCATAAGGGAAGTCCGGGTAAATTGGATAGCCCAGGCAAAATGGATACCATTCACCATCTTGACTAAATCACCTACTTTTATACTTGGTCCACATAATTTGGTCTCTTTCCTATCTCTCTGTACACAAACAAATTTAGCGAACGATTACGCGTCCGTCGTTCGGGAACAAAAAAAAAACAAAAAATTCCCAGTTTGCTACGATATTTCAAGATACGAATTTTCATGATTACTCATCTTACATGTGATGTTACTGTTTTTGCTTCATTATGACTTTAAAGTGCCTGCTTTTTTGTGTTAAAATAAGTAAAGTTCAGTTGTTAAACTTTTCAAGATTCACTTGGATTGTATTTAAGGTAGAATTAGATCCTATTTGTCGGGCAAAGCGGATACGGGCAAAGTGGATACGGCCTTTAAGTTTTGATATCCAAAAATCATATCAATAAAAACGGAGTTCAGCTACTGAGCATGTACATTCAAGATGCAATGGGTGACCATGACGAACATAGTGCTTGGTGTATGGAGATAGTCTCTATACGTGATTTTATTCATTTGACACGACTTTCAAGCAGTAAATAACCAGACAACTCGATCACACACAATATTACTGAAGAAAACTATGTAAAATCCATACTTAATATTATAAATGCGAAAGTGTGTCTGTCCGCTGAACCGATTTAGATGAAATTTGGTATGGAGATAGTTTGAATCCTGGGGAAGGACATAGGCTACTTTTTATCCCGGAAAAATACCTTTATCCGCGATAAACGAATTTAAGGCGGACGAAGTCGCGGGCAGAAGCTAGTAATCTTATAAATCTATCCCAAAAAGACAAAATCATTGACCCCCATTCTGCTATAAGTTGCTACCGGGTCCTTTCCTTTTTGCCTGTGTAGGGCAAAGCGGTTACCAGTACCAACTGCAATATTATTAATTAATCAAGGAAAGTTTTGATGTTCCGTATTTTTTGATGATTATACTGAAAACCTTAATAAATACTGATTCGTACTCAGTCATCCATACTACGTCTGTCTGTTACCTCTTCACGCTTAAACCGCTGAACCGATTTGGATGAAATTTGGTATGGAGATAGTTTGAGTCCCGGGGAAGGACATAGGCTACTTTTTATCCCGGAAAAGTACCCTTATCCGCGATAAACGAATTTAAGGCGGACGAAATCGCGGGCAGAAGCTAGTTATTTTATATTTGTATCCCTAAGTTAAAAAAATTAAGGTATCCGCTTTGCCCGGACTTTTCTTACATTTCGTTAAGAAATGCTTTGACGTAGAGACTAACGACAGAATATTTGAGCACGCAATGTAATGCATCCAACTAATTGATTGATTTCTTAGGCCCCCCTTGCACCACGCTGGGTTATTATCATTAACACAGATTGAAACTCCTGTCAGATTCATACCTGAACTGCCAGATTAACTCTAGGTTAAGTCTTAACTCTAGGTTAAAATTGATGACGAGCCACGCTACCAAACAAATTTTTCTTGCATTTTTAGCGGGAGGTGAGGTAAACACGTACAGCACACTACGGAAATATTCCTGTTTCTACAAACGCACACAATTAAAAGAAATCACCTACAAACAAAATAACACTCACACACTGACAATTTTACCGTATAAACTAACCGGAGATTTCGCGATTACTTTGGCAGAGGGGAATGTTTTCGCATGGCATTTCCAGTGGTTAAATGCTCGATATCTACGCACACGTCAATCAGATTGTGTACATAGCTGCTTAAATAAAACTATTTGACAGTAGCACATTCTGCTGCTAGTGCGAAAAGTATGTCATTACTTCACGAGCACCGAAATATAGCGATATATAGGGACGAGTGAAGAATGACATTTCCGCACGTGTAACGAACGACGTTTTTTAAAACAGTTGCGAAAAAATAAGAAAAACAAGTACAATATCGAATGTTGCCTTTGGAAACTTAAAACATGCTTGCAGTAAGAAAAAACGCCTCTTCTTTGACAGGCGTTTCGGCGGCCATTCCGTTCCATTCAGACAATTTTCAATATTAAAAAATAAACGTGTAATAAATAATGATGAAAAGTGAAGTAATAAAATATGAAATTTGTATATTATTTTGTTCTTAAATTAACAGTAGCTTTTTTTATGTTGATAACGACGTTTAAAGGAAACTAATATTAACTAAACTAACATCAATAAGTATTCATGAATTGGAACAAGTATAAATTTAAAAAAAATGGAAAAGTGAAAAACACTAGTTTGCGAAAGCCAACTTTCCGCACGCTAAAGAGCTACGTAAAATAGCACTTTTTCAGTAACTGTATTAGAAAAAAAAATTGGCTGATTTCGAAATATAATCAGAAACGATGGCTGGAAAAAGTATTCGCCCGTGTCAAATTTGAAGGCTATAGATTAATTTAGGTGTCCAAAAGGCAACATTTTCTTTAGGCCCAACCCTATGTAGCTTTATAAACTTTTTGAATGTTTTTAGAGTTCCGTACCCAGAGGATAATACGGGACCCTATTACTAAGACTCGGCTGTCCGTCCGTCTGTCTGTCTGTCTGTCACCAGCCTGTATCTCATGAACCGTGATAGTTAAACAGCTGACATTTTCACAGATGATGTATTTCTGTTGCCGCTATACTATACAAACACTAAAAACAGAATAATGTTATGTCTGTCAGTAACCAATATAAAATGACCGAACACCGCGTACACTTTGCTTAGGAGTAGGGCCCTGCTAACACAGGATTTCCACAGTTTCTTTCAGCTCAAGCATGCCATTCATTTTTAAGGTGTTTTTTATTTATTAGGAAAGCTATTAGGTCCTTTTTATTAAGTTGTTTATTAAAAACTTACCCATGTTTGACAGAGTTCTGCATAGGGCGCTAGAAAATATTCACATAAGTTCACGCTGGATACGTAGTGAAACTTTAAAAATCTAAAACCTTTTCTCAATTCAACTTTTTTTTATTCGATAGCGTTGTTTCAATTGTTAGCACTCGTCCATGTGCCACAATGAATAGTTCGAAAGGGACTGATTGTGACGAATATTGTCCGTATTTAGATATTATCCTCCTTATCAGTTATTAAGGCCTGTTTACACTTTGTTTAGTGATTACTGTGTAGAACTCAAGGAGGTTTTAAAATAAAACTATTCAGCATTTATTTTTATACTTATATTACTTAAAACATCGTTTAAATAGTGAGCTAACATCGCCGTTTTTCAATTAAGTACGTGACAATACAGATTGATGCACTAATGCAGCACAAAACAGTTGCCAATCGCCAACTAGATGGCTGCACTGTTGGTGGCCTGATAGGCGCCCATCAAAAAAGTTTTATAATTATAAAAATAAGTTTATACTATCATAAAATACGTTCACCGATCTCTTTTATTCCCATTTGACAGCTAAAATTGTGTACGAATTGGAAGCCCCCCCACAGTCAGCGAGTGTCTGTCAAAATTAGTTCAATGGAACTAATTTTGACGTTTGGCACAAGCTGCGAGCTGCCATTTTTTAATAACTAACTAACTAACTAATTTTGACGTCCAATCGATATGATAAGGAGGTCCTATCAATAAATTCGATATCGATATTCACATAAGTAATTTTCAATTGAAATATGTAAATATTATGTATACTTTATATTCCTTTTATTTTATGTTACTTGGCTTAAATTAAGATATTCAAATAGAGTGTTATTTACAATGCAGTCTTCTTTTTGACGCTGGCTTATTGAAATCGCTTTAAAATCGCCTTAATTAAGAATCCCCAGCAAGCTCGGCCGAATTTCACCTTCCCATACAAACGGAGTGTCGTTTTAAAACCACGTGTTGGATTGTAACGAAACATTGCATATATTATAAAACAAACAAAATACAGCATAAACAAGTTTTGTATGAAAAATATAAATTCACTGTATTTTTTTACTATGGTATCGGAAGCTACATAAACTAATTACAGGCCTGCATATACCTTAACTTATTCTAAGTACAAAGTTCCAGAGCAGACCAGCCAGTCGTTTTAAAATGAGAGCGTAATTACGTTCGTATGGAGAACCGAGCTTACCGGGAACTCTTAATTATTCCATGCAAACGAATATAAAAAATTGCGGAAGTCAGCTTCTGCAAGTGATATTACTAGTGTAATTTTACGCTTGAGACTTCTTCGTCTTCTTTTCGTTTCCAGGTTCCTCAAATAACGGATGCCCAGTGGACATCCAGCTTGAGACAAGTGATATTCTCAGTTAGATGTCACATTTTATAGTATCTGTGCCGTGTGCGATGTACTTTAGAAAAGTGTTTCTAGTAACCCACAGACACACACTAAGATGTAATGTCGCGCTTTACACTATTTGAACGAGCTTCTCGCATCAGCACCAATGTGATGTTTTTGCAAGTACATGGATGTTAGTATGTGATGTATGTATGAGGTTTTGTGAGGCGATGGATGACCGCCCTTCTTCAGTCAACTGTGTGGTCTGTGTGTAATGTAAAATTGTTTTGTAATAGTGTATGTTATATATTCTGAGTTTCATATTACTAGTGTTTAACTGTAGTACTGAGTAATTATTTTATTAAATAAATAAAGTAATAACGAACGATCGACGACGCCTTGCTTACAGATGTCGCCTTGCGAACATCACTAATTTTAGATCCATATCCATGGAACCACACGTATCTGCTTACCAGTGCCTATAGCTCCAAATTAGCGATTTATCAAGTACGTACAAAAATAAGTTGACAGCAGCTCGTCCAGTTGTTAATATACATGGTGCCCACGAGGAAAGGGAAAAAAATACCACGAATTCCTGAGGACATAAGGAGTAATAAATGTTATATGAATCTAGGTCAAATATATACATAAGGTTTGCTTCTGTCATAATAAATACATAAGGTTTGCTTCTCCAGTATAAAAGTGCCTCAGGGCTCGCAACGTTTGTTATTGCTATTTCTTTATTTTCAAGAGAGGCAATCATAATGTTGATTTTTTTAGGCATAGATTAGAAACTAGAGACTAGATGTTTCTTTGAGATTAACCGCAACAAGTAAGTCATACCACACTGAATTAAATAAAAAGGTTGATTAATACAAAAATACAAATACGAATTGTGGCTTCATTCATGCTTCCTGTTTTGTAAGATGAGTTAAGCATGACACGATTATATCCACCAGATGAATCGTCTAAAGGTAATAAAAATCAAAAATCATTATTTACCCATCATATAACACAATAATGGCTAGCTTTTGTCAATGACCCTGGCGTGTGTGACATTTTTGGATTTAATAAATGGTGGTGAAAAGGTTAAAGACAGGCAAACTTTGAAAGTGAAGTACAAAATAAAAATAGCTTCGTATTTCTTTATTACTATGTACTTAAATATGGCTATGAAATCAAGTCGAAAAACAACATACAATTCATCAATAATACCAATTTATATAATTTTCAAAATAGGATCCCTGTTTTTCAATACATAGATTTAACCGTCTACGTATTTGGTCAATAAGTGGGACAGGCCTGTTTTTCTCAGAGCAAATTATGTTTTTTGTCGTATTGTATGTTACAACGATAGGAACAAACATTAAATGATTTCTCACTTAATAATTACCTACGAGTCAACAAAGAATTTAATAGGTACAAGTTTTAAAGAGTTTCGCTATCATAGGTATTCGGTAGATTAGATACGAAAAATGACTGGCCGCTTGGAAATGTCATTGGTGTTGTTGTTGTTTATTTTAGCATTGCAACTGGAATCTAATAGTGAATGGATGAATAATAGTTTAACTTAGTACATTTTACTCTCACCGAATAATATTAAGAAATTAAGGGTTATCTAGTTCAAACGGTCTTTAACTGCAGAAGTTGTAGGAAATAATTTGTTGAGTATTCCATTGTGCACCGTCCGTTAACATTAGTGTGACTTGAGCATTTAGAATTTAGATGCTGCAGATGGGAGTAACAGATTTCAACTTAGCCGTCAAGGATTTAATGCAATTAAAATTACTCGTGCAAAGCGTATTGGAGTTAGGGAAAATAATAATATTATATGTTTTTAATCTAGATTGTAAAATTAAGAAATTTGAGGTAGCTCTTTTTTAATATAGGAGTACTGAAGGGATTGTGTCTGTTAATTTATATAATCATTTATAGACGAAATGAATTACGTAATAACAATCGCAAACTTGAAATAAAATCAAATTATTACAAATAACATGTGTAAGTAGACTAATACTACACCTACTTCGACCGTGTTATTTAATTCGCGCCCACTTGGCATCGATATTCATTCATCAAAAAAGGAATTAAATCTCGTAAATAAATATCACTTCCATTTAGAGACGTCATTGTTGTGTGTGTTGCTATTACTCAAATACACGAACGAAAGATTCACAATGTAACAAACACTTGTTAGCCGTGGGCTTATCGGTCAATAGCAATATTCCAATTGATTTGTGAACTGTCAGACTATTCATATTTAGATTTTCTACATTTTGGGAGGAAGAAGTATCTCACAGTTGATGCGTCAATAATGATAGTAACATAACTCGACTGGATTTCACTTTTGCGGTCAACTTAGATGTATCGGTCTTGCAACGTCGCAACCATAAACTTATGGTATTGATACTGGAGATTTATTTGCAACTTTTTTACACAAAAAATTAAGTATTTCAACAACTAATCCGAATCCAGAGTCATTATATGTCATTTTTAACTTTAAACATTTATAGTCAGGAACACGCTGTAAAAAAATCCCTTTCCTCGTGGGCACGTTGTATAGAGGTCAGCGCGGTTATTCAAAAAATGTATTTATGAAACAATAACAGAATCATTAATGATACATTAAAGTGAAAGCAAACGACTTAACTACTAACCGCATAGGATAAATTAGTGTAACGAATAAAAGTTAATAGCGCGAGTTCATACATTTATTTCTTAGTTGCGTTTATTAGCAAATGTATGAACTCGCACTAAACTATCTATTAACTATCGGGCGACCCGTCTGCTCGTTTGCCTCCTATGTCATAAAAAAAAACACTCATCAAGGTGTAAACGGGCCTTTATGTTGGCTGCCAGACACTGATCTCTTGGTTTTAACTAAAGCTAAATTCTCCAATTTCTGTCTCATCAGACGTACTTTAAAATTGATATAGGTAAATTATTAACCATAAATAAATAAATGTTACGGGACAATTTTTACACAAATCAGAACTAGTCCCACGGTAAACTCAAGGCTTGTGTTATTTATAAGTACTAGAAGACGATATATTTAAAGGATATATTTACTTATCACACAAACATTTGCCTAGGACCTTCAGTTTCGCAGGCGACGTACCTCCCACTGAGCTAAACCGGTCGTCAAAACTAGTAATTATCATTTCAATGACAATTGACTCTTAAACAAATTGACACAATTATATCAATAATATGATATAAATTATTATAACTACAACATGTCCAGGCAAAAATGTACAGGCATTTCAACAAAATGGTGTCCACGAAATTGACGTGGAACAAACCCTGGGCGCCCTGGAATAAACCTTTCGACCTAATATTTAAACCTTTAAACGGACGTACCCACCATTGATTTGTGTGGCGTTTACTCCCTTTGGGTGTAAAGGTATTCAATTATTCTTGTCTAGAGGTCATGTAAACAAAGGCATATTTATTTGTGCTAACGATAATTTCGCCGCTTACACAGTTCGTTTGTTCATTTATAATCTTTGGACCTCATTACATAATGATAACCCATATTATAATCACGTATAATTAATTGACTTCGTTCGCGAATGAGAATAAACATATAATCCTCCTTTTTTGCTCGAGTAAAGAATGTCCCAACCACTCACTTGCTTCAGATTTAGGATTGAACTCTATTTTTACTTGAAATAAGACAGGTGACAGGTAACTAGAGTTACCGAAACCAGGCCCCTATTTCATAAACGTGACAGGTGACAATTGAAAACGACAATTTGACGTACACTGCTGGGTCGCCGCGTAAGTGTATGCCTGGCATCATGATGGAGAAATAATGTATGCCGAATTGTCGTTGTCAACTGTCACCTGTCATGTTTATGAAATAGGGGCCAGAAAGCTAGTGAGTGGCTAATGATAAATTGATAACCATCCTTAGATGGTAAGTTTTTTAACCAGTGTGTGTTGGCAGTGCAGCAGTGATGAGATGACATACGGCACTGAGATGTGGTCACTCTCTATGGGCCTTAAGAGTCCCCGGCAAGCTCGGCCGAATTTCACCTTCCCATAAAACCGGAGTTTCGTTCTCATTTTTAAAACTACGTGTCGGATTATAACGAAATTTTGCATATACAATGCCATGAGGTATATCTAGGCTTGTAATAAGTTTATACGGCTCCAGTTTATAAAACAAATGAAATACAGCCAAAACAAGTTTTGTATGAAAAACTTAAATTCGCGTTATTTTTTTACTATGGTAACAGAAGCTACATACACTAATTATAGGCCTGCATATATCTTAACTTATTCTAAGTACAAAGTTCCAGAGCAAACTAGCTGCATGGTCGTTTTAAAATGAGAGCGTAACTACGTTTGTACGGAGAATCTAGCTTACCGGGGACTCTTAGAGGTGCGTCCACATTTGTATCATTTGCTCGTATCCGATCACCGTGCCGTAGCATGACTGCGTATCGCGCTGCTTGGACGCTTACTGTCGGCGCGCCGATAATGCCGCACTCTTCCGATACAAGTGTGTGATACGCGTAGCAAATGGATTTCGAGTGATCGGACCGGCGCAACGTCCAAACGCGTGATCGTGACACGCGATCATGCTACGCGACGATGATCTGATACGGGCAAATGATACAAATGTGGACGCACCTTAAGAAGGCTCAAACTCACTCCTTTGAGTGAGTTTGACCCTTCTTAAGAGTCCCTGGCTCAAGCTCTAATATAGCTTGTTAAATTGCCCTTTTTTTGTGTGTGGATAGATTGGCACGGTGCGAAGTAAAACAACCCCAAGCACTTCTTTCAAGGCGCAGCGGCAAAGTTGCTTTTTGATAATCTTATCATCACTCTCAATCAATGTCAATGGGAAGTACCCCAAGTTTTGATTTACTTGCCAATGCTAATATTTCCTTTTATATATATTGGAACATAAATTGTATTTATATTTATTTCTGTTAACTTAGAGACTTGATTTTTGTTCAGCTTTAAGAGCCCGCACACCATCATTTTTTTGACACAAATTTCGTACGAGTCTTGATAAAAAAAATGAGTTTTTTTATTACTGCAACATAATGGTAACATGACGGGGAAACCTCCGCTTACATTGTAAACATCAGCAGGAAATACTTTATCACTAGACCTTCCGGCTATATAATATACAGTACGGTGTGTATTTGCAAAACCGCTAGATGGATTTTAACCATTATATTGGTACAAACAAGGATAGCTGAACATACGAGGAATAAAAAACTTTATACCCGACGACTACGCTGAACCAAAAAAGAGGGTTATGAATCCTTTCTCCTCCGCGAACGAAATTGCGGGCACATCTATATTATATAATGGTAAAAATTAAAAAAAAGATTACATGTAAAGGGCTATTTGGAGGTCACTGAAAACGAAAATATTTTTTTAGGGTTCCGTACCTCTATCGGAAAAAACGGAACCCTTATAGGATCACTTTGTTGTCCGTCTGTCCGTCCGTCTGTCTGTCTGTATCGAGTTTAAATACTTAAGTCTACAGTTCCTTGAAGCTGTGGAAAAATCACACTTCTACATTAACATAAAAAAAACATACGGCCATTTATGCCGCAAAAGACGTATATTTGGACACTTTCAAGGGAATCAAAATGATAAGATACTTCCCGTTGACATAGAACTATGAAATTTGGCCAGTGATATCGTGACAAATACAATACAAAAATCTGAAAACTATACATTTGTAATTAAATCATGAAAAATAGTCTTTTTCAAAAGACATATTTGGACAGCCCGGTTGCGTTAGGTTTGCACCTCATTTGTATGCAATGCAATAGATATCAGGTGCAAACTTGACTCAACCGGAACCGAGTAATATAATAATGTTAGAGTAAGTGAAAGTTTGTACGGAACCCTCGGTGCGCGAGTCGGACTCGCACATGGCCGGTTTTTTTATGTTTGTAAGTGTCGTTCTTCACGCGAAAACGGCTAAACGGATTTCAACTATTTTTGGTATTACACGGGCATCCACAGATGGTTTATAGGATACTTTTTACCCGACGATGCTGAAGAAAAAAGAGGAGAATTTTTTTCTCCTCCGCTGATGAAGTTGCGGGCACCTTCTAGTACTAAATCCATACTAATATGTGTCTGTTTGTCTGTCTCTCTGTCTGTCTGTCTGTCTGTTACCTCTTCACGCTTAAACCGCTGAACCGATTGGAATGAAATTTGGCATGGAGATAGCTTGAATCCAAGGGAAGGACATAGGCTACTTTTTATCACGGAATAATACCCTTAACCGCGATAAATGAATTTAAGGTGGACAAATCGTACGTTACGCTGATACGCAAAAAGTACATAACAGATTTGCGTAAAATTCTGCAGTAATATAGCTTAGATATCAGAATAGGACATAGGCTACAACTTTTGAGGGTATTCATTCATAAAAGTGTATTTTTTAACAATAAATGCAAAAACATGACCTTTTGTTCATTGACATTTTCTTTTCTAGATAATGAATAAAAAATTGGTAACCTAGCAACAGTAATACTACCTACACGATAAAGCAAAAACACACCTTTCGTAAATGACGTATCATAGAAATAAGAGTATATCTTAATATAGCAGGATAATAGCCCGTTGTACATTTTGGACTTGCAATCATCTCTGAATGATAAACATTTTGTTACAAACATATGTACATAAATACATAATACGAGTTCTTTTTAACAATAAATGGAAAATCATCACTTATTGTTATCTCTGAAATTTTTATGCCGAAGAATTATAATGAAATAATTGCTTTGAAACCAATATGACAAGTTAGTACCTGTTTGCGTAACTGGATAGTGTTAGTTGTAAACGCTTTTTCGTTTTTTATCTATATATAAGGACAAGTTGTGCCGAAACTACTGAACTTAGAGGCTTGAAATTTTCACAGTAGATACTTAGAGGAGATATTAGAAGGAATCAAGTTATGATGGGTGGAGTCACTATGTTGTTAGCTGGAGACTTTTGTCAGACTCTGTCCGTATTTCCGAGGGGAACTCGAGCTGATGAAGTTAAAACTTGCATTGAGGCTTCAAATATTTGTCGTATAATCAAAAAACTCCACCTTAAGATAAATATGCGAGTGTACGTCAAGGGCGATATTTGCACTGGAGAATTCTCCGACTCTCTCTGATTCTCCTCTTAAAATAGAAAATGGAGTATATCCCGAAACTGAGGGAAGGATTATAATTCCATCGGATGTCGCCTTAGTTGTGCGGACCGTTGACGACCTAATCTCTCAAATTTACCCAGATGTTCAAAATCTACACAGCAAGTCCATGGAGTGGTCGTGTGAATGAGCGATTCTGACACCCAAGAACGACCAGGCTCCCGTTATTAACAACATTTTATTGAAGTCGTTTGTAGGTTCAGAATACGAATACAAGTCTGTACACTCGATCTGTACCTAACCCACCCGGCCTACCTTCGCACATACTTATCTTAAAAGTGGGTGCTCGAGTAATGTTGCTGCGAAATCTCAATCAGCCGAAGTTGTGCAATGGAACCAGGCTGCGTGTGAAAGCCTTCAATAAAAACGTTATAGAAGCTATCATAATTACTGGCTGTGCTCAAGGTGAATCTGTGTACATACCTCGGACACCATTTATACCCTCGAAATACCCATTCGAATTTAAAAGGCTGCAGCTCCCCCTTAAGGTCGGTTTTGCGATGACGATCAATAAGTTTCAGGATCAGTCACTGAAAACAGCAGGAATATATCTTAGGGGGGACTGCTTCTCGCACGGCCAGTTTTGCGTGGCTTGCTCGAAGCTTGGTCGGATCTGTTAATATGGTATATAAAGAAATACTACCTAATGTTCAATATTACAAATAGTTCAATCTCAATTGTCCAATTACATCTGTTTTTTTTTCAAATTACAGCTATATAACAAAGTAACGTGACTTATAACTATTGACAGACAATGCATAGCCTAAACTGCCGACGGTGGTAATATGAGAGTTGAAACGCAGTGAGAGATGTTAGTAGAGGTGCACTAAAGAAGGATTTTTTGAAATTCGAGCTATAAGCGGATGAAGTCGCAGGCAAAAGCTAGTATTTGTATATGTACGATCTAAAACTAAAATAATAATCTCTAATTTACGCATAAAATAAAATTCATCAATAAAATTCATACATTCAATACTATTTCATAAAGTTGTAAAAACTAGATGTGACGACAAATAAAAAGATACAAACATACCAAACATAAAAATATTTTTCGATTCATTGACTTCCAAAGAGTTTAATCATTATTTTGAAAATATCTTCAAGGTACAACATATCATTTTTACAACTTTATACGTTTAGAAAGAATAAAGAAAGTTGGCGTATCATGAGTAAAGAAAGTTGGCGTGAAATGGGTAATGGATGTACAAGGATGAATGGATGTGTAAGGGAAATTGAAACACGTACCTTTTTAGTTCTTATTGTCATAGTGACAAGAGCGAAACAGATACGCGTTTCGCAATTAGATAAGTAGTTAATAGAAACATATTAATGTCATTCTCGTAACGTCGCAGTCGAATAAATAGATTTATCTGGATACACGGCAGTGTGTCAGCCAAGATCGAAAAAAAACCGCGTAACCGGCCGGAGGTGCCTTGAAATATTACACGAATCATTTGGGCTACTTTCGACTTAAAATCTTTAATTGTTATTTTAAATGTGAATTAAGACCAAGGACCATTAAAACTAGAGGACTGACCATCTCCATGAAAAAAGACGTTCCCCGATATGTACAACGGCATCTACTTATATGTATAAGAT
The DNA here is from genome assembly GCA_905404275.2 of Hedya salicella. Lineage (NCBI taxonomy): Eukaryota > Metazoa > Arthropoda > Insecta > Lepidoptera > Tortricidae > Hedya > Hedya salicella. The sequence goes on from FR990112.1 coordinate 18,787,944, forward strand.
TTATTGTTTAGGTACAATTAGTCAACTTTACAAGCGTGACACAGTATTAAAATGTTACGATTACCCCCCCCCCCCCAACGTAAATAAAATTTCTACTGATTTAGGAATGCTTGATTTAGGTACTGGGGTGAAAACATAATAACTTTGACTACAGAAAAAATATATTATGTCTTTATTACATTTACAAAATGTGTGACACTTGTTGTCGATGTGTGACAATTACACATTATTTAACTAAATTGTCATTAAACTAAACTAAATATAATTAACTTGTATATATTTTAAACAAAAAAATAGTAAAAATACTATGACGGAAAATATAATATTCATTGTTCTCATTGAAATAAAACAATTTAACGGATTATATCGCGTATATTATCTCATTTTAGTTCCCGACGTTTCGGAAGCTTTCCAGCTTTCCATGGTCACGGGAGGACCATTCATTGTTCTATTAACATAACAGCAGGTCATATTATAAGTCATTTTACTAACCAATTTATGAATGAAATAAGTGATTATTATTATTATTAACTTTAAAGATCTACAAAGGAGGTTAAACATGGTATGTTTAATAAAGTAACAGCTAATCCAATTAATAAAATGGAAACTTGAATAACAAAATAGCAGTAAACACTCAAACATACTAGAATACTACTTTTTTCTAACCTACTAACTTTTTAACGAGAAAATTATTGTGAGACTCGACTTAGATATGTATATTTAGATTACATTAGCGGTTACTCAAATCATAAAAGCCGAGTACTGCCAGACGTATTGGTGAGGGAGCAGTTATTTTTCACACGAAAAGTACGCACGCGAGGCCATTGAAATAAGTCCTCATCCGAATTACAACCATGATGATGGATGGTCATCTGGTCGGTTTCCCCTAGTTGGAAAACAGTGCTAGGTGTTGCTTCGGGAAGTGTGAACGCGGCTTTAGAGTGTGACTTAGTCAGTGGCGTGTGCTACCCTACTATTGAGAAATCAAATGACAATGAAAACTAGGGTAATTCTGCTGCTACTAGCTGGGCTGTCAGAACCAATATACACTCTTATCTATAGTCAGAACCTAGGCGCGCAGTGCGAGGCGGGCAGCATCGGTGTACACCTGTCGCTTATGACTAAGGTCCTCATACTAGACCGAAACATGTCGAGCAGTACTCGATTTTTACGACGTAAGTAACATAATCCATTTTGTAAACTTCATTAACTAAATCACCCTTCAAGAAGTTCTTCACATTCGTATTTCAACATTTGTTAACTTACTATTTAACTTTCATCAAAATGACTTCTTTTCCGTTATGTTTTTAAATGATTTCTTTTCCGTTATGATTTTACCAGTTTTACATGAAAATGTTACAGAAAATAGTTTACAAATGTGCGCTTTCCATGGACTCGGCTATGTTTCGGGTGCTGCTGGTAATAGATCTACCACTAGGCAGGTACAGTTTTGATTTATATACTTTATATAGAATAAACCCCACTAGAATTACCAAAATTAGGCCAACACAGACTTCTGTAAACATCGAAGGCTTTTGCATAATTTCTTTGTTACCCACCAATTTCTCGTGAACTGGGGATTCGGTTGTTAAAATTGAAGAATCGATTCGTGAACTCAACCTTTCAATCTTATTGTCTAACTCCAGAACATTTTGTTTTTCAATTGCAATTGTATTTTCTAAGTCTTGTTTAATTTTGTCAATGTAAGGAATTAAACTATCCGACGTAACATTTTCTTCAGTGATAACTATAGGTTTGCTTGTTGCCATGGATATGGGTGGTTTTGAACTTAACACTTGCAATATTTTTCCTAGTAGTATGTTCGTGTTGCTATTAATAATCGAAGTCATGTTGCTGACCACAGATAGGTATTTCATTGAGCTTATCATTTCTAAGCTGTTTAAGTTTAGTTTTTGTTGTTGTTCTGTTATGTTAGCTAAGTATGGTAAATCATTATGTGTGGCTACTTGTTCTTGGAAAACTTGGCCTTTAGAAACATTGTACAATATATTTCTAATATCGAGTAACAACTTATCATGCTCAGCATTTGCGGGGGTTAATTTAAAATCGAGATTGTGGTTATTTTTGTTACAAGTTACTCCTTTCACGTTTTCGTTCGTTTCATCAATATTTATTGCAGAAATTGTAAGAGATAAACCCAGTTTATCCATATTAGCTAAAATTTCACAAGACAGTGGATTACCTCCTATGCTGAGTTTGGACAACCTAGTCCCTAAGAATTCGTCATGGGTAAGAAAATCAATTTCATTGTGATCTACTATAAGAGTGTTCAAATGCTCAACATCATAAAATCTAGCCCGGTGAAGTCTTTTTATCTTATTGTACGATAAATCCAACACATCCAAATTCTGAAGACCTCGAAAAATTCCATAACTAATTTCTACCAACTTATTATGGGAAATATTCAACAGATTCAAATACGTGTTGTCCTTAAAAACTCCCGGCTGAATGTAGGACAAGTCATTGTAGCTCATATCCAGCTGTCTCAATGCCGTCAAATTAGATAAAGAACCGACTTCAAGACCCGACACGGCATTGTTACTTACTACTAAAGTTTCTAAACGTTGCAAGTTATACAAATTTAAGTGGCTTACGTTTTGAATTCTTGAATGTGCGATTTCTAAATTAGTTAAAGGAATATTATTAATGCTATCGAATGTTACCTCGGTTTTTGTTCCAGATAGAGATAGCTTAGCCAGATTGTGAGTTTTCTCAATCAAAGAAACATCAAATTTAAAATCTAGGTTATAGGACAAATCTAAAGTACGAATATCCTTTAAGGCATAAAACGCTTTTTTGTGAACAGTATTGATGTGATTGTGTGCCAACACAAGTGTAGTTAGACTAATCATGTCCTGAAACAATGTTTGCGAAATTACTTTTATTAGATTATTATTCAACATCAAGGTTTTGAGATACCTCAGATCCGTTGTATTGATTTCGAAAACACCTAGTTGGTTATTGGAAAGATCAATTGACTGAATGTTGTTCATGTATGATAATGAATTATATTGTAGCTCGGTTATGTTACTATGTGAAACGTTCAAGTCTCTTAATAAAGTCATGCCTATAAAAGAACCATTATTTATTGTAGTTATTAAAGTACCGGAAACATCAAGACTTGGTAAAATGCTCAAGCCATCAAAAGCTTTTTCTTCAATCGATCCGCAAAGAGGATTTTCAGAGATTTTGAAATTTGATAAACTTTGCAACGATCGAAAAGAGTTGGATCCTAAACGCGATAAGTTATTATGAGATAAATCAAGGAATTTTAATGATCCTAAAGCAACAAAATTATTATGAGAAATATGAACTATTTGGTTATGGTGCAGTGATAATATTTCAAGGCTAATGAGATCTTCCGTCGCAATGTCGATATTATCGATTTTATTATGAGACAAATCTAAGCAATTTAAGTTCTGCATACCTTTAAATGAGTAATTACTTAACAAATCTATATTGTTGTTGTTCAACAATAGGGTTTTCAAATTTTGAAGTCCTGCAAAGGCGTTATTTTCAATGGAACTTAAATGCTGGTCGCCTAAATCCAAATCAGTAACCATGGAAAGTCCTTCAAAAGTACCTCTTTCAAGGGCACCTTCCAGATCATTTCTTCCAATAGTGAAATTAAAGATAATTTTTCCTTTCAACATATTTTTAGGCAATTTTTTCAATTTATTTCTAGAAAGATATACAGTTGTTAATCTGGTACCATTGGCAAATATTTCTTGGTCAATAAGCTCTAAGGCATTGTCAGTTAAGTCGACTGTAGTCAACGACGCCATATTTTCAAACACGTTTTTCTCAATAGAAGAAATTTGATTTGAATCCAGCCTTAAATCCTGTAAATTAACTAACTGGACAAAATCTTTGGCTTTTAATGCTTGTATCTTATTATGACTAAGTTTTAACGTAACGAGGTAACGTAATCTTATAAGAAAAGAATCAAGACTGGCTATTTCATTGTATGAAAGGTTTAAATGAAAAAGTTTTTTGATGCCATCAAAATCCATGATATCCATTACGCATAGAAAGTTATGAGATAAATCCAAAGATTCTATATTAGCAAAAGAATCGAAAGTGCCCACTGGAATATTGTCTAAGTAATTATGTGACATATTCAATTTCTTTAGCGTTTTATATTCGTATTCACCGGGAACTACTTGGATACTTTCTATAGTGTTTTGTGAGTAGTCTAAGTCTAATAGCGCCGGAAGTTCGTTCATATTTGATAATTTCGCAGTGATCAATGCACATCTCGCAATTTTTAATGTTTTCAGATTTTCCATTCTTTCCAAAGTAGGAACAAATAAATAGTTGTTATCACTTAAATCTAGTGAATAGATAAGATACCTTTCGATCTCTGAATTGTACTTAAGCATTTCATTATTCGTATCACTCTTATACACTACACCGACAGGGTCATGCCTATTTCCGTAGATTGGAATATATACTACATTGTTACATTCTTCGTGTGTTGAAGATGAGAAAGATATAACGTTTTTACAGTATATCGTATGAATGCACGGCCCAGTATCATCATATTCATCATACTGTGGGGAGCAGCCATCGCGTTCGGGGAACAAGGATTGCGAACAGCACCCTGTTATTAGGCACACTATCACCCATTTACCTGAAACATAAAACAATTCAATTGTTGTAAACGTCCCAATGTTTGACACCCTGTTTTTATCTTTATTGCTATGAATTATGGTTGAAGGTTACACTGCCATCTAATAGGACGGTGACACTTGGACATTTTCCTTAAATTATGAAATTGAATTATGTGTTTATTTGACTACGATTTTGCGACGACACGTTTGGCTCAGTGGGTTGCACCACGAAGCTAGTGGTCCGGATACCAATTCCGGCCAGGGCAAGTGTTCGTATGATGAGCATATGAATATTTGCTCCTGGGTCTTGGATATTTTCTATGTATTACTATAATTTATGTATATATTATGTATATCGTCGCCTAGTACACATAGAACAAGCTTTGCTTAGTTTGGGACTAGGACGATTTGTGTAAGATTGTCCCTAATATTTATTTATTGAAATATGTGGGACATCGGGTAACTGTTGCAGTTATTATTGCACTACTTATCATGAAACCCTATCCCAGCAGTAGTTATGTAAGCGTGAGTGTTATAACATAACACCAAATAACTTATTTACATATTTTTATGCCCGTTATTTTAACCATCTTGTAATCATCTATTTAACTAATTAAATCTTCTAAGAAAATGTCTTAAAGAATGATAAACACTCCTTCAGCAGTGAGGTCATCCACAAACAATATATTTTTCTCGAATCATCATTATACAATTTTCATAAACTTGTAAATATCAAATGTCTGTAATTTTTTGTAAAAGTTATTGTATAAGTTGTCCTTTTTTTGTAATGTAACGGGCTATTAGTCAGTGACCTTGAAGGTGACTGATTTTTTTTATTTGTATATTTATTTACGTATGTAATTATGTGTCTTTGCGGCCACATCACATCAAAACTGCGGGATGGATTTCAACTATTTTTAATAGGATACTTTTTACCCGATTACGCCAAAGCAAAAAGAGGATTACTACCTTTTTTGTCCTCCGCGAACTAAGTATAAAAATGTAGATCCTGTAAGAATGAGTTAGCTAGGACCTTTACTAGTTACAGTCGCGATCAGTGTTCGATTTATCAAAACAAGTCTTGTTGCCAAGATTTTTCCAGTAAATATTTTTCATTATTTATTTTATACTTTATTATTATTTCATTTTAGACGACCAGTTTGGCTCAGTGGGGGAAACGTTGCCTGCGAAGCTCCTGAAGAAGGTCCTGGGTTCAAATCCCGGCAAATGGGATCCCTTTCTTTCCCATATATTTATTATTCCGAATTTCGTTAGTCAGAAATTGATATCCATATCATTTACTGACATAAGCATCAATAGTCATATTTTTTGTTAAGTATAACGCTTAATAGATGTAACATTAATAATAATATACATAATAATAACCCGTTAAGGTTAAGTTTGCACCTAAACACTATACCATTCGGCCATGCGTTTAGTAGAGCACAATTCAATGGGAAAACATAAAAACCGGCCAAGAGCATTTCGGAACATGCTCATTAGGTATAGGGTTCGGTACCGGTACTACAAAGAAATGAACAACAGATTTAAAAAATACGATGTGAAAAAGGGCACTAGCAAAAGAGCGTATCTTTGTGGCATTTACGTCCTTTTCTATACTCTAAATTTTATCATTATACCTCTTGTACTTCTTCAGTAAATTGTTTGTGAGATACTATTTGTGTTTGCCATTTTGGCTACGGAACCCTAAAATGGGCGGTTTACAAGCAATTTACAATTTTGGATTTTGACGTGATAACGTCTTATAAATCGATGAACGCCGGCTGCACGCACGAAAAAGCATGACTCACTGTCACGTTCCACCTAAGCCGAGCGTGCGAGCGAGAGCGCGGAACAAGCGATAGAGAGGCACGATCGGCCTAAGTAGTAGTATCTCTATTCCACGTTATCAGGTAAAATCCGTAAACCGACTTTACAGACAACCAATTTTTTTGATAAACGCGATTTACACAAAGTTGTTTTAACTTCCTTGTAAAGTGTAACTTGTGAACGTACGAATCGTAGGTTTTGATAAACAGAACACAGTATTACTCGTGTTAATGGTAAACAGTGTTGAAAAGGTGATTTCTATACGTACACAGGATCACGTGCATCTTGCTCATAGTATCTGATACTGGATCTGTAAAAGAAAATAAAATATTTTAGTGTCGTGATAAAACAATGGAAGTGCAAAATTGATTTTTGATTTGATTTAAAAAACCGGCCAAGTGCATGTCGTTCCATGCTCAGAGTTGGATTCCGCAGCCGTTTATACAAAAAAAAGCACTACAGATGAAAAAAATACGGTATGAAAAAGTGCACTAGCAAAAGAGCGTATCTCCACGGCACTTACGTTATTGCCGAAAAACTGCGCTACACAGGGCAGTTTTTTGGAAATAACTCAAAAACAGTTTATCCGATTATGTTGAAATAATTTTTCGTTGAAAGTATTTATTAAGATTTATATTTGTATTTTTTCATATTTTTTGGACACAAGGTACTTATAGAAAATAGGGGGGATGGAACACAATTTATTCTACTTTCGGAGAGATTATTTCGGAAAATATTCACTAAATCCAATATAAGCGTTGCTAAAATGGCAAAACCGGAACCCTTATAGTTTCGTCATGTCCGTCGTCCGTCCGTCAGTGGGTATGTCACAGGCAAATGCGGGCGGTGATGAAATGTGGAGTATAGATGTCTTGTATAAGCCGCTACTTAGTTTAATAGTTAACTAACAAAAAAACATATTTCTAGGGAGGGCACGCCCCATTATGTAACCGAAACTGAAAAAAAGATCAGGAGATATCATTGTGTGGCATATATTACGACCGATCTTTTAAAAATATTTTTAAGGTTTTAAAAAATACATTGATTTAGCGAATATTTCCGGATATAATCGCTCCGAAAATAGCATTAATTATATTCCCCCTCAATTTTTTTTTTAAAAGTACCTTATCTATAAAATATTAAAAAAATTACAAAGATATATATTTAAATATATTTAACGAAAATTATTTTCAACATGATCTGATGAACCCTTTTTGAGTTATCGCCGCGCTTTTCAGCAAAAGGACGTAAGTGCCGTGGAGACACGCTCGTTTTTGTAATGCCCTTTTTCTCGTATTTTTTTCATCTGTAGTGCATTTTTTTGTATAAAGTAGGCTGCGGAACCCTACACTAAGCATGTTCCGACATGGTCTTCGCCGGTTTATTATTATTATTCGAGAACAAACTAAAGTAACCGCTCTATTCGAAAATAGTTTTGTAGTTACGCCCTTTCAGAATGAGTGCGTTTTAAAAAATATATAATAAATTCATTATTAATCGTATCGAAAAATATAAATATTGGTGACTTTCTCTTTCCAAGCAGAATACAGAAAAGCAATAAAATGGCAGTCTTAAAAATATGAAATCACTTCAATTCACCGTCATTCAGTGTTTTTTCGAAAGTACAATTGGCCGTTTTGGTAAAACGCTGATTTACGTGTTTTCTTTGGCCGGACACCTACAGTAAATATTAACTCACGGTAAGACTGACACTAAAAAGTAAAATGTAGTTATATATTTATAAAACCATACTAATCAATAGGTATACAAAACAGAATAAAAATAAATACTTACGTGTATGTTTTTGTTAGTGTCTAATAGTTTGTTTTCTGACACGAGCGATGGTTCGAATGTGCTTACAAATTATCTATGTACGAGTAACGCAACAAAGCAAATAGGTACTTGGTTTGAATTAGGGTCACATGAGGAAATAAGCAAAACCATTTAGCAAATTGATTTATCAGTCGTAGATTAAAAAAAAATTAAGCTAGTTCAGAATAGCGTATCATCAGAAATCTGAAAATTTATTTTGAAAAATACAAAAGTAGAAAAATATAAAAGTATCTTTCAATTTATGAACTGATGTGGGCTAATTTCATCTAAATTTCAGTAACAAAAAAACAACCGAACTTTTCAATTTAAAAATCCAAACATCAGGGAGGGATCAAGAGGGAGAGATAAAAAATAGATGGTAAAATTAAAACGCCGGTTTTCTTATGACGTTATCACGTAATATTATTTTCATTCACAGGCTATATTGGCTGTACCCTTAAATACATAAAGTATCAGTAATAATACTGAAAGGAATCAAGTTTCAATCCTATTCACTTTAAAATAAAATAAGATTTTATTGACATGGCAGAACAGTAACAATTTGAAGGACTGTAACGGGTAATCTCTTATCTTCCCTAAAATAATTTTCATTCGTTTTTTTCCCATTTTTATTTTTACTATACGGAAACTTTCCTAATACACTTTGTCCACATGCTCATAAACTCTTACCCGATTTTCACACTGAACGATATTTTAACCAGTCCCTTAAATTGCCAGACGTTTTTCTCGTCATAGGTTCTTAATTGAAATAAATAAAAAAGAACATAATAAAGGATTTTTTTATTTCCTACACTTTCCCACAGTGCTTTATCATACGCGAATGACCTTAGATCCGTAGCTCTTTACTTTTGTGTGTTGTATATGTCTCATGTTGTATACGTGTTGACAAGCACCGTTGTTACCAAAATAGATCTACTGTTCTTCTACTGTTTCACGACTCACCGAAACCAAGATAATCGCCATCAATTTTTTTTATTTTTAGGATAAAAAAATAGTTTTTGCTACTTTTCTTAAAACTATAGAACCTATTGAAAAACCAGTTGACAATTTTAAAATGAACATCATTACTCACTTATTGGTTTTAGTCCCATGTCTAAGCGTCGTCGCTTGACGAGGGACCTTAAGATAGAAAAAAGACTACGAATCTTTTTTTTTCTCTTGATTTATTAAGTATTATAACATTCCAGTTGACAGAAATATAGGCCAAATACCAAGCGTGTTTGTACGTGGTTTGTAGTGAGAGGAATAATTTTATATCACTTTAAAAACAGTGAAATTTACCGATTTTTTCTCGGTAGCAGTTTACACTTACACTGTGGAGTTGTTGTGTAATTTATTCAGTAGGTACATTTACTCGTACATGCTATGTGTTCTTCTATTGTATTTTAGAATCGATAGAAAGTACATTTTTCCAGTGTGATGGTTCCTTGGAGATAATTGTTGACAATCCGTTACATTTGACAATATATTACGGTATATTTACTGTTAATGATTCAAACAGTCAGGGCTATTTCATGTGCCTCGATACTCGTATTTTAGTCCGAGTTAAAATAAAAAATATAATTATCAAATGAATAGTACCATGTTATACAACATTAATTTATATTAAACAATACCAAACGAACTTATCGAATATAATTTTTTAAACTTATCTAGATCAGTACTCCTTAAGAATATAGTATCATTTCAATGCTATTTTTCCAATCACTTATTAAAAAAATATTGTATTACACATTGGCGTGCGCTAATTTTTTACCAAGGTAGGCAGCTGAAATGTTTTGATCACATTGGTAGGCAGTTTCTCTGTGACTGATATGGAACCATGTTCTTTCAGGGTAGCCAGTGCCTCTGTGCGCGTATGGAGCGCACGCCACTGGTATTACAGTGTACAAAATATTAAACAGAAAGTACTACATCCAAACTAATAATAAGAAACATGTCTGGTGAGAAAAACCTAAGGTCCCTAAATGTAAATATTTTTTAAACACATACGCAGGACCGATCACAGTGGTGTTCTTTAGAGCAGGCTTGTGTCTAACAGTGAACGTCTTTTGGCTGATAATGAGGATGATACCTGCACAGCTATGGGTACTTAGTTTACAAATGGGAACTCTCCATGGAATCTGCTATGTTCCGTGTGCTACTATTGAAAGACCTACCACTGGGTATGTATAATTTTGATTTATATACTTTGAAGAGTATGAATCCCACCAGAATTACTAGGATTAGACCAACACAGACCTCGGTGAACATCGAAGATTTTTGTGTATACTCATTGTTTCCTATCCATCTCTCGTGGACAGGATTTTTTGTTGTTAAAACTGAAGATTCGATTCGAGAATTTAACAGTTTTATTTTATTGTCAAGATCCGAAATGATATTTTGCTTTTCCATAGCTATTGTCTCTTCCAAATCTTGCTTCACTTTATAGATGAAGGGAAATAAATTATCCGATGTTATATTATCTTTTTCAATACTAACAGCCTTGGTAGTTGACCGGTATATGGGTTCTTTTGAAGTTAACTCGCGCAATAATTTGCCTAAAAGCAAGTTTGTATTTGTATTGCCATTAATCAGTGTTGATGTCATATTAACACTATTTTTGTTCAATTTCTGTAAAAGTAAATTCGTGTTATTAGTTAAGTTGACCAGAGCTAGAGTCAAATTACCAACTGAAAACAGGTTTTCAGTCAAAGTTGATTGCTGCTCTGTTAAATTCGACAAATATGATAAATCAACCGCCCTCTGTTCTTTGATTATGTGTCCTTTAGAAACGTTGAACAATATGTTTCTTATATCAAGCAGCAACTTATCATGCTCGATAGCTGTGGAAATTATCTTTGAATTTAAATTATTACCTTTATTACATGTAACTCCTTTCACATTTTCATTAGATTCATCAATATTGAGAGCGGTAATACTAAGAGAATAGCCCTTTTTATCTATACTTGCTAAAATCTCGCAAGGTAGTGGATTGCCTCCTATGCTGAGTTTTGATAAACTCGTTCCCAGAAACTCGTCGTCAGAAATGAAATTAATTTCATTGTGATCAACTATTAGAGTACTCAAATGCTCAACGTCGTAAAATCTAGCACGGTGAAGGCTTTTTATTTTATTGTATGATAAATCCATAACTTCTAGATACGCAAGCCCCCGAAAAATTCCGTAATTGATTTCCATCAACTTATTGTGGGAAATGTTTAGTAGATTTAAATATGTGTTGTCTTTAAAAACTCCAGGTTGGATAAAAGATAAGTTATTGTAACTCAGATCCAATCGTTTTAAAGCCGTCAAATTATATAAAGCGCCGACTTCGATTTTCGACACTGCATTATTATTCACTACGAGTGTTTCTAAGCGTTGCAACTTATGTAAATTTAACCGGCTAATATTCTGAACACTTGAATTTGCCATTTCTAATTTAATTAAAGAAATGTCACTTATTTTATTAAATGTCACATCTACGGCTTTTGTTCCTGATAAGAATAATTTGGCAATGTTATGAGCGTTTTCTAATAAGGATACTTCAAATTCCAACTCCGGGTTATAAGACAAATCCAAATTACGTATATCATCTAAAGCGTAAAAAGCACGTTGATGGATAGTATGAATGTGATTGTATGCCAAATCAAGCGTAGTTATAACACCCATTCCATAAAATAATGTTTGGGATATGACTTGTAACTTATTATTCCTCAGTTTCAAAGTTTTGAGGTAACTTAAGTCGGTTGTGTTTACGTCGAATGTAGTCAGTTGGTTATAAGATAGATCAATCGTCTGAATGCTCTTTACGTATGACAGAGAATTGTATTTTAGTTCGCTTATGTTACTATGGGAGAAATTTAAATCTCTTAATACAGTCATACCCATTAAAGAACCATTGTTTACGGCGGTTATCAAAGTCCCAGAAATATCAAGACTTGGTAAAGAGCTCAAGCCGTCAAAAGTTTTCTCTTCTATTGATCCACAGAGAGGATTTTCGGAAAATTTTAAATTTAATAAGTTCCGCAAGGACTGAAAAGAATTGGGATTCAAATGTGATATGTTATTATAAGACAAATCGAGGAACTGCAATGATACCAATAGATCAAAATTGTTGTTGGAAATATGGGATATTTTGTTATGGTGCAGAGATAATATTTGAAGACTGATGAGATCCTCCGTGACGATATCAATTTTTTCAATTTTATTGTTGGACAAATCTAAACAATTTAAGTTTCGTAAGTCCTTAAACGTATAATTACTTAAAAAATCCACATCGTTATTGTTTAACAACAAAGTTTTTAAATTTTGAACTCCAGCGAAAGCGTAATCTTCTACAGAAGTGAGATGCTGGTCGCCTAAGTTCAATTCTGTAACCATGGCAAGCCCTTCAAATAAACCTTTTTGGAGGGTGCCTTCTAATTGATTGCCTTCAATAGTAAAATTAAATATAGTTTTTCCCTTAAGTAAATTTTTAGGTAAAGATTTAAGTTTGTTTCTAGAAAGGTACACAGATGCCAGTTTTGTGGCATTGGAAAAAATATCATCAATACTTTCTAAAACATTATCTCGTAAATCAACTGCAGTCAATGACGCCATATTTTCAAACACGTTCTTTTCAATAGTATTTATCTCATTGGAATTTAATTTTATAGTCTGTAAATTCACCGACTTGCCAAAATCACTTGCTTTTAACGATTGTATACTATTAGAGCTAAGATCCAGTGTAACCAGATAACGCAATCTTAGAAGAGAGGATTCGAGTTCGGCTATTCTGTTGTTGGAAAGGTTTAAATACAAAAGTTTTCTTAAACCTTCAAAAGACATGATGTCCAATACGTACAGAAAATTATGAGATAGATCCAAACATTCGATGTTAGGAAACGAGTCGAATATCGCTTCTGGGATATTAACTAAGTAATTATGTGATATATTCAGTTTGATCAGAGTTTTGTATTCGTGTTCTCCAGGAGCTACTTCGATATTGTTTATCGTGTTTTGTGAGTAGTCTAATTCTCTGAGTGCTGGAAGATCGTTTTCATTTGACAGCTTTGCAGTATTAAATCCACATCTTGACATTTTTAATACAGCCAAATTATGCATCTGTATTAAATTAGGAACATAAACATAGTTAGTGTCGCTTATATCTAATGAATAGACATAATTACTGTTCTCTTCCTGTTCGAACTGTGGAATACTGTCGGAATTTTCACCGTCTCTTAAAACTATACTGACTGGGTCGAAATAGTCATGGTCTACTTTTAGTAGATTTTTACATTGGTAATCCGAACGAGTAGCCTCAAATTGAGACACGAAGCTTCTACAATATAATGTGTGGGTGCACTCTTCGGTATTTGCAATTTCATCGTTTTGTACTGAGCAGCCACCGTATATTGAAAATAATTCCGTACAGCAGTACTCCGGTATCAGGCACGCTATCACCAAATTATCTGAAACATACAAAAATAAAATTGGGTTCCACCCTTAAGTTGTCAATATTCTACTATTTTGCGTCTACTTTTCAAAATAGGATAGCAAAAGAGAAGAAGGAAATGGAAATCCCTTCCACTTCTTGAACCCTTTCCCTTACGATCTCAAGTTGAGATCGAATATGCATATATGCCTAGACAACCATCATAATTGTCTATTTTACATTAAAATATACATATTTTAGTCATCTTCTTATAAATGTCACACCTATGTCACTTACATCTGGATCTATATCGGAATTCCTAACGTCATTTATCGTAATGTATCGTTTGTCCTAATGTATCTACCATAACACATTTTTTTAGGAAACTGTAATTTTTTCAGGATTGTTATAAAACAAACCTAACCTTACCTAACCTATACGTCAATCTTTTACAAAACCCTGAAAAATTTAAGGTTTCTGAAAAAAAATGCGTTATGGCATATGATACAGTAGGACACGATACATTAGGACAAACGATATTAGGGATTCCGAATGAGAGCAAGGGGACCGGAGATATAAGTATGTACTTGCATTCATTTCAACTAATGTGCAAATTAAATTTGTAACATTTAATTATCCAAAAAAACAAAACATTTTTCTTAGAGGAGTAAATATAAAGAATGAAAATTCTTGATCTGGTTTGATGTTAAGTATTACGTCTAATGTGAAGATTTTGAACGCCATTTGTCCTAATGTATCGTTTACATTAACGCATTTTTTTCAGAAACCGTAAAATTTAAGGGATTTTTTAAAAGATCGTCGTATAGAGTAGGTTAGGTTAGGTTTAAGTTTCCAGTTTCCTAAAAAAATGCGTTATGGCAAACGATATATTAGGACAAATGACTTTAGGAATTACGATATAGATCCCTAAATTATATTTCTATATGAAATGAGTGGCGCCATGGTTACAAAGATCCTCACCTTCCCGCTCTCCCGTGGTTCGCTTTCTCGCTTGCACGCAATTACGCGCGGCTCTCACCAGCAAGAGAGCCTTCTGCACTTGTACACTATTTTCTAGTCTGTGATTTGGTAGAAATATAAAAAAAATGCTATACGTACACAGCAGCATCTTCATCTTTGTTCATAGTCACTGGTCGATGAGTCTGTAAGAGCAAAAAGGTATATTTAATACGCTGTTTCACGCGGAGTATCAAACACAAACTTTAGTAATTAATATTTTTATAATTATCTAAATATAAACCGATTCAAAACACGCGGAACAAGCGGAAATGAACTCAGAAACCGCTCAAAATCGCTGAAAATGGAGGAAATTTACAAGGAGAGCCGACCCCGGATTATGGGAAAAGGCGCAGGCAGATGATGTCATTATCGAGATTGAGAATGTTTTATTTGTATAATTAGAAATGTAAGAGTGCCCTTGAAGCCTACTTTCAGAATAAGGTTTTGAATTTCAGTCGAATCCGTGTAGCATAATTATGAGTTCACACACACCTGTGAAGGTTCGTCCACACTTGTATCATTTGCTCGTATCCGATCACCGTGCCGTGGCATGACTGCGTATCGCGCTGCTAGGACGCTAACTGTCGGCGCGCCGATCATGCCGTACTCGTCCAATATAACTGTGTGATACGCGTAGCAAGATGGATTTCGAGCGATCCGATCGGCGCAACGTCCAAACGCGTGATCGTGACACGCGATCATGCCACGCGACGATGATCTGATACGGGCAAACGATACAAATGTGGACGCACCTTTAGGGTTAATGGGTGTATCCGTTTCTTAGCTGCGATGCCACAGACACACCTATACACAGATACACAGACTCCTTATTTTATCGTTGGGTTTTTAATATCTACACTAACCAAGGATAACTAGTACTATTATGACAGTGTCTGATAGTTCGTTTCTGACACAAACAATTCGCAATGTTCTAGCACACTAACTCATCACAACATTACACTTGAATCAGGGTCACACGAAGAAATAAAGTAAAACCATTTAGTGTATTTATTGAATAGTGAAGCAAAAGCAACCATCACGCACTAGCGAAGCTCTGGGTACGATAAGTAGCCAGCGGTCCAGCGCTCAAATGTCGGTATGGGTAAAATATGTTTAAATGAATTTCTGAATATTGAACCTTTTTTATGCATATTTTACCAAAATGGTCGCACACCGTGCGGTATCAAAGGAATTTTCTACCGCGCACACTCCAAATGTAGAATGAACTACCTGACGCGGTTTTCCCTGGAGGTTACAGTACGGGGTTCTTTAAGAATACCTAATGCTGGCGTTGCAAGCGTTCATAGGCTGCATTGGCTGCTTAACATCAGGCAGGCCGTACGCTTGTTTGCCACCTTAGTAGTATAAAATATAAATATATATCCATTTACCCATAGCTTCGCTTGCGATACCAGGACGTAAATAGCATATGCTCATTTAAACGCCATCTATATTTGCTTGAAAAGTTTCATATAAATCCGGTCGATGGTTAAAGTCATTGAGTTGCAAACTTCCAAACATATAAACCAAACAAAACCAAATATTTAACTATACAAATATCAATTTCGAAGGAATAAAATGTGCTCCACTACACTGTAAGGTGGGACTATGGATAACACATAGGTAAATTTAAAAATCATGCAGAGTCTAGATTTTGATTCTGTGTTTAATTTTTGAGCCCTGTATAATGTTTTTACTGTTACCAAATTTTATTCTTACATCTTGTCGTCTAGTACCAATTGCATTGCTATTTAAGCTTAATTTGAGACTAAGTTCATTTGTGTGACGTTGTCTCCATAAAAAATCCACCATCTTGAGGTTTAATTCAATCGACACAATAATACAATACAGATATTTCTAGCACGAGCCGGAGGCGAAGGCGATAAACCTAATATCTGAGGCATTTCGTGTCACCCATTGTGTGTATACATTGACATGTTTTCCTCTGGCCAGAAAATACAATAATCAGTAAATGCTGCCCGGAGCGACGTAAGTGAATAAGAATCGCAAATTTCAGCACTTATTTTTCTTAGGTTTCGCTTGCTGCAAAAGGTTGCCCAAACCAGTGGCATTGTGTTGTCCTAAATGTAAACTTTCATTTAAACTACATTTTAATATCAAGGGATAAGTACCCAGGTGAAATATGCTGCATTGGGGTCTTAACCTAAAACTATTACGCTAATCCTTGCGTTTTGCGGACACCTAGTTTCTAAGCAGCCGCGGTTGACATTACAGTAAATCTAAACCATCGACTATTACGCCATACGTCACGTCATGCATCAAATAGTGGCACGCGACAACGACTAGCCGCGAAAACCGCCTTTACCTAAAAAATAATTACCTAGTAGTGCTAACGGATAACGCACACCCTAAATCACTGTAACCAGAAGCGTATGTTATGCAATAGATATATAAGAGAGGTCAAAAAAGGCGAGTGGCGTGGCTTACAATGTGAGCCGAAGGCACCATGAGCGTTTTTTTGATTTGGTTATGCAACGTTGCATACAATACTTTTTCTACGACTACTTAAGCACTTTTCAATGTACTACAAAAAGTAACAAATATATTATCTGATTTCGGATTTCACATTTACATCAAAAGAGGTAGCGGAAAAAAAGAAAGTACAAATAAATCCGTCAATATCTATGGTTTACTTTGTTTTTAAATCGCACCTACTTGTCAGTGATGAAGTTTTTTTTTTCAAAAACATGGAAACGATAGGTTTTTTTTTCAAAAACATATAATTTTAAGGACGAAAATAGGTAATAAAATATGTTAGTTTTACAAGATTTAGTTACTTATTATTATATTGTTTATGTAGTTACCTAATAAAAAAACATAAGTTGGTAATAATATATTTGATTTAAAGTTCGTTTGCAACGCACCCAAAGAGGGTTTTCTCACATGGAAATACCACTAGGTGGCGCCACCATAACGTAAGGTCTAATTGACAAGAAGTGTCAAAATCTTGTGCTGTGATTGGTGGATGTTGACACGTCTTGTCAGTTAGACCTTACGTTATGGTGGCGCCACCTAGTGGTATTTCCATTTGAGACAACCCTCAATATTTGAAAACAGTATGGAGTTTCGAGGTTTGTTAAGTTGGTAGTAATGTATTCTGTTGTTAAGTTAGTGTTGATCACGCAGTACTTAACCGAGGTTTAGTAGCGTATCTGTGGTATGACTGCTAGACGTATCGTTTTGGCGACGAAACGACACGGCTGTGCCGTACTGTTATGGAGTATAGAGTATAGACTTTTCTGCGAAATAAGTTTCGTATGCCTTTATATTAAAGTTACAGTAAAAATTACAGGAGATTCTTTTTTATAAAATATTGATGAAGAATTCATATAAAATGTACTAAATTCCCATCGGAACACAACTGCATCAAAATATTAATGCAATTATCCACAAAGCTGACAATTTATAAACATCCAAACATCTATACTATAATAAAGTTGTAAAAATGAAATGTTTGTATGGGTGTTCTGCCTTTTCGCAGAACTATTTTTGGCCGAATTTCATTTGCCAACTAACGTTTCGCCGACTTTTCACTTTGACAACTAACGATTACCAAATTTTTGTATGACAACTTTTCACTTGGCAGAATTATTGTAAAGTAGATTATTATTATGCCTCTAAACTTTTGGCAGACTAATCATTAGTCAAATCTTTCACTTGGTCGAACAACTTTTGGACGATTAACGTTTCGTTGATGGAACAGTTCCCGTTTCATACATTAGGCAAGTTACAAATAAGAAAAAGATACATACCAATGCTTACATATTTTTTGGTTGGCCGAAACTCTGGCAAGGAAGAGTAACTGCGACAAAATGGAATATGGGTCAAAACTCAAAAACTGTAGGTTAGGTTAGGTTTGTTTTATGACCATGGATAGCGGAGCGAGCGAAGCGAGCGGAGCGTCAGATTGCTTGCTTGCATGAAGGTAATATTAAAATGCTTGCAAGTATTACAAAAAAAAAACATATTATACATATATTTATACTTACCTACATTATTGTCATAAAAATAAGTGAGCGGTAGCGCTTACACACGATGTATTAATAAAACGGAGTTGCTAAACGAAACGCTACTCAATAAAACATTTGGTAAACAATAAACAACTAAGTGTATATTATGCCAACTAAAACATTCTGCTACATGAAAGGTGGCATTTTAAAAATTTACGTAATAAAACACAAACCAAAAGTTAAGTAATTGATAAGTTGGGAAATGAAAGGTCGGCGAAATAAAATTCCGCGAAACGGGAGTTGGGAAGTGATAATCGGCGTAACAATTTTCTGCGAAAAATAAGAGAACCGTTTGTATGTTTGTATGTGTCGTTGTGGCTTCATCACGCTAAATCAGCTAAACGGACGGCTATTTTTGTTACACTGGTAGCTGGGTATCTCCAGATGGTTATAGGATACTTTTTATCCGATTATGTTCAAACTTTTTCTCCTCCGCGAACGAAGTTGCGGGCGCCATCTAGTTTTAAATAAAACAATTTAAACGCGTAATTATCTCATTTGAGCACCGGACGTTTCGGAAGCTTTTCAGTTTTCGTGTTTACGGGTAGGTTTTATTAAAGTGAGTGATATTCGCGGAAACAGAAGAAAATATTAAACATCCAAACATCACAACATCTTTATGAACTTTCACACCTAAACAATTATATAATCAGTTTCTTTAGAGGTATGCCGCTACAAACATATTTTTTTTTTCTATTCAGTGACCTCCAAATAGCCGGTTTTCTTATTTTTCAAAAAAATATCTTCAGTATACAGATATTATATATAGATGGGAATGTAAGTATCATTTGTACAGAACCCTACGCAAAATAAGTTCTAGCTTAACATTTATCAGTTTTGCTGACAGGATGCCTGTCTGCGCGGCATATCACTTAAGCTACAGTTTCATTAACGCGTTTCTGCTACTTAATGGTGAACGACTAAGGAAAAGGATAGGGTAGAAAGGAAAACCAGATTTACAAGTTGTGTGAGAATTAAACAAACATAATCCATACTAATATTATAAATGCGAAAGTGTGTCTGTCTGTCTGTCTGTCTGTCTGTTACCTCTTCACGCTTAAACCGTTAAACCGATTTGGATGAAATTTGGTATGGAGATAGTTTGAGTCCCGAGAAAGGACATAGGGTACTTTTTATCCCTGAAAAATACCGGTATCCGCGATAAACGAATTTAAGGCGGACGAAGTTGCGGGCAGAATCTAGTAATCTATATATAACTCTAGACGTATTATGTTTGTCGCATAGTTGTTTATTTTTATAAGTTGTTAATATTGTTGGCACACGGGTAGCTGGGTATCCACAGATGGTTATAGGATACTTTTTACCCGACTACACTGAGGAAAAAAAGAGGGGTTGTGACCTTTTCTCCTCCGCGAACGAATAGTAAATAATATGTCGTATATTTGGTGTTTTCATTTTTATACATTCATAACTGAATTCAACGTTGAAGTTTTGTTTTACATACTAATATTATTGCAATCAATTTATCTATTCTTGATGATCTAATAAATCCTTGGATGTAATATATGTTATGTTCCGTATTGGACTTCTTTGAATTGAAATGAAGAAATTTGACAAATTACCGAAAATTTAATAGTGGCATTAATTTAGTCGAGCCAATGAAATTCCTCCTTTAGAACTTATATCAAATGGCTCGTAACATAATATGAATATGCTTGTTAACTTCTATATTAGGTACCTACTTATTAAGCTACTAAAATTATACACTAGAAGGTGCTCGTAACTTGGTTCGTGAGAGAAAAAAATTATCATATCTCCCTTTTTTCTTTCTAGGGGCTAATAACTCTACATACCTTTGTAAAATCTCATTAGCACTATTTCACACAGAGAAACGAAATTACACAAAGACAGACCAGACAAAAACTATGTATCGTATATGTAAACCTGTATGTAACAAAATGATGTACGGTAAAAATGTATATATTATGTGTATAAAAATCTTTAACCATTTGCCGGAGCACCTAAAGTCACTACAGGGTAATAAATTTAGTCGCAATTTAACAAGCTGGCTTCTTGACAATTGTTTTTATAGTGTTAAGGAATATTTCGAATTTAATCTGACTGCTGAATAGTATTTATTGATTCTACTGAATAGTATTTATTGATGATTGTTTATGACTATTAATGCCGACATTACTTGATTTTGATAATTGTTGTATAATTTTTGTGTAATTTAATTCTTGCTTGATTATGTAATTTCATGTTTTTTGACTCCGACACATATTTGCACGCTTGCTTGCAAGCAAAATACACGGAAATCGAAGTGTACCAAACACCTTTTTTGACTGTATTTTTGCAAATAAATATATTTGATTTGATTTGGTGTTATGACCTTTTCTACTCCGCGAACGAAGTTGCGGGCATCTTATAGTAGAATTATAAAATAGTATTCCATACTAATATTATAAATGTGAAAGTGGGTCTGTCTGTCTGTCTGTTACCTCTTCACGCTTAAACCGCTGAACCGATTTGGATGAAATTTGGTATGGAGAAAGGTTGAGTCCGGGGAAGAACACCGATTACTTATTATCCCGGAAATATATTATAAATATTTAAAAATTCTGAAAATTAATGAAATACGTTATTTGATTTGATAAATACTATATTTACAAAAAGGGCCTAAGGACCTTCAAATGGCCAATTCAACTTGTTTTTTAGTAAATAATGATCGATGTAAAATTATTTTGATTTGTACAACGTTTTATTGTGAATAGAAAGATTGAAAAAAATATATTGTTTCTACACAAATTTTAGGTATGTAACCATTTTCTTTGCTCTGTCCTGAAAAAAACTCAATAATGAAAAAAGCCTCTGCAGCATATTTAAGCCTATATATATTCTATTCTCCATTTGCGGTATACAACTATTATAAAGTTGTAAAAATAAACTGTACATTGAAGATATTATAAAAAAAAATAAGTGATACGGACGATTTCAAGATCTGAAGCTAAAAATATATTGATGATTTTTTGTATGTCATCACGCCTTAAGAGTTCCCAGCAAGCTCGGCCGAATTTCACCTTTCCATACAAACGGAGTTTCGTTCTCATTTTAACATTACGTGTTGGATTGTAACGAAACTTTGCATATACAATAACATGAGGTATATCTAGTAAAATTAGTTTATATGGCTCCAGTTTATAAAACAAGCGAAATACAGGAAAAACAAATTTTCTATGAAATACTTAAATTCGCTGTATTTTTTTTAATATGGTATTTGAAGCTACATAAACTAATTACAGGCCTGCATATACCTTGAAATACGCAACTATTTTTGGTACAAGGGTAGCTGGGCATCCACAGATGGTTATAAGATCCTTTTTTTTACTACGCTGAAGAAAAAAAGAGGGTTATGATTATTTTTCTCCTCCACAAACAAAGTTGCATGTATCTTCTAGTGCAAAATTTAATTCATTTACATATAAAATCAACCGGGGAGTTTATAGGGGCGAATGGGTCTTTTGATATTTGTTATTATCATAGAAATACAACACTTTAAAACTTCTGCTTTTTTATACATATAGTATTCGGGTACTTACTATAAATTTATTAAAAGACGCATTTGTCTCAATAGACGCTATTACCCTGTTGATAAAATAAATATCATTTCTGAAAGAAGGTTCCCAGAAACTAAGACTTCATATATTCTAATAAGGAAAAAAACAACAGATTTTATTAATGTTTATTTAGTCACTGTAACAAAATTAAGCACAAAGTTACTTAATACAATACAAAAATTTAAAAACCCAAGCTTGGGCAAACACCTATTTCACGTCATTACGAGACATATCGAGGCGTGGTGAGCTAGGAGCTTTATAACCAAGTTGCCGTTTCAACATCTCATTTTGCTCCTGAACTGCTTCTAATATCTTCGATGTCAGGACCAGTAAAGTCCTGTCTGTATCCAGCCCATCCTTTAAAGCTTCCGGTGCGTTCTGCATGCACGATATGCCCTTCACATTGTTCCCTGTCGTCAACAGCTCTGCTGTTGCCGGCCTTATCACAGAAATGCCATTTTCAAAGTCACTTATAGCTGCAGCCAACCAACGGCAGTCGAAACTGTTGCCATCCAAATTCACCGTCACCACATGCTTATGACCAATCCAGCTCTTATAATCCAAATCGTACATTTTATTGTAACGCAGAGACAGCACCTCAAGCGATTTTAAGTCATTAAAGACTTTGGAATCTAATATCTCTATGTAGTTATAGGACAAGTCTAAGTCTTTCAAAACGGACAGGCTTCGGAACACTCCGTACTCTACGTACTGTATATAGTTGTGGGACAGACGAAGAGTCCGCAAGTGAATGAGGTCTTTGAAGACCGAGGGAGCTATGTATATTATCTCATTGTACGTCAAGTCGAAGTATTCGAGGCTAGAAGGCAAGTGGAGAGAAGAATCATTCAATTCTCTTATACTGTTTCTGCTCATATCTAAAAATTTCAGGTCGTTCTGTTGGCTTAGATCTATCAAAGAAGTATCATATATATAATTAGACTTTAGAATTAGCATCATCAAGCGCAATGTTTCCCCAGGCGGGATACTTATGACTGAGAGAGAGTTGTTTGTCAGGTCTAATACTCCGCCAATAGGATGAAAATTAATGCGCAGGTTAGATATATCTGCCACTTCATTTGCGGACATATTCAGATATCTCACCATGTTGCTGCTTAGAATTCTTAAATCGGGGACGATTTCCAATTGGTTGAATGACAAGTCTAAATTTTCCAAATTGTGCATTAACGAAAAGGTTTCGTGATTAAGACTGCGTATGTAATTGTAACTGAGATTCAGATATTTGACGTGTTTCAAGTCATCAGCGTGGACAATGAAATTGAATAACTTGTTACGCGAGAGGTTTAGAGATGATAGGTGCAAAACGTATTGGAAAGCTAAAGGTTCGATGGTCGTTATTAAGTTACTAGAGAGATCCAGTTCAGTTTGAACGAAATTTTGGTTATCTACTTCCCTAGCAAGACTAATTAAGGATTCTGAGGTTGCATTTGGTAACCACGTTAAATCATTATTTGAGAGTATAATTTTGCATTTTGAATGCCTAAAATGGGGCCAGTGGCGAGCGAGCATATCTGAGGCAATATTGTCGAGATGATTACCAGAAATATCAAACGTCTCCAAATGATATATAACATGAAGGGACTGCATTTCTATATTTTGTATCCTATTGCCCTTCAGATACAAATGTTTTAATTGCGTTAGAGTGTTGATCGCGCCGTCTAAATAAACGATTTGGTTATTGTTTAGCATAAGTACCTTTAGGCTACTTAAGCTACTAAAAGTATTATTGTTCAGATGACTTATAGAATTATTAGAAAGATCTAATTCTTCTAATAATGTGACATTGTTGAAAGTGCCTTCAGGGATACTGTCAATGTTATTGAAACCAAGTTTCAACAGTCTCAATCTGAACAGTTTACTGAAACTTTCAGTGTTTAAATTGCTAATGGAATTGTAAGAAAGGTCCAATTCTTCTAAATATGTCACATTAACAAAAGCATCGGAAGGTATTATTTCAATAGAATTATACGCCAGTATCAATGTTCGAAGACTTGGTTGCAATACATTTTCGAAATTGGACAAATGGTTGCGCGAAAAATCTACTTTTTGCAAGTTATTCAGATGGTAAAACGGATAGCCCTCGATGTGATAGATCTGGTTACCTACAAGGTGTAACTCTGACAATTTGTACATTCGTGCTATGATGGCAAAATTCTCCTGAGGCCATTGTCCGTGGGCTTGAAACGAGGTGATTGAAGCGATCAGTGGCATGTCAATATCAGTGACGCTCTCGTTGAAAGTGCTGGGGTTGTGTAGGATGACCTTTAAGGTGACCGGGATGTTTGAAGAAACTTGACATTCGCTGGGCAGCTGAACTCCCCTGATGTCATGGTAGCAGACGAACTGGTAGCCGCACTTGCCCAGATCGCGCTTGCCGTTGGGAGGGCAGTAACAGCTCCCAAGGGTCACCACAGCCAGCAAGAGGACCACGGTGTACACTGTAAACACAAAATATTATTATTATAGCGTTTTTCATCGTCACAATTTTTATCTTGTGAGGTTCTAGTAAATGGATTCTCTTTAGAGAACCGTTGGTGCTGGTAAGGGGATTCTGGACTGACAGTTTCTTAATACATTTATTTTAGATATAGGCAGTCGAAAGGAGTGTTAAGTATGCTGTTGATTAATAAGTCAGATGACAAAAATGATGGTTCTCAATCGTTAGTCACAGTCAGGGCTATATTTGAAATTTGAGATTAAATTAAAAAATCAAAATTTCTGTAGTTTCTCGTTTTTCGAGTTGTTAGGGGACTGAAAGTAGCTCGAAGTGGTTCCACCACAAGCCTGGTACATGACATTGACTTTTCTTCGAGCTAGGCGGGATACACTGCTGTGTGTCTAGAATCGCTTTTGTAAATTAGTAAATATTTACTTACTGATATTCATTTTGTATGAAACTCTGGTGTTAACCTGAAAGAAAATAAGAAATCGAAATTAGGATAAAATATTATTAAGTAGGTTTTCCGACCGATTTTAAGACTAATTACGAACAATTTCTGTCTTTCTAAAAAATAAGCGATACACACAATATGTATTTTGCTTATGTATACTAACTAACATACGAAAAAAAAGTTATACGGACTATTTGAAGGTCACGGTATCGATTTTTTTTATGATTGTATGTGTCGTTGTGGTGTGTCATCAGTCATCACGACAAAACAGCTGAACGGATTCCAACTATTTGTAGTACACAGGTAGCTGCGCATCCACGGAAAGTTGTAAGATACTTTTTATCCGACTACGATGAAGAAAAGGAGGGTTATAATTTATTTTTCTCCTCCTCTGACGAAATCGCAACATAAATGTGAAAATATGTAAAAAAAACCGGTCAAGTCCGAGTCGGACGGCGTCACATACAAATGGAGGGCAAACTTAACCAAACCGGGTTATTCAAAAATGATTTTTGGTGATTAAAAAAAAGTAAGACAGACAGATATATGTTTATAATATTCGTGTAATATTCAAATTTAATTACATAATTCCAGAAAATTCCAGATTTTATCGCTTGATAAACTTCGGAGATAAAGGGGGAGGAATGGTATATTTTTCCACATTCTCCTTAATAAAACGAAATTTAAGCAAGATAAAAAAAATCAAAAAGAAATATCCTAAAATGTACAGATCTAGCTCTTTCATATAATATCCTACTTGACCTACTGACTAGACTTTTAATTTTTGTCCCCCTCATATTGGTCGTATTTTTTAGAAAATTAAAATATATTTTATAATGTTTCCTTTGCCATTCATGTGGGCTGACCATGTTTATAAATATTCCAAATTTCAAATAGATAGTATAAGTAGTTTTTGAAATATGGAGCTTTAATAGTTGGACAGACAGACAGGCAGACAAACAGACTCGCACCATACGGGTTCATGTTTTAACTTTTTGATACGGAACCCTAAAAAGGTGTGCTTACAAAGCAACATAAATATCATGTTCTAAAAGGTGCACCTTCTAGTACTTATTTATTTTGCTTTGACAGAATAATAATATGTACATTTCTTATCTGTCAGATACGGGATAAAAAGTACCCTTTTTCGCCCTACGATCCTCAATCTCTGCAAAAATGCAGTACCTAGTTACAGCGTAGGTATGTGTAGATACTGTGAATGGAAAGGCGGACGATACACATCTGCTTGCTATATTGATATCGAAATTGAACCGGGATTTAGGTGAGTATTCGAGTTCGTGAAATGTGTTATCATTATCATTTCAGCCGTAGAATGTCCACTGCTGGACACAGGCCTCCTCAGTAGAGGCGACCCGCATCCAGCGGACCTTAAAAACTAAGTAAACCTTGTTTATACTATTATGAAGTTGTAAAAATGACATGTCTGTTGTCTGTACATTAAAGATATTTAAAGAAAGTGACATGGACTATTTGAAGGTCACCGTATCGATTTTTTTGTTTGTTTATTGATGAACTTCATCATCATCTTCATCACATCACAGGGTTTTTTTTCTCCTACTCTGACAAAGTTGCGAACAAAAGGTGTCCTATATATAGTTTCTCGGAAACAGCCTTATCGTTTTGGATCAAATTTGGTGATTAGACCTAGTTTTATTTTTCAAGGTTAAATAGATTTTATCCTTGAAAATAAAAATTGAAGACACATTGGTCACACTGGCTCTGAGTGATAATAGTGGAAATACAAAAAGCATAATGTCGCATTGGAGAGAAAGCCTACCCAACATCGTTCCTGGAAGAGGAAAAAGTATTTTTTTTGCTTTTCAGTAGTCGGATAAAAGGTATCCTATTACCATACATTTAGTACAAATAAAATGATTCAGTGCCTTCAAATAGCCCAGTCTCACTAATTTCTTTGAAAATATGTTAAACTACAACTTCATCAACGAAGGAGAAAAAATAACACAACCATTTTTTTATTTCGCGTAGTCGAGTAAAAAGTGTCCTATAATCGTCTGTAGATACGCAGCTACCCTTGTACCAAAAATAGTTGAAATCCTTAGCCATTTGATGAAGCCACAACAACAAATACAAATAAATAAAAAATCCAAAAAAAATTATGCAGTGACCTTCAAATAGTCCGTAACACTTATTTGTTTTTTTATATCGTAAATGTACAGACATTTAATTATTACAGGTTTATAATAGAATGTAAGAGTATACCGCGGATGGAGAATAGAATAGAAATAGGCTTATAGTATGCTAGCGGGGCACTTTTTGATTATTGACGACTTTTTCAGGGCAGAGCAAAGTTTATAATAGTACGGATGTACAGATATTTCATTTTACAACTTTATAATACGAGTATGTAATACATGTATATAGATATGTCCTTACCTTGGCAACACATTTCACTGGCGGTCAAAGTCGAAACTACAATTGAAATGGGGATACGAACGCAATAAACCGACACTAGACATTTTTGGTGACGATGCGAAATGAGAACGATGCCGGCGGCAAAGATTAAGTTATTGGACAAGATGGTGCCCGCAACTTCGTTCGCGGAGGAGAAAAATCATAACCCCTCTTTGTTTTCAGGGTAGACGGATAAAAAGTATCCTATAACCGTCTGTGGACTAGCTACCCGTGTATCTACCAAATATAATTCAAAGGCCATGCCAGGACAAACTAAGTAACTCTGCCCTTTCGAATTTCAGCGTGTACTCTTTACTATATCAGTAATTAATGTGCAAAATTTCAGCACTTTACAGATTTTTTTTTAATGAAATATAATTTTTCTTCGTTATTTTTTTTCTAGCCATCCGATTTTAACGTGCTTCACATATATTGTGCATTAACTAAAGATTGGTGTCATTAGTGTTGGTGGTAGGTAACAGTTGGGAATTTTATTCCCAGTAGTTACCTTACCACTGGTAGCAGATGGGAAAAATATCCCAGCTGTTACCACTCGTAACAAACAAGTTGGTGGTAACAGGTGGGAATATCCCTAAAAAAATTAGGAACATCTGCACTAGTCTTTGTCCGATGCATTTAACACGAAATATGAGATGCCTTATCTATAAGAAACGCTAAACCATTTGTGTACTTTGTTCACCGCTTGCACAAACAAAGCTTATTCAAGCAATATCTTGATATTCAAGCGATATGTACGTACGATTAGAGGCCAAAGTTGCTTAACATTATTAAAACCGATTAAAGCCGATGTTCTACGAAATTTGAGGATATTATATACATAATAAGTCTATAAGGTATGGTATTGAATGGGATCAAATAATATAGAGGTGCCCGCAACATTCTTACTTCGTCTGTGGATGAGAAAAAGGCTTAACTATTTTTTTTTCGGCTAAATGAGGATACCCTTGACCGTCAAACGTACAACAAATCAGTCTAAATCAGTCCTCTAGCAACTAAAAATGAAAACCCATCTGTCCACAATATGCCACCAACGATTACTTTAGTTTTTCGGCCATATAGTGCGTAGAGGAGAAAAAAGTGTGGAAAAGTTAATCATAGTTGGAAACACGAATGGCAAAGGAGCTTGAGGCCGATCTCCGACCAAATGGACTGATCAGGTAGAGGACTGATCTTCCTCAAGTTTTGCCCAGTAGGGACAGAACCGAATGGAGGAAAATGAACCACTCCATGTGTAACCTGTCCGATTTTAATCTCGATCCTCAGTCATTAGGGCAATTGAACACAAGAAATTTGACCGTCCGGCAGTTCGTTACGTACAAACCAGTATGGCAACCTAGAAAAATTGAACGCCGGACAGTAAAATTCCTTGTAGTGCACAATGTCCCTTAGGGAACAAGAATGAAAGAGAGAGGGAGTCAGGTAAAAAGCATCCTTTAACCGTTCTTACTACGACTGTATCAAAAATGATGTAAGTACCGTTGTATGGTCATACATATCATCATGCAAAAAAGGGGATAGATTTTAATCCCCTTTTTTGCAGAATGGTATGGTCATTCTGCAAAAAAGGGTACTCAGACCGAGAGATGGCGTTTTTGGACTGATAAACTCAATAAGGGAATTTGTTGTCTGTTAAAACTTATAATATAATGAGATGCTGAAGTTGCATTATAAAAACACCCGATATTATAAGAATTGTGAGAATTTTATATTCATAGCTAGAAAGCCCCGTACTTCGTTCGCGGAGGAGAAAAAACTCATAACCCTCTTTTTTGCTATAACGCAGTCAGGTAAACATCCTTTAAACATCTGCAGAGACCCAGCTACCCATGCCATGAACCAAATATAAAAGAAATTTGAAAAAAGACACATATTACTTTCTTGTGTTTCCGCGATTATTACTCATTGAACTAAAATGAGATATACGCGATATAATCCGTTAAATTGTTTTGTTTCAATGACACATATACCTACAAAAATTCATGCATTTGTGGTAAGGTGTGGCATTTTAGTTATACAGAGGTGTGTCATATCATTATTTTGTTGCATACAATAAATAACAGTACAGTACAAGCACAGATGGCTCTCTCTTTTGATTTGAAAGCTCCACATAATCGCGTGCAAGCCAGAAAGCGAATTAAAACTGAATAATTGTTTTTTGCAGCCATTACGGCGCTAAAAAGTACAAACATACAAAAACTCCAAATATTCGATTCAGATAAAAATAGCCCGTATCGCTTATTTTTTTGAAAATTAGTTCAATGTACAGACATTTCATTTTTACAACTTTATAAACGTATAGGTTAGCTGTTTACGAACCAATTGTTACTGTACTATGTTACTTTGTTCAAGTATAATGTAGTTAAATGTTTAGTTTTAAAGCGCCATCTAGTTTTTGAAATTACTGTTTCCGTAGATAAACAGCCTACGAGAGAGATAACAGCTTCCGGTGGAAACGAATGTACGATGTGGAATGAAGAATTATTGTGAATCAGAATACAGCATTACTAATCTCTACGCTACGAGTAGTACCTATAAATGCGTCATATCTTTTCGTCAAAAATACCCCAGTGCTTGAAGACGAAGGTTTTTGAACAGTGCGTGCTGCTAGTGATGACCTACGGAACTGAGACATGGTCGTTCAAAATGGGACTCGTAAGACGGCTCAGAGTCACGCAACGTGCAAGGGAAAGGGCTTGGGATTTCAATTCGTGATAAAATCAGAAATTAGAATATCAGCAGAACAGAAGGACCTAAGTAACCGACTTTAGACTAGCTGACAGGATTGCATCGTTGAAGTGGCAATGAGCGGGCCATGCGGCCCGGAGAACGGATGGCCGTTGGGGCAGTAAAGTCCTAGAGTGGCGGCCACGCCTAGCAATGCGCAGCGTGGACGGCCCCCGACTAAGTGGAGGGATGACCTCGTTAGGGTCGCGGGAAGCTGGTAGATGCGATCTGCGCAGGATCGCAGCCTGTGGCGAACTATAAGAGAGGCATATGTTCAGCAGTGGACGTCTGTGGCTGGTAGATAGATAGACTTAATGATGTATGTACAACTACCCCGGTACGCCACAAAAGTTTCAAAGTTGTTACTCTAGCTTTACTAGTGAATAAATGGGCGCTACGGTCCCCTCCTCTGCCGACACTGACATAGTACAACACCGTGCCGTAAGCCTTTTCACTAGAGTTACAAAGCTCGTGTAATTTGTCCACGCTATGTGTTTTAGGTATATACCTAGGTATTTACAAGTTTTGTCTTCTCATCTAGACTTTGTCAGGCCTGCCACACGGTCCGTAATTCCGGCGTAATGCAGTCGTCCCAGGAGATGCCTGTTCTCCATATATTTTGAATTAGCATTTTACCCAAGTCCTGTCGGGTCGAACACGCTTAATACCTTACCTTACCTAATCTAATAAGTATAAATATAGTATAGGTACATTATAGTATATGAGAAAGTGCCCGCAACTTCATCAGCGGAGGAGAAAAAAATCATAACCTTCTTCATTTCTTCCGCGTACCTAGTCGAGTAAAACGTATTATCCTATATCCATTTGGGGATGCCCTGATACCTGTATACAAAAAAATGTTAAAATTTGTTTAGCCGTTTTGGCGTGATAAAGCCACAACGAGTCATTCAAACATACGAAACATCCAAAAAATAATAGTTTTCGGATCAGTGACCCGTTATATTCCGAATAGTCCGTTTCACATATTTTTTTGAAAATAACTTCAATGTACAGACATTTCTTTTTTAAAACTTGATGATGAAAAGGTGCCTGTAATTTTGTATGTGGAAGTGAATAAAGTCTTAACCCTCTTTTTTATTTCAGCGTAGTCGGCTAAGAGTATCGTATAACCATCTCTGGATGCCCAGCAATTAAAACTAATAGTCTTCAAAATTATTTATAAAGAAAAATTTCTTTAAGCCTTAGATATTTTTTTTATTCACCTTAAAAGTTGCAATTTTAAATTATTCAATTTAACTATAAGACCTTTAATAAAAGATAATTTTTTCTCGTGATAGGGGATAAAAGTTTGTATGAGACTTCCGCAAATTTTGATACTAGAGGTATGTAAATTTATACAGGGACTCTCGTGATAAATAATAAAATACGTATTTTATGATTTTTAGTAAATCACCCCCCACCCTTTAAATAACGGGATGGAAGTTTGTATAGGTTTAAAGTGTATTTTAATGGATAAAAGTGTATTTTGGGCTTTCGTCAGGTTTATACTTATATCATCAACAACAACAACACCAACAGCAACAACAACCATATCTCGAACCATTTCATCTCATTTCAAATTTAAAAAACTAGGGCACCTTTCAAAAAGAAATGAAATCCCACCAAAAACATTTCATGTAAAATTGGCGGCCACGACTCACATGCTCATAACGCTTCTGCTGTAAAAAAAAATATCAGATCCCAGGAAAAGCCAAGCCCCTAAGCCCTGACTTTACTAACCCTACCACCTTTATTTAAAAAGTATGGCATCAACTGGCTTCAAGCGCCTAAGCCCTGAGTTTACTAACCCCACATCTTGGTTTCAAAAGTATGGCTTGGCCGTTTCATATAGTACGGTCAAGGAATTTAATTTGTGTACCCTTTCGTACCTTGTCATAGTGACATTGATATGGAATCTCTATCGGCTTTCATATTGATTTTGACTGTGACAAGGTACGAAATGGGATATAAATTAAATTCGTCGACTAATTTACCGTAAATAAGTCCAACGGACCGTCTGGCCCATATGGTATCAAAAAATCAAATTTATGTCTTCATGATAATATATGTATACCTAATTCTTTACCATCCTGTATCTGTGCCAGAAGAATATAAATAAAATAAATAAAAATAAAATAAAATGTATTTATTTCGGACTACATGATCCATACATTGTTAGCAATACAAAGGCTTACATAACTATGTTAGTACGGAGACTTAAATGTAAGGAGGTCTAGTGCCTCACCAGGCCACTATGCCACCTGTCGGCCACCGCGATATTGGAGAAGCGATTTTTTTTTGGGTTTTTTGTACGTTTGTATTTGTCGTTGTAGCTTCATCACGCCCCTACATGGATTTCAATTTTTTTTGGTTCACGGGTAGCTGTTGGGTATCCTCAGATGGTTACAAGATACTTTTAACGTGACTACGCTGAAAACAAAAAAGAGGGGTTATGATGTTTTCTCCTCCGCGATCAAAGTTATAGTGATTATAAATTAGGACGTCACCCACGGGTACACACACATGGACAGTGTTCCAATATTCGTTGATTGATATCACTAGTGTGTGGTATGTCCTCACGATTAGACTGCACAGTGCAGTAGGCGTATACGCAAAAGCAACTGAATTATGTGATCATTTATTTTTACTAAAAGCGGCATGGATTCGAGTGTGAATTTATGTAAGTAAAATAATTTGATTTGATTTTGTTTTAAAGCTTTTTTCAATGTAATTTTGGGGTTAAAAGTTACTCGCATTTCGTTTTGTTCATTTTTTAGGATGAAAAAATTACATATACTTATAGATTATTAAGTTTTACCTTAAACCTCAGCGTTTGAGAAACTGCCATGTGATCTCCTTTTAGTATAAGAATTCCACCTGACCGTTACAATGACTTATCTACTCGTAGAAGGTATCCGCATCTTCGCTCGCAAAGGAGAAAAAGTCATTACCCCTATTTTTTTTCAATGTAGTCAGGTAAAAAGTATCCTATAACCATCTGTGGATACCCAGCTACCTAGGTACCAAAAATAGTTAAAATCCGTTTAGCCTATTTAGCGTGATGAAGCCACATGGACTCAAACAAAAATATCAAAAAATCCAAATAAAAATCGATGCACTCACCTCCACTCCAAATAGTCCGTTTCAATATATATTTTTTAAATGTTTTCATTGTACAGACATTTCATTGTTACTACTTTAAAATGGTTATTTTCCCAAAAAAGGATGATTTTAGTGAGTAGTGGCTGTCACTTTGATTTCTGTCAATAGCGACGCGAAACTTGGCCACATATGTGGCAACGTCACAATCAAAAGTGCTTAATGAAATCACACTAAATAAAAGTTGTAAATATGACATGTCTGTTTTGTAGACATTAGATATTTTAAAAATAATAAGTGATACTTACAGACTATTTGAAGTTCACTATATCAAAAAATATTTTATTTTGATTTTTTGTACATTTGTATCGTCGTGGTTTCATCATGCCACTCTTGACTATTACTCGATTATGCTTAAGAAAAAAGAGGGTTATGATTTTTTTCTCTTCCGCTGTCGAAGTTGCACCTTCTAGTTATAATATACTTTTACTCTTAAGGAGCTTCATCAAATAGTTTAACATCAGTAATTTTAATTAAAATATTTTCAATGTACTTGAGTTTTATCCCCCGACGACAAAAGAGACTTGTTATAAGTTTAATGCATGTACCTGTGTGTCGTCTGTGTTAACGTAGCTCTTGACGGTATGGTTGCTTTTTTAAGTTGATTTAGAGTT
This sequence comes from Hedya salicella, assembly GCA_905404275.2. Classification (NCBI taxonomy): domain Eukaryota; kingdom Metazoa; phylum Arthropoda; class Insecta; order Lepidoptera; family Tortricidae; genus Hedya; species Hedya salicella. Next base: position 18,822,128 of record FR990112.1, read on the forward strand.
CTTAAAGATACAAATTTAAAATACAGCCGTTTCAAGATCACCAGGTTTTTTACAAGCTTTTTATTAACTTGCCATGTAGCTATGTATGTTTGGGTGGAATCTTGCAAGTTAAATTTGATTTAGGTTTCCGATTGAGCTAAAATTTGGCATACGTTCAGTGACAATGCAATAGTATGATACCATCGAGCTGATCTGATGGAGCAGGAAGATGGCCATTGCAATAAAATAATGAAATCCTAATAATAAGCAAACATGCACCACTACTCATAGAAAACTTAAGCATAAAAGAAAAAACAGATGAAAAATATCTCGGGCTGCGAATAGATAACTCTCTTAGTTGGAATATACACATTGACAAAATTCGAGCTAAACTCTCAAGCCTAATGGGCTCATTTCGTAATAGTGTACGTTGCCTCCCCGTCAATGTGAGAAGAACTATTTACAACTCCCTAGTCAAACCGCATTTACTTTATTTAGTCGAGGTCTAGGGTAGTGCCTACAAAACCAAACTAGCCGACATACAAATTGCACAAAATAAGCTGATAAAAAGGGATTATTACTGAAGTGCGACCCCGAATGTGCGATGTACGATTGTGCGACATCTCTATTGAACGACAGGTCAATCCTACGAAATGTTAATATGCGACGTATGACAGGTCGACATTACAAATATACGACAGTATTTATATGCGAAGTTATAGTTTGCGCCGTATTACTGTTCGACATTACTTGTGTACGTCATTGTGTATCTGCGAATTGAAATTGTGCGGCGTATACATTACGACAATACTGATGGTCGACAGTCTTTGTGCGAGATTAAATTGTGCGACGTATTAGGTACTGTACGGTAATACTAGAGTCCAACCATGTGAATTTCTTCGCAGGTGTATGAAGGTTTCCTCACGATGTTTTCCTTCACCGAAAAGTGAGTGGTAAATTTCAACTGCCATTCCGCACATAAGTTCCGAAAAACTCATTGGTACGAGCCGGATTCGAACCCATGAATGACCTTATGCTAATTATGATAATTAATTACCTACATAAATTATTCTGAGGCAAATATGTACAAATTATAATATTATCCACCTAATGAACAAACCATACAATATATTTAATTAATAAAATATTTTTTTGGGACATCGAGATCAACCTAGTCTCAAACCATGTATAGAATATAATAAATTCCTTTACCAAAATTGGAACCCGAAACCTCTTGCTGTTATGTACATAATCAGCTATTCTCAATTTTTTTTGTTCATTTAGATGACGCCTTGAATTTAGGTAAAAATTAGTAGTAATTTTTACTTGAATCGAAGACGTGATCCAAATGTACAAAAAAATGAGAATATCTCTCATTGCGACATGTCGCATAGTCGTGCATCGCCTATTTATATTTCACACAAACAATGGTTCGCACAATTTTGCAAGTCGCATAGTCGTGCATCGCCTAATTATATTTCACACAAACAATTGTTCGCACAATTTTGCAAGTCGCATGGTCGTGCATGGCATAATTATATTTCACACAAACAATGGTTCGCACAATTTTGCATGTCGCATGGTCGTGCATGGCATAATTATATTTCACACAAACAATGGTTCGCACAATTTTGCATGTCGCATAGTCGTGCATCGCCTAATTATATTTCACACAAACAATGGTTCGCACAATTTTGCATGTCGCATAGTCGTGCATCGCCTAGTTATATTTCACACAAACAATGGTTCGCACAATTTTGCAAGTCGCATAGTCGTGCATCGCCTAATTATATTTCACACAAACAATGGTTCGCACAATTTTGCATGTCGCATAGTCGTGCATCGCCTAATTATATTTCACACAAACAATGGTTCGCACAATTTTGCAAGTCGCATAGTCGTGCATCGCCTAATTATATTTCACACAAACAATGGTTCGCACAATTTTGTAAGTCGCATAGTCGTGCATCGCCTAATTATATTTCACACAAACAATGGTTCGCACAATTTTGCATGTCGCATAGTCGTGCATCGCCTAATTATATTTCACACAAACAATGGTTCGCACAATTTTGCAAGTCGCATAGTCGTGCATCGCCTAATTATATTTCACACAAACAATGGTTCGCACAATTTTGCAAGTCGCATGGTCGTGCATGGCATAATTATATTTCACACAAACAATGGTTCGCACAATTTTGCAAGTCGCATAGTCGTGCATCGCCTAATTATATTTCACACAAACAATGGTTCGCACAATTTTGCATGTCGCATAGTCGTGCATTGCCTAATTATATTTCACACAAACAATGGTTCGCACAATTTTGCAAGTCGCATAGTCGTGCATCGCCTAATTATATTTCACACAAACAATGGTTCGCACAATTTTGCAAGTCGCATGGTCGTGCATGGCATAATTATATTTCACACAAACAATGGTTCGCACAATTTTGCAAGTCACATAGTCGTGCATCGCCTAAATGAAGTGTCGCACAATCGTCCTTCGCCCAATCACACTTCGCACGAGCAGTACTTCGCACGAGCGTGTGTCGCACATCCGTAGTAAACCCCATCACACGTACCTAACACCCACAGCCAAAATTTATAAGGAAACCAGGCACATGAACATTAAACAGTTATATGTATATACAACATGCCTACTAATACGCAAAATTCTGGACAAGAAAGTACATATTAATATCACTTTTAAAAAGTCCACTCGGAAGTACAATAACAGAAAACCAGATCATCTTATATTACCTAAGATAAGAACAAACTATGGGAAAAAAACCGGTAAAGTGCGAGTCTGACTCGCGCACCGAGGGTTCCGTACAATTTTTTACTTACCCTAACTTTATTACCCGGTACCGGTTGAGTTAAGGTTGCACCTGATATCTACAGCATTGCATACAAATCAGGTGCAAACTTAACGCAACCGGGTTGTTCAAATACGTTTTTTGCAAATAAAAAAAAATTGCTAGCTAGAGACATGGCTATAATTTTCGTGTAATATTTATGTTTATTAATACAAATTGTGAAAATTTCAAAATTTCGATTGGTAAACTTCGGAGATAAAGGGGGGAATGGTGTTTTTTTCACATTTTCCTTAATAAAACAAAAACTAATAATAATAAAAAAAAAAAAAACAAAAATGTGCATTTATATGATACCCCGTTTGACCCAGTAGTTAGACTTTCAATTTTTACCCCCCGCATCATATTCGTCGTTTTTTTTTTAATAAAATATATTTTTAAATATTTCCTGTGCAATTCATGTAGGCTGACCAAGTTTACAAATATTCCAAATTTCAAACAGTTAGCATAAGTAGTTTTTGAAATATGGCGCTTTAATAGTCGGACAGACAGACAGACGGACAGACAGAGTCGCACCATGAGGGTTCCTTTTGTACCTTTTTGGTACGGAACCCTAAAAATGGTGACATACGGCGGAGCAAAACTATATAATGAGTTGCCAGTAGAAATAAAAAACCTTAATACCTACCACATAATTAATGATATCTCACTGCTTTCGTATCATAACGTGAACTGATCTGACCCTGCTATCCATACTAATATTATAAATGCGAAAGTGTGTCTGTCTGTCTGTCTGTCTGTTACCTCTTCACGCTTAAACCGCTGAACCGATTTGGATGAAATTTGGTATGGAGATAGTTTGAGTCCCGGGGAAGAACATAGGCTACTTTTTATCCCGGAAAATTACCGTTATCCGCGATAAACTAATTTAAAGCGGACGAAGTCGCGGGCAGAAGCTAGTAAATAGAATAAATATTAGAAAACAATCTTACTCAAATCTAATTGGGCCCATGGCGGGCTCAATGAGGCTTGTGTAATGGTTACTAGACAGATAGATACTAGTACTTGAATACATAGAAAATATCCAGTGCACCTAACCCAATGTTTATGATGATCACAATAAAATTAAAGATGAGGTGTTTAGATAGATATAAGAATTGAATTACATAAATCTGTATAATGTTAAATAAATATGTTGTACATAAGTTGTAGCCCTTAAAATTAAGTTTCTCATGACAGTATGTTTTAAATGAGAAATAAATATCTTTAAACCGAAATCCTACCGAGTTTGGCCTCTTTAGAATCGTCTGCAGAAAAGGCTGCAATTAAAGCTTGACACAAAAATGTAATTTTGACAAAAACTTATTTGTAGGTGGAATATTCCACGAGCGTTTCAACCACCGTCATTCAGTATTGGAACTATGCCTTAAGCACACTGTTCAGTATTACACCGACAGGAATACACCGGTATTTGCGTGTTTTTTGGATTTGTCGAAGGCATTTGACTTGGTCTCATACAATGTTTTGTGGAATAAGTTAAGTAGGGATACAAGTGTGCCAGCAGAAGTAATAAAAATGTTTAAATACTGGTATGACAACCAAATAAATGTAGTTCGCTGGGCAGGTGAGTACTCAGATCCATATAAAATGGAATGTGGTGTAAGACAAGGGGGGCTAACATCACCCACCTTATTTAATGCCTATGTGAATGGGTTGATTGAGGAGCTCAGCAGCGCCGGCGTGGGTTGTTCGGTGGATGGTTGTTGTGTTAACAACATCAGCTATGCCGACGATATGGTGCTGCTGAGTCCCTCAGTCGACGCTCTTAAGATAATGCTGGGTATATGTGAGAGATATGCAGTGGCCCATGGCCTCAGGTATAATGTTAAGAAGAGTGAGATCTTAGTTTTTAAATCTGGCAAAAAAAACCTACTCAATTCCGCCCATAAGTCTCCATTCTACGCCTCTTCAGACAGTTACAAAATTTAAATATCTGGGTCACTGGGTCACAGAATCTCTCAAGGACGATGTCGACCTGGAAAGGGAACGCAGAGCACTGTCGGTTAGGGGTAACATGCTTGCACACAGGTTTGCACGTTGTTCTCACGAGGTGAAGATTACGCTCTTTAAAACATATTGCCAAAATCTATACACGTGCAACCTGTGGAGCAACTACACCAAAAAAACCCTCAGTGCTCTGCGTGTCCAATACAATAACGCCTTCAGGAGGTTGTTGGGGCTGCCTTGGCGATGCAGTGCATCAGGGATGTTCGCTGCTTGTAGCACCGACGGCTTCATGCCGTGCTGCGCAAGCGCGTGGCGTCCCTTGTGGCGGCGCGTGAAGGGCAGCACCAACACTCTCTTAAGGATCGTTGCGGAAAGGACGGACAGTCCTCTTCTCACTCATTGGATGGGCGTGCATGTGAGATCCAATGTGTTACTAACTTATTTCCTATTAATGTATGTGTTTACTAACAATAATAATTGTAAAAATAATATAATAATGGCATGTGGATAATATTAATATTAGTATGTTAATTATGGATACTTGATGTCCGAAATAAAAATAATTTCATTTCATTTCATTTCATTTCATTTCATTTGTGACAATCCTGAAAAGTTAATGGTTTCGTATAAAAATGCGATTCTGTCTAACGACAATTCGGACAATTACTACATTACTTGTATGACTTTTGTTTTTATTCAGTTTTATTCAGTTTTATAGTCGAAACGCCCGTAGAATCACCCAGATATGTGCCGTTTTTTTTATTTATAGGGATGTTGACTGAATTCAAATAAAAATAAAATATTCATGCGAAATGGTACTTTCTAGAATTCGAATTGAATGGTAGTTTTTTGAATTCGATACCTCGTGTTAGCTTTAAACTTGGGTGGGAAAGTCCATTTTTAGGGTTCCGTACTTCAATCGGAAAAAACGGAACCCTTATAGGATCACTTTGTTGTCCAATTGTCCGTCCGTCTGTCGGTCTGTCAAGACCCTATATCTCAAGAACGCGTTAAGGTATCAAGTTGAAATTAACACCATATACTTAGGTCTACGGTTCCTTGAAGCTGTGAAAAAATCAAACTTCTACATTAACGTAAAAAAAGATACGGCCAATTTTGCCGCAAAAAACGTATATTTCGACACTCTCAAGGGAATCAAAATGATAGGGGTACCTCCCGTTGACATAGAACTATGAAATTTGGCAAGTAATATCGTGACATACTAAAAATTCATACAAAAATCTGAAAATTAAGCATTTGTAATTAAATCATAAAAAAATAGTATTTTTCAAAAGACATTTGGACAGCCCGATTGCGTTAAGTTTGCACCTCATTTGTATGCAACGCTATAGATAATGCAAACTCAACTCAACCGGAACAGGGTAATCTAACAATGTTAGGGAAGTGAAGGTTTGTACGGAACGCTCGGTGCATGAGTCGGACTCGCACATGGTAAAGTATGAAATTATTAATAACTAATAATACCATTGATTAACCCATGAAATATATGGTAACTTTTGTTATGAAAGTTCTTATTTTCTCCATATTTCCGTTAGTAAGGAGCATTTTTTGGGTAAGTCCAAAAATGACACTTTAACATTGTTGTGTCTCGGAGAGTTTTCATGAGATTGAAGTAGTTTTTTCACCAACATCTATATTATTAAAAGGTCGTCTATCTATAACATACAGAAAAAAGTTGCCAATGGCAATATCCCTATTATTAAATCTACAAGTTATATCAGATATTCCGATTTTCACGTAAATCCCAATGGGTTTAGTCATTTCTGAGTCATAAGCTCAGAACAAGTAGTGATAAATGTGGATTACAAAGGGCAAATTACCTGTTTTTAATTCAAATCATAACAATAAATGCATATGTTACTATTATAAAGTTGTAAAAATGAAATGTCTATACATTGAAGGCATTTAAAAAAGAAACTATTGTAACGGACAATTTGGAGGTCGCTTAACCGAAATATATATTTCTTTTATTTCTTATATGTTTGTATGTGTCGCTGTGGCTTCATCACGCCAAATCGGCTAAAGGGATTTCGAATATTTTTGGTACATCATTTGATATCCACAGATATTATAGAATACTTTTTACTTGACTTTTGAACCTTACTAAACTTTAGAGTCGAAGAGTGTCAAATCCTTAAATTCCGTGACATACATGTAATTTTTACAACTTTATAATATTACTAGAAGCCATTCTAACTCCGTTCGCGGAAGAGAAAAAAAGTCATAACCTTATTTTTTAAGTCAGAGTAGTTGGGTAAAAAGTATGCATCCGCAGATGTGGGCTAAGACAGCCACGGAGTGGACGGCCTAAGACGGACACCGGTGTCGCGTTGGGCCGAGGAGGAGGTGGCTGGATGACTTGGGTGCTTATCTCATCGATTAGCCAGATGTCGCTTTGAATTGGGATGACTGGAGATCTAGGGGGTAGGCCTTTGCCCAGCAGTGGGGCACTACGTAGGGTTTAAAAAAAATTAAGTATGTCTTTGTCTTAATATTTTCTTCTATTTCCGCAATTATTACTCATTTAAATAAAACAATTTAACGGATTATATTGTGTGATTTTCTCAGTCCACCCGTGACCATAGAAATCTGAAAAGCTTCCGAAACGCTGGGGACTCAAATGAAATAATATACGCGATATAATCCGTTAAATTGTTTTATTTAAATGTCTTTGTCTTTTCAGATATTATCATCATTCTATCCTCAATATGGAGCGCGTCGAGTACAGTCTGCACAATCCAGGACAGACATGAGTGCAAGTACACGGTGGTATGTGAGGTCCACGCCGGCAGCGCCAACAATCCCTCCTGCGACACCGACCCTTACGTCAACTTCATCATCAAGGACTCCTCAGCTGAAACTCTCACCACTGGGTTCTTCGGCTCCACAAATTTCGATTCAAGGGTCAGACGCATTCACGCATTGAACAACAACTGGCCGAACATCGAATCCTTCGCTTTCAAATACTACACAAAATGCATTGAAATGGATCTATCCAACAACAACATAAAAAACCTAAAGAACGATACATTTAGAAACTTGTTTGTACTAGATTCTTTGAATTTGTCTAAAAATGCCATTGAATATTTAAATCCAAGCTCGCTCACAATATCGGAGACAATGTCAAATAAACTGACCACGCTGGATCTATCCCACAATTTACTTACTCAAATTCCCAGTGAAACGCTAGATCGGATGTCGATTCTGAATCGACTTTACTTGCAAAACAACAGGCTTCGGACTTTAGCAGAGGATTGTTTTTCCAACTTGAAAAGCCTAACTATTTTGAATTTGCGAAATAATCAACTGACAGCTTTAAACATGACACTTATTCACTTAAAATCTCTCTTGGGCTTGGACCTGGCATTTAATCATTTGATAAAATTATCAGGTTTTGAACTAAACCGATTAGGATCTCTTTTGCATATAAACATGTCATATAACGCAATAGAAGATGTCGAATCCAATTGTTTCAATCAAGCGTTCAATCTTGTATCGGTTGACCTGAGCAATAACAAATTCAAATCCCCCATAGATAACCTCTTATTCATTAACAACAATCAACTTAAAAACTTGATTTTAAATAACAATTGTATTGAAGTTATAAAAGATGATGCCTTTAAACATAACTCTTTGGTTATCCTTAACTTGGATAGCAATAATTTAACAGGAGACATATCTGACAAAACATTAAATGGTATATTCAATGTGACAAGGCTAGATTTATTCAATCAAAGCGTGAAAGCTATAAAAAAAGGCGCGTTTTCTACAGCTACGAGCCTGGTCTACTTAAACTTGAGTAATAACTTTATAGACACAATAGAGAACTCCAGTTTCTCAGCTTCGTTGTCTTTAAACGTTTTAGATCTGTCGTACAATGTTATACCTAATCTAGACTTCTTAAAGGATTCATTGGTAAACCTCAATGAGCTCTTTTTGAATAATAACAAACTTAGCGCTATAAAACAAGATACATTTCTTAACCAAACGAATTTGAAAAAACTGGAGTTGTCATTCAACTACATCGTTACCATAGATCAGTTTTGTTTACCGCTACGTACTTTACAGTACTTGAATGTCACTGGTAATCTTTTGAATGGAACCCTCAAGAGTAATGTACTGAGCCCGTCAAAATACCTCAGATTTGTAGACTTTAGTAATTTTAAATTTACCAGAATTGAAGATGAAGCATTTTTCGACTCACCATTACTTGCCAGAGTAAATTTGTCACACAATGCTATCGAGTTTATAGGATCAAAAAACTTCATGAGCATGGATAACCTGTACAGCTTAGATTTGTCTTATAATAAACTAACTAGACTACAAATGAATACTAGCATTTTATTGAATCTTAAAGCCTTATATTTAAACAACAATAATTTAGATAATATTTCAAATTCGTTTTCAAATATATCAAAAATACTTTATCTGGACATTTCTCACAACAACATGACTGATATCTCCAGCCCAATATTCAAAACTTTAAGTGATTTACGAGTTTTAAGTGTTTCGAATAATAAGATAAGGCAATTTAACAACCCCCAAACAAATTCACTAACAAAACTAATGACTTTAAGCCTTTCTTCCAATTATCTGGCCAATTTGAACTTAAGCTACTTCCCAGATTTAGTAAACGTCGATTTGAGTAACAATAGCATCAATTTCATCAACAGCTCTTTCTTCCAGAACCTAGACCATTTACAGTCCATTGATTTGAGTTTCAACAATATAACTAAGTTGACTCCGGGTACATTCCAAACTCTCAAGATTTTAAAACTTCTGAACTTATCTTCTAATTCTATTAAGAACTTACGCTATGGCAGTTTCAAGGGACTTGGAAGAGCAGAAGTGATAGATATATCTAGAAACGCGATACATGACTTAGATGTAGATGTCTTCCACGAATGCACTGAACTGAAACAACTGATTATTGACTATAACTTTATCACTGAACTAGACTTTGAGAGATTGGTTATGACAACTACGAAGCTGAAAGCGCTCAGTTTAGGAGGCAATCCGATTTTGTGTAAAGAAATTGTCAGGAATTACAATTCAGGGGTAGGAGGCAGACGCGTAGAAGTGACTTCCATTGATAAAATCTACGAGGAAGATAATGTTCACGGGATTTGGTGTGGTAGTGGAATTGAGACTACTTCAGTAACTAGTATTGTGCCACCAACAGAAACTATTGATAATCACTCAGTTGGGTCAAGTGTGCTATTGATATGGTGCACGGTGCTAACAATTTTGGTTGTTGCAGTGGGAACTGCCAGTTATATTTACAAGCGCAAACGCGTGGTGATAATAAGAGAACCTAGGTCCAGAAGCATGAGGAGTACATCTGAATTTGCAGGGTCTGAGTACCAAAGTGACTTGTTAATTTAGATTTATATATCAAACTGAAATTAAAGTTAAGATGGTTATGAAGAAGATGATGTTGACGATGATGTGGAAAATCTAGAGTGTGACAGGTACCAAACATGCGTATAAGATATCAAGAACTTTATATATATGCACTGGTGGTTACTATTAGGGATTAGAACGGGACTGCTGGAACGGAAATGCTAAAATGATGTTTTTAACCTTTTAAATTGTGTATCAGTCTTAAATAAAACCTTGTGCCATACGATTAAATAAATAAAAACCTTGGGGATATTAGGGATATTAAGCCGAAACTTAACTAATGTCAAATGAAGTAAGTGGAACAGATTTTTTTATTTTTTCAAGGGCAAGGATAAGGTTCCATCTAGCTAAATCTCTTCCATTGATTATCAAACAAATATCGTTTCGATGAGCCAATATTTTGGCTTTTCTTCTTTCAATGTTTTACTTACTCCATCAGACCTTACCTTAGTAAACAATTGCTCAAAGCGATTATTTCTACCTAGGGTTGCTCAAAACCTGAGCTTTGGTTTCGAGCAACCCGGCTCCGGCATGAGTGATTTCATGGCAGTAAAGTCACGCGGTAAATATAAGTACAAGGTTGTATAAGGCCATTTGATACTGACACCGAAGCCGCATTGCTCGTAATCCCAGTTCAAAACATGCATCTATTTGGTTGTTTTATTAGATTTTAACATCGTTCATTGTAGTCAACAATTTTATATCAAATATAAAGGTATTTTAGTCTCTTATAAAAGTATTTTTTATCCCTTTTTTGTTTCTATTAACGCTAAGTTGTATTACGAATGTAACGATTGGCATAACTGTCATTAGAATCGTTATTTCATGAAGTTGATTGCATTGTTAATGGAAATTTGGATGTAATTTATGTGGAACTGACATAAATGAATGAAAAAATTATATCAACTATGCAGTCTGCTTGCAGTTGGTAAGCAGTTCTGATGCCTGCACGCCGTGGAAGTTACCGCATGCAGCTAAGTACGGATTAGTTTAAGTAAGGATGCAAAGATGCAACACTTGTAGTCGGAACAGTGCAACAGCACGGGTCCTATTACCGCTTGGTTCCTAAGGGCTTTTGCTACGTTGAGAGGGAGCCCGGCGCGGGGTGTCCGATCGTGGTACCGTTTCCTGTATATAGAACAGCTCTGCATCACCTTCCACACGTACATATTATACAGAAAACACACTAGGAGCGAATGCCGCTCCCCGCAGCGCACGCTCTTAGGAACCAAGCTGCAATAGGACCCATGCTGTTGCACGTTGCACTGCAGACGCCCATCACCGTGGAACTAGATAGCGTGGCAGAATAGACAGGTGCTCAAGAACTGATAATAAGACAGGCAGGTCGCTGTTTATCCACGAGTATCCACTCGGTGAATAAAAGTGTCTATTTCTAAATAGATTTATTTGAGTAAGAACAAAAGACTACATTCCTAGGACTGACAGTCCAGTTCCTATAGCATCTAGGCCTTGAAGTCTTGGAACTCGCTCTCATGGCAGTAGTACACGGGGAATAGGCGGGCGCACTCTAGCTCACCCGCGAGCTCGTCGCGGCTGACGTGCGCAGGCGCCAACTCCGTCAGCTCCAACAGCGGCAGATCAGTCGTCGTTGATAGCATGAATGCTATCATTATAGAATCGCTGAAAATTGATGACAATAATAGAAGTCAGAATTCATCACGTAAGAGAAATCAAACGAGCGATAAAAGTGTGTAAGTATTACCCATGTAATTATTCGAGCATTTTAACCGCATCAGTTTAGTGGACACATTTATATCGAAGTATCTGTAGATTTTTGTGCCATTTTGAGTTATTTGGTGCAGATACTGGACTTCTAAGAAATAATATGAACTCACATTAAAATCTACAGGCATTTCCACAAAAAGGTGACCACGTAAATTAAGTGGAATAAACGATCGAATTTATCTTCGCAATAATCAACGAATTAGAGGCTTATTATACGAGTATGAGATTATTCGTCAAGAATCTCTCCAAAAAAATCTACTCGATGTTCGTATAATTCCAAGAATTTTATTTAGTGCAATCTGATCAAATCATCCACTTGACCTTAATGCATAAGCTTAAGGTAATAATAATAGGATTTGCCTGCTTTCCAGACGCATTTTGAACTCATGACGTTGCAACGCGAAGGTTATACAAAGCAACATATTGATAGGATGTTGACTACTCTGACTACTTACTCGTCAAATTTGTCTTCAATGTTGTCATACTGCGCCACGCTGTAGGCTACATGCTCGGCGTCCGATGGCCCCGTGCCTTTGAATATGCCCATCTGGACCCCAATTGTACACGTTAGGAGACAGAAGCATAACAACGTAATATTTTAAGCTACTCATTTGCTCACTGCCTATTTATAAAGAAAACAACCGGGTTTATAGAGTGTAGAAAATTAAGGAGAACAATCTCTAGATATCCAAAGTGGCTGTCAAGAGGCGTTAAACTGATGGCGTCAAAGTAGCAAGTGCGTAAAATAAATTACCAAATTAATGCCAAAAAAAAACAAAATGATACAAGTAACATCATATAATAAATGAATAGTTTAAAAAACACGCTTTATAAGACTTTTCTAACAAATACAAACACAGCTATGATACGATGTTCCATAATGAAGTTCCAGTTCATATCTTCCGGCTCCATCATCAGATCAGTTCGACAGTACCATATTATTGTATTGTCATCAGAACTACATACATCTGCCAATTTTGTGCGCTACGATCCTTGGAAGATGTTTAAATTAGTTACCTTAGATTCCATTACATAGTTAGTTACATACAGATCGACCTAATAAAAGCGTGTTAAAAACACGATTGAATATTTACATCAGATGTATTGAGTAGCGAGAAAAAAATATATATTTTGTGACTTCATTCATTCATATATTTATTTGTCATAAATTGGATGTATGTACATAGAGGTGTTACAGTATAATTGTTTCAATATAATTTGACCAAGTTTGGTGTAACAAAGTATACACAAAAACAAATTAAACATTATAATATTAATTTAAATTATATGGACATAGTTCAATAAGGTATATTTTTAGAGAAGCCATAAATTGAGGACCCGGTAGGGACTTCATTTCAAATGGCAAGACTTCATACTATCTTGCTACTCTAACATCATTCTGGACGGATTTTAAACTCTCAATGAAATGAAATATTATTAACTGCTTTCCACTTGATCCTTTTTCATATGTTTTCCTATATACATATTATTTTCATTTCTCCTGCTCAAAATGTACGTCATATTAGCTTCGCAAAGAAAACAACATAATCCCATTCAATGACACTGAAAAAAAACCTGCGGCCAGCTACATACTCGTCCTTACGAATAATTAAAAAGAAAATAACTAACCTGATCAGATTGGCCAAACTTTCTGATAGAGTTGCTCAAACTGTACTTTTAGTTTTTCATGAAATACACAATTTTAATGTTAAGTCTCTTTTATTTTCTCGCAGTCGAAGTGAAAAGCAGAGTGTTTAAAAACCATTATAACACGTGGCTAAAAACCATTATATCACTCAGACATATTTGTCCTCGCTCACTTAGTGAGCTCGTCCAAATAATCTTTTCGTGTCATACTGGCTCATTTTAACCCCTTGTCAAACAATCTACTATTTAAGCTACTAATGTTTAGTGCCTGTTTATTATGAAGACAACCGGGTTAGCAATGACACATATATATAACGTCCTGTCATCATAACCTATCTTTGTCGTACTCTCCTGAATAAAAGGAGAGAAAAGATCCACCTATGTGCTAACCCTTACAAAAGTTGTATTTACATATAAACATTTTTTTATGTACATTCACAGATGTTACTAGAAGGCGCCCGCAACTTCGTTCGCGGGGAGAATAAGTCATAACCCCACTTTTTTTCTTCAGCGTAGTCGGGTAAAAAGTACCTTATATTTCAACTAACAAATTAAACACTGCACCCTTGCGTCCTTTATTTGAGTCAAATTTGTCTTAAGAAATGATGTGCATAAAGTCATTAGTAGATTGAAACTTGAAATGAGTCTCGTTTGCATGTGTTCAAACACAAAAAAACGTTATTGATTCACATATTTATAATGATACAGCAGATTTAGAATTAAATATGTGTGACAAATGTGTTCCCCATTTTTAATATCATTATGGTGACTAGACTCTAAAAAAACTCTCATAAAAACTAACAATTCATAACACAGATGTTACTTGTAAGTAATAAAGACTAGGACAACAAATGTATGTTAGTCTTCCAGTACTAAAAGTAGTATATATATCAACAAGCTAGTTATCTTATTATCGTCAGATGAACTAACTATAATAGACTGTCCGGCAACTTAGTTGGTGACATTCCCATAAATGCGGGCGACGAGGGGAAAGACAGCAGGAAACTTCTTACCCGCTGCCGCTGTCTTCCCCCCCGTCGCCCGCAGAACACGGAAGTGTCAGTTTTACATGCATGAATAACTGAAAGTTCTGATCGATTTACAGTTTTTTTTTTTCAGTTTTCAGTTGATATTCTTGCTAACTATGAGACGTTATACTAGACGTTGTACTTATATATATGTTGGCTGATCGGTGTGAAACCAAAATCTTTATATTCTTACGAGTATAGGGATAGACGATAGACCAACATGCATGACTGTTGATGTGTGAAGAGTCAACGTGCTGCCATCGATTTTTACAGCTTTTTCTGTGAACGTTTTTCACCCGACATTGATAGACTTTGAACTATGTAGGCGTGGCTAGTCCTCTTAACAGTAATCGAATTGAGCGCGGAGACACATATCCGGAAACGGGTGTGCCTTCCGCAGTCACTACGAGGTGGGTCGAGACGCGGTGTGCAATGCACAAAGATTGTGGCGTAGAGAGAGTGAGATATCATCAGACAAAGAGATTTACATGACATCATCATCAGCCCATGTCTGTCCACTACAGGACATAGGCCTCTCCCATGCCACGCCACTGAGCTCGGTCTTGAGTTTTCTTCAACCGCTGCCAGCCACGTTTCTTAAGTCATCGCTCCACCTAGCTGGAGGTCGCCGTACACTACGTTTGCCAAGATGCGATCTCCACTCCAGAACCCCTTTTCCCCCAACCATTGTCAGTTCTGCGATAGATGTGACCATTCAGTTTGCTATTGCGTTGGGTTATATGAAAAACTTTGATTCTCTGTCGAATTACCTCATTTCGGATGTGATCCTTCAGAGAAATTCCGAGCATTAGCCCTCTCCATGGCTTGCTGAGCGACCTTAAACTTACGTGTATGACGGCTGATATGTGAGGAGTCAGCGCAGCGATAGCTTTATAACGCTTCCTGATCTCCAGCATAACAAGCACATGCGGTGGCAGGAACTCAGGCTCCGGGACGACTCGCTCTAACACAAGCTGAAAATGTCGACGTTATAGGTTTAATTTTAAATTTGTTATGTCTGGCGTGACGGTCATAAACTTTTCCTAATATGATTTTATTTTTAATCTGTCTGTGGTTCGAATATATTTATATCAGATAACTAGATAGAGAAAAACTAGACGATAATCTGACAACCTTTGCCAGTAGGAATGACACACGTTTTCACTTTAACACCTTAACCTATTTTTTTATTACATCCATAGTAGATATATTTTTTATACATAAAAATAACAACTTTTTTACAGATGTTTTTTTAATATTTTCTTCTGTTTCCGTGATTATTACTCATTGAAATAAAACAATTTAACGGAGTGCAGGCATTTATAAGCTGGACTGCGAGTGTGGTCTTTCATACATTGGTCAAACGAAACGCAGTGTATCAACCCGGGTGAAGGAGCACATAGCAGATGTCAAGCACCGTCGGTGTAATAGGTCTGCAGTTTGTGAACATGTCATTGACAAACCAAACCACTCAATTAAGTTTGATAAACCTTCTATCCTTGCCAAAGAAAAAAGATATTTTCCCAGGATGCTACGCGAGGCTATTGAGATTAAAAAGCATCCTAATTTCAATAGAGAAGATGGATTGTCACTACCACCAGCTTGGGATCCTGTAATACATCTCATCAAGGAACAAGCAAGACACAGGACTGCAAAACCTTAATTTCCGAACGGTGTAAAATATCTTATCTGTTTAAAAGTACTTTAATAGTCTCTGTTTTTAAAATATTATAATTAGTAATGAGGTAGCCTGGGAGTTTTTCTTTGCAGCGTTTCTTTTCTCCTCAGTACGCCTCATTTGTGAAATGCTGCTTGGTAAATTATTAGAATAAAATAATTAAGCCCTTCTGGCACATGTGTAACTGTCTTTACAGCTTAGGCCCATCTGGCATGTATGTACACCTTTATTTGTGTTTTTCAAAAAATGGGTAGTTTGCACAAATTGTAACTTTGACAGAGGAAAATACATCTTTTCTCAGTCCTCCCGTGACCATGGAAAGCTGGAAAGCTTCCGAAACGTCGGGAACTAAAATGAGATAATATACGCGATATAATCCGTTAAATTGTTTTATTTCAATGAGTAATAATCGCGGAAACAGAAGAAAATATTATGTACACCAGTACGGACTGGATGTTGCTAACCAAATCAGGCGGTATGAAGACCTCAGGACGGGACTCGCACGAGCTCGAAGTTCATTGAATTTCCTTAAAGAATGCCGTGATGAAGATCTCATTCCTACATGCGTGAAAATAGCACCGAAGAAGGACATTTTCGGTAGTGAACGCATTCTCCGCCAAGCTAGTGTAAAGTTACTGTGCAAACTTATCCACAATACCCGTTATTCAGCTCACAAATTTGAACAACAGATTAAAGAAAAGAGTGACGAATTGCAGTTGATATTGACAGATGATGACTTCAAAAGTATTGTTGAACAAGGCGACAGACGTTACGCATCAAAATTTAAAAGCTGTACACGTAAGAAAAATGCTAAGTTTGACAAGTTGAAATCAAAACGCACTAGGAATGAAACGCTCCGTGGAGGCAATCAAACGTCAACGTCAAATGCCGTTGCACCTGTAGTGAATATTAGCTCAAAGGAACTCTCGCAATCCCAAACCTCGCTTCTTAAAAAAGGGCTTAATTATGTTGTTACTCCACGGAATATCCCTTTTGAACAGATTATAGTCGGTGTGGAAGATTGTTTGGTCCAAAATCATATGCGTAAGGAGGATTTGGAGGCCGTACGCCAGGATGTGTCTTCAATTTTAAGACGAGCGAAGTCTCCTAAAGTTAACTTACCCAGAACTGAATTCAACGCTTTGAAGAGCTTGCGTGAGGACCCAGATATCACCATTCTTCGAGCTGACAAGGGAAATGCGACGGTTGTTATGGATACTAGTGATTACAACCAGAAAGTGGAAGTACTTTTGTCAGACGCTACAACATACAAGCTTGTTAAGCGAGATCCAACGGCGAAAGTAGTAAAAACGACAGCCGAGCTGATAAGTAAGCACTCTGAAAATCTTAATCTGGATGTGAAAAGTTTAGTGCCTTCTTGCCCGGTGCCACCAAAGTTGTACGGGTTACCAAAGATACATAAACCTGGTGCTCCGTTACGCCCTATAGTGAGTCAAATCGATGCTCCTACCTATCGATTAGCTCGGCACTTAGCAGGTGTACTTTCTTTACTGCGAGGGAAGACGGAAGCATACACAAGGGACTCATACCATTTTGTCAGTGAGATTAAGGATTTGAGACTAACTGATGATGAAGTTATGGTCAGTTTTGATGTCCAGTCTCTCTTCACATGCCTACCAGTTCAAGAATGTATTGAAATTGTGAAAAGAAGATTGGGTGAACAACAGATGGCAATAGAATATGCTGAGTTATTACAACACTGCCTTACATCTGGCTATATGCTATGGAATGGTGAATTCTACGGGCAAGTTGATGGTGTGGCAATGGGGTCTCCGGTGTCTCCTGTCGTCGCCGATATTTTCATGGAAGACTTCGAGGAGAGAGCGCTTTCATTGGCACCTGTCAAGCCGAGGATCTTTAAAAGATACGTAGATGATACCTTTACTATTTTACCTAGATCTAGTGTTTCAGCTTTCTTAGACCATCTGAACTCCATGCATAGTAAAATTAAATTCACTATGGAGTTGGAAAATCAAAATTCACTTGCATTCTTAGATGTGCTAGTAATTAGAGGTCCTAAAAATGACATAGGTCATACTGTATATAGGAAACCTACGCATACAGATAGGTATTTGAATGGCAAATCTCACCACCATCCCTGTCAACTTGCTACAGTGGGTAAATCTTTGTTTCAGAGAGCCAGGGGTATCTGCGACAATCAACATCTGACTGCTGAGTTACAGAATGTCAAACGTGCGCTTCGAGCCAACGAGCTCCAGATACCACGTTCCAAGCAGAATCCCAGTATGAAGAAACCAACAGTCGAGCGTAAACCTGCCGTATTACCATATGTGAAAGGGGTCACAGACAAGATCGGAAACATCTTGAAGCGTGCTTCTATAAAAACATATTTCAAGCCGTTGAAGAAGGTGTCTCAATACCTTAGACCCGTGAAGAGTAGCACCCCTTTGCAGAGTGCAGGCATTTATAAGCTGGACTGCGAGTGTGGTCTTTCATACATTGGTCAAACGAAACGCAGTGTATCAACCCGGGTGAAGGAGCACATAGCAGATGTCAAGCACCGTCGGTGTAATAGGTCTGCAGTTTGTGAACATGTCATTGACAAACCAAACCACTCAATTAAGTTTGATAAACCTTCTATCCTTGCCAAAGAAAAAAGATATTTTCCCAGGATGCTACGCGAGGCTATTGAGATTAAAAAGCATCCTAATTTCAATAGAGAAGATGGATTGTCACTACCACCAGCTTGGGATCCTGTAATACATCTCATCAAGGAACAAGCAAGACACAGGACTGCAAAACCTTAATTTCCGAACGGTGTAAAATATCTTATCTGTTTAAAAGTAGTTTAATAGTCTCTGTTTTTAAAATATTATAATTAGTAATGAGGTAGCCTGGGAGTTTTTCTTTGCAGCATTTCTTTTCTCCTCAGTACGCCTCATTTGTGAAATGCTGCTTGGTAAATTATTAGAATAAAATAATTAAGCCCTTCTGGCACATGTGTAACTGTCTTTACAGCTTAGGCCCATCTGGCATGTATGTACACCTTTATTTGTGTTTTTTCAAAAAATGGGTAGTTTGCACAAATTGTAACTTTGACAGAGGAAAATACATCTTTTCTCAGTCCTCCCGTGACCATGGAAAGCTGGAAAGCTTCCGAAACGTCGGGAACTAAAATGAGATAATATACGCGATATAATCCGTTAAATTGTTTTATTTCAATGAGATATTTTTTTCTCAAATTATCCAGATACTTTTCAATACATGGTATTTTTTTTTATTTTTAATAAAAAGCATAACTTCCTTTTTTTGTTATTAAAATTTTTTGCCAATTTGATTAACACGAAATCCACACCACACTTGATCTAGTAACTTCACTGGCGCAGGTATTAAGAAAAACCGGCCAAGTGCGAGTCGGACTCACGCACCGAGGGTTCCGTAAAAAATATACGCTACAAACGGCCGTATCTATGAAAATCCAGTGTTAGCAGAACCCTACTCCTAAGCAAAATGTACGCGGGGTTCGATCATTTTACATTGGTTTTGGTTACTGACATAGACCGACAGATATATACTGTTTTTGGTGTTTGTTGTTATAGCGGCAACAGAAATACCATCATCTGTGAAAATTTCAACTGTCTAGCTATCACGGTTCATGAGATACAGCCTGGTGACAGACGGACAGACGAACAGCGGAGTCTTAGTAATAGGGTCCCGTTTTACACTTTGGGTACGGAACTCGAACTAGGTTGACCCCCTACCCCCTCAAAAATCTTACATCAAAAATGTCGACGGCTCCACTTCGAAAATCCATCCTTGGATCCTAAGGACCTATCCTGCTAAAGGAAATCGTCTGTAACGAAACGTCGTATAATTGTTCGTACTGAGGCCACTAATACCCTTTGTTTTAACCATTGATCGCTTTGTTCAATAACAGATAAAGTTCGTTTACATGAGACGGAAGCGAGAGCCCATTTCGAGCTAAATGCACACGCATCCTGACGATAAGGGAATGTGCTAATTATAACACTATATCTCTGTCCCACTTTCGTCCCTTGGAAGAAATGAGTTGCAAGGTCATTGGTTCCCTTATCTGTACCAAACTGGGTATTATTAAACACCTAAAGCTAGGGACTTAGCCGTGTAGCCCTAGGACAAAAGTCATCATTCATCATCATTTGAGCCTTAGGAGGCCTCCTCAATACATTTCCACATGTGCCTCCAGCGAGTCCCCGCAACCCTAACCAGGTCATCCGACCATCGTGCGGGTGGCCTTCCCTGCCTGTAAGCGGTCGGAATAATGATCCAGGTATAAGCATAATTTCATTACGCCGAATTTTGTTTTCGCCGAATCTATTTTCGCCGAATCGTGTTTACGCATAACTTTTTAATGCCGAAAACCTACTTTTCTGGCAGCAGTCATCTTCTGTTCGGGATTGCAGTAGTAGAGCATAGTTAGAGGTTGACTTTGCAACTAAGTAAATTCGGCGATACTAAATTATGCGTAAGTATTTACATTCGGACAAATAATGATTCGGCAAGATGAACATTCGGCGAAATCAAATTATGCGAAACCGGCCCCCGTATTGCCTAACGCGTTTGACGCTCGCAATCGCAATCAAGTGTCATGATTTTGTATGGGCTATGACAGTTGATTCCGATACCAAGTGTCAAAATTACGTTAGGCAATAACCTCGCTGTTCGGTGAAATTGGTTTCGGACATAAAACATTATGCGAAATAGATAGCACACAAAAATAAGTCTCGTAAAAGGCAATAAAAGCGCGCGCTCGCCATGAATTTTATTTTTAACTAAACTTCAAATAAGCAGGTTTAACACTTCGATATATAATATATACTATTAGGATTTATAGAATTACCCTAAATTAGCCCTATGTTGGCTTCTAAATATGTAAAAAATATCGAATAGAAATAAGAGAAAGACGTCTTAAGTTCGTTGAGATGTTTTATGAAATTCCAACGTTATTTTCAAGTACTTACTTTAGGAAACAGGACACCTAGACCGTTAGCCTTAGCTATATCGTTGGGTGGGGTGTAGAACCCAGGTATCAGTAGTCCTGGTGGAGGGAAATATTCGTTCTCATCCTCAACAATATCATCGTCAAGGTCTTCCTCTTCGTCTGATACTTCCTGAGGCCAAAAAACATGTATATTAACAAGAGCAAAGATACAGCGCGTTCCGAGTTTCCGAGAATGTAATGATATGAAATTAGAAACGTCGGTGCGTTACCTTAAGGCTACTCAGGGCTAAAAAAAATTCTTGCGTCGCGATCATTTCAGCCATAGGACGTCCATGCTGGACACAGGCCTCCTGAATAGATTTCCACATGGGCCGGATAGAGGCGACCTGCATCCAGCAAGTCTCCGCAACCCTAAACAGGTCGTCTGACCACCTTACGGGTGGCCTTCCCACGCTGCGCTGGCCGGTACGCGGTCTCCACTCAACGATGCCATAACATTTTCATTATGGTACCCATTTCTCGTAATTATGTTTGTGAAACATCAAATAATTCATATTTTTCCTTATACTTAAATTAATCATTCGAATAGGATTTTTAACAAACACATCACCTTCATATGTGCGAAGTAGTCATATTTCCTTTAAATACACATCGCTTAGTGCAGATTGAATGACATGCATATCATTTCATCGGATATGATGTCCATGATATAGCAAATATATCCTTAAATTGGAGACCGAATCAACATCATATCTAATTCGGGCCTTAATGAGCACCATAAGCACTTAGAGCTAAAATAAAGTTACACGATATTACGTCATATGAACCACAGCTTCAGTTATAAGCCTCACGACGTGGGTGGCTTCTTAGCACAACGTCGAATTGTGTTTGGTAATTAATTGTTTAATTGTAACAATACGTTAATTATTATACAACCAAGAGCAAATAAAATTGGAATTTCTGTATTGTTATTATAATCCACTTTATATATTTATGGTCATAAGTTAGGTGTTTTACAATATGAGTATTAAAAGTAAAATACAAAATATAAAAACTTTATAAAAAACCTAACCTAGGGTGCCACCGGCAGCGGTATTATAATATTTATTATGGCACGCGTTATTTTTGTTTTCGAGTGTATTATTAAATGATTATCAAAACTTGCCGGAAATGGTCTCTGTAATATTATCCCAGGCCAGTGTGTTGCCGTTTTGTTTTGCGAACTTGGCTAACACCGAGGTCAGAATATCGAATAATCCGCATTCCAATGGAAAAAATATACCGAAGTCAATACATCATTTAATACTTTCGACGTGTCCTTCGTATGTATATAATTTAAGTAGTATACCTCCGGAACCACAATGTCCACTTCTTCGTCATCAGGTTCCGCTTTCAACACTTCTAGAGCTTCAAGATCCTGAAATTATTTATACTTATTAGTATTTATGAGACGCGAATTTACCCACATTAAAAAACACAAATAATTTGTGTAATACTAAAATTAAATGCATAGAAAACATCCAAGACCCAGGAAGAAACATTCGTGCTCAGCACACAAATACTGGCCCTTGCCGGGATTCGAACCCAGAACCGCCAGCTTCGTAGACCGCTGTGCAACCAACTTAACCAAACGTGTCGTCAAACACACACGATGTAGATACAAAGATCAAAGTGCAAAAAGAAAACTCATTGTGCTCCGGTCCAACGTGTCAACCATTCGACCAGAGAGTAATTACTCCATGCGCTTTAACCCTTTCATCTACTTTTTTTTACAGGCATACCTTCATATAAACTAATGTTATTTGTACCCATCTTCTTGAATATTCTGTTGTGCATTTTCATCGAGGCTACAAATACACTTTGTGGAAAATATTGTACAAAGGGAGCGTTCAAGTATTACACGTTTCGTACCATTGTTTTTTTAACCCTTCAGAACGGTCGCGTACAGATTCACTCAAGCATTTTTTAACTTTTTTTTCTCAAAATCTTAAATGAAAAGACCATTTTAGGTAAAAATTGTCACTTGGTGGTCACGTAACGTTTTACTAGGGGGAGGGAGGGTGGTACAGAAAAACGTTACGGAGCGTTACATGGGGGGGAGGGTTGAAAATCTCCAAAAATTGCGTAACGTAATACTTTAACGCTCCCAAACCGGCCAAATGTGAATTGGACTCGCCCAAACCCAAAAAATACCAAAAAATGTTATATTTTTATTATTTGTCGTTGCGACATTCATAGTTATAAAGAATTTGTGAAAATGTCAAGTGTCTACCTATTACGATTTAAGAGTTAGAGACCTGTGATAGACAGGCATACAGACAGCGGCTAAGTAATAGCAAGGATGAATACAGTAAGAGAATTGTTAAAATTCTTTTCACCAAACATTTTTTCCCCAAACTGCCTCGATTCCCAACTGTTTCATTTCCCAACTCACGCTTCATTCCGATACGGAAAAAAAACCAGATATTTTTTGAGCCATTGTGCAGTACCCAATAGGTCATGTTAGGTATGTATTAAAGAAATATTTAAAATGTTACGGTTTCCAAAAAAAACTAAGGTTGGCAAAATGAAATATTTGAGAATTGAAACAGTTTGAGAAAAATAATTCAGTCATTTATTAGCCACTCACATGCTTCTGGTATCTAAAGCTACTATCTTCTCGGACCCCTAAATTGCTTGTGGTAAATTTGTTACAAAGCGGAGTATATGCAATTTTTTTTTTTTTATCTGAGAACGGGTCCACTGATATGGTGTAAATTGTTTTCAAAACACGGACTATCATCCCGACAACAATAAAAAAATGTTTCAGCTAAATATATATACAGATAAAATATTTTTTATCTACTCGTAAGGTGTCTCAGAAGTGATTTCATGAAGAAGTGCTAAGTGTTTATAAAATGCCATATTGCCTTAAATTATTTATTTCTACCAGTATGATACTTTAAACTTCTCGGCGTTTATTAATCTATGAGATTAAAACTATATTTTAGTCCTATTTAATATCTATGATGAACAAATCTCACTATAATATTAATATTATATTAACCCAAAGTCTATGGTGCTTTGAAATTAAATACTAAACGATGTTATAATTCTGTATTCGATGGCAGTTTAAATTAGCTTCTTTTTTCGAAATGTCGAAACTCTTCGTTTGAATGAAGTTAGTACCTTTTCAGTTTTTGAAAAATTCAATATACCGTTTCTTTTATCCCGTAATTTCAAATGTTTCGTTTAGTGTTTAGCACGAACCATTAAAACAAGATTACTGACAGTTGCCATACTTTGGATCGTGTTCCGATCGCAAGGAGATATTCTGGCAAAAACTAGATGGCGCTTTAAAAACTAAACATTTAACGATGTTATAATTGAATAAAGAAACATAGTATAGTAACAATAATTCGCAAATAACTAATTATAAATAAATCATAACATTTAAATACTGTGTCGCGCTTGCAGACGCGAATAATTGTAAAAATAATTCTTATATGTAGATGGCGTTGTACATATCGGGGAACGGCTTTTTGTATGGAGATAGTCAGTCCTCTTGTTTTAATGGTCCTAAGTGTTTAGTAAAGAATATATACATTTTACTACTGACAAATACCCTACTGAATGGAGGAACATAGTAATTTATTCGAACAATAGTTTATTACAATTAGTTCATAAACAGCTACAATAGTTAAGCACGATAACTCTAGCAAAGTTGAATGGTACCTATATAATAATCCTACATAGCTGGCTAAAATATATATACATGGCGCTGTATATATCGCAAACGGTTTTTATGGTGATTGGCAGTCCTCTAGTTGAGTAATTCCACGTCATTAGGATTCCGTTGGTACCATATCGGCACAGAACCCTAAGAAACTGCCACTTTACCCCAGTCTTCAATAAATGCAGCTTCTCCTGTTCCTTCGCTAGTCTCCTGGCTTCCAGGACTTCTTGTATTGCCTCTCTGGCCAGCCGCTGCATCTCTGATAATCTTCGGGCTTTCTTCTCTATCGCTTCTTCCTATAATAGTAATATATCATTACATGTTTTAGGGTTCCTTTGTCAAAATGGCCAAAACGGAAACCTTATAGTTTCGTCTTGTCCGTCCGTCCGTCTGTATGTCACAGGCATTTTCTTCAAAAATTACAAGATGTATTTTGATGAAATTTGGACTATGTGCGTCTTGTATACGCTACTTAGTTTGGTGGTTAAATAACAAAAATAAATATTACTAGGGGGGCACTCGATACAAGTAACAGAAGCTGATTTTTTTTCAGCAAACTTCAACATATGGCATCTAGTTTGACAATTCTTTTAAAACACTTTAAGGGTTCTAAGCAATTTTTTTGATGAAGTAAATATTTTTGGAAATAATACCTCTGAAAGTAGCATAAACCGTCAGCAACACACGCAAGGGCCTGATTAGGAATCTTTTCGCGTACCTTTTTCCTCTGCAAGTCTTCACGTCGCTGCCGCCATATTTGTTCTCTGGTGGGACTGTAGTGCTTGTAGTGGTCGAAGGCGGTTTTCTGGATAGGCTGGTCGCTCATAGGCTTAGCTGGATCCAGCGGTTCTATGTACTCGTACAGAATTTTACGCACTAGAGCTGCAATTAAAGTTAAGGTCGTGTAAATGTCTAGGCGATATAATCCGTTTAAACTGTTTTATTTAAATGAGTGATAATCGCGGAAACAGGAGAAAATATTATAGATGGCGTTGTAAATATCGGGGAAGGGCTTTTTGTATGGCGATTCACAGTCCTCGTGTTTTCATGGTCCTTGGAAATTACTGAACTTTTTGTAATTGTAAAACTACCGTTTGCCCTTGATTTCGCTTGAGTGTAATCATCAAATTATTACACTACTCACATAAAACATAATAATGGCGTAGTCATGTCGCCGTTTGATGTGCTTAAACTAAGTATGAGGTTCTGGAAATTCAATACGTCCATTTGATCATAATGTGACTATGAAATTGGCTAAAAATGTATATTTATGTAAAACACAAAAAACAATAAAACATTAAACATACCTTATTTTCTGATTTTGAGTCATAAATATACATGATTGGTTGAATAAATTACACTTACAAAAAATATATACAAGACTAGAAGGTGCCCGCGACTTCGTTCGCGGAGGAGAAAAAGTCATAATTCCTCTTTTTTCTTCAGTGTAGTAGGGTAAAAAGTGTCCTATAATTTTTTGGAGATACCCGTGTACCAAAAACCTCCAAACAGTCCGTTTCAACTTTTTTTTTTAAATATCGTGAATGTACTGACATTTCATTTTTACAACTATAAAGATGAAATCTTAGACGTGATACAAAATGTTACTTTCCGAGGCTACTCACAATGACTATCAACTTTTAACACGAGACCAATTTCAAAATCGTAAAAAATCGACCGCTCCATACAAAAACTAAAAAATGAACGTCATCGACCAGGCATCTGAAGCAGATGGCCAGAGCGGGCGCCGGCAGAAGTGCATACGTGGATAGTTCGTTGGTTGCCTCGTCTCCGGTGTACAGAATGTCTCTCGACTTGTAGATACTGGTCTAGAGATAGCTCACCATAGCCATGAGTTACACTTCCTTGTAGCTAAGCTGAGGAAACAGATTCTGTGGAGATACTAACAGACAAAATGAACGTCATCGTCCAGGCATCTGAAGCAGGTGGCCAGAGCAGGCGCTGACAGAAGGGCATACATAGATGCTTCGTTGATTACCTCGTCTCCAGTGTACAGCATGTCTCTCGACTTTAGATACTTCTGTAGAAATAGCTCTCCAAAGCCATTAGTTACATTTGCCCCGCGGCTAAGCTGATACAAACGATTCTGTGGGGCAACTAACAGACAAAATGAACGTCATCGTCCAGGCATCTGAAGCAGATGGCTAGAGCGGGCGCCGACAGAAGGGCATACATGGACGCTTCTTTGACTGGCACATCACCAGCGTACAGAGCGTGTATCATCTTGTAGACACTTGTCTGGGGTGAGTACTTTGTGGCTAAGCTTTACAGCAGGTTCTGTGGAGATATTTACAGACAAAATGAACGTCATCGTCCAGGCATCTGAAGCAGATGGCTAGAGCGGGCGCCGACAGAAGGGCATACATGGACGCTTCGTTGATTGGTGCGTCACCGGCGTACAGAATATCTTGAGCCTTATGCTCGTCCAGTTGAAGTTCTTCTCGACCAACCATTATAATATCTAAAAGAAAATGCAGGAATAAGGAGGACGTAAATATAGGCAATAAATCCAATGTCTTACGGCAGTTGTACACGCACGCCTAGAGCGGCCGAAAATATAAGTCTCGGGGCGAGAGTGTACAGCTGGTATTACAATAATAAGTAAGTTGTGTTTAGATATGCATTTCATACTTTTATTCTGTAGTTTTTCTATCTATTATATTTACTTAATTACTCGCCTTTACCCACGGCTAGTCTTGTTTATACCTTTTTCAAACTATGTACGTATTTTGCTTAGTTAGATTAAAAGTAACGCATATCACTCTCCAACCTTTATTTTTTATTTATATACAAAAACGCACTTTAGTTCGAAAGAGTTATTTGATACTTTTCTTAAAAAAGGCGGATAGCAATTTAATTGGAATTGATTTTATTTGAATAAGTTGCAATTGAATTGCTTTTCAACCTGTTTAAAAAAAGTATCAAATAATCCTATCGTACGTAAGATCAGAGTTTAAGGAATTAATGTCCCCTATTAAGCATCGAGGTGAGGAGTAATGAGGAGATCCGGAGGGGAAGCAAGGTCGTGAACATAGCTCAGAAAGTTCCAGGACTTTAAATGACGGTGGATGGGACACAATGGGTACACCGCTCGTAGAACCGATGGTCGTTGGGGCAGAAAGGTTTTGAAGAAGACCCTCATCAAAGTGAACCAACTATCTGGTGAACATTGTAGGACTGAGGGAAGCGCACGACTAAATCGTTGTGAAGATTCTTGCGGAATGCCTTTCTCCAGAGGTGCACCGAGCTGATATGATGATAAAGTATCTAAAATTGTAAATGGTCCCACTGTTCATGTCCCATCGCTCGTACAGCTCGAAATGCGCATGCTTGGACTGCGGCCAGAAGAGAACAAAGTTGAGGTGCTGGAGGTGGGGAATCATCAGCTCGGCGCGGCGGCGCTTGCGCAGGTCCTGCTGCATCGATCTGGGGACAAATTCAAACGAATCTAACTCGCGCTCGCAGTGTTTTGTGTTATAGTACCTACCAATGCTCATAAAATTGAATTTCTTTAATGGTTTCCATGCTCTATGCATTTGAATTTCTCTGGAGTAAGCTCGCATTCTATGTTTTATTCGTTCACTGGATATGTATTTTTTGAGGTATGATTTATTTGCGTAAAACAAAAAATGTTTTACAATTGTGGAGATCGTGTCTTGTTTTACCATTACTGGCGTTCAAATGTTAAGAACAGTCATTGTTAATCAATTGGCCGGTTTTTTTTATACGTTAAATGCTAGGTCTTTGAATGGGTCAGACAGAATGTTAAATATCTTGATCGCAATACAGTGAGCATTTTTCGATATAGAGCTAATCTAGTTTTAGGTAAAAACAACTTATTCCTATGAGTGCCTCTTTTAGATGTAGTAGTTTTGAGCTCAAACAGTGTTATGTGTTTCTTTACAAAAATACACATGTAAGTTTAAAGTGTGGTCGAATTGGGAGGGAGTCTTGGGAATGTTGGCGACTTGGAAATACAGGCGAGGTAAGAATGTGGACGAAATAGGAAGTGGACCATTTGAGTGGATTATTTGGGAATGTTGACAAGATAGGAAATGGACCAGTTGAGAATTGAATGTGGACGAAATGGGATTTTTAACGAGGGAAGTTGTCAAAATGGGAATGTGGACAAAGTAACCATTGGCACCGCTTGGTTACGGAATCCTAAGTACGCGTAGAAGATAGAACCTCCTCTTAGTTTTGAAGTCAGTTAGGAAGGAAATACACCCAAAGTAAGAGATACCTTATTGCCGCTAGTGATTCAATTTCTTTGTCTCGCACTTCTTTCAACTGTTTGTCCCATTCCTGGAAACAAAAATTAAATTCAACGACTGTCTTCTTCGAGAATAAATGAAATTACTTAATCTATACTATTTGAATAAAGTTATACATTGAATATATTTTCTGAAATTAGTTTTCATTTTTAGGGTTCCGTACCCAAACGATAAAACGGGACCCTTTTACTAAGACTTCGCTGTCTGTCCGTCTGTCTGTCTGCCTATCACCAGGCTGTATCTCATGAACCGTGATAGTTAGGCAGTTGAAATTTTCACAGACGATGTATTTCTGTTGCCGCTGTAATAATAAATACTTAAAGCAGAAAAAAAAAAATATTAAAGAGGGGCTCCCATACAAGAAACATGACTTTTCTTGCCGTTTTTGGTGGTCACAAGTCACATGATCATGAACCGTGATAGTTGCACAGTTGAAACTTTCACAGATGATGTATTTGTGAAAATAATAAAAACAATAACTTTATGTCTGTCTGTCAGTAACCAATATAAAATGACCGAGCACCGCGTACATTTTGCTTAGGAGTAGGGCTCCGCTAACACTAGATTTTCATAGATACGGCTGTATGTAGCGTTTATTTTGTACGGAACCCTCGGTGCGCGAGTCCGACTCGCACTTTGCTGGTATATTTTATTTTAGTCATAAACGACCAGCGATTGATGGGACTAGGGGGTCGAGGATTAACTTGAAAATACAAAAAATACGTGACCAATATTTTTTTAAATAGTAACGCAAGCTTTGAGGTTGGACTGAAGATACATATATCAAAGACCAAACTCATGACTAATAGCACACAACGTAGGGTAATACACGGAGAACAAATAATACAATACGGAATAATTAGAATTTTGATTTTCATACCCTGTCGTCATGCCTAGTACTTAGAAAAATCTAGGCTATTAACATACTGACTGACAAAATGAGCCGTTGAAAAATTTACCTATATTGGTTAGAAAAAAAATTTTTTTTGCCTTTATTTCATTAAGGACTTAGTTTTAATGTGACTACAGTAAAATTTGACTGTCCCAACTAATAGAACACAGATAAATCAGGCATTAATCTGTAGGTGCCTATTTCCTAATAAGTAGGTAGGTTTTGTGACAAAGAATGTCATCACTAGACGATATTTAATAGCAGTACAAAGTACTGTGTATCGCTGATGTGCCACAAAATTAATAAGGTCGTTCGAATTAGGGAATCCCCGACTGTATAGAGTCGGTGTTGCTAGATATTACTATTAGAAAATCTCTTCAAATTAGTGATTTTCGAAAACTTGCACATTTAAATCAAAACGGCTTGATAAAATGTTAAACAACAAGAAATATCCTTAATTTTCATATACAGGTATTTTGAAGAGAATATTTTCAATATACAGGTATTTCGTTTTACTACTTTTCTATAGAAGAAGTAATTATGTGAAATAATTTATTCTGACCTAGGTACATCACGTAGGTAATTGTAACCATTCATTCTAAATAATTGTATTTCCTCAATCATCTTATATTTAGCTAGAGGTAATTTTACAACAACAAAAATAAAAAATACTTTTTTTTTAATAAAAACTATAAGTATGCGTATTAATTACATATAGGTATATATATATACTGTGTTTTTAGAGTTCCGTAGCCAAAATGGCAAAAACGGAACCCTTATTCAAAAAAATCAAAAATGTTTATTTGGTTTCTCATTGTTTTTGTTAGTAATAAGGTTGGAGCCTTCCATTAAGCAATATATGCTTGTATCGGAAAGTTCCGCTCTTCCTTTACTAGGTGATTTGCAAAAACCAATTACATATTAGTGCCTTAATTAGGTACTTAGGTCGGTAATATAAAGAACGTCCCACATCGCAGTTTTTGACGCCCTCGCAGAAGGCAATGGTGACAAACATGCGATCGGAGGCGCTCCTCATCTCCGCCCGTAGTAAGTACAGAGTAAAATGCCTGTGACGTACGGACGGACGGTCGGACGGACGGACGGACGGACGGACGAACGAACGGACGGACGGACGGACGGACGGACGGACATGACGCAACTATAAGGGTTCCGTTTTTACCATTTTGGGGGTGGGGGTGTATCCACCATTGATTTGTGTGGCGTTTACACCCTTTCAGTCTGAAGGCATCGAATATTTAAATCCCTTACCATTTCCTCAGGAGTGGCTTCGTCCAGCTCAAACGTCTGCCGTTGTATTTCCTCTCCCTGCTGAGCTCTCTTGTGGTACTCCAGCTCTTTCCTCGCAATCTCCCCAAGTTTGATAGCGTTAACGCCTCGGAAAAGCTTCGTTATTTTATTTTGCTAAAAACAGAAATGATTTATTCCTGAAAATGCTTAATCTAATCAAATTCATTTATTGCAGGCATCAGAGGGCTAGATGCCTTGCAAGCCGACATAGGTACATATTTAAAAAAACATAAATTTAAACGTGTAAAGTAAGTTTTGGGTGTCAAGTAACCGGCCACGGATACGCCGGAATACGATACCCCTTGGCCAGAGCTACTCCTTCGTGTAGGTCGACAGCTAGGCAGTTGACACTCCCACCACAAATGAATTGAAATTCACGTTATGGTGGGACTCAAACCGTTTGACCCTCAAAATGAAGTTGGTCTTGACTCGCAAATATGCGATGATCTGCTCAGCCTTCATCGAGTAATGCAGTCGAGACACATACAATAAGTGTCATCGAGAACTGCAGTAAATGTATTGATCTAGTCATTGCATTTCCATATTAGTCGCGACGAGCAGGCTTCTTCTCCACCCGTATCTGCCATCGTTATCGCAACGCAATCTCCTGTCTTTATCACATGATTGCTGCAGTTAGAGAGAAGTAGCTAGCTTCATTGCAGAAGCAACAGCATAGGGACGCTAATGAGTAGACTTCCTAAATGGCCGACGTCTCGTCTATTGAGGCAGACGTAGAAGGGGCGGAAGGGCGCGGGGCGCGAAGTGCAAGGCGTGAGGCAGTAGACGCGACGTCAGCGACCTGTTACGCATCACAACTCGCACATTCAAATGTTCGTATGGACCAAAGAACACTACGGACATACTGCGCGCATCGCGTTCTCTGCTCGGGTTCACGTTAGAGGCCTCGTTAACCTACGGCAAGTAGCTCGCGGTATTATTCGATGCCTTTAACTTGACCTGCATCTCAGCCAGACTTGCTTTCAGGAACGTAATGTCGTGTCGCAGCCTGGTGACATCAAAGTGATCGAGAGTGACAGGCACAGGTAGCAGCTTGTCGGGTCGTTTGGCGCTGAAGGCGGACACGTTGTCCGAGTCGGCCTCCTTAAATAACTTGATGATGTCCTGTTCTCTCTTCACACCTCCCTCCTAACGGCGAGATGGCATCTGGTTGGTTTTCCTAAGCATCCGCAAAAGTAGCGACTTGTCACTGCAAATAGCGTCTTTATACTTTTTATTGAACCTTGATTTGCAGATCTGCCTGATGCTAATTTCATGCATGACATTCACGGCGTTCTGAACAGATGCTAATAACGGTAGTAACTTATTCGTTACGAGTTCCTGAGGACCTATTGCGACAGCACAGGGCAGTGACTTTAATCACGCCGATCGCGTTATCCGGAACTATGCAGAGCGAAGCACGTCCGCACACAAGCACGCATCGCACTGCACTAATACGATTCTTAGTATAGGTTAAGCAATACATAAAAACCACGTTAAAACGATCAAGTTCATATGATTTCCTTGCAACTCTGCGCTTATTTTTACAAGCCGCGAAGTGTTACGACCGCCGTTCTTCTATGTAACAAATTAACTGATGAAAATCAGAAATGCTACTGAGTTATGTGCAAGGCATCATTCTCTATTATCATTAATTATTTTCGAATTTCACGTAATATTAAGATAATAATATAAGCTCCGGTAGCCCAGTGGTTCAAGCGTGCGACTTTCATACAGGAGGTCCTGGTTTCGATTCCGGCCTGTACCACTGTGTTTCTCAGAATTTATGTGCTGAATGACATTTAATAGTTACCGCTAAATTTTCGATCAATCATCGTGAGAAAACCTGCATACACCTGCGAAGAAACTCAAGGGTGTAGGTATGTGAAGTCCTGCGTGGAGACTACAGCCCATTCCCCCGCATCCATGAGAGGAGTCCTGTGCCCAGCAGTGGGACGTATATGGGCTGATTATGATGAATAATAAAAACAAAATGTTACATAAAAGTGCAGCGGTTGAAATGCTCTGCGTCCCGACCCGAGGTGCGTCCACACTTGTATCATTTGCTCGTATCCGATCACCGTGCCGTAGCATGACTGCGTATCGTGCTACTTGGACGCTTACTGTCGGCGCGCCGATAATGCCGCACTCTTCCGATACAAGGGTGTGATACGCGTAGCAAATGGATTTCGAGTGATCGGATCGGCGCAACGTCCAAACGCGTGATCGTGACACGCGATCATGCTACGCGACGATGATCTGATACGGGCAAATGATACAAATGTGGACGCACCTACGTGTTTTTTTGAGAGTGATAAATTGATAATTTGATTCGTAATACTTGTTTGTACTGATCCGTAAGATGCACTTGAATATACCACAAATTTATTTTATTTTTATTCCTACGGGTATGGGGACTTGTTGAGGCTGAATCCGACTCACGACTTGGCTCGTGGGGTCCACGGAGAACTTTAAACTCATATATGCAAAAGTCAGTATGTGCAAAACTATAATCCATTTATTCCTAAATCCTATACTTCACAACTCTACCCAATGGCATTCAATAACTCAACACCAAGAGACATTAAAACAAGAGGACTGCCAATTGCCATACTTTGGATCGTGGCCCGATCGCAAGGAGATATTTAGGTTAAAACTAAATTAACTTTAAAACGAAACATTCAACGATGTTATAATTGAACAAAGAAGCGTAGCACAGTAACAATTAGTTTGTAAACAGCTAATACGAGTAATAAATAAATCGTGACATTAAAATACTGTGTCACGCTTGCAAAGTTGAATAATTGTAAATAATTATTCTTTTACATAGATGGCGTTATACATATCTTTGTGCCAGCCAATAACACACCTGCACACCTACTTATACATGCTACCCGCTGAATTTATCTGCAATTTAAAGTTATACTTATCGTAATGTTTCTCATATTGTCTTATTTTCCTATTTGTATCGCATAGTTTCATGCTTAGTTTACATCATAAGTACGCAGTGTTATCTCATGGTTAGTGCACTCCTAGGCCCCGAGATACAGGCCCAGCCTAGTTCGGGGTCTGCAAGATATTTCAATGTATTTTATTCAAGTGTGTTATGTGAAATAAATTTATTCTTATTCTTATATTGGAGGGAACGGTTTTTAGGGTTCCGTACCAAAAAGGTACAAAAGGAACCCTTATGGTGCGACTCTGTCTGTCTGTCTGTCTGTGTGTCTGACTATTAAAGCCCTATATCTCAAAAACTACTTATGCTATTTGAAATTTGGAATATTTTTAAACATGGTCAGCCCACATGTATTGCAGAGGAAATATATAAAAAAATATTATTACTTTCTAAAAAAACGACGAAAATGAGGGAATTAAAAATCTGGCTAATGTTTCAAATGGGGTATCATATGAAAGGGCTTGACCTGCACATTTACAAAAAAAAATATTTTTTTTTTATTGTGATTAGTTTTTGTTTTATTAAGGAAAATGTGAAAAAGAATTCCCCCCCCCCTCCCCCTGTATCTCCGAAGTTTACCAATCGAAAATTTCGAAATGTTCACTAATTGTATGAATAAACATAAATATGACACGAATATTATAGCTATGTCTCTACTAGCTATTTTTTTTTATTTGCAAAAAACCTATTTGATCAACTCGGTTGCGTTAAGTTTGCACCTGATTTGTATGCAATGCTATAGATATCAGGTGCAAACTTAACTCAACCGGTACCGGGTAATAAAGTTAGGGTAAGTAAGAATTTGTACGGAACCCTCGGTGCACGAGTCCGACTCGCACTTGGCCGATTTTATTTGTACGGAGATTGACAGTGCTCTTGCTTTAATCGTCCTTGCTCAACACTGAACCAGAGGGCTTGCAGTGGGCGGGGCAAACCGAGATATTTACCTTCTCGCCGGCTAGCCCTGGTTGTGGCGAACAGTCCGGGGCTGGCGCCGAGCGAGTAAGCACGCGTACGCTACGATCTGCCGTCTGCATCAATCGATCTCGGTATTGATAGATATACTTACCTTAACTATTGATTATAAAAGCGCCATGAAATGCACTTTGAAAAGAAGTTGCATGAATTGTTCTGTAAATGGATGTTTGAATACATATTATAAGGACGGAAAGTACTCTTTTTTTGTCAAATTGTGGACAGTAAGTTCTTTTTTTATTACTTACGAAGTAAGTACGTGTTTATTACTAAATTGTGTTTTACGTGACTTAAACCGTTAATTAATAAGATTTAAGCATCTGCAGGAGTACACAGTAGGGACTGTGTGTGTCCAAAAGATAAAACGCATTACCTTTACTTACATTGTTTTAAACTACCGCGGTTATTAGGTAGGTATGCTGAGGTGAATTTTTCGCGTCATATATTATAATGATAATAAATAGGTTCATTATTACATTAAAGTCACAAAATTTGTGTCTTTTTTGTGGAAACCATAGTAAGCTCTCACATCCTATCCTATCCTTTCCTATCCTGTTATCTTTATTTACTTTTAATGACATAAGAATTTGTTAATTAAATAAAATTTAAATTAAATATGTCTTTTTTATCACTGTGTTATGTACGATAGCTACGTAACGGCTGAGTTGTCGATTTAATTGTCATATGTGAAGTAGCTTGTACAGTCAGCGTCAATTTGACATTTTCCAGTAGTAAAATCGTCAGCTACTTTTGATGCTGACTGTACTTAATGTCGGCTTACTTTACCCAAACGACATCTGGTAAGCTACAACACTTTTTGTCCTCATTGATGTATTCCTGGCCTGACAACCCTAGCACTACACGTGCCGCGTGCGAATGAATACAAGTTATACGATAGTCAGAGAGGCATATAGTAGGCACGTTTCTCATGCGTAAACAGAGTTTTTACGAGGAAGTGAAATTTCTCTACTTGTACTATACTTATTCTGTGACTGAACTTCCTTAACCTAACACTAAACAAAAGAGGGAATAGTAGAACTAGGCTGGTATTATTTTCACGTTAAGGTAACATGTAATATGCTAATAATAATGCCATATCGGCAACTTGTGCTTCGGGTTACTAATCCATATTGAGAACAATAGTCCGTTTCTTATAATTATAAAGTACCTCACAAATTATTTGCACGAGTGTGATGAGTGCTATGTACAGAACTTTATACATCGAAAATATGTTTGGCGGAGGAGAAAAATGTCATAAGCCTCTTTTTCTCCTCAGCGAAGTTGGGTAAAAAGTATCTTATAACCATATTGGGATTTCCAGCTATTTTTGAACCAAAAATGGTTGAAATCCGTTTAGCCGTTTTGACAGACCGATTTAGCTCAGCAGGAGTGACCCTGCCTGCGAAGCTGACAGTCCTGGGCTCAAATCCCGGCAAGGGCAAATATTTGTTTAATGAGCATAAATATTTTTGCCCAAATCTGGGCCGTTTCCTATGTATACGAGTACCTACGTATATATATAAGTATTATCTATACTATTATTAAATTGTAAAAATGAAATGTCGGTACAATGAATCTATTTTGAAAAAAAATAAGTGATTGGGACTATTTGAAGGTCATTGAATGCTTTTTTTACTATTTGTATGTTTTTGTTTGTGTCGTTAGTGGTATTGTTAGTGTCTGTGTGGTAAAGTAATTTTAGCTCATCAAAGGGCCGCATGCCCGAAGGCGAGCGTCCACCACCAAAAGGGCGATGCCGAGCTTCCGCATAGGACCGCAGGAGCGGAGCGTCACGACCGGCTCTCACTTACGCGAGCCCAAGGGCCCACAGGGCGAGCCCAAACAGACACTTACACGAAAACTCAGCAATTATAGATTATTTCCATTTCACCATATTTGCGGTGCGTAAAATGAGTGAAGTAATCAGCAAGGATACTTTTTACTGGACTATGTTACAGCAAAAAGCAACCTTTATTATGCCCGACGAAAAAGATGGGTGTTAATATTTTGAACAGTGTAAGTTGTGTGTCTGTGTATCTGTATTTCTGTCTATAGCGTCGTAGGTCTGAAGCGGATGCACCAATTTTAATATTATTTCTGTAAAATATGACCTTATCGAGTTTTTTTTTCGAAAATCTGTTCAGCCGTATAAAGATCGTTAACTTTTTTCTAGATAACTTGTCGATTCAGCGATAACTAATGGCTTTTATACAAGCGAAGTTGGGGAATCATCTAGAACTTTTATATTTTTTAAACTCTATAGTCGTAGATAACACTTACATATATGAAGATATACAATGGCTCACTTATTCCCCGAAAGCGTTCAAGCACTTCGATTTCGTCCGCAAGAACCTGAAACAGAATTCATACCGGACCTCTATTAAAGAAAAAACTTAAACAAATCTTAAATCAAAATCTGCCAAAATTAGGATGTTGATACTCAGCACATATATGTTTACATTAAAGAGATTGCCGGACTCGTCGCTAAACGACTGACAGAAGAACTGGCACTGGACTGGATTTCACAATCGTGACAATATGCATGACTGGGTATGAAAATCAAAATTCTAATTAGTCCGTCAGTTAAAGGATAAAAAAATATGGGACACGTAATTTTTGCTTATTTGAAATAATAAAAAAAATACTGAGATAAATCGCATTAAAGTTTAGGAGTGGGAGCTCATAACGTCATTCCTAGGTAAAAATTGTACCAAGGAGTGACGTCATGCGACATTTTGACTCCATGTACCGGCTTTATTTTATGATTATATAAAAAAAAAAAAACAAGAAATACGTGTCCAATATTTTTTTATTAATCTACACGACGGACTAATTACTAAAATGTAGTCGTCATCCGTATTGTGACAACGACAATTTTATTTAATGTTCTCGACGATCCCCGCAAGCTCGATACATTGCCCAGTATAAAGTAAGTAAAAGTACTTTATACTCGTACTGGGCACGCAATCTACGTGAAATTGTCGTTGTCACCCGACATTTGTCACGATTGTGAAATAGGGGCCTGAAGGCGGTCGACTGACGAAATTTAAGAATGACACCCTCGATCGATCTCTGCGCTTAGGTTCATCTAAATCTGTTGGAAGGTTCACGCGTTATTTAATAATAAACGTTCACTCAAACTTTTGCATTTATAAAATACTAGAACAAGTTCGTCGGAAGAAAAAAAATATAACTTAATTTTTTTCTTGAGCGTACTTGTATAAAAAGTATCTTATAATCATATGTGGATGCCCAGCTAAGCAACCCATGTACTAAAAATACCTAGTTGATTTTAGAACAGCTTTTATTAATTTTTCTTATTTGACAGCAATTCAGTGAAAGCGTGAACTTTAAATTGTTGAAATGTAGGAAGAACAGTATCGGGCTTTCGATTCCTGTTTTTTGATTCGCAGGACATTACATATATACTGACTACTTAGATAAAGGCAAAACGATAACAGGGCAGTAATATACCAATTGAATGACATACGGCCCCATTTCAAAAATATGAAAAAACGATTTGAAGCCTATTTTAATGACTTTCAGAAATCATACTTTTTCGGTGATTTATTTTTCGTATATGGGTACTTATCAAACAGCCCTCGTATTTCTCTAAGACGTCGAAGTTGTAGTTATCGATAACAGGATTGTCGATATTATTTTTATAAAAATCTCTATAGGTACATGTTCGTTCTTAACTTCAGCGGTGTAAGCTGTGTTGTCAATAATTAAGTCATTGTCATTGTTTTATATACGCACAATAAGCCGACAATTTAACTAAGTCGTCGCCTACGGTAAGTGGCTTATGGTAGGATAGTTACTTTAAGAAGTATCATTTTATTATCGCTCCAATCAAGTTTCATTATAGTAAACAGTCTGTCCAGTACCACGCATGATCCACTGAACTCGCTGTAGATCTCTGCACCTAGGGCCAAAACACACGATTTAATATTGTTTTCACTTCTGCTCAAAAAGTACGTAATATTAGCTACGCGAAGCGCGAGACTAAAATAGTACATCTAGCACCTAGGGTTTAAAAGAAAGCCATATAATCCCATACAAATATCTATAAAACTGAAAAAAAAACTTGCGGCCAGCTACATACTACTTACGAATAACTAAAAACAAACAAACCAACCCGATCAGATTGGCCAAAATTTCTGATCGAAATGCTCAAACTGTACTTTAAATTTTTCATGAAATATACAATTTTAATTTATCATTTATTTATTTATTCATTTATTTCAGGTTTCAACCCATAACGTGTTAGTAACAATGTTAATAATAATAATTAGATTAGGTGTTAGTAACAAAAAAATCAATACATTAAAAAATTACACATAAAAAATTAAAATAAACGATGGCATTTCTGGGGTCCATATGTATGGTATTCAGGAGTGTGTTGGTGCTGTCTCGCACGCGTCGCATCAGGGAGGCAACTCGTTTGCGCATTATTGCCTGAAAACTATCAACGCGAGCCTTTGCAAACACACCTGATGCGCTGCAAAAACGGGGTGTTAATGTTAAGTCTTTTTTATTTTCTCACAGTCCAAGTGAAAAGCAGTGTTTAACACGTGGTTAAAAGCCATTATGACACTCAGACATACTGTCCTAGCTCACTTCGAAAGCTCGTCCAAATAATCACTTCGTGTCATAATGGCTTATTTTAGCCCCTTGTCAAACAATCTACTATTAAATCATTCGTCAAGAATTATTGACTGATACCATTAGCTCATAATATATATTGACATAACATAGTATACTATTTTTCTTATATTGTTTTACAATCAGTAGTTAATTATAAACATGACATCTTAAATCAACAGCATGTGCATTCGAGGCACCCGACGCAAATGGAAGCCAGCAGCAAAGTTGTTTGGTTTCGATTCGACGATGATACCGCCCTTCCTCACTGCGACTGACAGACTGACTTATGAACTTTATCATTATCATAGTTAATTTTGTCGTATCCGTTATTAATTTATATAATTTCTACTGTAATACTCAGTAATGTATTTTTTACAACTTATCTCCTATAAATATATTTGGTATAGAAACTTAAAAAAAACTTAATTGGGTACTATGATTATGACCTAAATAAGTAGATTAATATTTTTACAAGCTTTCACTTAACTTGCAATGTATGTTTGTTCAGGTAGAATCTTGCAAGATAAATTTGACCTACTTTCCAGTTTTCGATTGAGATAAAATTCGGCATACTTATTTAAGACTCTAGCTCTAGTTCTTCTGCGGATCTTTACATAGGTCCTAGACCTATAATGATTCGATATCAAAGAGACACCCCATTCCATTCCTCTCTGGGTGACACGAAGTGATTACTTGGACGAGCTCTCGAAGTGAGCTAGGACAGTATGTCTGATTGTCATAATGCCTTTTCACAAGGCACATCGTGAACGAACACGTTTCAGTGCAGTAAGTCATCAAACATCATTGGCAACACACACTGCTCAAAGATTTTCGTCTTGAGCACTGCGGGAATTTTCGAACTTTCATCATCGTCAACATCATAACAACCCAAGGACGTCCGCTGCTGGACAAAGGCCTCCCAAGGATTTCCATAACGACCGGTCGTGCGCCACGCGGTTTCCTGCGACCTTCACCAGATCGTCGGTCCATCTCGTTGGGGCCTCTCCACGCTGCGTCGTCCTGTACTCGGTCGCCACCCGAGAACTTTTCTTACCAAGCGACCATCAGTTCTACAAGCACTGTCATTTAAGTTTAGCAACTCTTCGATATGTCTATTTTTCTTTTATACCTATTGTGTTTTTATAGCGGCCTCAGCAACAGATACCTACCCATTTAGTGAACATTTCAAGGGTCTTCTTACAGGCCCACTTAGAAACCCTGTGACAGACAGACAGCGGAGGTCCAAGCTACCCTTTGGTTGCAGAACCCTTAGTCATATTTGTTATGGACAAAATGCTGCACTTTATGATGAAAGCAAGCCGCTTTGCACAGTGATGTAGGGACCAAATTGAGTGATTTGACCCGCAGCAGCGGAAGTTTCACTCCTTACGAACAGAGATAGCGCCACTTGTTTAAAAAATATTTCAAAAAATTCTACAAGCTAAAGTTATGGACCGATTTCAATGTTTAATATCTCAAATGAAAGCTTATTATATGCGTTACTTATAAAAAAATATTGAAAAAATGTATACTGTAAACTTCTGGCAAAACACAGCTTCTTAATTTTTTTTTCTTACTTGATTTGTCGTTTTTACTTGATTTCTTTAAAAACTGTATGCAACATGCATGGTTTAATGCATAAACATATTACTCAGTAAATAACAAGTATTATAAAAAACCGCACACCGATACCTTTCATTCTTCACAAAATATGAAAGTAAATGTTAGCACAAATTTCTTTAAAAACTATTAAAAAAAAATCTACAAGCGAAACTAATACACCGATTGCAATTTTTAATATCACAAATGAAAGCTGATTACATACACTATTTACAAACAAATATTTAAAAAATATATACTGAAAACTTTTTGGCAAAAAACGCCATCTTAAGTATTTCTTTCTTACTTAATTGGTAGTTTTTACTTGATTGCTTAAAAACATAGTATGTTGTATGCAACATGAATGGTTTAATGCATATGTATATATTTCTGAGTAAATAACGTATTATAAAAAACACCCGCCACCGATACCTTTCATACTTCACGAAATATTTAAGTTAGTTAGCTTTTCTGACAAATAAATTTCAAAGAAATCTTCAAGTACAACGAATGCTTTGATTTGAATGTATAAAGTTAAATGAAAAGAAATATCCTAATTCATATAAAAAAATTGAATAAAATGTTTTTTCCTGGTGCTGAGTTACGAAAAAATATAATTTCTTTTAAATTAGTAATTATTTTTATTCAAAAGTGACATTTGAAGACAAAAAA
Source organism: Hedya salicella (assembly GCA_905404275.2). Classification (NCBI taxonomy): domain Eukaryota; kingdom Metazoa; phylum Arthropoda; class Insecta; order Lepidoptera; family Tortricidae; genus Hedya; species Hedya salicella. The sequence goes on from FR990112.1 coordinate 18,864,469, forward strand.
TATAAAATATTAAAAATTGCAATCGGTGTATTAGTTTAGCTTGTAGAATTTTTTGAAATAGTTTTTAAAGAAATTTTTGCTAACATTTAAACTTTCATATTTCGTGAAGAATGAAAGGTATCGGTGTGGGGTTTTTTTATAATACTTGTTATTTACTATGTAATATGTTTATGCATTAAACCATTCATGTTGCAAACAGTTTTTTTAAGAAATCAAGTAAAAACGACAAATCAAGTAATAAAAAAAAACTTAAGATGCTGTGTTTTGCCAGAAGTTTACAGTATACATTTTTTCAGTATTTTTTTATAAGTAACGTATATAATAAGCTTTTATTTGAGATATTAAACATTGAAATCGGTTCATAACTATAGCTTGTAGAATTTTTGAAATATTTTTTAAACAAGTAGGGCCATCTCTGTTCCTAAGGAGTACAACTTCCGCTGCTGCGGGTCAAATCACTCAGTTTGGTCTCTACTATCACTGTGCAAAGCGGCTTGCTTTCATCACAAAGTGCAGCATCCGGCCAAAAAATGGCCATAACAAGTATGACTACCTACAAAGAAGGTTTATGACTTTTCTCCTACGAAAGCGGACGAAAGTCGCAAGTCTCCTGTAATTTAATATTGCCGCAATCGAGTGGGTGGGCTCAGTCCGCTATTGTACTTACAAATAAGACTATTATTATTCTTGTTCAGAATTGTATGGAACTCCTTGTCTGTATTTACGTTCACGAATAACTCTATTTTCTTTTTATGGGCCATAGTTTAGTCAATCAACACACTGACAGTAAGATATCACTCAAAAATAAATCCGTTTGGTCATGATTTAACTTTGCGACACAATTAAGTATGATGTGTCGTATTGTAAACTAAATGCTTAGAGCATTTAACTAACGGAGAAGATAAGCTGTGTCATCACCGAACAAATTTTTCATGCATTTTTAGCGGAGACGACGTAAACAGCAAACACGTGTAGGCACGTGCAAAAAAATCCTATTTGTACAAACGCACTCAATAAATATAGGGAATATGCATGATTTTTTATTGCTGCTTTATTAAAAGATCATTCATGTGACAAACGGTAGACAAAAATATTTTTTCGAATAACTATAAAAATAACCAAGATAAACCTGGTGCTCCGTTACGCCCTATAGTGAGTCAAATCGATGCACCTACCTATCGATTAGCTCGGCACTTAGCAGGTGTGCTTTCTTTACTGCGAGGGAAAACGGAAGCATACACAAGGGACTCATACCATTTTGTCAGTGAGATTAAGGATTTGAGACTAACTGATGATGAAGTTATGGTCAGTTTTGATGTCCAGTCTCTCTTCACATGCCTACCAGTTCAAGAATGCATCGAAATTGTGAAAAGAAGATTGGGTGAACAACAGATGGCAATAGAATATGCTGAGTTATTACAACACTAGGCAGTGTACATCTGGCTATATGCTATGGAATGGTGAATTCTACGGGCAAGTTGATGGTGTGGCAATGGGGTCTCCAGTGTCTCCTGTCGTCGCCGATATTTTCATGGAAGACTTCGAGGAGAGAGCGCTTTCATTGGCACCTGTCAAGCCGAGGATCTTTAAAAGATACGTAGATGATACCTTTACTATTTTACCTAGATCTAGTGTTTCAGCTTTCTTAGACCATCTGAACTCCATGCATAGTAAAATTAAATTCACTATGGAGTTGGAAAATCAAAATTCACTTGCATTCTTAGATGTGCTAGTAATTAGAGGTCCTAAAAATGACATAGGTCATACTGTATATAGGAAACCTACGCGTACAGATAGGTATTTGAATGGCAAATCTCACCACCATCCTTGTCAACTTGCTACAGTGGGTAAATCTTTGTTTCAGAGAGCCAGGGGTATCTGCGACAATCAACATCTGACTGCTGAGTTGCAGAATGTCAAACGTGCGCTTTCAGCCAACGAGCTCCAGATACCACATTCCAAGCAGAATCCCAGTATGAAGAAACCAACAGTCGAGCGTAAACCTGCCGTATTACCATATGTGAAAGGGGTCACAGACAAGATCGGAAACATCTTGAAACGTGCTTCTATAAAAACATATTTCAAGCCGTTGAAGAAGGTGTCTCAATACCTTAGACCCGTGAAGAGTAGCACCCCTTTGCAGAGTGCAGGCATTTATAAGCTGGACTGCGAGTGTGGTCTTTCATACATTGGTCAAACGAAACGCAGTGTATCAACCCGGGTGAAGGAGCACATAGCAGATGTCAAGCACCGTCGGTATAATAGGTCTGCAGTCTGTGAACATGTCATTGACAAACCAAACCACTCAATTAAGGTTGATAAACCTTCTATCCTTGCCAAAGAAAAAAGATATTTTCCCAGGGTGCTTCGCGAGGCTATTGAGATTAAAAAGCATCCTAATTTCAATAGAGAAGATGGATTGTCACTACCACCAGCTTGGGATCCTGTAATACATCTCATCAAGGAACAAGCGAGACACAGGACTGCAAAACCTTAATTTCCGAACGGTGTAAAATATCTTATGTGTTTAAAAGTAGTTTAATAGTCTCTGTTTTTTAAATATTATAATTAGTAATGAGGTAGCCTGGGAGTTTTTCTTTGCAGCGTTTCTTTTCTCCTCAGTACGCCTCATTTGTGAAATGCTGCTTGGTAAATTATTAGAATAAAATAATTAAGCCCTTCTGGCACATGTGTAACTCTAAGTCTTTACAGTTTAGGCCCATCTGGCATGTATGTACACCTTTATTTGTTTTTTTCAAAAATGGGTAGTTTGCACAAATTGTAACTTTGACAGAGGAAAATACATCTTTTCTCTGTCCACCCGTTTCGGAAGCTTTCCAGCTTCCGAAACGGGTGGACAGAGAAAAGATGATCGTCGGGAACTAAAATGAGATAATACACGCGATATAATCCGTTAAATTGTTTTATTTCAATGAGTAATAATCGCGGAAACAGAAGAAAATTATTTCTTACATTTTTTTTTTTTTCATGTTATTTAATTTTTAAATCGCTGTACTTTTTTTTCTTTAGACACGGATGTTTCAAATAACTTTTATGGTGTACGATAGACATTGCACAATACAAAAAAAATACAAAGAAATGCTACCTACATTAAAAAAAAGTACTATTGTCGATGTTGTCTGAAATTTTGGAGTTTTCCCAGAAAAATCTTAAAACTTAAATAATAAAAAAACTAATAACATTTGCCTAACACATATATCGCTTAAAATGTTCTAAATGGCCTAAGCTATCACCTCCTTTCAACTTTGCATCCTGTTACCAAACACCCTGTATAAAAAGAAGCATCAGCTAGCTAAGGCCGGCCACTTACATACGGAATTTTTATTTATTTTCTGTCCGGAATCTACGTGTGCAAGGGAGAGAGAGAGTAGCCCTATCACGCTTGCGCACGTCGTTTCCGTATACAAACCGTATACAAATGCCGAATGTATGTGGCCGGTCTAACACTATCTATGTACACACGCAAAGTCACATCTTACATTTTTAGTCTATGACAAATGACGCAACATGGCGTCCGCTAAATATTTTACTCGAAATTCAGTTTTAAAATTATAATCTAGTAACTCACCGTTGGAAAGTTATTCCTTTACACTTCGACGTATTACTTGAATTATTAGGGCAATATCGTAACACACACGAGGGCATATTTCATGAGATTTCACGTTTTTTTCGCTTTATAACAACCAAGACTTAAGCGCGCAAGAGCGAGCAAGCAACTGAGTGAACTGGAGCCGGCTGACTGCACTTGAACGGATCACTAGTGACGGGGCGGCGTCTTCTTTATACGTAGTAATATTAGCTCAATGGTGAAGACAAGACTAAATTGTCATTCATTTACTATACATAAAAATTTGGTATATTTCTTGAAACTATTTATGGCTTTCAATGTTTCAAAAAACACATAATATCAAAATTATTGTAACTACTATAGCCCTCTTTTGACGAATAGAAAAACTATAAAGTTCTACTTTCGGTAACTAGATAACGCAAATCACTCACTAGCCCGGCCAGATATTTACATAGCAATATTTACATTGTATTGAATTTTACTATGTATTATCCAAATAACGCTACTTACACCTAAATGTGAAAAAAGGGTGTTTTATTTTGAATATGTCAGGGTTTGTTTACTTCATTTTTAGTTAAAGATTACTTGTAATGCCTCTTGGATTCAAGTAACATTAAGGTTATGGCTCTACTAACGTCCTCTGTTGTGAAATAGAATAACTATAAAATTGTTAGTCTTAGATACATCCAGCTAGGCTGGTTGTTGGTTAAGAAACCAAATACTTACCGTTCAACCAGGTGGACAGAGAGGTTTATCAGTTAGTAATAGACGACGTGATAATTTCTATGTTTATAAAATACAACATAACATCAAAATGCTGTAACTACTATTGTCCTCTTTTGTCAAATAGAAACACTATAAAGTTCTACTATTGGTAACTAGATAACGCTAGTCACTCACGAGCCCTAGTGACACATTTAACATAACAATATTTGACATGGTAATCGGTATAGTTGACCATATATTATATAAATAACGCTGACACTATTTATCGCTCATTATTCATACATCTAATGTGATTTTGATTGTTGATATAGTTACCTTGGTAAGTTACTCTTATTGACTGATAACATAGCATGAACACTATTTAATTTTGAAGTGAAAACTTCTTTAGCAGCGCTGTGCACTTTTTGTGATGGGGAAAAAATATTAAACTCGTGACAGTGACACGTGATCTGTCATTAGCCGGACACGTGACCTGATCGAAAAACTGTTACAATGTCATTGACAACGCACATAATAAATTCACAACATTAATATTCAAGTTTTCACTCCTGCAGGCACACCCGGAGTGCAACCCGTTGTATATTTATCAGTGCAGCTTTCTTGCACTTATTCCCCGTTGTTTTTAGGGTTCAGTACCAAAAAGTTACAAAAGGAAGCCTTATGGTGCGACTCTGTCTGTCTGTCCGACTATTAAAGTGCCATATCTCAAAAACTTCTTATGCTATTTGAAATTTGGAATATTTATAAACATTGTCAAGCCCACATGTATTGCACAGGAAATATTTAAAGATATACTTTTATTTTCTAAAAAAACGACGAATATGAGAGGGGTAAAAATTAAAAGTCTAGCTACTGGGTCAAATGGGGTATCATATGAAAGGCCTTACCTGCACATTTTTGAACAATTTTTTCAATTTTTTTTATTGTGATTACTTTTTGTTTTATTAAGGAAAATGTGAAAAAAAAACACGTTTCTCCTTAATCTCCGAAGTTTACCAATCGCTGCGCGAGTCCGACTCGCACTTGGCCGTTTTTTTTTATCAGTGCAGCTTTCTTGCACTTACTCTGTACCAGATCTGGTATCTTTTTATGCTTTCGAATAATCTTTTTTAATGCCTTCTTCAAGATGAAATAACGTCTTACAAACATGGAATAAATAAGATTGTCTGTTTGCCAACGAAGCAAGTTCTACTAGTGTCACCTAGATGACGCTAGTAGCGAATAGTTTGTTAAATACACAAGTAACCCTCATACTCTCAAGTACATGTAAGACTGACAATATCTAAAAACTGCTAAAATCCACCTGAGGCAATAGCGCTAGGTCACTTTTGTGCAATTGGGTTTCTATGCAATTAAGGTTCAGAATGTAAAAAAATTGAATAACAATAACAATGTATGCTTGCTACATTTTTTTTAATACGGATATTGACAACTTTTTATCGTGGTATGAACGACCTCTGAATAAAAGAAATATTGGAGTAAACACTACTTCAATCTCATAAAAACTCCCCGACATACAACAATGTTAGTCACATTTTTGGATTTTCCCAAAAAACGCTCCATACTAAAGCCTGGGAACGTGTGACGTCACACACGTGAAACTAAGAACTTGGTTTTGCAATTAGGTCAAACGTTACCATACATTTCATGGGCTATTCAATGGGATTATAAGTTATTAATATTTTCATACTTTAAAAATGGACTTTCCCACCCAACTTTAAAGGCTCATAAAACAAGCTACACACGAGGTATCGAACTCAATTTTTGGACGACGCATCTCGACCACCGACACTTGAGGGGCTAGTACAACTAGCAACGCGGCTCCTTGTCCGTGGCTGGATATAGGTCTGCCCCAAAGATTTTCACAATGAACACTTGCACTCTCTCTGCATCCATTAGCTTCAGACCACAGAGGTAGTCAGCTGATGTGACGGAGTGATTTGCGTTTTCTGGTCTCCATTAGAAAACCCCAACCACCATAGCTTCTTCATAATATGGTTTAAACCTTTATATTATCAATATTATCATCATTAATTAGATTTTTTTTGTTTTCATGTGTGATCTTATGTGTGTAAATAAGTCAAGACGCAGCCCAAATTGCTTCTGACAATAGTCACAAGTGTATGGTTCTTTCCCAGTGTGCTCCAGCTTATGGCGGGTCAATTGATATTTTCGCTCAAAAATTTTTCCACATGTTTCACATTCAAACGGTTTCCTAAAGTGAGTTCGCGAATGCAAAGTCAACCCAGATCTCTTCAGAAACACTCTTTGGCATATTTCACAGGTATACTGTTTTTTTGTGTGTGTTCTCCTGTGCTTTTTGAGCGAGGCTTTCTCAATGAATGCTTTCTTGCATATTTCACAAGCAAACGGCTTTTCCCCAGTATGTATTCGGACATGGATGGTATACTGAGACCGTTGCAGAAAGGAACTCTGACATACTTCGCAGCAGAATGGCCTCACACCGGAATGGATGCGGTTGTGTATGTTAAGTCGCCTGTTAGTCACGAATTGTTTGCCACAAACCTTGCATTCAAAAGGCTTTGTCTCCATGTGAACACCTCTATGGCTGGTTAGGTCTGAAGAGTGTGCAAACCTCATACCGCATGTTTGGCAGGAGTGTGGTTTTTCTCCTGTGTGCAAGCGTGTGTGGCAGTTGAGGTGATACTTTTGCCTGAACCGCAACGGACAAAGCTCACAGGAGTAAGGTCGCTCATCGGAGTGAATAAGCTTGTGTTTATTTAGAATGTGTTTTTGAGTGAAACTTTTCTCACATATGCCACAGGAAAATGGTCTCACTTCTGCATGAATCAAGCCGTGGCGGTACAGTGCACCTTTGGTTGCAAATGGTTTTGTACAAAGTTCACATTTGTATGGTTTTGTGTGAATGTTCATATGCGCCTTCAAAGAAAACCTTTGGGCAAACTGCTTATTACATGTTGTACAGGTGTATGATTTCTTGCCAGCATATTTTGGCGATTTATTAGAATGAAATTTGCAAGTGACTTGTTCTGTACATACATGGCAACATGAGGTTCCTTTCTTGCTTCTAATGTGTTTAATCAAATAAGATTTAAAAATAAAGCACTCCCCACATCCACCACATACATATCTATTTTTCTCAGTTTTCATTTTTGAGCTTCCAATTTTGTGAATTATGTCACTATCTCTTTTATAGTGAGTTTTCAGGTGGTTATTAAGACTTTGACTGTCATTAAATATTTCATGACATATATGACATGACACCAGTGCCTGGTTGACCATGTGTGGTGCCTGCTCTTGCTTAAACTGCACTACTCCCGCCATCGCAACTGAAATGGATAACAAAATATGTAAATATTAACACAAAATATTGATTATACCTACACTATTATAAAGTTGTAAGAATTAAACATCAGTACATTGAAATTATTTAAAAAAAAAAACGGCCAAGAATATGTCCGGCACTGCTCAGTGTAGGGTTCCGTAGCCGGTACAAAAATATGATATGAAAAAGGGCACTAACAAAAGAACAAGATCTTCATGGCAATAATTGATGCGATTATTTCTGAAAATACTCACTAAGCCAAAAAAGTTTCTCAGACACCTTAGTGTTTTTAAAAGAATGAATTAAATGTGCCACACATTGATGTTTGCTGAAAAACATTGTTTTCAGTTTCTGTTGCATGTATGGAGTGCCCCCCATAGAAATATTACAAAATTAAGTAGTGGCATATATAAGACACCTATTATTATCCACATTTCATCAATACACATCTTGTAGTTTAGAACACGGACCGATGGACATGACAAAACTGTAAAGGTTCCGTTTTTGCCATTTTGGCTATGGAACCCTAAAAAATAAGTGATACAATCTATTTCAAGGGCACTAAAACAAAAAATATATATTGGATTTTTTTGTATGTGTCGTCGTGGCTTCATCATGCCAAAACACCTGAATGGATTTAAACTATTTTTGGTATACAGGTAGCTAGGCATCCACATATGTATACAGGTTGCTTTTTACTCAACTATGCTGAAGAAAAATAGAGGGTTATGATTTTTCTTTCTCCACTAATGAAGCTGTGGGCTTCTAGTTTCAGTATAAATTGTTACAGCCATAATTGTTTATAGTATTGGAAATAATTATTAGGTACACTGACTTGTGGAACTATGTAAATATTTGCCCGCAATAACTAAAACTTACTGACCTTCAAAATAGGGGGTAGTTGAAGCATGTGGTATGTGAATTATAGTTCGGGGATCATAATGGAAATAAATACAAGTGAATGGGCCGCTTTTAAACATAACCTATATCAGCTCCTTAGTCACATACCATCAGGATAGTGGGTTGATTTAAAAAAATCGTACCTCGTGTCCCAATGGCAGCATTGGAAGACTCCAGTCTCTGCGATAATTCAGGACTGCCTTCCTGATGAGGTTCTTCTTTAATCTCTATCTTTACTTCAATATGTCTGATAGGTTCTGCCTGCTTCTCCAATTCTTCCTTTACTTTGAGGCCTAAGTCAGTCTCGGTACCCTCATCCTCGCTTTCTGACTTAGGTTCTGCCTTCACGTAAACCACTTCCAGCGACATTATGGTAAATAAATTGAAATAATCGGGTACGGTTATACGTTGGGAACAGATTTATAACATAGAGTTTTAAGTATAAATGCACAGTATTCGCGAAGAGAATACAATTGCTACTAGTCCTATTAATTTGATTTGTCGAGAAAATGATTTTAGAAAACTACCGAGTAGGTACCGACAGACTGTCATCGCTTCAATCAAATCAAAGTCAATAATTTAGTCTGTGTCAATAATTTTGATCAACCCAAACCAAGGACTAGATAGACTCTTAAAGTTCGCTTACACGTCATGATATCGTCAAGGATTGTAATGTCACCTTTAACTTGATTTTCTCATGTTTTGATGAAAGCTAAATAAATACTTAACACATAAAACTATAATCAAAATTTGATTGGACACAACAAGCAGTTCGTTGAATCGGGCACTACTAATAACCAAATAATGTAATATTGTTCGTTTAGGCGAACAGTTCGAACGATTTTAGTAATCGATTAGTCCTTGAATATGAATAAAAGACGCGCATCCCTACACTATGTTCTGTTGTCTATAGTTCAACCAGATACAAGTTTGAATATTGTTTTCATTTTACGTACCTACTGTGAATTTTTAACCGACTTCCAAAAAAAGGAGGTTCTCAATTCGACGGAATGTTTTTTTTTTTTTTATGGATGTTCACCGATTACTCAAAGACTATTTGACCAATTTAAAAAATTTTTTTTTGGTTTTATAGTAGGTACTTTCTACTTGGTCTCATTTAATTTTGGTGAAGATCTGATGATGGAATCCATGAGGAATTGAAGGAACTACTCAAATATTGTAGGCATACATATAGCGATTTTGGTATTATAAGAAACATAATAAGCATTTGCATTCAGAAAATGTAAATTGGTGAAGTGGAACTGATGCAGAAGACCACAGAATGCCGTCGGAACTCCTCAATAATAAATGATTTACGGGTGGCGACAAAATATCTTGATTAATTTAGCTAAGCAACTTCATAGTCACAAATTTCTTTCCTGATGAGAATGGTACCATCGAATTGATTTGATGTTGGAGCCGGAAGGTAGGCACCAGATCTATGTATTAAAATATTGTATCCTAGCCGTGTTTGGGCTTATTCGAATCATCACGAGATACACTTTTAAGTAACGATTAACAAAAAAGTGTAAAATAAATAAACTTTTAAACAAAAAAATAAAACCGACTCAAAAAAAACTAAAAAGTAAAAAATAACGCCATAATTCAGTTTCTTCAAATTACTTACAAGTAACCGTTTGTATACTCAATCTATACAGTATATACAATTAATGTTATTTTGGAATCGGTGCCATCGTGTCACAACTTACTAAAATCGACAATTTTCAATATTTTACACATTCTTTACCTACAGTAACAATTAGTTCGCAAATAGGTAATAATAAATAAATTGTAACATTTAAATACTGTGCCACGCTTGCAAAGTTGAAATTAAAATATATATATATATATATACAAAGTGGCGTTGTACACATTGGAGAACGGCTGTTTGTATATTTTGTTTTAATTGTCCTTGGTGGTAGTTATTATATTTTCATAAGAAAAATTCAACATAATTTGAATAATTAATTAAGTCAAAATTTTTCTTCTAAGTCTATGGTCAATGGTCATTTCATTCGAAATTTTCAGAAGAAAAAGTTAAAATATGCGTGAGGGAATCTGTGTATGCGACCGTTCTGAAGAAAAACAATGTTACGTAACGCGTAGTTCTAACCCCCCCTGCCTCCTCTGTAACGCATTGTAACGTTTTACAAGACTCCCCCCTCCCCCCAAATTCGTAACGTAATACTTGAACGCTCCCTGGCGACGCCCTTGTATATATACTTTTGCTGTATTATGGCGTACGAAAAACGTAAGGAGGCCAATCTCATATAGGAAAACAGATGAAAAAGGATCCATTGGAAAGTAGTAATAGTTCTAAATCCGTCCAATATGGCGCTAGAGTAAGTGAGATAGTATGAAGTCAACAACCAATTACAAAACATTTTTATCGAAATGCTACTAAATCCTTCGTCAATCGTGTTCAAAATGATTTTTTTAGCATCGTTGTGCATTTTTTTTGGCATTTATGGTAATTTATGTTACGCACTTGATATGGTGGCGCCAACATTTAACGCCTTTTGACGGGCACTTTGGATATATAGAGATTGTTCTCCTTGGTTTTCTACACTCCATAATTATGAAACTGAAATCAGTGACATAAACGCCAATGGGGAATGGAATAGAAATTTACAAAAATCTTGAAATTTGTTTATAGGTAGGAATAAGCGTCCTTATTGTCAGAAAAAAAACGGATTTTTCTGTGGCTTCGAAAAAAGATATTAGATGATAAGGTGTTCGTGGGCCTATACCTGCCTATACCTATATCAATGCTGCTCTTGCCGTACCATATAAGGCGGGCATCTATATGCCCGCCTATGGGCCTATGCCCACCAACACCTTTTCTTTTTTTTATTTTTTTCTAAGCCACAAAAAATCTGTATTTTTTTCTGCGTATATAAGGAGGCTAATTTCTACCTTCATTTTTTCATCCATTCCCCATTTACGAGCTAGTGTTGACATTATTCATTATTATAGGTATTCGCGTAACTTTGCGCCACAACGAGTATGTGAATTGGTGGTACGAGCACCCAATGAATAGCCGTATTTTGTACGTCCCTGATTACGACATTGATGAAGTAGTAAAGAAATTTGGTCGTTCAGTTGTGGGCGCGTTTTGCGTGTATTATGGAGGCTTCGACACTTTAGTAGACTGCTGTCCTGATCAAGAAGATCTAAAGGTATGTACAATTTATCACTTACCTCCCTTTGAACGAGGAGCCTTTGCTCAGATAAGTAATCAGTGATGTAGCTATTAACCAAGGGCCCCGGTGCAAAAGAAAAGGCCTTGATGCACGGCACCGTCTAGCCCTTCGGTAGCTATGCCACTGGGCAGGGTCCGAGGGCCCCCTGAGCCCCCAGGGTACGGCACTGTCTAGCCCTTGTGTAGCTACGCCACTGTACCCAAGTCTTTTGATCTTAACAAAAGCCTTGCGTAATCGCGTGCGAGATAGAAAGCGGACCGCGCGGAAGCTCGCTTCCGCTAGATGGCGAGTTAAAAAAATATATTTAGTGTATAGTAGCATGAATTGTGTCCCCCCCCACCTCTATTTTTTTTACTCGATTAGCTTGCTTTGCTCATAATCACACAAAGATTTGTATAACTAAGCATATTAGAGTTGTGCGATAAAGTTGAAGTGTGGGTCCTGCAGTGATAATGTTAGTGCGGGCGATTTTTATTTGAGGTTTGTTTAGATTTTACAATCTATTGTGACATAGATTCAAGTCAAAGCGCAAAGAAAATTAGGATTGCTCTCGCATATGGACACAACAGGACTCGAACCCCTCCACCTGTCTCGATTACGCGTCGAGCGTGTCAACCCCTCCACCAGCGAGCACTGTGCCGATCGCCTCGAATTTATCCATCCGCTTTGACCCATGTACCGTTTTTATTTTTTTAAAGGTATTATAAACTTAGCGCCATCTATGAGAACATGTATTACCCCTGTTCACATTCCGACTGCCCTTCCTTTATAGCAGAGTGAAATCGAACGAAGAGTTAGATAGTATGTGGTATGTGGTGTTAGTTTTGCCACATTAAAAATATTTCATAGAAATAGATTTTACAATTCTTTTAGTTTGCATATTACTTTGATGTGATGATTCTATAAATCTAACAACGGCGGCCTTGGTGCAAACACATTTTTCAGTTGTCATTTGAAAATTAAAAACATGTAATTAATTTAGGCCGTGCTCCCTCGAAATAAAAAAATATTTTATATGTACTTAGGGAAGGGTTTTTTTACATTTTTACAGCTCTTGGTATGAAAAATATAATAGGTGGACCTCTAGTTGGTTGATCAAGTTATTCAAGGGTATAAATATAAATAATCGAATTCTGTAAAAACAAACATCTTCAAAGTGAACAATATATACCTACAGAGTTGTGTATTACTGCATGAAGTTGGTACAGTACATACAGGTCTTGTTTTGCTACGGCCTTACCTATGATTTTTTTCACGCCATTCATCGTCCATTGAAAAATTTCCTAAACATAGATAATGTCTGAAAAATTGGCCCTTATTATGACACCCCCGTCCCCCCAATCTTTGCCTAGAGCGGCCCCTGGCGACGTCACTGTTAAACGGTTGGCCTATCGTGATGCAGCTATTTGTATGCTTGGTCATTCTCAATATAATGAATGTTGTAACCGACGGTAGTAACAGTAACACCATCAAGTATTTTTTTGTTTTTTTTTTTCAGTTTGTGGGGCCTGATTATGATTATTTAGATTGTGAAGAAAATAGGGTTGCAGAGCTCAAGAAGCTGAAAAGGATTTCTTTTCAGGTTGCTGTTCAAGTGAGTGGTGTTTGTCATCTATACTATAATAAAGTTGAAATAAAACAATTTAACGGATTATATCGCGTATATTATCTCATTTTAGTTCCCGACGTTTCGGAAGCTTTCCAGCTTTCCATGGTCACGGGAGGACTGAGAAAAGATGTATTTTCCTCTGTCAAAGTTACAATTTGTGCAAACTACCCATTTTTTGAAAAACGTCGGGAACTAAAATGAGATAACATACGCGATATAATCCGTTAAATTGTTTTATTTCAATGAGTAATAATCGCGGAAACAGAAGAAAATATTATATAATAAAGTTGTAAAAATGAAATGTTAACATACATTGAAGATATTAAAAAAAAATGATTGTTTGGGCTATTTCGAGGTCATAAATCAAAAAATATTCAATTCAAATCGGCTAAACAGGGTTTCCACAGATGGTTAGTTTACTTTTTACCCGACTAAGCTATCGAAAAAGAGGGGTTATGACTTTTTCTCCTCCGCGAACGAAGTTGCGAAGTTCTAGTATAGATAAGATTAAGTTTTAGTCAAAAAAATCATTTTTGGACAAGCTTTTATTGCCGACTGTACACCCGTTTAACATCCGTCAACTACCTACTCATTGGGACGATTCTAAAGACCCCAGACTCTGTAGGATTGTGTTATTTTGTTACGGAGTTCCTATGACTAATTTCCGATTCCATCATCAGGTCAGCTCGATGGTATCATAATATTGAATCGTCACAGAACTTAAATAAGTATGACAAATTTTAGCCCAATCGGAAACTGAGAAGTGGGTCAAATTTAACATGCATTTGTACAATGTGAAGTTAAAAAGCTCGTACAAACAGCAACACACTTAACGCACCATTAAAGACAGAACAGAAAAAAATGACAGTGCCTGAAAAGGATGTCTATTATTGCATCTCATCTCAGGTCAACTTCATATGAAATAATATGATTTTCCTCACACTTTCTCATAAAGGCTCACGTAATGATTACTAACTAAGGCGTAAATATAAAATGGGAACGTTCCCAATCCTCACCCAAGGATACCCTAAAAAAAAATCCGAGTTATTTGTGTTGTATTTCAAGAATATGAGGGAATACTGAATTCAATATTGTCTTCTGTTTCATACATTTTATTTAGGCGAAATTATGTATTGCTCTTATTTCTTCTTTTGTAAAATAATTCATATTTATAATTTAAGCGGTCTCAAGCGCTATGCAGCATACCTAATAGTTTTATTAAGTAAAGGAATATGTTTTCAACTTATTGTTCTTTTAATGCATTATAAAAAATAACATATAAATTAAGCTCAATAAAACGTTTATATCAAGAAACACCTACAAATCACCATCTGCTAATAATATACATAGAAAAAAGTGATCCAAAAATTCCAAGAATAATGATAATGTGTTCAGAAAGAATCTATCTGTGACATTTCAATTGTAGTCACTATCAAACAATTAAATGTTTTCCATTGTATGATACCGTATAGACGTGAAATGACGTCGTGGCGTCTTGAGGCACAATTTCCCGCTGTCGTGATTTGCCGTCTTTATGGTAGCCGTGATGACGTCACCCGGGTCGGACAGTATGTGTCGCGGCCTTCTGATTAGCCTTCTGACGGCTAATCTGAAGGCGCTTTGGTCAGTGACGGTCTGTAATAATTGAGCCTGATCATTTACAAGATTTTGTATATGATCATCTAAGTTTTGTGGGGGGTTACTCCGAACCATTATTTACAATAGTTCCAAATCCGTCCACAATGGCGCTAAAGTAGCAAGAGATTATCAAGGACCATTAAAACGAGGACTGACCATCTCCATACAAAAAGCCGTTCCCCGATATGTACAACGCCATCTATGTACAAGAATTATTTTTTTACAATTATTCAACTTTGCAAGCGTGACACAGTATTTAAATGCTACGATTTATTTATTATTGGCTATTTGCGAACTAATTGTTATTATACTATGTTTCTTTATTCCATTATAACATCGTTAAATCTTTAGTTTTAAAGTGCCATCAATTTTTTGCCAGAATATCTCCTTGCGATCGAAACACGATCCAAAGTATGGCAACTGTCAGTCCTCTTATTTTAATGGTCCTTGATTCTATGAAGTCAACAACCAATTACGTAACATTTTTATCGAAATGCTACTCAATACTTCGTTCTTCTTCTGATGTAAATATTTAATCGTGTTTAAAGTGATTGTCTTGCATCGTTATGGCATTATTATAGTAATTTATTTTACGCACCTGCTACAGTGGCGCCTCCAATTTCACGCCTTTTGACGGACACTAAGGTTATATAGAGATTGTTCTCCTTACCTATATACTCCATGCTCCCTAGTTTTCTACGCTCCATACTTCATAGTGTCAGTTGTTCTATTCTCTATGGTCGTAACAATACTAAACTTTGTTTTTTTTTTTACTTTTGAAGTTTGAATTTTATTTGTACCCAGAAACGTTTCACATTGATGATGATGAAATATGCGTATTAATATATAATATAACCGAGCGGTTTTTCTTATAAGTTAAATAAATTAAGTGAGGCAATGTCGAATAAGAGGAAAACTTTTCAAAGCTTCTTTGATGGGTAAGATAATAATTATATATTACGTTTACCGCTTACACCTTCGTGCCTTTAAGGCGTTTTAAATATTTCGGCTGTATTTATACCAATCACATTAGACATTACATGATTTGTTTCAGATGTCCTAGCCTCTCAAATTTCTCGGAGCCTGTTGCAAAAAGAACCCGCTCTGCTAGCAAAAAGGTAGAAGAAATTCATAAAGTAAGTCACACTCACAATTTGTGGTTCAAGTACTCTCTGTGGATTATCACAATTCCACGTTCCTTTTACTTTTTCTGTACCTATTATTTAAGGTGTAAATTATTTTGTTATAAACAATCGGGACCCATAAGAAATCTAGATCGACGCAAATCTTTCCAATAATGGGTCCCGACTGTTAAAAATCGCTATGTTTCACATTAGAATTTGTTATTTATTTTATGTGAGTGTCGATCATGAATCACGAAACATTTCCACTATAACTTAACAGAGTTCTAGGGTATTAGACTTGTCTTTTTCTTTTTAGTTTTTTTACGCAGTCGGGTTTTAAGCCCGTCACAGACGGAGCGATAATATATATTAATATACCGAAAGATTTCTTACAGTATGGCTAAGCCCCTCACACGGCAAAAGATACCATAATACATATTTCTGCCGCCATTATGCTCGTAGCCGGCGAAGCAAGAGGCTGTTTTTACAATATACAGGGTGTTTGTGAAACATGAATATAACCACCATCATAGCATTAGACTTAGTGGATAGTTCGTCAGAGGACGATTATGATTCCGGATTTGATTTGATTTGCATGTTGCTTTATCAGCAAAACCATGATCCGTCTGGACTCAAGAGCACATAAAAAAAAGGATAGAACGCGGAGAATTCAATTTATACAATGACGGTCTATCTCTATCGCACTATTAGCGCGTGCGAGAGAGGTGCACTGCACTGACTCTCGATACGAGATAATCGCTAGCGCCGATCGTAAACCCAGCTCATGGTAGGCACACAGCTCTAAACGTGTCAAAAAAACCTGTCGAATGCCGAAGTAGGTACGAACTGCGCACGCGCGGCGCTGCGCGGGAACTAGGCGCGACTTACGCTGCGTGAACAGCTCAATCGGGCCTTTCACGCCCCACGCTTAAAATTAACAAATGCATAGGTACCTATTAACATAAAAACGAAAGGTAAAAAAAAAACATTCTTTTTAAATATTTTAAAATGATGAAAAAAACATTTATAAAAAAATATGTGTTTGTTTTCATCAAAAGTTAATTTTATTATTTTTAGAGCATTCAAATTAAAGAAAGATCATTCGATTTTTTAGTGTAACTTTAAGTGTTAGATTACCTACCATGAAAGTGCTCGGCAAGAACCATCAAACGAGTCCAAACTCGATTTGGTTGAATTGTTTTATTACTGAGTTCCATCGACCACCTTTCAACTCCAGACCCTGGATATCATGCAGCATTAGAATGCTAGCCAGGACAAATCAAACGAGCCCAAACTCGATGGGCTTACGTGGTTTTTGAACTGAGTTCCGTTGTCCACCTTCCGGCTCCATCTACAGACCCTGGATATCATATAGGACCAGAGAGCTTGCTAAGACAGGTGAAATAAGCTGAAATATTATTATCGTTGTTTTCTTGTTTACTTTAGAAGTTCATGTCCTCACCGTCACCTTCACTTCACCGTCATCATCAGACCAGCTCCTTGGTACCATATTGTTGCATTGACATCGATGATAAACAAATTTGAGCCCAATCATACGTCAAAAAAACGACACCCTGTAGTTGCGCCAAAATATACTCAAATATATCGTAAGATATCTTACGGTATCTTAAGATACCCAGCTATAATATATATTATCGCTGCGTGTGGGGACTCTGTCAAATAGTAGGCGAAATATATCGTAAGATACCTTAATATAAGATATCTTAATATATATTATCGCTCCGTCTGTGACGGGCTTTACCCACTGGTTGAATGATCTGCTGTTTGTTTACCTTTTGATTTTTTGGGGTTTTACGCTGAAAGCGCTACATTATGTAGCGGTTTGGCAACCGACCGCGAGTGGCTCGTGGTCGTGGTGGTAAAACATTTGTCTTACGGTTTGCTATAAGACGTATGTTTTTCTTTTTTACGTAATCACAAAAAAAAGTCCATACATTGAGTTAAAATGTCGTGTAATGAAATAACTAGGTTCAAATTGTACCTAGGAGTGACGTCGCGAGCCCCCACTTCTAAACTTTAATGCATTTTATGTGAGTATTTTTTTATCAATTTGAAAAAGCATAAAATACGTGTCATATATTTTTTTATTATTTAACTGGTTCATGTTCATACCCCGTCACATGCCTATTGTGATAATTTGTTACACATAATCACTTAAAGCAGAAAGTGACGATATTATTGTCAACTACCCATTTATCGATTGTTATTTTTAGTATCGATTATCGATGAGTATAAAAGTAAGTGATAATTTTAGTATGCAATTTGACATATGCCAGTAGTTAATTTGCATTTGATGCTGACTATACGTGATAGTTTACGAAGACAAAAATGAGAATTATGTAAAATAAGTCATTATCACACTACTATTATTAGTGTGACACGTGTGACGGAAGTTAATATTCTTGTTGTTATTAAGTATAAATTGATGTGTTACCCAATTATTTCTTGAAAGTTGCTAAAACACACAGCGAAATTGGCAATCTCAACATCTAAGTATTAAATTAATAAATCTGATGATTTAATAATTTAATACTTAGACTACACCTATTTGACATTTTTATAATGATTAGGGGACGTAAGAAGTGTCCTACGACTAGACTAGTGTCTAGTAAACTAGTAATCATTAAAAATATAACCAAGGTCATATTTTTTGGAGAATATTTATTGTGATACGAGTTATACTTAAAAATGATATTTGTAAGATGTTACGCTGAAGAACTGCCTGTTACAGGTAGAAGACAAAAGCCACGAGCCGACCATCCTGGATGTGTTGAACGAGGACTGCTGGAGAATTGTGTTTGATTATGTGAGCTTGCTGGACCTCGTACGGTCAGAGACCACTAGCAAGCATTGGTACAGCATGGTGCAACGGTATTTGCGAGGTGATTCCAAGGTTTATCCCATCACTTTGCCCGTAAATCGTATACAAGGTGTTTTTATTGATTTCCCATAATTTTAACAGGTGGCAGTGCACGTCAATACGAATATCTTTTCTTACGGGGAGACCATTTTGGAAGCGAAAAAAAACTGCGTATTCCTGAGGATTTTATGGATTAAAAATATGTTATGTGTACGGAAAACGTCACGCTGTTGTTGTTATCATCAACGAAAAATAGACGAATAAGCAAAGCCAGATTCGTATCTATAATGGATATATAGAGTGTTGGTTTGAAGGGGCAACCTGACGACCTGTAATTTTGATCGATCTGATCAGGTCGGCCATCATTTTTGACCGTGTGGACGCTCCACAAAGTCCAAGGTCACTCGGGTTGGATATTTTCAAAGTTAAGTAATCAGCCCATGGAATCACGTGTGGAAGGAGTAGTGACGTTGGTATAATCAACATGACATACATAATTCATAACATTAAATTCTTCCAGGCGAGAAGTGATAATGATAAGAAGTGTTAAGACTTAGGGGTCTTAGTAAGAAATTAAAAAGAAGGCGTGATGTTCTATCTATTATGTAATTCTACTTTCTACAATGGTTTAGATTTAATAATTAATTAATAAAATGTGCGACGCGTGTGTCGCGTGCGAGGTCGTAAGGTAAGAGCGCGGGAGCACGGCGGTGACGGCGCGGCGGCAGCCGCGATCCGGGCGGCAAACTGGTTAGGCCCGTCTCACCCCCGCTTCCCCTGCTTCTGTAGTAGCTAGGGCCGCGATATCCTGGGGGCCCTTGGAGACTGCAGTCTTCAAGAATTCGTCCGTCTCGTCCTCGTCCCACACCTCTCGATAGGTCCACGTAGTAGTGGCAACATCAGCCACGCGGGAGATTCCGTCCTTGTCGGGGAATAATTTGGCGATACGTCTCATCCGCCAGTGAAGAGGAGGAGCGCTTGCCTCCTTGATCAGCACCAGGTCACCCAGCTGCAGGGATCTGCCAGGAACGCGCCACTTCGTCCGCTGTTGGAGCTCAGAGATATACTCGAATTGCCATCTCTTCCAAAAATGCTGCCTCAGCGCCTCAAGCCTCTGAAACCTGTCTAATCGGTTTTGCGTTATGTCAGACAAGCTAGGTGGTGGCAATGACGTCAGCGCACGGCCGATGATGAAGTGACCTGGAGTCAGAGGTTGGAAATCGTTAGGAGAGGAAGAAAAGGGACATAAGGGTCGGCTATTAAGGATAGCCTCCACCTGACTAAATAAGGTTGCCAGTTCCTCGAAAGTTAAATGCGAATTTCCTAAAATGAGCGTCAAGTGAAATTAAGCCGACTTGACGCAGCTTTCTACCAAACCACCGAAATGGGGAGCATAAGCCGGCTGAAATTTGAATTTAATGTACTCGTCAGATGTGAAATTAGAGATGTGATCAGTATTTGCCTTTAATAAAATGCAAAGTTCCTTAGCCGCACCTGTCAAATTTCGGCCGTTGTCACACAGAATCTCGCGTGGTCTTCCTCTGCGAGCGATGAAACGACGCAAAGATAATATAAACGAATCAGAAGACAGCTGGCTCACGGCCTCTAAATGTAAACATTTGTATCGAGTGCAAACAAACACTGCTAAGTAGCATTTAGTGATCCTACATCCCCTTCCATGTCTGTCAGTTATTAAAAAAGGTCCCGCGAAATCAACGGCGGTGACAATAAAAGGAAAATCTGGCGTAATACGCTCAGGAGGCAGAAGACCCATCATTGGAGCAGAAGTATTGCCAGCGGTGCGGCGACACGTCACGCACTGCTGGGCCACCGCACGGGCGAGATCGCGCCCGCGCACTGCCCACACAAACTCCCTGATCCAACCATGCAACAGTTGTGGAGGAGCGTGGAGAAGACGTATGTGCTCCTGCCGAAACAACAATATTGTGAGTCTGTGTTTAGCATCCAAAATCAAGGGGTGGCGTTTTTCAAACGCATAAAAAGCCGAGGTAAGTCTTCCGCCGACGCGCATCAGCCCTTCATCGTCGAGAAATGGGTTTAAAGAAATGATTTTATTTTTGGAGCATAGTGATCGGTTCTCACGAAGAACCTTTAGCTCGTGAGGGAAGCTGTCCTGTTGAGACAGTCGAACTAACCCCTTAAACGACCGTTCTAGCTCCTCAGGCTGCAAAATACCTATGCGCCTATCGTTAGTATGTAAACAATTATATATAAACCTAAGCGCTGCAGTTTTTTAAGTTTAGAATATCTGTCGAAATCAATAAAAGTAGCCTCGTTTGTCGCGTCGTTAACTAAATTAACATTTAATTTTATTTCGTGCAAATCGTTAATGCCTGTATTCGCGGCAAACTGCGGCCAGTTGCATTCAGGCTCGTATAGAAAAGAAGGCCCGTTCCACCATATGTCTAAATTACGTAACGTGCAAACATCAACACCGCGCGACGCGTAGTCCGCTGGGTTGAGGGATGTGGGAACGTGTCACCATTCGCTACCTTCTGTTAGCTCTAAAATAGTAGCAACGCGATTTGAAACAAATGTTTGCAGTTTATTATAATTAGTTTTAAGCCACGCTAAGACAATGGACGAATCAGTCCAGTAAACGGTGCGCGCGATCTGGCAACGCAGCGTCTTAGAAACAGCTGATGCGAGCTGCGCGCCTAGCACACATGCAGATAACTCAGCACGGGGAATCGTAATGGTTTTGACCGGACAAATCCTGGCCTTGGCACACAAGAGCCTAACAACAACATCCCCGTTATCATTGACCGATTTTAAATAAATACAGGTAGCATAACCTGTTTGACTAGCGTCCGCAAAACAATGCATTTCAATGTGATTGGGTAAATTACATAACACATGACGCGGTATCTGAAGTTTCGATAAATGGGATAAACTATTTACAAACCGTTGCCACGAAGTTTTAATCTGCTCGGGCACAGGTACATCCCACCCGATCTGAGATACCCATAATTTTTTAATTAATATTTTTGGTATTATTGTTATTAAACATAATAGCCCAAGAGGATCAAAAATCTTACAGGAGTTGGAAAGAATTGATCGCTTAGTAGGAAAACCGTCTTTAGCAGTATATTCAATGGGAAAAAGAATTATATCAGTGGCAGAATCCCAGCCCACCCCTAACGTGTGCGATGAGGAGCTAATAATTAAATCTCCTTCAGGATTTGGACTCTGCGATTCGCGCAAAATAGATGGCAAATTAGAGCGATATTTGCGCAAAGGGAAACAACCCGCGGCCAAAACCTGTTCGACTGATTTCTTAATATAATGCAGTTCCTCTTCTGTGTCTGACCCTGTCAATAAATCGTCGACTAAAAAATCATTCTGTAAAATTGCCTTTATCACTACACTCTTCGCCCAACTGCCATAAACACCTAGTGCTTAAAAAACTAGCGGACGAGAACCCATACGTAACTGTATTGAGGCGAAGAGTTTGTAACGGCTCATCCTCGTGGTTCCGCCAAAGAATCAATTGTAAGTCGCGATCGCACTCCTGAACCCTAATTTGCCGGTACATTTTTTCGCAATCTCCAGTCAGAACGTATTTGTAAGTAGGGAACCGCAATAAAATATTAAAAAGTGAGTCCTGAATGAAGGGCCCGACCATCTGCAAATCATTTATCGAGTATCCCGATGTCGTAGCTGAGTTGCCACTAAATACAACTCGCAATTTCGTGGATTCGCTAGTGGGTTTCAGCACAGCATGGTGGGGTACAAAGTACGACGGGTTCGGAATGGCAACGTCAGACACAGAAAGATGGCCTAATTCGGAATATTCATTTATAAACTTCTGGTATCATTATACCAGAAGTTTATAAATGAATATTCCGACTTCAAATCAGGATTCTTTTTAAACCGCCTTTCTAATGCGAGAAACCGATTTTTCGCTAAACGAAAAACCCAAACAATCGGGCTCGGTGATTGACAGCAATCGTACAAAAAATCTTCGTCGCGATAAGTATGAGTCATGAAATGTTGCTCGCATTCGGTTTCTATGTCGCTATAGGGTTTAGTAGGTTGGGGTATTTGCTCCAGCTCCCAAAACTTGGTCAAAGATTCGTCTAGCCTGTTGTAGCAAGTGGACAGGTGGTTACATTGAAGAAACGAATTAAGTGAAATGTGATTTGACCGTGACGCACTGCTCATGGATCCTGCAAGTACATAGCCCAATTTAGTTTTGCGCATTACTGGCATGTTTTTACCTAAACTGATTTGCTCGGAACCAATCAAGTGCCAAAAAATATCAGCGCCTAACAAAACGTCAACTGGCGCCGGCTCATTGAAAGCGGGATCAGCAAGTTTTATATTTCTAGGCAGCGTTATACGCGAGATGTCGATATACTTATGTGGCAAATTACTAGAAATAGTAGGTAGCACTAGACACGATACATCCAACTGCGTTTTATTGTCGTGTTTTGAACGTATTTGTATTACGCAACGGTCGGGAGTGCCAGACAACGGGACATTACCTACTCCTACCACACTAATTGTAATTGGCAAAAGCGTTAAATTCAATTTCCGTTTTAAACTATCGGTTATTAAGCTCGTCATACTACCGGAATCTAAAATCGCGCGCGCGGTAACGTATTAATTTGTACCTGGATTACATACATCGATAAGCGCTGTGGACAATAACACGTTATTAGACGGCGCGACGATTGCATCGATATTACAAGCGAGCGCGGGTAACGCCGGAGCCGGCTAGGCGGCGGCCGGCGGACTTACAGCCTGAGGAATCTCCCTATGCAACAATCTATTGTGGCGCTTCCTACAAGTGAAACAAGGAGCTACTCTGCAGCGGTGCGAAGTATGTCCCTTACGCAAACAATTAAGACAAAGTTTCAACTTAGCCGCTTCGGAGATTCGGTCTTCGATAGACAGCGCCAGGAAGGACGAGCAGTCGTAGATTCGATGGCTCCCCTGACAGAAGACGCACGAAGCAGGCGACGTAGGAGGTGAAGTGCCGGGAGTGGCTGAAATTGTGAGTTTTCATGACAGACTTCTCTTGCCTATTGTGGGAGATATGGGACTTACGATTTATTATTAACAACCTGTTTCGCACATCTATTTCGCTGTACCGATTCTAAGACATCGGCGTGACCTTTTAAAAACCGATTAAAATCGGCCAGGGATGGCAGATCATCATTAAAATTATTATTTTTATATTCTTCCCATTTTAAACTGGTATTGCAATCAAGGTTGGCTGATACCATATGGATAATTAAAACATCCCACATCGAAGTGGGGCAACCCAAAGTTTCTAGAGCTCGCAAGTTTTTGGACACATGGTCCACCAAGTACCGCAGAGCCTTGGCCGATTCACGACCTAAGTCGCGATTATTAAAAAGAGAAATCAAGTGATTACTAATCAGCTGCTTCTTATTGTCGTATCTCTCGCAGAGGAGACGCCAAGCTTCGGCATAGTTAGCCTCGGTGACTTCCAAGTTACTTATGACCTGCGCCGCTTCACCTTCTAAATAAGAATTGAGATAGTGGAATTTGTGAATCGGCTTAATGCGCTGAATCTTATTGATAAGCGAGTCAAAGGATTCTCGGAACTCCAACCACTTAAAGTACGAACCGTCGAAGCTAGCAATTTTTATTAAAGGCAGTCTAAAGGTGCGTCCACACTTGTATCATTTGCTCGTATCCGATCACCGTGCCGTAGCATTACTGCGTATCGCGCTGCTTGGACGCTTTCTGTCGGCGCGCCGATAATGCCGCACTCTTCCGATACAAGTGTGTGATACGCGTAGCAAATGGATTTCGAGTGATCGGATCGGCGCAACGTCCAAACGCGTGATCGTGACACGCGATCATACTACGCGACGATGATCTGATACGGGCAAATGATACAAATGTGGACGCACCTTAAAGTTTAGTTCGTTTTCGTGATTACAATGACTGTGAACTTCCGACTTTACGCTCGCAAGCTCGGGTTTCTCGGTTGCCGCTTCAACTATTTGTTGAGCGTCCGATATGAGCGAAAAGAACTCCTTCTCCATCTCCTCTCTCACATCAAGTTCTGAGTCTAATGCGGTGGGATCGGCGGCTAGCACTATTTGATTCTGAAGTTCATCAAACTGTGTTAATAAATGGCGCGCACGATCCAACCTCATCGAGCATTCATCCACTTCTTTCGTTGAAATAGATTCGGACCTCTTCAACTTCTCTAAGAAATTCCGAAATTTGGTCACACGACCCTTAATCGAACTTCTCGAATTTATCAAACTGGACATCATTAAGCACTCGAAATAAATGGATGAACAATTAAATTCAAATAAATAAAAAAGTTACGTAAATTTGTCCGGCTTATGTTCCCAGTCCCAGTGGTCAAACGATGCGTTAGATGAATGTAGGCGGCTGGTAACAAGCGCTTAGCAACAGCCGGGCAAAGTGCAGCGATAAGCGGCCGGCGACGCATGCGCACCTGGGCCGGTCTTAATAGCACTACGCAAAAACCAACAATTGACTCGTTAATAACGTCATAAAATGTTTATGAGGAGTATGGGAAACCTTTAAATGTAGATAAAATGAGCCTTTGTAAAGGTGTAACGATGGGAAGTTCAAAGATATTTGAATTCAGCAATCACAGATAAATATTTTAATGCTGCTTGCGATAATTAGCGTAATAATTGAAATAAGCTTGAGCGTAAGAAGAATACCACAAAAAATAGCCAAGCGCATCTACTAATTTACCAAATTACGATTTGGGTGGTGTGCTCAAAGCTTTGAGGTTAGAATTTTATAGGCTCGGATTGGAACAGCACGTGCAAAGATTTTGACTAAAGCTTGTGCATAATAAAAAGAGAAAACTGGCAGGGCTTAACAGTCAAGCAGAGCGGAGAGATTTTTGGATAGAAAGGATTAAAATATGGAATAGGTACACTTCCCTGGCTAAACCGTGGCTGCGGCACGATGATGACGGCGGGCTTGAAGACAAGGTGGTTGCGGCTTTGACCAAGGCACGTAGCAATGCTGTTCCGTGACCTTCTTCGACCTTCTCGAAGGTGCGGCTCGCGTCGCGAACAATGGCGGTAGCGTAGAATTGCGTCGAATCACGTAGTATCACGTCGGGGTCACCAATGTTAAGACTTAGGGGTCTTAGTAAGAAATTAAAAAGAAGGCGTGATGATCTATCTACTATGTAATTCTACTTTCCACAATGGTTTAGATTTAATAATTAATTAATAAAATGTGCGACGCGTGTGTCACATGCGAGGTCGAAAAGTAAGAGCGCGGGAGCACGGCGATGCGGCAAACTGGTTAGGCCCGTCTCACCCCCGCTACCCCTGCTTCTGTAGTAGCTAGGGCCGCGACAAGAAGTGAAGTGAATATTTATTACTTTGGATGTTACGGACTATTTGACCCCGACAGTGATATATTACTTAGGCACTGATGTACTGCCACACCTTATATGTTCTTTTTCTTTTGAGAACATATAAGGTGCAGCGAAAAGCGCTTAAGACGTTTGCCCATTAGGCGCTTTTTAAGCTGTTTTTCGTTTCCAGGTATTCGCTTAAGTTTGCGACATTTCGACTTCGACCGATTCCACAACTACGAACCGCCCATAAAAAGGCGGATTTTGTACGTCCCTCCGTACTTCCTGAGGCCGGCAGTTGAGAAATTTGGCCGCAATATAGTGGCCGCCTATTGCGAAGATGGTGACGACTTAAGGTTTTTAGGAAAGCACTGTCCGGATCTGGAAGATCTTAAGGTAAGCCTATAGGCACCGTTCACCCAATGCACCTACTTTATTATAATCATCTTGGCACGCAGCGCTATGTGCGTGTGTGCCAGTAAAATGCATCTTTTGACTTGTGTGTTAGTGACACGAAAGTTGTCGCTCTTGTCATGCGTGATTCGGGCATTCACTTCAGTTCAGTGGCGTGAACAAAATTGTTGGCCAAGGTAGGGAGTTTCCCTGTGCCTATATGAAGCCATGGTCATTCAGGGTAGGCAGTGCCTTTTTGCCTATATGGACCGCACGCCACCGGGTAACATTATCCTCTTGATACGTCTATAACAATGCTAAAATGCCAATATTTGGAACTAGATTTTACTGTCCTGTTGTATCTCCACTGTCACAGTCCGATTTTCTACGGTCCCATATTTAATTTATACTAGTTTGTGAAAAATCGGACTGCCGGGCAGTAAAATTCCTTGTGGTGCACAATCGTCCATAGCATGGTTTTCTTATTGAAAGTGTATTCTGGCGATTTATATATTTTAGTAAGGCAGTTGCGATGCGATACGTAAGCGACATTCTGGCGAAATACCCCAGTTGCTTGTGCTATATTTATAAGCTTTTCTGAGTGCATGTGCATACATAAAGCGCCCCGCGCCAAGATGAGTCGAGCACCTATCTGTAATACTTAGTTCTTACAATGTAGGCATATTTTAGTTCGTAATATTTGTATAAAATATTTTCAGATCATTGATCCAGATAATTATTTAAAGAATCGTGTTGTACCGTTCAAGAAACTAAAAGCGGTTTCTTTCATGAATGTTTTTTGTGTAAGTAATAAAACAAAGTTTAATTAAATACTAAAAAAAACACAAACAACATAAATAACATGTACAAAATTCATTTTTCCACCAAAAGTTGCGGGACCTCATGAAACTTAGTAAATTATTAGTTTGCATCAAACATGTTACTGTTGTCCAATTCGTGACAAACTAGTATATGGCTGCAACGGGTATTGTTGGCAACCCTGTATTTGCCGTTTATGGGGGATTCCAGAAAGGCCAATCTGATCAGATCGACCAGCTTTCTTACTGCTTGACAAATTCCAAGCCTAGCACTATCTGAATATTAGACAACCTTACCTATTTCTAATTTCTGCCTATTGCCAATTTCTAGTTGTCTTGTTCCAATTTAAATTTCAGTTCAACGATCGCCACATCGCCAAATACCTCGCCTGTAACACGCTCGAAGAATTGTGGGTTCACGACAATAGGAAAATGACCGGCACCTGCCTAAGCAAATTGCAATCAAATCTCAAGTCCATCCAACTCGAATCTTGCAAAATCTTGGACTTCGACTACTTGCTATCAGCTGTGGACCACCTAACTGACCTAACTAAGCTCGCTTTGAATTTTAATCCCCTGTCAATATTAAAGAATGCGTATAAGTTGATCGAAAGAATGCCGAAATTAGAAATTTTGTCATTGGAATGGTATGAATATCCGACTGAAGTTGGAAGATTAGTGGATTCTATATGCGGATTGAGTCGGTTGAGGCATCTCAGTCTTTTCAATAATGAGAGCGTGCGTGACGAGTGGCTTGAGCGGGTGGGGCGGTGTTGTAAAGAGCTTCAGATTGTGGCAGTTGGACGGTGTCAAAGTAAGTCATATTAAAAGTTGCCTACCGGATGTAGATCCGTTTAAGGTTTTTAAATGCAAAATACAAGTCTCAGAGTTACAACAAGCTCTTTGTAAATCGCTATAGTTACCTACGTAGTTTAATATCCTGTATTATATGAAAATATACTTTCCCTATAGAAGGTATGTTAAATATAAAAGCATACCCACTAGACGAAATAATTTTATTTTGTCAATGGGACTACTCTTAAATTCTTAGTTTATATTTCGTAGCCCATTTAACACGTTCACTGTCCCCGTACAAAACGATCTGATATGACAATGTCATACATAAATTCAAATGCGCGGTATAGATAAGCGGCTCCACAGTGGAAGCATGGACTCCTGACAAGTCATTGCGTGACCTGCCATTGGGAGCGCCCGGACAGGGAACCGTAAGTTGTTAGAATGAGTAGGGCTCTCTACGAAGTTGGGACTCCAGATGTCTTCGAGCATCGTCGTCTAAATGTCATTTTGATCGGCAGACGTTACGGCGACCGGCGTAGCGGCGCTGTGTCAGGGCGTCAGGAACACTCTGGAGAGGCTTGACATCTCGTGTAACGATAATATAACCGACGATGATGCGATCCGCTTCATCATTTCCTGCCCCAAACTTGAGGTAATGGACTGTTCCTTTGAATAAAATATAACGTGGAATGTTTTATACAAAGTGGTTAACAAAAATGGGACTTCATCATTTCACCTAATTGTGGCCACCACCTCATAAAGTATATGGGTCTATTCACACGGACCATAACCACACCATAACGTAGCGGCAAAAAATGGTGAAGCAGTGGTTACGTGTGAATAGTTACGTTGCAGCTTCTTGTAATTGCTTTGATCACGACACGGTTGCGTTTGACGGCGAAATATTCTCTGTGTGCATAAAACTATTTATTTTCATACGAGGTTGTGGTGTGGTTGTGGTACATCTGAATAATTCTTGTCAAACAAACTTGGTCACTTTTAAAATTTTGAAAAATCTGGAGCTGCCAACTTTTAAAATAATAATAGAAAAATCATAATAATAATCATAATCATAATCATAATTTATTAATAATATAAAATTACATGTCAAGTACAATATTATTGTATAATAATCAATTTTTCAACGATTAAATAGTTCCTTGTGATCGTAGAACGTCTGCTCGAGAAGCCAGTTTTTGAGTTTTAATTTAAATATGGATGCACTTTGTGCAGTAACAATGTCCCTCGGGAGGTGGTTGTACACTTTGCGACCCATGATGTGTGCTAGTTTATTAGACT
The DNA here is from genome assembly GCA_905404275.2 of Hedya salicella. Taxonomy (NCBI): domain Eukaryota; kingdom Metazoa; phylum Arthropoda; class Insecta; order Lepidoptera; family Tortricidae; genus Hedya; species Hedya salicella. The sequence goes on from FR990112.1 coordinate 18,894,114, forward strand.
TCGCGAGTCTATGGGGCACGGGGGGTAACTTTCCGACGCGAGCGCCGCGGGTCTCATATCTTCGCGGGGTGTTATCCTTAGGATTTGCATCCACCTCCTCTCGTGCGATTACTGCCACCTGCAGAATCAGCAGCGATGGCAGTGTCAGGATACCAAGTGATTGAAAAAGTGGTCGCGCAGAGTTGGTTTGAGGTACGCGCGCTATCGCACGTACGGCACGTTTCTGGAGGCGAAAGGCCCTCTCCCAGTCGGCGGCTCCCGCCCACAGCCCGATCCCGTACTGCAGGTGCGCGTGCACTGATGCAAAGTAGCATGCTCGGACCATATCTGCTGGTAATATCCGCGCTAGACGTTTTAGGGCGAAACATGCGGTTGCCAGTTTGTTGCATATTTTATCGATATGACCGCTCCAGGTGAGGCCTCTGTCTAGCTCAAAACCGAGAAATGTTGAGCTAGCGACCTGATTGATAGTTGTTCCGTTGGCCATTACCGCTAATGGCGTCATTTGCCGTCCAGAGAGGTCAAAGCTGATGTGGTGTGTTTTGGAGGTGTTTAAAATGAGGCCATTAATCTTAAACCAGTTCGATACTGATGTGGCGGTCGAGTTTAGTTTTTTTTCGAGCTCTTCATATGTCGGGGCACACACGACAATTGCCACATCATCGGCATACATGAACGTCTCGCCATCACTGATCGCTTCCGGGAGATCGTTCAACAATAGAGAGAACAGGATGTTGGAAACGGAGGATCCCTGTGCGACACCCATACAGGAAGTCACGGCGTCAGATCGAACCCGACCGCCATCAGCGACCACAACCTGCTTTCTGTTCCGCAATAGGTCCGCCAACAATGCCAGCGCAGGACCATCGAAGCCATAGTGACGGAGTTTTTTGGTCAGAAGTTCGTGATCTGCGACATCGAAAGCCTTTGACAAGTCGCAGCACAGGACTGCGACTTGTTGTTTGTGCTCACGGGCCTCTACTATCTGCCGAACTACGGTGCGCGCCAATGACGCAGTTGAACGGCCTTTGCGGTATGCGTATTGCCGCTCAGATAGAGCACCGGTGGAACTTAAAAAATTGGATATCCTCGAACTTAAGCCATGCTCGAATATCTTCGCTATCACTGGAATAATCGCTACAGGTCTGTACGCGTCGATGTCGTTTCTCATACCCTTGCCCTTGAATAGTGGAGAAATTCGACTTTCCTTCAGTGGATCGGGAAACACACCATCACGCAAGCACCTGTTGTAGACAAAGGCGAGTATTGGAGACAGTTCTAATGCAGCGGAGTGGACCAGCATCACGGAAATATCAAAAATATCTTTGGTTGTTTTTTTGGCTACTTTAGTAGTGATGATACGAAAAACCTCGTCTGGTGTAAATCTTCATTTTTGCATTATTGTATTTGTAGCAACTTGAACTCCGATACAACCGCAAAATTATACATCTTTTTTGATTTTCTATCTTTCTAAAAGTAACAACCATTTAGAATAGACCCAGTCCCAGAGTAGGTACCATTAAAAAAAATGCTATTGTCTTACATACAATGTCTTGTCATGTCTTACATATAAAATAATACAATTGTCCTGTATGATTGATATGAATTTAATTTCTTAATTTGACTAATACTTCTTCTCTCTTACTAAAACATTCATTTAAAATAGGAATAAGGGTACAGAAATTTGCGGTGGCACCTTAACCTAGAAAATTACCCTCAATGAGACTGTAATATTTAGATTACAGAGCGGTCACTCATGTCGTTAAAGTCGACTAGTTCTCGACATGTTGCGTTCCATTTCAAGGATCTTAATGACACGCTCATGATTAATTTCCTTGAATTTAACGACGGGACCTTTACCTCATAGAGTCACTACCAGTAACGATGTGAACATAGATGCTGAACGTGCAGTTCGGCTCCAGCGTGACCTTGTCTCTGCCGACGGCAGCGGCGGCGGCGCTGGCGGCGCAGGCGGCGGCGGACGCGGGGCCCGCATTGCGCCCGCGACCGATGAGCCTGAGGGTCTCCAGACATCTCTACCCCACCGTCCCGGTCTGTACATATAAGACAAGGTTTTTAATCCGGGTGAATTTTGTGTGGAAAATCCGGGTCCAGGTTTATATTATATGTCCTTTCATACAAGATGAATCCGGATTAAAAACCCCATGAAAGCCTTAACAGACTGGTTTAAAGAAAAAGATTGTTCATACGCATGCTGTTAATTTGTTATTTAAAAGAGACACCTGGTTTTTTTGGGATAGTGATGCTCTAGACGATGACAAAAAAGACTAAGCGACATTCGTGTATGCCGGTAGCACACATCCGCCGCGAAACGTCAAACCCAAGGAAGATCCGCTTTAGTTTCGCGCGCTCTGTATGGCATTTCGCGGTTTCGCGGCGGAGATGTGCTACCGGCATTAGTTCAATTCGATCGTGCTACAAGTGATAATTAAACACATTAAAAAAACTCGACACCGACATCAAAATCCGTCTACTCGTATAAAGGCTACGATTACACAGACGGACACACAGATACACCTATCGAACTTAAACATTCCATTTTTTTTCGTCGGTGGATAATAAATAGGCATATGTAACTCTTTATACTCTCACAGTTTGTCGCTCGTATGTAATTACATTTAAATTGCCCTTCGTGGGTTTAACGTCCAAAACTTACGTCATAACTTTGCAAACAATATTTCGTTTGAACTCTAATCCTGTTAATAAATATAATTAGATTTTTTTTGTTTGTGCAGCCAATGAACGAGTACTTACCGGACCTTGTCCTGGACTTCAGCACCGACGCTTTGACTCCCTGGGATTTCTACTACTAGTGCCGGCGCGGACAGAATCATGTCATGTTTCCAGAATCATCATCGTCAACTTGTGGGGTGTCCCTTAAATTAACTTTTTCAACGGCGGTGGCTAGGGTACCTCTCAAGTCTTAAGCAGATATCGGGAACTTTCGTGCAATTTGTGGAGAACTCTGGCTGTTAAATCTATTAGCAAACCTACCAAATATACTACGAATTCCAATTTTACGAGTAGTAAATTCTGGCCCGTCTTTCACAAATTGCACGACAGCTATCAATGTCTGGTCAGAAGGTACCAGATAGAGTACATGAAAAATTATAAACGTTTATTTTTCAAATAAGATTAAGACTACTATTTGCCACTGTAGATGTCGCCATTATTTAGTATTATTTTATCACTGTAATCATTAAACAGGTTTGAAATGAAATAAATTGAATTCTGAGTTTTGGAATAATATCGACTTGACGGAATACTCAATTGTGGCGACATCTGCAAGAATCTTCTAGTTATGAGTACAGTAAATGTAAACCTTAATATCCTAGTAAAATTAAATACTTAAGATAAATTGAAGACTTGTTTTATTGCTAAATTATTTAGTATTGTTTAGACGAAAATGTCAAAAATATACTTAAATATTTACTAGCAACTTGGAATAATTCATAATAATCTATTTTATTTGTCATCAATTCACCATTATGACATTCATGACATTATGGCATGTTGATGAATGGAATACGCATGACTTCACATTATTTATATCACATCACCAGCAGTATACTTACCACGATACTTACCTATCATCAGTGTGCAGTGCCACCTTCGACATCGTTATAAAACACTAGCCCGAAAATTGACCAGATTGGTAAAAAAATGTTATAAAGGCTTCCGTACGTAAGCAATGTAACAGTAGACCCACGGATGGACAGTTTTCTCACGGCTTTCTTTCAAACTTTCTAAAGTTATATAGCGCGAGAATGAACCAAACCTACCGAAGGGAAACGGGCCAAACATTTTATAAATTTATAAAAATGGTTAGTATTATTTAGCGTTGTATTTTTACCAATTAATTTCCTTGTTATGTTAAACTACTTGCAATATAGATGACCTATTTTTTTCATTAACATCGTAAGTATCGATTAGTCCATAATCGAATGGCACATTACAGTGGCAATGGCAACATTGTGATCAGCAGCCATATTGTTTTTTTTTAGTGATTCGGAAATTATCGTCTGCAATGGAGTCATATTTTTGCTTATCAAAATTTGATTATATTTTCGTTGGGAATTCGCCAAAATTATGTCATTTCTTCACCGTTTCTCAATCTGGTCGTTGTCATAGTAGAAAAGCGTCGAACGTTTGACAAAATCTGCTAGTGAATATCGTTATTAAATTCAGTGTCGACCCTGGAGACATCTTGTGATAAAAGGCATTGCGGCGAGTCATTTCGCTGTCTGATTTTGTCTTCACGTGAAACGAGTAACAAAATTAGATTGGTGCTATTTAGTGTCAGCAATCATGGACGAGTCGTGGGGTAAGAGTTCGAGAATGCGTAAATTTATTGATTTTTGCTGTAGTAAGAGTGTGATGGCAATGTGTGGTTAATTGCAGATGCGGAAAATTTTGAGCCCAAATTGCCGACCACGTTGACATCTTCGAATAAATGGGAGGGCGAGGACGAGGAAGAGACCGTCAAGGTAACGGCCAACGCTGCCAAATTGTTTATTGTGACGCGTGAATCGAGACTTTTGGTGGAGTTTCATGGTCTTGCGAAAATTGTGTATAACCTCAATATGGTTGCTTACGTGTTGACTCTGCCGGTTCGCAGGAGAGCTGGGAGGACGAGGAGGAGGAAAAGAAAGACGAGGAGAAGCTGCCTCCGCCGCCGCCCAAGCCCAAGAAGAAAATTCAGGATAAAATAGCTGAGAAAGAGGTGAGTTGCTCTGAAAGCTAGTGAAAGACCATGGGAATGTTCTTGTAGTTTTAGCTTGCGACCTTCCTGTGCTTAATGTGACTAATGGGCGATAAGTTTGCCAAGTAATATGTACAGTGAAAAACCTAAATGTCTATTACTGCTTGATCTTTTTATCCATATGGGGGACCATATGGCACTGATAATTATGTTAACTGTGATATTACACGGATTATATCCGTTAAATTGTTTTATTTCAATGAGTAATAATCGCGGAAACAGAAGAAAATATTGTGATATTACACTTCTTATTCTTAGTGCTAAATAGGTAGGTACCTCTGAGTTACATGTTTCAAGATTACAAATAGATTGAAGTGACTTTCTAATTAGTGGCAACCAGTTTTAGTATTCTGGTCAGTGGTTAGTTTTGTAATTAATTTATTACTAAACATTCACCATTATTTTATTAGCTAATATTGTAACTTCAAACTTCATATTTTGAATTGGTAACAATTAAACATAAATAACTTATACCTAGTAAATTTTATTAAAACAATGGTATTCTAAAATATTCTGACAGTCTGGAAAATAACCTGAACTAACCTAGCACCTCATATTTATTTTGTTTCAAATAAATATTATGTATATGCAATTAAATACATAATCATTTCTTGATAAAATATGTCCACATTTTACATTTCATAAAATCGAAATTAAAATATGTTATGTTGAATAATAAAAAATATTGGAGACATATTTTTCTTTATTTACATAATCAAAAAAGAAAAGTGATACATTGACTTAAAATTCAACTTTGTGATTTATCAGTTCATCAGAATATTTTTTTATCATTTGGCAAATGCATAAAAATATGTGTCCATTATTTTTTTATTAAGTAACTGGTGGATTAATTTAATTAGAATTTTGATTTTCATACCCCTTCATCATGCCTATTATATAACATTATATTGACAGTAAAAAGGAGAAATGGAATAAGCAACATTTTAGAGGACGTAGAATTATGCACCTTTTAAAATGCGTTAAGTGGGTATATTACTAGAAACACCACCAAGCTCTTGCTTATCCTTATCGATTATATTCTACACTATAAGATAACATTATGTCGAGGGATGAAGAGCGATCGGTAGGCAAAAAAAGCAATGGATGGATTGTGTGAGAGGACATGAGAAAGAAAGGAGTAAGCGCTGAAATGACAAAGAATAGAGATGAATGGAAGAAGAAAACATGTTGTGATGACCCTACATAAGTGGGATAAGGGTAGGGAGATGATGAAAATAGTATTTGTGCATGGTATGAAATGCATTGAATCATTAAATTCTCTGTAATCATTTCACTTAAACATTGTTTATGTTAATGATAAATTGCAATAATAAGACCACTAACACTCACAGTTATCACTAGTTATCATGGACATTAAGTAAATTGCTTGTGTAATGACAACTTGAAGTCCTTATTATTATCTATTGATTCATCTATTATTACTTAAATTGCTTTGTAACTCTTAAGTACTTAAGTAATAATTAAGAAATCAGTTTTAAAGCAGAAAATAAATTGTTCATTTATGGTTATATTTTTCTCTAATTTCTATGGTACTTGCTAGCTGAGGGAGTGTGACATGTAGCTATTTACTAATGACATTTAAAACTGGTTATGGTTGAATCAACTTTATTCTGACATTAGTCACTCTTTAAACCTAGGATTTAAAACGATATGGCGACTTTTGGAGACATTACTATAGCAATGTGGTTCAGAAAAACCAGCCAAGTGCGAGTCGGATTCTCGCACTGTGGGTTTTGTACAAAATATACTCTGCAAATGGCTGTATCTATGAAAATCCAGTGTTAGCAGAGCACTACTCCTAAGCAAAATGTACGCGGTGTTCGGTCATTTATATGGGTTACTGACAGACAGACATACATAAAATTATTCTGTTTTTAGTATATGTTGTTATAGCTGCAACAAAAGTCAAAGTCAAACATTTTATTTGCTTTAAGTATATGTACATGCAAATACAATTTTATAATTGACAATTTATTATAGATTTATAAATATTACAATAGCACAATGTTATTTCCTTAATATACCAAGAATTATGTTTAATTGTCCAGTGCATTAGCAAAAAATTCATTGATTGAGTAGAATGGTCTGTTTATAAAATACTCTTTGATTTTTTTATCAAAAACTGTAAAGTTACTACATTCCTTTATGTCATCATTTAGCTTATTAAACACTTTAAAAGCAATGTTATTAAAACTATTATTAAAATGAGTATAATGAGATTTAGTTAGAGTTAATTTATTTTTATTTCTTAGATTAAAGTTATGGAATTGCGAGGCTGTTGGATACCTATCCTTATTCTGAAAAACATAAATACACAGGCGATACAAATATAGTGACGTAATAGTTAAAATATTATTATCTACAAACATGTTTCTATGTGTAACTGGTATGCCTTTGGATCCCACAATAAGTCGTAAAGCCTTCTTTTGCATGACTAGAACAGAGCTTATATTTGTACCATTGCCCCAAACTGAAATGCAATATCTGATAATGCTCTCAAAATGGGAGTAGTAAACAGTTTTTAATATGTTAGTGTCTGCAATTTTTGAGAGACTTTTTAGCGAATAGCACACACTAGCCAACCTTTTGTTTACTGCTTCTATCTGGTTATGCCATCTCAGATAAGGGTCAAGTTCGACTCCCAAAAAACGAATGCAATCAGATTTTTCTATGGGTACATTACATACAAAATCTGCACTTTTTGAACTTCGGCGAAATATAGTGTAAAAACTTTTTTCACAGTTGATTTTAAGTCCATTGCACGCAAACCAAGTATCTAGTTCTTGCCAGCATTTTTGAATCCTAACAATTGAATCATAACAATTAAATTCAACTATGGTATTTGCACTTAAGATGATGCTAGTATCATATAAATATGGTGAACCATAAGTAAGATAGTTAGGTAGATCATTAATGAATATTAGAAACAATAGGGGACCAAGCACTGAGCCCTGAGGTACACCGTAATATATTATTCCTTCCTCTGAACGAGACACATTACTCTCTCCATTAGAGATCTCTACATATTGTGTGTGATCAGTCAAGTATAATTCAAAAAGCTTTAGAGCTGTGTCACCATAATATTCTAGTTTGTTGAGAAGTATTCTGTGATCAACGCAGTGAAATGCTTTTGTCAGATCACAGAACACTCCCCCACACTTGGTACCCTCGTTTAAATTAAGCATTACTTCGGATACCAAATGTACCACAGCATCTGAAGTATTTTTACCTTTCTGAAACCATACTGACTCAATGTAAAGAAATTATTTTTTTCAAAGTGACTTTTTATATTACAGACAACAGAGATATTGGTCTATAATTGTTCAACTCAGTATGACTTCCTTTTTTGTGCACTGTGATAACTTTAGTTTTTTTTAACATATCCGGAAAGCCCAGAAGGAGAACAGAAATACATCATCTGTGAAAAATTCAACTGTCTAACTATCATGGTTCATGAGATACAAGCAACTGCTTCTAATATAGATTCCTGAGTGTAACAAGGCTTTCAAGCAAACTATTTTGCAGCCATGGGAAACGCACAACTTTTCAAGGCAAATGTGAGATGCATTTCAATAACACTAGTACTAGTACTTTCCACGATATTGGGGCAAATGGCGCTTCACGCAGATTTGTCGCTGATAAACCAAAGTGTTCCATTAGTTAGTTGAATTATTTGAATTTGTAAGAGTTTGTAAACAGCAAAAAAAAACAAACCATATATTTGTGTTCCAGCGCCAGGAACGCGAGAAAGCCGAACGCCTGGCCGCTGAGAAGGTTGTTGAGGCAGAGATGACACCCGAACAGAAACTGGCTGAGAAGCTCAAGAGACAGAAACTGCAAGAGGAATCAGATCTCCGGGTGGCCATGGAAACATTTGGTATGTCATTTATTACATCACTGATTGCTTGATAAAGTAATGGGTCATGCAGATTTTAGAATATCGCCATCCTTCCAGTCGACAGTACAATAGCTAATGGCTTGGGTTTAGTCGGGAATGAAATAGTTCGTCACTTTTCGACCCTATGTGATGGTATCAATAGGGAATATGCATGATTTTTTATTTTTGCTTTATTAAAAGCTCATTCATGTAACACACAGTAGACTAAAATATTTTTTCGAATAACTATAAAAATAACCAAGATATGAGCTATCAAACATTTCATTCTATCTCTTTCTAGCAAAACAGAATTTTATATGGAGTTTACATGGCCGGAGTGCACTATGACGTATCTGTACATGTCGGACCTCTCTGTCAAATCGGTGTCAACGTAGTAGTTTAAAATGCCTGTATCATGCGTATTTCTTGGCCAATTTTAATTTCACATTTTGAAATCGTTTTTACGGTATTTTGATATTTTGTTTAAAAAAGCGATAAAAAAATGCATATATGTACCCTATTAATTAAGGTTCAAAAGCGACAAACCTATTCATTCCGAGGGCTGTTCCGAATGTTGTTAGCTGCTCACACTCTATTCATGCGACATATGTTAAACTAATACTATTGTGAGGGGATAATTTCAATAGATGTGTTGGGGTGGAATTGTTGATGAAAGATACTTGGTTTTTAAAAAAATATTTATTAAGTATGACGTGTCAACAGCCCTATAGAATATGCCATGGTCACAATATCAATTTTGTGCTAAGGTCCAAGATTTAATTTATACGTCACCATGATATTCTACACTGCAAAATAAACACAGAAACCAAATAATTTACTTTTACCGAGACACGGTTCTTATAAGGTGGCATGTCAAACGTACGTAAGTTGTGTTAAATAAAAAATCCAATATCTTCTATTATTTTTTTACTTTTATAAATTTTGATGTTTTCTTTGGAAACTACGCGTTGAGTTTATTCTTAAAACATATATTAGGATAGGCTAAGTAATACTACAATAATAAAAATACATAAATAAATATACTGTAATACATATAAGAGTTATTTAGAAAAAATTAATGACAGTTAAGTTTGTTTCGGCTTTCTTCTCAACAGTGGTCTCCTCTTGGGAAATGCCGTAGAGTCAGTCAGACTTATAAAAGTGCCCTTACGGCCTACTTACAAAATAAAAAATATTATTTTATTATTTAATTATGAATCTTCGCTGTCTCTACCCACGCATAGGTACAGTACAGTTTATACTTGGTTATGACATCACAAGCCCCCACTTCTTAACTGAGTTTTTTTGCGATTATCAGAGTATTTTTTTAAGATTTGAAAAAGCAAAAAACTGGTTAAATATTTTTTTAATTATCTAATTGACAGACTAAATTAAATTTAGATTTTCGTACCCTGTGACAAGTCAAATGATGTTTATACTAGTTAACATTCAAATTTCAATAAAAATTTACTTGCGTATTATTAGGTAATCTAATCTACTGTAAACAGATTGGTCCCTATTGCCCCCATTTATGACTAAACAGATCTCATAGATATTGATAATTTGTGCTTAGGCATAGGTAGGTGGTAAAAAAACTGAGATATTCCATAACTGAGATACCAAACATGCAGTCTTCAGTTTAAAATGTTAATCACAACACAACAGAACGGGGCTTAATCGCGTATAAATATGATTTATTTAATTACTTTTCGTGGGTAATTCTTCGACGTTTCAAACGTCGCGTTATGTTCATGGTCTCGAAGGAACTGGAGAGGCAAGTATCAACATCTTTTAGACGCGATTAAGCCCCGTTTTGTTGTGTTGTCACAATGAGCCCGTCGTGTAAGTTTAAATCAATGTAAAATGATAATAATTTAATCACTGTCTACAGGCATAACTGAAGTGGGCGGCAGTGGCAAGATCGACGGCTTCAACCCGGTTACCAAGGAGGAGTTCACGGAGTTTGCAGACCTGCTCGTCAAAAAGATCATCCAGTACAAAGCTAGGGAGGAGTTCCCCGATTTCGCTGATGAACTCATTAAGAATATTGTTGTTCAAAGTGAGTACCGGTTATAAATTTATGGGGCCGTCGACATATTTCGTCACGCAAAATTTTGACTTTTTGATCAACCCCACGTCACGCTTTTTCCTATCTCTTTAACATGACCTGTCGTATCTGGAATGGCCCCTACCCCGCTATCGTTGTGACGTAATATGTGGAGGGCCCCTACACTATCATAAAGTTGTAAAAATGAAATGTCTGTGCATTAAAGATAAAAAAAAGTGATACGGATTATTTGAAGGTCACAAGGTTTGGATCGAAACATGATATTTTTGGAATTTTTGTATTTTTATGGAAATCTTGAATTATTGTATGTTAGTATTGTGTCGTGGCTTTCTCGCGCCAAAACGCATGAAGGGATTTCAACCATTTTTGGTACACGGGTGGCTGGGGATACAAAGGATACTTTTTAGCCGACTACGCTAAAGTAATAAATCGGGGCTATGACTTTTTCTCCTCCGTGAACGAAGTTACTTATTGCTTTACTATGTTTCCTTGGTCAATTATAACATCGTTAAATGTTTACTTTAAAGCGGAATCTAGTTTTTGCCTGAATAACTCCTTGCGATCCGATTCAAAGTATGGCAATTGACAGTCCTTTTGTTTTAATGGTCCTTGCTCGTCACTATGTCTTGTTTTTCTTACAAAAACTGTCATAAATTGTCTTTTGTATTTATTTGTCCAATGTATCAAATAGCGTGCCCTAGGAGAAACATCTATACTATTGTAAAGTTGTAAAAATGAAATGTCTGTACATTGAAGATATTAAAAAAAAATAATTGTTATGGACTATTTGGAGGTCACTTATATATGTTTGAATGTGTCATTGTGGCTTCATCACGCAAAATCGGCTAAACGGATTTCAACTATTTTTGGTACACGGGCAGCTGGGTATCTCCAGATGGTTATAGGATACTTTTTACCCGACTACGCTGCAGAAAAAACGAAGGGTTATGACTTTTTCTCCTCCGCGAACGAAGTTGCGGGCGCCTTCTAGTTATTAAAAAAAATATGATTTTACTTCCAGTGTCATCGTTGGACATAAAGAGGATAAAGCTGACGGTGGATAACCTGTACATCGAGAAGCAGAAGTCTGAGAAGAGTGATAAAGCCAAGAAACCCAACAAGGGCAAGGGCAAAGCGAAACTAAAAGTTGAAGGAGATAATGTAAGTATCACACTTGTTTCATATTGAAATTAGCAAACAGACGCAACAGATAGTAGTTTGGTTAAATACGAAATTATGAACAGTACGATTCTTCTATACTATTATGAAATTGCCTTGGTAGTAACAAGGCAATATATTTTTTTGGGAAAAATATCACCATACTTGTCAAAAAAAATTTTTTTGTATGTTTGTATGTATCATCACGCCAAAACGACTAAACGGTATAGATGGTAATAGGATACTTTTTACCAGACTACTCTGAAGCAAAAAAAGAGGGTTATGGCTTTTCCTCCTCTGCCAACGAAGTTGCGGGCACCTAGTTTAACTATAAAGTGCTATGCCATACAAACTATGCAAGCATCAAAGGTGCGTGCTATACAAGACATATAGTGTAGATTTCCAATATGATGACAAAAAAATATAGGCTAAGGTTTCTAATGACTAAGAAATGTCCATATAATACCCATTCAAAGTTAATATCTACAAACGTGAAAATCTAGATTCAAAGTCCGGTATTTCTGTGACACGTTTGACGTCACTCAAGCGTGCCTTAGTGACAAGCGTAGGGAGAAACGAGCATTTTCTTATTTTTACTGTTAAAAAGTGCGTTTAAATATCATTACTTGTCATAATTTTTTCCTTCTTTAAACCTTAAAGAATCAGAAGGTGACCGTTTAATTTTCTTTTGAACAAGAAAAAAACTGTAATTTTGCGTTGCAATATCTAAAAAAGGTGAAATAACCTTTTTAGGCTCAGGCTCTTGAATTTCAGTTGGAATTTCACTTCAATTCCAATTAGGCTATTGAATTGAGATGAAACGTCAAGTATTCAGTAAATACTAAAGGCTGTGTGTAACATGATGATACCCCACGACGGTCTTCTGATCAACACCTCATGAAGATTGTGCTTCTAACCCAACCTCTGATTACACACTCCTAAATATTGAAAGTACTTGGCCGTTATTGTTCAAACTACATATTTTATGAATAAGGCCCAAGACCCAATTCTACCAGCTCTGTTTATTTATTAACGTCTATTTAACCGGTGATTACGACGGTCTAATGATCGTTGATTGGCGTTACCAACCTGGACTTTTAAAAGTTTGTGTCAGAAATTTAATTTTTGTGACAAGCTGTAGTGCCGACTGTACTTTTCTTTGAACATCCATCAAATACTCATTGAGACGATCCTAAAGAGCCCAAACTCGATAGGATTGCGTCATTTATTACAGATTTCCTATGACCACTTTCTGGCTCCATCATCAGATCAGCTCGAAGGTGTCATAATATTGTATTATCACTTAACTTACATAAGTATGCCAAATTTTTGTTCAATTGAAACCGGAAAGTGGGTCAAGATTTGTTAACATAGTTACCTACATACATACATACAGTTGTGTGCAAAATAATAATAGTCAAGCTGGATTTACACAATCAAGATTTAAATGTGACTTAAGATTTCAGTTATAAACGTGCTAAAGCGCTTTCAAGCAATGTAAATAAAATAACCTTTACCCGCCCAAAGGCCTATTAAAAGGCCCTCTCCTATTCAATGAAGAGTCATTCTCTATCAGAATAGAGTTGCATTTGCTACACTTAGATGTATTTCCTACACTTTTGATTAAAATCCACTGGCAAATTCCTTTATATGGCTGGCGGCTAGAAAATAAGACTTAGACTCTGCTATTTATACGCAATGTACTTTAAGAAATTTGCGATTTTTTATATTAATTTAGAAATATGAATTGATTCGGTGGCCAGTACAAGCAGTTTTTATCCGTCTGCCTTGTTTTAGAAACTACTTACCATTCTAATACATACTGCTATTATTTTGCACACGGCTGTACATACTTAGTTACAGATAGTCCTAATATATTTAGCCCTTTGGATGTTAGAGTATTTTATGCCTAGCTGTCTGAGCTGAGTCATAACTCAATGAGAATTGAATTTCTCAATTAACCGTTTCTTTGTTCCAGGCTCACCTCAACCAGTACGACGCCTACGGCAATTACGATGACGACTTCGACGACTTCATGTGAACTTCATAGTCTGATACCGGATACCTGATTTCTGAAACCAACTTATAACGAAACTTGGCTTAGATATAGGAGCGACATTTATTTGTGTTGTATTATGTTTGTGTCCAGACTTCGATGGAAGTGATTTTTTTCTCGCAATATTTATTGTATTGTCTTGGAATTCGCTCTTGTAAGTTAGTCGATATTTTAGCTCACAATAAATTATAGTATTAATTATTTTTATCAGCTTGTATGCCTTATTTTTGGATGTCAGGTATCTAGATTGGGGAGCCATATAGCCTAACCTCTATATTATTTTACATATTGTAATATACAGTCGTTTCAGTCTACGGTTATGGTCCGATGTTATGTTATATAGATATTAAATTTTTTATTGTGATATTTTTTAGTTTCATTTGATGCCAAACCTAATTAAGTATAAAAATTTTCAAATAAAACTGGCTAAGTGCGTGCCAGATCAAGAACAATGAAGGGTTCTGTACCTTATCGGGATGATCAATTTATATGTTTAACTCTTTTGCAGGCCGTAGCTATATAGATACCTTTTCAGAAGAAAACCGGTCAAGTGTGAGACTGACTCGCGCACCGCGGGTTCTGTACAAATATTCACTTAACCACCTAACCTAATTGCCCAGTTAAATTTGCAAGCTATGGCATTGATAAAAATATTTTGGAAATTAATAAAAATAAGCTCGACTTATAAACTTGCTAAAGATATAAGGTTATAATTTTCTTATAATATTTACAGTTAGGTGCAAAAATGAGTCAATAAAACCTTAGTAGAATGTGAATAAGAAGATGACAATCAAATTTACATTTAAATGCCGTACGCACAATATTACTCCATGAATTCCGCTTCAAAACAGCCTAACAAAGGATTTACTTATCATAGGTATTTGGTTTTAGTGCTTTTTTTTTTCATAAATAAAATAAATATTACGGGCCAATTTACACAAATCGCTCTAGTCCCATGGTAAGCTCAATAAGGCTTGTGTTATGGGTACTAGACGACGATATATTTAATAGATATATTACTTATATACATAGAAAATCATCCAAGACTCAGGAACAAATATTTATTGCTCATCACACAAATATTTGCCCTTACCGGGATTTGAACCCAGGACCTCAGCTTCGCAGGCAACGTTACTCCCACTGAGCCAAACCGGTCGTTTTTAGTGCTTTTAAACCGAAAACTAAAATTTGACGTCAGTTATTTTTCCAAAAAAAACGACTACTGCGTCCCTGATTAGGGGTCGTTAATTAATTACGTAATGACTAGGCATCGGAAATTCGGATGCTTTTATACCTAAACTTCGGCCTCAGTACCTACACCGTGTAGATGTTGACTGGCATGGAGGCGGACTCTATTTAATTTTACGGACAATATTCCCGGGATTTAGCGGCATACTGAAAATAAGTATAACATCAATAGGTACATACGTATCAAGGTATTAAAACAACTATTTTAGTAGTTCCTGTTTAAAACAAAATAATAATTCACATGTGTTTCATTTAACTAATAGACATTTAACGTCATAACCTAAATAATTTAAAAAATACCTTTTCATGACGTTTTGTATAATACCGAGATCCCGGGAATTGAAAAATGTTAATATTATTTTTAAGAAGCAGACTCCATACTTGCTTAGCTTTTTCTGGGATTTTGCTAGTTGTACGTATAAAAGCATCCGAATTTCCGATGCCTAGTAATGACGATTTTGGCTATTTTTGACTCCCCCTACCCTTATTTCTTACTCGTAGTTGTTTTCCCCTACTTTTTTCTTCATCACACATTTCGACTTAAAAAATATTACGTAACATTGGCATTTACTCCCCCAAGATAAGGGTATGTATAGATTTTAAGAACTTCCCCTCTCCCTCGGGACCCTTACGTAAATGACTTACCCCGCTGAAGAAAAGAGGGTTATGATTTTTTTCTCCTCCGCTGATGAAGATGCCTTTCTTCGTACTACACTTGGGCTGGGCTTGGGTGATTATAATTATAGTTTATGGATAGTCTTATATAGTAAATAGTTCTCGAGACATAAGGCTGTTAGTCAGATAGCAATGGCAATTGCAAAATGCAGTAAACACTACGCGAAAAATCTATTATCGATAAAATATACCACGAAATATAATACGATGGTAAATATGAGCTAAATAATATAAACAAAAACTTAAATTTAAAACTTAAAATTAAATTTAAAACTAACCTATAAATTAAAAATGCACAGTAAGGTCGGGACCCCGAGGTAGGGTACCCAAGACACAAGCAGCATTCCCGCGCTGAATAGCAATAGCTAATCGTTGCGCGAGAAAGCTGCCCGCTCTTGGGTCGCCTGTCGCCTCCCGCAGGCGCTTGCTGAGGCACTTCAGCAATGTAAGAACCAATATGGTCAAAGCTGTTTTTACCTACCAATCTTTAGCAATGACATCTAGTGGTGAAGATAATAACTATAATAATTATCGTACTGTTTAATGAAGTAAATTTATGATGAAAAACACAGATAATAATTATGTTATTGACTATTACGTTGCTAGAAGTGACATCTAGTAGTGAAAAGCAAAACTCACTTATGGGCCGTTAAATGACGTTGCTATCAATCCCTTAGTAGTGACATCTAGTGGTGAAAAGCAAAACACACTTTTGAGCCGTTAGATGGCGTTAATATCAATCCGTTAGTAGTGACATCTAGCGGCGAAAAACAAACTCACTTATAAGCCGTTAGATGGCGTTGATATTAATCCAATAGTAATGACATCTAGTGGTGAAAAGCAAAACTCACTTATAGACCGTTAGATGGAGTTACTATTAATCAGTAGTGACATCTAGTGGTGAAAAGAATATCTACAAGGTTTCCCTATTAGCTGTTAGATGGCGTTAATATTTCGTGTTGCAAGTCAGTAGGCTATATGAATGATGTTTAATGATATTTTTGTCAGATTTTATTCTTGTAATTTAATTTAAATGTTATGTTATTAATTTGATAATGTTGAAACACCTCTTGTGCCTCGAACTTGCTAAATAGCAGTGCCCTGGGCTTATGTTTTGGAACCAACCTAAATACCTGTAAGACCTAATGTACCACATGATTATAATGCAATTCTGAGTCCAAAAATGGGATTTGTCATGGATTTATTAGAAAAGTAGGCGTGACACGCGTTTTAGCTATAATCACAGGCTACCTTATCATGCGAACAGCGCCCGTGTACCCGTCACAGTTGCCGCTGTATATTGAGCTCCTTGGTTTTGCAAATGAATGAGAGAAAAAGTGAATAATTACTTGTGCTGAATTGTGCTGTTCTGGGGTGTAAAAACACAAGCATAACGCAAAGCATATTAAACAGATTGCATTTGTTATCAAAGGTACATGTAAATATATATATATATTTTTAAACACGATCATTTCAAACTTATCTAGTCCAAACTCAACCTTATTTCGATTTCTTCGTGTCAATTTTAGTTAAGTAGTTTACTATGAGAAAGTACAAGATACATACTTCCCGAGTTGATTAAGATATCGATATGAATTGAATGTTTTCAAGTACATATTAGAATTATATACCAGAAAAACAGTTTAAAATTAGATTTTTTTATTTTAATCTCTGGTTTAAACCTATTCTAATAAGATATTTTATAAAAAAATGTGCAATAAGTATCTCCCGCTAGCGCCATCTATTATCAGATATGAAAGCAATGCAACTATCGGAGCGATTATTTCCGAAAATATTGACTTAGGTAAAAAGTTGTTTAACAACCTTCAAGTTATTTTAAAAGACCGGCGACCTGACGAAACATGAACCACAAGATTCTGTTTGTCCGCAGAGGCCCCTATCGTGGCGGCCAAAATAATGTGTATATGTATCTAAAGAGAGAATAAATGCGGCCGTCACGATTGTGGTAGGCTATCTATATAACATACCTATTGTCTCTTTCGGGCAACTTCCTTACTCCTTCCACAATATAATCTGCTTCGCTTTAGTCTGATGTTGTCAGGACTCAAGTCACCACCTGTAGAATTTAAAGTACCATAGCACCAATATCCCTCAGTGTCTCTAGCACCTGGCGGCTCTATTCTACACCTCATTAAGTCATTGTTAATTATTAACGTTATGTTGGAATATCGTCTCATTATCTCCATAAAGAGTATACAAGTTAGTTCAATTGGATCCACAGTACAGAATCCACAGTATATTATAAGCCACAGTACAGGCTCCAAGATACGACATTGATAATACTATCGATAGGATTATGGGGAAACCCCTCGTCAATAGGATCCTGGAAATTACAGATCCCAGGCCTCGGTTATCACTCCCCGACCGTAAATCGGAAGTAACAACCTGCCCAATATCTTGTTCATAGGATCCTGGAAATTACAGATCCCAGGCCTCGGTTTCCACTCCCCGACCGTAAATCGGAAGTGACAACCTACCCCATACGTTTGGTTCCAAGAGTTTCGTAACACCCCTGGCCTCGGTCCCTCTCTAAGCGGAACCTACCCAAACGAGACTGCACGAGACGATCTTCGTAACACCCTTGGCCTCGGTCCCTCTCTAAGCGGAACCTATCCAAACGTGTTATACTTAATTACACTGCATGAGACGATCTTCCCCAATCGTTAGCTAGGGGAAACATTTACACATGACAATTAGATACTTGAGCACCTAAAGAGCCAGTTAAGCTGCCTAGGTCTCCAAGTATTATACTTTAGTCTCTAAAAGTGCTTATCTAGGCACTTAGGGCTTATGCTAGGTACTTAGCTTTCGTATCTCGGGTTACAGGACACCAGGTACCAGGACACTTCACACACAATCACACCACTTGTAAACTGTGACTCTACTGCGACTCGACTTCAATATCTAAGCTAGTAAAAACCCACGCTCACCTTACCATATACAAAATAGAAGGGATAAAGTTGCCAGCGTACAACTTACATGTCTTACTAGCTGCGTCGTATCGTATTATTTCGCGTTCGTCGCGACAGCCCCCTTTATTATTTATAATTTATCGACAAAACCAGTAGTGGTTCATAAAAGACGCTAGTAAAATGTCTGTTACCTACATAAAGATAAGGACAGACGGACGAGTCGAATCTATACCTCAAAGAGTTCAGTTTTTACCATTCTGATGATTTGATACATTGTCACCCGAAGGACTAATATCTAATAATGTCTCGTGTGAGTAAAATGAAATCACCAAGTCGCGTGGATTTGTCAAAATTAAACTTTAACAGCAGCACAATAACAAATAAGTTTAATTTAATTTATATTCTCCATGCCTGTAACGATACGAGGAACGTCAATCACGACGCCGCGCCGGCCAATACTTTGGAAAGAACCAACTATGATAGGACAGACAAAACCGAGGTAACACTACTTACACACACACGCAGACGTCTCCGCTGGCAGAGAGAGGATTCTGTTAAAATATCTAGATTTTAATGGAATTTTTAGGTTGCCCTACCAACAGACGGTCCCACACATAGCTACTATAATATTGTAGGCTAGGTGCAATAAGGAAAACTGAACCTTTTTAATTCTTATTGTCATTGTGACAAGAGCGAAAAAGGTACGTGTTTAAATGTTCCATACCACTACACTATGCTGCCCTGAGCGCCCGCGCGCGTCATCACTTGGTGCTGAGTATGCTGCGGCACCCTACCGTCTTGCACACCCACGACGGTAACAGCAGACATTCTGCCGTACAAGTTCAAATTACATGACATGATGACTTATATCCCTGCAGGGGATTTTCCATATCCTTTGAACAATTGATTCCACGGCTCATTCATTTTCAAACCAAATCTCCAGAATCGCTGCTACAGAAGCCAAGAAATAGCTGCTTATTTCTATAAGCAAGAGCTAAACACCTTCCACCGAGTAGACTTGCAACAGTCGCAGCCTCTGAAACGGTCGTAAAAAGTGTTAAACAGTGCGATTAACTAAAATCAGATAAAACTGCGAGTTCTTTTAATTTCTCAACCTATTGTGGGCGATCGCTTTTAAAAGTGTAACAAGGTGAGCGGTGAGAATCTAATAAGTGTGAGTCAGATTCGGACACAGACGATTCCGTAGCAGCAATAATACATTATGCTTTCATTCCGCCAACTCACAAAGTGCAAACTGGTCTGTAACTTTACATGTGCTTGTATGCTGTAAGAAGCTTTTTGACAAGTTTCATGATTCTAACAAAAATAGAAAATTAGCTGTTGAATGTGTGGACTGTATTGGACTACTTCTTTCTTGATTTAAAATAAAATACTTATTTCTTCATAGTAAGTATTTGCTAATTAGCCATAATCAGCTAATAGCCGCAAGAGAGTAGAGTAGATGACTGAGCGTAGAAGACTGACTGTGGCTATCGAAATGGCCACTTATTATTCCCACATACTAGGGCCTGAATTAGCGGCTTATCGGCTGATGCAGGCGAATTAATAAATGCGACAAAAGATATTCTTTATTCATCATGTTTTACAATAGAATGATATACACAGTTATATTAATTTCTTAATACTATAAAACAACATAACACGTATTTTATAAAACAGGGTAAAAAATATATGACACAGAGTAGTAAATGAAATAAAATAATTATGATTAAAAATAGCGAAATAATATTGATTTATCTCTTATAACTAAGTTCACACAATTAATCATTTCCTAATCCTAGTTATTTCCCACAATATCCCCCGCGTGTGCAAACACCATTCTCTTGGTTTCTAGGAAATAACAATGAGTCTGGAGGCTGGACGACGGATGGATCCCGCTGCTGTGCGTACTTCAGTGACTTGGACTTTGCCGTCTGGACCTGGGTAGACTTTAACTACCTCACCTCTTGGCCAGGTACCTCTGGGCATTGTACTGTCCATTATGAGCACTATGTCGCCTTCTTTCACGTTGTCGTGGGCGCTATTGGATCTAGCTCTCAGCGACGGGCGGTATTCTTTGATCCATCTTTGCCAAAAATGATCGGCTAGTCGCTGCGCTGTTTTCCATGAGCTTGAAGTAAGAACGATGTCGGAAAATGAGCCGAATGGTGACATGGCATTAGAGCGGCCGATAAGAAAATGGTTCGGTGTGAGAGCTTCTTTTTCCTCGTTTAGCATAACCGGCGTAAGAGGTCGCGAGTTAATTACGTGCTCGGCCTCTAAAAGCAGGGTGTGAAGCACTTCTTCGTGGGGGTGCTTTTCATTAAGGGTAGCTCGTAGGGCGGTTTTTACTGAGCCTACGAGCCTCTCCCATGCGCCGCCGGCGGAAGGCTTACCTGGTGGGATCTTCTTCCAAATAATCTGACGCTGCCTAGCGTATTCTAGCAGATCACTGGTTGCGCTATTCATGGCGTCACTGATCTCACGTTCGCTTCCATAAAAGTTTGTAGCGTTGTCCGAAAAAATGATTGATGGAGTGCCACGTCGCGCCATCATTCTTCTGAGTGACATGATCATAGCCGAACCAGATAAGGAGTTCACTAGCTCAAGATGTACGGCCCTTGTGGTTAGGCACGTATACAGGACTCCCCATCGCTTCTCGTGTCTTCGTCCGACTGTGATAGTCATAGGCCCGAATAAATCGCACCATCGACACGACACCATTGGCATCTGTTGCTTATAAATCTCAGAGCACCTCGCAATCCTATCACGTAAAAATGTTGGTTTATCTCGTTCATCACAGTGGAGTGGTTACCGTGATTGAACATAGCGTGATAGTGAGCGATCAGGAGGCGAGTGAAGTCTTCTTTGGCGTGAAGTATCGGCGTGGCTTTTTCTCTGTCGATTCTCCCGTCCAGCAGTAGAGTTCCGTGGCGGTCCATCTTCACGGCGAGCTTGCTGAGTGCAGACTTCTTGGGTATTTGTCGTCCAGCCTCGATGAGTTTCATTTCCTCGTCGAAATATGCCCGTTGACTGTGTTGAATATTTAATAACTCGGCCATTTTCAAGTGGTTATTGTTCATTTCAGTTTCTATTTTTCTATTAAGCATTTTGGACTTAAAAACCTCAGCAGCTAGTAGGGTGGTAGCAGTAGCCCTAATTAAACGCGTGTATTTCGAAAAACGTTCTATCTTAGGTAAATACGAAAAGGACTTAAGCGGCCTATCTACAGTAACGGCGGTTACGACCTTTTTCGCGCTACGCTCCTCTCCCGTGGTGGGAATTGGATTCTTATTTGATTTGTCAACCGACCAATCAGACTCATTTTCACGGATAAATTCAGGGCCGTGAAACCATCTATGGTTTTTATTGAATTTTAATGGGATAGCCTTCGTGGCATCGTCGGCCACGTTTGAGGCGCTCGGAACCCATCTCCATTCCGTGGGTTTCGAACTATCCTCGATTTCTGCCAGACGGAATGCCACGAAACTCTTGTATGAGCGCGGGTCTGATTTTATCCATGCTAAAACCGTACGTGAGTCTGACCAATAATGGCAACTATCTATTTCGTAACTAGTCTGTTCCTTTACTGATTTAGCTAACCTACAGCCTAGGACACAGCTTTGCAATTCGAGTCTTGGAATTGACACTATACGGAGGGGGCTCGCGCGCGCCTTAGCCGCTACTAATCGTGATGTTTTACCTATCGGGCTGTCACTCACAAAATAGACAGCCGCCGCGTAAATTTTCTCACTAGCGTCGCAAAAAATGTGTAACGAGCCCTTCCTATTACTCGCGGGTACATAGCGATCCAATTCTAACTCTTTTAATTGTTGTATATTTTGTATGAAACTTCCACGCGGGTACTGATTCATCCAATATCGTATCGTCCCAGCCTATGCCTGTTCGCCAGGTATCCTGTATGAGGATCTTGCCTAAAGCCGATATGGGTGAAATGTATCCTAGAGGATCGAAGACGGCCATAACGCTACTCGTGACCTGCCTTTTCGTAGGTAACTTTTTACCCTCCAGGACCTCCCGCGGGGTGTTACGCAGATTTACGTTGAACCCTAGCGTGTCACGTTCGTGATTCCATATTAAACCAAGGGTTCTTTCCGCGTTATTACCTCCTATAACCGTTTCCGATCGCGAACTTTTATCCTTGATATCCGATAACACATATGGATGACTCGAAGCGAAACCTTTCAGTTCGAAAGAGGCTTTACTGTTCAACTCTATTATGTCATTTACGACCTTTTTTGCCTCGACTTCGTTTTCATCCATAGCTATCAGAAAATCGTCCATATACGCGTTTTTTACCGTGTATTCGGCGGCTATGAGGTACCTATCCCGGTGATAGTCAGCGTTCCTATTTTTAACATATAGGGCAGTACAGGGCGATGAAACGGACCCAAAACAGAGCCTTTTCATTCTGAATTCAGTCGGTTCACACTGCCCGTCTCCCTCCCTCCATAGGAAACGTAGACTAACCCTGTCCTCCTCTAAAACCTCTATTTGTAAAAACATCTCGCGGATGTCGGCTATTACGGCGATTTTACCTTCGCGAAATCTCAATAACACACCGAAAAGAGATTGAAGCAGGTCCGGACCTGGTAATAGTGCGTCATTTAAGCATTTATTGAATGACCTACTAGCCGCGTCGAAAACTAGACGCATAGAACCTTTCTGCGCGTGAAAAACCGGAAAATGCGGTAAATACCATGACCTTAACGAATCTATTGGCACGGGCGATTCCATTCTCTCGGCGTAACCTTTCTCGAGTAATTTATTTATCTGTTTCGTATATTCAGATTTTAGTTGCACATCTTTGTTTAATTTATTTTCGAGAGTGTAATCGTTTTAGCGCCTGCGATTTGTTGTTCGGCAAAGTTTCGTCATCGGATTTCCATAACAAACCGGCACGATACCTATCTTCGTTTTCCAATTTTTCGCAAGTCGAATTTAACTTTTCTAACGCACGTTGTTCTGGATCGGATTTAGGAGGGCGATTTCCTACTCCTAACGATTCGATACTAAAATGCTCTTTTATCAAGTCGGCTATCTCATTTTCGGTAGTTTTAGCGGGACGCAAATGATTTACTATGAAAGCACGGCCACTAGGTACGTCGTGGCTACCGTGGAGCGACCATCCTAACTTTGTCAGAGATGCAACGGGGAGGCCTTTGTCTCCGCTTAAAATGCGGCGAGGCACTAAAAGATCCCAGTGATCCTGACCTATAATCATTGTAGGTGACGTTTGCTCATAACATAGCTCATCTTCGATATCGTGTAAATGTTCGCATTTTCTTACCAAATCGCGAGATACCGCCTGAGTAGCGAGATTTAATTTATCTATTGTGTACGCGGACATTTTTATTAAATTCCTACTGCATGCTCCACGGATATTGAAACTAATTTTGCACGACTCTTTTTCCGACACTATGTTACCGCCGACACCCTCAATCGATAGGGTCTCTGCGTTACCACGAGGCGATACCAAATCAGCTACATGCCTCTCAATTAGCGAAATTGAACTGCCATCGTCTAAAAGAGCTGTAGTCTGTACAGACCCTAAGGGCCCTGACAACTCTACCGGAATTATTTTCAGGTAGGTGTCTGCACTACGTACATGATTTACTAACCCGGTATTATTTTTTCGCGATGGAGTCGTGTTAAGCATCAATCCGTGTAACATTTTATGATGACCTGATTCGCACTGATTAAAACCGCAAGGTACGTATTTACACTTTACGGGACGCCTATGGTTAGATTCCAGGCACCTAAAACACAGTTTATGTGTTCTGACCGTTTCCCATCTTTTTTCTATAGTTAAGCTAGCGAAATCAGCGCATTTGCTTAAAATATGATTTCCGCTACAAATTATGCACTTAATAGTCGCGGTGGGGGGGGAAATCGGTTCGCTCGTCCTGGTTTCTACCATACGCGGTTTTTGGGGGTTTTTTTTATTAATAGGCGCATTATTCCTATTTTTCTGCGTTTTAACGTTTACTTGAGCTACCGTTCGCGGGATAAAATCATCGCAATCAGAATCTGATGACTCGTAATTATGGCCTGAGGCGTGCGATCGAGACGGCTGACGCGCTCTCGCTTCTCCGCCGCGCATGCGCGGTGGTGAATCGCAAGCGGTTTCCGATATAAAATTTATCGAGGACCGAACTCGTTGACGACCGTGAGTTTTTCGGGTAGCTACACTTATCTCATTTAAAAACTGAGACATGGCTACTAAACCCGGCGTCCCCTTGTTCGAAGCCCTATATTTATTCCATTCATATCGCATGATCAGATTCAGTTTGTCAACGATTTTATTCACTAACTCGGGCGAATAGAGAAATTCGTCTTGGTGGAGCGCTTTTATGGTGGAAACTACGTTAGCTACGGTTCCCGCGAAAGTGGTTATATTACTGTTATCTTCCGCTAAGCGTTGCATTTTTTTTACGTTATGTATCTCCGCCAAGACTATTTCCTCCGGGTTACCGAAATGCCTCTCTAACGCTTCGATTATATCTAACGGATCCGACACGGTGTACATGATAGATTTTACGGCTATTTTCGCTTCTCCGCGTAAAGCCCTACGTAATCTACCTATGTTACTGATATTGGAAAATAGAGGCGCGCTGTCCGTAAATTCCGATCGAAATGCTATCCACTCGGCGATATTGCCACCGAAAGGAGTTAATTCTGGCACGTGTCTTTGAATAACTGGCGTGCTCTTACTACGATTAACTGCCTCTACCACTTGACTGGATAACAGCTCGAAATCCCTATTTTCGAAACTCGTATGCGGTACGTTCATAGGCGCGAGATTTGACTCTATTTCCTGCACCGGATGGTACAGACTCTGTCTTTGCTGTTCTACCCATCCTAACACACGCGCGTTTCTAGGCACTGTCTGATCGAACGTGGGCACTGAATTGTTGGACGCTTCCATCCTAGCAATTTCCAACCTACTTTTAGCCGCGATCGACCTACATCTAGCCTGCTCTAATTCTGCGTTATGAAAATCTAATTCGGCAATCAAAACGGAAAGCTGCTGATTTACATTAACAATTGGCGCGTTTACCACAGTACCCGACGCACTCCTACTATGACGGCCTACGGGGTCTTGAGCTAACGGCGGGTTTGCGGTCGGTGGCGCGGCACCGTTGGAATGAATAATGTTCGCGGGATGTGTCGATTCGTTCCCTAGGTGGCTACTACTACCAATCCTACTCTCTCCCGGTTCCCTGCTCCATGTATTAGTTTCCTCACTTGTTGTCTGACCGGACGGTGGCGTTTCTTCATATGTGCGCGAACGCGTCTGACGCACGATACGACCTACCTCTTCGTTGGTCGACATTTTACACACACACACACGGGGAATGGGGGGAAACACAACCTAACACCTAATTGCCCTACGCGAGCGCTACCGGCACTTGACGCTCAAGCAACGCCCGGGGACCTAAATCCATACGTCTTCTTTCTTCTTTCTTCCAGTGATAATACTCACTCAGGGGTGCTGCGCAATCCGTGTTAACAGAGAGCGAGCGTCTGGACCATGCCAGAGTAAAAGGCGAATCGTTTAGAGGGTCGCCGTATGAAGGAACAGAAACCGAAGCTTCATAAGTTCCCCGGAGTCGAGACTAGCCCGAACCCCGTCAAGAGACAAAAGCCCGAGGGCTACAAGAGGCAAAAATGATGCACGCCGCACGGGGGGAAGCTGGTGGCTTCACAGTATGGTGCACGACGTACAGGCTCTTGCTGACTCGTTGAAACGGGAAATGCTTCGATCTTCTATTTATCTTGCGCACCTCTGCTTCATTGATCCGGCTCTCGAAGTACCATTGTTGAATGTGTGGACTGTATTGGACTACTTCTTTCTTGATTTAAAATAAAATACTTATTTCTTCATAGTAAGTATTTGCTAATTAGCCATAATCAGCTAATAGCCGCAAGAGAGTAGAGTAGATGACTGAGTGTAGAAGACTGACTGTGGCTATCGAAATGGCCACTTATTATTCCCACATACTAGGGCCTGAATTAGCGGCTTATCGGCTGATGCAGGCGAATTAATAAATGCGACAAAAGATATTCTTTATTCATCATGTTTTAAAATAGAATGATATACACAGTTATATTAATTTCTTAATACTATAAAACAACATAACACGTATTTTATAAAACAGGGTAAAAAATATATGACACAGAGTAGTAAATGAAATAAAATAATTATGATTAAAAATAGCGAAATAATATTGATTTATCTCTTATAACTAAGTTCACACAATTAATCATTTCCTAATCCTAGTTATTTCCCACATTAGCTATGGGTTGATATTGGTGATAATGAAGTAACCGCAGTGAGTTTTCATGTCGTAGACGCTTCCTATATTAATGGTAGCAAACAGGTGAGTGAATTCTAATTACCTATCTATGTATTAATTATTTTTTCACTTCTCCTGCTCAAAAAGTACGTCATATTAGCTTCGCGAAGCGAGACTAATATAGTACATTTAGCCCCTAGGGTTTAAAAGAAAGCCATATAATCCCATACAAATTTCTATGCCACTGAAAAAAAAAACTTGCGTTCAGCTACATTCTCCTTACGAATATTTTATATATTGGCCGAACTTTCTGATAGACTTGCTCAAACTGTACTTTTAGTTTTTCATGAGGTACACAATTTTAATGTTAAGTATTTTTTATTTTCTCGCAGTCGAAGTGAAAAGCAGAGTGTTTAACACGTGGCTAGAAGCCATTATGACACTCAGACACTTCGTGTCATAATGGCTTATTTTAGCCCCTTGTCAAACAATCTACTATTTTCTAACCTAGCTTCTGCAAACTTTACTGTTGCAAATCTAACTAAAGCAGGTTTAGTTTAGGAAGATTTCGTTTTGTAAGTGTTAGGTTAGCAAGAGTTATGTTAGTAAGAGTTAGTTAAGTTGGCAAGAAATAGGTTAGCTCGAGTTAGGTAAACTAAATAACTGTCTCTACAACTGGATGTACAGTTGCGGAGAAAAGTAACCCTTCAGCTACTCTTACGTACATGCACATTGCAGGCTGCATACTCTTTGCCCAAGCTTAACCCATTTCTTGTAACTATTCCTATTATTTCAATATTCTATCATTATAACCTAAAGCGGTATATATACACCGCCTTTCTCATTCCCTCCCTTTCTGTATACACTCTGTCGCGTGTTTAGCCATTTAACTAATAAACGAATTCCGACTATTATATAAGATTCCATCCCGTCATGTATAAGAGATCATCACTCATGCTGTAAGAAGCGAATGCAATCTCATTCAATCTGCTTCCCATCTTTCCTGACCTCAAAACTCAACGAAACTGAGGGGCTACTCTGAAATGCGATATTCGAAGCGATCCCTCTCGCTCTCATATTAAACTGTGTTTGAGTGAGCGAGATGGCGCGATACGAACTTCGAATATCGAATTTCAAAGTAGCGCCTCTGATCTTATATACGTATTCCTAAGGTCTAAAATTATATATAAAACAAAACGGACTTATTATGTTCTTCCCTTGACCTCTTCCCATTTTGACCTCAGCTTCAAAAGGTGATAAATGGTTCTCCTCAATAGTCCGGTAGCTTTGTTTAATGATTGAAAAGGTTTTGCTAAGTGATCTGCAGCCGTTTACAATAAAGGTTGATATTGACCTAAAAAGCATTCAATTATAGGAACTTTACCTACGATTATGACTTGGTTTGCTGTGGGTTTTTTTAATGACCTTTTTGAAAGTTCATTAATTATGATTAGGTAGACATTATTTCACGTAACTAAAAATATGAAATAGATATTTTGTCGACCACAAACCAAATGGTGAGACACGGTGAACGACTGGACGAAATGGTGGGGAGGTCTTTAACTGTAAAGAAGTCCATGCATAATATTATATTTTAAACTCAAACTATCATTTCTTTTAAAAAATTGAATTTTTTAAGGCTTTTTTTACTTATTTGAACTTTCATTGCCATGCTAATCCGCACTTTACTATACATATACGAGTATTGCATTACTATATTATTTACTAAAATTATCAATTCAGAAAGCATCTTTGTCTGTCTGTTACCTTTTCAGATTTTAACCGCTGAACCGTAAATACATGCAATGTTATATGAGTATAGAGTAGGGTAGGACACATCATAGTTTTTATACCGAAAATTATCCTTTAAGAGGGTGAAAAGAGGGATAAAATGTGTATGGAGATTTAATCATTAAACAGTATGTTACTCAGTGTTCGGTTACGCGAGCGAAGCCACAAGTAAAAGCTAGTAGTAAATAACAGAGGCGTGGCGTCAGGAAAATTACAAGGGCAGCCGAAGTGTATTAATTTACTCATATTTAAAGAAAAAGGTGGTTATAAGCCTTTCCTTGGGCAATCCGGTGGGAATCGACTTATATGGATGCTACGCTTACTTATTTACCAGTGGGTAAATAAGTAAGTAACTTAGCAACATTAGAAAACAAATATAAGATCTATGAACAAGCTTTCGAGCTCATCACACAAATATTTAGCCTTGCCGGTTTCCAAACCTAGAATAGGTATAATTACTAGCTTCGTAGACAGCTCCGTTACCATTGAGCTAACCACTTTGTACAAAGACTATGCACAATGCAGTAACAATATCATGTAAATATGTTTTACCCCCGCTAATTTTAAACTTCGAACAAATCAACTAAGTGTCATTAAATAATCACAAATAAAACATCATTTTTGCGTAACTGACGAGCATTATTTCTGAATGATTGTTGTAATTATGATTTGGAGTGACACCGTGACGCAACACAATTGACCTACAATTACCCCAATATTGTAACTAAAAACGAGTCAACTTTTTTACTCACTTGTACTCTAATGCGTACTTTGTACACTTGTGAACTTATGACCCGACATTGAGACGGCCTACGCAGCAATTTGATAGGCTATTCAAATGTGAAATATTTCACATAAACGGACGAATGGCTCGCAATATAAGTACAGTGTTTGTTTAGTTCATCTTCGTGTACAAAGATCAAAGAGTATAATGCGGGGTGTAATGCGGTAGAAGCGATATCCGCTATTAACTAATCCTAAAATAGCGACATGAACCTATAATTGTTAAGATGCGCATGCGACCTACTAATTTCATAAAGGTGCGTTAGTTATGCATAGGAGTATTTGAAAACAATGAGTAAGATACTGTATGATGATCTCAGTACCTATACAAAAAGTGACCGTTCGTTGGACAAGTCTGTAGGACCTCTGAGAGGGACCTATGTGCGGTCTCGGAGTTGATATGATAATAGATAATGATCAGAGGATTATATAACTGTCAAAAGTCCATACTTCTGAGTAACGATAATTTCTGCGAAAATTGTTTCTAAATATGTTATTTCAAGCGTATAAAAATAGCACGTTTTATTCCATTAAGAGCACGCGGGCACGTTGGTCGTGTTTTTCAGTGCAATAATTATATGTACATTGTCTTAATGTTTATTTTGTGTCATTATATCATAGGCCACTCCAACGATGCAATCTGCGAGCTACGTCGGTTACTTTGGTTCTTCTGCGGATATCCTCATTTCTGATTCTATCACGCAGAGAAACTCAGAGCAAGCCCTTTCGATTGCACGCTTCGTGACTCTGAGCCGCCTGAAGAATGTTGAAGTGGCAATGTAGCCCAGATCGCCGTTGGAGCGGTAAAGTCCTGGAGTGGCGACCACGCATAGGAAAGCGCAGCGTGGGACGGCCCCCAACTAGGCAGATGGATGACCTCGTGAGGGTCGCGGGGAGTCCGTGGATGCGGTCTGCGCACCCTTTGGCGAACTATAGGGAGGGCCTATGTTCAGCAGTGGACGTCCGTGGCTGATAGGTAGATAGATATGATAGGCAGTATTATCCTGCCAGACTATGAATAATCTTTGCCATACTTGTGTATGGCAAAGATTATTCATAGTTACACACTTAGCGTTACTTGTAACTTGTGTGGGCTTCGCAACACTCCAAAATGTTTACGATCACCACCACACTATTAAGACATCTGCCACGTACGGGTCAGATAAGTGTGTCCTGTACTGCGCAATTTATTAACATAATTTGTATGTATTCGCAATCAATATACACCCCTACGTTAACCGCGTTCCGTGAAAAAAAACTAGGACCGGTAACGTACGTGTAGAGTAGATAGAGTGGGAGGAAAACATCATCATATACCTACGAGTCCTAACTGTTATAAAAAAGTAAAAAAATAATGTCTGTAAAACGAAGATATTTCCATGAATATAAGTGAAACGGGCGATGAAAGGTCACTAATCGAGTTTATTTTCTAAATGTAGATATGTATTGTATGTAGGTTTTGGTGGCTATATCGTGTTAAAACGGCTAGAAGGATTGCAACCAGTCTTAGACAAGGATAGCTTGGACATCCAAGAAAGATTATACAAAGAAGCGAACGAAGTTTGAAGCACCTTATACTAAGTTAACTATAAACATAATAACATGGTCACGGAAGGTCGGTATTTTGGGATCTTGAGTCTTTAACATTTGAAAATGAATTTGCGCATCCCGCCCAGCCAGGGGACCGGGACGGATGAGTCGGACTCGATAGATGGGCCAAGGGCCGAATAAGCCACTAAACTCATGTGCCAGCGACTTTTTTCCGTCTGCCGACCGTCACTGATGCCGTGGTTTTTATCATAATGGAAACCATCCATATTATTTATTACATATGTATAATAGAGACTAATTTCAATTTATTTGTGGTTATGGCGCAAATTGATAAACTGTCGAACTTCATGTAGGAGAAGTTCTGTCCAAACCAAAAGGTGTCACATTCCAATGTTCCATCAAACGTCGCCGATATATCATGTTAGTGCTTAAGTTCGTTTGTCATAATCTTGTGATCCAAGTGCGTTATGCTACTGCAACGGGGAACCCTAAAACGTGACATGACGTGAAGACACATTTATACCACAATCAGTTCGATGCCGAACGTTTGTTTGTACCTAACAAGCTTACGTCACGGTTTATTATAGCACCGCGCCACTTTTACCGGATACCTATTTACTCTGCTTATGGAAAATTAATGCTTGGAGTTGTTTGAAGATCGTATTTGGAAAGCTCTTGTTGCGTCCGCTGGAATAAGATAATAAGGGGTTTCCGTAACTTTCTTGGATATGTCCATAAGCGGTCTTCACGGTAATAACAAAAAATCGTGTATATTCAATGAAAAAAAAAACTAAATTAAATATTGGGGTGCAGTTCTGCGGTTTCCCCGTCATCGAGCTCGTCTTTGATAGTATTATTAATATAGTCCAAACCTCAAGACCTGTTTACACTTTATTCCCTTAAAGACCTAATAATGAAAAAATTCCAAGACTCCGACTGGATTAGAACCGGGCCTTGTGCCTTGCCGGGTCGCAGGCTTTGAGCTATAGAGTCCAGTCAGCTTGTCTGCGAATTTTGTCACTATTTTTCATTTTGCATTTTAACTGGCTTTTCTGCCGTCAGCGCCATTGGTGAGCATTTGTGGAACTAAATTTTCACCCTAACGGAGCAAAGTTTACAGTTGCCACATGTTAGCTAGTACTGTAAACCTTGAATTTCGATGAAAATCCTAATTTTTTTAACATCACAATCAATCATGGTAAAAACATTGCGATCACGATTTTCCTAGAAATTCACTGTTTACCATTTCATTAGTGATAAGTGCGACTTCTTACATTTCCTAATTGCGTTTAGTAGCAAATGTATGAACTCGTACCAATCACTAATCAAAGTGCAACAGAAGGACACGAAAGGAACACGTCGACGCGACAAACCTCACACTGCACTTGCACGCCGACGTCTCTTCCGGCGGGGACGCCCACCACGGAACCACTAGTTAACCACAAGTCCGATAGAATCAAGCATAGGTCGACCAACATACCTACATACAGACTGACATAGATAAAAATTATGTTTAAACTAGGTACACTATAGCTGTTCTAGGCGCCCGCGCGCGAAAATCCCCTCGCGTTAGGTGCCGAGGATGTCGTGGCATCCTACCGCCTCGCACACCGACGACGGTTACAGCAAACATGCTACCGTTTAAGCTCGAATAATGACAAAGATGGCTGCACAATAAATACCTAATGTCCCAGATTTATCGCACGCACTATGTACATTCGATCTAAATCTTTATCACCGCCCGTGATGTGTACGCAGTTTTACGTCTGCCCTTGGCCAGAA
Organism: Hedya salicella; assembly: GCA_905404275.2. NCBI lineage: Eukaryota > Metazoa > Arthropoda > Insecta > Lepidoptera > Tortricidae > Hedya > Hedya salicella. Next base: position 18,927,161 of record FR990112.1, read on the forward strand.
AGTTCAATTTTTTGACCGCCTAGCAGGCGGAAAATGCTTTTTACGGGTGACGTAAAATAACTTGCACCCTGAACTACAGGACTGTATCGAAGTCATTATTAAAGAGAGAGTTAAAACTGGGTTCTAGAGCTTTTATTTGCTAGTCGGCGTGGCACGGGTCAATTACATAATACACAGCAGTGTTGGCGATAAATAATTATAATTCAGTCTTACTAAAAGTCACATTTCGTACAATTAAATTAATAATATCAACCTACTCCAACGTCTTTATCGATCGGAGGCCATTGTAGTAAAAGGCAGAGATAATCTACAATTACACAACAGGCAACCGTTGTACGTAAACTTTACTAGAGTAAAACGTTTCAGGGATATATACACACTCTATTTGTAAGTCCTTTTGTGTCACAATAGGTAAACTATTGCCGCCGGAGAGCTTAATTAAAAAAAGAAATGTCTCAGAGCGGAAGACCACAATGGCGGGCGGTTGCACAACGTTTTGTTCGTCGTTATTTGCACTTCCTAGATATGTATCTGTCCGTCTGTCTCACTTACTGTTGCGTAACCGTCCATTTGTGGATGCGCTTATTGAGGATAGACTTAATGATGGTTTTAATACTTAGGAACTGTTGAAAGAGTGTTGTCATAGGAAGCGTTAAGCTGTCTTCCTATTTCAGCAGAGCTGCTTTCTTATTCTCAAACTAGAAGGTGCTTAGAGGTTCGGACGTGGAAGAGAAAAAAGCCATAAACCTAATTATTACTTCAGCGTAGTCGGGTAGAAAATATCCCATAACCATTTGTGGATACCCAGCTACTTGTGTACCAAAAATAGTTGAAATCCGTTTAGCCGTTTTAGCGTGATGAAGCCACAACGACACATACAAACATTTTTCGATTCAGTGACTCCAAATAGCCGATACGATCTTTTTTTTAAATATTTTCAGTTAAAGATACTTTTTACCCGAGTACGCTGAAAACAAATAGGGGTAATGACTTTTCTCCTTAGCGAACGAAGTTATACCAAGCCAAGCAACGGGCGTTCAAAACATAAAAAGCGTTATAGTTAATAGCTATTCTGTAATGTATCGAGTCTTAAGAGTTGTTGGAAGCGTTACATACGGACAGTTAATTGTACACTATAATAATATGAATGTAGATACATTGAGCTACTTCTTCAAGGATGCTAAACAGAGACCTTGCTCCGCTGATATCGATCGCATCACACGAGCTCAATAATTTGAAACTAATTATTACAAAATAGAAAAATAGAGCGATACAATATAACAATGGGTTTCAAAACGAGTGTAAAGGCTTGCTCACACGGACTGAGGTCCGTTCACACGGAGCTGGAGCTAATACATCGGAGGTGACAACATTGCAGGCAGAGCAACGGATCATGTGCAGGTGTCATAGACAAGTAAAATATGTAAACACGCATTTTTTTTTCATATATTTATTTGGAGAACCAACAGCTTGACATAAGTTAAATAAAATGAAGATAGAAAATGAAAAGCCAATTACAGGAACTCACGGACAGAAGCAGTATAACTGAACTTAAACAACCCATGCTAAGATATTATCAAACTACTACTCGTACGACTACACATGAATAATTTCGAATTACAACGGTTCAATACATTGATTTACAGTGAATGAGTCTGTGTACAGTAATAGAGTATACAGTAAACGACGTTAGTCCTATTTTAATGGTCAAAGCTCAACCGACGATTTTGCCATAGTCAAAAAGTCAAGGTTTTAAGTTTAAGCCATTGTACAGTTCTTCTACGGTTCTATATTTAATAAATTTGTCTCCTTTAGTTTTATATAAACCAATTCACCGTATCGGAAGAAAATATCGGAAAGCAGTAAATGTCGATTCCCTTAACAGCACAGGTAAAAGTAACACACTGTACTTGACATGTTCGATGTCGTCGGTAGGTACAAATCGTTATTTGTTTGTTCAAATCTTAACCTCCCACACGGATTCTGAGGGGGGATTTTAACCGTATTGAAAAATATGGTAAAGCCCGAGTCGAACCTGCGCTCTCAGGGTTCGCACCATACAGTTATATAAGTTATATATTTATGTGAAAGCATGTTAGGTTCTGGGTATAAGAAATCTCTGTTCCTAGCGCCCGACTCACACTAAGCTTGATCTTATTACATAAAAAGAAAGAAATAAACATTTATTCGGAGGCATACAAACGATAAGCAAAATATGAAATGAAAAAAATGAAAAGATAATTAACTATTTAAGGTATTCTATCTCGAAAGCCAGAGCTGGTCTTCCGGTAAGACCTTAGGCGCCGCCACGGAGAGATGTACGCACGACTGCATTTTTATCTTTAATGTTGCTGTGTTAAGGAAGTGTCGAGCAACAAGCTTGCATTATAATTAATTTCACATTACTACGTTTTTATTATCGATTAAACACGACATTTGAAAAAAGACAGCATAGGAGAGAGGTAATTTTCTCTACAACTGCCATTAGGACATCCATCATCTTAAGCCACAAACAAATGACGAGTACTGTTGAAGTAAGTTCTAAGGCCTCACCCTCTACGAGCGAAGTGCCCCGTAAACTCCCACTTCAGTTTGGCTTCTCTTAAATGGGTGCGTTTCCTGTACATTCACGTGCAGCGGGCGATCTGCCAGACTCAGCGCTGCTCTATGAATATACAGGAAGCGACATCCGGAGCCAAGCCCTCGCACCGGCCTCGCGCTCAACGGAACGGACGCTCTTCGGGTTATGTCAATTGCATTGACATTCCTGCGGATCTTCAGATGCATTTAAGCGTAGGGTGAAAATAGTGTCGAAAAGGATATATCGGCAGACATCGTCCTTAGCAGAGATCCATTGGCATTGGTATAAAGCACGCAGAAGAAGCAATTCTTCTACTTTATGTTCCTTCACTATCTCAGGTCTTAGCGACTATCTATGTAAATGTAAATATGTGCATTTAGAAGTTTTACACATATAAATAGATATGTTATTATAGTTTACTATACTTATATTAGTTTCTCCGTGCCTCCAGTTTTCAACCAATCCCTTTCCATTCTTAATACATGATGTTATTCTTATGCCACTCTGCTTACGGGATCCTAAAAAGGAAGATAACTCGTTGAAACACTTTCTACGTAAGTATCTTAAGATTCTTTACGGCTCGTGGGAAAACAGCTATGTAACATTTTAGAAAAATTAAAATTTTGACGAAAAAGTTTTAATTTCCATGGATTTTTCAGTTCCAATTGAAGTTTCGGGCCACAAATCAGATGTTTTTCTAACGCAATAAGAGTTTTGAATAACATTGTGTTTTAAGAGTAAAATAATATGGAGATTCTCTTAAAACATATTGAGTATTCGTTCACAATTGGCGAAGATAAATAGGACTTATAAAATGTTTTACAAATAATTACAATTCAATTCAGAACCACCTCCTTTAATTGAAATCAAAACTCCCACGATAAGGTTCACACGTGATCATCACACACCTTTCAATTAAAGTCCGATTTGACGACTTTGTTGTAAAAGTGTGACATCACCGATCTCAATCAAAGAAGTCCTTGTTGTCGATGTTGATGTTGACCCACTTTGCCAGACCAGCAAAACTTAACACCGGCACGCGTGGGTAGACTTCTCACGACAATAAAACAAAATCTTTTTGCACACAAATGCAATTTTAAAGTTACTAGATTTTAGTGTTCCGTGCAGCCAGTGAAATAATTTAACCCTTATAGAAACATTTGTGATTCTGTCTGCGCGTATGTAACCAATTTCAACCATTTTTTTCGGAGACATGGAAACATTAACAGTGATATAGTTGACTGTTGCTTAAAAATTTTGAAAAAAGCAGAAGACAGTGTCGGGACCCGTCCTGCAAGGTGGAACAATGAATTTTTGAGCATCGCGGGATGCCTTTTGCTGGAGGCAGCATAAGGCCGGTGAATGTGAAAATTCTTGCGGGATACTATCGCCCACAGCATTGAATGTCGTTATAATATTTTCAAAATGCCATTGTTCATGTGAATGTGAAGGGTTTGACAGTTTTATAGATTTGGAGTCACTCTCACAGCGTAATTGAAATTAGTGTACCTTTGGGTGCCATAGTATGCTATAAGAACTAATGCTGCAGAATACGCGTTTCAGTACCAGAATAAACATAAAGAGATAAACCGTACAGTTATTGCCCACGATCAGTGATGTTCCTCTTAAATTTTGTAAAATAAAACTAAATCGTTACATAATATATTATTTTCTGCCATAAAAATACAGTTTTTCTTCATTTTTCAATCCCAAAATTGAAGTGGACAATAACTGATCGTGGGCAATAACTGTACGGTTAAGGCTGTGTTTCCACCAGGGATGGGCGAGGATGCGTGACGAAGGATGCGTTTGAAAAAAACTAATATAATCACTTCATTTACCTAAACTCGCTCAGCGCAGCTCTAGTGGAAACAACTTAGCGGAGCGAGGTTTTTGTACATACAAAACAAGGGAAGGATGTGTGCGAGGGACGGATACGAGCAAGCAATCACTAGACGGTGTTTGTCCAAATACCGCTTATCTACACACATTACACAGTCTCGCTCCACTCAGCCCTCGAATATCTTTGGTGGAAATGCTCACACCGTTTCACATCTTCACTACGCATCCTCGCACCGCTCCGCTACTTCGCACAACTCTGCTGGAAACGCAGCCTTACCCTACTATAGTAGCACCTTCGGCGCGTAAGTGTGACTCGCGCTTAACTACCATTTTATTTACAAACCTGCAATCTCGCATTAGCGCTAGGCATCCACACAAAGCGCCCGTTAGGTTCGCACAACGCTAGTTGTCAACACGATTGCCATCATGCTAGTGCAAGGCCGTTACGGCTGCCTCAGTTACCTAGATTTGCTGCGTATTAGGGCGGAACTGATCTCTGTCTGTTCGGAAAATCATTAAGACTTTATGATCCGAGCATCAGGCGTAAGTAACGAAACGTCTCCATCGCGTTTTACGTTTTCCGTATCAGTAATAAAACCTAGGCGACCGAGCTTTGCTTGGTGTGTTGTGAAAAATAAACTATGTCAACTGACTACGTACCAAATTTCAACCAAATCCTTAAAGCGTTTCCGAGAAATCAATTACATGTACGGTCAAGGAATTTAATTTGTGTACCCTTTCGTACCTTGTCATAGTGACATTGATATGGAATCTCTATCGGCTTTCATATTGATTTTGACTGTGACAAGGTACGAAATGGGATATAAATTAAATTCCTCGACTGTACGTATCGATATATACTACTAACTTGTATCTGTACCTCGTTGCTATGGTTAAGTCTCCTGAGTCACTCTTTAAAACTAAGACTAAACAATATTAAAGGCAATTCAAAAAAAATTCTAGCTAATATATTTAGGTCCGTTTTGAAAAGTCTCTTCAGTAGGTATGCTAATAGCCTACATTATTGACATTTTCCTAACTAACCCTATGTCAGAGTCACTAGTGTCTCCTGAGTTACGGGACCGAATAACATAAAAAAAAATTGATCCACCCATATACAAGACTTTTAAGTATATTACAAGCGCGTTCGAGATTTTTTTTGTTAATGCAAACTTGCACTAGAATATCTGTAATCCAGTCATTTTACGGACCGCATGTATGGCGAAATGGAAATAATGGATAATAGCTGAGTTTTCCAGTGTAAAGGGTACATATTAATTCTAGTAATTATGTAACACGTAATCCAGCAAAATATGAGTCAGTTAAGTAACGAAATATATTTTTTTTATTTAAAAAAATCCTGAAAATTTTAAAAAAATATGAATTGTTATTTTTTCTTCATATTGATAAACTAATATTTGCTCTGTAACATAGAAGACGAATCGCACGAATATTAATGAAGGATGCTTCATTAATATTTCTACCTACTTTTTATTATTATTTCTGTCAACTTAGGACACATATCAGCAAAGCCATACATTTTGTTGATTTAGTGGCTTTTCTTGTATTTTTTTGTGAGATTTCACTTTTTACTGATTATAATCAGATAAAAATATTGTTACGCTTACACATAAAAAATATTATTAACATTTTTAGTATTTAAAAAAAAACATTTTTTTGTCAATAATCTCATTTTATATTAATTTTGTTGGACTCATGAATATAGTGTCTTAGAATCCTTACTATATTATAAACGTGAAAGTATGCGTTCCACTTAATCTCAAAAATTGCTGGACGATTTTTTATAAAAATTTCCAGTTATGTACCTTACATATCAGGACATAGGCTATAATGTATGTCAAATTTCATCCCTTTTAGGGACAAAGAAGGGGATGACAATTTGTATGGACAGTAAATATTTTTTTACGCTAGGAACTTGAAATCTTGGTAACATGCTTCACGTAAAATATCGAGTTTTGGGGAAAGATATAAGCTACTTTTTATCCCGGAAAAATACCTTTTATCCACGATAAACGAATCTAAGGCGGACGAAGTCACGGGCGGCCGATAGTATGATATAAAATTGGAATTAAAATAATCAGGCTATTATGAATTAATGTTTTGGGAAACGGTACAATGACTGGAGTACTGGCGCTTGTGACTTGGAAGCTTCACAATATTTGAGAAAATTAGTGTTGGTCTTCAAAGACATTCTCCTGGTTTATTTCGAAGTAAAGAAGGTGAAAATCACGATGTAGATGTTACTTTTCTTTTGATACAAGAACAAAAATATTTTTTTACTAGGTATAGCATGTAATCCTGGATCTTGGAGCAGTTTTCATTAGCAGAGTGGCTAAGGGGCCGGCCACGACAACGCGCCGGTTAGCTACGCTAGCGAATTCTCTCTTCATTGTGCGGTCGAGACGCTCATCGCACAGCAGTTAGTTGGAATCACACCCAATGTATCAGCAATGGGAATGTTGACTGATCTCAATATTTGTAAAAATTATATAAGATCCTGATAAACCACGCAAGATTCCAGCTACGTTGAAATTTTGAGTACGATATCTTACTTTCGTAGCCTTTTTTATGAGCCCTTATAGTTGGTTAGGAAAGTCCATTTTTAAAGTATGAAAGTATAAATAAATAAATAAATATTACAGGACAATTTTACACAAATCGAACTATATAGTCCCATGGTAAGCTCAATAAGGCTTGTGTTATGGGTATATGTGTAATTGATATATTTACTTACGCTTTGTCGTGGCCGGGCCTTTACACCTCCAAATCGAAATAATTCAAATTTCGTGTTACACGACACATATACATATTACAATAGTTACGTTGTTACTTAATTATTTTTACTTGTGGAATTGAATGTGATAAGAGAACAAGGTTTTTAAAGTGATGCTCATGCTTACATATTCGTAACATACGAGTATACATATGTATGTCCGTAGTCCTACGGTGATTCTTAGTAAAAAGATTGGCTATAAAACCAATTCCTATATACATTACGAACCTATTGATTAAGATCGTGGAGGTAGCAATAAGCCTCTATTAGCACGAAGCTACAAATTAAAGAGAAGAGCCTGGGATTAGAACACAAAACGAACCGTTTCCCCACGAACGTGTGAATCCGCTTGCCATTTACTTACGGTCATTCTTACGCAACTTACCTTCCTCATTATAGAAAAGGTTGTATTTTCTTCACACTGAACGATATTTACGCCTGTTTACATCACTACAGTTGTATATCATTCAATTGTTTTATATAAGGTGTAGACACTTACTATAAACTAAATTGTAAGACTAAAGCTGGTGCACGCTGGAAAAACCTAACTTACACAACTCTCGATACACAAAATATCTACACATGGTAATGAGGGTTGTCTATTCTTTGCCCGAATTTTATATGCAATAATATTGATTTGCTCGAATTTCTTTTGCACGAATTTTATTCGCCCGAATGTTTCGTTAACTAGATAAATCATTTGACATACTCTTGTTTTCTCGAATATTAGAGACCATAATAATACGATTGCCATAAGTATTCTTTTCCATATTATTAAGCGCCATAATATTATTTAATAGAATATTTAATCGTACTAAAGACTGATTCTGTCCGAATATTTTCACTCTCCGTAGCTGTAGGGTCGCAGTTGAAACCTAACTCAACCTTGTTTACTGGCGCAAGTTCGGTTCTGGTGCTTCGCCGGCCGCTGCCGCGGCACTGTAGGGTCGCAGTTCAAACCTAACCTAACCTAGTTTACTGGCACAAGTTCGGTTCTGGCGCTTTTAGTTTATGTTCGTTTAGTAATGCCATATGATATTATGGCATGTGATAATTATATAACAATGATTATGAAAAATTTGGAATTGATATTATGGGAAACAAAGATTCTGGCATATGATTAATATGGTAAACAATGTTTATCTGAAATGTAATTCTACGAAACAAAATTCGGGGGAGTTGAATATTATAAGTAATATTACAAGTAAGAGTATACAAGCTATGAGTACCATCAGCTACACACTTAAGGGACCATTGGTAGACCTTATTGACATTGAGATACGGCCTACAGATGGTTAAGTGTGTTGCTGTTTATACATAGATCTTTACTTCTAGTATAAAATTTATTTTATTGAATCGGGGTCATGATTGCATGAAAAATCATAAGCGCAGGATCTGTTAAAATGTATGGGCATTAATAACGGTCGCCACCGTAACGCCATCTCTATGTCGAATTATAGTTGTGTCCTCATCACGCCAAGCAAAACTGCTGGAGAGATTCTAACAATTTTTGATACAGATGTATATCCACCTAAGGATGCCTGTAGGATACCTGTCACCCGACTGCTGAGGCAAAACAGGGTGTCTTAATATAAGAATTGTAGGCTACAGCGCAATAATACAGGTGTCCTATATTTTCCTAACTTTTCTGTGGTTAAGTTACAAAACTACGATGCTCGCAATAAAATGGCGACAAAAGACAAAACCTCAGTTTTGTCTGCGCGGCGTCTGGCCAGCTTACGTAACATGCATTACTTTCAAATGCTCACATCTATCTCTTTACCTGTTTTTTGAAAAGTTAACTTTGTTCCCTAGGAACTAAAGTGGCTTTTGTAAGTATACAGTCTAGTTAATAAGAAGATGAATCAGTAATAAGATACCTTAATTACCTAGCGAACCTATTTGTTACTTGTTTCCACATTTTGTCAAATTGTCAACGTGTGTTGAGATCTTTGGACAGTTAAGATACTGTTGCAAAGCGTGGAAAACATATAGGTTTGGAAATATTGTTTGAGTATCTTAAGTAAGAGTTAAGTTTCATGTAACAAAAAACAAATGGAAAATTGAAGAGGTCAATGCAGGCACTGTCGTTAAAGCTCTCTCTTCCTATCATAGAGTTTATGACGGCTTCCAAAAAATAGTTTATGAGGTCTTTCAAAAAATATTTACGCAACCAATTCTATTTAAAGTTTCGTTGAGGGTAAATAATATGACTAGATCAGTCGGAATTTGTGAGGTGTCCGAGTTGAGTTTTTGAGAGTCCAAAAAAACAGTAATTTGCTATATCACAAACATCGCGTTCCGGGGAAGGACATAGGCTACTTTTTATCCCGGAAAAATACCCTTATCCGCGATAAACGAATTTAAGGCGGACGAAATCGCGGGCAGAAGCTAGTACGTAATATAAAGGAAAGTTACTATAACTAAGTAGATAGTAGGTGACAATAAATTAACAATTAAATCAATGATTACTGTAAGACCATCAATAATTCCTCTTTATCTTCGTACGACATTTTTGTAGGGCTTTGCAGAGCGTCCGCTTATATTTAACATAGCTAAGTGGATATGACTAAAGATACTAAGCTATAAGACATTTATCTGCTTGCATAAGCATAAAAAACGTATTATCAAAACATCTTATGCAAAGAATGATGACTTGCCTTTTCTAAAGTCCTCAAAAATGTACCCTGGAACTCACGAGTCGAAAGCGCTACAAATCCCCGGCTTACCGCAACAAACGGACCAAGAGCTTATCTACTAACAGTCGTGACCCAAGGATCTCGTCTGTCCGTCCGCGTGACGTAACCTTTAACCGCTAACACGGGAACCTACTAACTGCATATGGGGTTCGAAATGTTAAGAAATTTTGAAACGTGTCAGCTTTTTGAACAGTGAAAGCTGCGTGCGGTGTTGTACTTACATATTTGATTTTGGGAGACCACCAGTAAGATGGGCTGATGATCTAAGACAGTGATTTTCAACCTTTTTCATGATAATGGAAAAATATTTCTCGACCCCCATCTCCGCGTTGATGCGAGCATGTTTTAAAAAGTGATTAGTATTGAGTACGAATTAGTTAATGTAACTGCGAAGCACAGGTTGAACAACTCTGATCTAAGACAAACGAGATGTAATTGATAGATTTACGATACACGCTTGGCTCAGTTGGTTGTACAACGGCCTACAAAACTGGCGGTCCCGGGTTCGAATCCCGGCCAGGGCAAGTGTTCGGTGATGATCAGGAATATTTGTTCCTGGGCCTTGGATGTTTTTTTATGTGTAAGTATTAGAATTTTTCTATATGTTTATCGTCGCCTATAGCTTGACAAGTTCTTTCGTGACACTCCCATTGTCTGCGGGCGACGGGGGGGAAAGACAGCGGTGGTGGGTATAAAATGTGCGTGCGGCAGAGCACGATGACCCTGCCGCCCGCTAGCTAAGCTATACTACGCATAGCACAGCTTTGCTTAGTTTGGGACTAGGTAGATTTTTGTAAGATTGTCCCTGAGATTTTTATGTATTTTTTTTAATCAGGCATTATTTTGCGGAACTGTATATCAGATTAATGGATTATAGTTCCTTAGCTATTCCGCAAAAAACTGTCTTGGTTAGATGTTGACAATAAGGTTGTGGAAACTGCATGAAAATATGCACATGCGATTACAACTTATTGTCACATCTAACTAAGCCACTATTTCGCGGAATAGCCAAGGAACTATAATCCAGTAATCTACTTATAATACGTGATGTGATCAAGCAAATATTGACACCAGTGTGTAGCACAAAAATGTTCTTTTTTTGTACAGAAAAAAACGGTCTGCTAGTTATTTTACAGGTTTAAATAGTGCATTGATTACGGCCACTGAGCCACATACCAGTCGTGTGTCTGAGTAATAAATTGCGAGAACTTACATAATCTTTAAGCAGGATACTCCATTGTTGCTGAGCTGATAAACAATTAGGCAAACTGTTTTAGCGTTTATTGTACAAGAGATCATAGCGGTGACGGAATGTACAGTTGACGAGAGAAGTGTATTGGTGCCATGACAATTTACTTACTACACTCATTGGTTCACACTCGAATGTTGTTTATGGATGCGTTACATTATAAACGGAAAAAATGATTTATTTTATATTTTGTTGGCTTTTATTATTCCACTATTTATTTTTACTGTAAAACTGTATTAATATTTGTTTAGTTGTTTTTATACCAGACTTAACCAGTGTGAATACATAAAGTACATATTTATTTAACCATTCTTCTACTAGCCATCAAAATCAGTGCAGCTATCTATTTTAATTAAATCAAACTCACATACATATACATGTAAACATTAAAAAACAAAAATCGATTGAGGTAACTAAAATAGACTACTTTCGAATATGACTTTAAAGTTTCTCATACATTATTTTTTACGACTTTATGATAATATAGAAAGTGGCCGCAACTTCTTTCGCGGATAAAAAAATTATAAACCATTTTTTTTGCGTTAGTGAAGTCAGGTAAAAAGTAGTCTATAACCTATCTGTGTACCAACATTTATTAAAATCCATATCCGTTTGACGCGATGAAGCTGCAAAAACACAATACAAACACAAAAAATAACTTTCGATTCAATGCTCTTCAAATAACCCATTTCACTTAGATTTTTGTAAATATATTCAAACATTTCATATTTACAACTTTATAAATGTTATAACACATAGTATACAAATATAGAATAGACGAAAAATTTAATTTTAAAGAAGTTTAAGTTTACATTTAGATGTGATAAGCATTTTGTTATTGGCTGTACCAGAGATAGCTAATAAATAATCGAGCGAAGTGTGTCACAACTGTACTGAAGCCATTATTAAATTACTGGGGCGTTACGCAACGCATTAGGCCATTGTGATAAGATGCTTGTCGCGGAATTGTCAGTCACTCTCTAGGATTTGTTTGGTAAATGGGGGAGACTAAGCAAATGAGTGCGAACAACATGGCAGTGGAATCTGAGGCTGATTGATATTCTTATCAGGATTTAAAATGCGTTGTCAACCCAGAGGACTAACATTACTCAATTCAGACTAAATGCAGCTTACCAAGAAAATGTTAGGGCGCTTATGAACAACGCTACGATTTGACAATTCTCTACTTCAGTCGGGTGGGTTGTTATACCTGTTCAAAATAATTTATCCTGTTTAGTGAATGCGTTAACTTGTATAGTATGTTTTTTTCGTGTTATTCTTTATTGCAAGTACAAATGGCAAATTTAATGCTACAACATATTATCTACTAGTCAACTATTATGTGGAATTATTGGTCAGGGATGTATACCTACATATAATGTAATAAAATGTAGCGAAGTGTGTCACAACTGGACTGAAGCCATTATTTAATTAACGGGGCGTTGCGCAACTCATTAGACCATTGTATTAAGATGTTGTTTGTCGCAAAATTGCCCGTCACTCTGTTTTAATATGCTTTGACCTGCCAAGATTCATAATCATAAACAGCGAATATGAATCTTGTTCTATGTCAGTACGACATTGCCAATAACAATAGATCATATGAGGTCTATGAACATAAAACTACATTAGTAAACTCACGGAGATTTTAACCGTGACGGTAAAGTTTTTAATTTATATATTTAAGTATTTTATTCCAAGGTACGAGTATTTAGAACGTATTTGCGTTGTACGCTCCAGATACGTAAATATTATCTGTACAGGTGTTTTGAGTCTACTCTATAGATTATATGCTCTAGGCATTTAATTGATAAGCAATAGATATTGGGAGGCAGTCGAGTGGTGCCCTAGCTTTTGATCACGGGGTTTTGCCTGGGCAAAGTTAGAGTCGGTAAGCATGTAATACGTTTCCGCAAAGGCTATCTTATAGTAAGAGGCCACCAGAGCGGTTATTGTATTCCCTGTGTAGGTAGGGACCATCGTCTACTAGGCAGGAGTAATATTGTTTAGTACAGTAGGCTGCCTGGGTTCTCCCTGGGAAGGCGGTATATGTGAAGATTGTAAGTCTATAAATGTCATTACAATCTTCACGATACAAATCCGAGACGGGATAGGCAGGTTATCAAAAGTACATTTTAAAATATTATCGAACATCACCCGTCTCACCTAAAATGTCCTCTTTTGGTAGTGCACTTTTCCATATCGTATTTTTTCATCTACAGTACATTATTTTTTGAATGGCTGCGGAACCCTACACGAGCATGGTCCGACATGCTTTTGGGCGGTTTTTACCGTTGTGTAGTAGCTACTTTTAACATATATCAGCATAATACAGGGCATGCGCCCTATGCCTGGTCCGGATTATTGATGGACAACAAACCCATAAGCGCGGACCAGGAACCGCGATAAGGACGCTTTCACTGCCTTTCTATTCTTGGCGCGTCGCGGATTCGTTTGTTTGCACACACCGACCTATTGTTCGGTACGCAGAACATATCGCGCGCTGTGATAGTGACCTGTACAACTGCCGACTTGATTCATTGATCTATTTCCATATCAACTAGTGACAAACAAGTAACCCCGATTATGGTTATGACATCCTCATGAATAACATTATTATTTAGCGCTAACTTATGTTCCCAAGATTGAATATTTTTTCAATAAGTCACATATCAGCTTGTTATTCTCTTGAAGAGGTTACATAAATGGGGACTACATGTTGTGTATTATTGTCATTTTTGCTGTCTGGTGGTGGTTTATTGTATTTGCATGGGTATTTTATTGTGGAATCTACATGAAAATATGTGCGTGTGAGCACAATTTAATGTCACATTTAACCAAGGCACTATTTCGTTGAAAAGCAAAGGAATATGGAATTCCGCAAAGCAACGAACTGAATTTACTTTTATAATAATAATAATCTTTTATTTCAGACGGTGTCCTTATAAGTGTTAGTATGTTCAATCACTTACAAAACTATTGTTAATAAACATACGACACAATACATGAAACCAGTACATTTAACACATAAAACTGGATTAGTTTTATTTTATTTTCTATTTCTTTATTAATTTAATCTACTCATTAACCTAAAAAAATGTTTTATTCCATCCGTCGGTGTGTCGTAGCAGGATTAGCCAGCGGCGCACACGCCGCGTCCACGCAGGTCGGAAATGGCAATTAATCTATTCTATTATACAGCTGTAAGAAGAAAATGTCTGTACATTGAAGATATTTTCAAAAATACTAGTGAAACGGACTATTTGAAGATAGTATGTCAATCAAAAAAAAATCTTTTTAATTTTTTTGTATGTTTTTATGTGTTGTTGTGGCTTCATCACGCCAAAGCGAACAAACGGATTTCAACTATTTCTAGTACACAGATAGCTGGGTATTCACAGATGGTTATAGGATACTTTTTACTCGACTAGGCTGAAGATAAAAAGAAGGTTTATGTTTTTTTTCACCTTCTCTGACGAAGTTGTGAGCAGTAGGGTATAATATTTTGCATATTACTACTAATTTTTCATCGTTCCGTCTATACATACTTGCGGCTACTGACCAGTGGCGTGGCGTCAAACATGTTGTTGGTAAAACCGGAATATATTTTTACGTAAGTTTTCTTTAAAAGCAGTAAAATAAAGTACGTATGAGAATCGGGTACTTATTACTTCGGGTACCACGCCACTGCTACTGATGTAAATCTATTGGCATGAAAATGAATTTATCACGATACGTGAGCGTTTTTGAATGTTGCTACTATTATGATTATAAAATTAACAACAAGTCCACCAGGGATCGCAAAGCCGGCAGCTTCCTTTCTCAAACAATAAGTCTTGCCATTCAGCGAGGAAATGCTGCCAGCATCCTCGGCACGATGCCAAAGGGGTCAACTTTTAAAAATATATTATAAGAGTTTAGTTTTTAGTTTATGTATGTATTTTTTAGTAAATTTAGTTTATATTTTGTGTAGGTAGTTTTAATTTGATATTTAGGTTTATTTTAAGGATTTTTGTTTTTAATTTTATCGAGAAAATGTAGCTTATTTAATTATAATCAAATATAGACATAAGGTCTTTATAATACTGGCCATGTTGCTGCAAAAATAACAACTAGATGTGGGCGTAAATATCTCTTCCTCGAACTCGTGTTCTCCATTACCCCTTATTATTATGAGCACTCACGGTGATGGAACGTCATCGGAATCGGCCGAGCAATTTGGCTGCATCGGATCACCTGATAGAGTGGCGATAAGTGAGGGCCCTTGTAATGAATTCGATTGTGTTAAGGGGAACTTATCTTTTTTTTTATTTCGTTGAGCTTTTTCTTTTTTTTTACATGTTAGTTTAAGAGGCTTTCTATTTGCAGTAACTCTGCAGGTAAATCTGTTGCGTTCTGTTTCGCATTTGACCTTTACCTACGGGATGCATTTTCAAAAATCCTTTCTGTGTCTGCGGTCCCTTGAAGCTGTAAAAAAATCAAGGTTCTAAGTCAACGCAATCCACAGATACAGTAGGTAATTAAAGAAGGTATTTCCATCGAAATTGCCGTCCATGGAAAACTTATAGCCCAGTTGTTCTAGAAACTTGAAATTAGGTATGAAGGCTCTTATAGCACAACCCATTAAATAAATCTGAAAATCCATTTTTTTTATGTCTGTCTGTCTTTGTCAATAACCGATATAAAATGACCCCACACCGCGTACAATTTGCTTTGGAGTAGGGCTCTGCTAACACTGGATTTTCATACATACGGCCGGTTTTAGCGTATGTTTTGTACGGAACCCTGGGTGCCTGAGTCCGACTCGCACTTGGACGGTTTTTTAATAGCACAACAACCCGGATGGAGCGTGTTCCACGCCAGAGAAATGATGTTTGGGAAAGTCGGCCTTATTACACGCAGTATAAGGACGGAAAAATAAAAAAGGGTAAGGGATTTGATTTGATTTGATTTAATAAAAAAAGTACCTTGACTTGGCTCACGAGGTGACTGGCATGAGGGATGTTGATTCAACGATTATTGTCCCGATAGTCGTTCCGGTAAGGAATATTATAGCAGAGAGTCTCGACCAACACCTCGAGAGACTCTCGCTAGATGGCTGGATCAAGGGTCAGATGCAGAAGGCAGTAATCCTGGACACGGCACGCATTATCAGGACGTTCCTCTCTGTGCAGCCCTAACCACCTGTAGCGGCGGCGGCACCCTAGGTTAGGTTTTTTACAGTGTGTTTACATATTTTGTATTTGCTTTTGTATTTTCCTTTTTATATTCATATTGTAAAAACACCTTACCCGTGACAAAAGATTAATAAAAATAATAATAATAACTTTATTGATAAACTTAAAAGGCGTAATCTATAGCTAAAAAAACTTAATGAAAGCTTGCACGTGCATGTAGTGCTGTTCAGAATTGACATCGAACTTATGTCATTCTTCTAATATGGAACGTCAAATTGTCTATACGAGTACTCTACTACTACATACGAGAGGGGTTTTACTTATGTTTTTTACCTATATCTATGTAAATGTTACAATGTTAGCATTTTGTATGTATTTGCTGTTAATATAGCAATTGGTGTTAGTACTTGAGTAATGAGTAATAATAGTAAGCATCTTCTGTTACGTACTAGTTTAAACTGAAGATATCACGGCGGAACAGGATTCACCATCCTCTGTTAGTTTTCACGGCCTAACGGACGTAATCAGTTGTTTATCAGCCGTCATAGACTAACAAAACATAGTGAATTTAGGCCAAAGTTTTGTTAGCACTGCGCCTTAACACCTCTTGTCGGGATCCGCGCACCTTTCATATTGCGCAACTGCCAGAATGCGCCGGCGCAACTGATGACCAGTATTACTTACACTCCACTTGCGCGTCTGCTTTCTACGTACCGCAAAAACATATACATACATTGCTTTTTGGCACTTTGTCTGGCTAGTGTTAAGTGATCCTTCTTCTGAACTTAGTAAAGAATATTATTTCTAAAGTATGGTAATACATACATGCATACATACAATCACGCCTCTTTCCCATAGGGTCATTTCACGCATATTTCCCTATCCACTTGCTACGAAATTCGCATACCTCTTTCGCTTCGGCAACTTCCATTAAATTCCTCATACTTGCTCGTCACGTCAGTTCAGAGTACACCTGACCTCGGCCTTCTTTAAAAGGTCCTCTATTTGGTCTAGAAATGTCCTACTAGGTCTTCCTCTTCCAAAATTTCCGATCACACTCACTTGTTATGTTACATTGAAAATGATATGTTTTCTTTAAGAAGACTTATTAATTCATTAGAAACAAAGTGATTAGGGTAAAAAAAGAAACAGCACATGAAAACTAATACTAAATAAACTAGAACTAAAATAAATAAGTTTCTGTGAAAAAAATCATTTTTATGCCAAGTTTTTATCACTGACTGTACTTTTCCTTGAACATCCATCAATTACTCACTTATTACAGAGTTCCTATGACCACCTACCTGCTCCATCATCAGATCAGCTCGATGATATCATACTATTGCATTATCGCCGAACTTACATAAGTATGCAAATTTTTAGCTCAATCGGAAACCGGGAAGTGGATCAAATTTAACTTGCAAGATTTGATTACAAACCGACAGACAGACAACGGGACAGGCGAAACTAAATAAAAGCTTGTAAAAAGTGCTCCCCTTCGGCACAGTGTCCCTTCGGCACAGTGTCCCTTCGGCATGGTCCCGAAGATGCAAAGTATGATAATTACAAAATACAATCGAGTTTGTGGTTTTTACTGGGCTTAGCCTTGCCTGTATTACCCTCCATCACATCACACGACACCCTTGACAGAAAAGGCTATTAATCGGGATAATCGCGTCTGTCGGGGGGTAATATGCTCCTCGAGGAGTTAAAGGATCTAGGAAGAAGAAGATCTTTAAATGCATTATGAGTATTTGTGAAAAGCACAACATCATTTCATAGTGATTTCATATTAGTGGTCTGTCTGTCTTGAGTCGTCACGAGTAGATTCAGGAACTTTTTTATAGGCTAAAACTTGAATCTAGCAGCATATGGACAATATACACGTGAAATCAAAGGGTCTCACATGTGAGGGATGACACATGATGACACTCGATGAGAAACTAACTCTTGATCGGCATATTAGCATTGTCACCACTAAAGCTTACCAGATGCTGGGATTCATTCTTAGAGCTGCCAAGCCTTTAAAAAAATACACGTCATACCTATTTTTGTATAAGTCTCTAGTCCGACCCTATCTGGAATATGCATCAGAAGTTTGGAACCCCCTCTATACGACATACAGCAACCAGGTGGAGTCTATTCAGAAACGATTACTGAGAGCCCTCAACTATAGACTTCCCCATGCACCCTGGTCATATGACAAACTTCTTGACCGTTATAGGCTTAAGACGTTGGCAAGCAGACGTAATACGCAAGACGCAATGGTTCTGTACAATATATGTACAGGCTACTACGACAGTCCGGAATTATTGCACAGTATAAGTTTTCGAGCTCCTCCGCATAGAACGCGAACCAATACCCTATTCGCGGTCCCGATGGCAGCGACTAACGCAGGGGTTCGAGCACCTCTACCCAGAATGTGTGTGCAATACAATAAAAGCCTGGTCTCGGTTGATATATTTTGTAACAAGCGTGCGAGTTTCAGGCGCAAAGTAAACCTTCTTCTGTAGTATACTCATGTTACTTCTAAACTATTTATTTGTTATTATATACGTTCTCAAGAATTGTACTCTTGTGCTCTTAATCTACAATGTGCTAATTGTCCTAAATTAATAATTGTATCGGCCTAACCTTCAGCTATACAGCGTGGTTTCATATACAGTTTATATAGTTCCGTAATGTATTGATCCAGTGTTGTTTATGGCAATGCCACCTTACTCACTTTCACAAAATCTCGGTGGGATCTGTGTTAGGATATAGGCTATACCTTATTTAAGAATTCTTTTCATGTGTTACTGTTCGGTCTATGTCTGTTTTTTTCCCCAATAAAGAAAATAAATAAAATAAATAAATAAATAAATTATCGTCATGTTTTCGAGCATGAGACATGTTGAATAAATGTTTTATTTCTGTTTAGTCTAAACTTTAAACGCCGAGTAAGAGAATGCACACAATTGTAATACTTTCTTGTGTAATTAAGTAATTTAAAGCTATGTAATTGTTACAAGATGATCGTACGGCAAAACTAATAAAGCAATTCGATAGATTTATCGCATCATATCGCACGTAACACATATTATAAGTATTAGGAAGCCATAAAAATAATAAGAATATGGAATGAAATAGCTATGGAAAAGAAAGCAAAACGGTTTCTCTCACGTAGCAGCAAAATACTTAATCGCCACCAGTATCATCATTTCTACTGATGCGTAAAAAAAACATAAAATTCACTGTTTCCCACGAGCTCGCTCACTCAAACTTGTACTTTAAGTACGCTTTTTACATTCTAAATTTGATAGACAAGTACCAATCTATGAAATAATATTTTATGTAACCTGGACAATGGGGTATTGAAAATGTTTGAGTGATAGGTTAGGTCATACTTGATATTATGTTTAGGTTATTATTTTGTACCTATGTCTTAAATCGGACATTTGTGGTTTGCTTTCGAAAAACATCTCGGCTAGAACTAGTTTCTTGTTAAGGTTTAATTTGGTCGTTTGTTTCTTTGGTGAGGAGTCGATAGATACAGAACTTGTGCGATGCGACTGTTTTGTATGTTAAATTCTTTGAGAGAGGCCTCGTCACCGGAATAATGATCGTATAAAAAGAAACTTGTGAATAATACGGAGATTTTCATAACTTTGTTAGCATTTAGCTAATTATGTAATTGAATACTTTAAGCAGTTCAATTTATGCATTTCTAAGATATAAATAATATTTTCGAGGTAAGTTTGTTTGGCCTCGCATGTTATTTGTAAAATTCTTACTCAACTAAATGATTTATTCTATTCGAACCAAAGTTATTTTAGTACAGTATTTAAAGTATTAGCTACATGGTATTAGTCGTAATTCTTATCTTTTTAACAAAGAAAAGAAGAAATACATATGCAGATGAAGAAGGATGTCATATCACACGCACGTGTTTACTAGGTATGTCACAACGACCAACGTCTCAAGCGTATACCAGTTTCAATAAATATTCATGATAATCGCGAGAACATACAATGGTAGGTACACGTGTACTTAATGTAATGTTGTATCATTTAATACTACAGCCAGCATTAAAGCTGATGATAATGACGGGCAAGATGGACAAGATGATAAATGCGTTCGCAGACAGAATGTCTTCATTTCTAAAACAATCCACGCTATTAGAATTAGACTCGGGTCAGTATAGGTCAGCTCCATCAAAAACTGCTATTACTGACGGCAAACGTACACGATATCTACAGTAAAGTATACTCAGAAATTACATACATTTGTAGTCTAGGTTTTGCATAAGTATAATGACTATTGTTGGAATGGTTGAGGTGATGGAATTATTTTGTTCTTAAAATTATACGAAGATGTGAGCTAACAAGAGACATGGACAGAGACAATAAAACCCGATTCAGCAGTTTTCATTACCAGAGCAAGCGATATTTCTACATTATTCGTTAAAAACAATAACAAATCACCATTTCTTATCACAAAACTGTTACCATATAAAAAATCGACCTCTATTCGTGAGGGACCAACAAAAATAAAGTGGTCAGCCGTAATGAATTACTGATCATCAATTATAAAAAAAGTGTTGTGTGTGAAATTGACTGCGGAAATGACAATTTAGAGTCTAACTTGAGCGGTCAGTGAATTTAATAGGTTTATGTTATGACGACAATATTAAATTTGTACAAAAATGGCATTTTAAAATGTTCGACCGAAGTTACAAAAATAAGGATATATTTCTGGCTGACAAATTCACATGCAACTAATTGTGAAATATCCCAGGCACAAAATGCAATTTCCTATCGGATGACCTTTTTCGAATCCAGTATATCGATGGGCAGACAGCAGTTAGCAGCTTAGCAGTAAGCGGCTATTACCTAAGCGCGTCCTTTCACTGGGGAGGTCACGCGCATCTCGGCGCATCTATCGGCTGCCGAAGGATACATTAAGTAAGTAGTGCGCTCCTTAATTACTGGACTACTTTTGTAGCTACTACTGTGAGTATATACTATATCTCTCGTTTAAATAAAACAATTTAAACGGATTATGTCATCGTAATATCTCATCTGAGTTCCCGACGTCCATTGTTCACAGGATCGAGTGAGAAAAAAAAAATCTGTTTCAAAAAAATTATGATAACTACCCACTTTGAGAATGCAAATAAAGGGTACATACATGCCAGATGGACCGAATGTGTAAAGTCAGTTACACATGTGCCAGAAGTTCAATTATCTATATTACTCGTATTATAAAGTTGTAAAAGTGAAATGTCTGCACATTGAAGATATTTTCAAATAAATAAGTGATACAGACTGTTGTCACTGAACCGAAAAACATTTTATTTTTATTTTTTGAATGTTTGTATGTGTCGATGTGGCTTCATCACGCCAAAACGGCTAAACGGATTTCAATATTTTTTGATACACGGGTAGCTGAGTATCCATAGATGGATATAACATACTTTTTACTTGATTACGAAGAAAAAGAGGGCTCTGATTTATTCTCCTCCGCTAACGAATCTGCGGATATCCTTTGATTATGTGTAGTTTTATCATTTAAAAAAGTACCAGCGTTTTATAAAAAAGAAACGAAACGTCGGGAACTCAAATGAGAATACACGATATAATCCGAGAAGAGATACACGATATAATCCGTTTAAATATTACTATATCTCTACCAAAGAATATAAGTTACATAGGCGGGAAATCGATTTTATAGAAAGAAAATCCCTGAATCCTAGCTGCTTATCTCTTTCGTAGAGTGGTCTTGTCTTGGCTATGGGTTGTTCGGTCCAGTCTTAGCAGCTTCTTTTGCGATGTTTTTCATTTGCCCCTATTGCTATGTATGTAGTCTGTTCAAGATCAGTTTTTAAAATTAATGGCTACTGTGCGACAGGACAATTTAGCCAGCGTCAAGGTTTTATGCCAAGGTAATGCGGTTTTATATTTAAAATATTTCAATAATGATTTATTCAACACCGACTCATATATATCGCACGTTCAACATGGACGACAAAAAAAAGGTTTCGTCGAATTGAGAACCTCCTCCTTTATTGGGAGTCGGTTAAAAATCTAGTATTTTTCTTACTAGTTAGGTGGCAAACAAGCGTTCGGTCTGCCTGAAAGTTAAGCAGTCACCGCTGCCTATGAATCCTTGCAAGGCCCGGGGCATTATATGCATGTTGCCGATCCTTTAAAAGCCTATTATATATTTACCTGTTATTATATTATAGCTCATTCCACATTTGGAGTGTTCGCAAATGCAATTTTGAAGTATATTAGGACTTTGTAAAAGCTAGTAAAGATGCGCGAATCATATCACTGAATTAAAAAGATTGATTCATATCTTTTGCTCACTGAGATATATATCGCTCATTTTGCTCATTACGCTCAGTAGATCTGTAGACTACATAGTTCACGAGTGAGTAGAGATAGAGATGTCAATCGATCAGATCAGACTTGTTTATTCTTTCCGGTTCATTAGCAAAAATTTGAGTGGGAGCTTGATAGTGAGTACCAAACCAAGTCACTCCAGAACTCCGGACTCGCTGATTAGCGCGTTAGCGCCTACAGTACGATTACTTTGAGTTTACCACTGACATATGCTTTTATTCCATTGGATATTCGACTTTAACACTAATACAAAAGAGTTTCTATTACAAACAAACGACTTTTTAGACAGTGTGTAAGTAATATAAACTCTTTTACATTCGTGTTAAAATCGAATATCCAATGGAATAAAAACATATGTCAGTGGTAAACTCAAAGTAACCGTACTGTACCTCGCTCCGCTCAGCGGTACCGAAGCAAACCGATCCTTCATTAGACCCCGTACCGATGGTTAACTACTAACTAGTCGGAGTTTGTAACTCCTCGCACTCGATAAGATTTAAAAAAAATCGAATCATTTAAATCTTCAACTCCGGATTTACCCATCACTAGGCGAAACCGACTAACTTGGATGGATAACCTCACTAATTGGACGGGAATAGGGATGATGACTAAATGTTAATAATTAGTTCGTCATGTAGATTAATAGAAAATATTGTATAAAACACATTGCTACATAGGTACATTGCTTAAGCCGCATCCGGACCATCAGTGCTGGCGCCATCGATTTGCATAGTTTCAAAATTAGAACAAATTGCAGTCTTCATTTGTCTTCTTACTTCACGGTTCTAACGCTGTTCAGTGGGTTTAAATGCTTAAGCATGAAAAACTAAAAATTACTTATAAAGTTTTTCGTAGGTACTGTTAAATGGTTGCGCTACATATCCTTCAATAATGTTCCATATGCCGGTGAAAGTAACGCTAACATCGATAACGCTATTTAAACCAAAATACAACCGTGATTAATTCGATTTCATTGGTAATTCTAACACAACCTAACCTAGTGACGCAACCATATTGCGCAGACGAGCGCGTAAAATAAAAAATAAATAAGTTTCTGTCAAAATTTTCATTTTTGTGACAAGCTTTTATTGCCAACTGTACTTTTCTTTAAACATCCATCAACTACTCACCGTGACAATTCTAAGGCGCCCAAACTCGGTGGGTATTAGGATTGCGTAATTTTATGACAGAGTTCCTATGACCATCTTCCGGCTCCATCATCAGATCAGCTCCATGTCATAATAATATTACATTGTCATTCAATTTAAATATGTATGCAAATTTTCAGTATCACCGAAAATCGGGAAGTGGGTAAAATTTAAGTTACAAGATTCCACCCGAACAAAGATAGTTACAGACATATACATACATACATACATAGCAAGTTAAATAAAAGCTTGTAATAAAAACACCCCTATTTAGTGCCTACATTATGTACAAAGTGTACTCTTTTTATTATCATATGGGCAAATTACGTTTTTCAAACAACTTCATTCCCCAACAGTTTCATTTCACCAACTAAGTTTCTCTGAGGCAGTAAACCTTTCAGAGCTTTTATAAAATAAGTTGAACCGATAAAATAAATCTGAATCTCGGTCTCGGATATAACCTTAGTTGGTTAAATGAAACAGTTGCTATTTGAAGCAATTTGGCAAAAGTAATTATGCCAAACAAAGCGATATCAAAATGTACAGTTTGTCTATGGAGACCAAACTTTCCAGCTTTCCATGGTCCCGTGACCATGGAAAGCTGGAAAGCTTCCGAAACGTCGGGAACTAAAATGAGATAATATACGCGATATAATCCGTTAAATTGTTTTATTTCTATGGAGACCAAGTTTAAGATTTTAGAAACACACTATTCGGAAAATTTTGTCACAAATGAAACGCGCACAAAACAGGTTTTCTCCGGAGTTGGGAAATGTGTGTACGCGGCCTGTCATCTTGGTGACTGACGGTCTGTCTATTTTTACATTGGCAGTGTAAAAGTTACCGCTATAAGGAGACAGCGGGACTACTTTCTCGCGCCCTTGACTTTGTTGCTGTTACTTTGTATCGCTCCGAGTTATTATACTGCTATATCGCGACGGATATACCGTTATAATACTAAGTTAGTAATCTATACTATTATAAAGTTGTAAAAATGAAATGTCTGTACATTGAAGATATTTTCAAAAAATTGATTGTTACGGACTATTTGGAGGTCACTAAAACGAAAAATATTTTTTTTGGATTTTATGTATGTTTGTATGTATCGTTGTGGCTTCATCACGCAAAATCGGCTAAACAGATTTCCACAACTTTTGGTACACGGGTAGCTGGGTATCTCCAGATGGTTATAGGATACTTTTTACCCGACTACGCTGAAGAAAAAACGACGGATTATGACTTTTTCTCCTCCGCGAACGAAGTTGCGGGCGCCTTCTAGTTATTCGATAAGATCAATTTGCATTCAATTGCGTTTTTGAATTGGGAACTGGGAATATCATACTGTAATCTGTAAAAGTGAATTCGTACGTATTTTGACTTACCAATAGCAAAATAAAGTAACCCCCCTCTATATGTAACTTTATTAGTAAAAGTAAAATCACAACATACATTCCTTATATGCTTCTAAAGATTGAACAGTAAGGGGCTGTATGAAGATTGATAATGCAATAAATGGTCAGGCCAGTGTGCTAACTGCCTATGTGGCCAGACTTTATGGCTCGTCTGGTAGGTACTTTCTCGTTGGTGATAGATTTGTACTCACTTGTACAGTAAGGGAAACTGAGACAATACTTTTTTGGTCCTTATTGTCAGTGTGACAAGAGCGAAAAGGATACGGTGTTTCGATTTCCCTTACTGTACCTCCAACTGCAGGCTTATGATCAGGCATTGGATAATCGGATCGATATTTACCTAAACTTTGGCGGCGTCGTCTATGTTGAACGGTATGGAGACGGATTGTGGAAATCTGTTCAGCCGATTTTGCGTTATTAAGCCACAACGACACATACAAACATACAAAAATACATAAAAACCAAAAAAATATTTTTCGTTTTAGTGACCTCCAAATACTCCGTAACCATCAATTTTAAGAAAATATCTTCAATGTACAGACATTTCATTTTTACAACTTTATAATAGTATAGATATGTTTATGTCAAAAACTCCCTATTCTGTTTAGTTCCAACTTTTTTGTTGACAGCACTTCTTTTCTGCTTTCTATCGTAGAACAACCCACTTCTACACTATTGTTAAGTTGTAAAAAGGAAATGTCAGGACATTGAAGATATCTTCAAATCAATAGGTAAGTGATAAGGACTATTTGTAGGTTACACATACAAATATTCTTTGTATATTTGTATGTGTCGTTGGGGCTTCATCGCGTCAAAGCGGTTAAACGGATTTCAACTATATTTGGTACACGGGTAGCTAAGTATCCATCCACAGAAGGTTATAGGATACTTTTTACCCGAGTACGCTAAAAATAGTGATAATGACTTTCACTCCTCCGCGATCGAAATTGCGGGCATCCTTTAGTCTAAAATAGGGGTAATATTTTTCTTGACAGCCGTCAAGAAAAATCAATCGACTCAAACTCGATATGTAGGAATTATTATAGTCACCCCTTCATGATCACACCAGTTAGTTGAACAATGAGTGGCATACTTTGAAGCGCATAACTTACGTATATAAGTTAGTTACATAAAAGCTTGCATTGATAAAAATCTAATAGTATCTTAATTATAATGGTCAAACTAAGTGTTGCATGTCTTGGTTGAATTATAAACATGTAGCTCTAGACAATATCGGCGAACAAGGTTCGATAAGGCTTGCCAAATTGGCAAGGTGACAATAATTTTCCTATTAGAATATTATAAAAAAAAGCGGCCAAGAGCATGTCGGACTATGCTCAATGTAGGGTTCTGTAGCAGTTACTACAAAGTAATGCACTATGGATAAAAAAAATATGATGCAGCAAAAGAGCGTATCTTCATGGCACTTACGTACTTTTGTTGAGATGTGCAGTTTTTCGGCAATAACTCAAAAACGGTTTAATCCCATCATGTTGAAAATAGTTTTCGTTGAAAGTATTACTTAAAGAAAACATATGCTTCTTCTCCAGGTATGAAGGGCCCGCTTTAAATATTTATTTTTATTATTTCAGTATCAAACTAAGTAGCGGCTTATAAAGCCCGACCAGGAAAATAAAATCCCTGCTCTGGGGGCGTTAAATAGTTATAGCAATACTCAGTATGATGTACCTACCAGTCATATTGACAACAAGGTTGGAGATGTTATTTAGAGGAATAGAGTCTAATCCTTCAGGATTTTTATGCGACATATACTTCGTCATATTGTAAATCACTTTTCATAAGTGACTTTTAATAGTTTTCGGCATTTTAACGTACAAATCACTTTGACAGCAATTGATAGATGGCTTTAATGACTGTGAAGTTACTAATGCCAGTTGAAGAAATTAGTTTCAATAGTTTTCCGTAATATGGCCCATTATACCCCATTTGATTTGAATGACGAAAATTGATTTCACAACCCTTTCTCCACCCAAATTAAGGTATCACAGTAATTTTGGAAATAAATTAATAGATACTTTTGGAGTATAATAATATTTTGTCACAACGTCGCGATTAAATGCCAAAACGTCAGAGCCAACAAAGTAGGTGGAACTGAACTCTTGCACGGAGCCAATAATGATCGACTCAATAGGCCAGGTTAATTTAAACTCCTTCACAATTAATAACTGCTTGTCAAAAAGTGCAATAAAAATAGGCTATTATAATCTACAAATATGTTTCACAGATTGGTTATAACATAATACATCCTAAATCTTTATATTATTAGGACGAGGTTTCTGAACACTGACAAATAGCAGCACATACAAATCATACAAATCATATTAGTGGACTGTCTTGTTATGCATTTTGAAACACCCACGCTGACAGATAAGGTAAGGCGAGATTATCGCGAGATCGCAATACATCTCAGAAAACACTCGGTATATGTTCCATTCTAAAAGCAAGAGCCTTGTATTGGAGAAAGGTCATTGGCATTTAGACTTTAATAGCTTTTAGGCATAGGGAAATAGACTAGACCTGGGATCGGCGACCTGCGGCCTGCATGCTCCATGCGGCTTTTTAGCAGTACTTACAGTTGAGCTTCTCTAACTTCATACGAAAAAAAAACTTAAAAATTAATAAAACAAATTAATTATTATTGTGCTGGCAGTAGTCACCCTCATAAAATACGAGATATGAAATAAAATTTAGATTTAAAAATAAAAGTTTTAAATTAACATTATACATTACTAATAATAATAATAATAATAATAATAAATTCTTTATTTCGGAAAAAATCATCCATAGCTGGTTAGTAACGTTGACTTATAACTATATTATTTCTTAAAATTAAGATTAAGTAGTTAGGTAGGTACTAATTTACACTACAATACAAATTCTGCAACACCTTTGGTTTGTCTTACCCAAAAATGCAATATGGGACAATCATACCTTGTCGCTAATGCATTCAGGATGCTGTTAGGGCTTTGTCTAACCCTAGATAATAGCGAGGCAATCTTTTTTCTTATGATGGCATGAAAGCCGTCTGTGCGGGCCTCCGCAAACATACCAGATGCGCTACACCTACTAGACAGCCCCAACAACATCCTAAATGCATTATTGTATTGTACACGGAGGACGTTATAGGCCCGTTTCGTATACTTGATCCATAGGCTGCTCGAGTAGAAAGACTGGCAGTATGCCTTAAATAATGTTACCTTTACTTCGGTGGAACATCGAGCAAACCTACGGATCAACATGTTACTCCGAACCGCTAACGCCCTCCGCTCCCTCTCAATGTCAGAATCGTCATTAAGAGATTCCGTCAATACGTGACCCAGATATTTCACCTTACTAACACATTCCAATTCAGTTCCATTCAACAATATGGGAGGCACATAGTACGGCTTGATCCTACCTGCCTTAAACACCATGACCTCGCTCTTTCTCGCGTTATATTGGAGGCCATGAGACAGAGCATACGTTTCACAAGTTGTGAGCAGTTGTTCAAGCGCGCTAACTGAAGGACTGAGCAGGACCATATCATCAGCATAGCTGATGTTATTTATGCATGTACCGCCCACATAACATCCAGCATGCATCCCGCTCAGTCTTCCAATCAGCTCGTTGATGTATAAATTAAAAAGCTTGGGTGACGTAATTCCCCCCTGCCTCACACCGCACTCCAATTTGTACTCGTTGGACCAACCGTTAGCCCATCTCACCCTGTTAACCTGATTAGAATACCAGTACCTGAAGATATTAACACACTCACCCGGTATGCCTGTTTCACTAAGTTTACGCCACAGTATGTTATAATCAACTCTATCAAAGGCCTTCGAGAGGTCTAGGAAACAGGCATACACTGGCGTCCTTCTCTGTGTGTAATAGCCCACCGTATGTTTTAGGCAGAGAATGGCGCTCTCAGTAGACAGCCCGGGCCTAAACCCAAACTGCGCATCATGTATCTTCAGGTGCCTGGTTAGAATGGAGTCCAACAAACTATCCAGGATCTTAGCGGTAGTTGTTGCAAGCGAGATGGGCCTATAGTTGGTCTTGTCAGACAAATCACCTGTTTTATTTTTTACAACCGGCACTACTATCGTTTTCATGAGTGCACTAGGCAGGTAGGAGTGACAAACACAGAGGTTAAAAAATAGCGCGAGCACACGATACACATGGGTTCCAGCACATTTATAGTGCTCGATGCTGAGACCGTCATGACCAGGCGACTTACCTCTCTGCATCTTGCTGATAGCTAATTCGACCTGTTTCGCATTGAAATAGATTTCGCGTTTGTCGCTGCCGGTCTCAGCATCTAGCATAGGCCCATTCTGTACGCTGTTAATCAAAGGTGTAACATTAAAATGACCCTTAAACAATTCAGCTATTTCCGCTAGATCGGATTTATCCTCAACGCAAGCTGGCAGACCAGGCTTCGTATTAATACGCTTGGTACCCTTCCAAAAGTCTCCAAATCTTTTATTGTAGTGGGCCAGCGCAAGCTTATCCATTTTTAACTGTTCCTGGCGATCTTGGCACCACTTCAACTTCGACTTGAAGACCTTTTTCGAGTTTTGCATGCGCTCATATACATTACCACGCCATGGTTTACCAGCCAGCTCCCACAATTGATAACATAGCCTAGCATCTTTATGTACATCGGCTACATGCTTGTTCCATCCTGCAATGCAACCGCCCTTTCTCTTCGGCCTACACTTGGAGGATAGAACTGAGGCTTCAGCCAGAATATTTACTATTTCGTTGTACATTTCATCAAGTATTACAAAATGATCCTTATTAGAACAAAAACCATCACAACAAGATCTAAGAGTGTCCGGAAAATCAACGCCTTTCAAACTGTCATGGCAAATATCTCTATACTTATTTATTTGCTCGGGCTGCCTGACTCCCCACACAACTCCCTCCCGAATATTATTATTACAGGTTTCATTTACTACAGATTTTATTAGATCAATGTTACATTCAATAAAGATGGGAAAATGGTCAGACCAATATATATCATGTAATACCGAGACATTACATATTGTGTCCCAAGCACATTTCGTAGTAATACAGTGGTCTAACCATCTCCGACACCCATACACATCACTAACATACGTATATGTGTTAGAGTCCGCGCCAAGTTTCTCAACATCCGCACATAACCATAATTGCTCCGAGCAAAACTCCATCATCTCGTGATAAAAAGGTTCATTAATATGAGCATTCAAATCACCAAGCATATAGACTGCTTGCACGTCACTATTTTCTGCAATGGTTAACAATAACTCACTTAGACATTGTGTAAACAAAGGTAAATTTTCGCTACAGTCTGTCGGCATATAAATAGAGCATACCAAAAATGTTTTATCACCCGTATTTATTCTAACCACCGCAATCCTGTCACTATTACATTCAATGACATTAACAGACTGAAATACGTTAGACCTCCACAGTATACCAACTCCCCCATAGGGCCTACCTTTGAGCAGGCCCTGCGACTCGTCTACTCCCGATTTCCCGGTCCACCCGAAGTCATTATTTACAGTACCTAACAAACCAAGATCACAGTTTAACAACCAAGTTTCCTGTAACAGTATAATGTCAGCCTTATCACACAGCGACCTAATGTCCTCGATCGAGCGCTTGAATGACCGACAGTTAAACGATATTATTCTACAAAGGTCCGCCATTGTCCAGTAATTTGATTTCTTCACATAATAGCAAGGACCATTAAAACAAGAGGACTGACCATCTCCATACAAAATGATTCTTTATTCAATTACATATAACATAATTAAATGATTAGTTTAATGGCGCCATCAAGTTTTTGCATTATTTTCCATACGATCGGAACATGATGCAAAGTTTGGCAATTGTCAGTCCTCTTGTTTTAATGGTCCTTGCTAATAGCAATTTGTAAGCAAATCTAAAAGCACTTTTTTAAGCAAATATTCTACAAGATATAAAGATAAATAAACTGCATTAACGATGTAATGATGCGTGTAATGCGTGTTCTTTTTTAACTCATTACTAAATCCACGTAATATTCAACTTCCCCATTATTATTAACAGCGTAAATTACGGAAATGTCTCAATTAGACCAAAACCCATGCTTAACTGATTTGCCGTACAGTTCGCAAAACCTTGTCGCTGTAACCAACCACAATGTTTACTTGTCTACACTCTTGTTGTTATCAAAATGCGTTAGTGTGATCAAGTACTACACAATGTTTTGATAGTTTTGATCAGAAACCGCAGTTTTTAGTGAATTCATAAACAAATTGCTGTTACGTCTGTAGTGCACGTGTTTAAATCATTAACATTTACATTTGAAAGCTCATGTGTGGTGTGGCCAATAAAAATGATGCTGTGTAACGTTTGGCACAAGTTAGAAAAGTATCGCGGAAGACATCTGAAAAATATTCTAAAATCGTGTCTGCAAACTATTATTTTAGTACACTAGATTTAAACCAGACACGGACAATTATGAAATTGACGTATTTGATTATTAAAAGGTAGTTTTAAAAACCAACCTGAGATGAAAACTGATATTATTATGCCTGTGGGTCGAAAATTACACAGTTCAGAATACAAATTCAGTAACATATTGGACTAACGAAAAAGACATACGAGAACCTGCTCTGTTTTTTTGTCGGTTTAAAAGGAAACTTCATAGTCACTTGCATTCAGCATTCTTATCATAAGTAAAACAATAAAGCGAGGATTGTCGTTGAAAGACGTTAGTTAAACAGGCGAGTCCTGCCCAGAATTGTTTTCCCAGATTACTTTTTCAGATTCCAAGTCGTATTACGATTGAACTGGTTTAGCGGTTATACTTAGTCAGGCCGGAAAACATGTAAAATAGGAATGTTTCGTGAACTAAATAATTTAGAACGCGAACATTTCTGGTCATGAGTGTTGGTACTGTTGCGAGGAGCAAAGTGCAATAAAAATAACTTAATTGCGCTTACACGTGGTCCACACCGGGAACCGAATCTTTCGATTACCGGTCTAACGTCTCAACCATTCGACCTCAGAGCACCGCAAGGTATATATGTGGGTACATTACATAAATCCAGGGTTTAATATATCAGAATGCATGATTGTTCCGAATTTTCAGAATTCCGAAAACTATGTTCTGTATTTTTTTTGGGATCTCATTCAACCCTAACCTAGCCTACTAACATTGCGTAATGTAACATCTACGACAAAAGTTAACGTTCCCAAAAAAACGCATTCAACAATATGAAAATTCGGAATAATGTGGTTATCGGACTGATAAAACTTCGGAGCTTTGGGGTATTACCCTTAAATTTCCCCCACCGCTGTGACTCCTGCTCCATCTCTCATTTTTTGAAAGGTGTTTAGCTTAAGCGTCATCTATGAAAACAAGTTTAAACGTACTGTGCCTGTGCTTACTAACATCGATCGTTAAGTAGTCTCAGATGCGTCCACTCCTAACTTGAACCATAAAAAAGAACACATTTTGTCTGATGAGAGGTCATAGTAACATGTACTATTTAAATCACGCGCCGTATTTAGGCCAGCAGAGCTAACAAGCACACGTCTTACGTCAGCTCTGCGTAATACCTGTGTCTAATCCGTTTTATAATTT
The DNA here is from genome assembly GCA_905404275.2 of Hedya salicella. NCBI lineage: Eukaryota > Metazoa > Arthropoda > Insecta > Lepidoptera > Tortricidae > Hedya > Hedya salicella. Next base: position 18,960,070 of record FR990112.1, read on the forward strand.
TGGCTAATGCTGATTGCAGTGCATTAGAGTTCTGGGTGCGGTTTTGCAAATATTTTGATTACTGGCAATTCGCCGCGCGTGGTTGTGGTTTTCCGCATAGAAATGCACCAGGTTCGGAATTGTGATTTATAAAGGTTGCCTTAGCCAAGGGCAGACTAGTAGTCTAGTCTTATCTGCCCTAGTCCGTCTTTCTAACCGACTTGGGAAAGGAGAGATACTGAGTTCGTCCCTTCGTCTTGGACCGTAGGGTCGTAGCCGGCTACGACAGCGCGCGACTAGCCAGGCAGTGTGCGAATTTTCACTACATTGCGCTTTCAAGGGGCTCACCGCACAGCAATTAGCTGGCATCACACGCAATGTATCAGGAAGTCGCTCGCTGCACCGCTGGTCGCACTTTGTCGTGGCCGAGCGCTTAGGATGCTTGACATATATTTTGGATTTATACGAACTTCATGATTGAAATATTGATTTAAACTAACGCGATTTTCACTCATTATCACAACACAACTCCTACAAGATCATGGACGTAACGCGACGTCCGAAACGTCGAAGAATTACCAACGAGAGGTTATTAAATAAATCATATTTATACGCGATTAAGCCCCGTTTGTTGTGTTATGATAATGTATTTGTCAAATTGTTCAAAAGGTTATAAATACACCTTCAGAGTGGCTACTAAGTTTAAAAAAATTAACTCTGAGAGAAAAAATAGGAGATAAAATCATTATATTTTCTTCTGTTTCCGCGATTATTACTCATTGAAATAAAACAATTTAACGGATTATATCGCGTATATTATCTCATTTTAGTTCCCGACGTTTCGGAAGCTTTCCAGCTTTCCATGGTCACGGGAGGACTGAGAGGGAGGAATGAGATAATATACGCGATATAATCCGTTAAATTGTTTTATTTCAATGATAAAATCATTGTTTTTTCCATACCTTACAGTATAACATTATGATAGTTTAATTAAAGTTTGTTATACGTTCTTGAAATAGTACTTTTTATTAACTGAAAAAAACCAACACCGGACTAAAATATATGCAATGCTGTCTTGGCGGTGCTACCTTGCCGTCAGTAAGAAAGTTTCAAACTGGCAAGTTTTGTGTGTCTTTTTATCAAATCAGAATCAAATCTTTATCAAATATCTTTATACAATTGACTAATTTCAAGGCAGAATGAAAGGGCTAAATTACTTTGATCTAAACATTACAAAACATGGGATGTGGTCATTAGGAGCAAGTACATGTTGCTTAACCCTTGCGCTGTCCACGCACTTTTAAGCTTCTGCCCACGGCATCAGAAAAATGTGCCAAATTCCAAAGATTGTGGAGCCTTGAATTTTAACTGTAGAATAATGATTGTGTAAGCTTTCCTTATCAAAACAGATGGTTATTGAATTTCAAATATTATAGTAAAATTATCGTACGATGAATTTAAATTAGGGTAGGTCATTATTCGAGAGTTCGTTCATCATCATTTTCGTGGACGTTTATCGAAACGTCTGTACATTTTTAATATGACTTCATACCATTACTTCGAAGTCCGGGATCCCCACCAAATAACTCAAAATGGCATAAAAGTCTTCGGACGCTTCGACAAAAACGTGTCAACGTGAGTTGGTTGAAAAGCTCCAATGATGACCCCGCCCACAATATTTATTTATTAATTAAATGTTTCAGCAGCTATCCTTACAGTCCAATCCCAATTCGATAGTGCCTACGTCATACAATTTAACTAAGTTACTTATTTATTCCCATTTCCTATTACATAAAACATAAAAAAAATCTGTCATGCAAATCTGTCGCGTCAACAACTAGATTTAGCACAAAGCATAATTCTTATAGGTAGATGGCGTTGTACATATCGGGGAACGGCTTTTTGTGTGGAGATGATCAGTCCTCTTGTTTTGATGGTCCTTGATTTAGACTGTGGACGGTACGGCTGAGAGGTGCTTTACGAAGCAACTTGGTTCATGCAAGTCTTAATGAAATAATGAATTTTATTTTGTAAGTTAGCCTCAAGGGCACTTTTACAAGTCTGAGTCTGCCAGCTATGACATTGCATGCTATAAGACGTGAACGATAAAAGGACCACTAACAGCGTCTAATTTGTTATTTTAGTCTTCAACAACGATGCCTAGTTAATCAACACCAAACAGCCTATCATTATCACAATATCGCCAGAACAGTCAGAATCGCAAACCTTTACCTTTAGGCATAATGATGTGTATACTCGTATATGGTAATTAGGAAAGCTATACTATTTATGTGTACTGCGAAACGCAACTGTCTAAGCAGTGGAGACATTAGTCACTCACGAAATGATGACGGATTTTCAGGCCCATATTGCCAACCTATACGGTGCAATGTTGCCGCGATCACCACAAATCTCTGGTAACGACGTTTCCCAATCCTCACGCACCAGTGCCTGTGGTAACTCATTACCATGTGCGTTACAAAACGAAATGCTCTTAGAGCATCTCTGGCCGCGGTTCCATTGAGCTACGTTAAATCTGATTAAAAAGGGATGTTGACTGTATTAAAAAAATATATACGAAATGGTAGTTCCTATAATAGAACTCCCAAAAAAAAATGAATTCTATCCCTTGCGTGTAGCTTGATTTATGAGTATTTGAAGCTGGGTGAGAAAGTCCATTTTTATAGTATGAAAATATAAATAACTAATAATACCATTGAATAACCCATAAAATGTATGGTAAGTTTTGTTATGAAACCGTTTCGATAAACGCAAGTTTTATTAACGCAACATAGGTGCAAAACAAAAACCATATACAAGGTAATAGGAATGTGTGACTTCACCCGCTCCTAGGCTTTATTTAGAACGGAGCGTTTTTTAAAAAAGTCAAAAAAATGCGACTTTAACCACTGTTTTGTGCTAAAATTGTTGTGTCTCGGGGAGTTTTTATGAGATTAGATATACATGAATTTTGTTCAATAAAAATCCTTAAATCTTAAACCAATTAAACCTTTTTATTATATACCAGAATTGTCTAGTCAAGTGGTGGTCTATGGTGTGATTTGGAGGTTTCTTTTGCTTACCATCTTTAAAAACCACCCGTTAATGAGATTATAAAAAGTAATGTTTAATAACTTCGTATGCAAATGGAAACAGACTACACTGATCATCGAGTAACGATGATTAATATCGTGCGATGCACAAACTATCGTGCGGAAGACGGTTATAATTAATTTTGTCTTCAATAACCCGTGGTTTTAGGCAAGTTGGTACGTTGGGCAAATTGGGCAGGTATGGCATATTAATTAGAATTTGGAAACAAACATTGATTATTTATTGCTTAATTAATTATGGAATGGCTTTTAACGCATCGGTTCGCTTTTAAACGAATACAGAGTCAAACGTTTTTAAATGTTCCCAGAGTTACTGTATGCGTGTGCGTTCACTTTTGTGATATACTGCTTTTTCTAAGTCGATCCTTTATTGCTGAGGATTGTGGCTCCACCAAATATTCGATCTCTTCGCTCTATTTTCCGTGTTAATTCGCGATAATTATCGAAACATTTGATTGTTACATGAACTTTAATATTGGTTTCAATTGTATCCGTCGTAAGTTGAGTATAGACCCGGCTTGTGAGGGGGCGATTCTCTAGTGCTGCAACCAGTAGCGTACGGTCCATATAGGTAAAAAGGCAGTGCCTAACTCTCAATGACCCTAGCTTCATATACGCACGGAGAAACTGCCTACTAATGGGATCAAAACATTGTAACTGCCTGCTTTGGCCAAAAACCTTTTGCACGTCACTGGCTCAGACTGCACTGATTAACTAAACCTTCAAGAAAAGAGGGTACTCCCACCTGAAAGGTCGGCAACGCACTTATGACTCCTCTGGTGTTGCAGGTGTCTAATAGCCGACGGTGATCGCTTATTGTAAGGCGATCCGTCTGCTCGTTGGCCCCCTATGATTTAAAAAAACGCTACTTGCGTCGGTTGTGCTATGGAGACCATCGCTCCAAGTAAATGTCCTAGTACTCCCCTTATTACTTAAATCTACGAACTCATTCAAGCGAAAAACACGGTGTCAATTATCGGAATTAGGGTGTCAAACATTAGGAAGTTTAGTTACCTCATCATATCAGCCCCGGGTCATCCACTGCTGGACAAAGGCCGGTCAACAACCGGTCGTGCGCCGCACTTCTCTAACGGTTTCCGCGATCTTCACCAGATTATCGATCCATCTTGTTGGGGGCCTTCCCACAACTTCTTGGGGCGTAGTTCTGTTCGCGGTCGCCACTCGAGAACCTCTCTGCCCCAGCAGCCATCGGTTCTACGAGAAATGTGCCCCGCCCACTGCCACTTAAGTTTAGCAACTCCTTGAGCTATGTATGTCGACAGTTTAGGTACAGTTTTTTGGTCAGATTTTTGGTTCTTATTCTGGTTTAAATTTTGTTTCTCTAGATTAAGCTTCTACTACTTATAAGTCAGTAAGTCAGTGAGCTCCATTGTGTATGTATCTGTAATGCCTATTTCTACCTAAAGGGACCTATCGGTGCTTGTCGAAAATCTTATCAAACAAAAATAACCGGGAATCAATTAACTTGCATTAAATTAAATCTTTATACAAACGATTAATCACTCTTTAGAGCTTGATCGACCATGTATGTCATGGTTGAGCCGTAGTTGAGTCCATTGCCCTTAATTTTACAGAGCCTTGATTCTGATGATTGTGACTTGAATCTGTTTACGTTCATCCATGCGATACCTATATCAAATTATTCTATGAATAATGGATTAGATGCGCTCTGAGTTCCATTAATATCTGGAAGTTGCAAAAGATCTCCCATAAACATTGAAAATTACAAGTATTTTGGACACAAATTTTTGTGGTGCTCTGGTATAAAATAATGCCTATGTCCATCTTGCAGCCTCTATTTTTCTACTTATGTGCAAAAAAATACGTCAAATTCGTTGCCCGGTTATCGGAATCGGAACGGAAGCCAACAAATACTTTAAAACGACGTCAATCGCTGGGCAACGCTCCACAACGACCGGTCGGTTGCTGCCCCCTTCCAATGGTTTCCTGATTGAATCTAGGTTTCCAGATCGTCCTACCAGATCAAACAAATATATATATATATATTAATCATTTGATCAAACGGTCGGTCATCATCATTGTCTATCAGCCTAAAGACGGCCGCTGGACAAAGGCTTCCCCCAAAAATCCTCATAACGACTGGTCTGTGCCGCCCTCAACGGTTTTCCGCGATTCTGACGGTGTCATTCTTAAATTTCGCACTCGACCAGTTCATCCCCATTAAAACTAGACACGTGAAGTAGTGGTACATGTTTCAGATCACAGCTCAAAATATATTAGTCCGACAAGCCGGTTGTCAAAAGTGATTTAAGAAAACGAAGTCATGGGCGAGACCTGTGAAAACGAATAGTTTATATGTGTAGACACATATAAACTATTCGTTTTCACAGGTCTCGCCATCATTTATAGTAGCGACGAGTCCGTTAGCACTGCGTTTAACGCTGACGCTCATTTTGTGAATGCAATAGCAGATCGTTGGTCCATGTTGTTGGTGGCCCCAACTACGCTGCGTCGTCTTCGCGTTCGCTAACTCAAGAACCTCTCTATCCCAGCGGCCACCGCACCGGTTCTACGAGCAACGCGTCCCGTCCACTGTCACTTAAGTCACTCTAACTTTGAGTTGTAGGGTGGGTTAAATGTATTCAATTATTTTTTATTTTAATCACACGCTGACCTAGTTTGTTCTGATGAAAATGGTGCACTGACCAAAAAAAGGTGATGTTGGTCCATTTGCATACAAAGCCGCAGTTGCACACAACGGTTTACGTAATGGAGAATGTGTTATTCCGGGAAATCGGTTAGCTCGTGTTTGCATCTGTAGAGATGAGCTGAGGGCTCGGGCATTCGTGACTTAGACTAGGAAAAAAGAGACGAATCATTATGAACAATTTAGTGGTCCCATAAAAACAGAAACCTACGTTCAATATGTAATTTCACACGCTCGCGCACACTAATACAACCAATACCGTACACACGTATTTCGGTGCACACACATACAAGCAACCAAGAAAAAAAGCAAGAACTGGGTATGTTTTTGTCGCATAACGTGAGCGTGTGAGATTACTAATTGGACGTAGGTGTTTACGGCTTCACTAAACTAGAGTGTTCGTAGTGATTCTATATTTTTGTAGAGATGCAAAGTATACCTACTACTTTCATGAATATTCAAACTTACTATTCGGCGAATACGAATACGAGTAATGTTCCTTTTTTACTCTTTTGGCTGTAAAATCCAATCAAATAAGTTTGGATTAGTGCCTGATTAGTGCGGTGGCGGAGGCCTGAGTAGTGGAGGCTTTTCTAAGATCAATTTTATTTGAATTCTATTCGCCCGAAAGAAAAAGTACGTGTGATGTTTGAGAATTAAGAGTATCGTATCTTGATCTCGTTAGCGACAGCAACCGGAAACCAAAATGGCGGCAATTAGTAGTAAATGCCAAATGGATCCATCAGAGTGCATCGTTGCACATTCGCCGCGCGCAGGGCCGCTGCCACACACAAGCGAGGCCTTGCCAAACTCAGGGCTCACCAAAATAACCCCGGCGGGCCTATGATGGTCGCGTTTATCACGCGATAAATGATATGATAACGCGCCTGTCACTCTCGCACTCACATACGTGTCAGAAGGTGACGGCAGCTATGTCACTTATTTATCGCGTGAGAAACGCAACCATAACCCGCTGTTCTGTTATAAAATCTAAAGAAATTCGCATAGCATCTGCTTCATGTTTGGACGTCAATATTTTAATGTTATGAAACCTTTTGACAACACGTTTAGCTCGGTGGGTTGCACAACGGCCTACGAAGCCAGCGGTCCCGGGTTCGAATCCACGCAACACAAGTGTTTGTCTGATGAATACGAATGTTTGTTCTTGGGTCTTGGATATTTTCTATGTATTTAATTATTGTAATTTATCTATATATTATGTATATATCGTCGCCTAGTACCTATAGTACAAGCTTTGCTTAGTTTGGGACTAGGTCGATTTGTATGAGCTTGTCCCTAATATTTATTTATCTATACTATGATAAAGTTGTAAAAATGAAATGTCTGTACATTGAAGATATTAAAAAAAATGATTGTAACGGACTATTTGGACGTCACTAAAACGAAAAATATTTTTCTTGGATTTTTTGTATGTTTGTATGTGTCGGTGTGGCTTCATCACGCAAAATCGGCTAAACGGATTTCAACTGTTTTTGGTACACGGGTACCAAACGGGTATCTCCAGATAGTTATACGATACTTTTTACCCGACTACGCCGAAGAAAAAAAGAGGGGTTAACACTTTTCTCCTCCGCGAACGAAGTTTATTTTATTTTATGTTTCTATTGCTAGAACCCAGGAAAGACATACGAAGACCAAAACTGAAAATAAAAGTTATTGACGTTTATTTTAGATATAATACAGATATATATAGCTAGTATTAGTAGCGTCGGTCAGCAATTGTTTTTAGGTGTCAAAGTGGTTCAACGGACGCAGCGGGTGGGTGTTGAGGGTAACTTCAGAGTCGCAAACTTACGTGACGAGAATTATAAGGATTTCCATTGTGTGGTAGCCGGATCAGCGCGAGACGTTAAGTAATCCGTGGTCATAGAATTTGTGCAACGATGAGAACTCTCGCAGCCTTGAGCTTTATTACACGATTAAGTGTGATGTATTTTATCTTTTGGTACCTAATACTTAAATAAGTAAAAAAAAATTCGCTGTCTGTAAAGTCATAAGAAAACATTGATCAAAAATTTCATACTTTTATGAATTCATAAACTGAACGCTTAGGCCGATCGTGCCTCTATATCGCTTGTTCTACGCTCTCGCTCAGGCGGAACGTGACAATGAGTCATATTTATTCGTGCGTGCAACCGGCGTTCATCGATTTATAAGACGTTATCACGTCAAAATGGCGTCGATAATGGAGACGCCATGATGTTATCCATTCTACGTAATCATTCATTCTCTGGCCCTTATCCCATTCATTTGTGGTCCATCTTTTCTTCCTTTTCTTCTACAGCTTTTTACATTCATACTCAACGCTTGGCTCGTTATGGGGCCCTCATCTCCTCGCATCACGTGCCCGTACCACGCTAGTCGGTTAGCTCGAAACTTTTCTGTTATTGGTGCCATTTTCAGACTTCCTCGTATACTCATTCCTAATACTCATTTCATCCGTCTCCTCAGAATATGCCTTGGATATGTTTTACAATAGTGCCCTTTCATTTTATCGACAAACGTTTTCTAGAATACTTTATTTCATAGAATTTTCATTTCATCGAAGACTTTTTCTCCTGAGACCGTTCAATTTTCACTTTTCAAAAGATCATCATGTAGAATCAAGGATCGTCACGTTAGGTTTAGTTTGTTTTACATTAATCCCAGATTATTAAGGGTTTCAAAGAAAAATGCTTTTTATGAAATGATATGCCGACGAAATTAAGTATTCGATGAAACATTTTTCGATAAAACAAGGTCCAACCGTTTTACAATAGTGATGTGGGCTACTCATCCACAATTACTATTTTACTATTTATGCCCTTACACATGTATAATTAATTTACACTAAATATTTACAAGTATAATTATATGTATTTATATATATTTATACTTGTAAATATATAATATATATAAATACATATAATTATATAATCATTTAAATCTTAAAAATTTAGGTACACACAATTAAAAAGACTTTTTTGAGTAAAAAAAAGACTTACAGAAGAAAAGCCAAGAACAAGAAAAGGCAAAGATGAAAAACTAAACGAAAAACTTAAAAATAACCTGTGACAAAGAGTACGGTTACAGTCTTATGAATTAATAGAGGGTTTACTATTGCCGTTCACCGGGTTCACCCCACACTTCATATATACAAAGTAAATAATACCGCCGATAGGAGCGCCAAGATTCTCTAACACTTTGACACTCTGCTAGAACTCTTTGGTATTATTTCGGAACACTAAAATATATATAAAAAAACATAATAAATATCTATTAATATTGATTTAAACTTTCACGATCTTCACTCATTATCAATCACAACACAACAAAACGAGGCTTAAAAATAAATCATATTTATACGCGATTAAGCCCCGTTTTGTTGTGTATAAATATCTATTAATATTAATAATAGTGACAATGGTAACATATTTAAAGCTGATTAAGATCATTTGTTTGCAACTCTAAAATAGTCGTTCAATCACATTTCCATAATGTGTTCAAAGCGGGGTTAAGTAGACGACAATCAATATCCATTTATAAATGTTTATCCAAACTACTGGATTATTCATCATGTATTTTTACATTGAACTTGAACGTGAAATGAATTGTAAACCTCTAGTTTAAACATTTACTTCATAGTTAATTATCTAACTATGAAGTAAATGTGTGTAACAATGTGAATCTATTGAGAAATAACGAAATCTGAATTGAAATCATTACAACAAGTTATTTCAGCATTGATCGAAAAATTTCGCGCGGCAAGATGTTGATACCTGCCTCTTCAGTTCCTTCGAGACTATGGATGGACGTAACGCGATTGCCGAAACGTCGAAAAATTTACAACGAAAGGAAAATCATATTTATTCGCGATTAAGGTCCGTTTTTTTGTGTTGTGATAATGAGTATTTTTTATGTGCATTTTTTTTTCAGAATAAAAGTTAATTGTATCAATCCTTCGACCTTTTTCTATTTCTATAAAAAAATACTTGTAACTAGTACTAAAATTAAAGTTACATATCATATTTAGTCATCGTAAAGCAACTCCTAATCCGGATGAGTAAGCTAACAAAACAAACATTAATTTTTAACAAAAAAACTGAATAAAATGTCGTCATCGAAATTATTATATTAATATGACAACACATCCGTCATTTGATCTTCAACTATGACCATTTCAGTCATCTATTTAAGTATTATCATTAAAACGCCGATTAACACACCAAAACGATTTTCAAGCATCAATCGACCTCAAAACGCACAATTAGTGCAATTACATTGATCCAATAATTGCACTAACTGTCAATTTATACGTTTAGATGTACATTTAATAATCGTTTACGCAAATATTTGGCTTATACGCCCTTGCAATTGACATGCCATCATGTCGTAACCCAACATCAAGCGAAAGAAATCGAAACTTTTTTAGGTTATGCAGTCAAACAAGGAACTCTTATAGTTTTGCTATGTCCATCTGTCGGAGTCACACTCATTTTATCGCAGGAACTATCAAAGATATAATAAAATTTTGTCTCTATATTAAAATAAATTACTATACGTAGAAGCAAATAGCGGGATTTATTTTTTTTTTTTTCCATACTCACATACATAAAATTAAATATGACCCTTCACCAACTGAAATTTTTGAACAACGTTGATTGAATGGTAGAGAATGTTTGAAGGCTAAAAGGTCTGCCTCATGTTTTCTGTAGTAAAGATTTTATTATTAAGCTTAAATTATAAAGCTTATAGATTAATATAATTCTCGCGCACAGGAATCAGTAATAAAAAACCGGCCAAGTGTGACTCGCGCACCGAGGGTTTCGTACGAACTTTCACTTAATCTAACTTAACCTAATTGAACGGTTAAGTTAAGTTTGCACCTGGTGTCGTGTTTACAAATGAGGTTTAAAGTTAAGGCATTCTTGTTGTGCAAAAATGTTTTTTGATAATTAAAAAATAAGCCAGATAGCTACATGGCTATAATTTATATGTCAATTTATATACGGGTAATTAATATAGGTAATTTGACAAAATTTTAAAATGTTCTTTCGGTAAACTACGGAAATAAGAGGGGGCATGGTATTTTTAAAAATATAAATTATTTAGAGGGAAGAGGATGCACAGCGACGGACCACGTGGCGTCGCATGATTGGAAAAGCCGACCCCGTGTAGCGGGAGAAGGCGAGGCCAAGGAAGAAAAAAAACATAAATTATTTCAAAATCTGCAAATCAGTTCGTTCATATGATACCCTGTTTGGCCTAGTAGCTAGACTTTGAATTCTCTCATTGCACTACACTAGTCCAAATTCTACATGGATAGCATAAGCAGTTCCTGAGACATAGCACTGTAACAATCGGGCAATCAGACGGACAGAGTTCGCACCATAGGGGTTCCTATTTTACCTTTTTGGTACGAAACCCTAATAAGGTGTTAAAAAAAAGGTGTACCTACCTACATTCCCATACATCTATAGTGCATTCTATGTAGTAATGGCTACGGAAACCTACATTGACATTGTGCATCGTCCAACATACGCTTGGCCAGTTTTTTTTTCAATATACCACGGGCAGATGTGTCCATTCGAATCTCATATGACATAATTCGCTACGGAATCATAAGGTCGTAAGTTGTATAATTTGGCGATACATATACGTCGTTGCAAATGTGACGGTGTGAAATGAAATCAGTATGGTCATATTAATCCTACGCATGTAGCGCACGTAGGTCGACGGGTTGCAAAACGGCGATGCGGTGTATCTGGTTGGCATAGAAAAATGTGACCAGATGCGCCATACGGCGGCCAGGTATGAATAAAACTAACATATATCTTGAAATTCTTGCATTGACAGCCTGTAAAGCGGGTTCTGCGAAGCGAAGACTGCGAAGTGTCTTCTCGCCCAGGATACCTCAGTGCTTGAAGACGAAAGTCTTGAACCAGTGCATATTACCGGTAATGACCTACGAGACCGAGACGTGGTCTTTAACTATGGGCCTCTTAAAGAAGCTCAGAGTCACAGGCTATACTTGGGACTTCTCTACGAGATCGAATCAGAAATGAGAAGATTCGTGGAGGAACCAAGGTCACTCAAACTGAAGTGGCAATGGGCAGGGCACATAGTTCGAAGAACCGATGGCCGTTGGGGCAGAAAAGTATTCGAATGAAAACCGCATACCGGCAACCGGAGCGTGAGGTCACCCGCAAGGTGCTCGGAAGACCTAATTAGGATTGCGGGGAGCGCTGGATGCAGGTCGCCTCTATCCGGCCCATATGGAAGTCAGTTGAGGAGGCCTGTGTTTAGCAGTGAACGTCCTACGGCTGAAATGATGATGATGATGAAAGTGAGTTTTTAGCAGTTATTGACAGTGTTTCGTAATTTCAACCGTTTTCTATAAAATCCAGTTGACAAGAATGATCCCAAGAAATAATCTTAATCCGCACGATCTACGGATGTTGTACAAGATATGAACGTTGATAACCGCGCCATTCATCGGTCGGAATATCTCTGCGGCCTCATCACATCAAAACGGCTAAACCATATACGAGAATAACTTACATGCGAGGATGGTTACCGACTACGCTGAAGCAAAAAAGAGGGTTCTGACATTTTCTTCTCTTTCAAAGAAGATAAAGGGCACCTCCTCGTTAATTGGTAAAAAATACTACCTATTATTTTTGGACGTACAGTGGAGTTTCATCGAAATTGAAGTTATACAATATGAAAGCTGCCTGCTTGCTAGGTTTCCCGATGGGACAGTATTTGAAGCTACAGGACAGGAACTCCTATTTTACCTAAGCTATTGTTTGTACAAAAACAGCACCTCTAGCAAAACTGTTATACGCGACTCTCTGTTGTTATAGATAGTCTGATTATCACAACACAACAAAACGGGGCTAAGTCGCATATAAATATGATTTATTAAATTACCGTTCGTTGGTATTCTTCGACGTTTCGGACGTCTCATTACGTCTATAGTCTCGAAGGAACTGGAGAGGCGGGTATCAACATCTTGCCGTGCGAGTTTTTCGATGTACCCGCGCTTGGAGTTGATTATTAGGTTGAACACCAGGTGGTGTGTGTTTCAATTAATGTACGGTAGTCTGTTTCTTTTTAATACAGTGGGACAGAGACAGGTGATGCTATGTCACCAGAGAAGCGAAGTTGCAGGGTCCAGGGCGCTGTGCACCATCGTCGCCGCCCCCCGCTACGTGCGCAACCGCACCATCGCCGCCGATCTCAAGTGGTGCGACCTGCAGATGTTCAACCGCGTGGACCACTCTAGCCACGACACCTTCAGGGCATCGCGCTGCATCATGTCCGACCCCCGGACAGGCGCTTTAAGGCAAGATGGGCCCCCATGCACCCGTTACGGGGTGTATGAGAAGCCAGTATAGCGAAGTTGCGGAGAGTTCCGCCAGCCCACAAGGTCCTGCCTGTCGCAAGAGGCATTTACAAAGGGGGGACCGGGATCGCGAGTGTTTCTGTCAGCTGTGGCCTGTGTGGCTATCGGGGGTCTTGGCCCCGCTTTGGTAGAAATACCATATAACTCAGCTTTTCCCCGGAGGCTGATTTAATAGTTCGCAGGTTTTCTCTACGATAAGAGGAATATTGATTATTTGTTAGATGTGATATGACTAGTCAAGGTCAGTTACATATATAATTGCAAACATTTTACTGCCGGACGGATATGGAGTAATGGTAATACTTATGGCCGGATATTTAGCGAACACCGGTTCAAATCCTGTATCAGAGTATGGCCTTGACAATCTTAGAATTGACTGAAATTAAAGAACATGAATTCTTCAATAAATATAAAAAAATGTAAGAAAATTCTGTACTGAAAGAAAGAAGAACTTTGTTATTCATCCCTTCGTAATAAATACTATTATAAAGATGCAAAAATGAAATGTTTGTACATTGAGAAAACGACTAAATGTGTTAAGTTTGTCACGAGTAACGTAAAACACGAGCAAGCAAGCGTTATGGTTAAAGGTGAGGAACTGGAACTAGTTAATAGTACAGTCTTTCTCGGTATAACATTAGATTCTAAGCTCCAATGGGGTCCCCATATTGCTAATCTCTCGAATAGACTGAGTTCTGCAGCTTTTGCAGTAAGTAAGATTCGTCAATTAACAGACGTGATAACGGCTCGATTAGTGTATTTCAGTTATTTCCACAGTATTATGTCGTATGGCATCTTACTATGGGGCAGTGCTTCCGACATTAATACTATATTTGTTCTGCAGAAGCGGGCTGTTCGTGCGATATATAAAATGAACTATAGAGAGTCGCTTAGAGATAAGTTTAAGGACATTAATATAATGACAGTGCATTGTCAATACATTTATGAGAATATTATGTATGTACATAAAAATATTACCCACTTTAAGAAGAACTGTGATATACATAATATTAATACTAGAAATAAGCATAAGCTCGCAGTGCCTGCTACTAGGCTCCATAAAATAAGGAGATCATTCATGGGTAACTGTGTGAGATTTTATAATAAACTTCCTAGCAGCATAACTGAGTTGTCTATTGGTAAATTCAAAAATATTGTGAAACAAAAATTATTTTCTAAAGCTTATTATAGCACACAAGACTACATGAATGATGAAGCCGCGTGGGATTAATGTAAATTATAGCGTCATGTAGGTATATGAATAATTATTTTAACGAATACCTAAGGTATTATTATTATTTTAATCTTAATTGTTTTATATACTCTGACATTTAGAATATTATTCTAGACACATTCTAGATTATTTATTTTTTATTGACAATCCTTTTGGGATTTATCTTATTGATTATTTTAATTTTAAAAATGATGATTTTATCAATAATATTACACTTAAGTTAAATGATCTGATTAGGTTTTTCTGGGTTTCCCTAATCCTTGCAGCAAATGTTGGATCATATTGTATTTCTCCCAGCAAACATTCACTCTCATGTAACTGACATTTCGAAAGTGCTTGTAACTAGGCCTACTTGAATAAAGAATATTTTGATTTGATTTGATTGAAAAAAAAGTAATACGGACTATTGGAAGAACACTGATTTATTTATTTTTTTGGATTTTTGTATGTGGCTTCATGACGCCAAAACGGTTAAACGGATTTCAACTATTTATAGCACACAGATAGATGAGATGGTTATAGAATACTTTTTTCTCGACTACACTGAAGAAAAAAGAGGGTTATGATTTTTTTCTCCTCCGCGAACGAAGTTGGGGACCTTCTACTTCTTAATACATATATTCCAAATCGGTAAAGCTTCTAAAAACATATTACAGATTCAGACGTCCATGACATATCACAAATGTTCTGTTTATTGGATTTTGTATTTATATTTTATTCATAAATACACGATTAAAGTTATTATACACATCATGTCTTTTAAAATCAAGTGTTGATCTAGGACTCAATAGAAAATTTAATACTAAATTTGTCATTGAGACATAAATGTCACGAACAAATGCAAAAACTCTAGATAGGATTTAATATACATATTTTCGACTCTTCCTGACTTCAAATTACTATCGGATTATTATAATTTATACGTCCTTTATGATGCAAATGTATGTTCATAATGCTATAATTTGTAAGTAGTGTATGTGAATTGGACATATAATTTTATAATTAAGACTCAGGACTTATTATTTGCTTTTTCTAAATAATAAAAATACTCAGATAAATCGCATTAAAGTTTAGGAGTGAGGGCTCGTGAAGTCACCTAGGAGTCTTTGTTTTTTGATTACTTAAAAAAATAAAACATACGTCTATATTTTTTTATTAATCTACATGACAGACTAATTATTAAATAGTCATCGTCATCATCCCTATTTGCTCATTTATTAATAACTTGACAATTTTGTCGCTTCTTCATACGCATATATTCATTGCTATCTTCATTCCAAATATGGCAATTTACAATGCCAAAGGCGCCCTTCTTCGGCCCACTGCTCCAAATCGAGTTCAAAAGCACCACAAACCACTCGCAAAATCTACCTACTTGACTTACAATAACATTCAAACACAACTTTATACCGCACTGATATAACTTTAATTGGAATGAAGGTAAATATAAAGTTATGGCTTTGTGAAAGTGATGTCAGTACCGCTATAGCATTCACAAAATTTGCGTCAGCGTCGAATGCAGCGCTGATGACTCGTTGCTACTATAATATGACCCTTAGACACATCTATACTACATATTATAAAGTTGTAAACAAAAAATGTTTGTATGTGTCGTTGTGGTTTCATCACGCTAAATCGGCTAAACGGATTTCAAATATTTTTGGTAAAGCGCGCATAAATATCTGACACGACTCTATTTATAAGGCCGTTAGGACGTGTCAGATATTTTCGCCCGCTTTGTTATGTCAGATATTGATGCTGGTGACAGTAACACTACTTCACGTGTCTATATTTTTATTTATGTTATAGGGGGCAAACGAGCAGACAGATCTCCTGATGGTAAGCGATCACCGTCGCCCATAGACAAGACACCTGCAACACCAGAGGAGTCACAAGCGCGTTGCCGGCCTTTCAGGTTGGAGTACGCTCTTTACTTGAAGGTTTGTAGGTCGCATCAGTCCGGAAATACTGCCCGCGACAATTTATTTCACAGTTCAGTCATGCGTGTCCAGTTATAGGCACTAGTCCCACCGCCAACGAGAAAGCGAGCAACTATCGACTATTTTCTCGCCCAACTCGCTCAAGAAACGCACAATAGATGTAGAATCCGTGTCAATAAAAGAGATACATATATGAGAGAGTTCTCGCCGGCAGTGTGAACAGCCAGCGATGAACTATTAATATATGTAGACAAATACATTAAGAGTCTTACTAACACAGAATCTACATCTTTTGTTCGTTTCTTGGGCGAAAAAATCGCCGATAGTTAATCGCTTCCTCGCCCTTGGTGGGACCAGTGCCATATTAGGGACATACAGAAGGCGGTCGAGTGCGAAACTTCATAATAACACCCCTGGTTATTTTGAACGTCACGTCGTCGCCGGTAGCAATGTGGCCATTACAATACACTAAGTGAGACATAATAGCCTTGTGACATATGCACAATGTCAGTTTGATTGTTGCAAATGTGTGGCAGCTAATTTTATGCCGATTTTTTTCTCTCGATTCTATCCTTACATCAACTATCGAGCAGACTTTGTGCAGTAAAGGCAATGCTATCAATCCCAAGAGATTGGGTAAGGGTAGGAAAAACTTAACTTAATAGTTAGCGAAGCTCTTGTAAGATTATTTTTGTGTGGTAGTAAGAGTTATAATCGCTGCCCTTACTGACCCATTTATGTGTTCCACAATATATAAGTAAGCTTGTTGGTTGGTCGAAGTGATTATTTTGTCTAGATTTGGAATGTTGTTACAGAGCGCGAAGTTTTTCATTTTCACGAAAATGCTCGATTTCCTTAGCCCTAAGGGTAAGCCAAACTTGTTTGCCGCCCGGTAAAATGTTCTGGAAAACTGGTGATAGATAGGTACACCACAAAAAAATGATATCCATTAATTCTTTATGTACTTTACTTGGATATCCAAATAACTTGACCGTTGTCACAGTTTTTAGCTATGGTCATTATTGGTCATCATTATACCAAATCAGTATTCGGAACCGTGACGAAACGTGACAGGTACTAATTAAATTCTAATTGTAGGCCTTAAGCGTTAAACTGTCTAATCAAGCAACCGTACTTTAATAGGGAATATGCATGATTTTTTATTTTTGCTTTATTAAAAGCCCATTCATATAACAAACAGTAGACAAAAATAATTTTTTGAATAACTGTAAAAAAACCCAAGATATAAGCCATCAAACATTTCATTCAATCCCTTTGAAGCAAAACGGAATTTAATATGGAGTTTATATGGCCGGCGTAGACTATGATGTAATAGTACATATCGGACCTCTCTGTCAAATCGCCGTCTAATTAGCAGTTTAAAATGCCTGTATCATGCGTATTTCTTGGCCGATTTTAATTTTGATTTCACTGTTTGAAATCTTTTTTACGGTATTTTCATATTTCGTTAAGAAAAGCGATAAAAAATTTCATGCATGTACCCTATTATCATAATACCCAAAAGGTGCATAGATATTAAACTGTGTAGGTATGTATACATACGACCTTATATGACGACAAAAGTATTATAATGTGTAACAAAAATGGCATACTTTTATTCTATGGCATTTATGTACAATCATATTATTTTTAATTATTCATTATTAATTTTAGTATTAGGATATTGTTCGCGACCTCCTTTTAATCATGCTGTGTTTTGGATAGCATTTTAAATGAGTGATAATCGCGGCAACAGAGTAATTATTAAGCCTGTATAACAATAGCAATATTGTTATACATAAATGAATGCTGTTTAGTAAGCCTAAATAAATAAAATAAAATAAAAAAATTGAAAATCATGGTGATTGTTTTCTTATTATTACTGTCTATGGAAGTAAAGTAACGTCCGAAACGTCGAAGAACTACCTTCGCAAGGTTTAAGCGCCGTTTTATTTTGTTATGATGAGAAAAATCGTGTAATTTTAAATTAATGATAACATTTCGACGGCTAAAAGCGGAAACGTAGTAACCGCCAACTCTATGAATTTTGGCGGTTACTACGTTTCTGATTTTGGCCGTCATTTGTTTCATGTTCATGAACCCGTTGATGTCTTTTTCACCTACGAGTAGTAGAGTAAAAAAATAGTTGACTGAAATTCACTGCAGTAAACATTTTTTTTAATTTATTTCTTTATTTAATCTTTATTGCACAATAAGTAAAACGACGACGATGACGTACAAAAGGCGGAGTTAATGCCATAGGGCATTCTCTACCAGTAAACCTTGCGGCTTAGCAGATATAGAACACGGAAGGCGAAAGAGAAAAAACAGAGGCGTGACGTCAGGAAAATTACAAAGCCGAAGCGTATTCATTAACTCATCTTTACTTTTATAAAGTTGTAAAAATGAGATGTTTGTATGTAGGCTTCATCACGCTAAATCGGCAAAACGGATTTCAACTATTTTTGGTACACGGGTATCTCCAGATGGTTATAGGATACTTTTTACCCGACTATGCTAAAGAAAAAAAGAGAGGTTATGACTTTTCTCCTTTGCGAACGAAGTTGCGGGCGCCTTCTAGTATTTAATATTTATGGCTACTAGCTGTACCTACTAAAATAGTTTTTAAACTTCATGGACAGACTATGGACGCAGGTTGTCTGGAAATAAAGTTTTTTTTAATGCCTTTACTTGGGCAACCCGGTGGGAATCGGCTTATATGGACTTCACGCCACTCTACCAAGTACTTTTAGATAAGAGCCTTGCCTTCCTTCAGTAAAGTCAGTCTGTATAGACGTAGGATTACTTAACAGTAACACAGATAGTTATTATAATTACAGCCTAAGACTTAAGTAAGGTCTAGATGGGGCGATGCCGCAATCTTAATTAAGTAATCTTGCTTAAACAACACGTCTGGGGTAAAATTTCTGATTGATGCGTCCTGCTAAACGGAGTCACAGTTCACAATCAGTTTACAATTGTCGCATTTGAAATTTAACTTAGACGATTAATAAAACAGAAGAAAATCGTAAACATATTCAAATGGTTTTAAAATACAAAACTGTAAAGTTTTATAAATAAAGTTATAAAAATTATGTGATTTTTAAAACGAAAATTAAGTTTTTTTTTAATCCTTATAATTCAATAAAACAATAATTGTATGGCAACATAAACGCAATTTTTCACGATCAAAATGCCAAAATATTTTTTTATATACTTGAGTAGCAACGAGTTTAATGAACTTTAACTGTTATTTCTTACTTTTAGTCTCTTTTTAGGGTCCCGTAGCCAAAATGGTAAAAACGGAACCCTTATAGTTTCGTCATGTCCGTCCGTCCGTCTGTCCATTCGTCCGTTCGTTCGTTCGTATGTCACAGGCATTTTACTCGAAAACTGCTTATTGTACATTGATGAAATTTGGAGGTTAGGTGTCTTGTGTAAGCCGCTACTTAGTTTGATACTTAAATAATAATAATAAAATATATTTCTAAGGGGGCACTCCATACATGTAACCGTGTAAAAGTGTGACACATACCTATTTGGACAGTTCTTTTAAAAACATTTTGAGGTTACTAAAACAATTTTTTGGTTAAGTGAATATTTTCGGAAATAATCGCTCCGAAAGTAGTATAAATTGCGTGCCCCCCCTCCTACTACTTTCTAAACCTGATGTCCAAAAAATATGAAAAAATCACAAACTTAAAACTTTCAACGAAAATAGTTTTCAACATGATCGGATATACCGTTTTTGAGTTATTGCCGAAAAACTGTGCTTCTCAGCAAAAGAACGTAAGTGCCGTGGAGATACGCTTTTTTGCTACAGTGCAATTTTTCATATCGCATTATTACGCCAGTAGTGCACTTTTTTGTATGAACGGCTGCGGAACCCTAGACTGAGCATGGTCCGACATGCTCTTGGCGGGTTTTGTATTTAGTTCCATATAAACATTTGATCCTTGCGAAAAACAGAATCGATTTTCACATTAAAAAAACCGACATCATCCCAAAAAAAGCTTTTGTTACATGTACGGAGTGCTCCCATAGAAATATTCATTTTTTTATTTAATTACGAAACTAAGTAGCGGCTGATACAAGACACCTACATTCCAAATTTCAATATACATCTTATAGTTTTTTAGTAAAATGCCTGTGACACACGGACGGACGGACAAGACAAAACTATAAGGGTTCCGATTTTGGCTATGGAACCCTAAAATCGTGTAAGTTTAAATCAATGTTAAGTATCCTCTTCAACTAATTACCTTTCTCCTCAAATTACGAAACTAATCCAACTCTTGACCGAAGTTTAATTAGACATTATTACTAATAAGCCATTGCTACACCGCATTATACTAATCAAAACTCTTACTCTTCCAATTATACAAATTTAAAATCAATTTTATTACATATAAAATAAAGTTAACTTTCAAAATGAAATCAAGCACAGATAAGAGGTTGTGGAGATAACATGATACTCGCGTAACATAATTGGAGATGAACTGTTTGCACACTTGTACGCAATACACCAGATGCGTAATTACGAAATGTTCCTTAAATTTATAACCCTATTCGAATTACGTGGTGGGTCGGAGGTCGTAGGTTTGTACAAACTGAGCAATGGTTTGTGAGCTAGGGTAATGGACAACTCATTGCATTACAACCTTGTCCTTAAATATATACTAAAAGGTCCTTCTAGTATACGGGTACACATAATTTATTTTTACCCGACTGCGCGACGCAAAGGAGGGTAATGTGTTTATCAGTCTATGTATGTATGTATGTATGTTTGTTCCTATCTGGCACTCTAGAGACCAAATGCGTGGACCGATTTTGATGATTCTTACGTCAATCGATTCGTCTTAATTGTCCAAATGTTACTAAAGACATGAAAATGAGGAAAACTCAAAATGGCGATAATGAGACGCCATATTGTGAAAAAGAATAAAATAAAAATCGACGTACTAGGTCGAATGAGGTATCGTTGAGTAGGGATTTGAAAATCATTTTTAGGTTTCTTTCATCATTTTTAATTTTGAATGACCGGTTAGAAACTAGAACGATTTAAAGTTGGTTAGCAAGCCGTTCTCACTAAATTTTCATTTAATTGTAATAAATCTGTACAAGCTTCTCAATAAACCCCATGATAAAAATTGCGAAAGTTACTGACATATAGTTTTAACTAAAAAGTATAAAATAAAAATAATACTTAAAAAAACAAAAACCCGACTGCGTAAAAAACTATTTTTTTTCGATTTTAAACAGTCGGGACCCATAAGAAATCTAGCTCGACGCAAATTGTCTCAACAATGGGTCCCGACTGATTAAAATCGCTATGTTCCACATTAGAATTTATTATTTGTTTTATGTGAGTATTGATCATAAATCATGAAAAATTTCCATTATAACTTAACAAATTTCTAAGGTACTGGACTTGTTTTTTCTTTTTAGTTTTTTTACGCAGTCAGGTTTTTTGTTTTTTTAATTATTATTTTTAGTTAGTAATGAGAAGGGAACTTTGTCCGCGGAGCAGACAAGTCATAACCCCTTTTTTTTCGATAGCGCAGTCGGGTAAAAAGTATTCTATAACCATCTGTGGACACCCTACCCAGCTATCCGTGTATCAAACATTGTTGATATTTGTTTAGCCGATTTGGCGTGATGTGATGAAGCCACAACGACACATATAAAAAATATATTTTTTTGATTCTGAAGCCTCCAATAGTAGATTGTTTGACAAGAGGCTAAAATAAGCCATTATGACACGAAGTGATTATTTGGACGAGCTCACGAAGTGAACGAGGACAAATATGTCTGAGTGTCAAAATGGCTTTTAGCCACGTGTTAAACACTCTGCTTTTCACTTCGACTGCGAGAAAATAAAAAGGACATAACATTAAAATTGTATATTTCATGAAAAACTAAAAGTACAGTTTCAGCAATTCTATCAGAAAGTTTGGCCAATCTGATCAGGTTGGTTTGTTTGTTTTTAATTATTCGTAAGGAGTATGTAGCTGGCCGCAAGTTTTTTTTTCAGTGTCATAGAAATTTGTATGGGATTATATAGCTTTCTTTTAAACCCTAGGGGCTAAATGTATTATTTTAGGCTTGCTTCGCGAAGCTAATATAGCGTACTTTTTGAGCAGGAGAAGTGAAAAATGATATTTATTGATTTAAAAAAAACACAGATATATGGTTAAGTATAATTTTCGTGTAATATTCATATTAAATTATATAATTCGAGAAAATTTCAGATTTTTCCACATTTTCCTTAATAATATAAAAAAAGCTCAATATTTTTAAAAAATAAATAAATAATAATAATAATTAGAAATCTTATTGAAAAAACGTATGTAAAATACGTTTTTAATAATGATAACTACTTATATAGACTAAAATCAAACAATTGTTTGATTAGCCTAAAGAGTTATCTCTATATACCTATATATATATATATATATATATATATATATATATATATATATATGTCTTTAAATACTATTCTGCATATTACATAAATATTACACGAAAACAATGAATTAATTAACATTCTAACAATATATAAAATCCTAAACTAAATTATAAGGTAAATTAAAACTACTAAACACACTAAAATTAAAAGGAGTTATAAAAAGAACACCCCGTCCAGCAGTTCCGCCTGCGGCATGGTTCCCATTATGCTGGCGGCGTTACCTCTCTGAATGGCTAAGGAAATCCTCTGGGAGAGGTAAGCACCAGCTCTGGGATCGCCCGAGGTGCGGCTCAACTGCGTCGACAGGGTCTTCATGAAGTATTTCATGTCGGCTGACCATGGCCCTAAGGTCTCCACTGCAAGGGCCGCAAACTCGTAATTTTGAAGTAATGTGGAGTATTTGCGGCGCTTGAGGGTCTGGGCCTGATCAGCCGCGGCGCCGGCCTGGGCTCGAGTGGCCTGTATGTGGGACAGAGCGAACGTGTCTACACACGTAGTGTCCCAAACCAGGGCCCGCCCGAGTTTCCACGGCACCAAAATTACGCCATCAGGCCGCTTACCATCGTCTCTGACCATACCAGACGGCTCAAGAATGGAAGGGATGGAGGCAGTGGCAAGCGCCCGACGTAGGAGATACGACGGTACATGCGACCAGCGCTTCTGTAACATGACAGACCATGACGACCCAGCAGATCCACATGATTTTATAATGTTTCCTTTGCAGTACATGTGGGCGGACCATGTTTATAAATATTCGAAGTTTCAAATCGATAGCATAAGTAGTATTTTAGATATGGCGCTCTAATATTCGGACAGACAGACAGACACCATAAGGACCGAGTCACACCATAAGGGTTCCTTTTTTATCTTTTTGGCACGGAACCCTAAAAACATTCTAATTTCAATAGAGAAGATGGGTTGTCGCTACCGCCAGCGTGGGATCCTAATACATCACATCAAGGTACAAGCAAGACACAGGACTGCAAACCTTAGTTTTCGTACGGTGTAAAATACGAGTATGTTATCTGTTCAAAAGTAGTTTAGTAGAGTCTTTGATGACACGTTTGGCTCAGTGGGTTGCACAGCGATCTACGAAGCTGGCGGTCCCGGGTTCAAAGCCCGGCCAGGGCAAGTGTTTGTGTGATGACCACGAATGTTTGTTCCTGGGTCTTGGATGTTTTCTATGTATTTAAGTAGGTATTATAATTTATGTATATCGCCGCCTAGTACCCATAGTACAAGCTTTGCTTAGTTTAGGACTATGTCGATTTGTGTAAGATTGTCCCTGATATTTAATTATTTATGTATTTTGTTTTTACAATAATATAATTATTAATGAAGTAGTCTTTGTTTTCTCCTCAGTAAGCCTCATTTTGTGAAACGCTGGTAGTTTACTCTTAAAATAAAATAATTTAGCCCCTCTGGCACATGTGTAACTGTCTTTACACATTAGGCCCATGTAGCATGTATGTACACCTTTATCTGTTTTTCAAAGTGGGTAGTATGCACGAATTGTAAATTTGAGAGCAAAAAATATATCTTTTCTCAGTCGATCCCGTGAACATGGAAGCTGCAAAGCTTCTGAAACGTCGGGAACTCCAATGAAATAATATACCCGATATAATTCGTTTAAACTGTTTTAATAATATATCACGTTTCATATGAAAGACAAATTTTGTGTTTCTGTTTTTTTAATGTCGGAAAATTAACACCACATTATTGTCGTGTTTTTCTTTGCGCTTTGATCTTTGTATCTAAATTACAATATATCACGATTTTCTCCATACACACGCACACGGAATGTTACATAATAACGCATTTCACTGACATGCTCTCACATTACTCGACCCTATATGGTCTAACTTAAGTTTTATTGTCGTTAATAAAACAAACATCTCTTAATAACTTTTAATCGCATTGCGCAACTCTAATAGCCGCCAATAAAATCGGTGTGGCGGCAAAGCTATGCAAATTATAGTTTTTTGCAAACGTGGGTGATATTCTGATATTTCTAATGGGCGTGTTAGTTGAATGGGAATTTTATAATCTTTCTTTTAAATGTGCAACAATTGGCATGCACGTGCACATAACGATGATTCATTCATATGTCTTTGTGGTTCCGTATCAACAAGGTAAATTAATTTTTAACAAATAATAAAACTGACCCAAAAAAACTAAAATGTTAAAAAATAACTGTTTATTTTTTAAAATTTTAGTTTCTTCAACACACAAGTAACCTTATTTCAACTCAATCTATAAAATATATACAATAAATGTTATATAGTCGAAAAATTTATGATTTAGTAAGTTGTTACATGGTTATCACCGACTTCAAAATACCAATAATTGTGTATGTCGCAGGGAAATGGCCAAAACTCAGATTTGAACATATCTCTAAGGAATATGTCCAAATCACGCACGATGTTAAAATGGTGAATCCATTTTATCATTTGCCTAGATTTTTTTTTTCATTTGATCAAATCCTTCAATCTGTTTTGAACAAATGAAAGATTTTTTTTCCAATTCCCTGTGACATATATATATTATATAGATTGAGTCCAAAAGCGTTACTTGTAAGAAAGTGATGTTAAAATTAGATATAGTAAATAACACAATATTTGAAAATGTTAAAATGATAGGATACGGTCCGGCCGTAGGATAGTTATGATATTATATTAGTGTAAAAATCATACTACTTATTAATCTATTTGATTTTGGCTACACAAGTGTTGCCAAATGATGTTCAACAGTTTCCGTAACACGAAGTTGCTACAGCGAGGTCAGAGTTCACGCATACATAAACATTACATATTATATTTATATATACAATTAGTATCGGAGGCAATATGCAATTTAGTCGATGGAGCGTGCGTTAAAATGTCGTTATGTCTAAGTCCAGATTTGTATGGTTGATACATCTCTAGGCTAAATATTTACGCAAGAGAGGGTGAGGAACAGTCGACTACTAGGAAAACAGTGGATCTTTGTCTACATTTTAGACAAATGATAAATGTGTCTTGTTTGCTCTTTGATAACGTATTAGATACTATTTTAATTCGTCTCATTTTATTATTTCGCTACGATATAGGCAATAGTACACTGTTCCCCTGGGAGTCCTCTTTACCCCACCCTTCTCTACTAATTATAGCCGATTTTCCGGTAAAGGACTGGTGAAATCTGGCTCAGCACATTAACCCTTAATTTGGCTCCAGGACATTAATTTTTCAATAATTTCGTATTTTTTTACCATAATTTTTGGAGCTGTTTGCATTTAGTGTGGGGTTGAACATATGATATTTTTATTTATATGTCAGTCAAGACTCTTTCCCGGTTAAAACTACTTTTAAATAAGCAAAATTAGTCACTCCAACTTTATAGACATTACATTTTTACAACTTTATAATATTATAGATATTGAACTTGAAGGTGCCCGCAACTTCGTTCATGGAAGAGAAAAAAGTCATAACCCTCTTTTGAAGTCACAACGACACAAAAACATACAAAAAATCGAAAATTTTAGAGACTTCCTAATAGTTCGTAACAATTTTTTTTCTGTTTATATCTTCAATGTACAGACATTTCATTTTTACAACTTTATAATAGTACTAACTTCTGCCTGCGACTTCGTCCGCCTTAAATTAATTTATCGCGGATAAGGGTACTTTTTCGGGATAAAAAGTGGCGTATGTCCTTCCCCAGGACTCAAACTATCTCCATACCAAATTTCATCCAAATCAGTTCAGCGGTTTAACCATGAAGAGGTAACAGACAGACAGACAGACACACGTTCGCATTTATAAGTAAGTATGGATAGATATCCATTCTTATAGTTCGTGACCGTAAGACCCATGTAATCAGAACAATACTCCACACACCCAGCCTCCACTAATTACTGCGATCCAAACTCTAACCTCCATCCAACCCCGCGCTTTTTGCCCAAAACTTTACATAATCCGAATGTGAAGGTTGACTTTCTTTACCGGCCGGACGCTCGCGCAGCCTCAGTCTCGAATGACGCGCGCCGCGCCGCGCCTGTGCTGTGCTGTTTAATTTTTTAATTTTATTTTTTTAAGTGCTGTGCACTCGGATACAATGAGGCTAATTTTTTGGGTACGTATTTATGTTATCGAAATAGGTCAAGTAATTTTTTGCGTGTTCACTTTCTTAAGTGAAAGTTGAGTGATCTTCGACTCATCGGAAGAGGGCTTTTTATCGATCGCTATCGTTAAGCCCGATTGGCTACTAGTGACTATTACTGGACTAAAGTAACCGTTTAGAAATTTTAGTCGTATATGGATAAATAAACGTTTTGTATGTTTGCTTTAATATTTTAATAGCGCTTAATGAGCAATTTAACGAAAGGAATTTTCATAAAAAAAACTGTTTACTATTAGCCAAAAAATACTAGAAGCTTTCCTATATATTAAGACCTTTGTACACACAAATGCAGTTAATAAATGAATATGGATATATTTATTACATTGACTCACTGGAGTAAGCATTTATATATGTTTTTAGTGAGAGCTTTAACAATTAAACATTATATTTTGAACGTGAAAATTATGATAACCTTTTTACGTCATTTGCGGATAAAAAGTTTAATATTTGAAATAAGTAGGCCGCGAGCATGACGCCGTCGCGAAAGGACCGCACGCGCACCAAAAGTCTCCGACGCGCGCGCACACTTCCGTGTGCTTCCTTTTCACTTGCTCCGAGCGACACTTGGCTCAGCTAAAGGTCTAGTCACTATACTGGCTAACCTTTTAGCTAAAACTAAATCTGTCTTGACCTTTCAGCTCTAGTGCTTTTTATTATTATGGCCATTTTTATTATTATATTGATAAAAGTTAGTAAGTTAGATTTATTACGACATTGACCGGTCTAAGAGTTATTTAATTGTACTATGGGACGAATACTTGATAATTTTATAAAATAATAAGTATATTATATTTTACTAAACCCCGTTCCCCTATAAGGAAACGTGTTTATCTGGTACACGTGTTTCCAAATAAAATGTTTGAGAAAACAATAATGTGACAAGTAAGAACCCTCATACAAAAATGACTACCTGTTGAAGAAGTTCGTTGCGAAAAACTTTAGAAAATCATTTGTTGCAAAAACCTATGTTGAGCAATAGACGTTTTCAACTCGAAAAAACTTGTCAAGTGCAATCTTACTTCCCCATTCCCTTTATTTTTTGTTTAGATTTTAATTTGAAACACCCTCTGTGTAAATTTTGAGTATTCAAGAGTTAAAGTGGTAGACACACGCAGTCGCTATCATTTGGGTAAAGAACCTTAAAAAGAACCATCCCCACCACAGCTTCCCTAGCAGAGCAAACTTGGTCAGCTCGATACGCCATATTACGACACAAGAGCCTGAAAGAGCGGCATGACTAAACACCTAACTTCACTGAAAACACGTATCTAACCGATTACCACGCCATTACAATACATTACAATAACTTAAACAGAAACAATGGTAGCTGTATCGTTATGTAACTATACATTTAACTGACTGTTTGCACTTTTCTATGAATTGAGAGGATATGTACATACATTTATGAGTAACATAGACAAAAAAAATACATATGTAAAACAAGTCTATATATCTGTATATATTATTACAGGATTTTTTTTTACAGAAATCGAACTAGTCCCAAATTAAGCTCAAAAAGGCTTGTGTTATGGGTACTAAGTAGACAACTATATATTTAATAGATATATTTACTTATATACATAGAAAATATCCAAGACTGAGGAAAAAAAAATATGGTCATCACACAAATATTTGCCCTTACCGGCATAAAGCTGAATAAAGCTGTAAAGAAAAAAAATACTCCAAAAAAAAAACCAACCATTTACTTTTTCGTCTTTAAGTTGACCCGACCTCACCCGTGCTTTATCGTGGTGAAAATATGTCATTTAGGATATAACCATAACGGGCAAGTTGAGAACCATCTTCAAAAGGTCCATTTTAGCCATAAGACCGCCTGTTGTTTACCTCTGCTTATTCAAATGTTACTGTCATGTTCTGTATTTCTGTGCAATAAAGAGTATATGGATTGGATCTTCCATTTACAGATTGTGCATGACATACCTCTTTTTATACTGTTTATTTATACTGTGTATATATTAATATATTACTTTTGTTTTCCTGTACCTCATTGCAGTTCTCTATAAAGTCGCACCATATCTCCTAAATCATTTAAACTAATAATACTAGAAGGGGCACCTTCTAGTATTATTTGCAACTTCAAAAAATCATAACCATTTTTTTCTTTAGCGTAGTCAAGTAAAAAGCATCCTATAATCTTCTATAGATGCTCAGCTACCCGTGTGCCAAAAATGGTTGGAATACGTTTAGCCAATTTAACCAAGATATAAGCTTTTATACATCTTGCAACATCCTTATGTAAGTAAGTTGTGGTTTAAAATGTTGCAACCCTATTTTCACCCACTTCCTATTCGATTGAGCTGAAATTTGGCTCACTTATGGAGCTAATCTTATTCTGGAGTCGGAAGATAGTTAAAGGACCTCTGTAACAAAATAACACAATCCTAGCAAGTTTAGGCTCTTTATCAATCTCTAATGAGTAATTGACGAATGTTTAATGAAAACTACAGTCGGCAATAAAAGTTTGTCTCAAAAATGAAATTATCGACAGAAACTTATTAGGAAGAAGAAGAAGAAGGAAATAAATATATTTTTCATCCTCTCCTGCGCGGAAAGATTAATTTTCATGGGTATTTAGCCGGGTGGAAAATAGCTAACAAATGGTTATAGGATACATTTTACCCGACTACGCTGATGAAAAAAACAGGGGCTATGATTTTTTCTCCTCTGTGAGCGAAGTTGCGGGGATCTTCTATAATGTATAAAAGTTGATCGTCTCTTCCCATCATTACGTAAATACACAATATGTAAATGAGCTATAAAACATGTAAGTAGTTTTCCCATGCATATATTACAAGCAATCTAAGGAAACATTTCATGATTTATGTATTCATTTCATGCAGTCACGAATGGTAAAGTACAAGTTGTTATCAATGTTATAACTTCGCATCATACATAACTCCTTTTTCCTTCTTTAGCGTCAGGGAGAAAAATATCCTATCATATGTGGACCTAACGGTGTGCCAAATATGGTTGAAATCTGTTTAGCCGGTTGGGCGTGATGAAGCCACAACGACACATACAAACATACAAACATGCAAAAAATTAAAAGTAATTATTTTTCGATACAGTGACCTTCAAATAGTATCACTTATTTTTTTGAAAATATGTTCAATAATATTTTCTTCTGTTTCCGCGATTATTACTCATTGAAATAAAACAATTTAACGGATTATATCGCGTATATTATCTCATTGTCCTCCCGTGACCATGGAAAGCTGGAAAGCTTCCGAAACGTCGGGAACTAAAATGAGATAATATACGCGATATAATCCGTTAAATTGTTTTATTTCAATGAATATGTTCAATGTACAGACATTAATTTTTACTACTTTATATTATAATAGTATAGCTGTCATTCAGAATCCATACTAATATATCCATACTAATATTGTAAATGCGAAAGTGTGTCTGTCTGTCTGTCTGTCTATTACCTCTTCACGCTTAAACCGCTGAACCGATTTGGATGAAATTTGGTATGGAGATAGTTTGAGTCCCGGGGAAGGACATAGGCTACCTTTTATCCCGGTAAAATACCCTTTTCCGCGATAAACGAATTTAAGGCGGACGAAATCGCGGGCAGAAGCTAGTAAACAATATGTACGTAGGTGTATTCAAACAAGATCACTAACTGCACGTACATCTATACTAAGTAATATAATGTAAAAATTAAATTACTACATTTGAGAAAATAAAAGATATATTATAACGGCTCATTAAGTCGATTTCATTTTTGTATGTGTGTAAATATTTTTGCAACCACATGACGACAAAACGGCTGCATGGATTTCAATCATTTTAGGTACACAGGTAGCTGATCATCGACAGATGGTTATAAAATACTTTTAGCCGACTATGCTGACGAAAAAGGAGGATTGTGATATTTTTCTCCTCCGGTGACGAAGTTGTTTGTTGTGAAGGTGCCCCTTCTTACTGTTACATTATACGATTTTGAGAAAGTATCAGTTCAACATTCTATTATCTAATTTTTTTCCTTCGTTTTTAACCCCCCACTAATTTCAAGTAAATAGTGTTATTACTTTAATATGTTTGTCCTTAACAGATGAATCATTTTTGTATTAATTTTTGTCTTAAAAAAAGGAGATTTGATCACGCTATGATTAAAAAAAATCGCTTCTGTTGTTTGAGGATATTTAGCTTTTTTCTTGGCGTGCTGGTGTTTTGATTGTCAAGACCACCAAGGATTTCTCGATCAAAGCAATAACATTCACTTATAACTTATCGCTTGTCACTTTAAATTAAACTGTATAATGTATATTTTAAATATTGGAGATAAACAAATCTCCGCGACACACGAGTTACTCAACAGTTCGGCCTTGTTCTTATTGGACTATATGGAGTTATAATTATGCCGAAAGCAAGGTTTGCTTGTGAGAAATATGCTGAAATTTAATTAAGTATGTTTTAAATGTTTTTGCCTCAATTTAATATGTGTCTATTTTACTTAATTTATAAATTGTAATAAGGCTGTCAATATTAGATTTTTTACATCCGATGAAAAATCGGAACCCTTAAAAGGGACCTAGGTCATTCATGTATCTGTCTGTCGCATCCTATTACATCTGGATCTACTGAATAAAAATAGAAGTGTGTACCTCTTTACATATTTGTGACCCGATAATGCACATATATCGTACATATTTTTTGAAACAATTTTATTATGTTTAGTTAAAAAATTATTAGAGAAAATATGAGAATAAATACCTTCCCCGGTCTTATCATGACTCGACCAAAAAAATCATTGTGTATATGAGGTTTAATGTATGTTAACCTGTGACAAAATCCAAAACCTTTTTATTCCCACAGGAAAAATAAGTACATTTTATTTGTATCCGACGCCAGCCGGGCTAGCGCAACTATCCGCGAATACGCTCTGTATTGAAAGGAAAGAGACAGGTGCAAACTAAACTGATTTTTTTCTTATATTTAGTAAATATTCTTACTGTGTACGGAACCCTCAGTGCGATGAGTACGACTAGCACTTGGCCAGTTTTTAAATTATTTTTCGAAGGTATATAGCAGCTGTAGTAATACAGTTTTTGTGAGAATGTCAATTACCATATGTTCTCTATTTCAATTAAATATACCTAGGTGATTGTTTAATTTCACTAGTCCGAAAAACTCAATTCATCGATCAAAACTTGTTTCAACGCCCAACCCAACAATCCTAAACCACTAACGCGACCTCCTATAAAAAGGACAACGTGTTCGTATGCAAATGGCCCTAAAGAAAGTACAAGAATGTAGTCCAATCGGTTAGTAGTGCTACCTGAGGAGCGGCGGCGACAGGTGCGTGACAAGCCTGCCGAATGGCGGGTTTGGACCCTCGCATGGCTCAAATTATACCTCCGTAAGGCTTGAAATGATACTTTTATTAAGACAGGTTGCGTGTCCTGTACGGTATTTTATGACTGGTCAAATCGGCTACATTTTTCGAAACGGAAAAAGCGATCCGTTAGTTCGTGGGACAATATTTGCAGTTATTATTATATAATTTAGTTGGTAGTTTAAAAATGTAGTTTCTTACATTTCTTGCCGGTTGCATAACGGGTTTCGGACCCCTGATGTGACATTTATTAGGACAGCTTACGTGTCCTAATACGGTATTTGGCAAGTAGTCAAATTGGCTACATTTTTCGGTACGGAAATAGCGATATATTAGTCCGTGGGAAAATACTTGCATTTATTATTACAAAATTAAGGAGATATTTTAAAAGTGCGAAAATTAGTGATAGATAGTTTCTTATAATCCCTGCCTGTTTAAGGTGACATAGGTTCATGGTCTTCTCTCCCTCTCACTGAGCATAAGCGTGAGCGAGATGGAAGTGCGTGCTCGGGAACGCGGATATCATGTTTTTTAATGTAAATAAATAAAAAAGTAATAGCTGAGTCCCTCCAACATAATATTGCCGATTTTTAGAAACAATTTTCTTATTTTAGCTTTTGTGCATAATTTGTTACAAATGTTTTAAGTGTATTTTAGACCTATGTTCGTGATTTTTTTCTATCAAGCGAAAGTCAAAAACTCAGGATTTCAATGGCTGTTGTCCCTCAAAAAGGCTTCAAGATTGCTAATTTAATTTATGGCAGCCGTATTATGATCCAAATACACTTTTTTTTTAAATCTGTTTTCTGGACCCACGTCACCTTAATTACGGGTTTCGGATTCTTTATGGCAGAAAATGTGACTTTTAGTAGGAAAGGTTGCGTGTCCTAATGCGGTATTTAATGAGAGGTCAAATCGGCTAATATTTTTTTTATATGCGATGCATTAGTTAGGTTAGAGGGAAAATACTTCCATGTGACGTCACAAAATACGGCCTTTTCTTTTTAGTTTCTGTTTGAATAGAAATAGTTTAAAGTGCTATAATTTGTCGTAGTTTCTTATACCTAACCTTTATTATTCAATTTTTGATTTGGTAGTGGTGGTGGTTAGTGTGTAATAAATAACTATCGTTTTTATAGCAGATGGCGATTTTACAGTGAATTATTTTTGGCCTGTCCTAATTTTATTTTGATAAATTTGTGTATGTAATGATTATGTACATAAGCCATTAGGAAGATCGCATAGCTCAATAAATGTAATTATCTTTACGCATACCTATGTCGAAGTGAAAAAAGTCGGCATAGAACTCACGGTGTTTTTAAATTAACCAATTAATCAATTATATCTTGTTAGGTAGATATTTAACTCTAACAATATATATGCATATTTTTGTACGACGGCAGGAAAAATGTTGACAACAGTTGACATGTTGAGAGTCATCGTCCATTGATGAGTAGAGAAAGCCACGCGTGGGTGTTTTGCGTCCCACGACAAGTATACAAATAATTGTACTTGCCTATTGATTGCAATAATTAAAGATTGCCTAATTAAATCGTATCTTTATATTCGCGGGAAAATAAAATCACTTTTTTTAAATGCTTTCTTTTGGTATTTGATGTCAATATCTTCGTAACTGTTATATATAAGTATTGATGAGTATACATACATGTCATGTAGGGTATGTTAACATCTTGTAGTAGGTATTCGAAACGGTGTAACTACTACTTATATAAATAAAATTACCACTAAACCCTAAAGAGTGTTTGTCTCTTGGCTTACAACGCTTGGCCTCCTCAGAGTGTTCGTAATCAAAGGTGAATCTGGTCGTTCAAAGTTGGCAACAGCAATGTTATATCGATACTGAATAGTTTGAAGTTCGTATTGTAATATTAATATAAATCTCCTGTATAAGTTATCTATACTATTATAAAGTTTTAAAAATTAAATTTTTAAATTGATATGGAAAAAAAAGATTGTAAAGGACTATTTGGAGGTAACTGAATCATTGCTCCATTGTTGCTTCATCACGCCAAAATGGCTAAACCGATTCAACTATTTTTGGTACAGGGGTAGCTGGGTATCCACAGATGCTTATAGTATACTTTTACTCAAGTACACTGAAGAAAAAGAGGGATTATGTTTTTTTCTTCTCCGCGAACGAAGTTCCAGGTTATAAAGAAAAATTTATTTGGGAAGAAGTACGGTACCTAAAACAGGGAGATTCTAAGCCAAAGGGTAGTGGTATAACGGTTTGTTCAGCGATCGCAAAATACGTAATTTGCATGTCCCTAACGACAACCTTCCTGTAAGTGATACGCATTATGTCACAGCAAAGGTGATCCTAATCCCAGTCGTGACGTGAGTTGTGTACAGTCTTGTGTTTCTGCAGCTTCCGTCTCTTCTCTTATTAGGTAACGTTTGATATGTAAGCGGTCAATGCGTAATCATAGAGCAATCATGTACTTTTCCATGCACCTAGTTTGACATACCTATTACTCGTGTGTTGACACGCCTGTTACTTACTGGTTGATGATTTTGTAAAATATGCTTTCATCCTCTACATAATTCCCCGTACGAGCTAAAAAGAGGTGTTTTAAAAAAAAATAAAGAATATGTTTTGTCGAACAACGAACCTTTATTGACTACGTCGTCTATATGTTTAAATACAGCTTCTTATTCGTTTTTGTTTCCAGATAATATTATTTTTCGTCTTTTGTAATAAATTAAACAAAAACCACTCTATTCACTATCACTAGTCTTAGATATGTAAACGGTGGACCCAGCCTTAACACTAATCCATTGATCAAAAATGTTCAAAAATTATATATCTAGTTTTGTGGTAATTTTAACTCCTGACTAAAGAGAGGGGTGTTATAAGTTTGCAATGTGTATATGTGTACCTGTGTATATGTCTGTTGCATTGTAGCGTTTGAATGAATGGCCTGATTTGATTTAGTTTTTTGTGTTTGATAGTTTCATCGGGCGTGTTTTTAGCTAAGTTAGTAGTTTAAGAAAATTATCAGCATTTTTCTTGAGGAGTCAGGAGCTTTGTATCGGTTCTTCGATACACATTATTATCCGATTAGGTCAACCCAATTCATTCTTACGGGAAATAAATGGTGACTGCAATTTACTACTATTTCCGAAACGTCTTCACAAATGATAAAGCACTCCATTCACAATCAGTCTTATGCAAACACGCTACATGCCTCACTGCGTCCAGCCTTGACTTTGGCCGTCGAACCATTGATCCAAATGTCAATGTCTGACAACCGACAAACTCCACAAAGGCTTGTGTGGGGCTGTGTACAGATTAGGGTGACTGCGACAGCTTAGTAGTAAAGATTAGATGTTGGACTATTGTGATAAGTGTATTGTTGGACGACGGATGAGTCAGGTTCAAAGCGATTTGTAAAGGCATGGAATAATTTGATCAGAGCTTTGTTTTGGGAAGTCGCTCAATATTACAGGGAGTTATTTACAGGGTAGTTAAAATTAGACTTTTCTGTCACAATAATAATGTTCTAATTTCAATTTGTTGTGTGATACATACCCTGTCATATTAAGCCAGCGAAGAGAGGAAGTATGTTAGTGTTGACCGGAACTAAGTATATTGCGTCTTGCGATCACAGATCAAACACTATTTTATTGTCAATGCAACTGGCGGCGTTGTTAAATGCATTTTTTTATTTGTGTTTATTTCTTCATGTTACGTAGAAAATTGCACTGAAAATTACGGCTCAGCGTTTGATATTATATATCAATCAATATCGTAACTTATTTTGTGTTATTTTTGGAAATGTAAGCGATAGTGAATATTTGGTTGATCAAATCAACATTGACTTGGAATCTATACGGTCTTGGGAATCTAATTTCGGTCTGAAAGTGAATGCAAAGAAATTGCAGGCGATTGTCATTGGTAGTTCCCATTATATAGCCAAGTTGTCTGATATGGTGGTTCCCGAAATTGTTTTGATGGAATTTCTATTCATTTTTCCTCTACTGTTAGAAATTTGGGTATCACCTTAGATCAGACACTCTCTTGGTCGGCTCATATTGCTGGAGTCAGTCAGAGGCTCTTTGCATCTCTTCATTCTCTGAGGCGTCTGCAGAATTTTCTCCCTCTTCCTACGAAGCTCGCTCTGGCTCGATCTCTCTTACTACCTCTCTTAGATTACGGTGACATTGCGTTTCTGGATCTCAGAGAAGAGCTGCTTGATAGGCTTGAGCGTTTACAAAATGTCTGTATCAGGTACGTATTTGGTCTGCGGAAGTATGACCATGTTTCAAATTATCGCGCACAGCTCAGATGGTTGCCGATCCGCCGGCGCAGAGACGTACATATCCTGTCATTGCTCTTTAAATTACTTTATTATCCGGTTTCCCCTCCTTACCTCTCTGAGAGATTTAATTATATGGCTGTTGGTAGTGGACATCGCTTGCGGTCAAGCACCAACCTGACACTTGCTATACCATCTAACAAGACGCGATCATATTCCAGGTCTTTCACGGTATACGCGGTTAAGTTGTGGAACGAGCTGCCGTTATCTTTCAGACAGTCGGAGTCTGTGGCATCACTCAAGAGTAAATTGAATAAGTTGTGGCTTTCCAGTGATTTGTAAAATGGTTGAATATTATTTATATTTATGAAATATTATTGTTACATTTTATTTTGTTATATATTATGTAGATATATATCTATTTATTTATATATTTTTTTCATATACATATAATTTATACATGGTGTTAGTTTGTCTATCTTCCTTATATCTTCACTCACTTGCTCAAAGGTTAACTGGAAGAGATCCCTAATAGGGATAAGTTCGCCTTTGTACTTATATCTTTTAAGTTTATTGCTTTTGTAACTGGTTACTATATACAATAAAGTGTTTACATACATACATATAGTAAAATCATGCGGTATATTTAGCATTATTTTAGTTGATATAAAATGAAAAAAGCGATCCATCTTCATGTTTTCCCGAAATAAATTTTGTGCAAAATTTCTTGATTACAAGTACCTACTTACCTACACTTCTCCTACAATAAAGTGGGACGGGTACAGAGCGGTCTCTTGCCTTAGTTCCAGACCGTATGAGTGCATATAGTATATTAAACGAGGTACCTAGACAAGCATTTTAGGTTCTCAATGTAAATTGCGATGGTGGCTGGGGTCACT
Source organism: Hedya salicella (assembly GCA_905404275.2). Classification (NCBI taxonomy): domain Eukaryota; kingdom Metazoa; phylum Arthropoda; class Insecta; order Lepidoptera; family Tortricidae; genus Hedya; species Hedya salicella. Next base: position 18,997,604 of record FR990112.1, read on the forward strand.
GACTCGTGAACTTTAACTCCGATATTGTGGTGAAAGGGTGTCAACTAGTCGCTTCTTGACACTACCGATGCGTATGTATATGTGAATTATACATATATTTGTATGCATTGTAAAATCACATCATAACTCTTGTTATTGTTATAAGAGAGTTGCCGTGTATTATTGATGAATTTATCTTCACATTTTTAGTAGGTACGAGAATGTGCCCGCAACTTCATTCTCGGAGGAGAATAATTCATAACCCCTCTTTTCTTCAGCAGGAATTCGGGAAAAAAGTATCCTACAATCATCTGTGAATACCCAGCTACCCGTGTACCAAAACCAAAAATAGTTGAAATTTGTTAAGCCGATATGGTGTGATGAAGCCACAACGACACATACATATATACAAAAAATCCTTTTAAAAAAATCGTTTCAGTGACATCCAAATAGTCCATTACAATATATTTTTTTGAAAATATCGTTAATGTGCGGACATATCATTTTTACAACTTTATAATAGTATAGATGATGGGAAAGCAAATTGCATAATTAGTATAATTACTTATTGATGAAACTTTTTCAAAAAGTACTAAGTAGGAATTACTTACCCTCCGTGTTACCCTTTGAGCGCATTTGTATGCAATATATTCATCAAAACGAAAAGAAGCTTTTCGTTTTAATTCAAATTAACATATTCGAAATGTGTCTAGTCGTTCCGATGCGACGTGTTGTAGACAACACATAGACTACAATGACATACAAACATAAAACCGTCAAAGAATAAAAAAAAACCATTCATAGACCTTCAAATAGCATACTTCATTTATTTTTAATTAAATTTCTTCCAATATACATACATACTATTTTTACAAACTTCTTCTTGGATCGTTTAACTCCTCGAGGAGCTAGGGCTTCAACAATATTTTTTTAATCTCCTGCCAGTTCATTCCGATAGAGGTGGCTTCCTGTGCCACGGTTCTCCTCCAAGTAGACTTTGGCCAACTTCTCTTTCTTTAATCGATAGATTCAAGCGTTACTTTGCGGAATTCCATATTAGATTAATGGATTATAGTTCATTTGCTTGTTCGCGATACAGTGTCTTGGTTAGGTGTGACAATAAATTGTGCTTATATCTGCATAGAAGATAAATTCTCGGGTGAACGCCGAACCTTTAACATCTCCTGCATCTCCTGATGATGCCTCGTAGAGGCAAAAGCACGTGTCGACGATTATACTGTCTGGTGGTGGTTTGTTGTCTTTGCATGCGTATTTTTTTTGAGGAAACTGCATGAAACTACGCACTTGTGATCACAATTCACTTTCAAATCTAACCAAGACACTATTTCGCGAAAAAGCAAAGGGACTATAATCCATTTTTTTTTCTTTTCCCGATGGGAATCATTTTTACAATCATCATCAGAAACTTAAGAGCCAGGCTCTTGTCGGTGGAGCAGCTTCCATGGTTTTCTAACAGCTTCCATGTTTTGTTCAGATAAATCTCCGACGAGATTGCGCTATGCGTAACGTAAAACAAATATGTACGAGTACACTAGTGTTTATAAACCCGTGAACATCTCTTGAGTAAGTTTAGTTCACGCAAAGGTTAATGGAAACACAGATACATCGTTTCTCTATTGAATCTCTAAAATTAGCAAATGTTACTAGGCCTATTTTCCAGCATTTTCCGATGAATAGATGTAGAAATACTAGTTTACAATTTTATATAATACTGTAGCATGGTCTATCCGATATTCCAAAACAACATTAACAAGTTAATTCAATGTTACATAAAAAAAACGTTTTTTTTTCTAATAAACTACTTTTGCTTTTACCAATTTAAAAAAAAATGCGTTTTTGCGTCATAGTATTATTAAACATGCGTAATATTATTCTATTATAATATGAAATATATATGGCACATACAGAATTTAAGTGACCTAATCTAAAAATGTGACTTTAATAAGTCATATTAATAAGACATTGAATAGCGATTTTGCTTAACTTTGTTCAATATTTTCCAAGACCAAAACAAGAAGTTTTGTTTATGATAAAATAGACGTTGAAACATTGATATTTCGTAATATTTCAAGAAAGAACTTGTAACAGGCATTAGCCTACAACACCCAAACTACCAATTTCGTAAAGAAGAAGTATTATAATTCTAAAGCGATATAATTCAACAATAAAAATGTGAAGCTTTCAACGTTACATATGCAAATGCAGTTACAATATGCGGCTACATTCACCCGTGAAGGCTGCTTACGACACACACTTTTATGTGATTCTGATTATGATTACCTTGAACATATTCGTATGTAACTGGATTCCACCTTATGACTTCACCTACGAAACTTTTCCAGTTTCCATTTCACCCCTGTAGGGATTGAGAAAAATGCTATTATTTATCTCGTCTATATCCGGCGAAGTTCTAGTCAGTGATCGTAAAATTTGTAGCATTATTGAGCAGCGATCATACTAGAGTGCCATAGGTCGAACGATATGATGGATGAGGGTTACCGTCGACAATATTAACTATGTTTAATCGTTTAAATTAGTATTTTGCACATATCAGCGCAGTACCCTGATCGCTGCACCAACAAATCTATCAAATTTACGATCACTGGTTATAGTTAAATTATCTATAATGGGAAAGCTAGCAAAATATTTATAATGGTTGTCTTCCAAGTTCATCAATTTGTCATTCAAATAACAACCTCGTAAATAATATTAATGTTGGGCCGCAAAGTGTATGATCATGACAGATCATTTCACAATTTTGACCTCTCATCACGAACTCTGAAAGTCATCAAGTTTTCTTGTATTTTGCGTCGAGGTCTTTGTACCTTTAAAGTTACTAAAAAATTTAGGCTCAAAATGATTCACTTAGTCCCGAGCTTAAGCAGTCGAACTTATAAGTAAGACGATCACGTACCTAGATAGGTACCCACACAAAGTACCGAATATATAAAAATGACCTGACCATTTTAGACTTTCCCCATTAAGTACTTCGACCTTTAAAATCATTTTCGGATTGTACTTGAAATGAATCATCCATATACTCCAACCATACACCACACACAGGAATGTTACTTTGCCATACCATTCATACTAATCGTACTCACTTTCTTTAAAACCTATGTCCATCAAACATGGAAATTAATAGGCTGAGAACAGTTATTTCCATAATGGAACTATTACAGACAAACAAATCAATCAATGGTTCGGTGTTAATTTGATGAAGCATTATAAATTGGCCATGTGTTGCGTCTGCGACGGCCAGCAGTTATCTAATGATTAGTGGAACACGGAGACTGTAGAGTCGTCGCTTATAATTTTGTGCATGTTTATTTATGTTCTCGCGGTGTCTATACATCGTCGAAGGGATGTTTATAAAGAGAATTATAGGACTAAACCTACTACTTGACAGAAGACGTCAAAAGTCACTAAAAACTTGTATATTTTTTGGACGGTTCTTACTTGATATTTAGCTAGAGTACAAGATGCATTGAATGCTTTTAATTAATTTTAATTTTCATGCACCAATAATAAGACATATTGATATACTGTATTTTTGGTGGTGCACTTTTAGAACACCAGTAGTTACTTGAGTCATATTTCAAAATGCATCAGATAACCTGAAATAAAATTAAACATAGTGTATCAACATCAATATAAAGTTAATGACAAAGCAACCATCCACTTACTTGTACCTACATTTTATTTGAAATTTGTTTTCAAACAAAATAAAATCCAATATTCAGATCCTAAGTATCCTATAAAAATATAGTAGAATAATTTCTTAGCTATTATCCATTAATCTAATATAGACTTTCGCAAAATAATGATTGAATCTGTAATTTACTTAAAATGTAGTTAGCAAATGACCGCTCCACTCCTCTGTCCCCGACGACCTTCTGAGAAAGTCCCAAGTAACTTATGGCCATGACTCTACGAGTAAAAGTATTTGACTTACGATATAACAGCACTACGGTGGCGCGCCGAACTCGCCCTTCTGGCTTGCGCAATACGTGCTACGTGGAAACTTTTACTTTTACGGTGCTAATACACCTGCAAATACGACGCTTTCGTACACTGAGTTTACGATCAGGGTTCCTTAAGGCATGCCTATAATTGATTTGTTACGTTTTTTATGTACCTAGTAAAGAGGTCTCCTTCTCCAACTTAATAATAAATTAGGGGACAATTTTACACAAACCGAACTAGCCCCGTGGTAAGCTCAATTAAGGCTTGTGTTAAGAGTACTAACGACGATATATATTTTTTCTACTCCTGTACTTCTTTCTGTCATTTAAATAATACATACATTACTTAAGACTTGCAAAACTCTATAATCTATTTCCCAAAAAAGCACTGCTAAGCGTGTCACAATGTCGCTATTAACGTATTCCTTGGTGCCACAGAGTACAAAATTTCAATCTAATAATTTATATTCAGTGAGTCTTTAACTAATGTTATTTGAAATAATTTACATTACCAACTTAACAAACCGCCGAATTCATACAGTTTTAAATTTAAAAAGAAATGTACGTAAATGCATTGCTGCCAACTTAAAAAAAAAAACAATTTACGTAGACATATTTTAGCGCTTATTTTTTTCGAATCATAACATGTTTTCATCACCGGCTAGAATACGCGAATTTAAAAAATAAGAAAGCCATAGATATCGATTGACAGCTCGCTTTTTAAATTTTCTTCGCGGCGCTAAATTTTATTCATCTTGAAGTTGACTTGTTATATATAAACTGTTGAAAGTGAGAAAAATGTAGGAAGACCTAATTGAACTTATTTTTTTATTTATTCATTTATTTCAGGTTTCAACCCATAATGTGTTTTAACAATGTTAATAATAATAATTAGATTAGGTGTTAGTAACAAAAAAATTCAACACATTAAAAAAAGTGAAAAATGACAAAAAATTACACATAAAATTACACATAAAAAATAAAAATACTTAGTACCGAAGAAATTTGTGTCGTGGCAAGAAGTATCATACAATTTGCTGCTAGAAAAATCTTGGCGCAAATATATATATTTAGACTTTTTGTGTTTTATTAAAAAGTGCTTAGGGGTCATTCATTAATTACGTAAAGATCCCTGGTGGGAAGGGGTTCGAAAAATCTTTCGTAATTAATGAATGGCCCCTTAGATGTAGAAAAACTATTGTTTGCAACGTTGTATAATTCGGTCTAAAACGCTCGTGGCGTCTTTCTTTGCGATACTCGCTATTGTCCTTACGTAATTAGTGAATGGCCCCTTAGTCGTAGAAAAACGATTGTATGCAACGTTGTATAATTGTGTCAAAAAAACACTCGTGGCGTCTTTACTTGCGATGCTCGCCAAGGCTCGCATCGCAACCCACGCCACTCGTCTTTTTTGACACCTATTATACGACAGTTGCATAAAATACTATATTAGATGTATTTCTTATATACATAGGAACCATCCAAGACTCAGGAACAAACATTTATGCTCATCTCACAAATATTTTCCCTTACGGTATTTGAACCCAAGACCATCAGCTTCGCAGGCAGGGGTCATAAAGGCTGAGCTAATCCGATCGTCAGCTTTTTGAGATCGAAGAACCAAAAGCTGACATTTTCCCACTTTTTAAAGGTCTACTAATATTTTTTAAGCTAAGACGGTGGTTGTACAGGTAAGACGTGAGGGAAAACGGCAGAAATATGATGAGTTTCTTAAGATATTTTTCGTATGGAGCTAGAGATCCACAACTTCACATCTAAAGGGTCGCATGCGGCGTGCGAGGTGCATTTTACCGATCCTTAGTCTCGTCTATATACCTTATAGCCAAAGAAATCTTAGTGCCTGTGACCTTTCTCTAATCAGCTCAGGACTCTCGCTTTTACAATGGAACATACAGAGTGCCCGCGAGAAATCCCAAAGATTTTAACCACGCATTCCTGAGGGCATTAGTAGTAAAAAACATTAACAAAAAACATTAAATCAATGGATTATAGTTCCTTTGCTGTTCCGCGAACTAGTGTCTTTGTTAGATGTGACAATAAATTGTGCTCACATGCGCATATTTTCATGCAGTTTCCATAAAAAAAATACGCATGCAAATACAACAAACCAACACCAAACAGTATAATCCTCGATACGTGTTTCGCCTCTCTACGAGGCATCATCAGGAGATGCAGGAGATGTTGACAGTCCGGCGTCCACCCGAGAAAAAAAAAAAATATATATATATATATTTCTCGGGTGGACGCCGGACCGACCGGCCGGACGACCGGCCGAACTATAATCCATTAATCTAGTATGGAATTCCGCAAAGTAACGCCTGAATCTATCAATTATTCAAAAACATTAACCCAACGAACGCAAAACGTTATAAATATAACCCAAGTCAAATTCAGCAAAAAATAATGGAAATCTAGTGTTGCTGATTTATGTGCATAAAAAATTGATGAGAATAAATAACCTTCGCTTCTATACAAAAATTATCCCTTTAAAAAAATGGTAAAGATAATCTTTCCAAAAAAGGATGTCTTTAGTGAGTGGTAGCTGTCACTTTGATGGCTTAAAGAGCTTAATGCACTTTAGTTATCCAATAAACGGTTTACATGAAAATTGATAATATCTTCAAAATTAAGCCGGATTTGATTAGGATCTATATAATAATTTTTGTTCCTAATGACCAAAGGAATGCGTGGTGAAAAAACTTTTGGGTTTCTCGCAGGCACCTTGTATATTAGGTAGTATATGGTTCGTCAACGAACAGAGGTGCGACCTGATATATAATATATTTTTTACTGTAATAGTCGGAAATTGCTGAAGCCTGGGAACGTAAAGCAATAAGGGATGTAGATATAAGCTTTGTGCACGGCTAACATTTGAGGCTCTTAAAAAAAAACTTAGTTTTAAATATTATTTATAAAGATGTGACAAAGAAAAGTTGTGATTAACTGACATCGGGTCTAGCTCGAGCCCTTGGAAATAGAAGGCTAAAATTTGCTCAGAAATTCTCTTTATGCTGCAGATGAGAATTAAGATGGGTTCTTCGAAATTCCTGCAGAAATATAACCACATGATCATCTTATATTTAAGGAGCTAAGCTCTTGTCGGTGAAACAAAATTCCATTTCTCTCTATTCTCAGCTTTCTTTTTGACATCCTGATATGACACGCTGATTACTTTTTCTTTGATTTCGTCCGTAAAAAAATTTATATCTTCCTTTCTATTATGGTTTTGATGCAATCACCGTGTCGTAATCATGCGTCACAACATTTTCCCTCTTCTGTTTTCAATGGTTTTCAACAACGTCCTTTTATCTTTTACCTTCTCAAGCACTTCCTCATTCGTCTTTTTATCAGTCCAACTTATAGATTACCTACTAAACGCAAATCAAAATAATATCCAATAGGTACTTTCTTAAAACTAAAATACTGATAAAATTTAAATGTTTGAGCAGGTGTTCCGATTTGCATTGAAATGCATCTTTTAATGCAGACATAACTTAATATTAATACACTTAAATGCTGTATATTTTAAACGTCGGTGTTACGTGCGATGAACTCATCGTGATATTCATTTGTTTTTAATTATGCTAATCTCCGCCAGTGTTTAAAGAAAGTAAAAGTTTGTGAACTTTAATATAAATACCATTTGCATTGCTTGCGAAATATTTCTTACTAGCTTCTGCCCGCGACTTCGTCCGCCTTAAATTCGTTTATCGCGGATAAGGGCATTTTTCCGGGATACAAAGTAGCCTATGTCCTTCCCCGGGACTCAAACTATTTCCATACCAAATTTCATTCAAATCGGTTCAGCGTTTTAAGCGTGAAGAGGTAACAGACAAACAGACAGACAGACACACTTTCGCATTTCTAATATTAGTACGGATATGGATTTTTATTTAGGCATACAGGTATTGACTAGCATATAGGCGGTCGTATGCCGGTAAGTAGTAAGACCAGTGACAGCAATAATATAATGAAGATTTTATTTATAAAAATCTATTCCTTATATACGAATTACAACACATGAGATAGATATAAACTAAAGTGAGACAGAAAGAAAACAAACATGAAAGCATACTTTAGATCGGTAGGAAAATAACGAACGAATTCGATCTACCCCAACAAGCGCACCACATCTTCCGTCTCGCTCCAACACGTGCATAAAAGATGCGCATACTGTCTGTTAATTTTAGTTCTCTGAACTTTATTATACTTTATTTCTCATACAAGAAAGTTGGGAAACCTATTTGCCATGCGATATAGTGCGGATGGTACGAGATCAAAGTGGCTACTCCCAAATTCGATGTCCGTATAGTGCCGTCCCTCTCATGCAAATATAGTTTAACACGAGAGTGAGAGAGAAGGCACGATACGAGCTTTGAATTTCGAACATCGTCAACTCCTCAGCAGACTTATAATGATCGCGTTTATCACGCGATAAATAAATGATAAAGCCTCCGTCACTCTCATACTCACATACTTTCTCTCTCTTGCAACCATCACAGGCCCGCAGGACTAAGAATTTTATAAGATGCACCTTTTGCCATACTTTGTAAAAAAAAAAACTATCTTAAATAATATTTTCTTCTGTTTCCGCGATTATCACTCATTTAAATAAAATAATTTAAACGTCTGGCACGTGTATAACTGTCTTTACACATTAGGCCAGCCTGACATATCTATGGCCCCAGGATGGTCGAAATAAAGATATTTGTATTTGTATATATGTACCATGGACCTATAAAATAAGCGGACGGAGTCTTTAGAACATTCAACTCAAGCCAGCTAATGGCGGACCGCGTCAATATGTGCATTTTAGCAGAGTTGCCATGTACAACAAAATTTCCCCAATCACGAAATAGGTTTCAAATAATAATTTTCCCGTAAAAAGGTTAGAACACAATACATGTAAGATTCAGATGTGGATAATATCAAAATAAACGGATTAAAACGGAAAATCTAATAGTTAAGTTTACCAAATGAAAAACTCCAGAACCTGGAGTTTTTCATTTGGTAAACTTATCTTTTTTGGTAAAGAATTAGTAACCATTCTAATCATTCGACCTTCGGTAGAGTATAAATTTGTAGCCTCAAAATGCATAGTACAGATTACGCTCGTTTTGGATGGTGTTCAATTATTTTATTCCTACATTCTCTTATAATTTTTATGTCGTAAATTATGTCTTTGAGATTCATCCACTCTAGGAAACCTAAATAATATTTTCGATGAGTTTAAGACGTAATTCCACGATAATTAAACAAATTTATGTACTGAAATAACAATTCTCACGTTTTATAGACTTATTTTTCATTAAAAAATAATTAATTTAGCGCAATACCAATCTCAACTTTTAGGATAATTACCCCATTTTTTAATTGAGCACACTGGTTTCGTTGTATGAAGTTTATCGTATGACAATTTAAAATGTTAAATTTGAAAATAATATTGATTTACGAGTTTGTTACCTATAAAAAGTAACGCTTTGTTGGACAACCTAAGGCACTGGTCCCACCGCGAGCGAGTAAACTATGAACTATCGGCTATTTTCTAGCTCAAGAGACGAACAAAAGATAATCGCTTTCGTGTAAATAAAAGAGAGAGATATATATTTATAGTTCATAGCTGGCTTGTTCACACCGCCGGCGAAGACACTCTCCCACCGCCCGGCGAGTAAGCGATAATTCCATACAATGTTTACTAGCCGCCCGCTGATTGTCAACTGTTTCTAGTACATAATTTTACTAGTTGATAGCCGAGCTCGCTGATAGTTGGCGGTGGGACCACTGTTTACTAGTTGACCGCCGCGATACAAGCTATCGACTATAAAACTAGCTCAGCGGTACTCGCCGGTGCCTGCTTGGCGATCAGACCGATCATTTTACCTTATGAGGTGGATGCGAGTGCACGTATGAATTTAAAACAATCATATGAACTATCTTTGTTGTCCAGTTCGGATGACGATGATGATGTATTTTATAAAAGCGTGTGTGTAGTGGCAGTGGCAATTTTGAAGAGACGGAAGAAAAAAAAAGATATTTTAAAAAGAATGACAAGAAAATGTTGGATGCAAGAAATTAATTATTTCAGAAAAGAATGCAGTGAGTTCAAACTGTTCTACGAGTTGACAAACGATCAATTTCGTTCATATTTTAGAATGAAAAGAGATGAGTTTGAGTATATACATACATTAATAGAAAATGATATTAAAAAAATGAACACAAATTATAGAGAAGCTATTAGTACAAGAGAGCGTCTCGCCATTACATTAAGGTAAGGACACTAAGGGTAGGTTTTTTAAATCAAACGTCATAGTGGAGAAATATAGTTAAGTATATTTAGTTATTAGTTGTACCAGCACTTGCAGTAACACCCATTGAATCTTGAGCTGTATTCTTTGGGGCAGGAGTAGTATCTTCTCTTGAGTCAGTTTGTTGCAAACTAGACCTGCTAGGTTCAGGTGAGTATGTAGAACCGTGTCCAGAAGAATGATATGCCTGATTAGTACAAGGGCGTGATTGACGTGAGTTGTAATCATAATTGTTTGAGTAATAACCAGAGAACGATAAATTAGCTATATCATCTTCAGCTTCCGTGATCATTTGAAATAGCTTTTTTTTAATAGACCTTTGATAAAACTCTGGCATCTGCTTTGTACTTAGATACATCGTATCAAAAAAACTTTTTAACGGATCGCCAGTAGTAAGTAGTTCTTTGCGTAACTCCTCCCTCTGTGCAGTTCTCTTTTCGCGATTGTCATCCATGTCTTTTAATAATTTTAGCAACGCTTCTTCATCGTCGTCATTCATTATATCATCCTTCTTTTTTTTGGGGGCCGGCATCGAATCTGAGTTAATACTAACTTCTGACTGTGTATATTCTGCACTAGACGTTGCATCCTCCAAATTTGTTGACAAATCACGCGGTGGTGAAACATTTGTTTCTCTCTCTGTATTTGTCATATATGGAAGTAAAAATTCCATGTGACTCATGTACTTCCATGGCTTTACGTTTTTCGATGCCTGTCCACTTTTCGTTTTATTAATTTTCTTTAACTTTTCACGGTGCGTGTCTCGCAAACCCTTCCATTTTGTCTTTGCTTGTGTAACTGTAAATTAAAGAAAAAAAATATAACATAATCTCATAAACGAATTATCATGCAATCAACTAATCATTATTTCAGATTTCTGATAACCGGAACATCATATGCTGCTCTGTCAAAAAGCTATAGAATAGGCCGGTCGACACTTTCTAAAATAGTACCAGAAGTATGTGAAAGTATATGGACCAAATTGCAGCCTTTAATAATGAAACTACCAACGCAATCCGAGTGGAAATATATAGCAAATCAATTCGATGAACTGTGGAATTTCAAAAACTGTCTTGGTGCAATTGATGGAAAGCACATAGTAATTTTTGCACCCGATAAATCAGGATCACAGTTTTTTAACTACAAACACACATTTTCAATTGTACTGTTAGCTGTTGCTGATGCACATGGAAGATTTATTATGATCGATGTTGGTTCCATGGGCAGGTTTAGTGACGGAGGAATATTCACGGATTGTCATTTCTATAATAAGTTGCAAAACAATGAATTGAGATTGCCTGCAGATGAACCACTATATGAAGGAGGTTTGCCGCAGCCGTATGTTTTTATTGGTGACTGTGCATTTCCTTTGATGACACACTTATTGAAACCTTATCCCGATCATGAAAGGTTGGATAACGAACAGTTAATATTCAATTATAGACTGAGTCGGGCACGTCGAATGGTAGAAAGTGCGTTTGGTAAATTGGTACATAAATTTCGTATATTTTTAAGTCCCATGGATCTCCAAATAAGTTCAGTCAAAAAAGTTGTGAAGGCTGCGTGTGTTCTACACAATTATGTAATAAGCAATAACATTGAACAAGCCCCGTTACAGTTAATGACTTCTGATCATGTGTCAAGTAATAACGTTCAGATATTAGAAGAAAATTCAGCTGATTTCGAAAATGCTTTTTTCGTGAGAGAATACTTTAAGGAATATTTCAATACAATTGGAAGTGTTGTATGGCAGAATAATCGCGTAAAAAATGTATTAGATTCGGATAGAAGAACACACAACCTGGTATAGATACGGCACAATTTACCTTTGTTTTCCGTCTGCCGAAAACGAAACGAAAAGGACAATTCATATTATATTGTTAGCCTGCGTGTGTTTGTTGTGTTAGATAGTATATAAAAAAACTTACCATTCTGTATTTTTGTTTTCATCATAATATCTTTCCAAGCAGCATCTTTTACGTCTAAGCGTTTGTAAGAAGGCAGTTTTGCATCCCAAAGACAAGGATATTGTCTAACACACTCGATAAAAAACTCATCCATATTAACATGAAATACTCGCACGAAGACGGTCACTCAACATTGACAGCTGTTTATATTTTATCACGACAGTAAAATCATAAGTGGACAGGATAAATCAAACTTGAAAGATAAATAATAACGAGTTTGCATACAATACGTATAGTTTGCGTACATCACAAATTTAAAAAAAGGGTCCAGTATGTTTAGTCATACACCCCTTCCTCCACATAGTGAAACCCCGACCCTTGCTAGGATCATAGAAGATGTTATGATAAAAGCTGCACTTTTAGATGGAAGCAAGCCGCTTTTCTCGGTGATAGTATAAACATAAGTAAGTGATTTTTTCCGAGGATATCAAGATTTCATTCCTTAGGAGGCCGAGCATAAGCAAGTGCTTATACGAAAATGAAAAAATTCTATACTTTTTTTAGATTGATAGATTTTGACGTGTGCCATGTGCCAATTGAAAGAGATCGATTTATTTAACAAACATTTTGATTAGGATATTCTTTTTTTTAACACCTTGGCTGCGGCAATTAAATATACCTTGTACATAGTTAACCATACTTTGCAAGTGGTCGATCGAACTTATTATATAAAGGAAAAAATTGTGGGTTAATCGCATCTATCTGTCTCTGCCGCACTAATAAGGTACCTATTTTTGTAACACTCAATTGTAAATTTTTCTTCATAGTAAATGTACGAAAACATTTTTTTTATTTCTGACTTTTTTGTACATTACCGAAAGCTGACCCACGGAAACTATTGATACTGGATAGGAATAGAATCGATAGACATAATAAAAAAGTTTGTCAAAAATTTTCTCGCACCCCGTATGTTTTTTCAAAAATCTTTAAACGCCAATCTTTATTAATTTGAAATGGAAGGAAGGTCTTCTAAGACCATTTTCACTTAGCAGTACGGAATCTGGTGGCTGCACTCACTGACCCAAAATCTATTTCCACCCTGTATAGGTCATTGGCGAATAGGGCCCTCTTAAGTTTTTTACCTTTATGCTGGGCCACCCGGCTGAGCTAGTGGAGCGAGTAATCGCCCGTCGCACGCAAACACTCGCTTATAGCTCAGCGTCTAAACTAGTAAAACTATACTCGCTTCTCGCCGCTCGCCCACTAGTTTGTAGTTTATAGTTTCACTCGCTTATAGTTTGTAGCCGGCGGTGGGACCAGTGCCTAAGACGGCATATTTCAATTATATTGTATCATTCTGAGAGATGTGTATTCGACGGAGTCTCGTTTAGTTATGGCGGCCGACTGACTTACTATGGTTTGAATGTGTGTGTGTCTCTCGTAAGGACAAGCGATTTGACAGATACTGACTTACTATAGTTGCTTCAATTTCATGTTCTAAAGACTCCGTCCGCTTATTTTATAGGTCCATGATATGTACACCTTTATTTGTTTTCTCAGTGGGTAGTTTGCACAAATTGTAACTTTGACAGAGGAAAATATATTTTTCTCAGTCTGTCCGTGAACACGAAAGCTGAAAAGCTTCCGAAACGTCGGGAACTCAAATGAGATAATATACGCAATAAAATCCGTTGAAATTGTTTTATTTTCTGTCTTAAATTTCAGCATTGTAGGTCCGAGCGTTGCTGGAATTTCAATGCTTGTACATAATACGTTTCTTACTACTTATATAGCTTGTTAACTGTGAACTTCTATAGATGATTGTCGGTACAAATTGACAGGTTTAACGATAACGTCATTTTCGCCCGGAGGGCACTGAAGAATGATTTGATTGCAGACAATCGTTGGTTTATCATCACTACTTGTCATCGCTTTATTGAATCAGAATAATGATGAATGTAATTTAAGTATTTCTTTCTTAATAACGCAAAAATGTTGATCTTTTTTAATCGGTACCAACTACTTTTATGTAGTAGTTGTATATAAATGAGATGTAAAGTGAGTAATGCGGAATATTCGAAGGTCACTGAATCGAAAAAAAATGTGTGTTAGTATTGTAAGTCTTTGCAATTTCATCACGTCAAAACGGCTGAATGTATTTCAACAATTTTAAGTAAACGAGTAGCTGGTCATCCATGATGATGATCATCTGGTCATAAAATACTTTTGATCCGACTACACTGAAGAAAAAAATAAGGTTCCGATTTATTTGTCCTCCACTGACCAATTTATACAAGAAGGTACCCTTCTTGTATAAATATTTGTCTAGTATGGCAATTGGCAGTCCTCATGTGTTATGGGCCGTGGTTTCAGCTCAGTGTTCGTTTGCTCAGCTCAGTGCTCAGTCTCATGGGAAACACAATTGTTAGGTTAGCCTTTGCTTAGCGGGTTTATTTTGACGACCGGTTTGGCTCAGTGGGAGTAACGTTGCCTGCGAAGCTGAGGTCCTGGGTTCAAATCCCGGTAAGGGCAAATATTTGTGATGAGCAATAAATATTTGTTCCTGAGTCTTGGATGTTTTCTATGTATATAAGTAATATATCTATTAAATATATCGTCGGCTAGTACCCATAACACAAGCCTTATTGAGCTTATCATGGGACTAGTTCGATTTGTGTAAAATTGTCCCGTAATATTTATTTATTTATTTATTTTTATTTTTTATTTAAGTACTAGTTTTAACACGCATCTTCGCCCGTGACAGCGGCAAGTAGTCTGTGTTTGACTCTATGAGTTGATCTGTCTGTATGCCAAGTTTCATGTAAATCCGTTCATCATTTACGCGTCCTTGAATAAACATCGGGACAGACTTTCACATTTATAATATTACTAAATGATGCCCTAAAATTACGTTAGCGGATGAAAAAAAACCATAACCCTGTTTTTCTTCAGCTTAGTCGCGTAAAAATATCCTATAACCATCTGGTGATGTCCAGCTACCTATGTACCAAAAATACTTGAAATCCGATTAGCCATTTTAGGGTGATGAAACCACAACGACGCATACAAAGATGCAAAACAGTTTTCGATTAAATGGCCTCTAAATTGCCCGTGACACTTTTTTTTGTAAATATCTTTTATGTACTGATTTTCTTACTGGATCCGCCACTATTTTTTGTGAAGGTTCGGTGGACTCCAAAATAACATCTCATGATAGTCATGATGTTTTTTATGAATATAAAACAATTATTTTTTTTAGAATACGGAACCCACCGGTATCCGAATTTATCGTTATGTCAATTTGAGAAGCCAACAGGCGGATGTGATAATTCGGTCGTCACGTCAAAGTGTTAACAGATAGACGCTGTGAAAAAGGCTTTATACCGCCGTGACAGTAACTTACGCGACGGTTGTCACAATAGTTTCGTTAATAAGGAGCAGGAAGTAAAAAAAAATTGTAGATAGATTAGATTTGGTGGTGTTTAATGAGTTAGACTGCGTAGGCTTGGATAACCGTCGAAGTCGCAGATTTATAATTTAACTTATAGGCCAGTAAGTGGAGCAAAAATGTGAAATACTTAAACCATACCAAATACGCAACTTTATAACTTCAAACATTTTAAAAATAACTCTTAATTGACTTAATCTATTCACTCAGCAAAAACAAAAGACATCCGAATTATCAAAGGTTGCAAATCTAAAATACAAAAAAGAATCGTTTATTAACATACAGTGAGATTACTACAAGTGAATCAAAGATGAGCGTAAAATGAACACTGCTTGATATTATTTCAAAATCACAGGACTATTACTATATATGCCGTAAAATTGGAAGCGCATTACAAATCTCTTTATGTGGTTTATTTCACCGTCGCATTCTTCTTGATCTTTCTTTTATGGGCAAAAGTTTTTACTAAAATCGCATTCTTGACTCTGACTATTTACTAATTGCAGTTGTTAAAATACGCATTTCGTCTCAACTACAAAATGTATGGAATGTTTAAGTATAATTGTTCGTTTGCGAGATAATTCTCTTCAGAAGAAAGATAGATAAAACCTCAGCCCACGAAAAAAAGATAGACATGATATTACGAACAATCTTGTGAAGCCGTTTTTTGGCATGGTTTTGACAAATCAGACAACTTCACATACACGATTTGTTTGTATTTGTATCGCGTGAAGTTGGCTTAGGCATGGTTTTTTGTCGCCTCACTAGATTGTTCTTAATGTCATGTCTATCTTTTTCTGTCTGAGCATAAAACATACGACGTTGCGAACACATTATAAATAACCCTCTTAGAGCATTAAGTAATTGTGGTGCCTTACGAATAACACATACATTCCTGTAGGGATTAGATTCGAAAGGGAAACTACGGTTTGATTATAACACTACTTTTATTTCTGGACTATAAATTAGCACACTAACTCACAACAACAGAATGCACAAGGTCTTCACAGTTTGGTTGCTACTCGAATAATGTCCCACTGGGTAGCTCTGTCTTCCCGCCATACCTCGGTAAGTAACTCAACCAATACTGATGGCGCTGTAGTACTAACACTTAGGTGCTGTACTCATGACTTCCAGGCATACCCGAGAAATAGTGGAGTGACATACAAACATAATTACAGTAAAAATAACATGAACAACATGAAGTAAATATTAAAACAATATATGGAACACGTTAATAATTAATAAGCTAACATTCCCCTCTGCCAAAGCAATCGCCAAATCTCCGGTTAGTTCATAAGGTAAATTGCCAGTGTGTGGGTGTTTTTTCTTTTTTACTAAGGTGATTTCTTTTAGTTGTGAGCGTTTATAAAAATAAGAATATATTTCCGTAGTGTGCTGTACGTGTACCTCACCCCCCGCTAATAATGCATGAAAAATTTTTTCGGTAATGACACTGCTTCTCATTTCCATTACTTAAATGCTCTAAGATACCTACCCATTAATCCTGGCCTGTGCCTGTGGCACGACATAAATTTACCTACCTCTGTCCTCAAAAAAATGTTAATTTCCATTCAAAGCAGCAGCTTCACTTGACTTTTGTAACCATCAAAAGAATAGCTAAGATAATAAATAAAATAAATAAATAACGTAATACTAACAAACGACCCCAAGATAAAGCACTGACATTTATTCAAACGGTTGACTTTCTCTTACGCTGCGATAACCACGAAATACCCCAATAAATAGTAAAGAATAAAATATCACATCAATTAATAACTTTTAAAACCAGATCAAAATAGTCTAATATCTTCAGGCTTTCTTACTATGTTGAGGTCCAAGTATGTTGGCCACTTATTACGGCATAGTATACCACAAATATTTTGTTGCATCACAGATAAGACTAACGAGTCGTTTAGGGGAAAGTAAGGATAAATACGAAGTGATAAATTTTATCGAGCGTGTCTATTTGGTAACGAATTAGTTAATAAAAGAAATTTAAAGAAGACTTCGTTTTAATGGTAGGAGTTTGAATTAGTTTTACGGTGATAGTGGCGTGTTATATCTGTTCTACTAGATCAAGTTTTAAGCTACGGATATGCACTAATACGATCAATTCGTACTCTCTTTTTTAGGTACCTAAATAAAGGTACAGTCAGCATCAAAAAGTCTGTAGCATCCAAAACGCTAAATATATCGTTACATATCTCTATGCCTATACAAATAAGGATGTGTTGCGATATATTTGGCACTTTGAATGCTACAGACTATATGACGCTGACTGAAAAAAAAAAGAGTCATTTAGCCAGTGACGTCGTACCTTAGATACAAAAGACGTGTTTTTTTACATTCTTTTAATTACCATAAATTATAGACTATATTAATCTTTCGCGAGATGACACTTTGACAGACAACTCATTTTGACAAGAAATATGTCATCCTCACTTAATCCGCACAATAGATTTTGACAGCTATTGTCAAATAGCAGCACGGTATAGTGGTATAGTTAACATATAAAACCTGACATTATCTCGTGAGATCATCTGTTACATTTCTGAATGAAAAGTCTTACTCTTGTTTGCCACCTTAGAAGTGTAAAAAACAGCTCCATTTTGCGGCACTCTTTATGTATAGTCAGCCTCAAATCATGTACACGATTAGTACGTTCAAAAATATTTTCTCTCTAAACTATTACGGGTAATAGAGTCGAAGATATTTTTGAACGTATTTTGCCTCTGAGGAGCCATGGTCGTTCAAGATAGACAGTGTCTTTGTGCCTAATGGACATGCCTTCCATGGGTGGTAAACAACATCTACTACAATAAAACTATTTCAAAACGAGTATGATATAATTAAGAATATTTACAGACACTCTTAATTTTCCCACCATTTATACAAAATTGCATTTCCTTTTCGATACAATAATAAGTATTTTATGTAGTTTCTTACGTAATACTTGCAGCCAACTTAAATGTAAACAACCTATCATCGTCATTAAAATAAATACAATATTTTACATCGCACATTACCTGCGGTCGGCAAAACGCTTCCACCGCAACGCTTTGTGGGACTATCTGCCATTAAATTACTGAGATTACACAGTTCCGCAGACTTTATAAATGTAATTAAGGTGAATTAAGACAAATTTGCGATCGGAGTAACGTAGGAAACGTATTTATAACGTTATATGACGACTGTCGGAAATAATATTTGATCTGTTATCTTATCAAAAGGATGTATCTGTAAAACAAAATGGCAAACAGGCAAGCTGGGTAAACTATATTTTGGATCCACAATTATTATTTTGACATTGACAATTTATATTACATCGAAAATATAAGTCACAAAACTACGCAAGTGAGTGTGAGAAAAATGTTTTAAAACAGAATACTAATACTATATATATAGGCTAATGTGAAATCAAATCATAAGTTGTTATTATGCATGTATTAAGTAAATAGGTATTATCGAAGTCACCTGTAGAGTACAAAAGGGGCCATCCATTAATTACGTGAGCCGTTAGGGGCAAGGGTCAAGTTGAATCTCATGTAATCTTACTTTGGGGAGAGGGAGCTCGGCGAATATCACGTTATTTATGTACTCCAAGAAACAGTGTCAAAATACAAAGAAATGGGTTAAGTAAAATATGTTTCGTTACTAAAATATGGCTAAATCTTACACGACGAAGAAATCCAACTAAATTAGACAAGAAACACACGTTTGTAAAAATCTCACATGAGATTGGGAGACGGGGGGAGAGGTTCAACCAAATCTCACGAAATCTCAACCGGGGGGAGGGGGGTCGGAAAATCGCCAAAAACGCCTCACTTAAATAATGGACCCCTAGAACCCTGACTGTGGGTACTTATCAAAAATAATTATACCATTTGATTCTAGTTTCATTTGAGTTTCGTGTGGTGGAGGCGCCGCGACTGATACTTGAATTATTATTTTTGATTTATTAAACTAAAGAGATGTAATCATAAAAACGAATACGGTAAAAACTTTAGGTACGTCACTTCCATGCGTGACGTAGATGGCTTACTTGCACCTTGCACGTGAGTATAAAATAAACGGCGTTCGCGTAACATTATCTAAAAGTAATAAGCATGCAAAATCGATAATAAAACTTGTTTCTATACTACATCACACTTTTCATTCATAAGTTGGATTCGTCAGACATTCCGGAGCTTTTTTTTTAACCGTCATTTATGACTAATATATCGCAACAATTCTCATGTTTCTAAATTCTTATTAGCATAAGGAATTCGAAATTCGAAGATGACGTATTTATGTTTGAGACGTAACTTTTGTAAGTTTCAACTTCAAGTTATATCCCTATTCAAACACAGAGCATCACAGGCCTTTGGAGAAGGCCTATTTCCAAGCTTGGTAACATTATAACACCCATTACGTTTCCATAGGTGCCTCGATGTTCAGAGAAACCAGCAAATTCAGCAAACTTACTTACATGGCTGCTACCTGAGTCAGATATCCATTGCATCTTAACGAACTAGATCATTATCTTCCCCTTAACATCTCATAGCATTAATTTTCCTCCGCCCGATGGCCACTTAAGCATCTATCACTTAATATATCCGCTATCATTTTCCAGTGCAGCAAATCTCTCTCGATCCCAAGATCAGATCACTAAAGTATACCTAGCGAGCTATCATTTCCTCTGCGTAAGCGCCGGCATCCTCAGGGCTTTCCCACGCTAGAGAAAACTGACCGCTCTGGCTGTTTACATGGCTTATAATTAGATAATGCACCTGTCGTAAGCACCCTGTACATCTAAAGTTAGATGCGCTCTTTGTTGATTCTGATGGTTCGACTTACGAATCAGAATATTACTGTCAGTCGATGCAGAGCAAATATCTAATTGTTATTTACAGGTTTGTGATACGCACTTGATTTGTTATGTTCTATATACTTCCATCACTAAGATTAAAAAATAAAGCTATTTAAACTGCCCACACATATAACGGATTTACCTTTTAATCTATTTAAAAACACAGTCAAGACGTTTTTCCATAACCATGCCTTCTATTTGATTACTGAATATTTATCATTAAAAAATATTTTAACTTACGCAAATTGTAAATAGATTTTTATAACTTCTGAGTATATTTTACTTTATAGTAAATTCATACTCTATCTACATATAAGTATAACATTGTGAAATGCTGACTTACCATGTAATGATCATGTTACATTATGAATAATAAATAAACTAAACTAAACTACAAAACATCATAAGGAAAAGCATACATGAAATATTTTCTACTGTTTCCGCAATTATTACTCATTTAAATAAAACAATTTAACGGATTTTATCGCGTATATTATCTAATTTGAGTTCCCGACGATTCGGAAGCTTTTCAGCTTTCCATGGTCACGGGTTGACTGAGAAAAGATATATTTTTATCTTGGGTAGATTGAGAAAACAAATAAAGGCGATATACATGCCAGATGGGCCTAACTCAAATGAGATAATATTACGCGATATAATCCGTTAAATTGTTTTATTTAAATGAGCATACCTGAAAGTTAAATAATTGTGATCCGTCATTATTACCAAAACTTCAGCTCATTTTCAATTCTCGTACTAGACTAAATACCAGAAGTAGTTTAACTTGTATTAAGGTAAGTACGCCCAAACCAATGCTTAAAATACGCTAAACGTGCGTTATTGCAGTGAAGTGACTTTTGCGTCACGATTATTACGCACGCCTCCCGCACCGAAGCTTAACGCCGCGTATTCGCGGTGACATGTCTTATGCGTCACGATTTCTCTGTACATTTTATTAATTCAATTTAAACTTTATTGCATAATCGAAAAATGTACATAAGGCGGACTAAATGAAAAAAGGCATTCCGGACCAGCGTATTTTTAAGCATAGGTTTGGGTGAACCTTTAGCAGTGTTATCGTTATATTTGTAAACATTTTTATCCACTTCTTTAAACCGACTAACTTAAAGATTGTTTAAGAAGTATTAACGTCTTTAGACTAGCCATATCCGGAATGTATGTCAGTGTGATGAATGCCACGATGTTACTTAAAGCCATAATTTATACCTACCTACTCCATTACATCATTATGCAAAAGAAGACAAATACATCTGTAGTATTTCCAATTCACATCTAAGATTACAAATTACAATCGATAATTTCTGAATGAATAAATAAATTCCATGTTTGAAGAATAACAAATGAGCTATTTACAAATTATGCCGCCGTCTGTCAAAAGTCAATGAGTTACTTAATCAAATGAAAGTTTTGAATACGGAGATTTTATCATTGTTTTAAGTGATGGAAACATGACAAAGTTACTATGTCACTGCTTTGGATGCTGATAAAATTTTCGAAAATTGATTATGGGTCGTTTTAAAAAAAAAACTGAACTCTGTTGGGGTATTAAACAAACAAATTTTGAATCGATTCATTTATTAATGAAAGTTAGTCATATAACTATATAAGTAACTAGCTTCTTCCCGCGACTTCGTCCGTCTTAAACTCGTTTATCGCGGATAAGGGTATTCTTCCAGGATAAAAAGTAGCCTATGTCCTTCCCCGGGGCTCAAACTATCTTCATACCAAATTTTATTCAAATCGGTTCAGCGGTTTAAGCGTGAAGAGGTAACAGACAGACAGACACACTTCCGCATTTAAAATATTAATATGGATAGTATGGATGTTCGTTACATAAAGGAATCAATCAATTTTATTATTATTACAGCTCCTTTTTTTAAAAACGATCCATATGGTCATTAAGACCAATGACTTTTATGCTATTTCTAGAACTCTTGTCTTCTTCTGATTCGTTCAATCTTGACTTAGCTGCTGCTTTTGCGATTCTTCTCCATCGGTCTCTGTTGATTGCATGGCGAAGCGCACAGAACTGATCAGACCATCTTAAATTGGAGACAAAAGTCTACCTACACAAGGTCGGTTGCTTTTGAAAATTATATTTGAGGTGTTGAAACATTACTTCTTCACTTTCCCTTTACCCCTTTTACTATAAGATCTTAGCGATCTTAGAGGTCTTATTCAAATATTTATGGTCTAAAACATCCTGTTACTATCAAAACTTTCACCAAAGCTGTTACCAAATTTGTAACTAGAAATATTATCAATCGCGTTAGAATTGGATCAAAGTGATCAAACGTCATCTGAGTCAGTTATTTATTGTCAATAAACTAGTTTTCATTAACCGTAGTCTTGACGCTATGTTTGACAATAATTTCACTAGTGTGGGTGCAAGCATATATTATAAAGGAAAGGAGGTTAATAGTATGCTTTGGAGCCTTTGTGATTTTCCGATAGGTATACAAGATTATGTTACAAAACTAATTCTGTGTTAATGGTTTGACTATCGTTATCTTAGATATAAGACAGTTCAAATTAATTCTTAGCATAGTTTTCTTAATTTAGCATTATTGTCATGAAATAATGTTTACTCCCAAATGCACATGATTATGATTAGAATTATCAATACCATCATGCCACCGCTGCCCACTGGGCATCCGTTATTTGAGAAACCTCGACACGAAAATAAGAAGAATGCCATCATCATTACTTGTGCTTACCAATGTACTAATTATTTTATTATATATTTCTGAGAGTTAACGATTTTACAATTTTCTAACGAATAAAAAAAGCCAAACAGTTTCTTGCAAATTGTTAATAGAGTTTATGTTTTGTGTTCACGATATTGTTTACAATTACACCTTCTTCCACCAAGTCAGATGCAAAATGAATACCCCTCAAACCTTCCAACTAATTTAAGAAAAGCACGTACGAGTAATAATAGAAAACTAATAAAACCCAACATGAATAGTCCTATAACCCTTCATCTAACAGAATAAAGGTCATAATCGATCGATTCGCCAAAACGCGACATCACATTTGCGACGCGGCCGCTTTCTCGGCGTACCGGCCCAACCTGTCCAGCCACCGCACTCGAAATCTTAAAGCAAGATAGCGGCGAGATTACGTCAGTGGAATTTGTTTAGCCAAACTTTTACTGCAAAAAGTCTGGAAGAACTAAGCAGAACTAAAGCTGCAGGTACACTACGCAATTGAGAAGTTTCAGTTCTCCGAAAGCATCGTTCTTCCGAATTTCATTACTAATTCCGAAATTCATGTCTTGATGAAAGTTTTTTTATTAACCTTAGTTAATCTTTACTTACTTAAACCTATATTGCTTAATAATATATAGAAAAAATATAGTTTACCGGAAAGTTGCGTTCGGAATTTCGGACCTATCGAAATTTTGTATAATGATGCTTTCAGACAAACGAAACTTATTTTTTTTTTGGTTTTCACTGCTGATTAGCACCATTTAGCACATTCACTTGTCATGCGAATCACGCATCTCGACCGTCTCGTCAATTTCACCCGTCTTTCTTACACTATTTCCTATCCATTGATTTAAATTTAAGATAACCACGATTTTCCCACATTATCACAATACAACAAAACGGGGCTTGATCGCGTATACATAAATACCCATTAATTAATAGTAAGTTAACCTTTAATTTAACAATAATTAAATAAATACCATACATAATTAAAGCCTCAGCGAATTCAAACAGTCCCAAAAATTCTGGTTAAATAAAAATACAAATAGCGCATGTTAAAGTTTTGGCATCTTGGTTATAAACCATTGCCAAATTAAGGGTTAAATAAGTCCCTTTTTTGTGTTATGATAATACTATTCCCTATTCTTCTTATTCGTATGGCTCTTGACTTACCAGAGCAGTGATCGTGGTCATCATGACGGACAGTCGGGGGCTGCAGTTTCCGTCTAATGAAGTCTCGCAATTTCATCAGTTTACTTCTGGTACAACCAGCAGCAGAGATACATGCTGTCCCTGCTATATATGTTTGTATGGCGCGAATCTTACTTTACTCTGTAGCTAACTGTCCAGCTTCTACAATTCAGCTCATGGATAAAGGGATCAAATCAATCAATTGTATCTTAGTGACCAAAATCGTTACTATAGAAATATTTAGGCTCCTTGGTCGTCCTTCAATATTTTTTCGAGGATATCCTCCTGAGACTCAAGTTAAACCTAAGATAAGTAACTGTTTGCAATAAAAAAAATAAAAAAACACAGGGACTATCTTACACAAATCGACCTAGTCCCAAACTAAGCAAAGCTTGTAAATTGGAATTTCTACAAGATTTTGTACACTGGGTCTTAGGAGGTCTCTATATCAGCAGCCCCTGCTTATAGTGACAGCTTGGGTAGTATCTTCTCATTTAAGGTTAATACTTATTGTAAAGCTTGTCGCGTACATGCTGTTTAATGGTCATAATCATTCTACGTGCTGTCTCTTCCTAGCTGTGTGATCCATATGGAGCTAGGTTTATCTTCCTTAACTTTTTTCTATTTCGCTCAATCCTTATTTTTTTTTCTCGGATACCTGATACTCTATCACATCATTTAGCACTACGATCTTCCGTGTCTTCTCCAAGCTAAAGTCATCGGTCACCAGTCAGTCGTCAAAATTCGAAACATTTGGACATTCCGTCATACGAACAGCCATGACCCGGAAGGAACATGTACATGATGCCTTTGAGCATTACATGACATTGTGTAATAGTTGTCACTTTAAGGCGGTTAGCGGTTACCTAAATGATCAAATTCTTCAAAACATTTTCGAATGTAAAAGCTTGAATTTCATGTTTGGATCAGAAGATACTTAAGCTAAATTGAAAGTTAATTAATGTTACTATGTAATGCCAGACATTCGTAACTGTTGCTGCAAACATTTGCATAAATTGCATAAGTGTAATTAATACGCACTCGTCTGATTTAATGTTCCGAATCTTTGATAAATAAGCTGTCTAAACTTTTTCTATAGGCATAGTTAAAATACGAAAACTACAAAGCTATGTAGGAATAGAATAACTTTGTCTATGTAAAAAATATCTCAAGAAATTGAAGTCTAAAACTTTACAATTAAAATCATCATCGCAATCAAGCGTATTTATCATTGTTTCAATGGTCGCAATAAAATTCTAATAATCATCATATTAACGTAGCATATATAATTCGTAGTAAATCATCACGAAGTATATAAATAAATGCAATTTTCTCTTAATAGCTTAATACCCATTTCCTCCCGCAAAGTGGGTAACTGTTGCAGATTTAATCTAATCGTTTTAACGTCAATATCTAGCGCAGGCGCAACCCAGACCGGTTTAGATCTCAAATAGAAATACAAGAAATAGGTGCTTAAGCACTAAGCTACTGAATAGCTCTAGCTCCTATCAAGTTCAATTTCAAGTTTAACTTTGTGTGTAATCAGAGCGCACTCTTTAACAAAATAATTGTGAACGAATTGTCTTAGAATGTTTATGTCGCTTATCATTACGTGTCATTACGTACCTACGCATTAAATTTTAATTCACGAATGTGTATTTCAGCAACAAAGAGACAGCACGTCGGCTAATACAATTTTATTTATATTATTTTTACCTAATCCTAATAATATCAGAAACGTAATACTTTGTTCCAATGTACGTTCCTCTTAATTTTAAAAACGACTGAACGAATCTCAACTCCCAGTAATGATGTTAAGACATCAGAATAATACATATTGCATCACTAAGCGGACGAAGTCGCGGGCGACAGCTAGTATTTATATATGAGTATGTAGTTTTCGAAAACCGCTTTAACGCTTTGGACGAAATTTGGTATTATAATATGTAGACGTATCTAGTTTTCACAAAGCTCGGTGGCCCCGGTTCTATAATTGTTAAAAAGGATACCTCGACACTTAATTTTTGAACATAGATCTTAGTGTATGCCATTGGACTTGGAGCGTATTGAATGTTTGTTTATAAACCCCGCACAGAAGCCGAACGATGAGCGATTACGGAAGCGGCCTGCGCGCGCGCCTATTGTTCGCGGAGAAAGTGTCAGCCGATGAACTTGATCTCCATCGGTGATGCCGGAAAAGAGGACCCGATTTGCATCGACTATTAGTATAGTACGATTAGACGGCTATTTGTACGCATAGCCATAGGCCAGTTAGGTGAAGTCAAATACTGAACGGTCTAGCAATTATGTCAATACGTAATGAAAGCCTGCGACGTCCGAGTACAGCGATGAGCGAATCGACAGTAACAAAAATATTTTTCTTGTTACCCACCTTAGAATTAATATTGCAATATTTACGTACTTTAAGTTCTTCATTTTGTGATTCGTACACGTAATACTAAACTAAGCCACTTAATTAAGAATGTATATGTGTTCCTCTAGTTAAATTCATAAACTATAAAACACAATTTTACAAAGACTGTTAGTTGTTAACGGCTGATAACGCAATTGACCATGAAATCGGCCCTTAGACTAGTGTATACTTCTGCAGTTATGAAAATAACACTGTAAAGACAAGAAACTAAACGCAGGGAAATGGTTATGTAGAAATGTATGCGATGTTTTTAGTATATTCATGTTGTAATTGGGTCTGTAATTTTGTATAAAGATTCTTAATCTGAATGTGATAAAAAATCGAATCGGGTGCTGATTATGATGATGTTTTTAGCTCTGGGGACACATTGAGACATTGATTAACTCATGAAAATAACTAGTAATACACTAGTACTGACTAGACCAGCGATACTCAAAGTGTGCTCCGCAAAGCTTCTGTAGGGGCTCCGTGATACGTACTTATATTGAAAAAGTATTGAAAATAAAAAATAGTTGTAGAGGTTGTCTGCTTTTGTCGTGAGTAAACTGTTTCTAAATATTATTTAGCATTGTTTCATTAAATTTACATAGTGCAGTTACTAGGTAGATTTAGACGATACTGCATCTGAGTATTAATAAAGAATACCCATAAACTACTTTTTGATCATTTTAGGGCTCCGTCAAATATTTCACTTTCCAAGGGGATTTCGCTACCAAAAAAGTTTCAGAACCGCTGGACTAGACAGTATAGACAGTTTGTGTCCTTTGTGTTTTCAAAGAGGAACTGAGGAACTTACTTTACAAAATATAAATAATTCGACAAATGAGAAATAAAGGTTCGGATTTCAAAACGTACCTTCTTTTAAGTATTCTTCGCAATAAGACTATGCCAATAGCTTTTTGCCTCACTAGGTCAAAATCATAAAAACACACGTGTCAAATTGCTTCACGAGTCCAAGATATTGACCAAGGCCCTTCGTTTCATCAGCGTCCAACGAATTTCCTTTTCAAAAACAAATTTACGCGTTCGGAACAAAACACTTCAGCAACAGCAACGATAATTACTAACTTTTTAAAAACCATTAATTTCATTTTCCATTCAAATTTCATTTTCAAGGTTTGTTTTAGGCATAAAACGTTCCATTAGTTTTGCTCATAAATTATTCTTTTGCGAGGCAGCGCAAGCGACTGTGAAATCGCGCGTTTTGTCATTTTGTGGCGCGTGCGCGTCTATTTTCCGCTTTTTTGTGTTGTCTGAAAATATATAGGTACAGAAGTTTAAATCTTACTTTCAAGACATAGAGTGTAAAATATAGACACGTAGTTAAATGTGACTAAGACGTATAATGAATTACGTCATAATACGTGTTTCAATGCTAATTTCTTATTATGGTTGCTTTGGATGCGGCGATTTTTGAATTAGTATTCAAATTAATATTGACAGAGTTGAGTAAAAGGTCCTAATTTGGAAAAAAGGCCTACATTTGAATACTTATTATAGTATCCTGGCATTTTTGTCTATACAACAACAAAGTTGGAGAAATTTTTGATTAGATTATGTATTAGATTGTGCATTCTATTTGATTTTTGATTATAGTAATAAATGACACACTTAATGACTAAACGACTTTTTTCCAAGCAACCATAAAACTAAATGGGTATAAACTCTGTGCTCTGGGCTTAGCGTAGAATGTAGGAAAGGAGACGTTATAAAAGATAAAATAATTTGTACGTTTGAAACTTACAATGTCCACTTTACTGCATAACAACTTGGGGATTCCCTTATGTCCCATAATTTTATTTGTACTAATTTCATTTGCCATAATGGTCAGGGGCTATAATTTTCATTTGCCATAATTTCACATAAGTATCATATTTTTTGAGTGCCATAATATTCATTTGCCATAATGGTCAATGGCTATAATATCACATAGCAACTTAACGTGTGATAACATTTTATTTACGTGCTTTTTAGTCAATGGACCTCCATAACAATACATACAAGTGCATACGCATATGTAATGCTCTACAGGGGTCAAATTCGGCGAAACTTTGCGATATCTCCCATTGAGCAATATAACCTACATAGATTGTTGTTATTCGAGCTGCATAAATAGTAAAATATCTTTGTCAGTGTCATTATTGCTTTCCAAGAAATGTCATGACGGTTACTTAAAACAGTACATCACTAATATATATTTGTTATATCTTAGACATATCTCGAACATGTCATTTGCCACGTGGGATTTGGCTCCTGGAATCTCACACCACATCATTTTTACTTTTTATGAAATGTCATAACGGTTACTTCAAATAGCACATCACTAATATATAGTTGTGATATCTTAGAAATAAAGGCTTATAACCACCTTTTTCTTAAAATATGAGTAAATGAATACACTTCGGCTTCCCTTATTATTTTCCTGACGCCACGCCTCTGATACCTACACGATAATTCTACTAATTTAATTATAACTGTGTCTGAAATTGTAAAATAGGTACTTACCCATCGTCCCTATTTTCTCAGAATATTATGCTTATTTCTAAATCATTTTTAACATGGTGTAGGCTTAGGTATTACTTTTCAGTGAGCTATTTATATAAATTAACATCTTATAAAGCATGATTATTTGATTACATTTTCAATAATAAAAAGGGATCGCTTTTTGCTATACTTAACTCAAAAACCATTTCTGATTTATTTAGTTTTTCACAGAAAAGTACCTCACCACCTACATAAATACAAACATAGGTACATATATATATATATACTAGGTACATTACAATAAAGTGTGGTACTAGCATCATCATCTAAATGCCTCTATGGGAATAAAGATGACTTCGATACATCACCTGGTTATTACATTCCATTTGATACTGAGTATACTTACGTACTTCGATATATATGTATTATAATAACTCTGGTCATCTGATCATCACATTATGTCACCGCACGAACTTTCCGCACCTTATGTGAGCGTGCGTGTCTTACCACCACTTACCATCGCTCACCGTCGCTCACCGTCGCTTACCGCTAATGGTGGTAATAGCCGCGGAGGTTTAGCGATGATAGCCATGTGGTAAGTAATAAGAAATGGCGGATAAGAGCAAAACGAGCCAACCGAAAATTTTGGTTTAGGAGGGATTATTTAGTCCTCGGATAATTAATTCTACAATCTGTTAAGTTAAAATTTTTTGGTCAACATGAAAAATGGAGATATGTATGTAAAGAAAACCACTACACTAGCGTTGTTGCTTTTCTTTAATTATAATTTTGTATTTGCCGCCTTATCCACAAACCTTGTACGACATCACGTGACAGCGACTCGTTCACAAGTGTCACTGTCAGATGCTGTCAGTGGAATGTAAATGTGAGGTTATGTTGAGAAGTCATCTAATGTGCAAAGATTATTTTTATTTCATGTAAAAGAAATATCAAGATCTAGAATAAAGGCTTTAAATGTTGTTTTTTTGTCTTTACAGGTGAGTTAGTTATTTCTTTAGAAGTGTTAAAAGTGGAAATACATGTACATAACCCTGTCAATAAAAAAATGTTTTGTCTTTACAGAAAAACGCAATTTCGTCTTTATTTCACCCATCAGAGTGCGATACTATTATAAAACAACATTTTCTGCAAATATTTCAAGAATCATGGAAAAGTTGAGGTTTGATTTTGCTGTGAAAACTTCGGCAGATGGAAAATCAAATGTCATTTGCATAACCTCAATAGGTACACCTAATGGACAAGTTTTCAGCATACCGGTAGAATACCAGCCTGCAAGTTTACATCAAGTAATTATAAACACTTCAAACTATGCCAAGGTGAGAAAAACACTGAACAAAAGGCACCAGACAAGGAAAATATGGATAACCCTAACCGATGAGATAGCTAAGATATATTTGGATGAAGAAAAAAACTTACAGTTTAATGATTTTTATCTGGAAGAAATAACGGAAAACCTAAATGATTTTAAATCTTTACCGAGTAGCTCCGATCACACATTGGAAAAACTATTGGAGAAATTACTTCAAGAAAAAGAAACAAAATCTGAAACTCAAAATTTAGGGAAAATTTCAAAGGATTTTATGATTGTGAAGTTCACTGGCAGAAATGCCAATGCGTACCAATGGATTAAGGATTTCAACAAAGAGTGTGAACGTTTTTATATTAACGAAGACAAAAAGAAGATTGAAATATTAAAAAACTTTTTGGAATATTCTAGCATGGATTGGTACAGCTGTTTGCTAATGAAATTCACAGTCGAATCAGAATGGAATAAATGGGAGAAAAATTTCTGTGATACATTTGGGAACAAAGGATGGTCGCCCATCAGGTATGCTCTTGCCTTTAAATACCAAATGGGGTCTTTGCTTGAGTATGCATTAAAAAAAGAAAAAATATTATTGGAAGTGAGGAAGTCGATTGATACTGGGACACTTATAGATCTTATTGCAGCGGGCCTGCCTAATTACCTGACCGATAAAATTGACCGAGAGACGTTACAACAAACCGAAGATCTCTACAATGAGTTAGGAAAACTTGAACATCTTGTCGCAAAGAATAAATATGATAAAAAAACCTACACAGTAAACTCTGACACAAAAAGCAAAAAAATCGAGGAAAAAAAGCCATGTCAAATCTGTATAACCGAGAAAAAAGGAAGACGTTTCCACCCGGAGGAAAATTGCTGGTTTAAAGCGAAGAATCAAAAAGCAGTTGTGAAAAGTGTAAATAACTCGGAATTAGAAATTGAACTAAATAAGGAGAATCCAAAAAACTAGAGGTACCACCATTAATAAAAGTAATGTTACTAATAAATGACACTTTGCAAGTTTCTGGAATTTATGATTCGGGTTCAAATGTGTCCTTAATTAATGCTAAATTGTTGAAGATACAAGAAACAGAAGACACAAGTGATACACAAACAGCAAACTTGAAAACTATTAATGGTGAGAAGAAAACAAAAGGTATGGTAACTCTAAAACTTAAAATATATAATATGGAAAAAACTATGGATATTTTTGTGATAGACAATGAAAATTTCCATCATGATTTTCTAATCGGTTTAGATTGCATAAAAAAATTCAAATTAATGCAAGATGAAAAATTGAATATTATACAATGTAATAATCCAGTAGAAAAGAAATTCCCAAATGAAGAAAATATGAAAAATAAAGAATCAAAAATTGATCTCTCCAATTCAACAAATGTCAACATTCCTGATGTACTAGGTGACAAAAATGAAAGAGATATTTCTTCACACTCTGAGATCCTGAAACAAGAAATAAATCAAACTAACAGATGTGAAGTAAACTTCAACGAACATATAAATTTGGATGAATTTGAAATTTCAGTGAACCATTTAGATGCATATCAACAAACAGAAATTGATAAATTAATAGATAAATATAAACCCGTTTTTGCTAAGGATAAATACGACGTCGGCACTGTACGAGATTATGAAGCTCATATAGATTTGATAGTGGATAAATATTGTTACAAACGTCCGTACAGGTGCACAGCTGATGACAGAAAAGAAATTGAAAACCAAGTATCAAATCTATTGAAGAAAAATTTGATTGAAGAATCTTATAGCCCATTTGCTGCTCCGGTTACCCTGGCATTTAAAAAAGAAGATGATAAAAAAACAAGACTTTGTATAGATTTCAGAGAATTGAACAAAATTGTCGTCCCACAATCACAGCCATTCCCCTTGATCGAGGATTTAATGGTGAAAACTGTGAACTGCAAATATTTTTCTACTTTTGATATAAATTCAGCATTTTGGTCAATCCCTTTGAAAATTCAAGATAGACACAAAACTGCATTTGTCACACAAGAGGGGCATTTCCAATGGACTTGCCTCCCATTTGGTTTGAAGACATCTCCAGCCATATTTCAAAGAATATTGAGCAACATAATAAGAAAGTACAAACTCTCAGATTTCGCAGTAAATTTTATAGACGATATCTTAATTTTTTCAAAAACTTTCAAAGAACACATGCTACATATATCAAGACTACTAGAGGCAATACTAGCAGAAGGGTTTAGACTGAAATTTTCGAAATGTACTTTTGCAAATAATTGTGCCAAATACTTGGGTCACATAATAGAAAATAATTCAGTTAGACCCCTCAAAGATTATTTAACAGCTGTCAAAAACTTCCCAGTTCCAGAAACGAGAAAAAATATACGCCAGTTCCTCGGGAAAGTAAATTTTCATCATAAATTTGTACCACATAGTGCGATTATCCTGAATCCGTTACACAATTTATTACGGAAAGATGTAAAATTCATTTGGACCACAGAATGTCAAGAATCATTTGATAAAATAAAAAAATTATTATGTTCCAAACCAGTTCTGAAAATATTTGACCCTGAACAACCAATAAGAATTTACACAGATGCTAGCATTAAAGGAGTGGGAGCAGTCTTAAAACAAGAAGATGAAGACGGAGTCAATAAACCTGTAGCTTACTTCTCGAAGAAGTTGACAGAAACTCAAAAGAAAAAGAAGGCAATATATCTAGAATGTCTGGCTGTCAAAGAAGCTGTAAAATATTGGCAGCACTGGCTTATGGGAAAAGAATTTGTGGTATATTCTGATCACAAACCATTAGAAAATCTGAACATCAAAGCTAGAACAGACGAGGAACTAGGTGATTTGACGTATTATTTGTCGCAGTATAATTTTAAAATAAAATATAACCCGGGACAGTCAAATCAAGAAGCAGACTGCTTAAGCAGAAATCCAGTCCTAGAACCTTGTGACAATACTGATGATTTTTTAAAAGTTGTAAATTTAATTAACCTGAAAGATATAAAGAATGACCAATACACAAATCAGGATCTACAAAATGAAAAATCCAAGTTTATACTGGAGAATAATATTTACTATAAAAAGAATAAAAAACGAAATAAAATTATACTGTCAGAAGCATTAAGCAAGAAATTAATTAGAGATGTCCACGATACTTACTGCCACATTGGAAGAACGCAGATGATACATAAAATAACGCCATTCTACACGGCAAAGAATATCATTACAAATATTAAGCAAATTTGTGATGAATGTGACATTTGTATTAAGAACAAATCAAGAAGAAAATCAAAATTTGGTTTGATGTCACATTTAGGTCCAGCAACACGCCCATTTGAAATTATATCAATTGATACCATTGGAGGCTTCGGAGGATCACGGTCTACAAAAAAATACTTGCATCTTCTGGTTGACCATTTTACTAGATACGCTTATATATTGACATCAAAAAATCAAGGCTCCAGCGATTTTATTAAGCTAATAAGAAATGTGACACAAAGTTATGATATTGATATGGTATTAACAGATCAATACCCTGGAATAAATTCCAAGGAATTTAAAGATTTCCTGAAAGAGAGAAACATAACAATAGTATTTACATCTGTAGACGCACCATTTTCAAATGGGCTCAATGAGAGATTGAATCAAACTATTGTCAATAAGATAAGGTGTAAAATAAATGAAGGTGACAAGAATACAGCCTGGACAACAGTTGCACAAAAATGTGTAGCAAAATATAACGAAACAGAACATACAGTCACAAAATTTACTCCAAAATACCTTTTAGAAGGCGAGAATGTGGATATTCTGCCACTTGAGTTGAAATCAAGATGCACAGAAGAAGATCTGAAAAGAGATAGGAAACTAGCCCTCGAAAATTCAATAAAATCCCACAACTATAATAAGAAAATATATGATCTACGTAGAGAAGAACATAAATTCGAAGTGGGAGACAGAGTCTATGTAGAAAACGGAAATCGACTAAATAGAAAGAAAATGGATGAACTAAGGATAGGACCATACAAAATTTTAAGGAAGATTTCCAGTTCAATCTATGAAGTTGATGCTGGACATAAGAAGGCAGAATCCAATCTCTACCATGTCTCAAAGCTAACTCCAGTGTTTGCTGGCACCTAATCGAACAATCGCTTGCGATTGTCCTCTTCTAGGGTGGGAGATGTAAAGAAAACCACTACACTAGCGTTGTTGCTTTTCTTTAATTATAATTTTGTATTTGCCGCCTTATCCACAAACCTTGTACGACATCACGTGACAGCGACTCGTTCACAAGTGTCACTGTCAGATGCTGTCAGTGGAATGTAAATGTGAGGTTATGTTGAGAAGTCATCTAATGTGCAAAGATTATTTTTATTTCATGTAAAAGAAATATCAAGATCTAGAATAAAGGCTTTAAATGTTGTTTTTTTGTCTTTACAGGTGAGTTAGTTATTTCTTTAGAAGTGTTAAAAGTGGAAATACATGTACATAACCCTGTCAATAAAAAAATGTTTTGTCTTTACAGAAAAACGCAATTTCGTCTTTATTTCACCCATCAGAGTGCGATACTATTATATGTATAAATAATATAAGAGGGTTTGAAACAACCTGTACCTTCCTTCTATTCAATAATTTCGATATTAATAGTGGATGTACCTTATCTTAGCCGATTTATTAGTTTTCTGGGCAATACAGTGGGCAATTTTGGTTGTTGATAGATTTAATCCTAAATTAATATCCATTCGGTTAATCTTTTAAAACCTTTACTCCAAGTAAAATATCTCTTCTAAAAAGCAAGTAATGACTGGGCCATTTAGCTAGTGAAGCGGGAAGACAAAACAGCCATAGGTCATGAGTCGTGGTTCGCTCTAGCCTTTGAGTTGAAAACGTATCAAATGTCTAATCACTTAATAGTTAAAACTATAAGTACACCTTCAGTAACATGATGCCACTGTTTTTTGAAAATGATCCATACAGTATCAGAAATACTGTAAAGATCATTTTCTGCTGTAATGTAGCAACCAATATGCTGAGAAAAACGAGATTTCTATCTACTACTGTCCGTAAAAAGATTACATTCCCTTATAATATTGTTGTACTTATGTTCCAATATAATTTGATCTTCCATTATTACATCATCTTATACTAAGTTCAAATTATGTGGCTATAAGTCATGTTTAACGATTATTACAAGAATCAATAGTTTATACTTGGATTAAATAGTTTTACGTGTGTTTATTAGATTACTACAAACTTCTTTCTATTAGTTTTATAGGTAATTTCGGTTTATAGACGGCTGCTGTAAGCTTTCAATATTTATTAATGCCATTAGTAGTAAAGTTTTATTAGTTTCTTCTTACATCAAATGTAGGCGTTTCAACACTTATCTAATTATACTTAACGTCCCATTTAAATAAATCCCAATTTATTTAGATATGTGACTATAATTAGTAGGTAAAGCGTGAATAGATGGTGGTGATCTAGTGATCACATTATTCGTTATTTTAAGTATCACATGAGATCCTATTAAATATATTTTTGATTTATCAATGGAGTTTTTCCACTACGTGATCACCGTATTTTTTCGAGGTTCCTCGTCTTTGTGCTCCGGCAAGTAGGTCTATGATGGGTGTGTTTATATACTGCGATAGATAAATAACAATCAATTTCTGACGAGCATGTGACCATGTGAGTACGAAAGTGACAGTTAATAAAAATAAATAAATAAATATCAGGGACAATCTAACACAAATCGACCTCGCGTTCTTTGGGGTAAGGTATGATGATGATGATTAGATGGAGCTGGTGGAAAGGGGTAAACGCAAAAAAGGTATATACAAGGACCCGTAGCGTATCTACAAGGACCCCGAATAGCAAAGAAGATGTATACGGTCTTCCGAAAATCTCCACCTACAGTATACGTACAATTAAAACAACACAAAGCAGACGAACTAATAATTAATCAAATTAACAAAGCCCCCATAATTAATAAAATAATGACCCGACAAATTCTGTGTCATGTTTAATTTGATCTCCATATGGCGCCGATTACACATTAAAGGTAATTCATTAGAGCATTTGACTTTGATTGATGTTATGTTATGACATTTTAATTGTTACAGCACGTGAGGGTCTATTGAATATGACAAACTTCTAACAAACTTAGTAATTCACTTGCTATTAGCGCTTCTTTCAAGTAGTTAAAATAAAAGTAAGTACATTTATGTTTGATGCTGCATTTGTCTACGGGAAAAGTTAAATTGGTTAAGTGTTTGAAGGTAGAACTAATTTTACGCACTTTCGAGAGATGCTCTGATGTTATAGAGCTTTACCTATTGATATAGTTTTATAACCATTGGACATGTTTGTCTTTTTTGCACTATTGTTATCCGAAGGTAGGTAAAGACCACTTATAATTTTTTAGACAAAGAATGGTCATAAATTCATTTTGTCCTCTAAGTAGTTGATGTTGATTCGAGTATATCTACCTACCATATACCACAACTATACTTTAACTATTGAAATAAAACAATTTAACGGATTATATCGCGTATATTATCTCATTTTAGTTCCCGACGTTTCGGAAGCTTTCCAGCTTTCCATGGTCACAGGTGGACTGAGAAAAGATGTATTTTCCTCTGTCAAAGTTACAATTTGTGCAAACTACCCATTTTTTGAAAAAAACACAAATAAAGGTGTACATACATGCCAGATGGGACAGTTACACATGTGCCAGAAGGGCTTAATTATTTTATTCTAATAATTTACCTTTATTTGTGTTTTTTCAAAAAATGGGTAGTTTGCACAAATTGTAACTTTGACAGAGGAAAATACATCTTTTCTCAGTCCACCCGTGACCATGGAAAGCTGGAAAGCTTCCGAAACGTCGGGAACTAAAATGAGATAATATACGCGATATAATCCGTTAAATTGTTTTATTTCAATGAGTAATAATCGCGGAAACAGAAGCAAATATTATATACTTTAACTAGTCAAAGATCGTAAGTATATATGTATATATATATATACATATAAAAGGTATTATACGTTTGGTGGAGTGTAAATTTGATATCAAAATTGAATATGCACCATGTTGTAATTTAAAACAGTGCGTACATACTGGCTCAT
The DNA here is from genome assembly GCA_905404275.2 of Hedya salicella. Classification (NCBI taxonomy): domain Eukaryota; kingdom Metazoa; phylum Arthropoda; class Insecta; order Lepidoptera; family Tortricidae; genus Hedya; species Hedya salicella. The sequence continues at coordinate 19,035,404 of FR990112.1, forward strand.
ATTTTGGAGCATAACCGTGGAACATAGACAGGACGTCTTACGGTAGCTATCTACTAGCCATGTTAACGATTAGTCATTATCATTGATTTCCTTGGAGATTTCAATCTGTAACATAACACTTTTCTATGCATATACCAGTCTACCTCTCACACACTCTCACTCTCTCTGATTTCAGTTGTAGCTCTCTGTATTTCAGTCGTCGCTCTCTGTACGTGCCAGCAAAATTTTGGACAAACTCTAAGCGAACACTATTTCGGTAGACAGTTTACATAATCCGACTGTTATAAACTTGGTACTATCTACACGATAACATTTCCACATGACTTCAGATCTTCCTCTAGTTTTGCCTGCCCCACTTTTAACCTCTTATCTCTAATCTACAAATTTCACCTGTTAAACTAACCCATTCAAAGTTATTCAACACTCCAACCTTTGTGAACCGAATGTAATAGACTTAGTAATCTGTGAACCCAATGTAACAGATATCTGTTACAACAATGAGTATCTGACCATCGCGGGTCGTTCCGCGCAATTTCACGTTACGTAACTCGCATCATTTTGTTTCCCATAAAAATACTATTTAGATTAGATGGTCGAAGTACAGTCAGCCTTAAAGGGGAAATCTTAGTATAGTTCGTAAGAAAGTGGTAAAAAATAAGTACATAACTACTAGCGCTTAAACGTGCGGAGATGGGAAAACAAGCTGCTTTTATTTGAGGACTGAACATGGCTTTGAGTATGTTCGAGAAATGGAAATAAATAAATAATTTGACGCTATAGTAGTGTTGTATGATTCAGAAACATAACTTATTTACAACCGCCCTGATTACAATTTTGTCATGTCTATCGACTATCGTAACTCTAAAAGAAAATTTCAGGTTCTTCAGGTACCTTTCAGGTAGTTTGTGAATGATAAAATGTTACGGAATGTGTTAACATATATTAATAAGTTTCATGTAATGTAGGTTCTTCATGATTTAAACTTCTTACTTCTGATCGTTCCTATTTATTTATTTAATCTTTATTGGATAAAAGATAAAATTAAAAAGGTGGACTCAATGCCATATGGCATTCTCTGCCAGTCAAATTTGAGGTAAAGCAGATAAATTGCGGACCGTCCACCTAATCCTATGTGATTAAGGTCAAATTATCGTCATCATTAAATCACCATCGAAGTAGCACATACTGTAATTTCGTGCAGTAATTTTGCATTTATTAGTGTCACAAATTGTGATAAAAATTCCCTAAACATTGCACGTTTACAATCACTAAACCGGTTTGAAAACCATTAAAAACTAATAAAATTAAACTGCAATTTCTCACATAATGTAATAACAAGGTAACAAATTGCGATGTCAATATGTAACCCAGATCGCATCTGGCGAACGTCCGAAAGTGAATGCACACTATTGCATATCGCTTTATTATTTTATCTTATTAATATTACGTTTTACCCGTCTGTACGTAACGTCTGACCCGATTTCATAAGTTTGATGAGTGCTGAAAGTGATTCAGCAGCATGCCTCGTACTATGCGCAACAAATTGTTTTGGTGTGAATTTTTGTTTTTTTGTTGACTCTTCGACTAATGATAGGTGATATAACGGCAAGGTGTAACGTCGAGTGTTCGTGTTGTGTTGAAAATGAGAGTTGTGAGTGTAATTTTGGATATCAACGGTGTTTTAGCGGCGCCCGAGGCGGTCTAAACAGCGAATTCAACATCCATATCGAGTAGCGATGAAGTGTTGTACGTATATTTCGGGAAGTTAATTAAGTTATGTTATGGGGCTATGTAATAAATAAATAAATGTTAGGGTAAATCTTACACAAATCGACCTAGTCTCAAACTAAGCAAAGCTTGTACTATGGGTACTAGGCGACGATTTACTATGTATAAAGGCGACGATATGTATATAGACAAATTGTAATACTTAAATACATGGAAAATATCCAAAACCCAGGAACAAACATTCGTGCTCATCACACAAACACTTGCCCTGGCCGGGATTCGAACCCGGGACCACCAGCCTCGTAGAACTTTGTGCAACCCACTAAGCCAAACGTGACGCCAATATGTTTTAATTAAACTTATTTACAGATGTTATTAAATAAATTAACAAGTCACAAAACAAATTGCATCATACATAACACTAACAGGGCAGGCCATGAATATAATAGTGGGACAATTTGGGAGCATTCCTCAACAATTGATCAGAAAATCAATCAAATTGGAACTCTAAAAGAACTATGAGACAATCGTACAGGCTAAAAAATGCGATTACTATAATGAAATTACAATTGAATTAAGTCTCGATAAGAACAGAATCTGTCAATCCAAAATCCTATCACAGAATAATAACACATCACAAATGCAAGGGACAGACAGATAATCTAATTTACGTAGGTGCATAGCGGGTTGCATTATACGTTGGAACAAGAAACGTGACAGTCATCACGTATTCCATAGACAATTTTATCCATTTCGAGATGAACTGCGGTCACATTACATCACTGTGATGACCGTGGTAATAGATAATTAGACCGACTATTGACAGGTGTAGAGACACTATTCGTAAAGGTCAGCTATTGATTATGAATACTTCTAAAAGTTCTAAACTATCGACCTTGCTTTTAGAGCTTCAGTTTGATAGAAAAGACAATTTGTCTAAATTGCAGCGGCTAGGTGTATGTTGGTTTATAAGTGCTGCTAGTATTATAAAATAATTACGTATCTATGAATTATATGAATTACGTATTGCAAAAGTGAACAAAGTTCTTTAAATATGAACTTGACCGACTAAACAGTTGTATATTTACTTAGTCCGGTGACCGGTTAATGGTACCTATGAAGGAATTATAATTGAATGAAAAAAATTATACATTGATGTTACGACTTTTTATTTTATAGTAAACATATAGAAACGGAATTACAAGAATATTTTAGTTAGAAGTTCATCCTTATCTCATTACCATCTTGATCATCCCATATGACTATCAAATTTTGCCTACCCTACGGCACCAGCATACGGTAGTAGACAAAATTTCTCTCAAAATGTTCTTTCTTAACAAACACGTTTACGTATACCAGTTTACTGTGTTATGCGTAAATAGACTTTTTAAATAAAATTAGAATTAGATAATTTAAGGATTTATTGAAGCTTAATCGTGGCCGAGAGCAACTGCCACCTTCGGGAATAAAAATCCCCACAAAGCACTGCAACAGATCGTTCAGTAACGGTGTACTCTTCAACTTATCCCACCTATACAACAGCCAGCAACAAACAGCCTACAACTTAACACATTCACTGTCAGCATCCCGCCTAGCGAAAGCTCGTAGACGCGTAGCCGATACCAAGCGTTTCCAAAAAAGCTTCGCAGCAAAAGTTTTAATCCCTCGTATGCTTAGATACAGGACATTTTAACTCTACGATGTTTTGTCATTTACGAGTAGCGTCAATTTGATTGGAATTTTTTTGATATCGCATACGAGGGGTTAATTTATCGACTAATTCAGAGCATTTTTTTGTACTACCCGGTTATATTAAGTTTGCACCTCACTTGCACGACACTAGGGCTGGCATTCCAGGATTTAGTTTGTAAGGGCCGTATCGAAAATTTTGGAGTTTCCGATACTTCCTATACTAACCATTTTCGAAATTGCAAGCCCTACACGACACCAGGCTGCAAACCCAACCGAGTAGTCACGCAAAAACGCTTCCCAGTTACAATAAGCAGAACCCATCTAACAACATTGTTACAAGAGGGGCTATTACCAGCGTTTCCCGCGTTTTTCTCCCACGGTTTAAATGGTGCGTTTCTTGCACGTGTGGCATGGTATAATCTTGTTGTGGACGCGATCTTTACGTTACCCGCTGTGAAAAAAGGACGGAACAACCAAGACTATTCCACAGACACCATAAAGAATAGATGACTAGTAGAATGTTGATAGATTTGCATAGGATAGATACCTTACCTATATAAACAACCTCGTTCGCGAAAGTGGAAAAATCACAACCCTCTGTTTTTCTTCAGCGTAGTCGGGTAAAAAGTACTTATTCTATATCGATTCTAGGTCTAGGTCAGATCACACTATATTTCTTATAATCTGTCTAGCCGTTTTAGCGTGATGAGGACACAGCGATATCCTGACCGGGATATAGCGCAAGAGAGACGACTCTTTATTATTTGCTAGCTTCTGTCCGCGACTTCGTCTGCCTTAAATTCGTTTATCGCGGATGAGGGTATTTTTCCGGGATAAAAAGTAGCCTATGTCCTTCCCCGGGATTCAAACTATCTCCATACCAAATTTCATCCAAATCGGTTCAGCGGTTTAAGCGTGAAGAGGTAAAACAGACAGACAGACAGACACACTTTCGCATTTATAATATTATTATGGATTAGTATGGATAGTATGGATGCCTTGCCTGTTAGGATTTATGTTAAAATTATGACCCCGGTAAGGCAAGTGGATTTTATACTTAGTGTAGAAGTTACGGGTCAGGTTACAAAATATTGATGCCGCAAGCAACGGATAAGTGCACTTATACCTATCCCAAGCTATTGCAATATGGTGAGATAGCTTTAATCAAAGTATCAACTAGGCTATAATTATGGTCCTTCATAATAAGGCTTCGAGCAAATTGTAAGCATACAGTTTGAGCGCTATCGGAAACTTTCTAATGGCTAGATCAGTTCAAACGGATTGGATGTCAGCTGCCTTTCCTAATCATGATACCTAAATTCTACACATACTGACCCAAGACGTCTGCTGCTAGTCATAGGTCTCCCCACTTCGGCGACGAACGGTCTCGCGCCTTCTGCTTCATTGGCTTATTGGCTTAATGATTCAAAACTGTCATGTCATGGCTGTTCATAAGTTATAACTTTAAATTAATATATGTAACGTGTGTGTGTTTTTTAAACAAAACAATTTAACGGATTATATCGCGTATATTATCTCATTTGAGTTCCCGACGTTCCAGAAGCTTCTCTGCTTTCCATGGTCACGGGTTGTCCAGAAAGCTTTCGAAACGTTTAGCTTTCCATGGTCACGGGTTGACCATGGCCATGGAAAGCTGAAAAGCTTCCGAAACTTCGGGAACTCAAATTAGATAATATACGCGATAAAATCCATTAAATTGTTTTATTTAAATGAGTAATAATCGCGGAAACAGAACATAATATAACGTGTGTGTGTTTGGCTTACAAAACATATTTTTTGGAATCGGCGAGGCAAGCTTTGTAGGCTGTTGTACAACCAAATAAGTTAAACATGTCGTGTAATTTGGTAAATGTTACAACGTACCCGTTTGATTGTGTGTATTGTGCTATATGTGACTATAAACAAATACATAGTCACTTCACACCATGAATCACGGATTATTCAAACGACTACATCAAACAAGCATCACTCTTACAAAGGGGTATACTTATCCCGCCTACTTTTACCTTCGTACGATAACCATTGTTCTCCTAACGTCAAGTACGCGGCAAACAATCTGTCAACGACTTTGTAAAACAAACAAACATACCGTTCAGAGTGTTTTTTATTGTTTTAACGATTATTGGCTGTGCGAGTTTAAAGCTTGCTTCAATTGGAATAATCTTTGTAAATCTACAATTAAATAAGTTTCTGTCAAAAATATCATTTTTGTGACAAGCTTTTATACTGTTCTTGGAACATCCGTTAACTACTCATTTGACGATACTAAGTCTGCCTATTCACTGTAGCGAAGCTGTGCGAAATGGACCAATAAAGCCAAATGCCAAATTTTAGCTCAATCGGAAACCGAGAAGTGGATCAAATTTAACTTGAAATTGGACCCGTAAATACATACAAATATTGCAAGTAAAAAAAATATCACTGTAACATTAATATACTCTGAAAAATGCTGAACATCCATCAACGTTAACATTGTGATATATTTGGCACTTGGTAAATGATAACAGAACCTAGCCTACCTAACTTTCCCCAGTGGGCATGATTTTTTGTTTTTTAAAAGATAAAACCTATCTATACATCTTATACTTATCACTTGCTGGGTGTTGTGATATGTTTAGATTGTAGATCTACAATTCTCGCGTAAAATTCGAATTCATATTTTTATTCATATTCTTGAGACGATGTTTGCTCTTCTGAATGAACCACATGCGTAGCGAAAGCTGTTTCTAATCTCGTGTGACAAATTAGGAATGTATAGTGTAAAATAGTGTTTAAAAATGGGCGTTCCTACTCATATTTAAATTTGTGGCGCAGTGGAAGTGTGCTGGGCCCATAACCTATTTTTATATCAGGTGGAAATAAACTATTACCTATTTATAATAATCTGGTTTATTAACCTAACAAAAGTACACTTGCATCTACTCATACTAAAAGTTAGAAACGGCAAGTTGAGATGTAACATTTACTTAAGGGCGCGAAATTTAAATCCAACACGTAGCTTCTGTCATCTGTCAATTCTGATATGTTCTGCATCGCGCTAACTAAGTTTTCTAAATCGGTTGCATAAATACAACTTCAGACTAACTCTCATCGGACTTCGGGCCCCAGGCATAACATGCGCCTAGAGTGAGATCTCTCTATTGCCCTTTCTTCCTCGAGATTCTTACTCATATTACTTATTTCAATACATTCTTTACATGCTATATTTTAGTTTGCAAATCAAAAAGGATTAGCGCTTGCGATTGCGTCAATTAACCGCGATATTACCTAATTGGCAAGCTGTTGAAATTAACGGCTACTTGAGCTTTTACGATGCAACCAATTACCGTAAAAAATGTACTGACAGCTCCTGGCAGATGTTTAATACTTACTCTATGAACCGTTTATATATGTGGAGTCATCACTTGTAATAGGAATGTTGACGAATGATTTGTTGATTTCTCATAATTGTCTGCTTGTTGTTATATTGGGTAGTCATTGGGTGGAGTAGCGGAAAATTAAAGCAAATATCAACGTACATTTGTTCTGATATGTGTGAACATATTATTAATTAAAAAGAAGCTGTTTGCATTACCATGTAGCTTATACTTTGATTTAAAGTTTGGAGCTAAAATCCATAATGTCATTTAGGCAGCAGAGCGTGCCAAAGAAATAGACATAATATATGTACACTCAATTACTCGATCCTCGAAAAACATCATTCACACTAACGCAGTTGGGTAAACACAGATATTGAGTCGGTATTTAAGTCACTTTTCATATACGTATGAGCTACGTACGCTTCTTCCAGGCAAACGAAAACATGATTAAATGAACAAACACAAAATTAAAGAATTACGAACGAATACAATTTTCACTATTTCACTTATCGCGCATTAAAAAAGTGGAATCAGCCATATACTGCAATCAGTTTGCTGTAATTATTAATAGTTTTTGTTAAAACGTTAATTGAACATATTTAAAGTCTACCTCGTAGTACATTTTCTACAACAGCATACGAGTAATATCAATTAAAACAACATAAATCTTAACTAAATTACCAAAAGCGGTACATAACATCTATCATCCGAAATTAGTCGCATCTTAACCACGTTTTGCATAACATCCGCTATTTCGGAGAAATTATCGTGTATCATCTTCCATTTAAGCCATTTAGAACCTTATCTCGTTAAAAATAAAGCCACCGAGTTGGGTGAAACCAAAAGTGCCAAACCAAATGTGAGGTAACCAGCCATTGTGGTTTTTTTCTTCTCACGATGAGGCAGATAAAGTGTTTATTGTTACGGTCCGCGTTTTTTGTCACAATCTGGGAGGAAAGACAGGTCAATAGCTTGATAGAAGACCTACCTACATATAAGAGATCTTTTAATAGATGGCGGGTGGAAAGTGGTTTCCGTTGCGTTTGAAATATGAAAGGTAAGGAATGTGATTGTAAACAATCTTGAATCATTTTTGAAATTTCCATTTGGCAATCAGATATATATTTTATATTGTGAAGATCGAATGATGTTGCCGAAAAGTTCATTTGAAAGTTATTCTTATGTGCTGTGTTAACAACACGAACATTTGTAGGTACCTTGTCGCTGTAAACCCTTGGATAATTTAGTTTGGGAGCACATCAACGAATGTTAAAGTGTACAAAAACAATGTCCTTATGCAAAAGTTTTACGACACTTACCGTAAATAGTATTTATGCTGTGAAATATGATTAAGACTTTTGATCAAAAGAAAGTCTTACCTTAATATACTGCTACACAATGAAAAAAAAAGTATAAGCAGTACTTTTGTTATACATTATTCATTATTAACCGAGCTCAGACAGGTCATCGCAAACAATCATAACTCGAAAATAGAACAAAATGTAAGTTTTATGATAGTAGTTTCATTATGTTTTCTGGTCGTATAGAGGATTATAGAATCTGTGAATTGGAACTGAGTATCATACTACAAAGACACACATATAAATGTATATATCTGGTTTATAATATGCCACTGAACTTTAATAGAATATTATAGAACTCCGCGCAGAACTTATAATGACTTTTAAAAAATAACGCATTGTTTTGTTTAGCTGTTTTTCATTTTTTGTAGTTTACTCATAGAATAAGTACATTATGTACAATTGCATAAAATACTATTTTCAGTAAGATTTATGTATACAGAATATATCGCAGACATCACCGTAAGGAAACTTCGTAATCTTTTTTAATTTCACTATACTTACTCGTAGAAAACGAGAAATAGTTTCACTAATTTTGGTTGTCATAAAACTGCTGCAGAAATGACACTCCGACAGAAATTCAATTAAAATAGGTCACATGTTAATTCCTTTTAAAATAACATTAATCTAACACGTATGACAACTCTATTGCATTTTGTTCTGTTTCCGTATCTGTTTTTGCGATGACCCTTTGGAGCTTTGGTTATAAAGTTATAAGGGTTTTTGTCACAATATAAATCGAAAACTTTACGAACATTTCCGTGCAGGGAGTCAAGAACTAAATGAGTCGAAATATACATAAAAAATTTGAACTAAGGACAATCTTTTGGATTAATTTTGTTCAGACTTTACTGACGACTTATCAAGTTCCTCCCATGCATGGTTTTATTGTACACACGACCGGTTTTCGCCTAAGAAAATATTCAAATATAACATTCTGGTAGAAATTGCAAGTGTAACCGTACGCAAACTTTGTCGTTTCCCAAACCATTTGTCATTGTGCGCGCGCCATTGTATGCAAAGTGTAATAACAGTGAAATGCCGCTTTTTGCTCTTCAGACGGGAACGTTTGATTCAGACGAAGTTTATTGTAAATGAGCATTGCTGCATGTTGTTACAGTTTTTGTAGAGTCATTGTCACTTGTTTAATTGCATTCAGAATTTTAAGATAATGATCTTAATTAATATAATCAGAGTCACTAGCAAATTTAACCCCTCATATGCTTAGACGCGTATCCATGCCAGTTTATAAACTTTTAAGCATATCCGTTCTATTTGGAACGCTACGCTGAAAGCCTCTACTGACGTAAAGTTGCCGCACGGAGGAGTCCAATTCTGAAAGGGTTCCCGCATACGAGGGGTTAACTAAGCCTTTTTTAAAAATTCGTGAACCAAATTTGCACAAAAATGGTTGATATTTATTTTTGAGTAAGGAAACTTAGTATAAATTTGTAAATGGGTCATTCAATTTTGTTTGTACCTGGTTGCCATGCTTACGTCTCTTGAGTTACTCTTTAAAACTACGATTATAAACGACAGCAAAAATATGTTTGCTAGCAAATACAGGTGCATTTGTTAATAGCCTATATTATTAGCATTTTTATATGCAACTCTGTCACTATTGTCTCCTGTGTTATGGTACAGAATAACAAGAAATAAAAGTGGATCCACCCAGATCTACGTATATAACTTTCAATTTGATGTCTCTATTTCTCTTCTATTAATGGTGCGGATAAATATCACGGACGTCCACTACTGGACATAGGCGTCCCCTACAGTTCGCCACATGGTGCGATCCTGCGCAGACCGCATCCACCGACTCCCCGCGACCCTTACGAGCTCATCCGTCCACCTAGTCGGGAGCCGTCCTACGCCGCGCTTTCCTCTGCTATTTCTCTTGTATATCAGTGTATTCTTTTTTTTTCGGTTGTAGTGCCTAAACTATGAGGCTGCTCAACTATTTTTTACATTTTGGAAATTTTCATCTAGTCATAATCACGAGCTCTATCAATCCTAATAGGAAAATAAAAGGGTGACCTATTAAGTGTAAACTACTGTAAAAATTCTTCTAAGTCATAATTTTTCGAGACTTTTAAGTATATCGTATTTAGAACAATCGGACAGCCGTGAAACAAACCACGTTTTATGAAATACATATGTTACTAAATAGTCTTGAAAACAAGCCCGTCAGTGGCTACTTTTACTTCTGAATTTGGTAAGAGGTTTAAGGTTACTATTGCGAAAACCCGTTGAAATGCGTCCGACAGATGCGTCGATCAAATCATTGAGCTTGTCTACTTGTACATGGTATCAACTATCAAATGTCGATGAGATATTGTCATCGACAATCTATCACACCAATCGTGAGCCCACTTTTAGAAGAGCTTCGATAGACATTTATACACCTACTTAAATTTGATTTTGGACAATGGGAGGAAAGTTTATGTGTGGGTTTAAAAAGATTGGTTGCTTCGATACAGTTATTTGTTGCACTGTGTTATGTAATTGTTTTCTTTGCTTCTAGACGAGACAATTCGATTGATCAACTTAAGGTGTTCGCACACGTTTCAGATAAAATCATCAAAGTCTCATCTTTAACTCCGTTGCGCTTATTTTTTTGAAAATATCTTCAATGTAGAGACATTTCATTTTTATAACTTTATAATAGGTTATCATACAAATCAGTGATGATAACTACACAACAGCAGATAGGTTAACATTGTTTCCACTTTTTAACATATAAAAAAAAATATCTTCGGCATTGGACCTTTATATTTAACTCCACGAAAACATTGAAAGTGACGACATTTTGGTCGAAGAAATTTTAACAGGTTAACTAATTAAGGACTTGTTATGTTATACTGCCAACGGGTGTTGCCTTAAAACGACGTCAATCTAAAATAGCATCCTGCATATTGCAACATAGGAGACTGAATTTGGTTGGCCAACAGACTTGTCTAGCTTAGAAGCAGCTTTAGTGACACCACGGCGTTGAGGTGACGGCAGGAAAAGGCGCGCGCCGAATTCGGTCTACTTTTATTCTTATTGGAATGCCGACAGACTGGTTCCACGAAATTTCCTTCCGGCGGTGGTCCAAGATGCTGGTGATAGCGATTGTGCACAACTTACTTACTGTTGAATTTAGTTTAGAACAAATCCAAAAGATTAGATCTGCATCGTAGGCTTCGTCAGGTGAGAACCAGTATACCGGCTGTTGCCGTTACTATATAAAATACCAACACGAACACAGAGTTTAGCTCAGGAAAATAGTATCAGTTTGATGTCCTTGACATTGAGATAACTTCCAGGCGAGGGCTATTATTACTTTTCTCTTTGGCTATAAATAATGCGATCTGTCCTTTTCTGTATCACTGATATTTGTCTTTTTTAGTACGCTACAATCAGTAGCGCTATAGACAATAGGGATGACTGCATTTTAAAAATTAGTCCGCCATGTATGTTAATAAATAAAGGCGATACATTGAGTCAAAATGTCGCGTGACGTCACGAGCCCCACTCCTAAACTTTTATACTATTTATCTGAGTATTTTATTTTTTATTTTGACAAAGCAAAAAGTACGTATCCATTATTTTTTTATTATCTAACTGGCGGACTAATTAGAATTTTGATTTTCATACATGCCTATTAAACATCAAACGTAGAGAAGGGAGCGTTCAAGTATTACGTAACGAATTTGGGGGAAGGAAGGGGGGCACAGAAAAAAGTTACAGCGCGTTACATATGGGAAGGGAGGATCGAAATCATCAAAAATTGCGCTACGTAATACTTGAACGCTCCCTAATCTTGTCAACTTAACTCCTTTGATTATTTCTAAGCGTGACTCTTCAACATTTCACACTATAAACATTTATGATGATAAAACCATTCGCTGACAGCTGTAGTATTCCAAAGGTTAAACCATCAACCGGTGACAGGTTCCGCTCCTCTTTAATTCTTAGGCTAGCCCCATCCAATGTAAACATTATCTCACACTTAGTGCTTTTACAACACTTTCTCCCCAAACATCGTTGTTGACACCCGGTTATTATTACCTGTGGTATTACGTCGGGTTATCTGCCTATCTGTGTTACTGTAATTTATTTTTGTATTGGCATAAAAAAATCTCCAGCCTTACATCTATAAGCCAAGGCACTGGCACACTTAAATTCTATACTTTACTGTAATAACAAAGTATCTTGTATATTTTATATATATTATCTACGTATATAATGGTAGCACATCACCACAACAGACTCAACATAACGCAATACTAATAAAAGAGATGGGATAAAAAAATAATAAGAACAGCAAACACAATGAAAACAAAATACATGAAAATTTAATAAAACATAAAATTCACCGTAAACATGAGATTTAACATTAGGTTTCGCAATATCACATCATTGCAAAGTAAAGTTTGCTCCATTTATCGGTAATGTCAGATTGCCCCGGTTTTTATCTTCGGTCTACCTTTGGCACTAATATTAGACTTCCAAAACTTATAGAAATAATCTGTTCACGGAATTGTATGAAATGTGCTCTGATTTTAATGGCTTTTGCTGACTATTTCATGCCAATACTGTACAATTGTCGAATGGTTTTTTTCTATGAGAGTCCCCATTTCTTAAAACTAAGTGTTTATATTTCCTTTGCTATTATGACAGAGGAGGATCATGAAATGAAAATGACATAGTTACGTATACACACTAATTATAAACCTATTGCTGACATTCAATTGAAAATCATACTTTTAATAACGTAGCTGTAGAACTGTGAATCTCTATTGAGATACTGAAAAATTGGAAGTAGGTACAGTTACCAGCATAAATATCTGCCACAACAAAGCGCGCATAAATATCTGACACTACTCTATTTCGAAGGTCGTTAGGATAGGACGTGTCAGATATTTTCACCTGCCTTTTTTTATGTCAGATATTGATGCTGCTGACTGTACACCTAAAAGAGTTGAAGAAAATAGAGTTGGCGAATAATTTAATATCTTAGGCATAATACTAATCACAGTCAAACGTTGTTCAGAACATCCACATACTTGGCAGGAACATTGTAAAAATACAATAAGGAAGACCTAAAAACAAATACAATTAAACCGAAAAACAAAGTCAACCCGTGACCATGGAGAGCTGAAAAGCTTCCGAAACGTTGGGAACTTAAATGAGATAATACGCGATATAATCCGTTAAATTGGTTTATTTAAATGAGGCATAATCGCGGCAACAGAAGAAAATATTAAATACAATTAAGATTATGCACATACCAAAAATATTTAACAAATTACTTTCAAATAACTTTTTTACGCTAGCGGATACAATTTTATGAACTCTAAGGTAGATCTACCCGATCAACAAAGTGGAATGCAATTTTTACTTATACTGCCGATTTCATAATTTAATCATCTAATAGTGACCGCCTGTCACCGTCCAAGTAAACAAGATGTTTTATCTCCATCCAAAAGAACTCTATAACAATTGGAAAAATGTGAAAATAAAAATAAACCTGAATCGTGAGGCGGCAGCGTGAAATCGATTCCGCCTCAATGTCAAGGCGATGACCGTTTACGATATTCGTTTATTTTGTCAGTCGCATGTTAAAAGGAGAAAATAGGAACGTGATGAGACTACACTGGACTACTTGGACGCTGTTCACGTATTTACCAAGTATGTCTTAGGAACTACCAATTTCTATTGCTAAAAACAGTAGCGGCACAAAAGAGCTAAACGATACAATATCGAGCATTTCCGAAGTTTAATGCATGTATACATTTAATTAAGCATAAGGATAGTGCTCATTTTTCTTTTCCCGCGTGTTACAACTTTTTTTATTTCTTTTATTTCATTGCAACACCGTAATTTTTTCGGATTCTTGAACAAGGCCAAAAGTATTCGATTCCAATTTCAAAAGATATGTGATCGGAATCACTCAACTTTCATCGATTCATTTATGTCATGTGAATATAATAAACTTAAATAGATATTGCATCTTATCCTCGTGCCGCCCAGTGTACAATGAAATGTAAAAATCAAAATAGAATAATAATAGAATAGAATAATAATTTATCGTTAGAAAGTGAGTTGTTACAATAAGGTGTTACAATAAGTACATGTCCGTCACAATCAGCCAGAGTCGGCGTACAATATTTGTCAGAGTTCCCTCTGTGCATGTAAAATTATTAAAATACATCATTTCATCAGTTTCAATGTCATTCTACAGAAATAGTAATAATGAAATAATGAAATAATGATCTTTATTCTGTAAGTAGGCCACAAGGGCACTTTTACAAGTCTGACTCTACGGCGTTTCCCAAGAGGAGACCACTGAAGAGAAGAAAGCCGAAACAAACTCAACAGTCATTTTTTCGAAATAACTCTTATATCTATTTCAATATTCGTGCTTAGCCTAACCTAAATAAATGTTTTGAGTATAAACTCAATGCGTAGTTCTTCAAGGAAACATATCAAAACTTATAAAAGTATAAAAATCTAGAATATAAAAAACTAAAATAGTGATTTTTATTTAAAACAACTTACATACGTTTGATATGCCACCTTATAAGAACCGTGTCCCGGTAAAAGTAAATTATTTGGTTTCTGTTTTGGGCAATTTAATCAAATGTCAAAATATATTTATAGTTAAGTACACAAATAAATAAATAAGCACACAAGCAAACAAATATGTCAGATTATTACTTGACCACATGTCTAAGTATTCAGTTAAATTTATTAAAGGGCAAAATGATTTTTAAATTCTCATAAAATTCAAGGTTCGAATTTCAAATATGCAAAAATTACTCTGGGCGGCACAAGGCTATATTATTCCTGTAATTATAATTATATTTTACGTTGTTACAGGTTACAGCCTTGGCTGTACTCAGCTTAGCGACCGCAAAGAACTCAACGACGAAAACGAAACCGAAGCGACAGTTGGATAATATCCGAACCCCGCAAAATTTACAATACTCCTTGGTACTTCCACACTCAAGAGTGTCTTCCTTCCGGTCATTGACAAGCAGTCGAAGAATCTCCAATGGAACACCAAGAGCAGGAAAACTTCCTCCATATGCCGTCCAGATGGAACCCGTTGTACAATACTCACAAAAGGATCCTCTCTACGATCCCAACCTTGATAACTTAGATGATAATGTAGTCAACAAGAATGAGATCTACGCTCAGCCTAAAATATTGAATGTCCACGACCAATCCGGTGAAAATTACGGCCCTCCATTTGGAACTTTGCCAACTGCCCCATTATACAGCCATGGTGGCCATCCGCATTATTATGAAGCCCCAGAACCAATCATAGAAATTATAATCAAGGAATCGAATGAATCTTTACCGGCACCACCACCACAGCCAATTCCTAAAAAGAAAAAAGAACCAGTTCAAGTATTTTACGTTAAATACAGCAAAGATCCACATTCTAAGGACAAAGTTGTCTATGAAAAGCCTGTTCCTGCCATAACTCCCCCCACCAACCACGAAGATGAGCATGAGCACCATGAAAGCTACGTTACAGTGACTCCGGAACCTTTGTATATCCCTCATGAAACCACAACTTTAAGAGCACTAATCAAGCCCGAATCTGAACAATATCACAGTGATAGCAGTGTTAAAGTGACATTTGGACATGAAGGTCACGGCCGCCATCACAGTGACAGACGTGAAAGTATTACTCATAGTGAAGATCATGAAGAAACTGCTCCCAGACCTGCTATAGCTTATCCTCAACAAGTCCAACAGCAGCCTAGCCATCCACCGTTAGAGCGTTCAGCTACTCCTAAACCTCAATATCATGAGCCTGCTCCAAGACCCCTGAGTCATCCCGGTCCTACACAGCAGACATACCGCCCTACGCAACATGCACAGAGCCGTATTCAATTCCAACAACCGTATATTCCCAATGAACAACAACTTCCTCGACAAGGTCCTTCGATTTCTCCATTCCGTACTCAAACGCTCGTTCCTCGTCCAAATCCATTAGGTCCATCACCATCGCCCAGCCCCATTGGTTCTTTTTCAAACAGCGGACCTGGTCCCATCACTCATTTTGGAAACGGTCCTAATGTGCCAGGTCCTATTGGCCCTACTTTCCCTCCTGCGTTCTCCAGGCCTTCAAATAATCCACCATCATTCCATTCTCGTCAGAATCCACCATTTGCACCTAGGCCGAATTTTAATGGACCGCCAAGAACTGCTTTCCATTCCGGTCCACAAAGACCATTCCATCAAGGACCAACACAGCCATTCTTTGACGAACCAAAATACTTGCAAGAAAATTATCATACTATAACAACTGAACAAGTTGATTCTTCGAAAGATCAGTTGGTGCAGAACAGGCAACCTAACTTCAACTTCATCCCAAAACCAAGCCCGAGCCCTACGCCAGCACACTTCCAGCATATTCCCACAAATCAACAAATACCACAGCAAAGACCCCCTCAACAGTTCTTGGAAACTCACAACAAACCATCTTTTGCCGTATCTCCCAGTAGATCTCCATTCTTTAACCTAAAGCCATCACCTCCGCAGATCGAAGATAATCGTCCGCCATTCCATCAATTCTCTTCTGTGCAAAAACAACCTCAGCAGCCTCCTTTCAGTTTCCACCAGGGACCTCAACCACAGCCTAGGCCTACTCCTCAAATACCCACACAACAGATTCGCAACCAGCACTCCTTCTCTCAAAGTCAACCTTCCCCCATCCCTCATACCCAATTCCTTCCGCAACCTTCATCTCCTCCTCTATTCAACTTCCATGCTCAACCATCACTGGCGCCAGAACAACAAAACAAGTTCCATCAGATATCACCTTCTGAGAGACCACATTTTGCTCATGGTCCCAGTGAAAGACCATTCCAGTCCAATCAGGCTAGTTTTCATGATCAGTCGAATCTTCAACACCAACAGAACGTTGGTCAATTTGTTCCGAATGGTGGAGAATTAGTCGCTGCTATACCAAAATATGAGCAACATATTACAGTATCTGGACCTACTTCTGACTACAGTAGCCTTAGCCGCCCCAATCAACCTACGCCTGCCGCCAGCCATAATGCGGAACAACATTACCAGGAACAACAACAAAGACAACAGCAACTGGAACAGCAACAGCAACAACACCATCAGCAACAACAACAGTATCAACAGCAACAACAAGAACAGCAACGCCTCCAACAGCAACAGCAACAATATCAACAACAACAACAGCAGCACCACCATCAACAACAGCAACACCAAGAACAGCAGCAGCAACAGCAGCAACAATATGACGCTGAACAAGAACAAGTCAGGTTACAGTTAGCACAAAATGTCAAGAAGCAACAAGAGGAAATTCAACGACTCCAGTCTCAGTTATTGCAGGCGCAGCAACAACAACCACAACATCAATATCAACTTACTCAGTCACGTAATAATTACAATCAACAGCAATTCGAAAGTTCATCACCAAAATATCAGTTCTCCAATGAAAGGCCACAGCAGCCTTCTTATTCTTCTAGCACTCCGTCTCCAGCGTATTATCAATCAACCTCAAGAACTGTGGAGATCAAACCCACCACTCAGAAATATGTTTCGTCAACATTGAACTCAATAAGCACGACTCCCGAGGCGAAGAAGGAAGAGAAAAAAAAACAAAAAGCCTGCCGTTGAACTTCCTGACGAAGTTCCGGATGACCTTCGCCAACAACTACTCTCATCGGGTATCTTAGACAACGCTGATATAAGTATATTAGATTACGACAAAGTGGGAGAAACTCCTTTGGAGTCCCTGCCTCCAGATCAGTTGGCAAACTTCTTCAGCGCAGGTGGTGGACAGCAAATTGCCGCTAGTGAAAATAGGCCTGTAGTAGTAAAACCTAACGGGGACTTTATTCAGTCCAGGATTGATGAAGAAGAAGAGGATGACCAAGAAATCGCTGCATCTGAAAATGTGCCAAGCTATGTAGCACCTCCACCATCACAAAAACAAGCCGTAGAAATGAAAGTAGTTCACTTCGACCCTAAAAGCGACAAAGGTCAGAATATTGCTAAGGAGTATGTTAAAGAAGATGCTACCCAACTTGAACCTGTCGCCCTTAATGATAAAAAATATAACAGGTATTTACCCTTGAAAGTAAGTGGTAACCAGTTTCCTTTACCTGATATCCTGAAGGGTAGAAAAGTAACATCAGTTGTAGTGCTGGCCCCCGTAGAAACTGAAGCTCTGAATGGTGATCACTCTCGAGCTGAACGCGCAACTAGCACTAGCTTAAAAGGCATTAAGTTTGTCGCTGGTGACAGTTTACAAGATTTGCTGAAACGACCGTCGAAGGAAAATTTTGAGAAATGGCTGGAAACTGAAAAGAAGACCGAGACGGATCTCCAGTCAGTCATTCTGCTTGTACTTGGGTAAGACTTTTTATTATTCGCTTCTGTTTCCGCGATTATCACTCATTTCAATAAACCAATTTAAACGGATTGTACCACGTATATTATCTCATTTGAGTTCCCGACGTTTCAGAAGTTTTGCAACTTCCGTGTTCACGGGGTGGACTGAAAAAATATAAATTATTAGTCACAATTAGTGAAACGAAAACAAAAACTAGGTACAGTTTGAGATATTTAAATTGTTTTATTTAAATAAGATTTTTTCATAAACTGTACTTATAATTATAAACAAAGATCAGAAACAAATGAAAAAATTTTTCGACGATACTGGACTTGAACCAGTGCCTTGAGCCAGACCGGGGCAGCACGCTCTACCATCTGAGCTAACCGTCCACACCAGTAGTCGACGAATTTTGTCATCTGTTCTTGCTTATGGATCTCTGTATGGTGCATCCGACTCTTTAGCCGTTAGCGCCGCCTAGTGAAGAACTATGAAGTTACTTTCACCCCGAGCAGATACCTTTACAGGTACCATTGCTCGGCGAGAGGTGGCGCTATTATCAAGACTGTACTTTTTGTTTTACAAATATCATGATAATAATCACAATTTTTGCAATTTATTAGTGGATCACTCCACTAGTGTTATTATTATAAACAAAGATCAGAAACAAATGAAAAAATTTTTCGACGATACTGGACTTGAACCAGTGCCTTGAGCCAGACCGGGGCAGCACGCTCTACCATCTGAGCTAACCGTCCACACCAGTAGTCGACGAATTTTGTCATCTGTTCTTGCTTATGGATCTCTGTATGGTGCATCCGACTCTTTAGCCGTTAGCGCCGCCTAGTGCAGAACTATGAAGTTACTTTCACCCCGAGCAGATACCTTTACAGGTACCATTGCTCGGCGAGAGGTGGCGCTATTATCAAGACTGTACTTTTTGTTTTACAAATATCATGATAATAATCACAATTTTTGCAATTTATTAGTGGATCACTCCACTAGTGTTATTATTATAAACAAAGATCAGAAACAAATGAAAAAATTTTTCGACGATACTGGACTTGAACCAGTGCCTTGAGCCAGACCGGGGCAGCACGCTCTACCATCTGAGCTAATCGTCCACACCAGTAGTCGACGAATTTTGTCATCTGTTCTTGCTTATGGATCTCTGTATGGTGCATCCGACTCTTTAGCCGTTAGCGCCGCCTAGTGAAGAACTATGAAGTTACTTTCACCCCGAGCAATGGTACCTGTAAAGGTATCTGCTCGGGGTGAAAGTAACTTCATAGTTCTTCACTAGGCGGCGCTAACGGCTAAAGAGTCGGATGCACCATACAGAGATCCATAAGCAAGAACAGATGACAAAATTCGTCGACTACTGGTGTGGACGGTTAGCTCAGATGGTAGAGCGTGCTGCCCCGGTCTGGCTCAAGGCACTGGTTCAAGTCCAGTATCGTCGAAAAATTTTTTCATTTGTTTCTGATCTTTGTTTATAATAATAACACTAGTGGAGTGATCCACTAATAAATTACAAAAATTGTGATTATTATCATGATATTTGTAAAACAAAAAGTGTACTTATAATTATTTTATTTAAATTAAATGAGATCAAGATATAGACATAAATTTATTTTACATGCATTTAACGTGAAATATAACTTTTAATACACATGTGTATTAAAGTAAATCAATAAATAGTTACATAAAAACAGCAATGTTTTCGCAAACGCATAATTTTCTAATAATCTTATAATCATTGGTTTAATAGTACTCCTCCCCGTACCTTTTTAAATATACTACCTAAACTTATGTTGCTTTTCTTCAATTACAGGAATGACACGGCGCCAGAAGAAAAAGAAATCTTTATGTACGACATATCATCAGGAAATGTCAACAAGCTCAGCGGTGAACTGTCAAACGCCTTCGTAGAAGCAGCTGAAAACAATTCGCTTAGTAAAGATATTGAAAAACTAGCAATTGAAGGAGAAGGAACTCCTGAAAATTTTAACAAAGAATCTGAAGATGAAAGGATCGGAGAAGGATCGGAAAACGTGCCATTATTAGTAGATTTGTCGGGCCTTAGCCTAGACCAAGAAAACAATAATCAAGTATCCATATCTTCAGGATATAGCAAAACGAAACTCGGACGATCATTAAGAAGGCATTAATAATAAAAGCGCCGCAAGGCGTGCGACCCTGTAAATAGTGTAGAATAGTATTACTAAATTAAAACTACGTGATTCCACGTACTTAGTCCATATTTTTTTACGAAAGTGATAATCGAGTTGTACAATATAAAGTACTCGAAAATAACGCATTTTATTTTCTCGATTTTCCCTTGTGAACCTGAAATAGGGTGAAATTATAATGGTTACAATGAAATAAATTTGTATTTTGTTACTTTGGGATTTTATTTAAGTCATCAATTATAGGCCAACTGTTTAAGTGAGATGTCGCCCGCGGTGAGATGGGAGGGGCGTGGCGACAAAGGAGTAGAAAAATAAGCGCACGCCAGGATACCTTCCAGCCGTTGCCCGTCAAGCCTCGTAGTCGCCTGTATGGCTACGCGTAGGACTCTTACGTCTTATATAAATAGTCTCGTATTGGTCAGCCAATAGTTATAATTATACCGACTAACATATGAGTAAAGTACGTTGCAAAAGAATTCTTACAGATCAGTAAGTAGGTATACGATAGTCTGGAACTATAAGAGACTACTTTTTTTTCGAGAAACCGCATCATCTATTTTAAGAATGTAAAACGTGCATTCATATATTTTTAGAAAAAAAACAAGAATTAAAAACTGCTAGAGTCTGGCTAATGAAAGATGAGACTGGAATCAACCGCGAAATTTAAAAATGTAGCTACGGTGTGCCAGTATGAGGCTAAACAAATTCATTGCTTTTGTGATTAATCGTTAAGTTACTAGTTAGTGAGAAAAGTATTCTTTGTTTATATCTAGCTCATACAGGCATAACGCAGCTAAATTTTTAAATTTCGCGTTGATTCCAGTCTCATCTTTTGTTAGCCCGACTAACTGTCAGTGTCACCAAGAACTTGAACTGGCGTTACAATAGGGAGTATTACTGCAATGTTCTGCCGCCAGAGTGCAGCACTAGCATAAACCGTAAACAGTTTTTTGACAAGTCCTTCAAAGCTCTCGATTAAAATTACTATAAAATAGTATGATTTGAGTTTAAAATAGTTAAGAGAATATTTTAATACAATAATGCATCAGTGCTGCGTATTTGGATGCAAGAATGAAGGAAATCATTCATTTCCGAAACACAAAAATGTACGAAAACGATGGGAAGCGGCAACACGTCTTAAAGACTTTATAGCAAAGAAATACTCAAAGATATGTTCAGCACATTTTAAAACCGAGGATTGCATTAAAGTTGGAAAGTATTCAGGTAAGATTTTCGAAAATATAGAATAACCAACCATCACTTTTATCGCTTAAGTCGTCCAAATCACTGACATGTTCAATTTTTTTCTATAATAGCCATTGTAATTGGTGGTAAGTCAGTGCTTGCATTTATATCTAGAAATGTATCATTCAGTGGAGTGAATAAACTTTTGAGTGATTTATCGCTCACGATGTAACAACTTTTTGTACTACAAAAGTTATTGTTTTTATCGTATTCGTTTTAACCTGAAACAAGGTAGATTAGTGAAAATACATTTATTATTATTGAATTCGATAGATTTTGGTTTGCTCGAGTAAGTTAGTTATCTTTTTAATCGTATTTTTCCACAAAATCCTTCCTTTTTCCGTTTAAACTCGCACCACGTTCTCAAAGCAATTTTTTTAGTTTATCCACTTTTAAGTGTCCGTAGTATGCCATAATATCACTGTTCAGGTTATTTAATTAATGAATAATACTATAACTATTCTAATTTAACACGTTTTCACTAATTATTTGTTACTAATAAATATGACATGATGCGTCATGGCAGCTTGTTTACCGTTTTGTGCTGTGTCGCCCCCTACGCAGAGTTTTGCGTAATGTTCCCTATTGCGACTGGTCTTTTTGGAGTATTCAGGCTTTTCGACTGATATCAGTTTCCTGTCGCTTATTCTTAAAACAAAATAGCTACAATGAGCGTAAACATTTAGTTGAACGATAAACAGAACAAACTGTGTTTCCAATACTTATTTGATTGACTTACTATGATTATGGCACATTTTTAGGGTTCCGTAGCCAAAATGGCGAAAACAGAATTATTGTTTCGTCATGACCGTCCGTCGGTATCCCACAGGCATTTTACTCAAAAACTACTGAATGTATATTGATGAAATTTAGACGATAGGTGCCTTGTATAAACCGCTACTCAGTTTGATACTTAAGAGTCCGCAGCAAGCTCGGCCGAATTTCATCTTCCCATACAAACGGAGTTTCGTTCTCATTTTAAAACTACGTGTTGGATTGTGACAAAACTTTGCATATATAATGACATGAGGTATATCTAGGTCGGAAATTAGTTTATATGGCTCCAGTTTATAAAACAAACGAAATACAGTAAAAATAAGTTTTGTATTACTACTAACTTAAATTCGCTGTATTCTTTTTACTATGGTAACTGAAGCTACATAAACTAATTATATGCCTTAACTTATTCTAAGTACAAAGTTTCAGAGCAAATTGCCAGTCGTTTTAAATGAGAGCGTAACTACGTTTGTCTGGAGAACCGAGCTTGCTGCGGACTCTTAAATAATAATAAAATATATTTCAAAAAAATTTCAACAAGCTCAGCGTTGAACTGTCAAACGCTCCATACATGTAACCGAAACTAACAATTTTTTTTAGCAAATATCAATCTGTGGCACATATTTAGACAGTTCTTTTAAAAAGACTGTTGTTTCTAAGACAAATTTTTGATTTAGTGAATATATCCGAAAATAATCGCTCCGAAAGTTGCATAAATTGTGTCCCAAAACTCTAAGTCCGAAAAATATGAAAAAAAAATACCAAGATAAAACCTAATAAATACTTTCAACGAATATTGTTTTCAACGTGATCGGATTTGCCCTTTTTGAGTTATTGCCGAAAAACTGCGCTTCTCAGCAAAAGGTGATAGGTGATAGTGGTTAAAACACCTGTGGATACCCTTTGATAACTGTTGGCAAAAATCATATGCTGTTGGTGAATAGAGGAATAGTTTATTTTGTGCACAACGTATCGTAAACTTCTGCTTGCTGCCATTGTTTTAAATTATTAATCGGTCGGATTTAATTACTAATTGCTTGAAAGATTATACAATACTCAAAATTATTAGCTACCTACTGTTTTCGACTTCAATATTTTAATCGATTATCAAATCGACTTTTGGCCGCCACCTGGAATCCGAACAAACGCACGAAGCAACGAGTTGCTGAATTGGCAACACTGATAATCTGCCAACCAAATGTCAAACATATGGATTATTTATGGTGGTGGGCCTTTGCCGCAGTGTAAAATTTACTGTTTTTAGTTTTTTCATGACACTTGACATTATTTTTTGGTTGTAAATAATCATGATGGAGGGCTCATTAAGTAAATGGACCAATGTGATGAAAGGTTGGCAGTACCGGTGGTTCGTTTTGGATGAAAATGCCGGACTCCTCTCCTACTACACGGTAAGTGACGTTTCACTAATATTTTCTCCGCCGCCTATCACAGTTAATTACTGTGATAAATATTAAGAGAATTTGCTGGATAATATAAATTATCGATATATTAAATGGCCATTACGATTTAAATACTCATTGGTTGAATCTTGTCCTAATAAGAATCAAATGAAAGCTTTAAGTACTTGGTCAAACTTTTATTGTTTTTAATCTCTCATTAAGTAACCTGAATGTTTGGTATATAAAACGGTGGTTGATTCTCCATCAAAATGTGGAACCTTAATCTTTTTACATACATGCGAGTTTGAAAGCAATGTACATTTAATTCATGTGTTTAAAACTTTTAACAGTATTTATTTTAAATAGAACTTGTTGAATTTCCAAATCTATGAAACTAAAACTAGTCGGAAGTATATATACTTAATATAAACTTGTATTTACTTATAGTAACAACATGCCTAAATCACTTAAATATTTACTAACTAGTAGGTGCCCGAAGTTTGACAGCGGAAGAGAAAAAAAGTATAGCCTTTTTTCTCAAGCATTAATAAATAGATAAAAAAGTATCTTATAACCCTCTTCGGATGACCAACTACCCCGTGTACCAAAAATAGTTGAAATCCGTTTAGCTATTTTGGTGTGATGAAGCCATAACAAACATACTAAACATAAAACAGTTCAGGGACCTCCACATAGTCTGGTACAATATTTTATTGCAAATATCCTCAATGTACAACACATTTGATTTTTACCTTATAATATTTATTACTTATTCAGATTTTACACCATTCCCATTCAAATTCGCTTTGCCTTTCTTGATGTAACTTTCTTTGAAGAAGTTGTAGAACATGTAGTAAACAAATATCACATTAGGGAAGTACAGAAGCGGTATGCCCATTGAGGCTGGGCAGCTCGGCAGGAACACTTGAGAGCTGTACACTAGCATTAATGTGAATTGAATCTGAAAAAAAAAAGTTCAATTACGAAAATATATTTAATTGCTATAAATACCTTATAGACTAACATCTATACCATTATAAAGTTGTAAAAATGAAATATCTGTACATTAAAGATATTTTCCAAAAAATCGTTGTAACGGACTATTTAGAGGTCACTGGCACTAAAAATATTTTCTTGTCTTTTTGTATGTTTATATGTGTTGTTGGGGATTCACGCAAAATCGGCTAAACGGATTTCCACTGTTTTTGGTACACGGGTGGGTATCTCCAGATGGTTATAGGATACTTTTTAACCCACTATGCTGAAGAAAACGGGTTATGACTTTTTCTCCTCCACAAAAAAAGTTCTGGGCTTCCTCTAGTACATATTAATAATATTTATAACAATAAAAAGGAACTAAACACCTAAGTATATACTAAGTATCTAGGTTAGGTGGTGTAAAGTCAGGCTAGTTTGCTCAGCATCAGTAGGAGAGAAAAAGTGTGCATCAAAAATAGGCTAGGAAAAATAATTAAATACAGATAAAATACTTGAAAAATATATTAATGAAGAAATACTGTGGCAATTTGAACAATACAATCTTATTCTTTATCAATATAATTAAGCAAGTGTATGTATGTGAATGCAAAATTTTCCACTTTATAGATAAGGGTTTGGGATGGTTAAGGAGTGAGTTCATCTGATCATGACTTCTCTTTTTACACTTGTTTTGTTTTACCTGACACCTTAGCTTAGTAAAATGAAACAAATTGAATTACTAAATATTAAAACTTAACAATTTACATAATATGCTGAAAATATACCTCAGGATTGTGCCCATTATTTTATTTACAAATTTTATTACCATACTTCAAGTTTCCCGTATCTTCGTTAAGGGAGCAAAAAATTATAATCCTCTTTTTTTTAGCCATTCTCAAATGTCCAGCAAGATCTGATAGTCCCTCAGACTGTCAGGTACAAAACTTAAGTTCTTCCGTGCCTCACTGTGCACTACTTAATAGCTCCAAAGACCAAACTGAGATTCGAACAATAAAAAGAACTTTGATGTCCAGCTATTATTAAAACAAAAATGTTTAAAATCGATCCAGCCATGAGATGTGGTTGCAGAAACATACATACAAACATCTATAACTATTATAAAGTTGTAAAAATGAAATGTCTGTACATTGAAGATATTTTCAAAAAGAATATTGTTAGGGACTATTTGGAGGTCACTAAAACGAAAATAAAATATTTTTTATTTTTTGTATGTTTGTATGTGTCGTTGTGGCTTCATGACGCAAAATCGGCTACACAGATTTAAAAAAGTTATGGTACTCGGGTAGCTGGGTATTTCCAGATGGTTATCAGACACTTTTTACCCGACTACGCTGAAGAAAAAACGAGTGGTTATGACTTTTTCTCCTCCGGGAACAAAGTTGCGGGAATCTAGTTAAAAAATATATCTTTAAATTAATTGACCTTCAAATATGCCATTTCATTTTTTTTATAATATCTTTAATTTATAAATATTTAATTTTTACTACTTTATTATAGTATTGGTAATGTTAACAATATCTTAAAAAAAATTGTTACTGAGAAACTTTTTTAGATCGATTTTGCATATGCCTGGCAATGTTCCATTGGATGCAATTTTTTTTTTATTTCACGGAATTTTAATGAAACTGAAGGATGCGTTTTGAAGTTTTATATAAACTTTTTTTAACTTGCATGCATCTAAAAATCACAACATGATTCAGCCATCATTATGTGCAGCAACTATATCCGCAATTGATAAACACTGGTACCTAGATTTTTGTCAAGATTGTATTATCATTTCCTATCTTTATCTTGAAAAGGTAAGTAAACTTTGAATCATATTTAATAACAAAAACAAATAATTCATATTGCTATAAATGATAACAGATTCTTTTTCTGTAATGATTTTGTTGCGCATAATCGCCACCAGTATTCCGTCGAAACACAAAATCGCTCCAAATTTTTGAATGGCAATAGAAAAATTGGAAGCTGGATACGTGGGGATGGTTCTAGAATACTTTTTTTACTTGACTACATTCAAGCAAACAACACGCAAGCTTAACTTGACCCGAACGAAGTTGCTTGAACCTACCTTCTAGTTTTTTTGATCACTGCTTGGCAAGGATCTCCACGCCTCCCGATCAGATTTTCCTCTGGTCTGTTGCTGAGGAACGCATCCAGATCGCCCCGCCATCTCAGACTTGGCCCGCTCCATCTACGTTGCCCATCTTGTGGCCCCCAATTGGGATGTTGACAATTTTTGACATCGTTTTTCTGGGGAATGTTATAGTATAGAACGACCTCTCAATATTAAAAACATTGGTGAAAAAACTACCTCAATCTCTAAAACTCACCGAGAAACAACAATTTTAAAATCACATTTTTGGACTCAAAAAACGCTCCATAAAGCCTGGGAAATACTAACACTAATAGAAAATAGAAGAGGAAATATGATAGGCCATCTGTTAGGACATGACTTTTTCCTCCATAATATAATAGAAGGAAAGATCGAAGGAAAGCGAGGTAGAGGAAGGCCTAGACGAAATTACTTTGAGCAAATAAAATAAAAGGTTAAAGTCATGTCTTACAAAGAAGTGAAGGAGGAAGCCCAAAAAAGATGCGGCTGGCGATTGCTACACTGACAAGAGCTTAGCTCTTAAATTGAAGAAGAAGAAAGCAAGCCTGTGACGTTAAACGTACCTACCTAGTATGGGTAAATTAAGAAGTTGTTCTACAGCTATGTTTCAACTTGCATCTATCGAAACGGTTTCATAACAAAGTTACCGTAAAATTTATGGGTTATTTTATTATTAGTCATTATTACTACGTAATATTTTCATACTTTAAAAATTGACTTTCCCTCACAACTTTAAAGCAAGCTACACGCAAGGTATAATACTCAAATTTTTTATTCATAGAAACTGCCATTTCGTCATTTCTGTATTTTATTTTATTCATATTCGAGTACAGTCAACATCCCAATTAGTGGCCATATTTAGCCCACCTTTTCGGGCTCATGCGATGCGGCAGACGTGGCCGGCCCAGCCACACTTTTAGCCAGGCGGTTTTTCCCCAACATCGCTAAACCTGCTAGTTTAAGCAGGCATAATAAGGCTCGAGTAGAAAATTCAATAGTTAATTAGCTTACCATTTGCATAATAGTGAGCCACTTCTTGTACTTGGCGAGTAGCGCTTTGATCCTAGGGCTTCCCTCGGATGACAGGAGGTAGTAGCTGTACATGATCACGTGTACCGCGTTGTTGATCATCGGCGAAAACGACGCAATGCCACCTGTTAACAACATTCATTTGAAGACACGTTTGACTCAGTTCCCACACGCTAGGTGCCGAGGACGCCGTGGCGAGGGCTTGTAACCCAGTCTATTTTTAATAATTGTGTACCAACATAGCTATAAGTCGTATATTAATTGATTAATTACTAACAATACTATGGATCATGTTATCCGAAAATAAATATTTTGAATTTGAATTTGCAATTTTCCGTACCTGTTAGAGCCACACTCTGAGAGCCTAACCCACAATAAAGGTTACGCTTGCAAAAACATCGCTCTAACCGGTTAATATCTCGGAGCGCAAAACAGGGAGCGAAATCCATTCACCGGGTAGCGAGCGGTTCCTTCGTGTGAGTGGAGTCTAGAGTAAATAACCGCCCACTTAGACAGAATTGGTTTGCTTGATTGATATTAGGTTCAATTTTTCATGAAGTGGACTGTCGTTGCGCCACTATCGGCGCGACAGCGGTCATTGATCCCGCATTCGAACAAGGAGTAACCGGTTAGAGAGTGTTTCGAAATAAAGTGCCCAAATCAATTCTCCGAACGTAACCTAAGTTAACCGGTATGTCCTAAATAAATACTGGTTTATTTGTAACCGGTTACAAGCCCTGGCCGTCAAAGCCGTCTTTACACATGCGGGAGCCCCCGGGCACTCAGGAATAGGGGGCCCTCGAGCACTCAAAAATGGAGCCCTGGAGCAGTCAATAAAAAAATTGAAGACATTGTTGGGCTGGACTGTATAAAAACGTCGTTTAAGATATTTTGGGGCCCCCGTGCGGTTGAGTGGCATGGGCGTGTGCACAGGCCCAGTGACAAAGAGGGGCATGCTGGCCGTGGCGCCCTACCGCTTAACACATAGACAACGGTCACAGCAGACATGCTGCCGTCCAAGCTCAATTTTTACGCTACGCCACGCTACGTTTGCAACGTACAACGGCCTACGAAGCTGGCGGTCGCGGGTTCGAATCCCGGCCAGGGCAAGTGTTTGTGTGATGAGCTGATGAGCACGAATGTTTGTTCCTGGGTCTTGATGTTTTCTATGTATATCGTCGGCTAGTACCCATAGTACAGTCAGCACCAATTAGTCTGTAACATCCAAAGCACCAAATATATCGGGACACATCTTTGTGCCGATAGTAATGAAGATATGTTGCGATATATTTGGCGCTTTGACTGTTATAGACTATTTGATGCTGACTATACAAGCTTTGCTTAGTTTGGAATTAGGTCGATTTGTGTAAGATTGTCCCTGTGTTATTTATTTATTCATTACAATATGAGGCACAGCGATTTTCCAAGCGTTTTGACCGCTTGGTTCAAATATCATCTCGCGATCATTCGGAGCCACCAACCAACTTAAGAAACTTTGAATATTCACTGTTATATTTTGATTTTAGACGAAATAACTCCTGTTGTTCTGTTGCCCTACTAATGTGATGGTATCTTTCTGTTTCAAAGTTTAATTATGGTTTCGAGTATTATAATAGAATAGCGTTTTGCTATGGTATGTTATAGAACGACCTTTCAATAATAGAAATACTGGTGAAAAAACTACTTCAATGTCATAAAAACTCCACGAGATGCAACAACGTTAGAATCACACTTTTGGACTTTCCCAAAGACGCTCCATACTAAACCCTAGGAAGGTGTGACGTAAACCTGCTAATAATCTAGGCTATTCTCGAGATGGATTTATAATAATTTACCACATCCCAATATTTAAACGAAAATTGACGGAATGTTTACTGGACAAATGCTTTTATACTGTCAAGGATTATTTAAATATATAGAAATGTTTGACATGTGCAATTATTATAATAATGAATCATACCAAATTGAAATGTTATTTTAGCCTATTTACACAAAATATTTGTACGCATGCTTGCATGCTGAATACGAAGACTTATATTATGTTAGGGCAGCCATCTTGATTATTGCCGAACCCGGACAAAAACTTCAGAAACCCGGAATATTTGGAGTAAATCAATTTTTTCCACGGACGTGTTCGATTTAATTCGGTTTTTAAGGATTCCTTGAAACTAAAAGTGTTCGGATTTTACCCGGACACCCTTAAAAAACCTCACCGGCGGCCCCCGGACGCCCTCAAAACTAGGACAAATCTGGGAAAGCCGGACGGATGGCAGCCCTACTCAAGACCATGTATATAACTGTATTCCGACAAATAAACAATTCGGAATTTGTATTTGGGCCCTTGAATTATGAACCTATATTGGCTACATAATAGTATTTTTGTTGCTTTTATATCGAGTTTATATGCAGTTGCTTTTTTAAAGAGTGAATCAAGAGACGTTGCCATAGTAACGAGGTTATAGGTGAAAGTTGATTGACCCACGTGTACCATCAGCCGCACACTTCAGTGACCATTGGTAGCCCTTATTGACATTGACAGAAGACCTACAGATGGTCTTACGTGTATTGCTGTTGGTACTGTTGTGAATCTGAGAACAGATTCTGTTCTGGTTAAATCGTGTATCATACCGCCTTTGATATGCTCGTATCATTCATACTAGAGCTTCCAATCCCGGGATTTCTTGTATGGACAATCCCGGGATCCCGGGATCGTTCATATAAGAAACCCCGGGATTGGAAGCCCTAGTTCATACGCACACGTGAGCTACGCTAATTGTGACCATGCATAATGTACGAACCACTGGTGCGTCAAAGTCTAATAATAATTTGTGTCTCAGCATCACCACCCTACTTAAGGAAAATTACATATCTTCTGTATACTGAGTTTCGAGACGAAAGTATTCAAGTGTGTGGTGCTGGGGGTAAAAGCAGTGCCGTAACCAGCCTTTTATGCGCCCTGTGCAGGCTTCTATAAATGCGTCCGTGAAAAACATTCTGTTTGTGGTCCTGGTAATTTCTGCGCCCCTTCAGGTTCGGCGCCCTGTGCCTGGGCACCGCTGGCACCGCCCTATTTACGGTACTGGGTAAAAGTAAAAGTAGTAGTATGTAAACATCGTTAACAACACACAAAATCTGTGTTTTGGAATATTATTGAAACGTTGGGGCTGTCGATACTATTATAAAGTTGTAAATATTAAATGTCTTTCAATTGAAGATATTTACAAAAAAATAAGTGATACGGACTATTTAAAGGTGACTGAATCGATTTTTTTGTACGTTGTTATGTGTCTTTGTGGTTTCATCACACCATAACGGCTGAATACATTTCAACCATTTCTCTGGTCATCCACAGATGCTTATAGGTTATAGTTTTTACCCGGCTACGCTGTAGAAAAAAGTGAGGTATGATTTTTTCTCCTCCGCTGGCGAAGTTGCGAGCACCTTCTGGTAAATAAAATATATTTACTCGTGATTATGACCCGTTTTCTTGTGGCAGTATGTAAATATCATTTAAAGTTTTGTGGCATACTAAATCCCGTGTAAAACCAACCGCCTCCTTGTTCTCATAGGTGTACTTTTGCCACGTTTGACCGTATATCGATTCGAGTATCTCCTGTGGTGCCAATCTGAAATATCGCGATAAACCGCCTTCAGTTCATTCCTGTTTTAATTGAAACTAGACACGTGAAGTGGCGGTACATGGTCCAAAACGTAGGCCAAAATATATTGGTTCACCAAGCAGCTGATGGACACTGGCTTATGAAAACGAATCCGTGGGCGAGATCTATGGTTACGAATAGTTGATACGTGTCTAGAGGTCATATTATAGCAGCGACGGGTCCATCAGCGCTGTGTTGAACGCTGACAGACTGGTTGGTTGAGGCAGCCTTTAGGCTGCGTTTCCAACAGAAATTTGTGAGGTAGCGGAGCGGTGTGTGGATGCGTATCGACGATGTGAAACGGTATGAGCGTTTCCACCAAAGTTGTGCCAGGCAGCTGAGAGGAGCGAGGATGCGTAGCGAAGCTGTGAAATGTCTGCAGATGAGCGGTGTGCGAACAAACTGTCTAGTGACTGCTCGCTCGCGTCCGTCCCTCACACATCCCTCGCAACAGTCGCAACACATCCGCCTGATCCGAAAAAAAAATTTGCTTCGCTAAGCTGTTTCCACTAGAGCTGCGCTGAGCGCGGATAGATAGATAGATAGATATTTATTTGCAAAGAATAAGTAGGTACGTTCGTGTCATTATATGTTATGTGACAATAGGTAGCTTATTCTGCTATTTGTACTTACATCCATACTAATATTATAAATGCGAAAGTGTAGCTGTCTGTCTGTCTGTTACCTCTTCACGCTTAAACCGCTGAACCGATTTGGATGAAATTTGGTATGGAGATAGTTTGAGTCCCGGGGAAGGACATAGGCTACTTTCTATCCCAGTAAAATACCCTTATCCGCGATAAACAATTATCTTGTTACGTGTACTCTAATCAATTACTCTCCCTTTTTCAATCAGGCTTTCGTTCCGGGCACAGTACGACTACTGCGTTACTAAAGGTTATTGAGGATGTGAGGAAAGGCATAGATTGTTCTCAACTTACTGTGTTGGTTTAAATCGACTTCTCCAACGCGTGTAATGCTGTCAACCATGACCTTTTACTTGCCACTCTAGACCACTTGAACGTTTCGTCATCGTCAGCTGAGTGGTTTTCCACCTATCTTCAGGATCGCCGGCAGATGATCCGTGCCGACAAAACTTTTTCGGACTGGTGTGAACTTGCTTCCAGGGTTCCACAGGGAGGTATTCTCTCCTCTTCTTTTTTCCATTTTTATCAACCTAATTACTTCTAGGATTAAATGCTCTTACCATCTTTATGCTGATGATCTACAAATATACATCCAAGCAAGTCCTGGCGATTTAGATACTGCAATTGAACAAATTAATAAAGACCTCGACAGCATCTCCGTGTGGTCGCGTACCTTTGGGATCGCCGTAAACCCATCCAAGTGTCAAGCCATTATACTCGGAAGCTTCTCTCTCTGTTGGACACTAAGCGCTTAGCATTGATTATGTTCGAGGACATTGCAGTTCCCTTTGCATCAAAAGTTAAGAACCTGGAATTGGTCATTGACAGCGGTCTAACCTGGGGTCTCCAGGTGTCTGACGTATGTCGTAAAGTGACTAATACTTTAAGAGCGCTTCATAGGTTTAAGCATTTTCTTCCGATTAGCACAAAAACTGTTCTTGTTCAAACATTGCTGTTGCCCATAGTTGATTATGCTGATGTGTGCTACTCCAATATTGCCCAGGAGTCTCTGAGCAAGCTGGATCGGCTAATCAACAACTGCATTCGATTTATTTTCAACCTCCGAAAATATGACCACGTATCTGAGTATCGCCGTCAGTTAAATTGGCTTCCCATTCGCGAACGCAGGTTCTTAAAAATTGTTTGTACCCTTTTCAACATTTTATTTAATCCAACCACACCGGATTATCTTATATCTATGTTTACATGTGTAACTGCCCGTCCTGGATGTAGGCTGCGCTCTGCTCGCAGTCTCAAACTCTCTCTTCCTTCTCACAGCACTAGTTTTATGTCCAAATCCTTCTCTGTTCAAGCAATTCGTTTATGGAACGATCTTCCTCTCTCTGTTAGACAAGCTCAGAGCATTTTCTCTTTCAAGCGTATGTTGCGCAATCATCTCTTCAATAAATCTCAAGATTGATTGTCTGTGTGATGTTTTGCAGGTGTAAGGGTACATATATATTTTATAATTGTATTGTATTTATCTATTTGTATTTTAATGTAATATGTGTGTATGTATATAAATATTTATACGTATATATCCCCATATTGACTTGTTGATTTGTGTCTCTTTTCTATACTTTTTTTTGTATTCTCAACATTAATGATCCTGCACTAACTACTAGTTTCTGTTTGGCCATATGGTTATGATTATTAGCGATATGCGAACTAATTGTTACTGTACTATGTTTGTTTGTTCAATTTTAACATAGTTAAATGTTTAGTTTTAAAGCAACATCTAGTTTTTCCTGAATATCTCCTTGCGATCGGAGCACGATCAAAAGTATGGCAACTAACAGTCCTCTTGTTTTAATGGAATTTGGTTTACACGATAAATTGTCAGGGCGTGTGTGTTTTTCCGTTTGTATGTGATTATTTTATTGTATGCGTTTGTAGACATAGGAATATTTCCATAGTGTGTTGTGGGCGTATTTACCTCGCCTCCCGCTGAAGGACATGACAAATTTGTCCGGTAATGATGTGTTTTACCACTTCCAGTCGTTATATTCTCTAAGGTAGGTACAGAACCGACAGATGTGCTACATATCACGATCCTCATAATTCAGAGATTTACATAACGAACCGCAAGGGTTTCAAACTAGGTCCGCAATTAAGACCACCCTTAGTTGGAAGTCTGGGTTGGGGAGTGAATAGATTTATTTTTAGTATCCGTCGGGCGAGCTACATTTTCGCGAAAGGTCGCGGACGCTATACTAAGAGAGGTCATAATGTCACGAACATTGCTATGCAGTTGTGCTATTTCAGTCGGTCATCTTGGAGTCTTGAAAATCGTCAAAGAGACCCAAAATCAAGATCTAATTTTTTTAGTCTTTAATTTACATCACATAAATTTCAAAGCATTCGTTTAACTTTTGTAGCAAGAGCGGAAGCCTACAACAAGACCTCAACATGTCTAATTGTACTACTGTAATTGTGTATCTAACTTATTTCTCCCCAATAAACCAATCAGTCCACAGAGTTGCCAATGCATTTGGAGTTTTCTGAGTTGCAGATTCCACTTACAATCCCCAGAGCCACTTACATCAGGGCTTCAGAATCCACTGACCATCAGAATTAATGCGTGCTCGTTTGCTTACTTCGTACAAAAAAAAAACATGCCTCAATAATGCTGGCGTTTTCCACGAACTTGAACCGTTCTTGGACTTTATTACTTGGGAGGACGAACGATTTTAAGTTCGATATAAATGGTAATCTCGCTAGTCTTGTATAACCTGTATTCTTTGTCAATTCGTACATAGCATGTAGTGTAGGAGCCATGCGCCTATATTTAGTACCGTATTATCGAGTGCCTAATTATATACCTATCTTCTTTCTTCTGTTTTTAACTCCCGATGAAAAACAGGGGTGCTTTATAAGTTTGATGTGTGTATCTGTGTTTCTGTCTGTGGCATCGTAGCTCCCAAACGGATGGCCCGATTCAGGTTTAGTTTTTTTGGTCTATACGTTAAAGTCATCTAGAGTGATCTTAGCTATGGTTCTGGAAAACCGGTTCAGCTGCTTGAATATTACCAGGCTTATTCTAGACATGTTGGGGTCGTCAGTTCACAGAATTTTTGTTTCTTTTGTTTCTATCTAATTGAGGTAATAAGTGCTCCGCGTGTACTACGTAGCGTGACCCAATCCGACAATGTCGCGTGACATTATACAGTCGCATTATGTTGATGTCTATGTCAACGCAATAAAATAACACAATACCGTGACCGTGTCGGATGGAAATTGTCCGCCGTTCTCACTTCTCAGTTTCTGCGCGTTCTGATACTCAAAAATCTCACAATATAACAATAACATATAGTTTATGAATCAAGGTAAATTTCTTCTGCAAAACGCAGAGTTATCATGATTTAGCCAGTTTTTTCGTGAACATAACATGACTTTTGACGACACGTTTGGCTCAGTGGGTTGTACAAGGCCTACGAAGCTAGCGGTCCCGGGTTCGAATCTCGGCCACGGCAAATGTTTGTGTGATGAGCACGCATGTTTGTTCCTCGGTCTCGGATGTGTTTTATGTATTTAAGCATTATAATTTATCCATATATTACGTTTATCGTCGCCTAGTACCCATAGTACAAACTTTGCTTAGTTTGGGACTAGGTCGATTTGTGTAAGATTGTCCTTGATATTTTATCGGGGGGCACGGCAGTGCCCCCGCCAAATCGAGCGCGACGCAAACACTGCCGTACCATCCTTTACTGGAACCATTTCGCCGCATTTTCAGGCCCCTATTTGAGAACCTCTAGATGAGACTAGAACGCAGAAATTTTCGTCATCCAGTAAGCTATAATCACATACTTAAAATCCAAAATTTCAAGTCTGTAGGTAATTTAGTTCCGAAGTTAAGCGAAAGCAAAGTTTCGCATTTATGACACTCACTCACTCATGATCATCAGAATAGAACTAGTACTTCCCATAAAATCAGAGAGCTGAAATTTGGTACAGAGTTAGGGTTTAATGATCACATAAAGGGAAAACTATAAAACCAGGATAATCGAAGATCCGGAGTACCTGGTGACCCTGATTAGAAAACACAAGAGCCCAACCAAACTATTAGAGATCGACATACCTTTACAAAAATTATTCAACTTGGTGGGCCGGCCTACAAAAAGAAGTGAAATCCCACCAAAAACATTCTGTTAAAAACTAGCCAAGTCTCGATGGAGCTGCTTGTTTATTTCTAAAAAGCAATGAAATCTAGACAAAGTCGTTCCAAGTCTAAGGTTCCTTACTGCGATTTCTTTATTATTATAGTTAATGTTGTGTGACTTGGCCGTTGAACATTCTTTATACGTTAGTGGGTACAAGTCAATTTGTTTACACGTAATGTTATAACATCTGTTGTAACTACCTATGTTTGTTAAGCGAGATAATAGCCCATACTGGTATTGGTAATTGGACGCTAGTGTCTCATTTTAGGCCCTTGTACCCAGTACAGTAGAAGATTGTCCTTGATATTTTATTTTAATTTTGCGACTGCCGACTTTGCTTGTCACTCGCGACACATCGCCCGTAACTCTGGCAGTGTATTCCTTGGAAAGGGTTTGACAATATCGCAGAGAGAAAATGGTAGGCGATAGGCAGTGGTGTCCACAGGTATATTTTGGCTTAGGTAGGCAGTTTTTCTGTGTCTTTATGGAGCCATGGTCGTTCAGGGCTTCAGGGTAAGCAGTTTCTCTGTGCATGTATGGAGCCATGGTCGTTTAGGGTAGGCAGTGCCTTTGTGCCTTTATGGACCGCACGCCACTGTCGACAGGACACATTGCTTGATCGATACGGCCGATTAGAATAGCTAGCACATAACGGAAGATGATCAAGCTCGCAGGTTGGAAAGACTTTCTAGAAGGTCGACTGATCCTGTGGTGAATGCCTGATAGCCCAATGATAATGATAACGTGTACTTACAGATATGACCAGCTAATCTTTCATGAGGTCGACATTTTGACTTGTAAACGAGACAGTTGTTGACGTTCTGAATAAATCTGTTTACATTTAAATTTATAGCCCGCATCTCTGTATTAGTTGGCAAGGTAAATTTTGTTCAGAGTCCCAGTATTATTTATCCACTTCTTGTTTTTTTTTATGTTTGAGGCTCAGATAAAACCGTAGAGTTTCTGTTTCTATACTCGGTAAAGAAAGGCTAAGTAATGACTAAATCACGTGACCTTTCTATTGTGATATATACCTAGTACGAGGGCTGCTATTTATATATCCGGAAACCGGGATTACAATCTTCTTAAATAGCATATTTGACCGCCATGGTAAAATTTGAACTTTTTTAAGTATATAAGGTATATTTTTTCTTCCTTATTAACGCTCGTGTTTTGTTTTTGACGGGTTTTAAATGTCATCTCGCAGCAAGAATGGAACTCACTCGTGAAAATATTCGTGCTATGATTTATTATGATTTTCGGCGTGGTTTAACGCAACAACAGTGCATAGATCAACTAACTTCAACTTTTGGTGATGAAGCCCCATCTAAAACTACTGTGTATCACTGGTTTAGTGAGTTCAATCGTGGACGTAGTATGCTTACGGATGAAGTTAAGGCAGGTCGCCCGAAATCGGTCGTTGTACAACAAAATATCGAGGCTGTGCGAAAACTTATAATGGACGACCGACATGTTACGTACCGCGAGATAGAGGCGACTCTGGGTATTTCTATGACCAGCATTAATAGCATATTACATAATTATTTGGCTGTAAAAAAAATTTGTTCGCGTTGGATACCCCACAACTTAACAAATGAGCAAAAACATGCTCGCGTCGAATGGTGCAATAAAATGTTAAAAAAATATAACCGTGGTGACTCAAAAGCCGTTTATAACATCTATACAGGTGACGAATCCTGGATCTATGCATACGATCCCGAAACGAAGCAACAATCAACGGTATGGGTGTTTCAAAATGAGCCGAACCCTACGAAAGTTACTCGTGCAAAAAGTACATTGAAACAAATGGTGGCCTGCTTCTTCGGTATTAATGGCCATGTAGCTACAGTGCCACTAGAAAACCGTAGAACGGTTAATTCAGAGTGGTACACGACCATTTGCTTACCGGAAGTATTTGAACAAATTCGTAAAACTAACCAGCGACGAAGAATCATTCTTCATCATGACAATGCCAGCTGTCATACGTCACGCGAAACAACTCTATTTTTGGAGGGTCAAAATGTGGAATTAACGGGTCATCCGCCGTACAGCCCTGACTTGGCACCCAACGATTTTTATTTATTTCCAAATATAAAGAATAAATTACGCGGTCAACGATTTTCGACCGCTGAAGATGCTGTCGACGCATTCAAACAACACGTTATGGAGGTACCTCAGGCGGAGTGGCAGAAGTGCTTTAAAAATTGGTTCACGCGAATGCAAAAGTGCATAGATCATCAAGGGGAATACTTTGAAAAACAATAAA
This sequence comes from Hedya salicella, assembly GCA_905404275.2. Classification (NCBI taxonomy): domain Eukaryota; kingdom Metazoa; phylum Arthropoda; class Insecta; order Lepidoptera; family Tortricidae; genus Hedya; species Hedya salicella. The sequence continues at coordinate 19,074,436 of FR990112.1, forward strand.
ACTATTTTCAGCCGTGTACGTTTGTTTGTTTTTTTGTTTCCGGATATATAAGTAGCAACCCTCGTAAATAGATCAAAGCGCAAAGAAAAAAACTCAATTGCGCTCTCATGTTGGTTCCACTAGGAATCTAACCAGGTGGAAATATGGTGTTCATTTAGATTAAATGTAAAAATATAAACTGATGTTTCATTCAAATTCGTGATTAACTTTTTGACGGCCACAGTCGAAAATTCGTGCCACTCGTCCACCAAATTTCATGGTTAAAAACTCCAAATATAATATCAAAAAATAATAGGACCTCGTTCCTGCACTCACTATTATAAAATAGTTTTTGAAGGTTCATTTTATTTTATTTCTATGGCGTTTGGGTTATATCGTATTACTTCGCTGCTTGGCGCTCAACGGTTAAGTTAGTTCCCTGGAGCTTCATTTAAAATCATCTCGCCGTAATGATATGCTTTCGAGTAGTCGGACTCCTTTTTGTAAGCCTTTGTTTAACTTTCAATGTACGAGTATGTGTATGTGTTCGGGTCAATTCTTGCAAGTTATGTTTGACCTACTTCCCGTTTTCCGATTGAGCTAAAATTTGGCATACTTACATATTATGTAAGTTCAGTGACAATGCAAATTATAATACCTATCGATCTGATCCGATGGTGGGAAGCCGAAAGGTGGCCATAGGAACTCGGTAACAACTTTATTGAGCTTACTTATTGAGCCTAATTAACAGGTGCTTAAAGAAAATGGGGAATGGATGAAAATTTTCAAAAATCTTGAAATTTTGTTTATAGGTATTCATTCTCTATTACAGCCGCCAGTAAAAAATTGACTCATACATGTTTTTTTTTTAACAGAAACTTTTAATGCTTAAGTCAGTATTTAACGTTTGATAAATAGTCTACCTTGACTGGCGTAAACAGCCGGTAATTGCTAACAACGCATGGTAAAATTGGACTTTCGATTGGTCTCGTTTCATTTCTGTTTCTTTCTTAGCTTCCTTATGCGCCAAATTTTCTTTCTTTCGAAATAATCGTAATCATTTCAGAACCAACAAATGAAGTAAAAAAACAGGTGACCTATAAATAATTTAACTCCGAACATAAAATACGGCGTACATGAACACAATGACTGCGCATCAATGTTTACCAACAGCCTCAGTACTGAGGCCACCGGAAGGTACATTTTGCTTGACGAGGTTTTCGCGTAGTGCATCGCGTCTGTCGGCCGAGTTGGTGATATGAGCAAAAATACGTTGACACGCGGATAGACATTGAAAATGGGTAACAAACTAAGTGAGTGAAATGATAATACTGTTGCTAGACCTTCGCGTCACCAATTTAGATATAAACGACTAACCTAGTGAACCTTGTCGAAGCGGATGTTGCTTTTTAATCCCCTTGCTGCGACAAGTGTCTATGTCTGTTTGTTAAGGACAAATTGAAGTTTCAACTAAAAAAGTACCGTGAAACTCCGAGATATTTAGATTACATTAGCGGTTACTAACGTCGTAAAAGCCGATTGCTCGACATGTTTGGGAAGCGTTGCGGTCCACTCGTGTTCATGACTAAGGTGAATCTAAGGTGCCTCAGAATGGACCGAAACATGTCGAGCAGTACTCGACTTACGAAGTGAGTAACAAATTGAAGTACTGGCGATAGGATGCCATCGAATGAGTTATCAGCAGTTTCGGATCAAATGTCATCTTTGTTATCGACGTTTGTGCTGAGTTTAATATTATATTAGTTAACCAACACTGCCGTATGATTAAGGCTGGAACGAAAAATGAATTTAAGCTAGATTTTTGATTTAAATGATTTTTTGGAATATAATATTTTTCCACTTTTTAGGGTTCCGTACCCAAAGGGTTTTTTTCTCCTGTTGAAGTGTCCCACTGTTGGACAAAGGCCTCCCCTCTTTTCCGCCATGCATCCAGCGCATACTCCCACCAGCCCTTGCAAAATGTGTCAAAAGTAGTCGAAAGTATTATTTAGAAAAAAGGAATATTTGGGTTAATTAACGTTTAAATTTTGTTGTAAAATAACACCATTAGAGAATGATTTCTCTTTTTTAAATTAATGGTGTACGTTAAAACGTTGAATGTCCCGTGTGTTAAACCTATGAAACAGAAAATATCATATTAGAAGCCCGATTTCTTGGAACTTCATAGACATTTTAGGTTAAGCCGAAAACGTTAAGTGTGGTTCTAAAAGCTGTTTCTTCCATTACGGCAATTCTTTATTATCTTTTACAAGGTTGTTATGGCTAGGAACGAAACTTATTTTTCAGAAAGGCATGATGACTGGGTATGAAAATCAAAATTCTAATTAGCCAGTCAGTTAGATAATAAAGATATATTGGACACGTATTGTTTGCTTTTTTAAAATTATGAAAAAGTACTCAGATAATCGCATTAAAGTTTAGGAGTGGGGGCTCGTGACGTCACTCTTAGGTAAAATTTGTACCTAGGAGTCACTTCAAGCGACATTTTGACTCAATGCATCGCCTTTATCTTTTGATTAGTAAAAAAAGAAAAAATACGCGTTCAATATTTATTTTTAATCTATATGCGGGACTAATTATAAAAATGTAGTCATCATCCTCATTGCCCCCTCACTTATTTTAAAATTAGATCCTCTGTCCTACTTCCAAGGATAAGCAAATCTACCGAACCGACCTCACACAAAAAGGATATGGCCTCTTATGTTAATAATAATAATCTTACACCAAATATCCCGAATTCAGGTACAACCCTGTTTCCCATAAACTGTGAGAGACAATTCGACATTCTTAGTTACGTCATAGCCCAGTAAAATCGTCGCACGAAGCCCATTTGGATGGAAGAGCCTATTTTATAAACCATTACTGCTCCTTACGTATCGCGTGCGACACAGGTTTTGTGAAAATTACCCACGGAGACAGAGACACGCGATTTCATCGAGTTCACAAATTAGAACATAATAATGTGTTGTGAAATTATTATTTGGAATGACATAATACGTGATGACTCAAATTTAAGAACAAATGACTGTCAGATATGTGGAAAAAGATTTCAGATTTTTCGAAAATGTAGATAGAGCTTGTGATGTGTTATCCATTCACTTCACGAAAACGCGTTGATTTCGTAAAGTTAAACGATAATAAAGAAATAACACGGCGTACCAATAATAATACAATCCAGACTATGGAGCATATAATTCAGTGGTGCCCTCTACATTCGTACTAGGGAAGAGACCGCCGGAAGACCGGCTGCACCTAGCAACCAACGCAATCGCGTGGCTCAACACTGAATGTTGACATCTAATTTTAATTGTTCTTTTTCGACATTGTAATTTAAACTAATTGCCTATTTTTTCTTAAAGCTACACGATAAAATAAAGACACGGCGTAGATGGTCCCCATAAGACAGTGGCGATCTGGTAAGGAACAGGGGCGTTTTTTCCCTGGGGCCAAGGGGGCCATGTCCCGGGCGGCAAACACCCAGGGGCGGCAAATGGCCCAGGGCGCGAAATTTCAAAATACACCCTTGTTAAGGAACCTGGTAAGTAGATAAAAATCCTGGCATCATATAAGTTTTTGAGGAGATCTCTGTGGAGCAATTTGTCTCCGCATTTGTAATCTGTCTTCGTACATTTTGCCTCAACAACATGTTAGTTCACATTTCACTTCACTTGTCGCGCACCATCGACATAGCATCACCCGCCTTTCTCGCACTGTATTAAAAGGAAAGAAACAGATGATCTTTATCGGACGACAAGGAATCGCGTATTACAGTTGTGTTAGAGGTGCAGGCGAGATCTAAAATTAAAATTCCTTATTTTTCAAAACGTTACCTGATTTGGACACGTCCTCGTCCATTATCCTTTTCCGATTGGCGCTATTAAGTAAGCAAAATCGTTTGAGATCGCCCAAATTCATTTCCCTCGTGCAATACGAACTGAGGCCTTTGTTTAAATTTGAGACTTGAGTTTAGTCTCTACTGAGAAAGTAACCAACCAAATAGAGTTTACCCTCTAAATGGAATTTACGAACTGAAAGTTCAGCACATCCCTCGTGCTTAGTATTCAGCGAAAATACCTGGCATTCCTAAGCTTCTAGCTGTTAGAGTCCCATTTAAATTAATAGCAATACTTGATTTCGAGTGACGGAGTAGGGAGTGGGGTGGGGGTGGCACTGACGAGTTGCCACCCTTCGGCAAATGGGAGTAAATCACATTGAACCGAGCAAAAATGTCATGCCAATAGCAATGCTCTCAATACACAATAGACTGAACGCGGTTTTTCGTATTTAGTTATTTTTTTACTTACTACTGTTCAGCTGAAATGAAATTTTCAGTTCTGCAATGGAATTAAATTAATAAATGTTTAGTTACTAAACTATGGTAAAAATTTTAACTTTCATACTGACAGTAACAATATACAAACAGTTTTTAATGGTGAGTTTTGCACGTATAGTGTTTACTGTATACTCAAGTATAAGGTCGGGTAGGGTAAGCAAAACATAATTTATTTCGTGGGGAAATAGAATCCATGCAATAGGGGTACATGCAAGATTTTTTTTATCGCTTTTCGTAACTAAATATTCAAAATGTGAAATTTAAATTTAAATCGGCCAAGAAATACGCAAGATATAGGCATTTTAAACTACTAATTAGACAGAGAGGTCCGATATGCAATGCACTGTTACGTCATGGTGCACTCCGGCCATATAAACTTCATATTAAATTCTGTTTTGCTAGAGAGAGATAGAATGAAATGTTTGATGGCTTATATTTTGGTTATTTTTATAGTTATTCGAAAAAATATTTTTGTCTACTGTTTGTTACATGAATGAGCTTTAAATACCGCAAAAATTAAAATTCATGCATATTCCCTATTGGCCCAACTCTATTTCCATTGCCACGTATGTCAGTTTTCAGTGTCACATTTCTCTTACCCCGGTTTTTCTCTTACCCCAACTGACCTTATGAAAGATTTCTTAGTTAGACTCAACACCCTCCCGCTTCGCTGCGCACGTCGAACCGCTTTGACACCAAAAACAATTACTCCTACGCTAACGCTACTAGTAGCTAACTTCAGAGACAAACTTTCGTAGCACAAATTGTAAAACCACCCTTTTGTTTATTATCTTTACGGGTGAAGATAAAGCAAACGATGGAAAAAAGTTCATTTTAAGGTAACAAAAGCCTGTAAGCTTTTTCCGTGTAAAGAAAACACTGTAAAGCACAGTGGAACTACAAAGAAAACTCGACTATTAATAATTTAACTTCCACCCTCGTAGGCACACCCTCTTCTAGTTAGCTGCATTTGTTAGGCACTAATGGCTACTATATACTCGGAATGTAGCACTCTAAGAAACCACAACAGTGCATTATTGCAACGGTTGCAAGGTAAGTGATTGCCCGACTGTAGGCAATCCCATATTCCGCTCATGTAAGGTATACGACCAACCGTACCTGTGCGAAGTGATTTTATCAAAAGAAAAAATTGAAGGAAACTGAAATTTGGTCCATAATATGGACTCCATATATTAAACTAGCTTCTGCCCGCGACTTCGTCCGCCTTAAATTCGTTTATCGCGGATAAGGGTATTTTTCCGGGATAAAAGGTAGCCTATGTCCTTCCCCGGAACTCAAACTATCTCCATACCAAATTTCACCTTTCACATTTATAATATTAAGTATGGATATGGATATGATATATCACATACGTAATGGAAATCTTTCTGTGAGAACAATCGTTAGACGTTTTCATTGGATAAATAACCACAACATACATAGGTATATCAGGTATATGGAAATAGCTGCCCTAGCACCTAGTAACCGTGGGTTTACGACGTCGTCGTATTTGTCCTGCTAATCGCTACGGCGTGCCCACTTTAAGTAAATATTTGTGTACAAAGGGCAACAGTTTGACTTTGTGCTACAGATGGACTAGGCAAAACGACTTGTTTCGTGTACGCGTATTTAAAAAGTCATCATTGGCATCCGTATTTCTACCAGGAGCGCCCTTTGCTCATCCAAAAACTTTAACAATGATCGATCGAATAATCACAATTTTTTGATGACCGGCTTCCGGCAACCTTAACCAAGTTGATAGACCAACTTGTGTGGCGGTCAACTCAACTCACACTACGTCTTATAAATTGTTTTTTCCAATCACGAATTTGTGCACTCCATCAGCCATGACTTCTTCAAGAATCCAAGTTTCCTTTTGACGTTGTAACCTAGTCTATGTTCACAACTAAGTAGTTAAGCTATCTGTAGTGCGACACACGTCAAAATTGTCATTATCGTCACCCACAATTAGTGAAAATCAGAATCTACGTCGGACCCAAGTAAAATTGATAATTCTTCAGGCAGAAATCATAGATTTTTAATTTTAAACAAGCAAGCCTACTCATGGGAACAGGTAAAACGTATTCCAAAAACCCAGAGCGAGTACGAATATTTTTTGGCGATCAAGCTGCCTGTTCCAGTAAATACGCCTCGACATTAATCAGGGCATAAATTCAAAGGAATCGTTTAACAGTTAACTCCAAGTTATAGCGGCACTAGAGGCAGCGTTTAACTCGATTTGCCTATTAATACAGCCGTAAAGTTACGCCTTAATTCTAAAGGAGTACCTGCATAGGCAAAGTGCGATCTAGAATAGATGGAAGTGGTTTTACGTGTAGGTTTTACTGTATTAAATAGAGGTATTTCACTTTGAGACAGAACATTATGGCAGTTCTACCTCTGTTTCTGGCCGGTAAGAAGCCTCAAGCTCATCTAAATTTATCAGAAGTAAGGGCATCCGTAGAAGAATAAACGTAACCGGTATACTACGAGTAAAATTAACCTAGTTCTTGAGTGGAGAAAAGAGTTGGTTTCCTATTTCTAGTGTAGATTGCGGAACCGGTGCATGACTGGCAGTATTGGTAATGTTCCTTTAGAATCTAAGTCTATTAGTCCAACAGCAGAATTCTGTTGGCTAATCGCCTACTCACCTCCAACATATTTAACCCCCGCCCAAATTATAGTAAGCGTGCTGCAGTGATGGTAGACGTGTAGGAAAGTAGCCTGCGTGTCCTTCTTCCTCATCAGGAAAAATGCTGTCTCAGACAGTTCAAACAGCTTTAATATGATGGTCCACCAGAGGAACCGGAGCATTCGCAGAGGCTCCGGGTTTAAGGAATAGTCGGGAAGCACGCAGCCGAAGTGGTAGGTCGTCGTCCAACCTGAGGTCATAATCTGGAACAAGACGACCATTGTTCAAGAAAATAAGAGGAAAGATTTTCACTATTGAGAACCGGCATATATTAAGTTCTAATAAGATTCTGTTCCATATACTTAGATCTTATGGTAAAACCTGATATTTGAAAAACTGAAAGTAATTTTCAACGTTACTGTCACGCTCGAACCAGCAGCGAATACTGTATAATGCAGAACAAATAACTTGATCGGGGACAGTAGCTGGCTTCAAAGAAACTAATAGAAGATGACTTCTGGGCAGCGGTTCCCCTTGTTTACGCATTTTTTTGTCATAATTCTATATCGCATAATCACAATAGGTATAATTATCTATAAGCATAATTTCATTACGCCGAATCCTGTTTTCGCCGAATGGTCTTTACGCATAACTTTTTAATGCCGAAAACCTACTTTTCTGGCAGCAGTCATCTTCTGTTCGGGATTGCAGTTATAACCTAACCTACTTTACTGGCAGCAGTTTTTTATTGTTAGAGGTTGAATTTGCAGCTAACTAAAATTCGGCGATACTAAATTATGCGTAATTTAGATTCGGACAAATAATGATTCGGCAAGATGAACATTCGGCGAAATCAAATTATGCGAAACCTGTTCGGCGAAATCAGTTTCGGACATAAAAAATTATGCGAAATAGATAGCACCCCTGCACAGCATCTCGTAAGGGATGACATGTGTGCCAACAATGTGCGTGTGTCTCAATAAACAATGCCAAAGACCGTGCGAAGTGGAGGAGAAAAAGCCGGAAAGCAGGCCCCGGACTAGGAAAAACGCAACGGGAAAACGCTCAGATGAGAGAGAGAGAGAGGTACTTCTGCGTAGCTCAAAATATTTGTCGTACACTACACTATGTGTTGAAAGATCATATTTTCGGTTTGTCGCGTAACTGGCGTATCAAACTAAGTTATCAAAACGCTCGGAAGATTTTCCGACATCAAACGGACGAAGTGGAGCTTAATGCACCGTGAGCACTTACACCGAATTAGTTACGTCTGCCGGGGACGGGCTCAAAATCAAAGGTTTGCTAATTAACATTGTTCTGACGAGTTTAGTTTCAATTTGGCCTGATTCAGTGCTCGGAGAAAACGCAATTTTAAAGAACTGCTGACATTCTTATCTTAATAGGTGTTAGATGTTTTGAGCACCTATCGATTTAATCTTTTTCGTCTATGAATCAACATTGCTTTTAATGTCATAACATATAATATTTTCTTCTGTATCCGCGAGTATTACTCGCGATTATTATTATTGTAACTTTGACAGTGGAAAATATATCTTTTCTCAGTGAACCCGTGACCATGGAAAGCTGAAAAGGTTCCGAAACGTCGGGAACTCAAGTGAGATAATATACGCGATATAATCCGTTAATTTTTTTTCTTTTTAAATAGGTTTTGTAGAAAATTCAATAAAAACGGTTTTTTTTTCCAGTTAAACTTATATGAAATCGTCTTCAATCAGTTCTCTTCGGCATCCAAGAAGAAGAATATGAATTTAAAATGATGACTACAATAGAGATAATAAAAAATTAATAATTAGTCCGTCATGTAGATTAATAAAAAATATTGGTGACGTAATTTTTCTTTTTTTACGAATCATAAACTAAAGGCGGATACATTTAGTCAAAATGTGGCGTGTTGTTCAATTTGTACCTAGGAGTGACCTCACTCCTAAACTTTAATGCGATTTATCTGAGTATTTTTTATTATTTTGAAAAAGCTAAAAATACATGTTCAATATTTTTTTTATTACCGAACTGACGGTATATTACAATTTTGATTTTTTTAAACAAGCACGCTATCGCCTATAGTACCTTATGTAACTCTTCCTGACCGTTAACCATAGGTGTTTCTATAGATACACTATTTATAAGTATATAAAGTCACCCTCTTTCCTGTGAAACCTTTTTCGTTTCCCAGGTATATTTTTGACGCGCGTACAAAGGTCTATTTTGTTCGACGTCGACAAAGATCCTCTGTCTGGCTTTGTGGGATTCCCATTGACGGAAAAAGTCGGAACCTTCGTGAAATAAATTGAAACGTATGTTGTTTGAGATGGCGGAATAGTGTTGTGTGATGTGGCAACTGGCAATATCGTTAGAAAGAAAGAAAATACTTTACTATAGCGCATTGAAGTGAAGTACAGATGGATTTTATTAAACAGAAATGGCGCTAAAAATGGACTCCACTCCGCGTGGTGATACAGCAAGCCGTGGCGCTGATTTTCAGTGGTGCCCAAAAAATTGAAAATAAGCTTAACTAAATAAATTAATACTATCAGTAACGGCACGAACACATAACGATTACAAAAAATAATTAACACAACAATAGTAAACACACAACGAAAAAAGAGAGGAAATTAAATGGAATTATATGTAAGCACAACCCAAAGTATGAAATAAAGATATTTAACTATAAAACGATAGTAGCAACCTTTTTTTTGCAACTTAAAATAGTGAGCTCGACATTTTAATTTAAAGCACCGTGGCATTTTCAGGGCGCGAGTCGGCGGAGGAAGATTATTCCAGCATTTGTTAAACGGTATCATTTATTTATAACGGTATCATTAACCGTTATGGTGTATTATAAAAAAAAAGTACAACTGGAGAACATAACGCCCTAAGGCTCCTATGATAGGGCCCAAACAGAAGAGGAACCATTGCGGGTGCAGTAGGAAAAATGGACCTAAAAAAAGTTATACTTATTTTCTATCATACATAGCATCATTTTAAATATTTAATTCGTGATCGCCCATGAAAATACCAATTCATGAATACTTTGTCATTTACAAGTGCGATACACAGGCCACCCAATAGTCTGTGATTGGATAAAGAAAAACAACATTCTGTTTATCTCAAATCCACCCTAAAAGCGAAATAACAATGTCAAGTCAAATTACTATTAAAAGTACCGAATATTTCCAACATAACTTATCATGCCCCAAAGGAGCGTAATCAAGATTCAATTTTAAATCGATTAACCTCATGCCGAAAAATTTCATCTTGTACAGTCAAGTGCGAAAATATGAATCGAATGAATCCGCGTACTTTTGTGAAGAATTAGTGTACCCATATTTTTACCCTTGACTGTACCTATTTTCAGGTCTGAATAATTATGTAATGCGAAAATGCCTCTCGTGCCCAAAGCTAAGTAGGTACCTCAGAATTCCAATAGCGAAATTGTTTCAAAGTCAAACATCCTGAAATTACTTCGGGTGGAAGGTTTCAGAGGAGTCGACAAATTTCGAAGTTTCTGGAATTACACTGAATTAGAGGTTCAAGGTGTGAATTTGTTTTTTTTTGTTTAGTTTAAGTAGGGCCCGTTAAATCTCATGATTTACTTAATATATAAACACGTACAACTAAAATAACAATTGCTTTATGGGTGTGGACCGAATTTTTGGCATTTTAATTGATTCCGCTGTGACACACAATTATTCATACAATTTATATGCCAACTTTCGTGTCACAGCGGAATGAATTAAAATAGTAACTAAATCGAAAAAAAGTTACAATCATTTTTTTGAAAATATTTATAATAGTATAGAATATAAAATTGTGAAAATGAAATATCTGTATAGTTTGATTATATTTGACTGAAACGACGTGTGCTATTTGGAGGTCCCTGAAACGAAAAAAAGTAGTTTTGTTTTTTTTTCTAACGGCTAGATTTCAACAATTTTTACCCGCAGACACATTTCGATACGCATTGTATGTTTTGGTTAACTTTAATAGGTACGATTAGAATATTGTCTCGGGCAATCAAGACTGACCTCACGGAAGAAAATTGCAGTCGACATCCTACGAAATATTTCTAAAGTACCGTAACACTTCCAAGTCCGCTTCACATAGATTAATTTGGATGAAGATTGTGCACTTGCAAAAAACGATAGGGTTGTTACAATTCGGTTTAGGTACAGTCTAAAGCATCAATATCACATAAGAAAGCGGGTGAAAATATATAACAAGTGCTAACAGCCCTAGAAATAGAGTCGTGTCAGATATTTTTGCGCGCTTTGTTGTGGCAGATATTAATGGCCTGCCTAAAAGTTACCGCCCCCCAAAACATACTTACCATATTTCATTATTATTATTAGGTACTACAATTAAAGTTCGGGAAATCAGGAAATCAATCAATATAGTATTTTATTGAGCCAGTTAGTGTTTTATTCTGCTTAAATGATTATTTAAACATACCGATGGTGTGATTTTTATCACTTGTTATTTAACACATGCTCTCCCAGGAACCCGCCTAGCGGGCGCTCTGCTCGTAGACGCGTAGCCTATGCAATGCGCTTCCCTGTATGTAGAGGAAAGTGCGTAGCGCTATGAAAAGCTTGGCAGCGGAAGTGTTAATTTTGCAGCGTGTCATTTTTCAGGCCTTTGTAGTGTTAGAGCATTACCGAATATTTTTTTCATTCACTTTTAGTGGGAGGCGAGGTACACATACGGCACATTACGGAAATGTTCTTATTTCTACAAACGTACATAATGAAAAACCGGCCAAGTGCGAGTCCGACGGAGGCTTCCGTAGGAAAAATAGGTTGTATCTATGAAAATCCAGCGTTAGCAAAGCCCTCTTCCTAAGCAATACGCCGTGTGTCATTTTATATTGGTTACTGACAAAAAAAATATATGTTCAAACAAAAACAAAACAAACGGCACAGAGGAATGCGTCTGTATGCTATTTCCAGTGGTTAAATGCTCTAAGTTTGCGTTAGTTGTGCTCAGTTGTTCTAAACTTTACATACGAATACTTCGAGCGTTTTCTAAATTAAGTAAACTAACTTATTCTTATCTGTGTCAAAGTGAATATAGCTATCGAGTGCGAATGTTGTTCAACAGTTTAACTTAATTTTGCACACACGACTCGGATACGGACCGGTTACATCCGATTGAGTCACTGTGACTGATTTGATTAGCGGGCTGGTTTTGTTACATACTAACCTGTGGTTTGGGTCTAGTCTAGACCTCTTGCATTGTCTGCAGGTTTTATTTGCTTTTAGATTTATTTATGTCATTCACTAGTATCCTCTCCAGTCTAGAATTAACATTAGGGGCTAGTGCCCAAGGTGGCAAATTTTTAGAGGCAGCAAAATGTAAGGTCGGCATTAGTTTTTGCTTTATCAAAAATAGCCGGCAAGTGTTCCGAGGCAGCACTAACGGTAAATCCGGCCCTGATCTTTCTGCGGCTTCGCCCTTGGGCGTTAATGATTCTTTGCTTTATTAAGGCGCGGTCGGGGGGGGGGGGGGGGGGTTCTCCGCCTAAATCCGTACACGTCAAATTGAAAAATGGTCTAAGAATTACCGTAATAAAAACGATTTCAATTATTTTGTCATTAAAAATAGAAGACTACCATTTGTTTTATATTCTTTGCAATAAAATTGTGTATTATGTATTAAATTCTATTGTACTCGACATATTTTATTTTTAAAATGTGACCCCCTCCAAAATTGTGCTTATTCACCAGCAATTTTTTCGGTGTACAAAAATATCAATGTCGCTCTTCGGCCAAATATCCTATCCAAGTCTGTTATGTCACATACCGTTGTTACGTGAAAGAGCAAACCATTTAACCATTAAACCAACAAATAAACTTTCTAGGTAAATACGGCACGATTCCTATTTCAACAGGTTTCCACAGATTCTCATCTTCATAAATTTCCCTGTTTACAAGAGACACATATTCTGCAGATGCACGATCGTCACACATTATCACAACACACCGCACCGCAGTCGTAACGCGACGTCCGAAACGTCAAAGAATTACCAACGAAAGGTAATTAAAAAAACATATTTGTACGCGATTAGGGGGTGCATCGAAAATTTAAGCTATTTTTTAGTGAGATTTTTGTCAAATCTTGTATATGAAACAGGCTGGTTTTCAGATATGTATTTTTTTACTATACAAGGCGTCCCAAAACTTTGCCACGTGGAGAGAGAGTACCTGAAATTTTGAAGATAGGAAATTTTACTGAAAGGAGACTTTATATTATTTTTAAAAATAATTGAAACTGCATTCAATTTTTTTTGAAAAATTCGCATACCATACAATACATAATAATTATAATTTAAATTTCATGGTCTTCCTTTCGTTTAAGATGCTGTGTTATTTAAGAAAAAATTATCCTAATTAGTAACCCTTTCGATTGGTATCGTAAACATTTTAATAAAAAATATATATATTTGGTGGGTTCGATTCCTGATTAAGGCAGGTCATTTTTCAAAAATCTTTGTATGCAGTTCCAATTATTAAAAAAAAAAAGTCTCCTTTCAGTAAAATTTCCTATGTAAGTACCTTAAATATTGAATTATTTAAGGGACTCTCCTTCCAATAGTTTGCCCACAAGTTTTGGGACGCCCTGTATAACCTATCCAGCGCCTAACGCGGAAACATGTTTATTTAAAATTTCATAGATAGAAAAAAAATAATCCGAAAACGCATCTTCATTTTCCGTTTTTTGTCTAGTTTGTACAAACGACAGATTAATAAACGGCTAAATTATGTAAAAATGTCATTCTGCCCTTTATCTTTTACGTCACTAACTTAAAATATAACGCATCAAAATGTAAAACTCATGAAGATATTAACGAAAAAATAAAATCCATTTTTTGATTATGCGGAATTATTTTTTATTATGCGGACATGGGAAAAATTGATCTTAACGTGGTTTCCCATTTGTTCTTATTAAAATCAGATAACACCGGTAGTTTTATCTCCATCGACAGCCAACACAACAAAGCAATAGTATCAACAAATAAGCCTTTGTCTTACTTAGCCCCGGTGAGCCACAATGGCCGCGCAGAAATGCGACACCGATGCCTATCGGTGTCTATTTTTATTCAGTCTGCCTGTGACATTGACATGCCACGATGAGTTAATTTTAAAAGCTGATGTGTATTCCTTAACCCAGACGAAAAACGAGCGGTGGCGTTGTAAGTTTAAGTTTTACTACAAGGTGCCCGCAACTTCGAGGACCGCAACGACACATACGAACATACAAAAAAACAAAAAAATAGATTTAGTCTCCAAATAGTCAGTTACAATAATTTTTATGAAAATATATTCAATGTACAGACATTTCATTTTTACAACTTTATAATAGTTTAGATATCTGTTTGGTTATCAACATCATCGTATCTCTTAGACGGATGAACCGATTAAATTTTTTTCATTTTCTGAAAGAGGTTTACCCGGGTGATTTTAATAGTATTTAGATAACATTAGCGGGCTACTCACACTTTAAAAGCCTCAAAGCTCACCTACAGTAGTGTGCAAAATAACAGCAGTGAAGCCGGATTTGCAGAATCAAGATGTAAATGTGACTTAAGATTTCAGTTATAATCGTGGTATGAGTTAACAATAAAGCGCATTCAGGTTCGAAGACAGCAATGTAATAGCCTTTAGCCGCCGAAAGGGCTATTAAAACGCCTTTTCCTATTCAATGAACTTTGAGTGATTTTCTATCAGAATAGAGTTGCATTAGCTTTTAGTCGTTCGAATTTAGCACAAAGACAATACAACCGAATTTCCTACACTTTTGATTCAAATTCCACTGCCAAATATCTTTATAATTATGGTGGTTGGCTCGAAAATAAAGACACTTTTAAGACACTGTTATTTATATAAATGTACTTTTCGAAATTTGTGATTTTTATACTAATTTAGAAATATGAATTGATTCGGTGGCCAGTACATACAGTCCTTGGGTACATAGATTCTATTTAGAAGCAGGTTTTTGCATCTGCCTTGTTTTGAAAGCTACTTACCATGGTACATACATACTGCTATTATTTTGCACACAGCTGTACTGCTTGACATGTTTCGGTCCATTACGAGGACTTTAGTCATCAGCGATGAGTGGACAACGACGCTGCCCGTGTCGCAGTGCGCTCCAAGGCTCTGAGGGATTACTCCGAATCGAACTCGAAGTTCGTAACGTGTCATCCCTCTCGCTCTCATGTGAAATTTGAGTGAGCGGGATGGCGCCATACGAACCTCGAATTTCGGATTTCGGAGTAGCCCCTCTGACAGCCCGGCTAGTCGAGAAACCGCCAATGTAATATAAATATGTCTGATTTTCACGGTATTTTTCTAGTTACAATGATTCTTCCGAGGAAAAGGTTCTTTGGAAAAGCGAGCCACTGTCGTTTGCACATCATGTTTTTCTACCATCCTTCATCTCGTTACTTCCGTCCTTCCCTCCGTCCGACCCGTCCCTAATTAATTAGTAAAGTTATTTATGTTTTTCCTGAATAAGGCACTTTCAAAAAGTCAAATCATGGCGAAATACATACGTATACGTGTGATTCCACGGTTGATTCAGCCATTGTCAGTACTATGCCCTAAGTATTAAAAAAATAGGCCATATGCGTTAATTCGTATCAATTGTGACAAGAAGCATGATTGCGGTATAGCCATGTAAATCTGCTGCTTGGCGCAGCTCATTCTTCCAATAATTGTGACTAGAGACTTCCAACTAAAACCACCGTTACCAAACTATATGTCAGTGAAAACATCATCAAAATAATTTCAGGAGTTTGCCCCAGACAGATAGACAAATAAACCCGTCGGGAACTTCGTATTAAGAAGAGACAGAAAAGTAAATATTTCATGCGCTCTTCCAAGCGACAGAGCAATCTGTCTCAGTTTACTCCCGGGAGCGATATCCGTGAGGCGTCCATGTTTAATGGAGCCAATTAGAACACCCAAGAAGCTCTTACCACCAATTTAACTGACAAATACGTCTAAACATCACATCTAACTTTCATCACAATTAATTCGTAACACGGTGTATTATACAGTCAACAGCAAAAACAGCTTAAGCGCAACAAGTGCGAACAATGCAATACACAACTCTATTAATAAGAGAATAAAGCTTGTGCAAATTATTTTACACGCGGAGTGTTGCTGCTAGCTGTATACACAATTCAATACTGACAATACGCTTCCAAAGATGAAGGAACCACTAGCAGAATTGAAACTTAAGCACACGAACCAATGTGTACTTGTTGTTCGAAATTTGACCTCCGAACTTGATGTATAATGGCCTGTTTTTTACACTTTGATTACTGCGAGTTCATACATTTCCTACTTGCTTTAAGTAGCAAATGTATGCACCTGCACTTATTATTAATCTAAGTATAAACAGGCCATAAAACAATCTTGCTCTCAACTTCGAATTAAAATATATATATATATATATATATTTTAGTGCACATCAAAATCTCTAAAAAATATTCTGTTTCAAATTTTATGTTACTTTTGCCTTGAGTGGTTTACGCTGTGCACTGTCTGTCAATATTACTGTTTTATAGGTGTAAGAAGATTATTTATCTAATAATATGAGGATGTGAAAGTGTTATTCACGTAATTATCTGGAGGAATGCCGTTCACGTCGCATTAACTCGGATCAGTTTAACGACGTTCTCTTGATGAGACGATGTGGGCGTTGGGGGGCGGTCGCACTGACCGTAAACATGGTCGTACAATGGCGAAAAGATATCTTATCTATCAATGGTCTTGAGACATGTTAACTTCAGTTTCGTATTATCAAGATCAAATCAAAATTTAATTGAAAAGGTAACAGATTACATTTTTATAAAGACATGTATGATGTGCCTTTTGGAGTACGAAATTTAGTTTACATTTACATAAAGCTAATTATTGAAAATAATTAAATACAATGTCCAGATAACACATTTTAAATGACGATGCGAATTTTATAACAATAAATAATGTCAAATTTAAATAAAATTAATTAAGTTTGGTTATCCAGAAAACTCTTAATTTAGATTAAAAAACGAATCAGATTTGCGGAAAAAAAAATTAATTAACTAAGTAATACGCCTTATCGGTACCTACTAATATTTATGGACTGCAATTGTCTGAAAGAAACGATCTTTTTTTATTTATTTTTTTACATAATATGAAACTTATACAACAATTATTTATTTTACTAAAAATACTTAGAAATAAAACAATAGTAAGGCTAAAAGAAAAACATGAAACGATATATACAATATATACAATTACTATAAAAAGAAAACCCCGTCTAGAAGGTCGGCCTGCGGCATGGACCCCATTACGCTGGCGGCGTTACCTCTCTGGATCGCGAGAGCGATTCTCTGTGAGAGGTACGCGCCAGCTCTGGGGTCCCCGGAGACGCGGACCAACCGTGCCGACAGGGCCTTCTTGAATGCCTTCATGTCGGCCGACCAGGGTCCCAAGGTTTCAACCGCAAGCGCCGCAAACTCGTAGTGTTTTGATAAGGACGAGTATTTGCGGCGCTAGAGTATTTGGGCTTGGTCGGCCGCTGCGCCGGCTTGGAGTCGAGCCCGAATGTGGGACGCAGCGAACGTATCAACGCAAGTTGCGTCCCACACCAAGGCTCTGATCAGTCTTGAAATTTAGTCTAAAGAATGAACTCATCTGTGACTTTGTTATAGTCTAGTACTACGAGTAGTATAAATCTGTAACTTTCAAACACGTATATAAGTAAAAAATAAAAAAAATTATAACACAGAGTTCGATTGTAAAGGAGAAAATCAATGCGGCCTAATATACTCTGATTTTTAATTCAAGACCAAAATTTAACGTCAACGGGCGCACTTTCGCTGTGATCACAGCAGCGTACTGGCTGAGTGTTAGTATTTTTATCAATAAAACTTACCCTAATATTACTGACTGCACGATTTCTTATTAATATTTTTATGAAATAATGTTTATTTGATGAAATAATCAAGATGAGAACTGTCACATTTTGGTCTTGAATTAAAAATCAGAGTTTAATTGCAAGCAGGATTCGAACCTCCGACTTCTTCTTTAACGCAGAAGTGCCCCGACCAACTGAGCTATCGCAACTTTACGTACATGGCTTGAAATTTTCAAAAGAAATCTAATTAGCAGTAGTAGCGCCCTCTGTATCACGCATATAAGTGCAAGATTGATGGTTGTTTTTTATATAATTTATCTATCACGGGAGAAACGCGACCACCATAGACCCGTAGTTCAAGATTTCGTCATTTGTTCGATGTTTGTTTCAGTAACCGAGTAGAATCCGTCGGCCCTCGACTTCTCCGCGTGAATTATTCAACTTTGAATAATGTAAATTCCTACAAAAACTATAAAGCTACATGACAGCGAAGTATTATTTCAATAAATAAACATAACAGAAACCTCTACACTTTCAGCAAGAAAACTCGTGAATCTAAACTATTCGTTCCTTGAATATACAAACATAACTACAAGAAAATCGTGTTAGTTTAAATCAAGATATATTTTTCTCTGTCACAGTTACAACTTGTGCAAACTACCTACTTTGAGAAAACAAATAAAGGTGTACATAGACGCCAGATGGGCCTAATCTGTAAAGACAGTAGTTATTTATACATCTGCCAAAAGGGTTTTATTATTTTATTTTAATAATTTACCAAACAGCATTTCACAAATGAGGCGTACTGAGGAGAAAATAAACGCTGCAAAAAAAACTCCCACTCACACACAGCGGGTCCTTGACTGATAGATCAAAAATCTGCTCCTTTTTAGGAACTCAGAGAGTATGAAGTTACAAAGATGACGTCATAATACTAAATGGTCCACTGCCTCCTTATTTTTAGTTTTCGATCTGTCTAAAATCGTCAAAAGTGTAAGAATTTCAAGATGTTTACTGAGTAAGTATTTTCAGAAACAGCGGCGGGTAAATAGTATGATTATTCATTTTAACGTTCGTAATTAACTATTTCAAACAAATGCCTTTAGTTGCACATCATAACGTGCACTTCTATACTATTATAAAGTTGTAAAAATGAAATTTCTGTACATTGAAGATATTTTGAAAAAAATAAGTGATACGAAGTGGATACGGACTATTTGAAGGTCAGTGAATCGATAAATGTTTTATTTTTTGTACGTTTGTATGGCGTTGTGACGTCAAAACGGCTAAACACCCTTTTTGGTATACGGGTGGGTAGCTGTAGTATGCTGAAGCAAAACAGAGGGTTATGATATTTTCTTCCCCCGCGAACGAAGTTGCCAGCGCCTTCTAGTATTCGGACATTTCTAAAACCAGACTTGAGTGGATTTCCATTTTCTGAGTGCCGCCGCTACGAACTTAACAATGCTTCCCAACAGGCATTTGCGTAGTCAAGAGGAATCACATTAGTTTTAAACAGCTAGAAATATATCGCACGGCCTACCACTGAAGAATAAATTCGGAATAGGTATGTTTTCTTTACAAGATGAATAACTGAACTAATGTAAAAAGGATCCCCTGAAAATCAATTCGTAAGGGGTGAAACGGGTTGTTATCTACCTATTCTATTATAAAATTGTAAAAAATAAATGTCTGTACATTGAATATTTAAAAAAAATATTGTAGCGGATTATTTGCAGGTTACTGAATCGAAAAAAAAAAATCTAGGATTTTTTGCATGTTTATGTGTCTTCATCAAACTATGGCTAAATGGATGTCAACTATTTTTGGTACACTGGTAGGTGGGCATCCACTGATGATTATAGGGTACTTTTACCGGACGGCGCTGACGAAACAGAGAGATTATGACTGTTTCTCCTTCTCTAACGAAGTTGCGGGCACCTTCTTTTGTAATATAAAGTTGGAATGGAAGATCCCCGCAGAAGAAGTGCGTGCGTAATTCAGCTCTAGAATTCTAGATAAAAAAACATGCATATATTTTGGCATTCTTAATTTCCGTGGAAATTATTGAATTATTTAATCTTTTATCAAAACACAATCTACAGCACCGCAACAACATTCTGCGATGAACTTCAATAAATCAATTTGAGTAGGGTATACCCGCTCCATTTGCGACAGGGGATGTGGCGCGGGCGCGTATACGATTAAAATTAAATATCCATGTATATTTGTAGACAACGTCATGTATTGGCTTAGTTCTGAGACGTTTACATTTCACTGATGTACAATTTTATTTTCTAATTTACTGTTGTGGACTGATGATCTGGTGGAGATTGCCCGTTGGATGCGGGCGAGGACGTCCCAGCACCGGCCAAGGTGGCCTTCTTTCGGGGTGTGTCGTTGTGGCTTCATCACGCCAAAACGACTAAACGGATTTCAACTATTTTTGGTACACGGGTAGCTGGGCGTCCACAAATGATTATAGTTATAGGATACTTTTTACTCGACTACGCTGAAGAGGGTTATGATTTTCTCTCCGCCGCTGACGAAGTTGCAGGCATCTGGTAATATTATAACACGAGTGCATCAACTTTTCTTGTTGTTATTTTTTTCGGTAACTCAGGAGACAATATTGACAGAGTTCCTTAGATAAATAGTAATAATCGATGCTATTTACATACTGACGAAATGGGCCCTTGAAAAATGACCTATATTTGGTAATCAAGAAATATATTTGTTGCCTTTATGTCGTTTAAAATCGTAGTTTTATAGAGTAACTCAGGAGACGTTACCATGGCTACGAGGTACAGAAAAAGGTGAACACACCCCTTTTTTTCTACGGGGGTTTAAAAAAATCATCACTAATGATAATGATCTCACAACAAAAAAAAACCTTATCTACTATTTTCGTTCGCTATTATACATAATTGATTTCAGACAATTTACAACAGTCTATACGTAAGATACATATATGCATAAATTACATATCAAAGCTTAAACAATAATTGAAGTATTGAATGATTGTGAAAACCATATCAAAATCTGCTTAAGTTTTTCGGAGTTTATACCCTGGATTAACAAACACTCTGAAGGAGATTGAAAGCTTCGAAATTTTTGAGTTAATTTATCTATAGGCTATTTTTTACCAATGAATACTCATGTTTGGTCTTGCCTTTAATGACATACACACGTCTCTATATTTTGACACGCACTTCACACTATTTAATAAGCGTTTAGAATAATAACCGTACATTAAGTACGAGTGTATAATACTGTCTGCCTTTCAACGCTCATTCCCAGATAGATGTCCTGACGTTACATATAATGACCTTATATAGATAACAGTATCATAGTTCAGCGTAGGCCATTCGTAATAACTATTAGTTACTAAGTTATTATATTGCTAGTGCTCCACCTGCGTTAACTTTAATGGTAATGTAAATGTGTAAAACTACACGTTAATTAATGGTCAATAAAACCTGTGGCCACATTAGCGGAACTGCGCTGTTAAAGCCCTTTGATGTGTCGAAAAAACCACCAGCCGAGCTATCGCTTATAACGTCTAACGTCACTAACCATGCCATATCTCTTTTAGGGCACTAAACTGTTGGCCACATCCGTGTAATGTCATGTTTAACGCCTATATTAACGCGTTACGACGCAGTAGCATATTATGTAGGTTTGCCGTTTGGCAGAACTTGCTTGTTGCCTAATGCTTACTCAACGCTGCGTTCAAGATTAAAAATGCAGTCGTGCGTTCAGCTCTTTGTGGCGGCACCTAAGGTCTCACCGGGAGACCAGAGGGGGCTACTCCGATATCCGAAATTAGAACTTGGTATAGCGCCGTCTCACTCTCTCAAATACAGTGTAACCCAAGAGCGAAAGAGATTGGATGATACCGACTTCGAATATTGAACTTCGGCGTAACCCCACAGCGCTGGCTTTTGAGCTAGCATTATGCTGAGGTGGGACCTTTTCGATACCCTAAAATTGATATTTAACTTTTTATTTCTTAATATTTTCTTCTGTTTCCGCGATTATTACTCGTTGAAATAAAACAATTTAACGGATTGTACCGCGTATATTATCTCATTTTAGTTCCCGACGTTTCGGAAGCTTTCCAGCTTTCCATGGTCACGGGTGGTGGTGGGTGTTCTTATTTCTTGCTTTTTATTTTTTTCTGTTATCGTTGTATGCCTCTGAATATTTATTTCTTTCCTTATTTATTTCTTTCTTTCTAGGTACATATATAACATGGGGTTGCCATACGTCCCGGTACGCCAGGACAAGTCTCTATTTCACGCGTGGTGTCCCGGTGTCTCGGCCATTAAGGATGACCAGTCGCGCGCGCGCCGACTTCGCCAGAGTAAGGCGCACTTGCGTGATTTTTTAAGCTAATAGGTTACAACTATAAATACATTAAAAATATGCAAATTACTGTTTTTCTAATAAAATTGTCCCTGTCGAAATCCCGATATTTATGGCAACCCTAAATAACATTAACGTGACTTAACTACTGACAAACGGGTCATTATCATATACCTAGTTAAAGAAGGGCAACTTCGTTCGCGGTGGAGAAAAAGTCATAACGCCTCTTTTCTTCAGTCTAGTCGGGTAAAAAGTATCCTATAGCCATCTATAGATAACCAGCTACCCATCATCATCATCATCGTCTCCTTGCCCTTATCCCACTTATGTAGGGTCGGCACAACATGTTTTCTTCTTCTATTCATATCTATTATTCGTCATTTCAGCGCTTGTTCCTTTTTTTCTCATGTCCTCTCATACAATCAATCCACCACGATACCCAGCTACCCATAGGTACCAAAAATAGTTGAAATATTTTTAGCCGTTTTGTCGTGATGAAGCCACAACGACACATACAAACAATCCAAAAAAAGATTTGATTCGGTGTCCTTCATATAGTCTGTTACAATTTTTTTTTCACCACCCGTGTATGAGTTACGCAGTCACATATGAAAAGCCAGATGCAAATTGGAAGGTTGATGACAGGTCTGAGATTCGTTAGTAGCTTTGTATTCGGGCATTATATATTTTAGGGAACAAATCCTAAATCTGGCCACAGAAATAAATTACCTAATATCATTGTATCCATCGGCTTTCCGCGATCCTCACATGATCTTCGATACACGTTTACAGGGCCTGCCCACATTGCGTCTTCCAGTTCATGGTTGCCAATCGAGAACTTTTCGGATAGTTATATACTCTATCTTCCACTACAATCATCATCATAAATACAATATAAAATAGGGATGTAAACACTTTGTTTTGTAGTATGTTACAGAGCGACCTTCCAATAATAGAAATATTGATGAAAAAACTATTTCAATCTTATAAAACTCCCCGAGATAAATTTTTGGACTTTCCCAAAAAACTCTCCATACTAAAGCCTAAGTAAGAACATGTGACGTCACGTGTTCCTACCTTGTATGGGGAGATTAAGAACTTTTTGTGCAGCTATATTTAAAGTTGCGTTTATCGAAACGGTTTCATTTCAGTTATTCAATGGTATTATTAGTTATTAATATTTTCATACTATAAAAATGGACTTTTCCACCAAACTCTAAAGGCTCATAAAACAAACTACTCACAAGGTATCGCGCTCAAATTTTTATTTAGGATTTTTATCATAAATCTACTATTTCGCATCGTAATTTTATTTTTATTTAAGTACAGTATCCCTATTATTGTGAAAAAAAGCGTTGCATGGGTTATGACCTTTTTGGACCTTCGAGTACTAGGTATGTCTAAATATACAAGATTTGTAATATTTAAAAACCCGTTATAATAAAACCTTGTAAAATCAATTTATACATTTTTACATGCTCAATTGAAGACTCACAAATAAAACAACGGATTTCCAGCCGTATGTTGTCAAAATCAATGTCAAAGTCAGAACTATATTGGCAATTTGCGTCCCACACTCTCGTAAAACAGTCTGCGCTGACATGATCATATATTCCGGTCCCTTGGGGCGATCTGCGATATATATTAAAATAGCTTACATGTAGTAAAGCTCTACACATCAAGTAGTAACACAGCAAGTCTGCCGAGACTCGTCGTAAAAATTGTATAACGAGCATGTGCCAAAGATATTCAAAGGATTCTGTCGATCTATATATTTGCGCCTAAAGACAAGCTTCTCCAGCAGTTTTTTTCTGCATAAACATCGTATTTACTTATCTATTTTTTAGTAAATACGTTTATTATGCAGACGAAAACTGAAAAGTGCTTGTATTGATAACCAACTTCGGAAAAATGGCGTCATGTAGGTACAGTTACTATGTTTTTCGTTGGAGCAAAATGCCATAAGGGATTTTTCTAGTTAATGACGGTATAGCTTATTCGGCACCATATTATATCACTATGCAAAATAATTTAATTACATTGTTCTGTAAAAAAAAAACTGACCTGAAACTGACACTGCTTTCATGTGTCGTCGCAAAATTCAGTAGCCAAACTGCCTCCTCTAGTAATTAACATATCCCGGGGTTTTCAGTGCGGGAGTAATTTCATACATACCTACAAGTTGCCTATTGCCAAATTCCCGCATCAGAAACCCCGAGGTCTCCGCTCTTCAGATTTTTGTAATTGAAGAATGCAAAGAAACACTTGTGAACTGGCGGTAGGTATTAGACGCGCCCGCGACGACGTATCGCCTCGTACAATCGTCATTATCAATCAAGTTACACGCATTTCAGGTACACTACGTGCACTCGTAATGACGCAACGTGTATCGATATCGATAGAGATACAATCGGCTGTAGATATGTAACCCGTCGGCCATTTTAAGATCTAATCGCAGGGAAGTTACTTTTCCATATGCTCAGCTACTAAACACAGATTAAACTTTAAACAGAACTCGAGATTATTTCTGCTAAAAAATTAACAGTTACGTATCCCTGATGATTTTCAGTTTCCAAGTACAGAAATAGCGATTAGCGATTATTTATACATAATATGATTCATCCGATAATATAGAAATCCCGCTATGATCCTTACCTTCCTAACGCCCAAGTAATAATCAATGACACGGAGAAACTCGGCTATGATGATTAACCCCCAAGCAACAACAGCGTTAATAATAATTTGTGCCCTGGAGTGCCTGATGTAGGTAAATGATATGTGTGTCAATGTGTTTACGTCTGAGAGGATAACACCAAGGTTTTAGAGCCTGTAGGGAAAAACCTGACTATGGTTCCTAATACTTACCCCCCAAGAGACAACAGCGTTAGCGATGATCTGTACCACGTTGTACCATTTGATGACGGTTCGCAGGTCGTACGGTGGGCGGTTTTTCATGTAAGTCGGCAGGATGAGCTTTATGATGATCAGATATCCGGTGATAATGGAGAAGAGGGGCCATGGTGAGCTCATCAGCGGCCAGTCTTTCACGCGGCGATCTGAGAAAAAACGATACTTTTAGTAAAATTCGTATATTCCTCCTAACAATTAACCAATCCATTTTAGAGCACCACATCATCACAGGAATCTTAACAACATATTTGAGCCCTCAACTTCTTCGGACATTTTATGCGGTCTCGAGAACTACTTTTGAAAAAATACAATCGAGTACAGTATGGCACCAGTAACATGGTCGGATTTTGTAATAAAAAGGTCGTTTGGCGATGGCATGCACCGTGCAATTCACACGGCTTATGTATAATTATGACAGCACCCATTGGGGTTGCCCCCAACAGTATTAATATGTGATCACGAGCACTAAGGGAACGAGAGAGAAACAATATTCCTCCAAATTACTTTTGAGTGATCATTCTCCTTTTCTTACTTCATACAATAACTCATCAGCCTTATGAAGTTGAATAGAGGCAATGAAGAAATCCATATTTCATCGCCGTTACTGTCGACATGCATTTTCTTGCATATGATTGACAACTCCCTAATATCTCGAAGATGTCTTAACAGATTTCACACGTTAATCGTTAAATGGAACATAAGCGATGATCGAAAAGTCAAAACAATAGCCTGATGACCTGACTGACGGATTGATGTCCGTATTTTTTAGGAGTTTCGAAAACAGATTGAATCGCATTCATTGTCCACTCGTTGTGTGTTAAACTGGTGTTGCAGAAAATCCGAATACGTAACAAAGTGATTTCATTAAACTTTGTTACGTATTCGGATTTTCGAAGACAATAAAGACTGGTTGGCTCAGTGTCTTCACTAATATTGTGGGGTCCATCTCGATCGCTATAAAAAAATACTAGTTGTTCTGTGAGTGGTAGAGCTCGAGAGTCGCAAGCCTTTCCACCTCCATATCTCCTCCATTTTTTATAAATCCAAAAACTGAATCGACAAAAAAACATATAATTATCGCACCTTGTAATCAAAATTTCACGAGAATCATCGAGAATGCGACCTGTAAGAACGAAGAACAGCCAGTCGGACATACGAAAGCATTTTTGCCCCAGCC
Organism: Hedya salicella; assembly: GCA_905404275.2. Lineage (NCBI taxonomy): Eukaryota > Metazoa > Arthropoda > Insecta > Lepidoptera > Tortricidae > Hedya > Hedya salicella. Next base: position 19,100,785 of record FR990112.1, read on the forward strand.
GAGACATACTCGTAAACTATAGCTTGCTGCGCGCGCTCGATACCCCAAAAACATTTTTATTTGGTGGTTTATAGTTACATACTCTAGTTAGTACTAGACGGTGCCCGCCACTTCGTTCGCGGAGGAGAAAAAGTCATAACCCCTTTTTTTTCCACAGCATAGTCGAGTAAAAAGTATCTGTGGATACACAGCTACCTGTGTACCAAAAATAGTTGTAATCTGTTCAGCCGATTTGGCGCGATGAAGCCCCAACGACACACACAAACATACAATTTTTTGTTTTTTCCATTTTGTGACCTCCAAATAGTTTGTTACATTTTTTTTTAATATCTTTAATGTACAGATATTCAATTTTTAGAATTTTATAATAGCATAGAATAGATGGTGTTTATTTATGATAAATATGAGACCGGGATATATGTAGGGAACCTTTGGACCATGCCACCTCGGTATAATGCACCGTTTCCAAATTATAAACAAAATACTTTAAAAATATGTTTTTTTCTTTCTCAATTTCTAAATTAAACAATTTTTTTTTTATTGTGAAACAAATTAGCGAGGTTGTTTCATACTTATTTCAAATAACAGGAAATACTTCGTTTATGTAATTGTATTGCACAAAATAACATCAAAATGTGCATTTAATGCTCAAAACATTATGCAGTCATCATTCTTTTTCATTATTCACAGTTAATTCAATCAAAATGCTTATTTGTAATGGTATTAGTGGATCTTATCTTGGATCAAAATTATTTGTGTTAAACAGATTGAATTGTTTACGAGTAGCACATTACAACATTAGGTACATAGAAGATGTTGCCGAATAGTGAAAGTTGTGAATTGCATGCAGGATATTAGTGCAGAAGTCTTGTCTTATCTACACTATCATAAAGCTGTAAAAATGAAATGTCTGTACCTTGAAGATATATAAAAATATACATGGTAACGGACTATTTGGACGTCACTAAATCGAAAAATATTTATTTTTTGTATGTTTGTATAATCCACCGATGGTTATAGGATACTTTTTACCCGACTTCGCTGAAAAAAAATAGGGATCATGACTTTTCCTCCTCCACAAACGGCACCTGATAGTTGTATTATATGTATCAATATGTTTTAACGAATTCACTTCGTCATATTGTAATTAATTATAGGATGATCGTTTAATTGAGAGCACCGTAGGGTGTAGGGTGCTAAAGGGGTTTGAAGAAGAGCGGGAGGCATACATTCTGTAGTACATATAAAGTATCCTATAACCATCTCATCATCATCATCATATCAGCCCAGGGACGTCCACTGTTGGACAAAGGCTTATATAACCATCTGTGGACGCCCAACTACCCGTGTACCAAATATATTTGAAATCCGTTTAGCCGTTTTTGTGTAATGGATGAAACCACAACGACATTTACAATTTCTTTCTTGAGTTAATGACCTTCAAATACTCTGTTTCACTTATATTTTGAAAATGTCTTGAGTATACTGACATTTAATAAAAAAACTTTATAATAGTATAGATGTGATGGTCTAGGGAATTCAATCTCGGAAACCGCAAGAATCTTGATTTTGTAAGTCCTTGATCTAGAACAAAATGTGACTGAGCTTCTTGCAAAATAGAGAAAGGCGTGTCTGCAGTTAGTCCGTTGTGATAAACTGCGTTTTCTAACTCGTTGTTATTCTGTAAACGAAGTTAGCTACATATGCTTTCCTATATAGTGCTTGAAAGTAAAACCTAAGTATGGCAAGTATGGTGTTATTCTCTTATTTTCTTTTATGGCTGTAGAAATCAACAGATATGATTTGACGCTTTGGGTTGTAGAGTTTGTATGAGATTAGATGACAATATTCATATTCATACAATGATGTCAATAATGAAAAAAATTCAAGACTCCGATTGGATTTGAACCAGTGATTTGTGCCTTGCCGGGGCGCACGCTCGCAATTTTTTTTTTTTTTCAAATTATAAGAACATAGTTTCTTAGTGAAGAAATTCACTTTAAAAATCACGAAGATCGTGATGGTAAAACATCAAGATTTTCGTAGAAAATCATTAGATTACAATGTTGATCTTCGAATGTGAAAAGTTGGTATTAATAAATTTTTTGAAGTTCTGTACTGGAAATATTGTGGATTACATTGTGTCATAGTTGGGCATGATTAATCTTTGGATGGATTCAGTATCAAAAGCGATACTACTGAAATGACACACGTAGAAATCAACGTAAATTTTAGACTTTGTGAACTGGTTATAACAAAGTCCCACTTAGACGTGGAATTCTAATCAAGCCATTCTTGAAATAAAACGCGAGATAGATGAGCATACGTTATATATTAAAGAAATTAAGAAGTTTGGAATGGCAGGTGTTGTGTTGATGTTTTGTGTGTGTGTGTATGAAGGTCTGTGCGTGTGTGAATGATATCAAACTCGGCAACTCAAGTGGGCGGCAGATGCTCAGTAATCATCCTTCTAAATGAGGCTCTGCTCAGAAAAAACGGGTCAAATGACTCGCATAAAGAATTATACGTATGTGGAAGACGACTTGCGAGGCAGTTGGAACCATACTTCGTACGATTGAAGGGCACAGCAAATAAAGTAGTATGCCTGGTTCGGTGGGTAAGTAGCTTTTATTTTAAGAAGTGCTGACAACAAGTCGCAGCAATCCAGAGAACCTGAGCACGCATCGTGGAGCAGCAACATGTCCCGTACCAAACGCCTGTTTGAAAGTTGGGTAAAATTGTGTAGGCTACAAGAGTCGGCGTAGTGTGCTACTACACTGCGCGTGCGAAAATTTAAATGTTTTAAGAACTTCTTCTGCACTCTCTCAATGGCAGAACTATAAGTTACATACTGGGGATACCATATTGTGCTACAGTATTCAAGGACGCTACGTACATACGCATAGTACAGTATTTTGATGCAGTGAATATCATGGAAGGGCTGCGTGACTCTGAGGATGAATCCAAGATTACGATAGGCTTTATTAACGATATAATCAACATGGCTGGAAAAGGTAAGTTTTGAATCCAGGAGTACACCAAGGTCCCTGACTTTATCTACCGTCTCAATCCCTACATTATTGATCTTATATTGATAGTATATTGGATTATTACGGCGCGTGAAGCTGATATGGTTGCATTTGTTCACGTTAACACTAATGCGATTGTCTTTGTAATATTCCGAAAGCCGCTCCAGATCCTGCTGCAGCAATACACAGTCATATTCAGATTTGATATGCCGGTAAACTTTTTGGTCGTCAGCGAAACGTAAAAATCGCGAGTTCTTGAGGCAATAACCAATATCGTGTATGAAAGCAACGTACAACAAAGGCCTGAGTAAAGATCCTTGAGGGACTCCGGATGGAATTGCTACAAATCTCGAACGAAGCCCACCAACAACCACGCATTGACTTCTATTTTTTATATAGGACTCAATCCACCGCAGCAAATTACCACAATTATTTTTTTACTTTTTTTTTTTTTGGAGTCGGTTTAAAGTTTTTGTTAAAAAGTTTTGTTACACTTTTTAGTTAATCGTTACTTAAAAGTGTATCTCGTGACGATTCGAACAAGCCCAAACACGGCTAGGATACATTATTTTTTTACATAGATCTGGTGCCTACCTTCCGGCTCCATCATCAAATCGATTCGATAGTACCATTCTCATCAAGAACATTTAAATTTGTGACTATGAAGTTGCTTAGCTAAATTAATCAAGATATTTTGTCGCGACCCGTAAATCATTTATCATTGAGGAGTTCCGATGGCATTCTGGTCTTCTGCATCAGTTCCACTTCACCAATTTACACTTTCTGAATGCAAATGCTTATTATGTTTCTTATAATACCAAAATGGCTATATGTATGCCTACAATATTTGAGGAGTTCCTTCAATTCCTCATGGATTCCATCATCAGATCTTCACCAAAATTAAATGGGACCAACATGAAAGTACCTTCTATAAAACCAAAAAAAAATTGATATCGGTCAAATAGTCTTCGAGTAATCGGTGAACATCCATAAAAAAAATAAAATAAAAAAAACATTCTTTCGAATTGAGAACCTCCTCCTTTTTTGGAAGCCTGTTAAAAAGCAGCACGTGTGCGAGTTTTCTACCAAGCAGACCTAAATATTTATCTCAACTGCATACTCTCTGCTCCAGTACTCCTACGACAACAGTAACACGCGACTCTTTATGGCGCGACAAACGTTGTCTTACCGGGTCTCATTCGGAATCCCTAACGTCATTTGTCCTAATGTATCGTTTGTCCTAATGTATCATTTGCCATAACGCATTTTTTTCAGAAACCGTAAACTTTTCAGGATTTTTTAAAAGATCGTCGTATAGATTAGGTTAGGTTAGGTTAGGTTTGTTTTATAACAATCCTGAAAAGTTTACGGTTTCTGATAAAAATGCGTTATGGCAAATGATACATTAGGACAAATCACGTTAGGGATTCCGATATAGATCCGTCTTACCCTTTCCTTTGAGTGCAGTTTAAGAGTGACGATGCTGTATCACACGACAAGGAAAGCACGGCTAATGCTAGCCCGGCAGGGGCCAGATTATAATCGCTCCCGAATAAAATAAAAGAATACTGAACAATATGCCTTTATTCGTTACAGCGCCTCGACATTAATAAATAAATAAAATAAATAAATAAATATCAGGGACAATCTTACACAAATCGACCTAGTCCCAAACTAAGCAAAGCTTGTACTATGGGTACTAGGCGACGATATACATAATAAATAGATAAATTATAATACTTAAATACATAGAAAACATCCAAGACCCAGGAACAAATATTCGTGCTCATCACACAAACACTTGCCCTGGCCGGGATTCGAACCCAGGACCGTCAGCTTCGTAGGCCGTTGTACAACCCACTGAGCCAAACGTGTCGTCATTCGTAGTCATATTACGAAAACTTTAATAATTTCAATGCAAGAGGAAATAATTATACAATTGTGAAGCGTTTGATAATGCCGCCATCACGCGAAACGAGCCGCGGGCGGTCCATGTTTTTTGAATATAGAGCTATTACACTGTTCCGTGCCGACACTTTTTTACCTTTATTAGAGCTTGTTTAAAAATGTCGCGTAATTTAAATTTATAATGTGCACAGGGTTTTTTTTATGAAAAAAGCTCGACTGCAGGATTCGTCAACCCACGTTAGTGCTAAGTAATTAGAAGGGCCGACCCCACCGAACGGGGGGCAAAGCAAAGAGAAAGAAGTGATACATGCCAGTAAGAGAATACCATTTGGCATTATGTTCACCATTAGTTAAACAGATGACAAACATATATGTGGTCTCTATTATTCCACTGGATAGGCTGTCTAATACATTTGATACCTAATTTTGTGTACGAATTTTGAAGCACCCCCCGCGGTCGGCGAGTGTCTTATTGAACTAATTTTGACGTAAACTTTTCCAAGGAGGTCATATCGATAATTTTGATATCGGTATTCAAAAACATACCTAAGTAATTATAATTACATAGATTTAAACTAACACGACCTTCACGTAACCGTTTAATTATAATTAAATATGTAAATATTATGTAGATTCATTTTATTTCAGATTACTTGGCTTCAATAACCGAATAATTAAGACATTCAAATAGTGTTATTTAAAATGCAGTCTTCCTTTCGATACTGGCCTATTTAAATCGCTTTAAAGACCACAGACACAAATTTAAATGCATAATGAACGATGGATATATTAGTTACAGACGTCGACTTGCAGACATCACTAATTTTAGTTCCATGGACACTCGTATCTGGCTACCAGTGCCTGCAGCGCCAAAATGGCGATAATCAAATACGTACAAAAATAAGTTGACAGTAGCCGGTCCAGTGGTAATATACGGAGGTCAATGGGTATGCTATACTTTTCATTCAAAATAAACAAGCATTAACTTGATATTATAATCTTTAAATTTGAATTCATGTTTTTTTATGTAATATCTAATAGTTAAAGAGGTTTATTAAACCCAAAAAGTTCACGTAGCCACAGCTACTAATAGCTACCTGCACTTGCCTATTTCAGCAGTCACGACACTCACGTTCTAGATGATATGTTGATATAAAACGACTTGATAAGCTTAAAGAAAGGCTATTTGACACACGGACTAAGACTAATATTTGAAATGAGACTAGACGTCATCGTCATCTCAAAAATTATTCGTTTATTTCAGTCCTTACATACCTATAGGCATTTGTATAGTCGTTTTGCAGAAAGCGACAACAGATATTATTCAAGTAATGCAAAAAGAATCCAAACTCATTGAGTTAAAAGACTTAAGTAAGACAAAAAAAAATCTAGGCAGTTTCTGCATAACTATGGTAATTTTAAGGACCATTAAAAAAAGAGGACTGTCGATTTCTATATAGGTAAAGTCAGCGTCAATTAGACTGTAGCGTCCAAAGCTCGAAATATATCGCAAAACATGTTTATTCCCACAAGAATAGGGATGTGTTGCAATGCAACGCCATCGACGTATGAGAATTATTATTCACAATTATTCAGCTTTGCAAGCGTGACACAGTAGGTATTTAAATGTTACGATTTATTTACTTATTACTAGAAAGTGCCTGCAATTTTGTTTGCGTTAGAGAAAAAAGTCATAATCCTCAGTTTTACTTCAGCGTAGTCAAGTAAGAAGTAACCTATAACCATCTGTGGATAACCAGCTACCCGTGTACTAAAAATAGTTTAAATCTGTTTAGCCGTTTTGGCGTGATGAAGCCACAACACAAACAAAAATAAAAAGATCTAAACTAATTACTTTTCGATTCAGTGACCTTCAAATAGTCCGTAAGACTATTTTTTTTTTAATTATCCACAGACATTCATTTTTGCAACTTTATAATAGTAGCTAATCTACATAAGCTGTTTACGAATTAATTCTTACCGTGCGACATATGTTTATTTGTTCAATTATAACATAATTTTAGAGCGCCATGTAGTTTTTGCCAGCATATCTCTTTGCAATCGAGCCACGATCCAAAGAATGGCAATTGACAGTCCTCTGATTTTAATGGTCCGTGGTGGCAGATATTAATGCCGGTGTACCTATTTCAAAAACTTGGTTAAATTGACTCTACCTACTTCTAATTTTCTCACAACATTTCAAAGATTTTATACTTTCGCATCTTTATGCTGCGCACGCTGCTGGGTCATGCAACAGTTGACGATCGCGTCCACACCGCTGTGGAATTTGTTCGATTTTTGAAAAATATTAACCGCGTATCTAGTGCATACATTTCACTATACCGGCCCCGTATTGCCTAAAACTCTGGTTTCCTAGGATAGCGGTGCCGTTATATAGCGCCCGTCTCCATACTTCGTACTAGTGCGAAGTAAGTACGAAGTATGGAGACGGCCGCTATGTGACGGCACCGCTATCCTAGGAAACCCGAGCTTAACGCGTTTGACGCTCGCAATCAGAAATGTCATGTTTTTGTATGGTCTATGACAGTTGATTCCGATACCAAGTGTCAAAATTTCGTTAGGCAATAACCCCGCGGGTGTCCCACGGCTGTGCGACATGATGAAAAATTACGTAAAATATCCTATCTGCAATAGATGGGATATTTTGCTCAAGCTTTTGAGATATTATTTCATTTTTAAAGTTAATAAAACTGCATTCAAAGATTTTCAAAAAATTGCTTGCCGGCTGTCAAAGATGTTGTAGGTATATATTTTTTTTTAATAAGAAAAACATTTTCTTTATTTTAAAATATTATGTTATTTAAGAGGAAAAAATTTAGATTGATTATTCTTGCGATTGGCATCATAAAAGTTAAGGGTGTTTTTTTTTCACATTGGGTTCGGTCAATTCCCAGAAGAAGCAGGCAATTCTTAGAAAATGTTTGAAAGCCGTTATACTTACTTTTAAAAATAAAATAATGTTTACATTTAGCAAAATATCCCATCCTCAATATTTAAGGTTTCCCTTTCCCTTCATGTTCATGTGGAACGCTCTGTACATATATGTAGGAGTAGCATACATACGTAGACGGGACCAGGCACTGACACACGCAGACTCGCATATTTTTAAAGGATTGTGGCCTCAGAATTCATATTCAAGCAATCCCTTATAAATTATAATCCGCGCCTATTAACTTTGCGAGTCTGAAGTTAGCTACTAGCTGCTTCGTAGCCATTATTTTTAGGCGTCAAAGGGATTGGATAGGCGCAGCGGGAGGGTGTTGAGGCTAACTTAAGAGACGCAAATATACGTTGTGCGTTGTACTTCCCTTTATAGTCGTTAATGTATTTCTTTGTACGCAGTGTCCCCTTCCGAGCCTTACCGGGTGCGTGTGCGTGACGTGCGCGCATACGTGCGTGGCGATCGTGTTGTAAAGTACGAATCCTCATAAGAGATGACACACCGCTGCGTACGAACACGTCACGCATGCGGTGTACCATCTCTTATGATACTTCGTACTTTACAACGCGCACGCCACGCGCAGTCACTGCACACGAGCCATAGACAAGGTAAACCGCAGGTGTGAAAAGGACCCTCGTGAGATCCTCTGCAGCCCCGATTTAGAAAAACAACACATGTCAAACCGCTTATTCGTACAATTACCTGCTCTTTCGTAGAACACTATGTCGTACGCTCTCACGATGTAATCCATTGTTACACTGGCGACCACACTGCTCAATTGCAAAGTCCTAATGTGCTGGAATTTGAACTTTATACAATGTATGAATGTTAATATGGAGCTGTGTACAGGCCGATTTGAAAATTTATAACTCAAATTAAAACTGCGTGGATATATGTATAGAGTGCTTAATCAAATTTGATTACACGCTAGGAATACGTGGAAATATTGTTCCGTAATGACACGCCTTTTCATCTTCCGTAGTTAAATGCTCTAAGCTTTCGGCAGATCAACTCGATGGTATCATAGATAATATTGCATTGTCACCGGACATAGAGTGTCAATTTTTAGCTCAATCAGAAAGTGGGCTAAATTCAACTTGCAAGATTTGATTACCGATATAGTAAGTAACTAAGTAATTTATTTATTGTACATAATACAAGATACATACTTGAGCATACAAAATAGGTAGGTAGATTAAAATATGGCTTACGAGTACTCATATACATGTACAAATGGCGATTATCTAGTTAGGTTACACTGGCTCCTACACTAGGCATGGCCTGTCCCGTAGGGAGGACACGAGAGAATTTGCAAAAAATTGCCGCGAAAAGCAAAATAACAATTTCAACATTATTCCTTTCACAAGAAGTATTAACTTATTGAATTTGATAACTGACACCGGGACAGGTGAAACTAAATCAAGACTTGTAAAAACATTTAGATAAATTAAATTACAATAACAGAAACATACCGTATCTATAATTGACAATGACATCCATTGTTATTGTTCGTGATTGGTAGGGTATCGCCTTCTTTCTCCGTACGTCTCCACAATATACGCTATATACGAGGATAGCATTATTATGACATATTTCTCCTTAAATTAAAGTCACTTATGGCAATGTCACGCTTTAGTTTTTTTACTTGTTTATGTAGATGTATTATGAAATGTCAATGATTTAGTACTTATTTTTCTACGCGACTGCGTCAGAATAAGGGTTATATTTTTCGAGTGTACGTACGTGTTTCTTTGACACGCTCTACAGCTTAAGGCTTCATGAATTTAACATGTCTGTTAGGTGTAGTTACATGCGTTTTTGTTGTGGGAGTGACACATACTATAATAATTTGCAGTCAGTTTTTTGAAGAAATAATCATATGCTTGTTATACATAATTATATCTAACTATTCATTATGAAGTTGGGGTCGAGTTTCTCTGAAGGATAAAATTCGGAACCAGGATACCCGACTGAGAACGAAATTCACCGATATAGCGCTCCGAATAAGCAAACTGAAGTGGCAGTGGGCGGACCATATTTGTTGAAAAGCCGATGGTCGATGGGGAAGACGGGTTCTGGAGTGGAGACCTCGAACGACTCGCCCTGTCGGACGACTGATCGCCAGGTGGACGGATGACCTGAAAACACTAGCGGGAAGCGGTTGGATGTGGAGAGCTGAGAATCGGGTATGATGGCGTGAATTGGAGAAGGCCTTTGTTCAGCAGTGGATGATGATGATGATTTCCATTCATCGCTACCACACACTAAAAGGCGAATAAACATCGTGACCGAATTCGTACAAATCATTGCCAATTAAGCCATCATTTTGATTCAAAACTTAATGGATTGCAGTTACAATATTAATCCATTTGACCACTCTAGGAACCATTTAAACACAGTAATTGAGATCGCCTCACTTTGCAGCAATCATTACGTGTATTATGATAATCGAGGTCGGTTACAATCGATGCCAAAAATCGACTTAACCTTCGTAGAATCGATCCGTTTCGCAATACGTTGTTCTATATGGATTGTATTGATTGATGATTCTCAAACTAGTCATTAGCAGCATCTTGCAGACTAAACAGATGATGTTTAAAGAAGATTGCGAATCTTTTATAGAGATGCGCAAAACAAAACTTCATTTAGTAATGCTTTATCGCATGATATCTACACACTCGAGACCCTTTGTCGGACATTGCAGTTGGCATTCACTGTGATTATCTTTACCTTATACTAAATGCATGATAGTGCTATGTCCTTCTCTCACGAACACAGTAGTAACAGAATAGTGCATTTTCAAAATAGCAAGCGACTCGACAAGATTTTCATTAAAATTTTACTCATAATACCCAGTTGCATCAACGACATTTATCTTTGTTTATTTATAACTTCGATAATGTCAAAATTTGGAGCGCCATCTAGTTTTAATAGTGGTCGTTCGCCGGCAGTCGGCATTCGATCCGAGGTAGGTAGGATTGGCAGTTTTAATCAGGCTTTTTTTCCAATTAGGGGATAAAACATTCCATTTAACTATCACAACAAAATAAAACGGGGCTTAATCGCGTATAAATATGATTTATTTAATTACCTTTCGTTACTAATTCTTCGACGTTTCGGACGTCGCGTTACGGCTATGGTCTTGAAGGAACTAAAAAAAATACATTATATAATCAAAGAAAAATGCATTGAAGCGAATTTTTTAAACTATATTTTAATATATCCATTTAAAAAGTTCCTCAATCTATAATTCTAAAAAAAAAACGTTGACAACAAATAGAGCGAAGATGACAATCACAGCGCAGAAAATCATATATAAGCACTATTACTAAGACGAATTTACAATAGAAATTGAACAGCTGTTCTTGTGCACAGTGACTTACAATTTCGCTAATGACGTCATTTAAGAGAGTCAACTTCTTCCGCATTCTCCCGAATATCTTCAAAATTAGTAGTTATAAATAAAAGGGTTCCTTGATATTAAATTATCGAAATAGATGTCGATTTAACATTACTAGGAAATTTGAAATGTTGGACATTTGTTGTTGTGTCTTCATATAGTAATGACGATCCTCATTGAGATTGATTATTAGGTGTATTTATTATTTCTTTTTATTTGACGTTAGAACATTGACTATTGTTTTACTTTATTTTTACGACGATCATTGTGTAAATACTGATAACATTGATTCGTGCAAATTTATGATGTTATTATTTTCTCTATCTAGAATCTGCAATTTCGCTAGTTTTGACCCTTTCATGATAAACGTCAATGAAATTTTATACATACTGTACGTGTTTCAAGACGGCATATCATTAAAACCCGTCCAGTTTCTAAGCATTATTAATTTACAATTTTCATGAGTGCATACAATTACGGGGGTCGCGGCGGACAGTCACTCGTTAGTGGGCCACGGGCCACAGTGTACACAAGGCTAAATACCTAATTGTACCTTTTTATCCACTCACTTACTTGAAACTTAGGATTGAACTCTATTTATATTAGAATACTAGAAAGCGCCCGCAACTTCGTACGCGAAGGAGAAAAAGTCATATACCCCAATTTTTTTCTTCAGCATAATCGGGTAAAAAGTATCCTATTAACGTCTGTGGATACCTAGCTACCCGTGTACCAAAAATAGTTGAAATCTGCTTAGCCGATTAGGCGTGATGAAGCCACAACTAGACATACAAACATACAAAAAATCTAAAAATAAATATTTTTCAATTCAGTGACCTCCAAAAAGTCCGTTACTATCTTCTTTTTTTAAATATCTACCTACAGACATTTAATTTTTACAACTTTACAATAGTATAGATATCGTCGCCTAGTGCCCATAGTACAAGCTTTGCTTAGTTTGAGACTAGGCCGAAGTTATGTAAGATTATTGCTGATATTTATTTAATTTGGGTAAAGTAATGAAGCATGACGACATACTGACGACAACCTTATTTCGACTGTTATAGCCCTGGAACGCTAGTCGACAGAAGGCATTACCATGAGCTATAAGTAGGTGCTATTTAGTGGGGTGTAATAAACTATACCTAATTAGGGCCTATAAAAGGGGATTTTTTCTAAAACGCTTTGATTGTGATGTGGTACAATTTGCAATAACTTGCCCATTACATCCTTGCCCAATGAAATGAGTCTGAAAAAGTGTTTTAAGGTTGTCCTTTTTTTACTACACAACTAGGCTACAACCCGTCGTCATTATGGTCCAAAGAACGTTTTTGGATTTTTTCCAGAAAAAAGTGTGAAATTAAGGCTAGGTAATAATAAAATGTTTGTAATATATTGATCGAATTGCATTTCAAGTACAGTAAAGGAAATTGAAACATGTACCTTTTTCGCTCTTGTCTCGATAATAAGGACTAAAAAGCTACGTGTTTCAGTTTCCCTTACTGTACATTGTCAACGATACGGAAAGTTACACCTATAGTTATGTTTGAATGCATTTGATTCTATCGCGTTGGCATTCAACTGACGTGTATCTACGTGCTGTCATTTCTATTAGAGTTCCGCGATAGTGCACTCACAAAGTTACGGCGCTGAGCAACCGTAGGGTTGTGAGAATAATTGTTTGAAAGACCAGTAGAATAAACATGTGTAAGTGATTCGACTGATATCATAAACGTAATATTACTCGATCGCGTGATGCTATATCACGCATCACTCAAAAGAACTAAGCATCACGCCAAACATCGCTCAATAAGATATTACTCTAGCGCTAGCGCGGCGACCGATCGCGGCTCTATTAGAAATGTCTTGTTTCGCTCTTACTCAGCGCGCGGCGTCATATCGGCCGGCGGTGGTGATTGGTATCGCAACATCACAGTGAGTGCCATATGTAATGTTGCGAGTGATGTGATATCTCAGTGTGATGTTGTGTTTCGAGTGATGTCATATGATACTAGATGGACTGCGTTAACATTGTAAAGTCAAAGTACAACAACACGTGTATGGAAACTGCCTGCCATCGGCTCGCTGTTTCCATACATCTCGCAATTATAGCTTGACAAGTTCTTTCGTAACACACCCATGGTTTGCGGGCGACGGGGGGAAAGACAGCGGGGTTGGGGCAGGCGGCGGAGCGCAATGACCCTGCCGCGCGCGCACTTCCTACTCGCCCCCGCTGTCGTTCCCCCCGTCGCCCGCAGACCATTGGATTGTCACGAAAGAACTTGTCAAGCTATCGAATGCAGTCTGACCATTTAAATCTCGATAGTTAAAACATCACAAACTTTAGGCCTTAAGATTTTGAGGTTACCTATTCTCCTCTTATTCAAATTTTCTACCTTCTCGTTTCAGTCTAAAGAGAAGATGACGCGCGGCGTGCGGCGCGGTTGCGTGCGGTTGCGCGCCGCCGTCATAGGCATCGATGACGAAGACGACTCCACCTTCACCATCACAGTTGACCACAAGACCTTCCATTTTCAGGTGAGTGGCGTCTCTATGTCCATATATTATTATGTGCCCAGTCGCGTTTTTCTCTAAAACAAACTCGTCAAGTTTAATTACCTGCACAAACGACGAGAGAAAAAAGTGCTAAAGAGCGAGCGACAAGCTGCGAAGTGAACTCATAATTGTCGTACATCTTCCTCAGAAACTGTGGTGACCTCTTAGATAAAGAGCCATTCCGATACTTACATCACTTTCTTGTTAACAAACTGGATATTTTCCCAATATTCCAGGCCCGAGACGGCTCGGAACGCGAGCGATGGGTCCGATCACTAGAAGATACGATAGCGCGGCACGGGCGCCGCGAGCGATGGTCGCGCAGCGTGCCCGCCCCCAGTGCTCGACACGGTGACCTAGAGCGCAGGATATCAGAGGCCGACGCGTACCTGCAGATCATGATCGAGCTGGTGTCGGTGAGTCGCTGTGTACTGTGTCCCTCCCCGATCGCTACAGAGAGATGATTACAGCATGCCAGCCCCCAGCGCGCGACACGGCGACCTAGAGCGCAGGATATCAGAGGCCGACGCGTACCTGCAGATCATGATCGAGCTGGTGTCGGTGAGTCGCTGTGTACTGTTTCCCTCCCCGATCGCTACCGAGCGGTGGTTACAGCATGCCTGCCCCCAGCGCGCGACACGGAGACCTAGAGCGCACAGACCCTAGCTTTCTTCCTCTTAGTCCAATCCCGTGGATTAGAACCCGTGTCTCTGGTGGCTCTCCGGGCCAACATGGGCCCTCCGACCAGCCCTCTTATCTTAATCAACTAGCCTTGATACGAAATAAAAGTTACGGGATTTTCGTTTGAACGGTGGATGGCGCCACAAGGCCCCGAATCCGTATTAAAATTCAGTGGACATCAAAGGAAGGGCAGGGCACAACTGGACTAAAGTCGCCCCCGACACACGCGCCTTTTTATCCTGACTGGCTTGTGGCATCCAGCATCTGCCTACAACCTTTCGCAAATCGTCACTTTATCCAACTGAAGAGTGTCCTACACCATGCTCGCCGAGTGGCACTCCCCACCGAAGGTTTCGCTTACCCAGTAGTTATAGGATTTTCAACGAATTTGTCCACCTCACTGCTACTTAAGCTTGCTAATAATTTAAGCTATGTAATTATTATTTTTTCATTATAAATGTGTAGTGTCTGGTTGAAAACTTTCGTGGTTAACCAACTAGGCTGTCGGATATAACTTCGACAGCCTATTTGGTTAAAGCGGCTGTGTTGGCGCAGGTAATCTTTAGAATCGCGGGTTTTAACCAACCTCAACCCCCCCCCTCGAAACATTTATTTTATCAATTTATACTTTAATTACAACATTTATTTTGGCTCAGGCCTAAAGTGTCCGTTTTCCTAAAAAGTACTTTCCCAAAATGTCTGCTTTTCATATGTCAGAACATGTGTGGTATAATTTCTGCGAAAATAGTACACTTTTTTATTAATTTTGTTTCAGAAAATGACTATTAGGGTATCAGAATTGGCAGACCCGCACGAGAAGGCGAAAGGACAAATTATTTTAGACCATTCCAATGTGAGTACCTTCGACTATACTTTTATATTTCATATCACTGGCCTGGGGTTGCCAGATACAAAATTACGGCCTGACTTTGTGCGATAAATCAGGGCTGGCATCCCTTTCTATATCACCTCGCTACGCCTAAACACAGTATAAAACTTTTCACCTTTTGAACACCAATGCTTATAGAGTCAACACGTATTGTCGAACCGTGTCATGGGATGTAGTTTTCAGTACGTACTGACTGTACTAAGTACATGCGACTAGTGACTAAGCCTCCTTAGAACCTAACTCCTAATGGTTTTAGGGTTTCAACACCTTATTCTATAGCTCTTTAAGAAACACCCCTCATCTGATCTGACATACAAGTGGCGTTCAGAAGGTTAATTTAGTTTCAATGTTAATTTTGATTTCGATATTCAAAATCTATCGTAGGCACGTAACTATAAAACCACCTTGAGACTCAGACAAATTTAGATTACATTGGCGGCTACGCACGTCGTAAAACCCGAATACAACTCGATATGTTGCGGTCCATTCCGAGGACCTTGGTACTCGGATTTTAGACTGTTGATGTCTCAAGACTTATGTTTAGACTTATATAAATTTATGGTTTACAAGTAAACTCTTTTCAAATGATTTATGTTAATTTTTCCAAGGACGAGTTGTTTCAAACCGTCGCTCATCGAAGTTATACTCGCAAGGTCGACCAAGAAATTGGTTTACCGCTTTTTTGTGTATTATTGTGTTCTGAAGTGGTAGACCAATTTCTTGGCCGACTGTACATACGCTAGAATCCGCAGTACATTGGCCTATTCTCCATCAGATGTCTGCTGTCAACGTTATTTTCAACGTTAATCGATTTTCAGTGAAACCGTTTTGTTATACAACTAGTCCCAGGTATATTGTAAAAGAAATCTGAATTACTTACAATGGTACTTGTATGTCAGATAAGACTTCAAAATATTGTTTAAATAGAATAAAAAACTCACTGTTGCGACCATGAATAAAGCAACATAATTATATATATATATATCTCAGGATCATTTGTACCATACTTCAACATTTACACCTTGATAACCTTAGATTATGCTTGCAAAGCGTAAATACTGAAACGCCGGCAACGCAGCGCGCTTAATTTTTACATGATTTTTATGTTTTTATTATAATTTTCAATGTTTTCCTTTGCAGGCAATGTTGGATAACATAAAACATTCCATAGTGCTTCTACAAATAGCTAAGGTACTGTAGTTTGATGCTGAAGTATTCTTAGAGTACGTAAGGTGAGAGGGGTGCGGCTGCTGGGCAAGTGCGCCTACATATATATATCGACGGCGAAAAGCGGAAACGTAGTAACCACCAATGGATCCAGTGTGCCTACCATGAGCTGAGTTTACGATCGGCGCTAGCGAGTATCTCGTATCGAGAGTCAGTGCACCTCTCTCGCACGCGCTAATAGTGCGAACGAGATAGACCGTCATCGAGCGCTCGATACTCGCTCGTGCCGAACTCATGGTAGGCGCACAGTTGGCGGTTACTACGTCACTAGATAGTTAGGTATACTACTAAGTTATTATTTATATAATTTTTTTTAGGTCATCCGGGACACTATAAACAGGTTTTGTTATTTACGAATAGTTAGACGCACTTGCCTGGCAGGCGCACTTCACCCCACTCACCGTAATAGGCGTTAATTTCCAAAATGGGCATTTTCGCGAGAAGAAAATTGTTAAGTTTGAATTGTATTTAAATATCGTCTTAACTTTCGACATTGTTATCAAAACCTTTGACGTTAACCGTCTATATTGTCATCGTGGTTAAATTACTGTTAAAGGTACAGTCGCGGAATGAAAAGGTTCGTCACATTTCAACCTTAACACCATCACATAGAGTCGAAAAGTGACGAAACTTTTCATTCTTCGACTATACAAGTTCGTAGCTGACCACATGTAGCAGCAGGCGACGTATACTGGTTTCTATGTATTTCTATAAAATACCTTCCGTAGCCAGCGACATGTGCTTCAATGCACTGTCATAGATTAAGGTGTCGCGACGACTTGTCGCCTGTTACTGCGACATGTAGTCGGCTACGAACTTGTACCTTGACAGGATATCTCGCAAAAATACTCAATCAATGTGCATTTTATTTAGAAAATAAAATGCACATTTTTTTTACACAGGGGACTGAGAGCGTTTGAAATGCTCAAAGAAATACCCTTTAAATTAAAGGAGCAAACCTGCATGAAGGAAGTATGGGCATTTTTTTTAAACATCAGTATTGAGTTATTCTGTTCCTTACAATGCTATTTTTCTTTCAGAATACAGTTAATCCGGTAAACGGAGTCTACCAAGGACCAACGAGTACCTCACAAACACATATTAAACAAGGTATATCATATATCAACATGCCTTTTAACAGTCGACAAAAAAGAGCCCCCCGTACCTCCACCAAAATGTGAGGGTGTAGCTTCAGGAAGCAGTAAAAACTGACTTAAGATTTCAAGATAGATGTTCGATCACGGTTCGATTAAATCTCCTCTTCTAATACAAAATGACAGGTGAGAGGGATGATGTTCGACAATAATTTAAAATATATATTTTAACTTAATGGATAATAGTTCCTTTGGTTTTGCGCGAAATAGTGTCTTGGTTAGATGTGACAATAAATTGTGCTCACATGTGCAGAGTTCCATGGAGTTTCCACAAAAAAATACGCATGCAAATACAACAAACCATCACCAGATAGTATAGTCCTCGACACGTGTTTCACCTCTCTACGAGGCATCATCAGGAGATGCAGGAGATGTTGACGGTCACCCGAGAAGTGGATTATACTGTCTGGTGGTGATTTGTGTATTTGCATGCATATTTTTTTGTGGAAACTGTATGAAAATCTGCGCATGTGAGCACAATTTATTGTCACATCTAACCAAGACACTACTTCGGAGAAAAGCGAAGGAACTAGAATCCACTTATCTAATATGCAATTGCATAAGTAAAGCCTGAATCTATTAATTATATATTTTAACAGCCTGCCTAACCCGTCTCGCATACTACCGTGAAGGTTTATACCTTCACAGTTATATAAGTTCGACGTGTGTCTGTGGCACCGTAACTCCTAAACGGATGAATCGAATTTGATTAAGTTATCTTTTTGATCAGTTACTTGATCAAGAGTGTTCAATGATTTAAGAAAATCAGTTTATCAGTTTATTTATTTTTTTCATAGGTACATTGGAAGAAGGTACATTTTATATTTTACCGCTATGAAACCCTGTAGGGCACTGCAATACTTAAAACAGGATATTATATTCCAATAAATAATAATCTGATCAGTCGTTCTTTCAAATAAACTACAGATAGCGACCTAGTCATAAACTAAGCGCAGCTGGTGCTTTGACATACCAGGCCATAATATCCATACTAATATGGATAAATGTAATACTTGTATGTATAGAAGACATCCAAAACCCAGGAATAAACTTTCGTACTCGTTACACACCCACTGCTCGGGGACTCGAACCTGGAACCGCCAGCTTCGTATGCCTGCAACCTGCTGAGCCAAACGTGTCGTGACATGTGCAGTTGTGTGCAGGGTCTTCAGACGTGTCCCCGCACGTGGAGCTGGGCTCCGAGTGCCGCGAGCTGTCCACCTCCACGCACTCGCTGCCGCTCGAAGCCATCGACGCGCCAAGTGAGTCAATCGATACATGTCCACTGAACAAATGCCTCCCCCAAGGATTTCCACGACTCCAGGCTGTGCTGCCCACACCTCGGGCACACCTAAATAAAAGAATAGGATACGATAGGAGGAGCTATCCTCTGTCACAGGCATTATTCTCCATGGGGAGACTTAGATAGATAGATAAACACTTTATTCATTTCCACAACATACATGGTTACACACAGTACAATTAAGTATAAAACTATAAACAAGACACTTAAAACTAAAACAGCAATGGAAAAAGAAAAAAGAGAGAAACCATGTGTCGTGGAAGAGAAGGCGCTGACTCAGCATAATGAAGTGGCAAGCCACTTCGCTGGTATTCTGTCAGGACCTTACAAAAATAAAACTATTATTTAAACAAACCAGACCAATGCACCGCTTATTAGTAAGGAAAAAAGCATGTGCCCGCGTGTGTGTGTGCGAGGCAGAAAGTATGAGATTGTAAGTTGGTGAGCGTGTGAGAAATTAGTGGCTAACATAAGTACAGATGAGTCTATTTCTGCTCATATGTGTAGTAGGTATAATTGGAAGTGGGGGTAACTAATTTGTTTGTTTTGGGACAAAAAAACTGAAAAAATAAATAATAATACTCGTGGAATAGCATCATTAGGAGTTTAGGTGGTTATTTTTTGTAAATTTAGAAGATAACAATATTTCGTATAAAAATTTCTCTGCAGAACACGATTTCAAAGTCTGTAATCTGCCTTCAAGACAATCTCCTAACTTTGAATTTGACATTTTAAACAAAATATAAGTATCTGTTTCCATAAAACAAAACCATACGCACCCACAAAGTTCATTGGCAAAAAAATACGATATGAAAAAGTGCATTAACAAAAGAGCGCTTACGTCTTTTTGCAGAAGCGCAGTTCCGTAATAATTCAAAAACGATATACTTATCCGATCGTGTTAAAAATATATTTTTGGACATAAGGTTTAGACAATGTATGCTACCTACTTTCAGAGCGATTATCACCGAAAATATTCACTATATCAAAAAATATAGAAACCTCAAAAAATATTTTAAAAAGAATTGTCCAAATATGTGTCACACATTGATATTTGCTAAAAAAAACGTTACACCTATTAATTGGCGCCCTACAATTATTTTTTCTTATTTAACTATTTTAAAACTAAGTAGCGGCTTATATACAAGACTCCTATACTCCAAATATCATCAACATACATCTTAGTTTTTGAGTGAAATGTCTGTGACATACGGACGGATGGACGGACATGACGAAACTATAAAGGTTCCGTTTTTACGCATCTGTAGCCATTTTGGCTACGGAACCCTAAAAACGATTCAGCGACCTTCAAATACTCAGTTTCACTTTAATAAAAAATATCTTCAATGTAAGCGAACATTTCATTTTTACGACTTTATTATAGTATAGATGAGCAGCAACACACACTGTACCTGTGAACAGATCAGTAGGCTTCCCTATATTAAATATCTTGGTGTTGTTATAGATGAGAAACTTGAATTTCTACACCACCTGACTGCAACAGCAAAACTAGTCCGTAAGTTTATTTACGTTTTCAGAAATTTGCGTAATTCAGCAGGCAGATAATATAAAATCAGTTTATATTAGTATCTGTAAACCTGTACTGACTTATTGTATAGCTACCTGGGGAGGCGCAGCATACACTTGATTGCTTAATAAAGTTCACAAAGAACAGTTTTAAAACTATAATGAAATAAGTATCTGTTAAAAATTGCATTTTTGACAAGCTCTTATTGCTGTCTGTTCTTTTCTATGAACGTCTGTTATTCACGGAGACGATTCTAAAGATTCGGTAGGATTTCGTAATTTTATTACAGATTGAGATTTTTTATGCCAACCATCCGGCCCCATCATCATATCAGCTCGGTGGCACAAAACAGAAGTCAATCAGTATGTACTTCACTTTTCATACCTATGCTAGGCGGTCGCTCTAGGGTTGTCAACTATGGCTTACGACTTCTAAACGGATTACCCTAGTTGCACAATTTCCATTGCCATTTCTGTTTTAGACTTAAACCTATCAAATGACACTAAAAACAACACAATATCTACACAAACAAAAAAAACATGTTTTCAGCTTACGTGTAGTAAACTGGCGTTAATTTACCTTAAAAACATGTATTTACTTCGTTTATACTGATTCAAAATAGGAAACTATTATATAAATCGATCTTAGATATATCCTACCTAACTGTTATGTGTAACGTTAAAACGAACCTTCGAAATACAAACAGAAACCTATTTACCTCTGAAACCCCTGGTAGCTTAAAAAACGTCAAGTTGCTCGAGCGCACTTGTATGTAGATTGATTTCTGTACCTATCTATTTTGTGTCGGTGGTGTCATAATATTGTACTGTCACCTATAAACAAAAGTATGCCAAATTATAACTCAGTCTGATAGCGGGAAGTAATCCAAAATTAACTTGCAAGATTTGACTCTCACATTAATACTAACATGGCAAGTTAAGTAAAATGAGTTAAGTATAATAATAAGTACATGGGCATAAACTGTTAATTTTATATTCCCGGAGCCCGCCGCCGATCCAGAGTTGCTTGCCAATACCGGATACCTTTTTACTTGTTACTAACTTCAAAACTGTAATAGCACCTTGTGTTTAGTTGATACTCTGTTAAATTTATATGTATATTCTGGTAAATGTATATCTTTTTTGTGGCAATAAATCATTTTTTTTTAAAGCTTGTAAAGCGCTTATCTCCACGACACTTACATCCTTTTGCTGAGAAGCGCAGTTTTTTGGCCATTACTGAAAAACGGCATATCCAATCATGTTGAAAACAATTTTCGTTGCAAGTATTTATTAAGCTTTAATCTATGTAATTTGTTTCATACTTTTAGACGTACAGTTTAGAAAATAGAGGGAGGGCAATTGATGCTACTCTCGGAACAATTATTTGAAATATTCACTTAATCAAAAAACATGCCTGTCACATACGGACGGACGGATAGGCATGATAAAAGTATACGGGTTCCGTTTTTACCATTTTGGCTACGGAACCCTAAAAAGGTTAACAAAAAAACACGTGACTCGGGTTATTCAGCCAATCAAATTCATCTCGAAATCCGCTAACCGCAGTTAAAATATATATATGTAGTTTTTACCTTCTATCGACTAATAAAATCCGCTAAACGGATTTCATCTATTTTGGTTCTCGGATATCTGGGTATCCACAGATAGGATACTTTTTACGCGACTTCGCTGCAGAAAAAAGAGGGGTTATGATTTTTTCTCCTCTGCGAACGAAGTTGTAACCTTCTAGTAAATATTTACAAACATGCAAAAAAACAATAAAATAACAAACCCGCTCGATGCATAAAAATTTTCAACTTTTCGCTTTAATATATATATAAAAAAAACAAGGACCTAATCATCATTTTTCTTTTTTTTTTAGAAAAATATCTTCAATGTACAGACATTTGCAGTGTAAATACCTAAACGCCATTTATTGACTATGGTCTTAACTTATAAGGATAAACCTTTAAATTGTCCGGTAACCACCAAAATTCATTATTTCCTCGTTGCAATGTTGTAGTTTTATTTTTAATGTGAACCAGTAGGGTGTTGTGTTATGAATATATTATTATTAAACATTTGTGTAACTTTTATACTAATACTGTGCTGTGCAAGAACGTTTCAAATATTATGATAAGATAAAAATTGATATGGTCATTTTATTCTGATGACGATGAACCTAACGCTCACAATGTCACCACAATGAAAAATAGGTACGAACCTGGCCAAATTTCACCAAGCTCTGTTAGTTTTTAACGGCTGATTATGTCAACATGTATATGATTCTTGGACAGACGTTACTAGCTTATGGGCTACTTATGTTTCCCTAGCTGTTGGCAAATGAAGCACCTGCGAAATGAAACTAGAAAACTAAGATTAAAATAAATAAATGAATAATAAATATTACAGGACAATTTTACACAAATCGAACTAATCCCATAGTAAGCTCAATAAGGCTTGTGTTATGGGTACTAGACGACGATATATTTAATAGATATATTTACTTATATATATACATAGCAAACATCCCTGACTCACGAACAAATATTTATGCTCATCACGCAAATATTTGTCCATACCGGGATTTGAAGCTGAGGCAAACCGGTTGTAAAATAATAAGTAAAAAAACAAAAAACCCGATTGCGTAAAAAAACTAAAAAGAAAAAACAAGTCCAGTGCCCTAAAAATTTGTTAAGTTATAATGGAAATCTTTCATGATTCATGATCGATACTCACCATATATCAAATAATAATTTCTAATATGGAATATAGCAATTTTAAACAGTCGGGACTCATAAGAAATCTAGGTCGACGCAAATCTTCCCAACAATGGGTCCCGACTGTTTAAAATCACTATGTTCCATATTAGAATTTATTATTTGTTATATTGTGAGTATCGATCATGAATCTTGAAAGATTTCCATTATAACTTAACAAATTTCTAGGCTACAGGACTTGTATTTTCTTTTTAGTTTTTTACGCTGTCTGGTTTTTTGTTTTTTTAATTATTATTATTTATTTTATACTTTTTAGCTCAAATAATAAAAGTCAGTCAATTTCGCAATATTTATCGTGGGGGTTATTGAGAAGATTACACAGATTTATTACAATACAATTAAATGAAAATTTAGTGAGAACGGCTTGCTAACCAACTTCAAATCGTTATAGTTCCTAACTGGTAATTCCAAATTAAAAATGATAAAAGACACCTAATAATATTTTTTAAATACCAGTTCATTGATAACTCTCTCAATATAGTACGTCGATTTTCATTTTTTTCTTTTTCACAATATGGCGTCTCATTATCGCCGTTTTGAGTTTTCATAATTTTCATGTCTTCAGTGACATTCGGACAGTTAAGACAAATCGATTGACGTAAGAATCATCAAAATCAGTCCACGCGTTTGCTCTCTAGAGTGCCAGATAGGAACAAACATACATACATACATACATACATACATAGACTGATAAACACATTACCACTCCTTTGCGTCGCGCAGTCGGGTAAAAAATCGATCGTGAAAACATTACATTTTTTGCCGACTGTTTTTCACCTTACAACTACTCATTGAGACGATTCTAAAGAGCCCAAACTAAAGGATGGCGTGATTTTGTTACAGGAGTTCCAATGACCACCGTCCATCTCCCGGCTCCATCATCATATCAACTCGATTGTATTATATTGCATTGTCACCGACCTTAAGTATTCCAAATTTTAGCTCAATCGAAAACCGGGAAATGAGTCAAATTTAACTTGATTGCAAGATTTGTGTACATAGTTACAAGGACCATTAACACAAGAGTACTGTCAATTGCCATACTTTGGATCGAGCAGTAACGATTACTTCGTAAACAGCTAGTTCTAAATAAATCGTAACATTTAAATATTGTATCACGCTAGCAAAGCAGAATAATTGTAAGTAAATAATGATTCTTATACACACTAGATTCAAATTCGCGGAGGAGGTAAAGTCATTACACCTATCCTTTTCTTCAGTGTAGTCGGGTAAAATGTATCCTATAACCATCTGTGGATGAATTATAAACTAAACTACCTAGCTACCCATGTACCAAAAGAAGTTTAGCCGATTTGAAGTGATGAAGCCACAAGGACACAAACTAACAAAAAATTCCAAAAGAAATGTTTTTTGATTCAGTGACCTCTAAATAGTCCGTGACGATGTATATATTTTTTAAATACCAGATATTTCATTTTTACAACTTTATAATAGTATAGATGTCGTTGTATTTACGTATCGGGGAACTGCTTTTTTATGGAGATTGTCAGTCCCCTTGTTTTAATGGTCCTTTACAAAGTTACTTAGTTACAGGTGGACCTAAATAAAACTTGTACAAAAGGAAATGAAAATTCTAAATCTAGCACAATAATGACCAGTTCCATGTTTCTCAGGACAAGCCATGTCGCTCCTCGTGCCGGACACGTCGTACTCGTCCTCGGAGGGCGAGGACGACTTCTATGACGCGGACGACGGCGTTGAGGTCACGCCGGGGCCCAGGTCAGTGCTAGTGTTTAATACAGAATAGTGTTACACAGGACAAGCCATGTCGCTCCTCTTGCCGGACACGTACTCGTCCTCGGAGGGCGAAGACGACTTCTGCGACGCGGACGACGGCGTTGAGGTCACGCTGGGGCCCAGGTCAGTGCTAGTGTTTAATACAGCGTAGTGTTACACAGGATAAGCTACGTTGCTCCTCGCGCCGGACACGTACTCGTCTTCGGAGGGCGAGGACGACTTCTATGACGCGGACGACGGCGTTGAGGTCACGCCGGGGCCCAGGTCAGTGCTAGTGTTTAATACAGAATAGTGTTACACAGGACAAGCCATGTCGCTCCTCTTGCCGGACACGTACTCGTCCTCGGAGGGCGAAGACGACTTCTACGACGCGGACGACGGCGTCGAGGTCACACCGGGGCCCAGGTCAGTGCTAGTGTTTAATACAGCGTAGTGTTACACAGGATAAGCTACGTTGCTCCTCGCGCCGGACACGTACTCGTCTTCGGAGGGCGAGGACGACTTCTATGACGCGGACGACGGCGTTGAGGTCACGCCGGGGCCCAGGTCAGTGCTAGTATACATAGATACAGCGTGGTGATACACAGGATAAGCCACGTTGCTCCTCTTGCCGGACACGTACTCGTCCTTGGAGGGCGAGGAAGAGTTCCAAGATCAGACGACGACGCCGAGGTCAGCCCCAAGTCAGTGCTAGTTTTTAATGTTCTAACAGTCGTGTTTTGAAGAATATATATGTGTCTTTTTAAACCTAAGATGCACCATACCATGCGTTTTATTTCTAAAATGACTTAATTACAAACACTCGCCAATAGAGAAGATGCCTTTTTGCAATGATGCCAATCGATCCGGTTTATTATGTCGAAGACATATTGCTGGTCCGATATTACAGGTTTATATCTTTCACTTTTAGAGAATTGAAGTTTGAACATTGTCATAGTGACATATATTCTAATTTTAACTGCCCTGAAAATGTAACATAGAACCCTGTAATATTAGGCCAGCGATATATGAGTGGATACTCATTGAAAGTTAAATACTATTGTATTTGTGTTAAGTATGTATTGTACCCATGATTATTGCAAGGAATTAATTAAAAGTCTCTTCATTTTTGACTACTAATACTTGACTAGTGAAAATTATAATAAATGGTGACATCTAACGTATATGTCTGTAACTCCTGATAACATAAATTAAGAATCACGTTTAAGCGGCATCTATGGAGAGTTTGCGGTAACTTCTCGCCAATAGGTAAACATACCATGCACATTGCCATCTCGCTAGCGACCTCTACACTTATATACATGTCACTATCAAATTATTTACCTACCTATTATGTGTATAATGTTACTCTGAAAAGCCACAACACTAGGCTGTTTTTATTAAAAACTAGAAGAGGAAAAATCTGTAACCCTTTTTTTACTTCAGAGTAGTCAGGTAAAAAGTACCATATAACCATCTGTTAATGGGCTGCATCGTGGCGTGATGAAGCTACAAAAATTCACACATCAATAACTTTCTAATAGCCCATTTCACTTATTTTGGTAAAAAATATTTTCAACTCAAAGGTATCCGTAACTTCGTTCGCGAAAGAGAGAAAAAGACATTACCCTATTTTTTACTTCAGCGTAGTCGGGTAACGTTTGAAATTCGCAACGTGGCACTAAAAATATTAATTCCTGATACTTTATTTACGAGAAAATAGGATTTTAAGACATAAAAGGTGTACTTTTAGGTTAGAATGTTGTTTACTATTTAGGACATGCAAGGATGAACGAAATATACAAACGTACATAAAATAAAAATAAAATAGTTAAGATACTGAATAATATACATGTTCTTCTCCGGCTACAGACTTTCCTCCTTCTCAAACGAAGTTGCAGGCGCCTTCTAGTTTCTTTTATAAATTTCTTTAGTGTGCTAAAAAATGTGTTTGTATTGCATTGTACATGTAGCGGTGTAAAGTGATTCGCTTGCGGCTAAAGAGAGGCCATGTGCATGCAAACATCGAGAGCGGCTGAAATGGGTCGCCGTTAGGGTTGCCTCTTTAAACAAAAGCACTGACGTTTCAATTTTAAAGAGGCTGGGCTGCTAGCCCAATAGAAAATGCCTCAAAAAGTAGCTGATTTAATCTGTCAAGTAACTGGTTAGTTACTTGACAGATTGGCTAATACAATAATGAATTAATGCCATTATATGAATATAAAACGGTAAATTTTAAAAAAATGGTAATACGTTGTTGATTATACTGAAAGTAACAACTTGTAAGACAATAGTTTTTTAAAACAGATTTACGACCGTTACTGTCAAATCGTATTACCCATAAAAATACCAGAAATAAAGAGAAAACATTTATTCGAAAGCACACATTATTTCAGCAAATGAATACCTACGTAATATAATTAAGTAGAATTAAGTATGCCCCGAAATAAATTCTCCGCAGCATAATGTTAGTTCGAAAGCCAGGGCTGATCTTCCGGTGAGACCATAGGTGGCGGTACGCATCAAAGCATTTTTATCCTGACGGACAGATGACAACCCTACATACATTCAGGTGAACAACCTATTACACTGTTGTGTGCCAAATTACAGTTGCATGGCGCTATATTTACTATAAACTACTGGGAACTTGATCGTTACACCAATTAACTAGTTATTTGCATTCTAGCAAATGTTCGGGCTAACACACTGACCTAGAACCATTGAAAGGCAGCGCCAACCCTATATTAAGGTGAATGAACTAGGTTAGACGATGAATTGCATGCATATCACGGAGTGCAATTTTCGAAATCCTTTAAGTGCTCATTGTTCAATATAATCAGCCTTAATAATGTTTTTTTTTGTTATTGTGATTTTTTTACGGTGACGTAACAATACTGCGATATTTTGTATGTATCAGACTTTTATAACTGTCAAAGCATGAACATGTACGGTATGCTACTAAAGTAAAACATTACAATTTTATATAAACTAATTTCAAATGAAATCAATATAAATTTGCATAAGCTATTAAGAACATTTCGAAAAGAAGTGTCATTTTTTTCTTGGTTCCCGTTTTTTTTTTAGTTCTGTGACAGCCCTTTTTGTGCCCAGGTGAATAACCCGGGTCAGGTCGCGGACTGATTGCAGTGCTTGCATGTCACATCATAAATTGTGAAGAGTTAAGAGAAAGTTCTTAACAAGCGTTCAGTAATGAAACTAAAATTAATATTAAATTATGGAGTGGCAACCACGCATAGGAAAGCGCAGCGTTTGACGATCCTCGACTAGGTGGACGGATAAGCTCGTGAGGATTGCAAGGAGTCTGTGAATGCGGTCTGTGCAGGATCGCACTCTGTGGCGAGCTAAAGGGTAGACCTATGTTCAGCAGCGGACGTCCGTGGCTAATTGATATATAGTTACTCGTAGATAACATTAAGTTTAAGTATATGGGTAATGCGGAATAAAAATAAATCATCGATATTCGATAAAATAATTCGTCACAATTAGCACCCCGAAAAGCTAATTAGTGTTAAACGGTTTTTAGGTTAGGTTTCTGTATTGTTTACGGAGTGTGATTGTGGCGCTATTTACGCTTAGCTTTGCGTTTTCAGTCTTATTAATATCTTCAAAGAGGGTTGATGTCCTGGCGAAGGTGTCAGCTGAGAGGCGGGTCACATTCAGCAGGGGAAGTCTACTACCTGGTGATGATGATAAATATCATATCAATTATATGGGTTGTGTAGGTGACAGCCCTATAGTCAGGTGAACGACTCCAGGTCAGGTCACGTACTGATTAAAGTTGTTTGCGTGTCATGTCATGGATTCGAAGGAGTTACATGGAAATTTGTAGCCAATTAACATGTTAAGTTCTGCTAACCTAGAAAATTCTACATCATAGATTCATTATCAAGAGATTAGTGGAAGTTGTTTTCAACCTAATAATGTCTTCACGACGGGTCATCATCGTGTTATGATTATAGTTACCTACAGGTATGGACAATAAAAAGTAAGGAGGCCAATCTCTGTATATCTAAAGGTTCCGTGAAAACGGGTTAAAGTGGTGGCGCCACAGTAGCAAGTGTGTTTTATTTTACTGCCAAAAATATGTCTGACAACAGACGTTGAAAGTCATTTCGCGATTTTAATAGTACATTTCGATGCTAGTGCGGAAAGTATGCCATTACGTAACGAGTACCGAGATATAGGCAAGACTCGGGACGAGTGAAGAATGGCATTTCCACACGTGTATCGAACGACGTTTTTTAATACAGTTGCGAAAAAATAAGAAAAACAACAAGCATCATCACCATCACCATCACCGTCATCATCACCATTATCACCATCATCATAACCATCATTACCATCACCATCATCACCATCAATATCATCATCATCATCATCATCATCACCATCATCATCATCATGATCAATCAGTAGTCATGAATTGGAACAAGTATACATTTAAAAACATTGGAAAAGTGAAAAGCACTAGTTCGCAAAAACCAACTTTGCGCTCACTACGTAAAGTAGCACTTTTTGGGCAACTGTATTAAAAAATAAATTATCATATTAATGGCAAAAAAACCACAATGATGCAAGAAAATCATTTTGATCGTAATTAAATATTTACATCAGAAGAAGAACGAACGATTGAGTAGGATTTCGATAAATATGTTTTGAAATTAGTTGCCATGACCGGAACTGAGAAGCATTCTTTTCATACGCACTCTAGCGCTGTTCTGGACGGATTTTGAACTATTATTTACTGTTTAAATGGATTATATCGCGTTTATTATCTCTATCTATAAGTTTTATTTAAATGAGTGATAATCACGGAAACAGAAGAGAATATTATTATTTACTGCATTCCGCTGGACACTATTTCGTCTGCTTTCCTATATGAGATTGTCCTCCTTACCGTTCTATACTCCATGGTTACTGGCTTATCGTTTTACTGATACATCGCCTGTGGTAAAAGAGAGGTGCGGGGCGGGCGTGGCGGCACAGGGCACAGGGGCAAGCGCACGGCTATGAGCCTACTAACTCCGTCTTCTCATACACCCCTGTGGGGGGGTGCAGGGGGGCCCTGCTTGCCTCGGTGGGCAGTTAGGGCTGTGGCGGGGTCGCGGCCCGTGATGACGGGCCGGGCGTGCGTCCTCAATTTGAGGAGGACTGCGTGGCTGACGCTGGCTGCGCGAGCAGGGGCTCGCGGCGGCCAGCTGAGAGGGGGGGCCTCGCGAGCAGCGCTCGCTGAGGCCGACGGCTAGCGGGCCTGGCCGGCTTCTTGAGCCCGTCGCCGCGTGTCTTTCCCCGGGGCATCCGTGTTAGCGGGACCGGGTACGGACAGCGCGGCTAGGGCACCGACCAGGGGCGGCTAAGCCGGTGAGAGCGCCGGGTCGGCGTGAGAGTAACGCCGCGGCGCGGGGGCCGCAGGCGTGTGCCGCGCGAGCGGTTGCTCGCGGCGGCGGTGGAGGCTGTGTATCGCCATCCGGCCTAGGGCGGGATGGCGAGGAGCTCTCGGGGCAGACCCCGAAAGCTGGGGTCCGGGGGCCGGACGTAGTGGGGCGCGATGCCCTGGAGATGTGCGTGGCTCGACTTATCCGCGCGGTCGAACATTCGACGCGCGAGCCGACCGACGAACATCTCCAGGTTGCGCCACTTGAGGTCCGCAGCGATCGTGCGGTTCCTCACGAAGCGGGGGGCGGCGACGATGGTGCGCAGCGTCCTTGATTCCTGCGCCTGCAGCTTCTTCCTCGACGTGGCGGCGGCCAGGGCGTACCAAGCCGGGGCGGCGTACGACAGCCGCGACCGGACGTAGGCCTTGTACAGGCCTAGCTTGGTGCGCCTCGGCAGCTTGCTGGAAAAGATAGGATGGAGTGAGCTGCGTGCGAAAGCTGCCTTGCTGCGAGTCTCGTTCACGTGCTTGGCCATGGTGAGTCCCCTGTCAATGGTCACGCCCAGGTATTTCACTGAGTTAGACCATGCCAGGGGTTGGCCGAGGAGAGTGAGCGGCTGACGGGCAACTTTGTACCCGGTCAGCATCGCTTGAGTTTTACTCACGTTAACGGAGAGCCTCCACTTGGCTAGCCAAGCTGGGAGGGCGTCGAGCGTAGGCTGGAGCTTGCTGATGGCGTGGTGCGGCCTGTAGGAGGTGCTGAAGAACGCTGCGTCGTCCGCGTACAGGGCTAGTCTCGTGTCACCAACGACGGGAATGTCGTTGGTGTACAGAGCGTAGAGGGCTGGTGAAAGACAACTACCTTGCGGCACCCCGGCTAGGATGGGGCGGGTTGTGGAGAGAGCGCCTTCTACGATGACCTGGAACTGCCGACTATCTAGAAAGGAAGCTACAACCTTTACTATGCGGCGGGGGGTGGGGCTGATGGACAGTTTGTAGAGAAGGCCTTCGTGCCAGACACGGTCGAAGGCCTTCTCTATGTCCAGAAGCACGGCCACCGTGTGCTCCTTCTTGTTGAGCGAGAACGCCATGTGGTGCAGCGTCTTGGTGAGCTGCAGCGTGGTCGAGTGGTCCTGTCTGAACCCGAACTGCTCTTCCCTCGGCGTGATGTGCGGCTGGAGATGGCTGAGCAGCAGCTTCTCGAACACCTTCGAAACAGTATTAAGAAGAGTTATAGGACGGTAGCTATCCGGTTTTGTTCTATCCTTTCCAGGCTTGGGTAGGACGATTACTCGTCCTAACTTCCAAGATGTGGGGAAGTGCCCTGTACGCATGATCCCGTTGAACAGGCGCGCCGCCGCCGCTAAGGTGTTTAGCGGCAGGTGGCGGAGCGCCATGTTCGGGATTGCGTCGGGGCCCGGCGCCTTCCTGGGGCTGCAGTGGCGCTTGATGTAGCGCTGTACCTGGTTAGGAGAGAAAAATACCGGGTCCTCCGCAGGGAGGATGGGGTCCGCGAAGTAGCTCTGAAGGTGCTGCTCTGCCTGGACGGTGCGTGACTCGTCGTTCTCGGGGTTCGGCTGAAATTGAAGTTGGAGGCTGTGAGCGAGTATCTCGGCTCTGTCCTGGGCTGCGTACTGGAGGTCCCCGTTGCTGTCGCGTAGCGGGCGGACTGGCACGGGAACGGTACCTAATTTCCTGCAAAGGCGGTGGATAGAAGGGACATGATCGGTGACACTTGC
Organism: Hedya salicella; assembly: GCA_905404275.2. NCBI lineage: Eukaryota > Metazoa > Arthropoda > Insecta > Lepidoptera > Tortricidae > Hedya > Hedya salicella. Next base: position 19,133,075 of record FR990112.1, read on the forward strand.
GATGTGAGCTTCCCAGCTCTGGGCGCGATGCTCTGCAAACTTCGCCTTCGTCTGCTTGATGATCGCGTTCAGCTCCGTTTTGAGTGACGGCGCCCTGAGGCGCTGCCACAGACGCTGTACCTTACGTTTCCTCTCTAAGAGGTCCTGTAGATGTTTGGGCAGGGGGTCGCGGCGCTCGGTCTGCGGGACGGTCCTGGCGGCAGCTTGCAGGGCGTCCCGGATGTTGGATGACAGAGTGTCGGCGGCTGCGTCCACCTCCTGCGCTGTGGAAACAATGGTAGAGCGGGGTTGGCCCTCGAGGGCGTCGGCAAACCTTTCCCAGTCGTACTTGACGAGCGGCGCACGTGGCAGCGTGGTGACGGGCTCCGCTGAGACGACGAGGAGAACCGGGCGATGATCCGAGGGGAGATCTGGAAGGACTTCCTGCTTGAGAGGGAAGTTTACCCCTGTGTGAAGGATGAAGTCGATGACGTCGTTGGTGCTGACGCCGTCGTCGCAGTAGTGTGTAGGCTCGTAGGGGCCCGCTGCGTGGATGTTTTTGTCCTGGGTGAACTTCCGGATCGCTCTACCTGCGGGATTAGTGCAAGACGAATTCCAGGCGGGGTGCTTCGCGTTGAAGTCCCCGGCTAGAATTGTGGGTACCTTTTGTGTGGCGGGTCCCAACAGCGAGGTGAGATCGCGAACCAGCTCGTCGTCTATTGAAGCGGACGGTCGGTAGATGGAGTACAAGCGCAGGTCCTGGCCTGCAACTCGTATGTCGACACCTAGGGCTGAAAGAGATTTGTAGTCCACGTAGCTGACGGGTTGGTGAACCAGTGATAGCTTCACCAAGACCGCCAGGCCACGATAGGCCTTACGCTCTGAAGTAACCTGGTCCTTTCTGTAGACGGCGTATCCGCTGACCCGGAGTGTCGTAGTCGCTGCTAGGTGTGTCTCGCTGATCAGCATGACGTCCACCTGTTGCTGGCGAAGAAAATTACGAAGTAATATTTGCTTGCCAGTCAGCGACTGCGCGTTCCAATAAACTACTCTGAGTTGTTTATTGAAAACCGCGGCAGAAGTCTGGGGAGGCTGTGATCACCTGGCGGAGCGCTACGGAGAACGCTTCGATGAGGGCGGTGAGCTTGGGTAGGGCGGCCGGGGCGGCCGACCCGCTGGTTGCTGCGGGCTGCTGCTGCTGCTGCTGCTGTGCTGTGCGGGAGGACCTCGGGGCCGCTGCTGGCTCGGGCACCGGACGCTGCTGCCTGCGCCTGGCGGAACGAGAAGAGAGGCGGCCCCTGGGGCTACTCACGGCGGGTGCGGGCGCACCTCGCGGTCTCGGCGGGTTGGCGGGGGCCATCAGCGACCCCTCCGCGGACTCCTCCATGGTGTTGACGCCGGCGGAGGCCCTGGTGACGGGACCGCGGCGAGGCGCTCTGGAGAAGGGGCGCGTCGATCCTTTTCTGTTGCGTGCTTCCTGCAAAAGAATTGGACACTGCTGGTAGTTGGCCGGATGTGGGCCCCAGCAGTTTCCGCAGGTGGGCTCGAGGTGCTTTGGTCGCGTGCAGTGTTGCCCGTAGTGGTGCCCGGCGCAGCTCACGCAGACGATCGGGCGGCGGCAACCTAGGGAGGAATGGCGGAATCCTTGGCAACGATGGCACTGCGCTGGCGACTTTTTGCCCCTCCAGAGCTCGATGCGGACTCCGGAGAGGCGCATGAAGGTTTTCACCTCCAGGATGCCGGCGTTGATCTGCTCGTCCCCCACGAGCCTGACATAGAAGAGAGAGCCTGACCTGCCGCTGCTCTCCCTGATCAGCTTGGCGTACTCGGCGTTGAAGCCGAGGTCTCTGCAGGCGCTGACGATCTGGTCGGACGTGGTGCTTGATGGCAGGCCCCGTATACCGACCTTGAGCGGCTTAGAGCCGTCGTCGGGCGGATATACGTGCCAGGCGATGCTGGGGTCGATCGCCTGCACCTCGTCCAGGAAGTGCTGGATGTCACGGTACTCGTCGCCGTCCCTGGGGAAAAGACGGAGGCCCCTGCCTACGGCTGCGGTTTTTACACCTCTGCCGAGGCGGGCCTCCAGAGCAGAGAGGTGTTGCGGCCAGTCTGGGAAGACTTCCACGAATATAGGCGGGTACTTAACTTTCCGGCCGCCGCCGGCCTGTGATGGGCCTGCCTGGGCCGCGAGAGGTGTGGTTGTTGCGGCCGCTGCTGCTGGGGGCGCTGGGGGCGCCGCGGGCTGCGGGGGTGGCTGGGTCGGCGGCTGGGTCGGCGGCTGGACCGGAGGCTGGACCGGTGGCTGCGTACGCTGCTTGCGCCGCTTACGCGGCGTTTTGGCTAGCGCCCCTGTGGGAGGAGAAGTGGAGGGCGCCTTCCGCTTGACTGGCGTGGCTTGGGGCGTCGGCGTCGGGGGCTGGGACAGCCGCGATGGGCCCGGTTGCGGGTCGTCGGCTGGCTGCGTCCGTGAGATACCTGCTAAAGGCAGTGGCGGCGTAATGCGGTTGCATTCGCGCTTTTCGCTGTTCTGGATCGGCGTTGACTCCGGTGTGGCGTCCGCGTCCCTCTGCCTCTTCGTGCTGCCTCGGGGTGGAAGGCTGGACCTGCAATGAGTGTTGATCGCCGCCCAGAAGTCGGCCTCTAGGAGGTCTAGTTCTGAGGGCGCCAACCTACCATGTGCGACGCGCGTGATGCGCGCCAACATGTTGCTCCACTCGGCGTCCGAGAAGAGCGGCTGGATGGTCTGCTGGGGCTGCGGCTCGGCGGGCTGTGGCTCGATGATGAGCGGCTGAGAGAGAGGCTGCGGGAGAGAGGATGGTGGGCTGCTCGGCGGCGGCGGCGGCGACGCGATGAGGCGTCTCGGCGACAGCTTTGAAGCACGGCGCGGCGACCTCGGTTGACGCGATGGCGATGACGTCATCGGCGAGAAAAATTCACCACGTGTGGGGGACCCGTCGGCCACCGAGCCCGTACTGGATTCGGAGGCCGACGTGTGCCCCGTGTGTGATGGATTTATCTCGCTGCCTGTGGAGAAATCGTTACTGTTCGATGAGCACGTCGAACAGTAGCTTGGGGCCAACGCCGACTCAGGCGTGGAGGCTGCGGTGGCAGCGACGGCTATGAGCCTGTAGCCCTCTACGCGTTTTATACCTCGCCACCCCCCTAACCGCTCTTACCACAGGCGACGACTCAGTTAACCTAACTTACATAAGACATGTACTTAACTCTGTAAGTGATAGCCATCGGGTGAATGAATGACCCCGGGTCAGGTCATGTACTAATTACAGTTGTTTTCGTGATGTTATTGTAATGAGTTTAGTAGCCAATTAAAATGTTAAGTTCTGCTAACTTGGGAAATTCTTAATGACGCAGAAAATTATGAATTGTTTGACGTCATAAATTCGCCGACGCCAAGTGACATTGAAACTCACTTAATTGATAAACAAATAATAATTTGACGATTTTAATAATTTATAATTTAAATTCAAAACATTTATTTTAGGGATCAGTGGCCATGTAGCCATATTTACCTACATACAAACTAAGGAAACAACCATCCTCATTCTATAAGTAGGCCGCAAGGGCTGTTACAAGTATGACTATACGAGTACCGGCATTTCCCTTGGGAAATTGCTTCGCTTTCTTATTTGCTAAATTGCTTCGTTATTTAGAAATTTACTTTATTTCTAAATAACTCTAACTATTACATATTTAGCCTCTCTCAATACATATATATATTAAAGTAAGAACTCTAACCGTACTTCTCAAAAAAGATATATCAAAACGTATAGAAGTAAAATTAGAATACAAACAAAGCAAATACGATTTATTTAACAACTTACGTACGTTTGAAATTTATGCTTTTTTATAAAAAACATGTCCCGGTAAAAGTAAGTTATTTGTTTTCTGGTCTGGGCCATGCATTTTTGTAATAAAAAGTTAGCTGCCAAAATGACAGGTCTATTATTAAATTTTTCTTACTAATCTATGTAGACCAAAGTAAAAACGTGTTCATTCATACATTGGTACAAATGTCACAACGACGGTGTAAAAAACTATATGTAAATAACGAATATAGAATTTTAAAAACCCCCCTTACACAAATGAACATAACAACAAAATTTTAAGTTCCTATATAGTTTCAATATTGGCTGAGATCCGTCACTCGTTCCACAAAAAGCTTGGAGACGAGTGCTCCGATTTTCATCAAACAAAGCTAAGAACACTCGGGATAAAATTATCTATGACACAAAAAAAAAACCGCACTCAAATCAGTCCATCCGTATGGGCGCTACGATGCCACAGACAGATACACAGACATGTTAAACTTATAACACCCTGCTTTTTTGTCGGGCGTTAAAAACAATACAATGTAAAAATGAATTATTTGTAAGTTCTGAGTTCACTTAACTTATACTATCGAGAAAAAATATAAAATGCATCTAGTCCTCTGAGAAAGTTAATGTAAATTATATATTTAAGTTTGTATTTCGTGGGTTTTGGCTGTCACCTAATCTGATAATCTGTCAATGAAGTACCAAATTCAGGGTAACTTGTATTTGGTTTGCAATACATGTATTCCTATTTTTAAATACTGTTTAAAATTAGACTCTTCCTACACAACAATTGTCTAAAAATAAAACCCCAGTGGCACGGTAACCAGCCTCCGTTCAGATCGATATGCCCGCTCGGCCGTTCCGAAACACCCGGCCGTTCAACCCTTTACTTTGGCAGAGCCTAATACAAACAGTCGGTTTAAGAGTAAAAGGTTTTTATTTTACAGTTGTATATTTCAGATAAATTTCAGTGACGTTGTAAGCAGCCTCCAATCGGATCGATATGCCCGCTCGGTCGCTCCAAAATATCCGGCCGTTCAACCATTTACTTTGGTAGAGCAAATAATCGCTTTTTTAATTTAAGATTTTCTGGAGTTACAGTTGTTTTTTTTTTACATCCATCAACGGTCTCTATTCTTAGGTATAAATATAATAGAAGCCTTCTGGCGTAAGCAGATATTTTCATAATTTTTCCGTGTTTTTTTTTAATAGATTGCCAAAATATTTATTCAGGTTGCTTTAGTTACTATTCAATGTCTACACATGTGCATCATACAATTTATGATCGAGCTCTTGGCGTCATTCGTTACATTACTCCCAATATGATTAAAATCTTGGTAGTGGTGTCAAAATTCTTGCGAGTAAGTAACTAATGATCACTAATTGATTGATTACAAAAGAGTGTCGACTATTATGTATATGTGTATTGATTTTGTCGCCTTGTCATGTCAAAACGGCTGGACATTTTTAGGACAAGCATAGCGATACATTCGAAAATACCATACAATTCAACAATTATTTATTACCAACAAGAGAAACATACAATTGAGCCTTAACGTAAGCTATAGTCAACAATAGGCGGTCTAGTCGCTAAAGAGCGATTTCTTCCAGACAATCTTTAAAAATTGTTAGAGGATATTTTTTACCTGACTGCGAAAACGACGCTGAAGTGAATAAGATGGTTACCTGAGCATTTCCAAAAAAAGTTGTACAAAGATTTTTGTCTGGGTACGTTAACTGTCACAAATGTCGTTAACTTTCCTTTTTGTTAACAAATTTTTGAAATGATGAACATTACTACTTATACTATTGATTATTTTTGATAATTAAGATTGTATCGATCATAAATTTTCTGAATTATCCAAATGAATCAACAAAACATCAATCATGAAACAATAATCCTCAAAAATAGTGGTAACAAAATAAAAAACAATTAAGGAGCCGTTAATTGATGTACAAACTCTTTCAGAAATGCACACCTATGACTTTCTCCTTCGCGTACGGATCTATAGTCGGGACGGGATATAAGAAATATTTACACGCGGTAACACATTACTTAATGTTATATAGAACCAATGCCCGCTGAAACAAGGAGTGGCGACCGCGTGCAGGTCGACGCAGCGGGTAAGGCCTCCAATAAGATGGACCGACGATCGAGTTAAGATCGAGGGAAACAGCCAGTATTTATCTCAACATAAATATAAAATAACTATAGATTTTAACACGTCTAAAGACCGGTGTGTAAAATTGTTTACTACATATTTTTAACCGACTTCCAAAAAAAGGAGGAGGTTCTCAATTCGACGGAATGTTTTTTTTTTTTTTTTTTTTTTTTTTTTTTTTTTTTTTTTTTTTTTTTTTTTTTATGGTTGTTCACTCGAAGACTATTTGACCGATTTCAATTATTATTATTTTTTTTTTTTTTTTGTTTTATGGAAGGTACTTTCAAATTGGTCCCATTTAATTTTGGTGAAGATCTGATGATGGAATCCATGAGGAATTGAAGGAACTCCTCAAATATTGTAGGCATACATATAGCGATTTTGGTATTATAAGAAACATAATAAGCTTTTGCATTCAGAAAGTGTAAATTGGTGAAGTGGAACTGATGCAGAAGACCACAGAATGCCATCTGAACTCCTCAATGATAAATGATTTACGGGTGGCGACAAAATATCTTCATTAATTTAGCTAAGCAACTTCATAGTCACAAATTTAAATGTTCCTGATGAGAATGGTACCATCGAATTGATTTGATGATGGAGCCGGAAGGTAGGCACCAGATCTATGTAATAAAATAATGTATCCTAGCCGTGTTTGGGCTTGTTCGAATCGTTACGAGATACACTTTTAAGTAACGATTAACTAAAAAGTGTAAAATAAATAAACTTTTTAACAAAAAAATAAAACCGACTCCAAAAAAACTAAAAAGTAAAAAAATAACGCCATAATTCAGTTTCTTCAAATTACTTATAAGTAACCGTTTGTATACTCAATCTATACAGTATATACAATTAATGTTATTTTGGAGTCGGTGCCATCGTGTCACAACTTACTAAAACCGTCAATTTTCAATATTTTACACATTCTTTATATGGCACCGACGCCAAAATAAGATTAATTGTATATACTGTATAGATTGAGTATACAAACGGTTACTTGTAAGTAATTAGAAGAAACTTAATTATGTCGTAATTTTTTTAACTTTTTAGTTTTTTTTGGTATCGGTTTTATTTTTTTGTTAAAAAGTTTATTTTTACACACACGCGTTGCAAGCCCGCAAATCCATCCATACTAATATACTAATATACTTATATACTATATTACTATTATTACTATATATTACTGTATAATATTATAAATGCGAAAATGTGTCTGTCTGTCTGTCTGTGTGTCTGTCTGTCTGTCTGTTACCTCTTCACGTTTAAACCGCTGAACCGATTTGGATGAAATTTGGTATGGAGATAGTTTGAGTCCCGGGGAAGGACATAGGCTACTTTTTATCTCGTAAAAATACCCTTATTCGCAATAAACGAATTTAAGGCGGACGAAGTCGCGGGCAGAAGCTAGTATAGAATAAAAGTAGGTCTTGAGGTTATGGCGTACTCGTAGTTTTATAGCTGCTTATCATTGCCAAATGCCGAGAAACCTACTTTTAGCCGCACTTGCAAAAGGAAACAAGTGACGAGATTCTGTCTGTGATATACGCTTTTTTATAATGGACATTCTAGGGCTGCGTGAGATATGGGCGATTGAGATAACCCGGGGCAGAGTTGCCCTGGATTCCTATTCAGTTTACCTGGTTAGACTTGTATGTATATTAAATGGAATGCTTTGAGTGATGACGCTGTTTAGGGGGGACGGACCGTTTAGGGGGCTCCAAGCGAAAATGTACGATTTTTCATAGTTTTTGTTGTGTACCTAGTCCCTGGAGTGGGGAAAATAACTTTCCAAACATGGTATATATCGTAAAACCGTTTTGATAAACGCAAGTTTTAACCTAGCTGCAGAACAAAGATCTTATTTTCCATATACAAGATACGAGCGTGTGACGTCACATGCTTGTAGGCTTTAGTATGAAGCGTTTTTTGGGAAAGTCCAAAAATGTGCTTTTAACGTCGTTGTATCTCGGGGATTTTTTATGATATTGGGGTAGTTTTTTCACCAATATTTCTATTTAAGACGTCGTGTTATAACATAACATGAAAAAAAATTATCAAATGGCCTATTAGGTTGATCATAAAGCTAATTAGCCTAAGCTATATGTAGATGAAATTTTAAGTTGTTTACATTTACTATTAACTGGAAGAGTTACCAACGAAAGGTAATTAAACAAATCATACTTATACGCGATTGAGCTTCATTTTGTTGCGCTGTCATAATAAATGCGTAAAATCCATAAAATTTGAGAAGCTCGTGCATCGCGTTTTTAAGGCTTTTTTGCAATCTGTGATCCTAGTAAAGCAAAAAATGATCGAATTCCGTGCAATCGTTTTGTCATATGCATCGCGAGCGAAGCTGCGAAAACCACATAATTATCTAGTTATATACTTACGAAATTTTATTTCAGTGATGTCCGAATTGCAAAAAAAATGCCAAGGTTGGTATAATGCGGTGAAAGTATAATTACGATATATTAGGGTGAAATATGACGCACACCGTCATTTGTAACGTGAAACATAATTTCGTCCAAGTCGCGTGATTGTCGCGATTATCCTCGACGCTGAAGGTCGGACAGCGACGCAAACTTTGAATTAAAATACTGGATGAGTTATGTATATTATATTATCCCATTGACACCATGGTCGTTAACACGGGCATTTTCAAAAAAACATATACCTCAGATTATGAACTTTTTGGGGTCGTTGTACTCAAATCAAAAGCTTTATCGTCAAAAAGTAAATAGATCATCAATATCATCATCGTCATAGCCGAAGGTACGAGTGGACAAAGGCTTCCCTCAAAGTTCTCCGTATGACCGCCCTTGCACTATCCGAATCAAACGGCGGTCCCGCGATGGTCACTACATCATTTCGACTTACAGTGAGTGTGTCTACCAGTGGCGTGGCTTTAATAGAACCCGATACTTACCTACTTTAAGTCATTTGAGTACTTTATTTTACTGCTTTTAAAAAAAATATAAGAGAAAATATACTCCGGCTTTACCAACAACATGTTTGACACCACGTCACTGCTGTCTACGCTGCCATTTCCAGATCGTGGTCGACACTCGATAACATTTCTGTGTCAACGGCTCTTCGGGCTACGTGAGCTTTAGTCAGTTAGTATATAAACCATTTGTTTATATTATAGGGGGCAAAAGAGCAGACGGATCGCCTGATGGTAAGCGATCACCGTCGCCCATAGACACCTGCAACACCAGAGGAGTCACAACTGCGTTGCCGGGCATTCAGGTTGATGTACGCTAGTTTCTTGAAGGTTTGAAGGAACCATATTTATAATGGATTAATTTGGGACTGTGGTAAAGTAAATACCTGTTTGTACCGAGACCAGACAATGTGAGGAAAACACACGTACCTATAAATATTTCTTAAAAACAATACAATAACAATTTATTGTAAAAAGTACAAAAAAATGGTTGGTAAATGTAAGGAAAGTAAGCAATGGACGTGCTTTTCGTTGAATAGCATAGCGAACTCTCCTAGACGACGTTAGGATAGGGAAACTAAACTATATTTGTCACAAATATCGTTCTGCGCGTTAACACAGCGCACTGTCAGCTTGCCAAATTATATGAACATTAAAATCATAGCGCTTTGCCAAACTCATCGACATTTATCACAGTTTTTTCGCATAGGGATATGAATGATAAAGATTTTGTTTTGCAAATCGTTTTAATATGCTTGTCTGTGTTTTATTTTATTTATAACATTAAATTATTATGTATTATTCGAAAAAGTTACACAGCATTACAGTAAAAACTGGAGTCGAGCCGTGGAGCGCGCCATGCTCGGCATCACACTTCAAGACCGAGTGAGGAATGACGAGATCCGACGTCGTACCAAGGTGCAAGACATTGGATACGTCATCACCAAACTGAAATGGAGCTGGGCGGGACACGTAGCTAGGGAGAGTGATGGCAGGTGGACGAGTGCGTGGCGTCCGTTGGCTCGTTGCGTGGACGACATTCGTAAGATTGCGGGTCACTCCTGGATGAGATTGGCTCAGGACCGGGATAGGTGGCGTGCACGAAGAGAGGCTTATGCTCAGCAGTGGGCGATAAAGGGCTGATATGATGATGATGATGATGACAGTAAAAACTAAGGCACTGTGAACTACAAAAAAAAAACAATTACAAATAGAAAAACTTAAAACTAGTTTGATTTGGGCGACGTAACTCCGTGGCTCCGTTGCGTCGTCTGATCTGTTGTAGGATTCAGCAGATTGCCCCGGAACTGCCTAAACACTCCACCCTTCGGCCAGAAGTCTGCACTTGCGATGGTGTCATGCAGCGGCCGCGGCACGCGCACCACATACGAGCGGAAGTGCACGTTTTGGCGGGACTGCAGCTATGGTGCACCCTCAGCGAGAAACCAATCTTCTGGCGGACGAACTCCACCACGTCATCAGCCACGGCGGAGTGATGCAAGCGCGACACGTAGAGCGCCTAACTCGGTGTAGCAATCCGAAGACCGGAACCAACCGGCTTGGCAATGCCCCAAAGAATTTTGCGAGGTGCCCTGCTCGCCTTGCTCTTCCTTTCCACCAGTGTGAATCCATCCTTACAAGGCAAGGAGGCCGGGTTAGCTGCGACAGGCTGACCGGCGACGTCAGCATAAGCACGCTGACGTGACTTCGAAACAGAAGGCAGCCGCATGCGCGGGCGGTGAAGCGGCGGAAAATATATATAAGAAAAGCAAAATACAGGCATTCTGACATAAATGTTCTACAAAACAACTATGCACAGCAAGAATAAAAAGAGCTCTCGAAAAATATCCTAAAACCACGTCAACCATCCTTGAGTTGTCCATATTTTCATGTCAAAATTAAGAATTGATACAAAAATGTAGTAGCTCCAGCAGCCGAGCCGTGACCATGGAAAGCTGAAGCTTCCGAAACGTCGGGAACTAAAATGAGATAATATACGCGATATAATCCGTTAAATTGTTTTATTTCAATGAAAAAAAAAATACGTTTGCTATGTGGGGAAAACCGGCGTAAATAGCTATAAAATAATATTTTGAGCCTTATCCAGTATATTTTATTTATGCGGCAGGTCAACGACGTCAGAGCACTATATCATCGATCTCATTTGTATTCATATTTCTATTTCAGTGCGTCCGAATATAATGCGGCTCCATCGATATTATTTGCAGTGGGCTTGGGCCAGACACACCCATACACAATGTTTATTTTCAGTGGGCCTTCTCTTGTTCTGATATTCTGTAATTTACACTTGTCTGGTTTTTAGGGTTCTGTACCCAAAATGGCAAAAACGGAACCCTTATAGCTTCGTCACGTCCGTCCGTATGTCACCGGCATTTTACTCAAAAACTATAAGATGTATATTGATGAAATTTGGAACTTAGATGTCTAGTGTAAGCCGCTACTTAGTTTGATAGTTAAAATAAAATAAAAAAACATATATATATATATATATATATAATTTTGATTTAGTGAATATTTTCGAAAATATTCGCTTCGAAAGTAACAAAAATTGTGTCTCCCCCCCCTCTATTTTCTAAACGGTATGTTAAAAAAACATGAAGAAATTTACAAATATAAACCTTAATAAATACTTCCAATTAAAATTGTTTTTAACATGATCGGACATACCGTTTTTAAGTTATTGCCAAAAAACTGCGCTTCGCAGAAAAAGGACGTAAGTGCCGGGGAGATCGCTCTTTTGTTAGTGTATTTTTTTCAGATCGTTTTTTTCTTCATCTGTAGTGCATTTTTTTGTATGAACGGCTGCGGAACCCTACATTAAGCATGGTCCAACATGCTCTTGGCCGGGTTTTTTTCTTTAGCATAGTCGGGTAAAAAGTACCCTATAACCATCTGAAGATACCCAGCTACCCTTGTACCAAAAATAGTTGAAATTTAGCGTGATGAAGTCACAACGACACATACAAACATTTCATTTTTACAACTTTATAATAGTATAGATTTACACTTGTCAGGTTTTTACATTATGCCATTTGCACCTAATGACTAAATATAGGGGAAATATGTTGGGACAGAATTGATTGAAAGCGTGTTAGAGGAAGGCGGAGAATATATTAGTATGAATTAGGCTAAAGTTATATTATATCTTAAGAGAAAGTCAAAGGGATGCAGCAAGATAGAAATGGCTGGTAATTGCCATATATTATTTACCAATATTTTCGATTCAGTCACCTTCAAATAGTCTGTTTAATTTCTTTTTAAAGATGTTCAATAACGTCTGTAGACGTTACATTTTTACAATTTTTTAATAGTAGTTGTTTCAGCACAATTTCGTGTCCCATGATTGCTACTAGACGGGTCTCCTTCGAAATTCCTAATGTCGTTTGTCCTTATGTATAGTTAGTCCTAACGCATTTTTTTCAAAAACCGTAAATTCTTCAGAATTGCTTAAAAGATCATCGTATAGATTAGGTTAGGTTTGTTCTATAACAATCCTGAAAGTTCACAGTTTCATTTAAAAAATGCGTTAGGACAAACGATACATTAGCACCAACGACGTTAAATATTCCGATATAGATACTTACAAGACATCTCGGAAAAATATCGTCGATTTATTATAACTAAGAATCGGACTATATCGAAACCCATTGCATCTAATGGAGTCCAATTTTAATTGTTCGTGTCCATTTCGGGATCTTTTCTTTTCACCAAAGTATTTTTTCCAAAATGCCTCAGTTCTCAACTGTTTCATTTCCCAACTCACGCTTTTTTCCGAAACCGAAGAAAAATCCAGATACTTTTAAGCCATTGTGTAAAACCCATTAGGTTAGCTAAAGTTTATTTTACAAAAATTCAGAAAATTTTACGGGGTCCGAAAAAGCAAAGTTTGGGAAATGAAACACTGAGAAAAGTTATTATTAACAATTATTAGAGAGTAGATCAATTATTACTAACCCGTTCATATCCTATCGAAGCGTGAGTCACAATTCATACAACATCACTTGCCGTGTCGTAAGAGCTCAGCCAGTTGCATTCCAATTGAGAGGAAGTGACTCATGGCGCGTGCGCTTAACGACTCTTTAAAACGGCAAAAGTTCATCGGACGTAAACCAAAAAAACCGGCCAAGAGCATGTGTCCAAGAGTGTCCCGCAGCCGTTCATACAAAGAAATGCACTACGTGTGAAAAAGTGCACTAGCAAAAGAGCGTATCTCCAAGGCACTTACGTGCTTTTGCTGAATTATTAAGCAACTTTCGGATCGATTATTTCCGAAGATATTAATTAAATCAAGGTATTTTTTTGAAGAACTGGCGAAATATATGTCTGTGATTTTTTTTTCATCCTCGGTTATATGTATGGAGTGCCCCGCTAAAATATTATTTTTTGTTATTTAACTACCAAAGTAAATAGCGGCTTATGCAAGACACATATACTCCAAATTTTATGAATACATCTTGTAGTTTTTAGTAAAATGCCTATGACATACGGACGGACATGGCGAAACTATAAGAGATCCGTTTTTGCCATTTTTGCTACGGAACCCTAAAATATTGCGGATATGCAGCTCCACCAAGCAATATGAAGTAAGTAGTTAGAACGATGAGACCTTTATTCGTGAACTTGACTATGATCTTAAACTTATCGCCTGATAGAAAAAGAAGACAAGGTTTTAGATAGAGCACTCTCAACCTGCCTTATACGTGTGACGTAGGGGTGAAGCGAAGTTTTGGTGACTTGTTGGAAAACGCAGTAGGTGCGAACAGGGCGAGGTTGAATGCGGTGTCGAGTCCGGAGGCTGGGGCGTGGCTTGCGTTGGAGAGGTCCGGGTGTTGGTGTTCCGAGGCCAAAATCTTTTAGTCTGAACTAGGGCGTTGCTTACGAGAAGCAGGTCTTAACCATCGCTACGGATGTTTATTATGCAAAAATTGTCTATCATGATTCAATGGGGCGAGTTTTTTGACTAAGTTTGGGAATATTTTATTAGTTTAGTTGTATGTTTTCTCTTAAAAAAACATTTATTGTCTTTTTGTAAGACCTTGTGCGTGTCTTATATCTCAATGATAGCCATCTTCCCTCCAGAGCTAATTTCATTATGTTCTGTTAGGGAAAACGGCTAATTAACGGTTGATTACGTGTTTCAAATTGGATACTTTGACAAGCGTTATTTCAACAGCTAAAGCTAAAAAGCGCGTTGAAATTGGGCCGCGTTTTCGACAAGGTTCTATGTATTTACGTGAATCAATTTTCCTTACTGTAGGTACATGATGTACACTACGTATATCCTCAGAGCAAAAAAAAGACGGTTTATTACGAATAGTCTAGTGAAGCCGTAAAAAAACCATGCCCAATTAGTAATAATCACGTACACTCACGTACACAAATACAAACAAGACCATACCCAGTTCTTTTTTCTTGGCTGTTGGTATTTTAAGCATTCTAGAAGGTGCCCGCAACTTCGTTCGCAGAGGAAAAAAGTCATAACCCCTCTATTTTTCCTTCAGCGAAATCGAGCAAAAAGTATCCTATAACCATCTGTAGATAACCAGCTACCCGAGTACCAAAAATAGTTGAAATCCGTATTTTTTTGTATCCGTATTCGGTGCCGATTAGGCGTGATGAGGCCAAAACGACACGTACAAACATACAAAAAAACCAAATAAAAATAATCCATTCAGTGACCTCCAAATAGTCCGATCAAATCATTTTTTTGAAAATACATATCTTTTTTTGTATGTACATTTCATTTTTACAACTTTATAATAGTATAGGTGTGTGTATAAGTAGGTATATGTGTGTATGGTTTTGTTTATATTTGAATGCATGAGCGTATGTGCTTACTAATTGGGCATGGTTTTTTGCGGCTGCAATAGAATGTTCATAATGATCCGTCTATCTTTACTTCTCAGTTTGAGCATACGATGAAGGCACCAATATACCTGTGTCATTTAATACGTGTCACATCGTAACCGTATTAAAATAAACGTGTGAACGAAAACAAAGCGCTCCTTGACCCGGTTCCCTCGGTTTTGTTCCACATTGGGCACAGGCTTTTGCTTCCCCATTACGTCACAGAAACAACTTAACACTTATTTGAAACATAAGCAAAGAAAGTACGAGAGATTATGCTAAGTGGTTGATTCGTATCCAAGGAAACTGGACGTTTTGTGCCATATTTGGCACAGGCACTTGCATTCGTGTTACGTGAGAAACTACTTAACTGGAACTTATTGTGAAAATAACAAAAGAAAACACGAGAAATTATTCTAAATGGTTTATTCGTATTTTAGAAAACTGGAATTATTGAGCCATATTTGGTAGAGCTATTTGCATTTGCATAACGTCATAGAGACTTTGTAACACTTATCGCGAACACAAGTACAGAAAGTACGAGAAATTATTCATAATGGTTGATTCGTATCCCAGATAACTGGACGTTTTGTTTCGTTCCACATTTGGCACAGAGATATTAGCTTCCGCATTACGTCAGAAACTACTAAGACTTATTGGGAAAACAAGTAAAAAAAGTACAAGAAATTATCTAAAGTGGTGGATTCGTACCCGAGATAACTGGACGTCTGGCGCCATATTTGGTACAGGTATTTGCATTCCTGTTACGAAAACTACTTAACACTTATTGGCAAAATAAGTAAAGAAAACACGAGAAATTGTACCAAATGGTTGATTCGTTTTCGAGGAAACTGGACGTATTGAGCCATATTTGGTACAGCCATTTGCATTTGTATTACGTCAGAGAGACTTCGTAACACTTATTGCGAGCATAAGTAAAGAAAGTACTAGAAATTATTTAATGTGGTCGATTCTTATCCGAGGAAACTGGACGTTCCGTTTCGATCCACTTTTTGCACAGGGATTTGCTCCCGCATTACGTCAAAGAAACAACAGTTATTGGGCTAAGTGGCCGCGAATAGCATTCCTGTGTGTGGGTTTGCGCTCCTTCCATTGAATCCGATTACTGGTAAGGAGGCCTGGCCAGACCTACCCAGTTTAAAGTAAGATTCTAAAGAACGAAAACTTATTGGGAAAACGAGTAAAGAAAGTTCGAGAAATTATCCAAATTCCAGATTATTCGTATTCAAAGATATACGCGAACCCATTGACAAAGGGTTACCTACTAGGGACAGCGAGGTCTCAGGGCTGACAGAACTGGATGCGGTAGGTTTTGTATCTTGGCGTGCTTTTGAAGAGGAGTTACCCTCAACTGGAATAATTTTTTTTATCATAATCATCATTTGGTATAATTCATAGTTTGGCATACCTAACGCATTTTTCTCTGAATACGCAAACTTTTCAGGATTGTTATGTTATAAAACAAACCTAACTTAACCTGCATAGGTTAGGTTAGGTTTGTTTTATGTTTAACCTAAAAAAAATGTAACAAAATGATGACTTAAAAAGTCCCGAAAATTCTACAGTTTCAGAAAAAAATGCATTATGCCAAATGATGATTTCATAATCATAATCAAAAGTTTACGCCAGATGAGGGTAACCGGTTGGAGAGATCTTTATGCGTTATTGGACAGAACTAGACTAATTATTATGTAAATAAATAAAAAATAAATATCAGTGACAATCTTACACAAGTCGGCCTAATCCTAAACTACTTAAGCAAAGCTTGTACTGCGGGTACTAGACGACGATATACATCACTTATATAAATAAATATAATACTTAAATACATAGAAAACTTCTAAAACCCCGGAACGAATATTCTTGCTCGTCACGCTAATACTTGCGCTTCATGGGATTTGAACCCGATAGGAACAGGATCATGGAATAAAAATACAAAGTATCGAACATATAACCTCCTCCTTTTTTGGAAGTCGGTTAAAAATCGAAACCACGATACGCCATTCAACTTTCGAAATCCACTATTTACCTTTATGTCAAGTCTTATCGAATCCCTTTTGGCAAGCATTATTTTCGATCTCACCTGTTGGTATCTGCCTGTCGATGATCAAGTATGCTTATCTCGACAATACTTACTTCACTCTCGATTTGGACTTCTTCCAATTGATAGGTACTTCTCGGCAAAAAAGTTGAAACAACATATCTTGATTTCATGAACCTACTCTCTATACTAATAAGTAATCATTGAAACTAGAAAAACACCAACCGTACAAGAAAACAGATTTTCAAACAACTGACCAAATTTTCTTGAATCATTAGTAGGAACACTCTGGAAAGTCACTTTAAAAAAAAAAGAAAACAAAATCGATCACATTTGTTTCTCAGCTGCGATGCCAAAGACAGGCACACAGATATAAAGCTTAAAGATAGAACACCCCTGTTTTGTCGCCGGGGTGCAAACAGCCAAAGTCGAGAATCAAGCATCCTTACCAGGACAATACTTATTTCACTTTCGATTTCAAGAGGTCCAAGTGATACTTCTCAGCGAAAAAGCGGGAACAACGTATCTAGGTTTTATACAAGGTCTAGTGAGGAATCGACAAGATTTTAAGCACCCATTCCTGAGGTAAATTAAAACAAAAAATAAATTAAAAAAAACCACTAAATCTGGTTTTGTTCATAAAACTTGAATAACTTTCGCTCCTCAATAAAAAAGATCCCTTTTAATAAAATAGTAACGATTATTTTTCCAAAAAAGGTTGACTTTAGTTATTGGTCGCTGTCAATAGTGACACGTCACTTGGAAACAAACCGTACGTGGCAACGTCGCCATTAAAAGGGCTTAATGCACTTTAATAATCACAATAAATCGTAGTTTACATGAAAATTTATAGTGTCTTCATAACTAACCTAGATTTGTCTGAGGTTCATACAACATTTTTTGATCCTAATGACCTCAGGTATACGCTGGTATAATTATGCGGGTTCCTCACGAGCACGTTGCAGAACTATCTTCCAAAAAAAGAATAGGCATTGGTTTTGCTATTTGGTCCATGACCTGAAAGCGGGCTATTCTGTATCCGTCCGTAAGTCAGCTTTCACTCACCATTATCGCATTGTCCATCTCGGGTCGGGCATTTTTATTTTACGACGGCTCAGGGGTCTATTCGGACAATCCGGAGATATCGTTTGATGTGTTTTTTATTAAACCCTTTTTGCACAAGGCGACATTTAGGTTCTCATTTCCTGGCGCAAGGTCAATGCCGATTGCGGCTGACAACTTACTGAATTGTGCGAGTTTTTAGGGTTCCGTATGCAGAGGGTACCAACGGGACCCTAATAGGCCTCCGGTATCTGTGTTTGGGGTTTAATGGGCCGTATTGTATCATAAATTTTAATAATTGAGACTATATCCTTTTTTATATGGATCAAATGTGCTCTAAAAATCAGAAATGATAGTTAAAGTTTGGCATTCATATTGAACGCTGAAACCCCTCCATAGTAATTGCTACTAAGGGGTGACGTAATCCATGATTTCGGGTACCAAATTTCTTGGAAAACAAGTATTTTGGTCGTGAAAAACTGCGTTTAACATGGTGGCCATATAAGTATTGTTTTATTGAATTACATATAATGATTGAAATAAAACAATTTAACGGATTATATCGCGTATATTATCTTATTTTAGTTAAATTGTAATTTTGACAGAGGAAAATACATCTTTTCTCAGTCCACCCGTGACCATGGAAAGCTGAAAAGCTTCCGAAACGTCGGGAACTAAAATAAGATAATATACGCGATATAATCCGTTAAATTGTTTTATTCCAATGAGTAATAATCGCGAAAACAGAAGAAAATATTATCCATATAATGATTCTGAAAAGAGCATTAAAATTGATGATTTAAAGAAAATCACTAAATTTACGTAACTTTGAAGTTTCTATTTGAAAGCCATTGTTTCGATTTTTTTTAACTATTGCGCTGTAATATAAAGGGTCGAGTTCAAATAGTGGAACTCGTCGTTAACACTTGTATTTTTTTCTATGAACCTTTCCGTTGTGCGACGAACAATTAACCATACAATACAATTGTATTGAATATTTTTGTTGCACATAAAAACATTCCAGTTTCGTTGGGTTTGTATGGTTACCTACGGCTAATGATGGTTCAACTTTTTTGTCTTCACTCATAACCGCGACGATCAAAGGCGCGCACATTAAGTCAAGTTACTTAATAATCCCCAATCGCAAGTCAAACAACCTCACCCTTCACCTGCAATCCTTCGCCTTGTCGATGGTGCCGGTGATACATAATATTTATAAATAAACAATTGGACGCCCGCCGCGGCTAGGCGCAGTCGCAACGCGCGCCGCGGTGCGATTAGATCATAGATTATTCAGTGTAGACTGACCAAAGTGCCGAAGCACGTACGTAATTCTTCTGGCATTGCAATCGTCGCCATTATGCTGGAATGTCTTACCTACCGTGGTCAAGCGAGCAGTACGCTTGTTTGTCATCATAGTAGATAAAAAAATATTTTTTTTTTTATAATTTGGGACATACGTTCTGAATTTACTACTTTTACCATTCATTTGATCTACGTAACGTTGGTTGACTATGAAGCCAGAGGTCGTATGTAGGGAAAAGAGCGACCTCTATCCAGATTATCGTTATGCTTGAAGATCGACGTCCGATGTGTGTTTGTTGGACGAAATGTTTATATGACGTTATTGAGTATAACGTTTTACTTGTACTTTTTACACGGGAGTTATCTTATCATTAACCACTACCACTTTTAGGTAATATTTTCTAATGTAGAATACAGCTAGAGCAGTTCAGGGTTGCAAGATACCAAAACAATTATCGATGCATAGTAGGTCTCCACGCACAGCAGAACACGTCTCTTTAACAAGTTTGAAAGAAAGCAATGTTTATTTGTACACTGACGTACGTAGAACAAAAAAAAGATATAAATAATTACTCACTGTATGCAAGCAAAAATATTCAGACTCACGTAATTCATTTTAAATTCAGTACTGTCATTATGTTGAACATTGTACACAATTTGCACAACATGTAACACGCGTAATTCTGACATGAAGTCACGTCTGCGCCATTCGATTCTTTGCTCATCTCGATCGCTCGACATCTAGTGCACGACCGACCGTGCCACCCGGCGCACCTCCGCTGCGCGCCTGCTCCAAACCGATCGATAACCGCGTGCGACAACGTTTCGGCACCCGCATACCGTAATACCCACCCCTGTGTATACAATCGGCAAAATTACGTACGTTATCTATATAGTTCTCCAGTATCCTAACGTTTGAATTTAAATTTGGAACGCATGTTCTTTTGTTTTTGTTTGTCACCGGCGTTCCGTATAATAGTGATTAGTCCTAACGGCATAATTGCGTACTTTATCTGTAGTTTGATGTTCTCTACTAACAGTTTGATTTTAAAGTTGGAATGCATGTCATTTTTGTTTGTGTCCGAACCCCGTCTATCTTTGTAACAAGTTATTAGTGGCAACCTTAAGCCTCTATATTAAGAACTATGTTTGAGCGTGTAATCTTTTTGACTTTAACGTAGTTTCTTTTGTTTTTGTAAATGGGTGTAAATATCCGGCGAATAGACGTTTTTTCAAAATGCGTCTCTATTCCAAGTGTGATCTGGTTGTATTGTGAACGGTGAAAACTGGTGTTGCGAGTCATTAGTGAGATATAGTTCGTTTTTGTCACCTGAGTTGTAGTTTTCGTTCTTATTGTAGTATAGGAATAGATACTGGAGTAAAAGGAAATGCGCATTTTACCGACTCTGATGTAGGAAGGTTATTGTACTCATGGGAAGCTACACTATAAACAAGATAATATAAAATGTACCCAACATACTGTCACATGAACAATAATAGTAAAAGTATAAGTTTCCATAGATGAAATAAAAAAAATACACTTATAATATTATAAAGTTTTAAAAATGAAATGTTACAGACATGATGAGTATATTTTCAAAAACACGTCACAAGTTCTGACTTCATAACCGCTAAACGGATTTCAACTACCTTTGGTACACGGATAACTGGGCTTCCACAGATGGCTATAGGATACGTTTTATTCGACTACAATGAATAAAACGAGATGGTTATGATTTTTTTCTTCTCAGACTCATACAAACATACAAAAAAAAACGATTCAGTGACCTTCAAATAGTCGGGATCACTTATTTTTTTGAAATTATCTCAATGTAGAGACAACTTTATAATAGTATAGGTATACGTATTTTTGATTTTAGAGACTATTTGATACTGAATCTACCATTTTCATCGCTTTCACAGAAAATATTCATGCCTAAAGGCTTTTAGATACGGATAATGGTAAGATATGTTCATTTAAATAAGACCGAATAATGATTCTAGAGAAAGATTACAAATTAAAATCATCCCCAGTCGCGACAAAGAAAGCGCTATTCATTTATTCTCAAACGCAGATAAAGGTTTTTCATTGAAAATTATCTGCAGTTCCTTTTATAGCAGGCATTTTTAGTATTCTATCCTATCTGCTGTCATTTGAGTTCCTTTGTGGTTGTTGTTATCTGCCTTCTTGGTGGAAACATGATCGATATTTTATATTAAACTTATTATTACCCATGGATGTCAAGAGAAGAGAGAGATTAGTTTAAAAGCGTTGCCAATCGCGACAACGAAGCGCTATTCATTTGTTCTCAAAGGAAGATAAAGGCTTTTCATTGAAAATTATTTTTTCTGAAACATGCAATGAAATGTCGTCATTACATGCGTTAAAACCGGTTTCAAAGTATCCCGTTTCGGGCGGAAAAACCTGAGAGAACTGTAAAGGAATTTCATATAAAATTGAAGGCCTAGGCCGGGCAGTAATTTTTTTTTTTCATTTTAATGTAAACATGGCGTCTGTGTCATGCACAGGCTAAACAGACGAATTATATTTTTTATTTGTTTTTCTAGTGGCCGAATGGTTATCGGACCAAAAATATCCGCGTTAATGCCTATTACACACGAACTGCTATTAAGAACACAAATCTGTATGGTTCATATATTGATGACAAAATTTAAACTATTGTCTATACGTAAGTCGCCAGAGACCATAGACAATATTTAAAATCCTCTGCATTTATGTTATTTATTATGGAAATGAAGATTCTTATTATAAAGGTTGTGTATAACGGGCCTAATAGAGTCTACTCGAACAATACACACGCGAAATACGGACGACTTCCGTAAAAAAAAAACATTATGGAGGGATTGAAGGGAAAATTTCAAAAACTTTAGTCGTGTAATTTTTTGAGTGGTGTATTTTTTATTTCATTGCATATGTTTGAGAAAAGCACTATACATGTCTCTGGCCGTGAAAAGTGCTTGCCGGCTTCGTATCACTATCCGTCTATACCTACTCACCCGGCAAGCCCTTCTTTCCCGGCGTCTGCAGTAATGTACTATTAGTTCCTTCTATAGCAGCCATATTTTGCATTCTATCGTATCTGCCGCCAATTGAGGTCATGCGTGGTTGTTGTTATCTGTCTTTTTGGTGGAAACATGATCTTCATTTTATATTACCCATGGATGTCAAGAGAAGAGAGAGATTACTTTAAAAGCATTGCCAATCGCGACAACGAAGCGCGATTCATTTGTTGTCAAAGGAAGATAAAGGCTTTTCATTGAAAATTATTTTTAGTTCCTTCTATAGCCGCCATGTGTTGCGTTCTATCGTATCTGCCGCCAATTGAGGTCATTCGTGGGTAACTTCATAAGGCCCCGTGTACATTTAAATGTACACATTAAAATCGCGTTTTTAACTGTCCTGAAATTCAAAAAGATTCGACATTAAAAACATGCGAATATCACTCTGGGCGGTTACGAGGTTGTTATCTGCCTTTTTTGATGGAAGCATGGTCGGTGCTTTTTATATTACACTAACTCTTCCCCATGGCTTGCAAAAATTCTTGCGTCCGCAGGAAAAATATTACACTACTTTCTACCCATAGTTTTCAAGAAAAGAGAGATTACAAATTTAAAGCGTTCTCAGTCGGGACACGTAGCGCTATTCATTTTATCTCAAAGAAAGATAAAGGCAGAGAAGAGAGAGATTACTTTAAAAGCATTGCCAATCGCGACAACGAAGCGCGATTCATTTGTTGTCAAAGGAAGATAAAGGCTTTTCATTGAAAATTATCTTTGGTTTCTTCTATAGCAGTCATATTTTGCATTATATCGTATCTGCCGCCAATTGAGGTCCTTCGTGGTTAACCTCGTAAGGCCCTGTGTACATTTAAATGTACAAATTAAAATCGTGTTTTGAACTGTCATAAAATTCAAAAAGGTTTGAAATTGAAAAATGCAAATGTTACTCTTGGCGATACGAGGTTCTTTACTGCCTTCTTGGACAGAATCATGATCGACGTTTTATATTACACTAGCTTTTCCCCATGGCTTGCAAAAAAATGATTATAAATGAAAAGCGTCCGCAGTAAAAGTCTGTCAATTTGGAATAGAAAATGTGGGGCTTTTTTGGGTTATCTTTTAAGGTCGAAAGTATACAAAGGATTCTGCGTCAGATAAACTCTAAAGTCTATAGTCTGGACAAAACTTCAAATGTACTTTTTTTGGGAAACACCAGCAATCTCGTCGATTCGCGTATTGACTTCTTAAAATTGCACGAATATAAATATATCTTCAATATATATTACATTATACTATAATAAAGTTGTACGAGTATATGATGTTAACTTAACGTCCACTTCCACTACCAAAAAACATATAATGCGTGAGGACCGTTTTCAATACGCGAACACACGATTGCGCATTCATACTCAATTAAAAGAAATATTCTATAGAAAGTACAGTTGCGACTTTTTATCGAAGATTATCTTCAGTTCCTTCTATAGCAATAGCTTATTATTTCAGGGTCCTTTGCATACTTAAATTATTTCACAATCATTACGTCTGTAATCAGCAAAAAATCAAACAACCATTCTGGATATCATTATTGACATCATAATTTTAAGTGCGATTAATTAGTTCGCTTCAGCACGCGATTACTACCTACTTGCATGTTTTTTTGTTTGTTTGTTCACTTGTTTCTATTTTATCTTTTTCAGAAGTGTATTTTTATTTTAATGATTGTTTATTTGAATTCTTTTTGATCCACTTCAAAAATGATAAGGCTCACAACTATGTATATGAAATGACACAATTAATCTGTGCAGTTTTACTCCATCGCATACATAAATTGATTTTAAGTCAAATCAAAGAATAAAAATTATAAAGGCCGGCAACGCACTTGTGACTCTTCTGGTGCCTATGAGCGACGGTGATCACTGATCGCTTACCATCAGGCGATTCTTCTATTCGTTTGCTCCCTATAACATAATAAATATATATATGCGACACCCAATGAAAGTCTAGTAGGTATTGCTACGTATGAAATTACACGACACGTCACATGATTATTAAGAATAAAGCAGAATAGCAGTGAGTCATTATTCATTTTACCGCCCTAGCCGTGTAATGTAAGTACTAGTAAGTAAACGTTCCAGCCGCGTCACTCTGAGAACTCTCAGCCTATGCAGATTTCTCACGGCTACAATCGATCATGTTTTCTACCCATTTTATTGCTCTTATAAAAAGGTAGTCCACGCTATTCAAACTATATAAAGTTACGACGTTTTTCTTTAGCTAGAACATACTATTGAGGCGTTACAGCGCAGTTATAAAGCTATTTAGTGTTATGTGCCGGGAAGTGATAGCTTTACTGTTTCGCGGAAGAAAATACTGCCACCAATTTGATTATTCAGGCGGATAAAATGAAACTAACTGCGGAATTATGTATAATACAACCACACATACTTTTTTGTGTTCATAAAATGAAATAAGTGAAATATGTCGTGCATACACAGAAATAAGTTAAAAAGCAGATAAAACATTATAAAATACGCACAGAAATAGCTTAAGCAACCAGTATCAAGCAACGTCAAACAACAAATGAAAATAGAATAAATATTAGAGACAATTTTATACTAATCGGCCTTGTCATAAACTAGGCAAAGCTTGTACTATGGGAACCAGGGGACGATATACATACTTATATCTATACTATTATAAAGATTTAAAAATTAAATGTCTGTACATTGAAGATATTTAAAAAATAAATATTGTTACGGACTATTTGGATGTGACTGAAATGTAAAAAATATTTATTGGATTTTTGCATGTTTGTTTACACGCAACTATTTTTGGTACACGGGTAGCTGGGTATCTCCAGGTGGTTATAGAATACTTTTTACTCGACTACGCTAACGAAAAAAAAGAGGCGTTATGACTTTATACTTTAGAGACTTTATGAAAAATATAATTCTTCAATAAATAGAAAACATCCAAGACCCAGGTACAAGCATTCGT
Organism: Hedya salicella; assembly: GCA_905404275.2. Classification (NCBI taxonomy): domain Eukaryota; kingdom Metazoa; phylum Arthropoda; class Insecta; order Lepidoptera; family Tortricidae; genus Hedya; species Hedya salicella. The sequence goes on from FR990112.1 coordinate 19,158,314, forward strand.
GCTCATTACACAAACATTTGTCCTGGACGAGAATACGAACCTAGGACCGCTAGCTTATTAGGCCGTTGTGCAACCAACTTAGCCAAACGTGACGTCAAATGTAAACCAACATATATATTATTCTCCATCTTGCTCGGAAATGTTCCCATTAATGTAGTAAAAACACACCGCGAAGTCCATCGTTATATATGTTGATACTATAATCAATTTAAAAAGAAGTGGCATTACTTCCTGGACAGGCCTGGGAAGTGTACATTATTGTGCAGGTGTTTACTTTTAATTTCATCCAAGACTTAGAAAATACAGCATACAGCCAATAGTAACGTACAAAAACCGAGATATAAAAAAGAGCTTTAATTGTTTTCTGCGTTTAGTTAATGCATGGTTAATGCTAATATTAATAGAAAAGACGAACAATAATTATTGTGTCCAAATCATAATATTTTTATTTAGTCTTAATAATCTTCTGGGACTGATAAATATTTTGTAGCAAATGTATGTTTTTTTAAATGTTGTGCGTTTAGGAATTGCCGTTTCAACCAAAAGTAATAATGCATATATTAATTTTAACTATTGCTATGGGTTTCTTTTTATTTATTTTAATTACTATATTTCATGTGGAACCAAATATACAATTCGGACCCAAAACTTTTAACTTAAATATCCTTAAAAAAAATTAAGGCGGGAACGTGAATTAAATTTTTTCAAAGATTGTCTGTCGTGTTATTTTTTACATAAACATGTGTCAAATTTCCTCGCATATTTGGAGAAAAACAGTATACATGCCTCGGCACGAATGTCATTTCGTGGATTCGTATTACTCATCCACGAAATGACTTTTCCCGGCCTCTGCTATATACTATTACCAACCTACACCTTTATAGGCTTAAAGTTACGAACCCCGCAACCCGCAAGCCAATTAGGACGTTCCCGGCCGAGTGCAGAAAGTTGGAAGTTTTCTTATTACGCCGAGTCGGCAACAACAGGAGAAGTCACGAGGGCCCTTGTGGTCGACCCTCCCGGCATTCGGATCCTTGAGCCGATTTAAGTTCACATTTAATGATTAGACAGGCGCAATAAAGAATGTTTTGTCCTGGCTGAGAATATATTTAATATAATTTTGTCCTATAGACCTTAACTTCAAATTAAGATTAGTAGTTGTTTATATTATATGGTCCACAATGCCTAGAAACCAAGCACTCCTGCATAAATAAAGTAGTATTCGATTCAGTGGAAAATGTAGTATTGTAAAAAAAATGGAACCGTTCGATAAAGTTCTGAATAGGTCTCATATTTTATGGTCTCCCTATGTTTAAAAAAAACTCCTTGCAAACTGTAAGAAAAAAAATCTTGGTTCCTTCATGCTGTTGACATCTGGGAGAAATCTTCATCATAATTATCAGTAACTAGAAGGTATCCAGCTTAACCCGTGTACCAAAACATTTTAAAATCCGTTAAGCCGATTTGACGTGATGTGATGAAGCTACAAAGTCACAAACAAACATACAAAGTTCAAAAAAATCTGCGCTCCAAATAGTCTGTGACAAACATTTTTTTTGAAAATATCTTCAATGTACAGAAATCTCATTTTTACCACTTCATAATAGTATAGATCACGAACAATTGTTAACTTTTGGTAACCCAATTCTCCCCTCCCTAATTTACCGCCACCGACCACGTTCTGTTTGGAATGAATTTTTACTGTTTGACATCGTGTCACTAGGTTTTTTTAATCATAAACTGACCATCCATTGACCCCAGTCTCACGTAATGATAAGTGACTACGGGGTCAAGGATGTATGTGTCAAGAGATGCGCTGGGTGTTCATGGGACTGTGCGATATGGTGTCCGAAGGCTATTACCAAGGGGTAGAGTGCAGGAGTCAAACTATAGGTAACTCTAATCGCTTCGACCCCGAACAAGTAATCGGTGATCTGAAAAAACCCCGACACGTGTTGAAAAAAGCTGATAATTCTCAAACGGTTTCACATATTTTCTTGAACCATGACTAAAAACATTCTCGATGAACTCATCTTTCAAAAAGATCCTATTCAAAATTAAATCATCCGTTCTAGCGTTTTGATGCCACAATTACAAACAGACACAGAGATACACACACTGGCCCATATCTTTTTACCCGAGTTTTTCGTCTAGAGTTGAAAAGAAAATATAAATTCTGAAAGAGGAGTTTCGTCAAAAATCTTTCTTTTTGAACTTCGCAACGACATTCAGTGTTCGCGAATTACTTTTTTAAGTAATATGAAAAATATTTTTAATCAAGTTTGTTATCGCGACACAAGATTCGAGTCTGTTTTCTTTCTTTTAACGGAAAAGCTAATGTACACTTGGGACCAAAAATAACGGTATATATTTATATATTCAGTTTATTTAGTCTCGGCCTCAAGTATTTTAAGTTGGGTTTATTTTGGCTATGTTCAGTTCAATATAAGAACATTATTTGGTAGATATAATACGGAAACTAAAGATGATTGTTTATGTAGTGCGTATTTAGGGTTCCGTACCAAAAAGGTAAAAAGGAACTCTGCTGCGACTCTGTCTGTTCGACCATTTAAACTACGTATGCTATCTATTTGAAATTTGGAATAGTTATAAACATGGGCCAGCCCAAATGAAACATATTAAAATATATTGTCATTTCAACGACACAAATTAAAAGTGTGCCCCCCCCCCCCCATAATCTCCCAAGTTTACCAAGCGACAAACCATATATTTGTCTGTGTTACTTTTTATTTTATCACCAAAAAACGGTTTGGTTAAGTTTGCCTCTCATTTGTATGTCACGCCATAAATACCCGAGCCAAACTTAACTCAGCTAGCCACTTAAGTCGCATTAAGTGAAACTTAGTGCGGAGCCCTCGGTGCGTGAGTCAGACTCGCACTACACCGGTTTTTTTTACTCATGTTATGCTAATTGTACAACTGGAACATATATAAATGTTTTTATTGATTACTGTTACTTCATAAAACATTTATTTATAGTAATTTGTGTTAATACCTCAATTACGTAAACGGCAATTAAATGAAAACAACAATTTAATTAAAACGTGCTCATCACAACCATCGTTACAGAAACCAGAAGTGCTAACCACAATGCCGAGTTGCAGAAACTAAACCTAAACGTGATACTAAACAATAACAAAAGCAAAGTGTGTTAGCGTAAAATGACTGAGCCTTAAACGGCGGCAAGTACTGTGATATAAGTGATTTAAAAAAAAAACAGACCATGATCATCCCGCTTACATCCAAGTAGTCTGTGATGTCTCAGTGAAGTTTTTTAAGGACAAGAGACCATGTTGCGTGCGCTGACATCCAGACGTTGGTCGTTGCGCCGAGACAGTGGGAGGTGAGATTTACAATTTAAAAAAGTTTGTTTATGTTCAACGTTTTTTTATGCACTGTTTTTGAACTTAGAACGTACACATATAGTTTATTGTATGAGGGGCGATGAGATTTTGTATTACAAATGACGGAGACTGAAGTGTTAGTGTCGAAAAATAACTCATGTCATATCAAAAACTCGATTTATTCAACGAACACAGCACTCAGAGTATTTAATACAAGCCTGTTTGGTTCTGCTTTAGAACTTTTTTTCCAGTATTTAATGGTATTCTGATTATGGATATCTATACTATTATAAACTAGTAAAAATTAAATGTCTGTACATTGAAGATATTTTCAAAAAAATGAATGTTATGGACTATTTGGAGGTCACTAAAATGAAAAATATTTTTTTTGGATTTTATGTATGTTTGTATGTGCCGTTGTGGCTTCATCACGCAAAATCGGCTAAACGGATATCAAACTTAACTTCTTCTTCTTCGGGTTGCTAAACCGAGTAAGGCGCTCTACGTGTCGCGCTTGCATCACTCTGCTGTGGCTGATGACGTGGTGGAGTTCGTCCGCCAGAAGACTGGCTTCTCGCTGAGGGTGCACCAGCTGCAGCCCCGCACATTTTTATTGTTAGTTCCGTTGTAAATAAATATCAATGAATACATATTACAGGTCATATTCATTTACACAAATCGAATTTAACGCATAGTAAGCTCATTAAGGCTTGTGTTAAGGGTACTAGTCGACGACATATTTAATAGATATATTTAATTATATACATAGAAAACATCCGAGACGCAGGAACACCTGTTTATGCTCATCACTCAAATATTTGCCCTTGCCGGGATTTGAACCTAGGACCTTCAGCTTCGCAGGCAACGTAACTCCCGCTAAGCCAAACCAGTCTTTGTAATTTAAAATATCAATGTTTTACATCTTATTTTAATACTGTTTCTATAATGACATGATTCAAGACTTTTTAATTACAATAGTCTGATAATTTGATGCGCCATTATTTATTGCTTATCAATTAGTCACTATTTGCGGGTGTGTAAGTAGTAAATCTTTGGGCATTTCTTTTCAGTTGTACACTTACTTAAAATTATGCACCAAGTCAACTTTGCGACTTGTCTACATTCTCCAACAGAAGAGTCCACGGTCAAGCGTGTAACATAAAAATATTATACTCGTCTATATATAATAGTACCAGAGTTTACCGTGTCCCTCTCCAGCCTCTATTCTATCTACATCATATTGCGTGAAAATAGGACACGCCAAACACATTTTCGCACTTATAATGTTTGTAGGATATAGCATACTACAAGACGCCTGCAACTTCGTTCGCAGAGGAGAAAAGTCATAACCCCTCTTTTTTTCTGCAGCGTAGACGCTAAAAAGTATCCTATAGCCATCTGGAGATACCCAGCTACCCGTGTACCAAAAATAGTTAAAATCCGTTAAGCCGATTTTGCGTGATGAAGCCACAACGACACATACAAACATACATGAAATCCAAAAAAAATATTATTCATTTTAGTGACCTCCAAATAGTCCATAACAATCATTTTTTTGAAAATATCTTCAATGTACAGACATTTCATTTTTACAACTTTATAATAGTATAGATGACGACCGCGGCTTAGCTCCGTGCCGCTGCCTGCAAAGCTGACGTCGTGGGTTCAAATCCCGGTAATTGTGTGATGAGCATAAATATTTGTTCCTGAGTCTTGGATGTTTTCCATGTAGGATAGAAGTAAATATATCGTCGTCTAGTACTCATAACACAAGCTTTATTGAGCTTACCATGGGACTAGTTCGATTTGTGTAAAATGGTCGAATAATGTTTTATTTAATAACGGCATATTACAGGGTACTCGTAGTAGAGTAATCAACAGACAAAAACGCATGGCCTAAACTAGAAACCAAATAACTTAGTCTTTAATGTATGTTACATTACATTGCATCTAATTTAAGAAACACGGTTGTTATTAGAAAGCATATCAAGAGTACGTAATTTATTTTTATTTTAAACTGCCATATTTTTCTATTGCATATAATTTTGACTGTTATATGTACATTTTGATATGATTTCTTGGAGAACTACGCATATTGTATAATTTAAGTTGACATATAAGGATAAATTAGGTAGGCTAAGGACTTCATATTATTGTAATAGTTTAGAAAGCGTTTCTTTAAAATTACTGATTGTTAAGTTTATCTCGGCGTTTCTACTCAGCAGTAGTCTCCTCTTAGAAAATACTGGTAGACAATTGCACCATTTACTCGTATATATTTATATTAATGAGTGATAATGCTGGTTTTGTCAATCGTTATTTTTCTAGAGTCTTCAAGAAATAATATTCATTCGTCAACGCAAAAATTTTAGGTTATTATCAAGTTTTGCAACTTTATTCAGATATATAGGTAATGGCAAAACGGCTCCACGCTCTTTTATGAAGACAAACGCTCACCAGACCACCCTTCGGGTCTCGAAGTAAGTAAGATGTAAGACTTGGCACGAAGCTTGAAACATTAGGAAATATAAGATTGAAATAAAACAATTCAACGGATTATATCGCGTATATTATCTCATTTTAGTTCCCGACGTTTCGGAAGCTTTCCAGCTTTCAATGGTCACGGGTGGACTGAGAAAAGATGTATTTTCCTCTGTCAAAGTTACAATTTGTGCAAACTACCCATTTTTTGAAAAAACACAAATAAAGGTGTACATACATGCCAGATGGGCCTAAGCTGTAAAGACACACATGTGCCAGAAGGGCTTAATTATTTTATTCTAATAATTTACCAAGCAGCATTTCACAAATAAGGCGTACTGAGGAGAAAAGAAACGCTGCAAATAAAAACTCCCAGGCTACCTCATTACTAATTATAAGATTTAAAAAAACAGAGACTATTAAATTACTTTTAAACAGATAAGATATTTTACACCGTTCGAAAATTAAGGTTTTGCAGTCCTGTGTCTCGCTTGTTCCTTGATGAGATGTATTACAGGATCCCAAGCTGGTGGTAGTGACAATCCATCTTCTCTATTGAAATTAGGATGCTTTTTAATCTCAATAGCCTCGCGTAGCATCCTGGGAAAATATCTTTTTTCTTTGGCAAGGATAGAAGGTTTATCATGTCTGTGACCCCTTTCACATATGGTAATACGGCAGGTTTACGCTCGACTGTTGGTTTCTTCATACTGGGATTCTGCTTGGAACGTGGTATCTGGAGCTCGTTGGCTCGAAGCGCACGTTTGACATTCTGTAACTCAGCCGTCAGATGTTGATTGTCGCAGATACCCCTGGCTCTCTGAAACAAAGATTTACCCACTGTAGCAAGTTGACAGGGATAGTGGTGAGATTTGCCATTCAAATACCTATCTGTATGCGTAGGTTTCCTATATACAGTATGACCTATGTCATTTTTAAGGACCTATAATTACTAGCACATATAAGAATGCAAGTGAATTTTGATGTTCCAACTCCATAGTGAATTTAATTTTACTATGCATGGAGTTCAGATGGTCTAAAAAAGCTGAAACACTAGATCTAGGTATAATAGTAAAGGTATCATCGACGTATATTTTAAAGATCCCCGGCTTGACAGGTGCCAATGAAAGCGCTCTCTCCTCGAAGTCTTCCATGAAAATATCGGCGACGACAGGAGACACCGGAGACTCCATTGCCACACCATCAACTTGCCCGTAGAATTCACCATTCCATAGCATATAGCCAGATGTAAGGCAGTGTTGTAATAACTCAGCATATTCTACTGCCATCTGTTGTTCACCCAATCTTCTTTTCACAATTTCGATACATTCTTGAACTGGTAGGCATGTGAAGAGAGACTAGACATCAAAACTGACCATAACTTCATCATCAGTTAGTCTCAAATCCTTAATCTCACTGACAAAATAAAGAAAGCACACCTGCTAAGTGCCGAGCTAATCGATAGGTAGGAGCATCGATTTGACTCACTATAGGGAGTAACGGAGCACCAGGTTTATGTATCTTTGGTAACCCGTACAACTTTGGTGGCACCGGGCAAGAAGGCACTAAACTTTTCACATCCAGATTAAGATTTTCAGAGTGCTTACTTATCAGCTCGGCTGTCGTTAAATTGTTTTATTTCAATGAGTAATAATCGCGGAAACAGAAGAAAATATAAGATTGTTCACAATGTAATAGTACCTACTCTATCCACCAGAGGCGTGGCATTAGGAAAATTACAAGAGAAGCCGAAGCGCATTTACTCATATTTAAAGAAAAAGGTTATAAGCCTTTCTTTGGGCAACCCAGTGGGAATCGGCTTATATAGACGCCACGCCACTGCTACTCACTTGCTTGAAATTCAGGATTGAGCTCTATTTATAATAGGGTACATGCATTGATTTTTTTATCGTTTTTCTTAACAAAATATCAAAATACCGTAAAAACGATTTCAAAAAGTGAAATTAAAATTAAAATCGGCCAAGGGATACGCATGATATAGGTATTTTAAAGTACTAATTAGACAGCGATTTGACAGAGAGGTCCGACATGTACTTATACATGACACTACGGCCATATAAACGCCATATTAAATTCTGTTCTGCTAGAAAGAGATCAAATGAAATGTTTGATGGCGTATATCTCGGTTTTTTATATAGTTATTCGAAAAAATATTTTTTCTCTCCTGTTTGTTACATGAATGGGCTTTTAATAAAGCAACAATAAAAATACATGCGTATCCCCTATTAGAATAAGATAGTGACAGGTAACTACAGTTTCCAAAAGCAAGATGACTTAATATAAACTTAATGGTCTTTAGTTCTTTACACAATCCTAAAGCTCGAAAATTATCAATGTATGGTTTTATTCGTTGGAAAACGATGCATTTTTTTTTATTGACACATTAACGCTTTTTGTTACAACAAAAAACGACCACAGCGAATAATCATTAAAAGACGTTCATAACAATAAGCTATATAGCATTCACATAATGTGCGTCTGCGTCGAAGGCAGCGCTGACGGACCTGTCGCTATTATAATATGACCTCTAGACACATATAAACTATTCGTTTTCATAGGTCTCGCCCTTGGCTTTGTTTTCTTAAGTCAGTTTTGACAACCTACTTGACGTACCAATATAATTTAACATCAATCAAAAATCATCATCAATTAAATATAATTTAATCGGTGTTTCAAGCAGTTAGGGCGGCGATTGAGAGAAAGGGGCAACGATCCTCGCTCAGGGTCATGGTTGGTTCAGCAGGTCTCCATTGCCATTCAGAGGGGCAATGCTGCTAGCATAATGGGGACCTTTGGACCAGGCATGGCGCTGAGGGAGAATTGGATAGCGTAAGTTTTACATGACGAAGCATGTTGCAGATTTTCTTTTTGTTTATTTTTATACTTGACGATGCTTGTTGCAGATAAACTTCGTTGCATGCTAATTGATTACTTTTGATGACGAAATAAAGACATTATTCGTCTTAAAAAAAAAAAAGATTTAACATGTGATCTGGAACATGTACAGTCAGCTGCAGAGAAAAGTAACCCCCCTGCCATGCTATCATTATATGGCAGAGGGGTCACGTTTCTCTGCTGCTGACTGTACCACTACTTCACCTGTCTAGTTACAGGACGAACTAAAGGCGGTAGAGTCCAATAATTTAAGAATGTTACCCAAGGCCCTACAGAAAATCAGCATGACGACATACCGCTGAAAAATGCTGAGTGGTGACCATTTTCATCACAGTCTGTTTTGTTTTCGAATGTCCATGAATTGATTTTTTTAGGGTTCCGTACCAAAAATGGTAAAAAAGGAACCCTTATTGTGCGGCTTTGTCTGTTTGCGTTAAGTTTGCACCTCATTTGTATGCAGTGCTATAGATATCAGGTGCAAACTTAACTCTACCGGAACCGGGTAATATAATAATGTTAGGGTAAGTGAAAGTTTGTACGGAACCCTCAGTGCGCGAGTCTGACTCGCACTTGGCCGGTTTTTTCGATCCATCAATTGTAATTTTGTATTTAGCCCTTACATTGATTTAAATGTTTAAATACGATGTTCACTCATTATCACAACACAGCACAACTGGGTTTAATCGCTATGATTTATTTAATCTACGGCACGTAACAACGAAAGGTAATTAAATAAATCATATTTATACGCGATTACGCCCCGTGATAATAAGTAGCCATTGTCGCTGTATTTAGTTTTGGATATTACTGAGTTTAATATCACGCTTTCAATTCTACTGAACATTATTATTCAATTGAATTGAATAGATTCTACCTTTAATTTAGTTCGAACTCCAAACTGAATCGTATAAATACCATTCTAAGTGTTTCTCTTATCAGATTATTCTGATCTGATCCAATTATCCCGTTACCTGAGGCACTTAGGTATTTTTAACTGCTTTGTATTGGGCAAAAGTCAAAGGTCGTCACGGTTGGAACGTGAAGTATTCAGCCTTACATATACAAAAGTCGTGTTTTAATACAAATTCGTCGGCGCTTATTTCATTCTGGAAATGGATGACAGTATTCTCCATTCCCTACACCTACGCGGTAGCTCAGTGGAAAGAAGTTGTATGAAACTTGGAAATTTGTAAGCTGTTAGTGCATTATTGAAATTTGCTTCGTTTTTACTATTTTTGGGACAAAGAGAATTTAATTTGATACTTTGAGTGCTTTTATAAAGATCCGATTACGACCAAACTTGTTTTTGCTATTCTTGTGAGTTTTTCTTTATATGTCCATTTATGTTTTCTCTTTTAAAGGCAAAATTTACTACACAGCTGCAAGAAAGAATAGAATCCTTACTGCATCAGGGAGCCACATCAACTGTCCCGTAGTAACGTACCGGATAGTAATGAAGTCATTTTTTTTTTCATTTTTATTTAATAAAAAAAGAGGCTTTGATCGCTGAGCAACCACGTCAGCTTCATCGGTTACACATCCATTCGACGTACAACTATTGTGTAATTACCTACAATTTGGTAATTTTATCATTGAATGGTACAAGCTTATTGCTAATTTAATTGCTGATCAGTCTTGTATAAAAAAAAATACATAGTTCGTTATTTTCCCCTTTGATTGAGTGTTTGAATGGATTGACTTGCCATTGTGCGAAATCTTTTTTTCCATAAATTTACTCTTGGTTGAGTAATAAAACAGCTATGTTTCTTTAGCTTTCTTCTGAAAATGTGTGGCCCGTCGCCACTGCTCAGCAACGTAAATCATGAACTTCGTTCTACATTATTATTTGGACCAAATTCCACACTAATTTGCTCTCACACTTTTGACCTACATTTGCTATGACTCATGTAATGGTTGTATAAGCGCGTTCGTTACGATTCGAAAGCCAGTAAACATTAAAATTCGCCAACGTTTGCATTTAGTTATATTACTGTGCTATTTGTCATTAGATTTTTATTAGGCAATGATGTGGTATAAGTCTGGTGGGATTTGCCATCGGCAACACCTTAAGAACCACGAATCGTCTTAAAAGGTTTTACACAACCAATCGTCGTCATTTTTCAAATGTGTGATTTCCCAACCACTTTTTGTTGTCGTTGTGTAGGACACGATAAGTTATGTTAGTTTTGTTTTATAAAATTTCTGAAAAGTTTACGATTTGTTGTTTGAAATGACAATTTACAATGAAACAGACTCTTGGATTCACAGTTAGCCCATAGCGAGTACATTAGTATACCCAGACTGACGAGATTGGTAAATAAGATTCTGTCAAAATTTCAATTTTTTCACTTTTCTTCGAACATCCATCAACTACTCACCGAGACAATTATAAAGAGCCCAAACTCAGAGGATTGGACTATTTTACTACATGAGTTCCTATGACCACATTCCTGCTCCATCATCAGATCAGCTCGATGGTATCATTCCACTGCATTGTCACCGAACTTAAAAGAATGCCAAATTTTATCTGAATCTGAAGCCGGGAAGTAGGTAAAATTTAACCTGGGAGATTCCACCCGAACAAATGTGCTTTTAAACGTACAGTCAGCAGCAGAGAAACGCGACCCTTCTGCCTTATAATGTTAGTATGGCAAGGGGGGTTACTTTTCTCTGCAGCTCACTGTACAGATAAATAATAATAAATTCTTTATTTCGAAGCATTCAAAATCTCCATAGTGGTTAGTAACACACAATAATAAAAATATACTAAAGGACTTAAAATCTAGGTTAGTGTTATAATTGTTATTATTAATATATACAATAAGTAGCAACTCCTTTCGTTTGCTCTATCCAGTGCTTCAGAATTGGGCTATCGTATCTGTCAGCAATCACACTTAGGATACTGTTGGGACTTTTTCGAACTCGACCCAGTAGTGATGCGATTTTCTTACGTATGATTGCTGGAAAACCGTCCACCCTAGCTTCGTTAAACATACCAGAGGCACTACACCTACTAGGTAAGCCCAACAGTAGTCTAAATATATTATAATATTGCACTCTTAATGCGTTATAGGCTCGCTTCGTATATCTCACCCACAGGCTGCTCGAGTAGAAAGATTGACAGTAAGCTCTAAAGAGCGTTACCTTGACTTCAATTGAGCATCGAGCAAACCTGCCGGCTAACATATTTCCACAAACCGCCACCGCCCTGCGCTCCCGTTCGATATCCTGGTCATCCTTGAGGTCACTGGTTATAATATGACCAAGATATTTAAACCTGTCCACGTATGCCAAAGTCACACCATTAAGCACAACTGGATGAGCGAGGCAAAGCTTGATTTTTTGCGCCTTGAAAACCATAACCTCACTTTTCTTGGTGTTATATTCAAGGCCATGGGACTTGGCGTACTTCTCACAAATGCTCAACAACCTGGTGAGCGCGCTGACAGCAGGCGCCAGCAACACCATATCGTCTGCATAACTGATGTTATTGGCAGCTACGCCATCGATGTAACATCCCGCATGGACGCTGCCGAGGCCCGCTATCAACTCGTCAACATACAGGTTGAACAATTTGGGAGACGTTAATCCGCCTTGCCTCACCCCACACTCCAGCCTGTACTCACTCGACAGTGCATCGGCCCATTTCACCTGATTGAGTTGATTTGCATACCAATATTTCAATAGACCAACGCATTTACTTGGCATGCCCGTTTTCCCCAACTTCTGCCATAGTAGGGTATAATCAACGCGATCGAAGGTTTTTGATAAATCGAGGAAACAAGCATACACAGGCGTGTTCCTTGAGGTGTAATACCCGACAGTGTGCTTTAGCCTTGATATAGCACTTTCCGTTGACAGCTCACTCCTAAAACCGAACTGAGCGTCGTGGATGTTGAGGTGCCTTTCAAGAAGCGAGTCAAGCACACTGTCGAGTACCATAGCTGCAGTGGTCGCAAGCGAGATAGGCCGATAGTTGCGCTTGTCCGAAAGGTCACCCGTCCTGTTCTTCACAATCAGGACCACAATGGTCCTCATTAGCGGCTCGGGTAAGTATGAGTGACAGAGACAAAGATTGAAGAACAAGGCGAGCACTCTCTGTAGATGTACACCGGCATACTTAAAGTATTCGATGCTGATGCCGTCGTGGCCAGGCGACTTCCCCCTCTGCATTTTTGCAATTACTATTGCTATTGTTTTAGCAGTAAAACATAAGCTTCGCCTTGCCTCAACCACTTCAGCAGCGTCCACCTCCCACTCAACATTTTGTGTTTCACGCAAGGACTTAACAGAGAAATGATCCCTAAAAAGCTCAGCTATTTCTCTATGGTCGCACTTGTCCTCGACACCAGCAGGAAGGCATAAAAGCATGTAATGATAGTTATTGTTCCACTCAGCCCCGCAGAGGACCTCTTTTGGCCGATGATGATGAATTGCTTCACCAACACGATAAATGATGATACCGCCAACAATATTATATCAATAAGTGATGCTGACATAAGTATATACTAGCACAGGCTTCTGCCCGCGACTTCGTCCGCCTTAAATTCGTTTATCGTTAATAAGGGTATTTTTCCGGGGTAAAAAGTAGCCTATGTTTTTCCCCGGGTCTCAAACTACTCCATACCAAATTCATTCAAATCGGTTCAGCGGTTTAAGCGTGAAGAGGTAACAGACAGACAGACAGACACACTTTCACATTTATAATATTAGTATGGATCAGTATGGATATGGATTGTTCCTAGACGAGAGTGATGTGCGAGCAGAGCAAGAATCCGCGGCCCCTTGCCTCATCATAGCAAATTGGATATGATGGATGCTATATATAGCTAAATTACTGTAGTACTAGGATTACTCAACGTAATGCCCCACTTTTGCCTTCTAGGATAGGTTAAAGCTCTCTAATTTTTTTTTAAATGTATTTCTCCGTTGAATTGGTATGACCGGTCGTGGTGGAGACCCTTGGGCAGGTTTTGTCCAGCTGAAACATCTACTTTGCCTGATATACTCGTACAATACAATAACTCTTTATTGCACACCTCACAAAACAGAGTACAGAAAACAAAACATTCAAGGAGAGGTTAAACAGGTAAACACTGATATATAATGATAATGATCATAATGATTCATCTTCTTCTTGTCAATGCTTTGCTTAATTCTATCACTCGAAGATCGCTTGTATCGGGTGTTTGTTGATTATGTAGCTGGGCTTTTTCCAAAAAAGTGGACATCTCTTTATTGTATAGATTTTTTTGGCTTTATGTTACCTACGTAGAATCATTTGTACTTTGCATGGAATAATGTTTTTCCAGTTCGTCACGTTCATAGCAATAAAAAAATGTGATAATCGGAAATGAACAAAGTTCTGAGTAAGAAAAACTCAAAATGTCAATAATATTCTTTTGGAAAATACCCATAGGGTATACTGTTTGCTTGTTTTTTTTTAGAAGCCGGTTGAAAACAATTTGGCAAACAATATGCGTATTTAGTTATGGAAGAATTCAGAGCAAGGCCTTGTATTTGCTTGCCAAGTAAAAACCTTTATTCATTATTATAAACAAAGATCAGAAACAAATGAAAAAATTTTTCGACGATACTGGACTTGAACTAGGTGGACGATTAGCTCAGATGGTAGAGCGTGCTGCCCCGGTCTGGCTCAAGGCACTAGTTCAAGTCCAGTATCGTCGAAAAATTTTTTCATTTGTTTCTGATCTTTGTTTATAATAATAACGCTAGTGGAGTGATCCACTAATAAATTGCAAAAATTGTGATTATTATCATGATATTTGTAAAACAAAAAGTACCTTTATTCATTACCAGTTTTTTTTATTGTGCGCGCTCGTACGTTGAATATTATTTTCTTTTTTTCTTCTTTCATTCAAGTGTGTTCCTTTATTTATATTATCGCTTCGGCGCAATATTGTTTTTGTAACGTTTGTTTGTATTGACCGACAAATCACCCTTATCGGATTTGTTCAATGATGTTGTATTAATAGAATGTTTATATTTAGGTTGTGTATTCCTCGTACATTATGTCACCTTTTTGTTTGTTGTCTTGAAAAAAGAGCTCGTTCGCCATATACGCTGAAATTTGCAACTGTAGACGCCATTCTTCTCTTCGTGTCGAGGTTTCTCAAATAAGGGGGCGTTATATAATTACGTGAGGCGTTTTTGGCGATTTTCCGACCCCCCTTCCCCCCCGGTGAGATTTGGCTCTGTCATTCGTCGTTCTCTCTAAATGAGCGACGGAGTCTAGAGTCTAGTCAACCAGATTATAATCTACTATTACACAATCCGCCTTATCGTGATTCCAAGTAAAATCTTAACAGCATAATACATGATCTACTTAAAATATATTTATGCAATGGTGATGTTGACTGAAGTTGTATTTTGCAATATAGGTACTGTATGTATTATGATTAAATCCCAAAATACCATGCAATGAGGAAAATATAATTAAGCAATATTGTATTCCTTACCCGATTACGTTGAATCAAGAAAGAGGGTTTCGCCTTTTCCTCGTCCGTGAACGAGTTGCGGACATCTTCTAGAGTATAGAATAAAAAAAGCACAGCGCGTCGATGCACGGTACGGTAACGGTATAACTTCACGGTGCTCGGCTTTGCTTCGCAGCCGACATGCGCAAGCGTGCAAACACAATGATATATTTAACAGTGGATGCACTTGACAGCGTTTAAGTAACTAGTGTTTAACACTACAAGACGAAAACAAGTAATCCGTGAACCGATGAAAATAACTCTAATCTAGAAAAAAGCTGATAATTCTGAAACGCCTGAACCGATTTTCTTGAGCCATATCTAAGAATACTCTTGACAGAGTCACTTTTCAGACAAAAAAAATCGCTCCAGCGGTTTAGGAGCTCAAGGCCGCAGACAGGCACACAGATACACATGCCAAACTTATATCATCTTTTCTTCATCATCTCAGCCGAATCGCGTTCACTGCTAAAAGGCTCCATGATGACCTATATTACCCCCAAACTGGAACTCCCGACTCCTGGCCAAACTGGAACTTTCTGACAACACGGATTGTAGAACGTGTGGTGAGAAGGCTAAAACGATGGAACACATGCTATGTAAATGTCATGCCCTCGCCAGACAGAGAATTAAGGAATTTGGTTTTGGGTACCCAAGGCCGAAGGAATTCCAGACGCTACCATTTGATATCTATCATCCTGTTTATGGAGATGGTAGAACAAACCATTGTGTAGCAAGAAGGGGTAATTACACAATAGATCCCACTGGGTCCAGTTTGTATGTTTGTATGTGTCGTTGTGGCTTCATCGTGAAAAATCGGCTAATCTGATTTCAACAATTTTTGGTACACGGGTAGCGTATCTCCAGATGGTTATAGGATACTTTTTACCGGACTACGCTGGAGAAAAAGAAGGTTATTATTTTTTTCACCTTCGCGGACGAAGTTTGCACCTTCTAGTTATGTAAATAAAACTAATGTTTAATATTAATACAAATCTATTGCTATTATTTATATTGGGATGACCCGCAAATTTTGCCCTCGAGTGTATAACTATAAAAATATGGCAGGAAACTTAAACCATTCCGAACGCCACATCCTGAAAGTTCACTCCCACATCAATATGCTAATATTTGCTTTTATGGCGCTTATCGGCGTTTACGGCGATATTTACGACTTCGCATCGCAAAGTTTTAATGACGTGGTTCAACACCATTTTTACGTTACGACTTCGTTGGTATGGTACTTCGTCTTCTTCAAGTGCCATATCCTCCACGGATGTCGGTGACCACTTTCTGGAACTCTTCACTATGCGCGGTCTTTCTACCCAGCGAGGCAACGTCAATGCCGGTCCAATCCCTGGCCCCTATTTCACAATCGTGACAATTGTCAGGTGACAACGACTATTTTATACTCACGGCGATCCCCGCAAGCTCGATACATCGTCTTACTAAATAATATTGGGCACGCAATGTACGTGAAATTGTCATAGTCACCCTACATTTGTCACGATTTTGAAATAGGGGCCTGCTGATGTTCAATTCTTGAGGTATAGTCCTACCTCTTGGTAATATACCGCCGTGGTTCAATTATTGCAAGAATCTGACAGGTCAAGATTTTTTACCTCGATAGACGCTCAAAAATATTATTTAAGTTGTTTTGTTGGTACAAAAATCATCAGAGAGTTTCATTAAGTTTTCGAATTGAACCAATTATGAAGTTGTAAAAATGAATTGTCCGTACATTAAAGATATTTAAAAAAGTGATATGGATGAAAGTCTCTGAATTAAAAAAAATGTCTATGCGCATAGTTATAGGATTACTTAGTACGATTTGCACCAGACACACATATTTATGCCAGTATTTAGAGGTGATCTCGTTAAAAAACTCTTTAGCTAAAATGAACTGACGCGACAATGAAACCTAATAATCAATTAATAATCTTAGCCCCAACTTTACGTTTTCAACGCAACAAATCGTCTCGATCGCGTTTGTATACAAACATACAAAACATCTAAAAAAAATTGAGTGAGAACCTCCTATTAGCTCGTATCACTTTTTTTTAATATCTTTAATGTACAGTACAGACATTCCATTTTTATAATTCCATAATACCTACATTCAATCTGTACTTAGATTTAATATTTTATTCGATTATAGAAAAAAATATTGTGTGACCTGAAATTGCTTAAAGCCAAGTACGACAGTCTTAATGCCATGAAGCATTATTTAGCACTCATAGTTGTATCAACCCCTAGACGTAAGTAGTAAGTCAGTATTTTTCCTTTGACCAATTTCATCTCGGGACGTATTTTGCTGCGCAGATCGCTTGTGACGTCAAAGGAAAATCAATCATCCAAGCGTTAACTTGATCTGGGCAATGTTACTCTCTTCTACTAGTACTACATATAAATGTGTGACGCTAAAACCAAAAAATCTGCAATATCAATCTGTGCCTGCTACTTCATTCGCTGAGGAGAAAAAGTCATTATCCCTCTTTTTTCTTCAGTGTAGTCGGGTAAATAGTATCCTATAACTATCCGTGAACACCCAGCTAGCCGTGTATCAAAAAAAGAGTTAGAAGCCGCTTAGCCGATTTGGCGTGATGAAGCCACAACGACACATACAAAATAACCAAATTCGATTAGTGATCTCTACAATAATATATTGTAACGGACTATTTTCGTTACAATATTTTTTAATATCTTCAATGTACAGATATTTCATTTGTGCAACTTTATAATAGTATAGATGTAAAGAAAAAGGTACTCCTCCTTTCTCTATCAGGATTACGTTAATCGCCTGGAACATTCGATCACCGCTGCCAGTTCCAGCGCCAGTACAATACCCAATCTGCTTCAAAACCGACCTATTCATGCTCAGATTGCTTGCTCAGAACACAAAGGATTAGGCAGCTGGCCCACCGCAAGAGAGAACGCGACTAGCTTTCTACTTTCTCGCTCAAGAAATATTCAAAGATATAGATCCCTGTCAATAATATTTATACCACAGTATATTAAATAAAGGTACATACGTTTATCTGCTTTGATCTTGGTAGGTGTTGCCCTTTTAAAGCAAACCCGTTCGTCAAAATATCGATAAGTTGATTGACTCGTCGGCGATAGGAATGAAGTTGGAGAATTACGACTATTTAAAATAAATGCGTTCATATGTTTCAAGGTGGTGAAGCCATAGATCGACTTGTATATAGACCGTCTGTTATTGTGATGTTGTTCTCTTATTACGTTCAACGCTGTTCTAGTAGAGTAAAATCAATCTTAAACGTCTATAAAACACACATAAAACATGCATTCAAATGTAGATTAAAGTGGCTCAGTGGAAGGACGTTCATTTTAAGTTTGGTTTTACTCTACCAAACAATTTTATTTTGACATATGGGCAGCTGTTTGAAATGGAAATATGTATTTGCTACGAAAACTATTTAAACTCGCACTAAAACCGGTTTGAGAACTTTATGCACACTGACAGACAAATAAAGGCTAAACATTGTGTGGCGTTGGGAGTAAAAATAAAGGCTTCTGCTGCAGCCTTGATATCTATTAGAAAGTTGTAATAATGAAATGTCTTTACATTGCCAAAATTTTCAAACAAAATATTATTTACGGACTATTTGGAGTTCACACGATTTTTTTTTTGTTTTTGTATGTTTCAATGTGTTATTGTGGAGTTGTGGCTTCATCTCGCCAAATCGGCTAAACTGATTTCAACTCTTTTTGGTACACGTACCCGTGTACCAACGTACGCACACGTACACGGGTAGCTAGATATCCAGGGATGGTTATAGGATACTTTTTACCCGACTTCTAAAAAAGAGGGGTTATGACTTTTTCTCCTCCGTGAACGAAGTTGCGGGTGCCTTCTAATAGAAGAATAACTTTGCACAGAGTCAATAATGTTACAAACTTCTCAGCTCAACAATCGAATGTGCAGCCGACCGGCGAGCGGAACCGTGCGTCGCGACTTTGTAGGCCGCCCCATTCACACCGACTAGACTTCAGCCAGTTCCCTATACAATAGCACCCGATGTTGTAAAAGACTCGAGTTCCGTCGGGCTAGCGCAACTCTCCACGTTCTAGTGTGAGATAGCATCACCCGTCTTTCTATTACGGTATTGAAAGAAACGAGACAGACAATCGTTACCGCGGGATAAGGAATCGCGTACCACAGTTGCGATAGAGGTGCTCGAGTTCTATTTTAATAAACTCGACTCAGGTAATATAGGACTCGGTGAACTCCAAGACTCCCGAGTCGACTTGAGCGTGAGTCATCTGCAGACATCGTAAAGGTAGAATTTTCGGTGCAGGAATCTTGGTAGAGCACCATGGGTGTGGCAAATTTCAACCAAAATTTTTATAAGGGTTCATGACAACAATATTAAATACTACTCGTAGGAGCTACCCGCAACTTCGTTCGCGGAGTAGAAAAAGTTATACATATAACAGTTATATATATATAACCCCTTTTTTTTTCTTCAGCGTTGTCGGGTAATAAGTATCCTATAACCATCTGTGGATGCTATCCGTATACTAAAAATGGTTGAAATCCGTTAAGCTGTTTTGGCTTGATGAAGCCACAACGACATATACAAACGTACAGAAAATACAAAAAAAATATTGTTTGATTCAGTGACCTCTAAATAGTTAGTTACAATATTTTTTTTAGAAAGTTGCTTCAATGTACGTTTCATTTTTACACCTACACCAAAAATGCTCCAAAATTTTCGATGTCAGGTCATCTGATCCTGAAGCAGGGCCGTATTTAGGGAGCTGGAGCCCTGGGCCTCCATAAGTGAGGGGCCCCCACAAATGAAATGTCTTAAAACAAAAACATTTTTTTAATGTATTTTGAAAATTACTAGGGGCCTCGACTCATTCGTTGCCCCCACTCATTCGTTGCCCCAGGGCCACTAGAACCCTAAATCCGGCTCTGCATCTGAGCTCGAGTTTTCTAACAAACTGTCTATTGCCACGTTTAATTCCAAAATTTACCTGTATTCACAAAAATATTGCGATAAATTGGCCAATGTAGTCTGTAATTTAAACCCATTAACTTTTTATCACGATGGTAGACTCAAAGAAGAAACTGTTCGAACGCGATTCGCTGCATAAAGGACTGCGTTCATGCCCATTTATACTCAAATCCTCATCTAGTTATATTTAAAGTCGGCAATTCACTTATTAAAACATTTATTCACTTTTGTTACAACATGACAATGCTCCAAAAAACACATTAAGTATTTTATTTAAAAATCATTTAATTTCTTGGATATATTAAATACGGATTGATTTAAACTCATCGCCTTCGAGACCATGGACGTAACGCGACGTCCGAAACGTCGAAGACTTACCAACGAAAGGTAATTAAATAAAATCACATTTATACGCTGAGTTCCTTCGAGACCTTGGACATAACGCGACGTCCGAAACGTCGAAGAATTACAAACGAAAGGTAATTAAATAAATCATATTTATACGCGATTAAGTCCCGTTTGTTGTGTTATGATAATATTAAATACGCAGTCTTTAAAATTACTTTTTAAATCGACACATATTCATGTCTTCGCATTTAACTAAATGAATATAGTCATTTATTTAATTGAAAGCAATCTAAATGTAATTTGAGCGCAGCGCAGTCCTCCCGTGACCATGGAAAGCTGGAAAGCTTCCGAAACGTCTGGAACTCAAATGAGAAAACAATTTAACGCGATATAATCCGTGAAATAGTTTTTTTTTAAACGTAGTAAAAGTTAATTCTTAGCGTAGTTAGGCATTTGGAATTAATTGGTTCTAATACGAACATACTTCATCATCAACCGAAAGTCCACCAGTGGTGCACATGCGAACATATTTTTATTTAATTGTAAGAGGTTTATTTATTTAAGAAAGTGGGTGCCATATAAGTAGTTAAATAACAACAACACTAAAAATCTTATCTAAACTATTATAACATTTACTAGAAGGAACTTCGTTCTCGGGGGAGAAAAAGTCATAACCCCTTTTTTATCGACAGCATAGTGGGGTAAAAAGTATCCTATAACTATCTGTGGATACCGTACTACTCTTGTAACAAAATTAGTTTAATTCTGTTTAGCCGATTTGACGCGATGAAGCAACAACGACACATACAAACACACAAAAAATATATTTTTCGATGCAGCCTCCAAATAGTCCGTTACAATTTTTATTTTTTTCAAAATATCTTCAATGTACAGACATTTCATTTTTCCAACTGTTTAATAGTATAGATAGAGGAATGAAATATCTGTACCATCTGCCTCACACTTATACCATCAGTTGACATTATTGACATTGACATGCCTACATATGGTAACTTAAGTGTGTTGGTGTTTGTAAATCCATACTAATATTATAAATGCGAAAGTGTGTATGTCTGTCTGTCTGTCTGTTACCTCTTCACGCTTAAACCGCTGAACCGATTTGGATGAAATTTGGTATGGAGATAGTTTGAGACCCGGGGAAGGACATAGGCTACTTCTTATCCCGGAAAAATACCCTTATCTGCGATAAACGAATTTAAGGCGGACGAAGTCGCGGGCAGAAGCTAGTTAAGGATATTTGCAAAATAAGCGAAATGGGCTATTGAAAAGTCACTGAATCGTTAAATATATTAGATTGGCATATATATGCGGTATATAATATATGACACCGATTAGGCTTCAGGCTCATCTACCTTCTCTTATTGTTATTCTACCTTCGTTTTCAGTTGATCGTCCGTCTCAAAAGATGTGCGCAGTCTTTTTATTATGCCTTTGAATAAATCATTGAATACATTTTATTATGCACCCTAAACGTATCTTATGAATACCTGTGAGATTCTGTAACGTGAAATCCCATTAAAACATAAATGTAAAAAATAAGCCAAGTTCACATCTTCCATCAAAAATTTGTTTTGCTGTTAACAATCTAGTACCAGAATTGGCTCCTTTTCAAATATCACTACTTTTGGTTGAACACGAAAACTTGGCATGTATTTTGGCGGGATATCATTACTTTTTGCTAGGTAGTCGGTACCAAAACACACTTTTGTAAAAAATATTTTATTACGAACCTGGCCCATTTTTTTAATTTCCATATTCTTATTTGTGGTTTTTTTATGTATATTATATCCAATCAATTTCTCAGAGGTGTTCATTTCATATTACATTTTTTCTCGATAGTACTCGTTATGTGGACTCAGAATCTACGAATGGGTTATTTTAATGTCATATTGTTTTTTAGATATTCTTTTTTAAATCGGGAAGGCGACATTTTTGTGTTTTTTTTTTATGTAACGAGTGGCAAAAGGGCAGACGAGCCACCTGATGGAAAGTAGTCATCGTCGCCCATGGATATGTGCAACACCGGAGGAATCGCCCATATTTAGCCAACCTTTGAGAGCCCTGTTAACTCGCTTCTTGAAGAATCCCATGTTATAGTGCTCCGGAAATACCTCAGGGGGAAGGTTATTCCACAACTTGCAAGTGCGTGGTAAAAATGAGCGTGATGCCCGTTTATTTTTTGAATGCCAAGCATCCAGATAGTGGGGATGTACTTTGTTTCTAAGGCGGGAGGTGCCATGATAGAAACGTGACGGTGGCACCAACCTAAAAAGTTCTTCAGGACATTCCCCATTGTACAAACGGTAGAACAAACACAGAGAGCCAACATCTCTCCGGAAGCTAAGTGGTTCTAGGCCGTCTGTCAGTTCGGGATCATCGACAATACGAACTGCCCTGCGTTGGATGGAGTCCAAGGGGAGAAGTTGATATTGTGGCGCTCCGGCCCAGAGATGAGAGCAGTACTCCATATGGGGTCGAACCTCGCTCTGTTGAGCACCCCGAGCTTTTTAGAAGCCAGTTTGGCTTTGTTCTCCAGGTGGCCTCGAAATTGGACTTCATTCGTAATGTCGACAACGAGTATCCCTATAGTATATTTGTTCACGATAATCGATTGTATACATTTTAACTTTGGTCTGTACAGTACAGATTAACACGAACAATAATAAGGTAAGCTGTCAATGTCATGACTTTTTTCATTTTCTTAGTAAACCATATACCTAGACCAAAGTACAAAAATGTATACAGTAGATTTTAGAGAACAAATGTCACATCGAGGATTTTAAAAAATGTATCTAAAAACGATACGATAAAAAATAAACTATTGGTAGACTATGTGTCCTAACGTATACTATGACGTAAAAATGTAAAAGGAGTCAAGCCGATCTGAAATACTCTGGCAATCGACGATACGAGTGGCTCTCCGTTAAATGGGGTACAAGGGTTGAGATTTCTATCATTTCACTGACCGTGTCTAGTGAAATGATAAAACGATTTGACTTTGCACACATGCCACAGTTGTGCTAGAAGGGGTGTTTCCGGCTATACGAGTATCACGCGCGGGGCACTCTGCAATTACGTCGCGCAGCTAGAAATACATGAGTGGTGACATTAACATACGAAGTCATTGAAACAAACCCTAAATATGTGTGTAATCCACGAACATTAAATTTTTGAGCGCCGAAATGATTACATTGCTAGCGCTGCTAGTTTATAATTGGGTAATTCTACAAGCGTTTTAACCGCTCTCAGTTTCCTATCGCATATATTGAAGAATTAAGCCACGATACTCGTACCATTTCTATAAATAAATTGTTTCGCAAGCACATTTTTTCTATGTGTGACAGGAAAGTGATAGCGGTTGGAATACCTGTAGAACTTCCCAATTATGTATTCATAATAATTATGTTTTTGTAACTTTATATAGGATAGCGTTTGCCATAATTGCGCAGAAATATCAGACGAGATAACCATATCGACCTTGAGCGAATTAAGCCAGTACTTTCGCTATATTGTCTCACATGATTTATGAGAAAATGTCTGTACATAGTAGCACTAAAAGAGTAAACAAACACGACGTGTATCGCACACATTTAATACTTTCAGTTGTTTTTATACTATATTTTATGCCGGAAGAGGGTTAACACCTACGTCAATATCATAATTATCGTCCTCTACGACCACTGCTGCAAAAGAACCACCTTGGCCAGTCCTGTGCTGCCTATACCCAGCGCAAGCTTCACCAGATCAGGTCATCAATCCATCACTTGGCAGCTGACCACGAACTGGAAGACACAGTATGGAATGTGTCTACCGATACTATGTTGCCATTCAAGAACGCATCGACCGTTGGGCCGAGCGGCGGCAACTTAAACTTGCAAGAAATTGATTGAACTAATCATAAATATGCATTAAAAGACATTTTAACACTTGGAACACCTCAAAGTACTTCGTACCAAATTAGCTCGAATGGAATAAAAACAACCAGTAACTGCTTCTCACCGACAAATTGTGTAGGGTTTTCTTTATAAAGAATATTCTACTTATTTTATATACACTATGTAGTCTGGTACAATTAGGCGAATTTGGCAGCTTCCCATACTCCCACACTAGCCAGCTCACACAAAGAGTCCTATAACAGTAGGACGATCACGTCGCTTAAGACCTTATGTAAAACTTGAGCGGTGCTGACGTGTTGTTGTCTTTGGGAATTAATTCCTCGGCGGTTAGTAATGCTCGATGGCACACGTGGTCTCTGTAAACAGATTCTTGTTTACTTACAACCACAATGATTATTTACAGAATACATTGACTATTCAAAGTGTCATTTTTTTTATGTCAACATTATGTAAAAACTAGTTGTTTCCCGCGCCTTCGTCCGCGTTAAGATGCAATTTAAAGCCTTTGTGTTATTCCGATGTCCAAACAACATTACTAAAAAGTTTCCTTGAGATCCGTTCAGCAGTTTTTTTTTAAATTAAGAGAAACGTACATGCGTTCGCAGTGTTGCACTTATGAAAAAAATCCTTAATCGTTGCAACCGAGCGAAACCCAAGCACCTTGCAACCGCCTACAAGACGTTCAAACGATTGTCGCTTTAAGGTGCGTCCACACTTGTATCATTTGCTCGTATCCGATCATCGTGCCGTGGCATGACAGCGTATCGCGCTGCTTGGACGCTTACTGTCGGCGCGCCGATCATGCCGTACTCGTCCGATATAACTGTATGATACGCGTAGCAAAATGGATTTCGAGCGATCCGATCGGCGCAACGTCCAAACGCGTGATCGTGACACGCGATCATGCCACGCAACGATGATCTGATACGGGCAGTTGATACAAATGTGGACGCACCTTTAAGGGTGGAACACCGCGAGTACAGGCGACTGTACATACATACATACATCGGCACAAACTTTCCTGTTTATAATATATACGTTCTACGATTTATAAGACGTTATCGTCTTATAACTCAATGAACGCTGGCTGCACGCACGATGAAGCATGACTCATTATCACGTTCCGCTGTCACGTTCCGCCTGTGAGCCAATCGTGCAAGCGAGAGCGCGGAACAAGCGATAGAGATGCACGATCGGCCTAAGCGTTCGGCTTGTGAATTCATAAAAGTATGCAATTTTTTGTCAATGTTTTCTTATGACCTTATCACGTAAAATTATTGTCCGTAAAGCGACTTTACAGACAACCAATTTTTTTCTGATCAGTGTATGAAGCTTAAAGCAGTTATATGTAGAAACTTTTTTCCATTGAACAGCAGTATTTCACTCCCCATAGCCCCTAACGAGACGGTCGCAAGTCACAACTAAGGACGTAGACGAGGGAAAACAAAATAAAATCTCCTATTTCGCGTTGATAAAAAGACGTATGTACCAATGAGACTGTTATGTAGTTACGGCGCTTTTGCCTAGCATGGCTCAATATTCGCGCAGTAAGCATACAAATTGCTCACTGCCCAGACACTGGCGTTGCCGATATTCCTCAAACGCCTTGTAAATTCATTGAAGTGACAGATTTTACAAATGGTCGATTTTCAGCTGGGCCAGTACTTATATGAAATGTACTTTCGTCTATATCCATACTATCCATAATATATATATATATATATATATATAATAATATCGCCTGTTCACGTGTCCCACTGTTGGGAAAGGCCTCCCCTCTTTTCCGCCATGCATCCCTATCCAGCGCATACTCCCGCCAGCCCTTGCATAATGTGTCCAAAACGTCCTGCCATCTCCTTTTCGGTCTGCCTCGGTTCCGGTAGCCATTCTGGGGGATCCATTCGGTACTTACCTTGGCCCACCGATCCGGGTTCATACTGCAGACATGCCCAGCCCAGTCCTATTTGAGTTTTGAGTCTGGCGGTTTTTACACCCACGTCTGCGATACCTGTTCTGGAGCGCAGGTCGGTGTTTCTGATGCGATCAGTTCTTCGAACACCTAGTATGCTGCGCTCGATCGCTCGCTGGCAGACCTTGAGTCTGGACTTTTCGGTTTCAGTCTGTGACCAGGTCTGGGCGCCTTAGGTAAGGATAGGCATGCAGGAGGCACATGTCAACAAGTTTGCGTTTGAATGTTATTGGAAGGTCGCCCTTCATTAACGCCTTCATGGACCAGGAGCTCTTCCAGGTGTTTTCGATGCGTCGATCGATCTCTTTGCACTGCCTGTTTTCGAAGGATACAATCTGGCCCAAGTAAATGTATTTGTCAACCTATTGTATATCCTGCCCATCTACCATTACCCTACGTTTCGCGCTATTGGTCATCAGCTGTGTTTTAGACTTGTTCATAGTCAGTCCGACTCTAAGGCTTGCCAAGCTAAGATATTGAAGCATTTGCTCCAGTTGGGATCCCGTATGAGAAAAAAGGACAATGTTGTCGGCGAAGCGCAGATTTGACAACATTTTGCCGCTGACGTCGATGCCCATTCTCTCCCACGAATCCGCCAGCTCACGGAATACTCCCTCTAAACAACTAGTGAAGAGCTTAGGGCATAGCGGGTCGTCCTGCTTCACGCCTTTTTGGATACGGAGTTTTGGGCCGGGAGCATGTAATTTGATACACGCTGTACTTTGGTTGTATATAGTTCCAACGAGTTCAACATATGCTGGGATGGGATGTTTTGATTACTATCCATATCCATACTAATATTATAAATGCGAAAGTGTGTCTGTCAGTCTGTCTGTTACCTCTTCACGCTTAAACCGCTGAACCGATTTGAATGAAATTTGGTATGGAGACAGTTTGAGTCCCGGGGAAGGACATAGGCTACTTTTTATCCCGGAGAAATACCCTTATCCGCAATAAACGAATTTAAGGCGGACGAAGTCGCGGGCAGAAGCTAGTAATTTATATTGACTACAGGAAAGTACCCAAATGTGAGATAAATTTTGTACCTTTAAAGCCTATCCCAAATTGTGTATGCAAAAAAATTTTTCACAAAAAATCGTAGTGCTTTAATCCCAGAGATTACCTGGGTGGGTCTTAACTTTGAAGCGAGATGACTGGCTTATATGCGATCTTTACCTTATCTTAGTGTTACTGGCTTATTTGTAGTCTGAGTTTTGGCAGGAGCGAGCACGCGAGCAAGGAAGGTATAAAGCTTCAGATACGACGGGAACTCAAATCCTTACTAAGATTATGAAACATTTCTTTGCTTCACGGGTCTCTTAATAAATCTTATCCCCATATACATAACTACAGTCTTAAAGCATTAATAGCATACAGACGCCTTTCCTCTGTCAAAGTATATGAATATGAATTTCATGTCAGTTTATACGACAAATTCTCAATATGTGTGTGTATTTATTTTAAGCTTTTGTTATTGAGTGCGTTAGTAAAAATAGGAAATATACCCGTAGTGTTTACCTCGCCACCCGTTGAAAGTGCATGGAAAATAATATGGTAATTCTGCTCTAAATCTACAGTATTCTTGCAAAACACGTGTAAATTTCTACAAGTGACTAAGCGCTGGAGTATATATATACATACATACATAGTTGAAAGTGGCAGTCGCAGACCGCTTGATGGGAACGATCGGGTGTCCACGCGGTCACTGCCAGGGCTACGGTCCAAGGTCCTATCGATCGCCATGGGAACACAACGCCCGTTCGAAGGTTCGGGACTTTGTCTACAAATAGGCGTCATCTATTATACAATTTTATTCATTGTAAAATTCTACAAGTACACGTAATATACATGGTCAGTGGAAGGTCGCAGTCGCGGATCGTTCGATGGGAGCCATCGGGTGTCCACGCAGTCACTGCCAGGGCTATATTTCAAGGTCCAATCGATCACTATGGGAGCACAATGCCCGTAGTACCTATGTAATTATAGCTATGTATACTACTCAAAACAATATAGGGGCCACTTTTCCGCAGAGAATTTCAGTTCAGATTTTGTGGCTATAATAAACTAATCTTATCTCAATTAAAACAAATAAAATTATTGACTATTTAATTAATCGATTATTAGCTAAACAAAAACAAAAGCCTTTTTGCCTCTCCAGAGCATGTAAAATCAATTTTACCAACTAATATATATTTTCTTCTGTTTCCGCGATTATTACTCATTGGAATGCTGGAAAGCATTCCAATGAGTAATAATCCATCCATGGAAAGCTGGAAAGCTTCCGAAACGTCGGGAACTAAAATGAAATAATATACGCGATATAATCCGTTAAATTGTTTTATTTCAATAATATATATTTTCACGTTACGATCAAAATTTTGAGTTTTTTTGAACTTTAGTTTTTTTTACTTTTAGTTTATTTAAACTTTATTGCACAATACAAGAAAGTACAAATGGCGGACTTAATGCCATAAAGGCATTCTCTACCAGTCAACCATAATATTATAAACTAGAAGGTGCCCACAACTTCGTCAGCGTAGGAGAAAAATATCATAACCCTCTTTTTTCTTCAGCGTATTCAAGTGAAAACTAATCTATAACCATCTGCGGATGCCCAGCCACCCATGGACGAAAATTTCTTAAAATCCGTTTAACCGTTATTAGAAAATAAAAACAAAAAAAAAATCAGTGACCTTTAAATAGTCCGTTCAGCTTATTTTTTTGAAAATATGTTCTGTGTACAGACATTTCATTTTTACTACTTTATTATAGTATAAAAGTGAAAAAAATGTTATAGACTTCACATACAGTATAGATGAAGAAAACTGAAACAATAATAGTACATTACTGCAGACGCCGGAAAAGAAGGGCTTGCCGGGTGAGTAGGTATAGACGGATAGTGATACGAAGCCGGCAAGCACTTTTCACGGCCATAGGCATGTAAACATTCACTCTCATGTAACTGACATTTCGAAAGTGCTTGTAACTAGGCCTACTTGAATAAAGAATATTTTGATTTGATTTAATTTGATAGTGCTTTTCTCAAACATATGCAATGAAATAAAAAAATACCCCACCCATAAATTACACGACAAAAGTTTATGAAATTTTCCCTTCAATCCCTCCATAATGTTTTTTTTTTTTACGGAAGACGTCCGTATTTCGCGTGTGTAGTGTTTGAGTAGAACATATTAGAGCCGCTATACACAACCTTTATAATAAAAATCTTAATTTCTATTATAAATAAAATAAATGCAGAGGATTTTAAATATTGTTTATGGTCTTTGGTGACTTACGTATAGACAATATTTTATATTTATTCATCAATATATAAACCATACAGATTTGCATTCTAGCGATTCGTGTGTAATAGGCACTAACGCGGATATTTTTGGTCCGATAACCATTCTGCCACCAGAAAAAAAAACGGCTGTTTAGCCCGTTCATGACACAGACGCCATGTTTACATTGAAATTTTAAAATAAAAACTTCCCGGCTTAAGCCTTCAATTTTGTATGAAATTCCTTTATAGTTCTCTCAGGCTGTTCCGCCCGAAACGGGATACTTTGAAGCCTGATGTAACGCACGTAATGACGACATTTCATTGCATGTTTGAGAAAACATTATATTCATTCACCACGAAAGCTACTGAACGTTGACGCAAATATAAAAATTAGAACGTCTAGTATTTATGCCTCGCGTGTCTTTTTATACTTTAGATTAATGATTCCGTTGACATACGTTAATTAAAGCGCAAAAACTACGGCTTTCGGAAGATGAAAAAGTGAAAGTTATATAAGTTTCTTAAAATTGCTCGGTGAAACTTTATTCAAAGACAATTGAAAGAACCCAGATTCTTGGAAGTCGTCTAAAACTTCCTTGAAGTGTGTTTAGCACTGAAATGTAGGGCAAAATAAGGGTGTTACCACACCAATCGATCAATCGTCAATTTGGATTGATCGACGTCAATCGATAGGTTTCGACCATAGCCAAAGCTACCACACCAATCGATCAACGTCGGTCGATGCCATCGATCGACGATCGATTGATTGGTGTGATAGCACCCTAATACAGACTTGGTTGACCTACGTAATATTAGGTCTGTGGCGTAGCGTCCATATAAGCCCAATTCCCACAGGGTTGCCCAGGGAAAGGCTGATAACCACCTTTTTCTTTAAATATGAGTAAATAAATGAATACGCTTCGGCTTCCCCTGTAATTTTCTTGGCGCCACGCCTCTCTTAAGGTACACTAAAGTTGAACTATCACAAAAACACACTATATACCCACTGTCTATTTCGTATATTTTCTACCCGACTGCCTCAAAAGAAGGGTTATGTGTTTCGAGTTTATGTTGTATTTGCATGCGTATTATTTTGTGGAAACTGCATGAAAATATGGGCATGTGAGCACAATTTATTGTCACATCTAACTAAGGTACTATTTTCCGGAAAATCAAAGGAACTATAAGCCATTAATCTAATATGGAATTCCGCAAAGTAACGCCTGAATTGTCTTCATATCTATTCCAGCCATTATTTATTTACAGAAACTCAGCTGTTTTATACAATGCGCTTATGCAGTCGTTTAACGGTCAGTGACTGCAATCGTCCTCTAACCATCTGCTCTGAATAGTTTCTATGATTTTAACTAGAAAACTCACGTGAGAATCAGACATTTAAATTAAATACATTAGCGTAATGGACCGAAACATGTCGAGCAGTACTCGGTTATTACAACGTGAGTACCCGCTTATGTAATCTAAATAGTTTCTATGATGTTGTTGGGAAAGTAGTTGGAATCGGTATGTCGCGAATGTTTGAGGTACTATGAGGCGATGGATAGTTGTAATTTTTCTGTAATATGTAAAAAAAATATTAGCGTGCTGTGTAAATAAATAATATTTTCTTCTGTTTCCGCGATTATGACGGGAACTCAAATGAGATAATATACGCGATATAATCCGTTGAATTGCTTTATTTAAAAAATAAATAATTGTTGTAAATCACTGCAACTCATTACTATTTTTATTTCAGCGGTATTAATAGATCCATACTAATATTATAAATGTGAAAGTGTGTCTCTCTGTCTGTCTGTTACCTCTTCACGCTTAAACCACTGTACCGATTGGAATGAAATTTGGTATAGACATAGTTTGAGTCCAGGGGAAGGGCATAGGCTACTTTTTATCTCGGAAAAATACCCTTATTCGCGATAAATAAATTTGGGGCGGACGAAGTCGAGTAATAAGTAAATATTACGGGACTGTTTTTATAAAAATCGAACTAGTCCCATGGTAAGCTCAATAAGGCTTGTTTATGTGTACTAAACGACGTTATATTTAATAGATATATTTTATTTACTTATATACATAGAAAACATCCAAGACTCAGGAGCAAATATTTATGCTCATGACATAAATATTTGCCCTTACCGGGATTAAAACCCAGGGCCTTCAGTTTCGCAGCCAATGTTACTCCCGCTTAGCAAAACTGATAGTTCGGTGAAAAGTATCCAATAACAGTCCTTAGCCAACTATCCCTGAACGAAAAATTTTTCAAATCCATAATTATACATACATAGACATAGGTCTCTCATAAATAACTTCACCTTAACCAGTCCTGTACTGCCCGCATCCAGTGGACTCGTTGAAGCAAAATAAATTATGACTTTTTTCTCTGGAGACCTTCTAATATGTACCTAAGCTTCTATACCGTTTACTAAATTGCGAACAATGCTTATTACCCAGTACCCACGTATACATCCAGTGGAAACGCACCCTTAGGTTTAGTTGAATCGCTTTCAAATAACAGCGCGACTTCAAAGTCACCCTCGTTGAACCTTAACATTTAAACTACCTGACCGGGTAACTATACCTACTTTTAACGCGTTCGGCGCCGGCAACGATCCACTAAGCCCTTACGCTATGCACAAACGTTGTGTCACTGACACACAAACATGTCACGCAAGCGTGTCATCAGCATAGGAGTAAGAATTTTTTGATCGCAATCTTTGTGTCACTGGCACTTAAACATAAAATCACGCAAACTTTTCACCGGCATAGGAGTAAAAAATGTTGATCACAAACGTTGTGTGTTGTAATATTTTCTTCTGTTTCCGCGATTATTACTCATTGAAATAAAACAATTTAACGGATAGTATCGCGTATATTATCTCATTTTAGTTCCCGACGTTTCGGAAGCTTTCCAGTTTTCCATGGTCACGGGAGGACTGAGAAAAGATGTATTTTCCTCTGTCAAAGTTACAATTTGTGCAAACTACCCATTTTTTGAAAAAACACAAATAAAGGTGTACATACATGCCAGATGGGCCTAAGCTGTAAAGACAGTTACACATGTGCCAGAAGGGCTTAATTATTTTATTCTAATAATTTACCAAGCAGCACCCCTTTGCAGAGTGCAGGCATTTATAAGCTGGACTGCGAGTGTGGTCTTTCATACATTGGTCAAACGAAACGTAGTGTATCAACCCGGGTGAAGGAGCACATAGCAGATGTCAAGCACCGTCGGTGTAATAGGTCTGCAGTCTGTGAACATGTCATTGACAAACCAAACCACTCAATTAAGTTTGATAAACCTTCTATCCTTGCCAAAGAAAAAAGATATTTTCCCAGAATGCTACGCGAGGCTATTGAGATTAAAAAGCATCCTAATTTCAATAGAGAAGATGGATTGTCACTACCACCAGCTTGGGATCCAGTAATACATCTCATCAAGGAACAAGCGAGACACAGGACTGCAAAACCTTAATTTCCGAACGGTGTAAAATATCTTATCTGTTTAAAAGTAGTTTAATAGTCTCTGTTTTTTAAATATTATAATTAGTAATGAGGTAGCCTGGGAGTTTTTCTTTGCAGCGTTTCTTTTCTCTTCAGTACGCCTCATTTGTGAAATGCTGCTTGGTAAATTATTAGAATAAAATAATTAAGTCCTTCTGGCACATGTGTAACTGTCTTTACAGCTTAGGCCCATCTGGCATGTATGTACACCTTTATTTGTGTTTTTTCAAAAAAAGGGTAGTTTGGACAAATTGTAACTTTGACAGAGGAAAATACATCTTTTCTCAGTCCTCCCGTGACCATGGAAAGCTGGAAAGCTTCCGAAACGTCGGGAACTAAAATGCGTTAATATACGCGATATAATCCGTTAAGTTGTGTGTTGTGTTAACATACACAATTTTACTGTACATTTAATTGAAATTTAAATACTCTTACGAATTCACCGAGAAAAGGCTCAACATAAAAACATGCAAGCAAAAATCGTCCAAACTTAATCAATACATTTTTGGGCTTCCTTATATATTCGGCACTTTAGATGGTCCAGACTCTTTGAGGATGGCTATACAATTTGTATAACAAACAGCCCATCGGTCACTGCCATCGATGCGGATATTGATTTCCCGCGGCCGCCGATACCATCGCGTTTGATGTTCTTGAGCCACCCTTTTGTTCGAAGCCCTTGAAATTATTACAAAACGAGACTTAATCGGGTTTATATGCGTTCATGTGTATATCGCTTATTTAATTACCTTCCGTTATATTTATTATATGACCTCATACTAATCTATACAGGGTGACTCCTAAATCGTGAACAGAAATATTTCTTCGAAGTCCTAACCGGCCCGACATCTGCAAAGTGATAATCAGGACAATGAAATAACATAATCTTTTTGCGGAGAAAATGTGTTTCCTGGTTATTTCATCATAACTCATGGTAAACCTAAATTTTTTGGCATTTGACATATGAATGACAAGTCACTACAAGCTAAGTAGGGTGACCAAAAGAAAATGTGATTGAGACTGGACAAGTTTTTAACGGTTAAAAAAATTTAAATGTTATTGAATTGCCATTAGAATTAGAAGCAGATATTTTATATCAGCATTCAAAAGTACATCGAAAAATTATATATGTGCATGCTGTATATATAAGAAGGATAATACATACGCGAATAAGTCCTGTTATCTTCTTATAAAGCGTGAAAAATCCGATTACCCCAATATTACACAATACACCAATTTAATAGAAAATTAAAATGTGTATTAGTACAATTTGAATAAATCCAAAGCATCCAAATGTAAAACGCATGAAATTAGTATCTTAGTTATAGCCTTTCTAAAAAAAAATTGGCTCATCTCACTAATACAATCATAATCATAAAATGAAACTAGGAAAGGTGGCTAGGGGAATGGCGACTAATTAAGGCCGACAAACAAGCAAATGATGCTTTACATCTTAGCTTGAATAAAATAATACTCAAACACTTGAAAATGCACACAAAAACGTGGTGCATGTAAAGAGACGCACACCACCTTAATTGAGAAATAGTATACAGGTTATTTCATGTGATATCCAATAATCAATAGCTAAGTTTTCACGGCGCCAATGTAAAGCGAAAGTGGCTGATAAATGAACCGATACGAACGCGTTACAGTCGTAAACCAAACAACACCAAAAAGGCTTATTTTACCCGTTACGTTACTGCTAAATTCGATTGTAGGTTTGTAGTATAAATTTGACTTTTAAAGGAACAATAGAATGGAATCGAGCTATTTGTAATGTAAGTAAAATTCAGTTGTTTCCGTGAAACTGTTGCCCTCACCTTGAAGCCACCTTTCGGTTTCAGTTAATTACAGTTGTTGGAAATACTAAGTGAAAAGGTTGCTAAGATACTTAAAATTTTCAAATTCCAGTGTATGTATACTTATATAGTGAACGTAGGCAGATTCAGGTTTCCTAAATGCTGCTAGTCTAAGTCATTTATATAATATAGAAGATGCCCGCAACTTCGTTGGCGGAGGAGAAAAAGTCGTAAACACCCTTTTTTTATTCATCGTAGTCGGGCAAAGAGTATATATAACCACCTGAAGATACCCAGGTACCAAAAATAGTTGAAATCTTTTTAGCAGATTTGGCACGAAGCAGCCACAACGACACATACGAACATAGAAACATACAAAAAATCCAAGAATTATATTTTTCGATTACTACAAGCAGTCAGTTACAATATATATTTTTTTATAACTTTATAATAGCATAGATGAAGACATTCTACCTATTCAAATATTTGTTTTAATTTAATAAGTGTTTTGTGTTACCTATTTTGAATGTAGGTTATTTAGTTTAGTTATGAGCTTCGAGTTGAAATGTAATGAACTTGTTGTTTGAGGTCAATGATAGTTTTCGTTTTTTTTAATTAGGGGGAGTGTTAAAAAGTAATTATACATTAAGACTCCATGCTGATTTAATATATACTGCTCAAAACAATATAGGGGCCACTAAAAATTTTGATCGTAACGTGAAAATGTATATTAGTTGGTAAAATTTATTTTACACATTCTGCAGCTAAAAATGCTTTTGTTTTTGTTTAGTTAATAATCGATTAATTAAATAGTTAATTCTTTTATTCGTTGTAATCGAGATAAGATTAGTTTATTGTAACCACAATAACTGAACAGAAATTCTCCGCGCAACAGTGCACAGTGGATTATTTTAGCTAAGTTGCGGACATGCTTATTACTATTCCCATTCGATGCGACTTACTGAAAGAAAGCTTCCTGCCAAACGTTTTTTTTTTTTAATTCAATTAAGTTCTTGATATATTAATAAATTAGTGACACCATAAAAAGCAACCCTCCGAAACCATAGAAATGATTTAACTCTGAATATTTACGATTTTTGCAGTGAATTATGACGTAGTGGTTTAGAAACATCATTTAACTATCAATAAATTTGAAAATCTGTAATAATATCACACTTTTCTGCGGGTTATTTATTATTTTCTATTATATTAAAAATATTGTTTTTCTTTAAAACATATGAAGTGTAGCGTTTTTTTTATGTGGCATTCTCTTAAACATAATAGAAGGTGTCACCACAAAAAAAGAAACAAATATTATGTGGAACCTTTGAGTTATGATTTTATTAATTTTCGGGTCAGGGTTGCCACTTGCCGTTAAGTACAAAATTTCGATGTGAAATTATCTACAACTCGGGGGGTAGTGCAACGTATTCAATTGAATATTAAAAAAATGTATCAATGCAGCATTCTTACAAACAGTATTAAGTTTGTAACATTTAACATTGATAGTCCTTTCATGTGGTTTGGAGATTGACGCTGAAAAGTTTAAAATATTTTGTTTAAATCTTGCTACAAGATATGTAGAAAAGTACAGCTGGTGTTACATGTCGGTAACGTTGCATAAGCTTTTATTACATGGCCATCAAATTATACAGTGTAGTTCACTGCCAATAGGAATGTTGTCAGAACAAGCTGGTGAATCACGCAATAAATTCTGGCGATATGACCGAGAGCACCACACCAGAAAATTAGATCGGAAAACAACAATTCTCGATTTATTGCACCGTGCCTTAGAGTCTTCCGAACCCCTTCTTTCGCACACGTCATTAAATCGACAAAATACAAAAAACGTTTCACTCTACCCGGAAATGCGTTGTCTCTACTAAAACCGACAAGTGAGAATGTAATTACTCATGACTACTTGC
This sequence comes from Hedya salicella, assembly GCA_905404275.2. Lineage (NCBI taxonomy): Eukaryota > Metazoa > Arthropoda > Insecta > Lepidoptera > Tortricidae > Hedya > Hedya salicella. Next base: position 19,195,318 of record FR990112.1, read on the forward strand.
ATGGAATCGCCACAGAAGATATTGTTTTGCGATCGGAAGAGGTTTACTTAGACTCTGATGATGAAGATATATAAACTTCACAGAAGTTTAATTATAATGTTCTAGTTTGCAGTCAAAAAGTGAGCGCCCGCCCGCCACCATATTCAAAATTCAATTATTAACACATTATGAGTTCGTAATTGAGCTCTCGCATCTCAAATTCACTTGAGCGGAATACCCTTAACTAGTTCCGTTTTACATGAGAGACAACCCTACTTCCATAGAAAGTTATGAAATCCTTAGAAATGATTTATCACCAAGATTCCGTAACTCTAACGCTTGGTTGTTTAAGGTGTTATAAACAGCTGCAATATGCATAATTTTACGTGAATTAAGGTGCTATTCTCAAAGAACAACCGAGAAAAAAATAAAGATTAGTAAATATTCAGAAAATTTAAATTACTCAAAATGTTGACTAGTTAAAGTAACGTTTCCTTTTAATCCTCGTATGTTTTTCAAAATTGTATTGTTTTTATAAATATGTGTGGCCCTAATTCCCTTATTTTTTAAATTAAAAACATATTTTAGTTTTCTGAGGGCATTGACCTTATACAACAATAATTTATAACTCCAAAACTAGACTTATTAAAAATGTGGTACTTGCACTCATTGATTTATTTAAACCAGACCTACCGATACTACATGCGATATTCGAACCATATACAGCATGTCCGCAACTTAGCCAAAATAATCCACTGTGCAGTGGCCCCTATATTGTTTTGAGTAGTATATAAATGTACACGCCGGCTAATGTGAATTTAAACTATAACATCTGTCTGTCAGAAATTTTAGGAGAAAATTTTTAAGAAAGAATTTTAAGAAGTTTTAGGAGTTTAATTAAATTACGTTTATTTTACAGAATTCTTGCATTTCTATTAATATTGCTGCTGATAATCTATCGAGTTGACTGTACTAACGAAATTTATATCCGTAGCTTATTTCAGTCCAACGCAATATGGGACTGGTCTTGCATCGCGTCCCTTTGTTCTCGGAGCTGCATTGCGCCAAGCCTTATGTCATTACATTCCGATTGCTCCCTAACCTACGTTTTAATAATAGGAACTTGATTGTAGTAAGTTAAAGCTCACTATTCTTCATAGTTTACATGTAAAGATGTACCCAAACTCTTTTCATTGCAAATGGGAGCTACATTTAAAAAAATCTCTCGATTAATTACCGATTTCCATTTTGCGACCTCAACTAACATTCTGCCTTTCATTATATTGAGTAAAATAAATAACGATCAGAGTTAACTTTTTACGGAATCGAAGTCAGTCTCAAGACAGTCTATTGCAATTAAAGTCAACGGAACAGTCAAAACACTCGAAGATTCGCCCACCTTTATGGTACGGAGTATAACGTCGGCCTATTAACCGCCGTCAATCCCTTTTGACAGTCCTCTTTTTGGGTTGTATCAATGCACCAGTAGCCATTTTCGACGGTATTGCTTTATACATATTTTATAACATATAATTGTATATACTTATACTCTGATAACAGCTAGAGTGTATTGAAATACGTTAACCCCGCAATAATAATAAAGGGATTTCTATGCACACCTTTACAGGTTACAGGCTTTCGCTTTGTTTGGTTATAGCAAGATTAATTGTTAAACTTGGAATATACTTATTGCTGCTGAAATTAAAGGACGCGGGACGTAGCCATTAAAGTCCTTAACGTTCCTACGATGTACAAACAGAAAAGCATCAAATCACGTAGCGTACAGCAGATTGTAGACTTAATTAAAGCGCATTAAGATTCAAACTGAAGCGAATTTCAATGTAGTTGAAACCCTTCGGCTTGAAAGTGCTTATCGTGCCAACTTTTGGTGCTGGTATAGCCACAGTAAACATAGTAGCCAAAGTGGCTGAGGGTTATGTTTCTGGAGTGTATGTATATTTGAATTTTTTTTATTTTCTTTGACACGCTCTGCAGCCTTAATATCTTAATGGATTTTTGAGTCTTGGTTGTGGGAGTGACATAGGCTGTAATATTTTGCAGGGGGTTTTTTTTAGGTACTGGTTTTTTGTTACAATAATACAGGGACACCGAAGGCCAGGCAGACGAAAGACATCTCGGCTCAAAATCCGTGCAGAGGTTCGAGGAGCACACGATTGCTGTTCAAAGCAGCCGTCGATAAAGTGCCTCGTGTGATCATGAGATTTGAGGCGATTTTTAAATTCTACTAATATTATAAATGCGAAAGTGTGTCTGTCTGTCTGTCACCTCTTCACGCTTAAACCGCTGAACCGATTTGAATGAAATTTGGTATGGAGATAGTTTGAGTCCCGGGGAAGGACATATGCTACTTTTTATCCCGGAGAAATACCCTTATCCACGATAAACGTATTTAAAAAAATAAGCTGGCCGCTTGCTTTAAACTTTTTAAATTTCGAATTTCGAGGATTATAAATTAAAATATGTACGTATTAAAATATTTTTCATTGTTGGTAAAATGACACCAACACGATGCGTTGCTGAGGATCGTGAAATATCCGGGGAATCAGTTTCTCTCTGACGGTGTTCCGCCACCTGTGCCTGCTCTTGGCTTCGTGTATGAGGTGCGAGGTACAGTTGGGTGTCCAGGGTGGAGCGGACCTGATCTGCCAATATTATTGGGCTGCGGCCTCTTGGTTGTTTGCCATGAACCTTGCCAGTAGACTAGTAGTAGGTATCTAACCCATGCGGTTTTTGAAGTTAAAACAAAATGTTCACATGTTACCATTAAGGCGAAGGGGAGGGCAAATGACCTTGCTCAATCCGACACACGGCGGCGGCAAGATGCGCGCCATCTAGGCAGGATGCAGTGTAATAGCTCGATTATGCAATGTCTAGTTAGTCTGTCATGCGATCGGCAAAAACCGTAAGATGGCGCGATTTTTGTACATATTTTTATTTGTCATAATTTTACTCGGAAAGTAGTTAGCTACAAGGCTAGGTTAAAATAGGTTTTCTTTTTATTGGTATTATGTTATTATGCAGTCATCATCAAATAGCTTGCAACATCCAAAGCGCCACACATATCGCCACACATCTTTATAGTATATTTGCTCTTTGGATGTTGCAAACTATTGATTGAGAACGGTTGATGAAAATAAAATAAAATAAAACTTCTGTTCAATTTACATTTTAATTATGGTTAAATATAAAATGCCAGCGAGAGAAGACAAAGGCATGAGAAAGAAATGATGGCACATTAATGATGATTTTGAGTTTATCTCGGTCTCGTTGGCGTTGGTTCAGCGCAAAAAAAATATGATTCGTAAAGGAAAATTAAGTTTTAAGCCTTATATTTTTTCCGCTTACCACCTACAAATTTAGCAACAATACTGTGGTATCTTTCGACAGCATTGCTGTCTACGTCCACTACGTCGTTGCTTTTGTTGCAGAAATAATTCTGATATTTGCCATGTCGACCGAAAGCATGCTCGGGCGCAATTAATATCTCCCGGTGAAGATCCGTATATGGTCTTGCTTGGAGTATCTTCGAGTAAGTATTCGCATCTCCATCTGATATTAATCTGCCATATATTAAATTGTGCATATCTAAGCTCCTTTTAAAACCTTCTACCAAAATTTCTGACTCCATGCCGGTAGACGAGCCTGAAAATAAATGGGTGTTACTAAATTGAACAGCTTCAGAGTAAAGTAATCCTCCTTGGTACAAACATTTATGGCATTATGCATACCTGTCTCTTAGACTAGGTTACATAAATAAAAATTAGGAACAATTTTTAAACAAATCCAACTAGTCCCACGGCAAGCTCAATAAGACTTATGATATTAGTACTGGGCGACGATATATTTTGTATATACTATATTGACTTACATACCTACATAGAAAACACCCATGACCATAACTCAGGAACAAATATTCATGCTCATCACACAAATATTTACCCTTACTGGGATTTGAACCCAAGACCATCAGTTTCGCAGGCAACATTAACCCCACTGAGCTAAACCGTCGACATTAATACAAAGACCGTAATATTGAAAGAAATAACATCTACATACCTGAATAATTCTTGTAACAGGTATGATCTTTGGCACCCACATTCTTACTCTGTGCTACAGAACAAATGGAGCAATACTTATTCTTGATAGCTAGGTACAGTATTTTATTTGTTTTTTTGCCAATAATAGCTGCTGCACCTGATAGTGCAGAATAAATTTTTTTATAGGACCTTTTTGCATAGCATCCATCAGCTATCACATCTATAATCGCTATACCATCAGAACTAACCCTGCCTTCTTGAATAGCCAGGCTACGCTCTTCTTCAGCAGCCTGAGTCATTGAGTTGAGTAATTCTTCCTCCCATTTTTTATGTACAACAGCCATTTTTGAAGAAAACATTTTTTGGACATGGGAGCTAGGCCTATAGCAGCTGATAAATCAGTAAGCTGAGTATGTCCACAGCCAATAACTACTGTCCCTGCTACTACACTAGTATTGAGGTCTAATGCGTCAGTGGGATTATCATTGTGCACTAAAAAGGTCATATTGCACATCCTGCATTTTAGTGAATATTGGGAGATCAGGACTGACCGAGTTTCTGATACAATCTCAACCGATTTTAATCCGCAATTCAAAGGACCATGACAGGATATTTCTTGCAATTGACTAAAAAACTGGTATACATTTACTATCCTTCTCCCATACTTTGTTTTATCGTCTCTATCACTGAAACAATAGAAAATAACAAATACAGTAAAGATTCAGAAAATAAAATCATAAATATTATAATTTACAATTATAAGAGCTAAGTAGAGACAAAACAATCTCAAAATTAGTTCATTCTTCGGTTTCCATCGGATCACTTTGCTGTCTGTTTGTCCATGCACCAACAGCAAATTAGGATTGGTTTTTCTTTGTTTACAAATGAATATAAAAGGATTAAAGGTGTCTATTATTCGGTCTTTACTTGTCTGATTTGGTAAGTACATTACATACCTTAAAATGTAAGTACATAAATTTAATACCAATAACAGACAATTTCTCGCAGGAAATGCAAATTAATGTATAAATTTCACAATGTGATCCTACATATTGGCCATAACTAACCTCTTTATAAGAAAATAACATTTCCAGATGAAAATGCTGTACTTTTAGGTTAGTATTTTGTTTACTAAATTAGTCATACTCACATATATTGTATATACTTACTGTTTAGTGCAAGTAGATACATTTACATTTGCTTCATGAAAATCACTATTTTCATAGTCAAATTGACCAGAAGTGGCCCTGTAACAAAAAGGGAATGAGTAAAAATAATAAACTTAACTTTTGTGACAGCTATTAGACATAATAAATAATTACTTAGATACCATGTGTAAATATATGAGTGAGGTTTGATGCTGAAAACATCTATGAGTACACTTAATTTGTTTATCTTCTTAGAAACATATCATAGGTATTTTATTATTTTTATTAGTAACAAGTACCTAATAATCTACTTATGATTCAAGTTCCTTTGCCATGGGTTCATTGACTGTACAAATATCCTGATTATCATTTTCAAAATCAGCAGGGGGCCTAAAACAAAAGATAAGTAAGTTCTAGAAATCTTATCATACCTGTGCCCTGACTATAAAAGTATTAATAACTAGAAGGTGCCTGCAACTTAGTCAGCAGAGACGAAAAAAATCATAACCCTCTTTTCTCTTCAGCGTAGTCGGGTAAAAAGTATCCTATACCATCTGTGGATACCCAGCTACCCATACCAAAAATAGTAGAAATCCGTTTTGCCGATTTGGCGTGATGAAGCCGCAATGACACATACAAACATAGGTACAAAAAAAATATATATATATTTTTCAATTCGGGACCTTCAAATAGTCCATTATACTTATTTTAAAACTTTATAATAGGTAGTTTACCTATTATATAAAGTTTATTTATTTATATTATAAACAATAGGGAGATCTTACTTAGCCTCTCGTTTATATTGTATTAAATTATGTATATAGCAAGCACCTCCCTTTTTCAGCACGTCTTAGTAAAATCTAACAACGAGGGGACATACGGTATGCTGGCAGAACTGGTCACTTTGTACTTACCGTGCACCGGCTTCTTGGCCTTGTTGCTTTTGAAGTTTTTTAGCAAGAGCATTTGCGAATCGCCGTTTTTGCATCAACCTCACTGACGTTCGTGGTTTTCTCGCCTTCTTGTTTCCCATCTTTTGGCACTTACTGTTTGTTACAACGCGGCACAAGACACAGAGTTCAATCTCAATAACAATACGTAAAACCTAACCTAACTATGACTATGGCAAACAAAACACAACAAGTTTAATCTAATTATATACATAATAACACGTCAACAAAAACAACTCAAGTCCAGTACGATTTATAATGATAAGTTCTTATCAAAGATTCCGAAAAAGCAGGCCGATCGACTAAATCATAACCAAATAAGTGAACATGAACAACGTCAAATTCAATCGAGTGTTACTGGTGTCCAGTCAACTCACTTCACGCACGGCGCTCGAACGAAAGATCGAGCTGGCAACGTCGTAAAATCATACTATGGCCCGTGCAATCCAAACCGAGCACGCAACATCGCTTTCATCGCTTGAAAGTAAACTTATATTTTAAAAAATGAAAAATATTAATGAACGTTCAAATCCTGAAAAGTAACTTTATTTGAAATATTTTTTTCCTTTTTTTTTAGTATGATAGACTATTTTTCAACTATCATTATTATTCACTTAATTTGTATCATATTTATGAACATATCCCGAAGAAGGTTTTCAAAACACCTTTCGCCGTGTACAAAGGTGCCTAGTCATAATTTACGAGCAAATAATTTTAACGTGGTTTTCGTAGGAGAAAATAGGTTTTGTGCCTAAAACACGTATTTTACTATTTATATGAATATTCTTTCCTTGAGTCGACAGATTAAACCTACACAAATAAGTGCAGAAAGTTTAAAAGCAAACATAATTGTTTTGCCGGAATAAAACGTGAACAAATATTTTTATTACTGTTTCTTGAAAATTATTTCTACAAGTAAATATGAAATACAGGACCAAAATCATTCCTTGAAGAACTACTCGAGTATATAAAGATTCAGTTTATATACTTTTCACATCCCCATGTATCGTAAATTCTTCAAGAAAATTGCACAAACACACCTCTTTTTTGTAAATTTCCCTACCCCTTCGCCTTAAATGAACGACCGCTTAGTGTCAAACACTTGCTTTTTATTACAATTCCCCTGCGCCTAACTGCCTTTGGGCTGCTCCAGGCAATGTCGAGAGCGTTACACAGTAAATATTTTATACTTATAAAAACTGTGAAAATATTATGTCTGTACATTGAAGATACGTTAAAAAAACAAGTGATACGGACTATTTGAAAGTCACTGAATAGAAAAATATATGTTATTTTTGTTGTTTTTATGTGCCCTTGTGTTTTAATCGCGCCGAAACGGCTAAACTGATTTCAACTATTTTTGATACATACGTAGTTGGACATCCACAGGTGGTTATAGGAAACTTTTTATCCGACTACGCTGAAGAAAAAAATAGGGGTAATTGCTTTTTCTCCTCCGCGAACGAAGTTGCCCACCTTCTAGTGTAGCTAAGCTATAATATTCTGATGTTGACTTACAAAGATATTTCTACTACGCGCTTGTTGGTCCTAATACCCGTTATCCAAAAACATTGTTTGATTTCAATATTAAATCCACGACAAAAGGCTTTTAAGATAAGGCTACAGATAAAGCACTGGGTACTGAAACTTCCCACATCAAATTTTCCGCCCATTTGCCTGACTACTTAGGGACAAGCGACTATAAAGTTTTAATGTCCTTTTAAATTGAGGCGAATGTTTCTCGCGTACCCTTTGCCTTCTTTGCGACATTTTGTTTGTAACCTTGAAGGTAAAGATTGGATTTAGGGACATCCTACTGTTGAAATAACATTTATGTTGATGAAAATATTTTGGATGAGAAATATACATGAATCGAGCTATTTTAAGATCGATTTTGAATCTGAATCGTTTTTTGTACGTATGTGCTTTTGAGGCACGTCACACGACGTTTTTACGTCAACGAGGCTGGACGAACTTGTCCATTTTTGGTACAGGGATTGCATAACCTCAAAGGATAATTAACCAACTTTGCTGAAGCAAAAACGAGGGTTATATTTTTTTCTGTTCCGCGAACGAAGGTATACTATTTCGCGGATGCGACACATTCCTTCGGTTTACCAGATAATCTGTTCCGTTTCCGTTTCCATTTCCATACTCGTATTTGGGTCAATCCTCTTCCTGTACCTCGTTGCTATGGTTACGTCTTACGTCTCCTGAGTCATTTTTTATAAACTACGATTTTGAACGATATAAAAGCAACAAAAATATGATTTACTAGCCATTATAGGTTCACTATTCAAGGGCCCATCTCGTCGGGTATGTTAATAGCCTAAATTATTAGCATTTTTCTAACTAACTCTGTCACTATTGTCTCCTGGATCACGGGACAATAACAGCAAGAAAAAGTTGATCCGCCCATTTATACTTTCGTAACCGACATTTAGCACTACGCTCGTAGCTAATAACTTGGGAAACACCGTATATAGCGAAAACTTAAAGAAAAAACCGGCAAAGAGCATGTCGGACCATTCTTGACGTTGGGTTCCGCAGCCGTTCATACAAAAAATGCACTACAGATGAAAAAATACTATATGAAAAAGTGCACTAGCAAAAGAGCGTATCTCAACGGCACTTACGTCCTTTAGCTGAGAAGCGCAGTTTTTTGGCAATAACTCAAATACGGTATATTCAATCATGTTGAAAACAATTTTCGTCTTCAAATTCCAATATTTACTAAAACAAAAAAAAAAATAGAAACCTCAAAGTATGTTTTAAAGAATTGTCGAAATGTGTACCACACACAATAAACATCTAGTCGTTTTTGAGTAAAATTCTTGCGACATACGGACGGCGACGGGCGGACGGACATGACGAAACTATAAGGCTTCCGTTTTTGCCATTTTGGCAACGGAACCCTAAAAAGCGGTAGTCCGCGACGAGTGGCGTCGCATCTTAGAGATATATTTATAGTTCATCGCTGGCTGTTCACACTACCAGCGATCTATCTCTCTCTTTTATTTACACGGGAGCGATTATCTTTTCTTTGTTTCTTGGGCGAGAAAGCCGCCAATAGCTCATCGCTTATCGCCGGCGGTGGGTCAAGTGCCTTGAACCAGGCCACAAACCTTGACGTGATGACCACGCTCACTAACAAGAATGTAGCGGGAAAGAAGAAGAGCGAAACCTTGCTGCGAGCAGAGCGCCTACTCTGAAATCCAAAAAACTAAGTTCGTTTAGCGCCATCCCGCTCACTCAAATACAGCATAACATAAGCGCGAGAGTGACAGCAAGTTACGAACTTCGATTTTTGTGTTTCGGAGTAACCACTCAGAGCGCCCGCCGAGCAAGCTCGCGCTCATGACGCTTGTGTTACAGTCAAGCTCGTTGCATACTCAAAATCTACACATAATTTTGTTACGCCTTGCGTGTCCTTTCGTAAGAAACTCAGTAAATATTTACGGATTAAAACACGGTTTTTGTTGTTGTATATTTAAATTCCCGAGGGAGATTTTAGTGTGGAATATATGAAATAATATACTGAGCGCGGGCTGAGTCGTTATATAAAAGAACACCAGTGGGATTTATAAAAGCTACGCTTTTCAGTTAGGATAATAGCATTACTCAAGGACGTAAACAGTTTTTTGAGGCACATTAGAGAGGTGAACTATTAGAGGAGTGAAGTGCTAAGCACTTTTTTTGTAACGTAGAGCTAAAAATGGCTAAGTTAGCCTTGAATTTACCGCCCCATGGACGCCTGGCAACTCTATACCCTATTTTTTGTATTGAAAATACGGCCTGTAAGTCAAGGGCAAAGATAAATATACGCCAACTCTGCTGTCATAGTAATAAGGTTTGGATTTATACGAGTATTTCTTAGATTTTGTGGTGATTACTTATCTTTGCCCTTAATAGAAAAAAAAACAGACTTATAACCTTCCCTTATTAACTCGAACCCACTTTCAATAATCATGAACTTACAATTATAAATATTTAACGTAAATTCCTGTTTGTTTCAGCGCAAGTAGAACCTGCCCGGTAGAGGGCGCGCCCGAGCCGGAATCGGCGCCGCCCGTCGATCTGCCGCGGACTCGAGATGGAGAAATTGACTATGATGGTGAGTGATGTCCTTATTTTTTAGCTACCAAGCCCCCCCAGCAGCCCCTATAGATCGCCACAGAGTGCAATCCTGCGCAGATCGCATCCACCGACTCCCCGCGACCCATCACCAAATCATCCGTTCACCTAGTCGGTTGTCATCCACGCTGCGCTTTCCTCTTCATCGTCGCCACTCCAGGACTTAACTGCCCCAACGGCCACCCGTTCTCCGGGCTACATGGCCCGCCCATTGCCACTTCAACCACGCATCAACATCAACTGCGAGTGCCGCAATCACCTTTCTTCTGATCTGTTTTTGTATTATTGTTTATTGCGTGCTCGAGTGCGCTACACCTCCTTAAGAAGCAAATACTCACTGAATTATGTCTAGTTGTTCTTCTCATATAGGTACTCTTTGCAAAACAATCGTGATCTGCTTGTACCGTCAAGCGCAGATGTTGAGTACCCGTGTATCCCACCACCCTACCTCTCTCGATACGTAGACATTCTGCACTCGTACAAAGGTCCGCCCACAGCTGACCCGATCTGTTGTTGTAATAGTGATCTTCCACGTGATCTAGTTCCTTCAACAATTCTTACAAGACAGTCTTTGGAGTACAGGATCTGGAAATATTGGCCTTGAGACCTAGCCAGAAAACTTTAGTAAATATACCTGGAACATGCCTTGTGCAAAGGGCCTTAGAGACCGGCTGAAATACTGCTACCGCTAACATATATACTGTGACCCATATACGATATTAACTAGTAATTGTGTTTGAAAGTAACTATTGTATTATTTCGTATTCGTACGTTCTCTTCGTAAAACAAGGATTTATCCAGCTGTGGTGCGCTACAATTTACAAGCTTTTCATTTCTACTTATGGTCCCAAAATCATATACAACCACTTGCAACATTATCTCTGCTTTGCCCCAAGCTGTGTACATTCAAGGTCGTGCTAAAAAACTTCTATGAAATATACCTTTCAACCCTTGCGGTTAGTCTGTCAACTATTTAAAATTAACTAAGACCGAACCAGATTGAGTCTGACGTGAACTCGACCGCAAGGTACTTCGTTAATATTCAACGACCTTCATTTGCAAATGGCTTTGGTAAACAATGCTCCGAGCAAAAGGTCAATAAACTGTAGTTGCGAGTTCGAAGCGAGGGACTTACGATCTTAGGCGTTAGCTAAACAACTGCAAAGCCCAGGTACACATACTCGCAGTAGCCGATCTAAACGAGATATTGGATCTAATTATAATGATATAAAGTAGGCTTATACCGCTGTTGTCATCATACTCATCTTAACCGAAAGACGTCTACTGCTGGACAAATACCTTTTTGTATGTTATACTTATAGGGGGCAAACGAGCAGACGAATCACCTGATGGTAAGCGATCACTATCGCCCTATCGCGAGGAGTCACAAGTGCGTTGCCGGCCCTTCAGGTGGGACGACGCTCTTTCCTTGATGGTGACAATTTGTTCCGCAGTTCAGTCATGCGAGTCGTTCCCAAGGATCTCTATGATGATTAGTTTTGCGGTACCTGCATCCAGCGACAGAAACATGTATGAACTCGAACTTCTCTGACCCATTGTTGGCACATTCCAACTATTTTCAAGGTTCTAATGTGTGTGACATAAACACGCTCTTAAACTGCCAATAGCGGAGTAGTTTACCCTGTACTTCAATGCCTAATTCGATAGAACTGTCACATTGTTGAAGCTTAGCTCGAGCATAAGGTTAAATTATGAAGGCTGGTCAAACTCGGCGTTCGCGTGTTTGTTATCGGGCAGGGCAGGGCTTGTTTACTGCGCATAGTGTTGTGTACTCAAAGCAGGCGGCAGTTATACGAGTGAAAATAGCAATCGAATTTACGAAGGACCAAAACTAATATTCTTTCTAGAATCGTCTCTGCTGCTGAATGCTGCGTTTTAGGTAGCGGTTAGAAAAAACTGTAAATACACTTGTTTACGTGGTATTTTTTTATGTCGCAGCTTATCATAAACTGAGCCAACTAATTTTACGCAATACGACGATCGAATCTTACATAAAACAATGTTAATTTGTTTATAGTTGGTATATTGGGTAACACAACAAACAAATGTAGAATTATTAGTTTTGATCATAAATATATAAAAAACAAAAATCCTAAAATTTTTCACTTGACTCACTGTACGTAGGAAGGATCGGTATGTTCAGACCTGAGTCGCCTCACCCTCATAACTCTATGTGACGTAATCTAGGGAAGGCTTATCACATAAATTAGAGCGAATAGACAGTCGCACGCATCTATAGCGTGTGATGGTGTGAAGTGTTTGTAAACTTACTTTATTAAAATGTCGTCCCGTTGTCCCAAACACACTTTAATTAAATGTGTCACATACAGACAAATTGACAGTTATCTCCCTTGGTTTACTTACTTATGGACTAATAATGTTTCCTAAACCATTTTGTTTCGGCTTAAAACGTGCAACAGGCAAAATACGCAAAATGTGCAAATAATCAAAATATACATACGCAAAATGTCCATATCCTAAAATGTACATCATGACAAATGTACAGTACGCAGAATGTACACGCCATTCAAATGTACAATGTTACTGTTTATTATATTTTGCGCGGCATGCATTAAGTATACAACTAAACAATGCGTGAAATGTAAATTTTTCTTTTTACATATTTTGCGTTATGTACCATAACATATCAAAGTTAGCCTTATTAAAATCCACATAAGGACCTTCAGTTCAACCTTCTTAACATATTACAAAGGAAGCTAAAGACATCAAGACCGGGGTAACACACACCAACAAAACAATGTATGCAAAAACAATGTAATAATATTTTTTTATAATGACGCCATGTGCCGCCGGGGATGACAAATCGCGACAGTATGTGACACGCGAGTTGAATCGTTACTTAGAAAACAATCGGTCTCCATGATTCCAGTACCTTCTAAAGGTTGGTTTCGTGTGAACCTGCCTAGTTCAAGGTACGAAGCCGCAGTCCCAATTTACCATTGGCGTGTGAATGTGTCGTGTAAATGGGTCATACTCGTTCTAGAATTTAGCCGTCTTTCCTGTGGACAACGCAATGGTTAAGGGCTTGAGTACATATAACTGATATTTTTATCGCTTAGATCTAGAGTATTAATCAATTGGTACAGCGCCTATAGAGCACTAAGCAAAATTAGTATTTAAAGCCCTTAACTTTCGGGTGTCCACAGGAATGACGCATAACGCTAACTCATACTAAAAGTATTTATGACCCAAACATGTCGTACAAAATGTTGACATCCTCATCACTTAGTTTAGCTCAGATTGTCAATTGTTATCAGCGTATGCTACATTATACTTCTCTATACACACATATGACAGCATCATCAATGAAGCATTTGTTTTTTCCCAGTTTCAGGTTAGTTATATCCTTCTTCCGTGTTCCTTTTCTCTATAATTAGTTTAGTGCGGTACGATTACGATCGATTTTCACAGTCATTAATATCCGGGCTTAAACAATTATGAGTTTCTCAATTCTTCGGTATGATTATTTTTTTTATTAATCCTAATCGCGCTGATGTTTAGACACTTATAAAAGAAAAATTATGACCGTAAATTGTCGTGTTCCACCCATTTCTCGACTGACCGACATACATGGCGATCTAGATCTTGTATATCAAACACACCCTACATCCACCGTTGCATTTTACGACACTCATACAATAACAATGACGCAATAAAAAGTTCAAACTGAAGGTAGCTCGAACAGGGTTGTTACAAACTACGTGTTAACACCGAACACGCAGGGTTGTTACACCCTATATGTATATCCACCGTTACATTGTACGTTAAGATGTCTTCAATTATTACTACAATCGATTTGGAAACTACGATAACAGCTAATTAATCCAAGTCCAGAGTCAAGACCAGGGGCACGTTTCTCAAAAACTTTCACAAGCGGAAGTCTCTTCCTAACAATATGAATTAAAAAGAGACAAGCGGAAGTGTATTTCTAACAATATGAATTGAAAAGAGACGTCCGCTTGTAATACAAGTTACAACCGTTTATAAAACAGGCCCCAGCTATGAGCACTGCCTACCCTGAAAGATCATGGCCCCATACAGGCACAGAGAAACTGCTTACCCTGAAACCTTGAAAGACCATTGATCCATATAGACACAGAAAAACAGCCTACCTTGGTCAAAAACCCTGTGCACGCCGCTTTTTTCCAAAATGAAAGTGTCATTTAAACTTCACGTTACATAATTTGCTATAAATGTATGTGATTGTTTCTAAACTAAGCTGTCAGTTACTAGAGCCACGAAGTATTCATAATAAACTGCTTCTTTTCTGAATGAAAATGAAATTATGATAGATACATTACAATGTTTATTGAGCTGAATTGTTTCACAGCCTAGTAAAATTATGAAATGTTTCATAAATTACCCATCACTAGTCAAGACAAAAAAAAATATTTAATATACCTACGTCATGCATACAATAACATTGACGCAATATAAGGTTTAAACTGAAGGGTGGTCGAACAGGGCTGTACATGCTTCGTATCAACCTTGGAGGCCGGAAGCACTGGGCACACGCGACCCGTCTAGAGGTCAACCCTGAAACAAAACTGAGTAATGTTTGTTGTACTACTAAAATTACTACTATTATTGAGCCTTTTATAGTTGTGAATTACGCTTATATCTTTCCAAATACCTAGTGTTTGCAATACTTAACAATTAATCACTGAAATTATAAATACGTGATCGTTGAAATGATAGAACACCCTAGATACACCAAGCAAAAAACCTGTTGGTCTTCAGACGGCTAAACAGAGTTTTTTGACAACACTCTCAATTGTGTTTGAACACAAAAAACTACGACGCCACTGATTGATACACAGATATTCACGTGAAATTTTTCTCTTTATTTTTCGGGGTTAAAAATTACATGCCGTTTGGTTAATCTTTAGCAACTTTGTATATGTGTTAGTACGTCGATTTGACCTTCTTTAACAGAGTAACGGTGTAACGTCTCCAGCTTTTTGCACATACTCGTAGATAGATATTAAATTAGATTGGTGTGGAGAATTAGTAGTTAAAAATTATGAGTGAAAAACCTATCCTTAATATAAATGAAAAAAACCATTAGAGCCAAAATTTTCAAAGCGAAGCAAATATATTTGCTTGTTTAAGCTACTCGATTGACAAGCACTTTGAGCTGACCATTCCAACATTGACACGCAGCAATTTGTCAGCCCTAACAAAACATGTGCTACGTCCCAATAGCGCCCCACGTGCCTGGAATATTCCCGAAAGGCAACAACTCAAACATATGATAATAGACCCATTTTGTCTTGAAATAAGGCTTCTCAGTCATATTGCTAGGGTTGTAACCCTTTCATCTAATAACTGTCGGTGTCACTCAATTGCGTAATTTCTCTGAGCGTTCCGCTGAAAGCTTGACGTTTTAATTAGTTGTAATGTTGACTTTTGACATTGGTCTGTTCAGTAACATACCATGTATGTGGGTATAAACAAAGGTACCTACTACTTTTTGTGCAGTCAGCGGCATAGTAAAGTGACCCCTCTATCGTACAAACATAATATATAATATAATATACAGGCTAGACGATTTATAGTGTAATGTTCGGGAGGCACCGATTTTGGTGGCTGACAAAGTCTTTCCGCAGGGCCGACAAGAGAAATTTTCGACAGATGGTAGTGAGCCGAAATCTTTGTCTCTCGTCAGCGAGTGCCATACAAACATATATGGCACGTTTCTCTGCAATTAACCGTACAATTGACGACTTTTTATCTGTTTTCCTATATGAGGTTTGCCTCCTTACTTTTTCTATACTCCATGATTCCAACACTGACGCGTAGCTACTTTTATAGCCCCAACAAAACATGAATTACGTCGCAAAAGCACCCTACGAGCACGGAATATTCCCGAAAGGCAAACATTTAAAAATAGACCCCTTTTCTCTTGACATAAGGCCCTGTTGTATTACTAAGGTTGTAACCCTTTCACCCAATAACAGTCACACAATACACAATTGCGTAATTTTTCTGAACGTTTCGCTCAGAGATTGGCTTTTCAATTGTTTGTAAGGTTGACTTTTGACCTTGGGGTGTCCGGCAGCGGATTTACCTGCTACTTATGCAGGTACAAGGGTTTTCTTGTCTGTGGGTAAGGTGACTATCACACTGTTTTCAGTTAGAACAAAGTAGTAGGTTCAGCGGAAATAATATGACTTCAACACTTAACAACAGATGGAGCTAAAATTAAAACTCGAATACATTTTTTGTTTTATATGGTATTACTAACAGGATTTTTGTCATAGCTACTCTAGGTGGATGTGTCTTTTACGTTTAGTTCTATACAAAATAAATAGAATATATTTTCTGAACTTATTCTTTAAATTCCTGGTAAACAATTCGAAATATTTACCAAAGTGAGTAATCGTCACTTATGACTACAATTTATTGATGTTTGCAATAATATTATATACTTAAGGTATTAAATTGTAAAATAAACAGTGACGACAATACTTTTTGTTTTACAAATATCATGATAATAATCACAATTTTTGCAATTTATTAGTGGATCACTCCACTAGCGTTATTATTATAAACAAAGATCAGAAACAAATGAAAAAATTTTTCGACGATACTGGACTTGAACCAGTGTCTTGAGCCAGACCGGGGCAGCACGCTCTACCATCTGAGCTAATCGTCCACACCAGCAGTCGACGAATTTTGTCATCTGTTCTTGCTTATGGATCTCTGTATGGTGCATCCGACTCGGATTTTTTCATTTGTTTCTGATCTTTGTTTATAATAGTGACGACAATGTTAATTATTCTCGCAAACGGAACGCTGTTGTTTTGGCATTGTAAATATCAAATTTTGTAAAATTTCGTTTTCAAACTCGCTTCAGTTTATTTTCGTGACCGTGAAAGTCTTCTCTACGTTTTATTAAAATGTCTACACGAGGACGTGGCTATTCCTGTGAAAGAAATAAAACTTCACCTTCCTGAAATTTGGATTTTTATGTCCCTCCTAGCATCTATCTAGTTTTTGTAACGCCTTATTTAAGATTTATACCACCAGAGATCTAAATAAGGCGTTATGAAATAGTGCCCCGCTGCCTGGTGAGAAGTCAATTCTGATGCCTGTCGTCTCAATACATTTTATAATCTAAAATGATTTAAGGTTATAGGATGTATTAGGGTGGCAGGTTTCGGAATTGACTTGTCATCGGCGGGGCAGTTGAATCATGCCATGCTATATGATGCTATAACGTATAAGTATATATTACTTTTGAATAATTTCGCCACACATCAATAGATGGCGCTCTATTCGAGATCGTTGACTGACGACTCTATTAATACACATTCAATATATTCTATGGTGACTATCCTTGGGTACTTTATATGTGCAATAGCTGATGTCTATTTCTTAATACTGTCTCTTTATTGCTAAGATTGCTGAGAACGGTTCTACTGTTTCATTCTGTAGCTTGTATTTGCAGTTCGTAATTGGTTTCTCCGTCCGTGCTTACCGATTAAGGTATTACTAAATATAAAGGGTCCACTTTAACATGTGTAATAACAAAGTGTCAACATTTCCATTTCAATTAAATACTCTTATTTAAGTTTTACATTTGTTTACGATATAAATGACGAAATTACATCACAACCGTTTAAGTTCACTTCGAACATGTTCCCATTTTGTCAACTTCCTAGGTCGTCATCATTCCCACTTTGTCCTCTTCCCATACCCAAAATGTCAACTTCCTATATCGACTACGTTTTCAAGTGGTCCTCTTGCTATTTTGTACACATTCCCATCTAGTCCACATCCCCACGTCGTTCACATTCCCAAGTCCAATGTTGGTTTGATTACATATCAATCCGTTTGCTAAGCTATAAACTGTAAGTAAATGTTTACAAGTCAGTGAATGAGTTAGGATGTGGGCGAGTTGGAAATGTGAACGAGTTGGGTGTGTGGTCGAGCATTCAACATTTTAACAATTCAACTTTATGGTCGGGAAGGGTATTCATAATTTGAAAGAGGTGAGAATATAGATTAGGTGGAAATGTCTGGAAGTGATAGAACACTGGACAAATTGGGAATGTGGATGAGCTAGGAAGTTGACAAAATGGGAACATGGACGAAGTATCCTAAACGATTACATCAAGCATCGTAAGGAAACGCGCGATAGAATAAGAAGAATAACATAGGTAAAAACACACTAGAAAATAAAAGCGGTCATTGTATATAAGTAAGACAATTATGAATAATGAAATGAACTACTATATTATGTATAAAATGGATAATATGACAAGGCATTATTGATGTTGGCCTTGGCCTTCGAGAAAGTGACGTTACAATTTTCAGGGCTACGTCGATCATGTCATGTCATAACGTGTTATTACTTTATCTATCAAGAACCTAGCCGTTAAGCTGTAATCGTCGGCCCATAATCTGGCGTGTAATGATCCAATTATGGCACGTTTACTTAAGTATTGGATGTTCTAAAAACGATGCTTAGCATTTTGGGGAGGGTTTTCCGCCGTCATACGGAAAAAAGCATGCATGCATCTGTTTTTTTATATGGACGTATAAAAAACTTCCATTTTCAGTATGACGGCAGTCTCGTTACACTACGATACGATGAAGGAAAATAAGCGTACGACTGATTACATACGTCTGTGAGATGGGTCACATTGAACGGCGAAACGTAATATAACACAGCATTCTGAAATTAAAGCTAATATTGACAGTAGGTAAATAAATCTGCAAATCTTAGGTGTCCTGTGCTATTGCTAAAGTTTCCCGGGAGAGATCCCTTTTAAGCGATGAAATCGTCTATTACGTTAAATCCTTTAGTAAGTATGTAGAATTTGAAATTTCTCAATGGTTTGACAGCTGTAAGCGCCATTTTTATATTATTTGTATTTAAATAATTTGGGCAGCAAATTTAATACAGGAAACTGCCCACAGACTTGCTGAGTTATCACCAAATTTGCTGCCAATTATAATTATATCGTCACTGCTCAGTCATTTAACAGATTGTTTTGCTGTCCCGATAAATACTAGCCATTTTTAACATTGACCGGTCCGTTAAATTTGGTCGATGCTATTCGCCCCTAGTATTTGCAAATATTTGGTATAATAACAATTATTTTGTATTTGTTTCAGCCCTGTACGAGGAGGAGTCAGATAGCGATCTGGGGTCCATGGAGAACCATGGGTCCGTGGTCACGCATCTGCTCTCACAGGTCAAGATTGGAATGGACCTCACAAAGGTAAGCCTAAGTCTCAAAGTGTGTTTCATAGTTTGTCTTTTGCAACAATGTAGATTTTTACAATTTTTTTATTTAACTTGCAGAGTAACTATCTATATTCGGGTGGAATCTTGCAAGTTAAATTTGACCTACTTCCCGGTTTCCAATTGAGCTAAAATTTTGCATACTTATGTAAGTTCGGTGACAATGCAATATTATAATACCATCGAGCTGATCTGATGATAGAGCAGGAAGGCGATCATAGAAATTATGTAATAAAATTATGCAATCCTACCGACTTTAGGCTCTTTAGAATCGTCTCGATGAGCAGTTGATGGATGTTCAAGGAAAAGTATAGTAGGTGATAAAAGCTTGTTGCAAAAATGATTTTTTGACAGAAACTTATTAAGAAATTATGTTGTACTGTGTGACTGATTTTTAAAGAGATGTTCTCCACTTAAGTTCGCCCTCTAATAAGGTGAGAATATAGTTCTATAAGAGCGCTGACGGCACAAAGCCGGTTAACACTCGCGACTGGGAACCCCATTGGTGGGCGCTCAGCCCGTACGAGTAGTAAGTTTTCATTACACACGCATTTTCCCAAGTTATCGGCTACGCGCGTAGCGCTACGAAAAACTAACGCTGTGAAAACGGTGTGAAAGTGTTAAACACAAAATTGCGCAGATCTGTAACAAATAGTGACAAACTTCGTGGACTCGATGACTGGACTCTGTCTGTAGCTTAGTTGGTACAAGAACGTGCGCCCCGGCAAGGGACAAGGCATCGGTTCAAATCCTTCAGTATATTGAAAAGAAGCTCTTGTAATCCAGTTGCATTACATGGAAACATGTCAGTAGAATCTAATACAAAAAGCCGGCCAAATGCGAGTCGCACTCGTGCACCGAGGGCTCCGCACAGAAGATACACTTAAAACGGCCGTATCTATGGAAATCCAGTGTGAGCAGAGTTTCAATGTTCAGATCTTGTGGGTTGTGCTATAAGAGTTACCTTCATATCAAATTTCTAAGACGACTGGAAGTACCCCATAGGTTTTCAATGGACGGCAATTTGTATGGAAACACATTTATTACAGATTAAAGGGAACGCATATATAAGTATTTGATGTTAATTTCAACTTAATACCTCCACATGTCCCTGAGAAAAAGGGTTTTGACAGACAGACGGACAGAGAACAAAGTGATCTTACTCGCCCTCGCTGTCTTTCCCCCCGTCGCCCGCAGACCATGGGAGTGTCACGAAAGAAGTTGTCAAGCTATATATTACAACATAGAAATAGAAGAAGAAAACATAGAAACACTGAATATCGCAACAAATAAATCAAATAGTGTTAGTGCTTGTGCTTCTTACACAAGGGTGTAAGAATTCTTCTACTTTTTTAACAAAATGTATCGAGTATTTCTAATCTGAAATTATTTTGCCTTAGACAAGCATGCATAGGCCTGTCAGTTTATTATAGATGATTTGTTTTACAATGATATACTCGTATCTTAACACTTTTGCTGACAAGCTTTTCGTACCGCTACGCACTTTTCTCTACATACGAGGAAACGCATGGTCTCGGCTACGCGTCTACAAGCAGAGCACCCGCTAGGCGGGTTCCTGGCAGTGAATGGGTTAAATCCTCTATTGGGTGGATCAACGTTTTCTTATTTTTATTACGTCCCTTAACTCAGGAGACAGTAGTGTCAAAGTTACTTGGAATTATGCTAATAATCTAGGCTATTAACATACTGACGAGTCGGGTCCTTGAAAAATAGACCTAGATTGGCTAGAAAATAATATTTTTGTTGCCATTATGTCGTTTAAAATCGTAGTTTTAACGAGTAACTCAGGATACGTAACCATGGCAACGAGATACAGAAAAAGGTTGGGTAGTTCCCAATTTTCTATCGATTACAACATCGTTAAATGTTTAGTTTTGAAGCGCCATCTAGTTTTCGCCAGAATAACTCCTTGCGATCGGAACACGACCGAAAGTATGGCAAGTGTCAGTCCTCTTGTTTTAATGGTCCTTGAAAGAACAAATGGGAACTACCAAAAAAACTTGATTGACTCTATAATAATCCCACAGAGGCGATAAAATAATCCAAGTCTTGCCACACAAGTCCTTTACAATAAAGTCATTGCTGCTTAAGAAAATGTTGATGTTAAATTCAACTTCAATCTCTTTTCAAAAGACGGCAAACGATAGCGTCGAGTCCAATAACAATTAAGAAACAACAAAGTTTCCGGTTTTAATTCGAGAACTACCAAGGGTTTGTTATGATATTTAAGATTTTAGAAAGTTCGCAACTTGATGCCCAAATGTGCCCTCGAATTGAGCCGACTTATTTCTTGTTTTGTATTTATTCTCAACGGAAGGCTTTAGTAAAATACGAGTAATGCCTCGAAATTATTACATTTTCATAAAACAACCCGCGGCTATTAGAATAATGAATAAGATAGGTACATATATTACGTCGTTGTGTATGTATTTATAACTAGATTGTGCCTGCAATTTCGGTCGCGGGGAAAGAAAGTTATAACCGTTTTTGGTATCTTTTTCTTCTTTAGTATTCGGGTAAAAACTATCCTGTTACCATCTTCTTTGTACAGACATTTCATTTGTAAAACTTTATAATAGTATAGATAATACATAG